>CM077551.1:10207500-12607500 GCA_039657385.1 Citrus x changshan-huyou | reverse complement strand
TGAGGATCAAAATATTTTGGGCGTTTGCAGTCAGAAAAAGGGTAAAGTTTTCTATTACGATACACCTCTTTCTGAAGAAACTGGAGCTTGGATTCCTGTCTCAGTTCTACCTATGTCAGAAGGTGAGCAAGAAGAATGGAGTACAGGTCTTGTTGTTGATGGGGGATGCTTCCCCGATGGAGACCGGGGTTGGAATCAGTTTAATGGAGGAAATAAGGAGATGACAATGTGGGATGTGGTTAGTGAGATGTTAGTTGCAGCTCGAGGGAAAGTAAATGCTATTGCTTCGGGTGATGTCAATAGATGTAGAATCTCTTGGGTATCTTATCTTCTTCTTGAGGATGCTTGGAAAGAGATGGCTCAAATTCTTAATGAAGCTAATTTTGGTAACGTCAGGGAGCTTCTGGAAGCAGAGCCACCGAAATGGTTGCCTGATAGTGCCGCTGCTGCTTGCATGTTGTGTAATGTACGGTTCCATCCTATCATGTGCTCTAGGCACCACTGCCGTTTCTGTGGAGGGATATTTTGTAATGAATGCTCTAAGGGTAGGAATTTGTTGCCAACAAAGTTCCATACTGGGAACCCACAACGAGTGTGTGATGTATGCTGTGTGCGGCTAGAGTCTATCCAATCTCATTTGATGGAAACAGTTAGTCGTGCTGCTCAGGTGCCTGCCCAAGATCTGACTGACCTGAGTACTCTGAGATCGTGGCTTAACTTTCCATGGGGCCAATCCATGGAATATGAGATTTACAAGGCAGCAAACACAATACGGGGTTATAATAAGGTATTGATTCTGTGTTTTGAGTATTTTGGAAGTTCAACCCTATTGACCCATTGATACACTTGATTTATTGGACAGTTTTTTCAAAATATTGATAAGACTAGCACATACACGTAATGAATTACTTTTTCAAAAATGTCTGGCTATTTTGAGTTAAAATTGCGAAGCCTGTTGTTTGAGCAGACTCAAAATAAAGCTAATTGACTCAGATGGGTGCTTTTGAGCCTGAAAGGAGTTGCAAATTTGCAATGGCCATGCTCTTCTTTGTCAACCAGTGGCTTAATATGGGTTCCTGCCTTTCTAACGTGTCTATCCCTCGTCAACAGTAGACTATGAAAATGTAAAACATGTTAATGAAGTACTCAACTACTTTTTCGGTAGAGCCTGTAAATTTGTTTTTTGTAACATAGTTTAGCATTGGTCAGGTTGGTTCTCTGAAACCTGAGAAGTCCATACCAAATGCTATTTTAAAACGAGCAAAGGGCCTTGCTGTCCTTACTGTTGCAAAGGTTGGGGTGATGGTGACCTACAATGTTGGAACAGGGCTAGTTATTGCTCGTAGAGAAGATGGATCTTGGTCTCCACCATCAGCCATTTCATCCTTTGGTATTGGCTGGGGAGCTCAGGTAAACTAACTTTATTTCATTTTGTCCATATAAGTTTTCTAGTAGGTCAGAGGGTATTTTGGGGATATCATTAGCTGCTTAATGCACTCCCCTTATTCTATTTCTCTTAAATTGTGTGGAAAAGAAAATAGCTTTTTTCATTTTGTCCTAGGTGGTAAACCAATACTTCATTGATTTACTTAGTTACTACACATTATTGTTTACAAAATTGAATTTACTGTTTTAACGTTTCCAAACCATGCATCTTCACTTTTTAGCTTTCAGTGCTAGAGTGCAGGCATGCTTCTCTCTGTAATTGCTTTCACAGTTGGTAGATTTAAATCGGTCTTTAAATTTTGATGTAGAATTGCTGAAATTTCTAGTTTCACCCTTTTCTACCACCAGTCTGTAGTCGTTAAGTAAAGACATACTTTTCGATCCATATAGAGAACTTTTGGATTTTCATTCTTTATTTTATGCATGCTTTGAAACTCAATTCTTTCTTAATATCAAACAGGCTGGAGGTGAATTCACCGATTTCATAATTGTTTTAAGAACCAAAAGTGCTGTCAAAACATTTTGTGGAAACATGCACTTCTCCTTTGGGGCTGGCTTGAGTGCTGCGGCTGGCATTGTTGGACGGGCTGCTGAAGTTGATGTTCGTGCTGGTGTTGGGGGTTATGCTGCTTGCTATACTTACAGCTGCAGTAAAGGTGAGATTCTCTTCCCTAACAATCTTATGAATATTCAGTCAAATCAGTCCGTAGTGGTTTTGTTTACTCGAGTCCTTGTAAATTAGACAAGCTCGTTTTTTCTGTTCACACATCAACAGAGCAAGTGTCCTTTTTCTATTTGTGTAACTTTTTGAATGTATTTAGCAGTCATTCGATTTGTGGTGAGATTTTCCAGTTTTTGAGACCTCAAGTCATATATCCTAGCACAAAATGCTTTTTCTGTACTTTGAACGGTTATATAGTGATTTAATTCAGTGATATCCGTGTGTGTGTGTGTGTGTGTGTGTGTGCATATATATATGCATGTCTATATGTACTCAAAACCTACTGTTCACCATGTACAATGTTGAGTATATCGTTTTTTAGATCTGGGTGAGATGTGGGGAGTGTGGATATGCCGCTTTTGCCACATATGTTAGTGAAGTTATCATATTTTTACCGTACTACACATAAATGTTAGCTTTTTCAATATATTTGTGATGCCTCTATATATTGCCTTGACTTTGACTTATAGGTTTCCAGAAATGCTCTATCATCTTAACTAGATTATCTGAGGATGGATAGACTGTGTGAGGGAGACTGGTATAGTGTTGGATGTTAGTCCACATTGTCTTTATTCTTCCTGATCTTTGGTTCATGAAATGAGTCCTTTATAGTTGAAGTTTTAGTTAAACTACTATGATTTTTTTTTTTTTTGCCTCTTTTTTGGGATAGGGTTAAACTACTCTGATTTGGAAGATATAATTTTCTCACAATCATTGTCCAGATGAATCTTGATTTAAGTTAGAGCATAATTAACCAAGAGGTTCAAACCACTGGCAACAAGGTGGAGAGGAGTCATACCTAGATTTATGTTTAAACCCTTAAATTTCCGGGAGCACTTGGTATCTCTGACTGCAACCACTACTTGGTTCGTTATGCTCAGGATTTTTATTTTCATCCAGATGATACTATAAACATGCTATTGACAGCATGTAGTCCAAGCTTAATTGAATCTTTCATCAGTTCGTTGTATGCTTCAACTGATGCAGCATGTCTCTATAGTTGTGTTGAACGTTGCTGACATTTTGATCATCCATGCAGGTGCATTTGTTGGTTGCTCACTTGAAGGGAGTATTGTCGCTACTCGGGCAGAAGAAAATTCTAGGTTCTATGGTAATCCATCTATATGTGCATCTGCTATTCTTCTCGGGTCATTGCCTAGACCTCCCGCCGCTGCCATTCTGTATCATGCTCTCTCAGACCTATTTGAAAAGGTTGAGCGCTGATCACTACATTTTGGGTTGAACAAATATTCAACAGTTCTTTCCTGAAAATATAGCTGATGAAATTGTGGCCTGGACCCATGAAATCTTATCCTGCTCTTATCTTTGTGATTTCGTTATCTGCGTCCTTGTTTACATGATCAAACCAAGAAATTGCCAAATTGGTTTCCCATTAGCGTAGATGAGGCAGAAGAAAATGGTACACAACTTGGTGGAGACTGCTAGCATGTGTAAATTTGCATGGTCTAGCAACTCTAGTTTCATTGCTCAAGTACATATTACTTTTTGTGGTGATTGTTTTACTCCACATTTTATTTTACAGTTTATATGGCCGGTATTTTCTGTGGATGGTATTTAATATTGAAGTGCTGAAAAAAATTGTAATTATGAAATAAAAGTTCATAGTATGTAATAAATATAATTTTTAAGTGATTTTTTTTAAAAAAAGTAAAAATTTTATAAATTTTTTACTGTATAAATATTTGATTAAATCAACTTAATTTTGAAGTTGCAACAGTTTGCATTTTATTAAATATTTTAATATTACAATTTAAAAGTTACAGGTGTGAACTTCAAAACTAAACAAGACAAGTCTGTTTCTCTCGTAAAAAATTCGAACAACATTATTATTAGGATTCAATTCTCTTATCAATGTACATAAAACTCAAAATTATTTTGTAGAAACTTATTAATCATTAGAAATGTTCATATTGGGGACTGGGCATGATAAATAATTGATTCAATGCAATAATTTACAGCATTTGCAGATGTTTTGGCATAACTTGACCAACATCAAATATTAAGTAAAAAGAAAGTGGTTTTATGCTGTCAATATCTCAAGAGGACGATTCAATGGCCATAGCCATTCTACAGAGACCCACCTTGTGCTCATGATGAACAATTTGAATCCAATATGCAATAATTATTATTTATGCAAAGTTAGTACTTCGGACCACTTACCCATTTGTTTGATATTGAGCACAGAATATCTGTGTCTCTGCTGCAAAATATCATGCCACCTTTAATTTGTCCACTTTTGTTACCCTTGTTTTTTTTAATTTTTATTTTTTAAATATGTTTGTTTGCAAGTCAAATTTTGCATAATTATTTGAGTTAAACTTTTTGGTGTTATCTCAGTTGACTGCAATCTCCACGCTGTATTTTAACTTGGATTAGGTTAAAGGAGACAAACAACTCCAAGATTTCATGGATAATTCGGAATAAATTTCTACCGAATTCACTTCAAGCTTGTCAATTTGCACAACAAACTCATGTTATTTATCTGCGAGAAAGTTGAATCATTGCGACATTCGTACACGCAAGAGCTACGTATGAAGATTCAAGTAATTAACCATTTGACTAAAACCACAACTTTGACACTCATTTTCTCCATGTAACAATTCAATTTTCAAGTCAAAATGTATGTTTTTCAGCGAGCTTATGCCTGAGAGATTTTCAAGCAATTTTATTTTAATTTACCCACATCTTTAACGAGCTTTAGTGTTTTCTTAAGCATTTTCTAATAATTAACTCAGTGATTCCTCCAAGTTTTGAAGGTAATTTTTCAGGCAACATGGATTCTACAAAGTTCAAGCCGACGATACTCCGAGAAGAATGGCAAGTTGGCTACAAAAAACCAGCAAAAGACTTAATAGTTGATTCAGCCAAATCATTTATGTCGAAATCGATAGCAACAGTGAATTCCAAATCTGCAACAGGGGCTTGAATTGATAATTGAACCACCACGATAATTGATAATGAATGGATTGGCACACGGGCCAGGTCTGGACGAAAGTGTGATTGAATTCGGTAAATGGCGAGGGCAAACGGACCCATATTCTGGCTGTTTTGTTCGTATCAGGTAGGCACCACTTACACTGGTGGGATATTGGTCAAAAGATAGTGAAAAGGCACATTCAAAGAGACAAGAAAAACTGTAGCCAATTTCAGTTTCTAGCACTTCAGCAGCAAGGTAGTGGTGTTTTGGTCATTGTCCTAATCCCTAACCTACAAAGTGCTTTTCAATTCTATTTGCAGCAGTAAACAAACAAATTCGGATCACCTATGACAGCTAGTAATGAACAGCCAAAAGAAAAGTGGAATGCATAACAAATATATCACATAATAATGTCAATGAAATGTACAAAAGGCAACAATAAAAGCCAATTCTATCCATTTTTTCGCAAAAGGTTCTGCCACTGAGTTACAATCCAATTCAATGGTCATCTAGTATTCCTTCCAATGGCAGACAGCTAATCCATACATATATCAGTTTCTTCTTAAATGAAAGGGTTTTGAAACCACCCCAAGATGGGCAAAACCTTGAAAAACTAGCTACTTATAATTTTGGGCTTCTGGTTGGGTTGGGGGGGGGGGGGGGGGGGGGGGGGGGGGAGGAATGAAAAATATATATATAAAACAAGAGAGCACACTTGTCCAAGCTCACCTTACTCCCTTTTGTTATATGTTACGGAAAAGTAAGGACAGGGAGTCAATGGTCTGAAATCACAAACTTCTTCACTTGTCTGATTCTTTATCTGCATCACAGCATGGATCAAGTAAATAAACAATTAAAATCAATCTACCTCATTAAACAATGATGCTAGCTCACCTGGTCCTTGAGCTACCAAGAGTGAGTTCCAGATCATCTGATCCACATTCCTCATGAATCCTCTCCCCTTCCCAAGCCTTAACTAGCCCTGTTGCATTGCTTCCGAATGCAAACTCATCAGTTACTACTTCAGACATTGGAACATCAGCTGTATGATCAGAGCCAGCAGCAATGGCAGGTGAGCATGTTCCACTTTGCCCAGGAGTCCACATGCGGGAGCCACCACCAGCTAAAGTTTCATCCTTGAATCCAAATGGGTTTGAGGCAACAAGGCTGAATGTGGGAGAGGTTGGTGCACCATGAGGAAGACGGATTCCTGCAAACCATTCAGGATCAGGAACAATCTGCCGGCCAGGGCTTGGTGGAGTTGAAGAAGGCAGGAAAGAGTAGTGCTGCCCGCCCAAGCCAGGGCGCGAAGATTGGTCCTCCCAATCAGATTTCATTCGAGGGGTTCGAGCAGTTGGGGAGCTCAATGGAGGAGTGACAGGAGCACTGATAGAGCCAGTGTGAATGTATAGATGGGGAAGCTTGGAGGATGAGGCCGATGAGGATGCAGATGAGAGGTTTTTAAGCCACGGAATAAGTGAGTTGTCAGCATTAGGGTTGGCAGCATAGGAAGATGAAGCAGGGCTTGGAAAAGAAGAGGAGGCTGGGCTAGGGTTGTAGGAAGCACAGGGACTTGGATGGTAAGATGAACATGGACTTGCCACTGCAGATCCACCTACTATATCCATGCGCTCCACAGGCTTACATCCCTGCAGAAATAGATGGACATTAAGTTGCATAAAAAGATAATAATTTGTCAAAAGGTTCTCAATGATAAATATGGGCATTCAACAGGCATTAACACAAGACTACAACAAAACCTATGATCACACAAATGAATGAACATGATTGTACTTGAGAAAGCCTAGACTTTTTCAGTTTTGCTTGCATAACCTGAATTTGACTCATCTGTATCTCCATTAAACAAGGGAACCATCAGTCTAGTTCCCCTTCTATCTTTCAGTTTTTCACCTTAAGCATCATCTTTCTCATGTCAGAAACGTGATTTTCTTGAGTGACACTTGTATTACGATTTTTCAGTCATCTAAGAAAACAGTTTACAGCTATAAGCACTTTTACATCATCAACAGTTAACCTCAATGCATGCTTACTTTATTAATCAAAATTTCCCCCAACTTGGTTTCCTATTTTATGCATGAGAATATCCTAAATTACTCCATATTCTCAAGCTACAGCAGCATAGCTGGTCAACCAGATCCATACTGACATTAGTAGATAAGTACTACAATTTACAAAGTTAAACATTCTAAGCTAGCTAATTTGGCACTATGATGACACAAGACATTGCATAAGAATGCCAAAAGCTCCTATTATAGCTCACATAGTCATATTACAATTTATCAAGACATTAAGAGGTTTTACAACACTATACTAAGAAAGTTTCAATCAAGGCTAATTTGTACTCTATTACGTGCAATAATTATTTACACTACAAGGGCAATTCATTATTTCATCATATGCTTCATATCTTGAGCATACTGAACAGTGTTACATACCAACACCATCATGAGGGAGAGCATTGAGAGTCAAAAGTGCAATAAGCTAAGTATAAGCATGAGACTGATAAGTATATGCATGATCTTGCCATCTTGCATAATATGAAGGCACCATGGACCCTAGGCCTAGACATGCTTGAACCAATGGTTGAAGATTAATTATCAACTTTTCAGTTCTTCATTAATCATTTTTCTCCTAGGCTAGGAGAACAACAAACTATAATCTTAATCACAAACTTTAACAAAGTAACTGAATCCTGAAATGGAAAATTTAATTTTCCCCTAAATATTCTTTTAATTTTTCATTAAATCACATAGTCAAAATTTATCTCCATAAAATTTTTTTTCTATTGTTTTGAAGTCAATTTCCTATCACAGGAGGCCAAAACAAGAAATGTAGTGTAGAGCCGAGTGCCAGAGTGAAACCCCAACCCTCAAAGGATGCGGATAACTTTATTGACTTATAGATTAGGATTCATCAACATCACCCAAACTATATCAACATTAAATGATAATAAACGACCTTAATAATTGAAGTGTAATCTCACAAAAGATGGAACTATATCATCCCCAAAATAGTTAAAGCAACTGGTACCCAGAACGGAAAACTGAGGGAAACTAAAAAGGTAACTGTTTTTGAGCTTCAATAAAGACGTCAGTGATGCAGAAAAAGTTTCCCAACAACTAAATCTATGAAAGCGAAAAATTCAGTCCAAGTAAAACTTAACTTTTGATGAGGGGCATTTCTGTCTTCTCGAGATCTATGCCATTACATTTGCATGTTCTCTCTCACACACACTTATCACTCAGATTACTGCCAGTCTTCAATGAGAGAGAAAAAAGAGAATCTTTGCTGCTGCTTTCACGCGTTCAACCAAAAAGAAAAAAAAAAGAGAGAAAAAGAAAGCCGCTGACTGTTGACTAGATCTAATGTGCTACGCCGATGATTAAAAAGTTAACCAAAGTAGCCACCCAGATCTATCGAACGCCGGTGAGTGAAAAATAACGCAATAATAACAATAACGGCTTCGGCTATCATGCGCCGGTGCCAATTGCGCAGGCTAGCTACTGTTAACGACGGAAAATTGGATTCGGCTTATGTTCGCATGTAAATTACATTGTTTTCACGGAATGTCATTAATATATATATATGTAGACAGACTATCAATTTCCGTTTCAGTTTTCTTAAAAAAAATTAATTTTCTATTCTTGAAATTTCATAAACATTGTCCCAAAATTGCAACTATCGCTGCTAAAATGCGCTACACGGTGATGATCTTTAACACATGCCGCGATAATCATTTGATCTATGTGAACGGAAAACACGCCACTAACACAAGCAAAATCACTATAACCGAATTTCCAAAAGTAATTATTATAAATCAATCATGTTTAAGAAATTAAAAATAAATTTAAAAAAAGAAAGGAGTGGGAGAGAATACGATACCTTACGGTAAGTGGTGCCGTCGGGTTCGACGGTCCAACCGGCCTCGTTACATAGGGCCTTGAGGACTTCGTTGTTGTCGCAGTGCTTAGGGAGCTTGTAGTTGCCGTACATTCTCAGGCCGGCGAATATCTTCGCCGCTATTGCTCTCCTTCTTCTCTCTCTCCTCTTGTTGTTCTCCCTCTCTTTCCATGTTGGCAATCTCGCTCCTGACGTCATCTGTCTCCTATGTGTGTGTAAATAATCTCTTTCGCCTGAAGTTTCCGTTTACTTCAGTTTCATAATCAACAATTCTGAATAATCCGACGCCGTTTTTGAGTTGTAGCTCTGAATTAAGAAGCTACGAATCCTCAGGTTTTGAAACTCTGAGCTCAAAGGATCGAACTAAACGACACGGTTTCGGGAAGAAATGAAACAGTTTTAAATCAAAAATAAGAATCGGACAACGGCTCCCAACTTACTACCATCTTGTTTAACTTAAAAACGACGCAGTTTCAGGGGAGTCGGTGAGAAAAATGATAAACGAAAATTAAAGTTAGAAACAAGAATCAAAGAACATGATAAGCTTAATGATCCAACTAAAACGATGAAGTTTATAGCTGAAACGAACGGATTACACAATGAAAGTCAATGAAGTATCAAGATTCAAAGAAAGAATTGATCTAGAGTCTAGCTGGCGATCTGAACAGATCCATGTAAATGGAGATATAGATTATAGTAGTGAGGTTAAAGAACCGGTTGACCGTGAACCGGGCGGCTAGTAAGCGGCTTTTTTAAAAAAAAAAAAAAAATTGGGTCGAAGCCTGAAAGAAAAGTGGTAGCAGCAGAAATTTGTGAGTGCAAATGGAGGGATTCCGGAGGCGGTCACACTCACCTTTTGCATTCTGGAAAAACTAATTGCCACTGGCTATACATTGATTCACAACTTTGCCACTGCTTTTACATGCATCACTTTTTCAGAATTCTGATCAATCATGTCACGTTTATACTTTATACTGTTATGTTACACAATACTATAAACCGCTATTTTCTTACTTTTGGGGAATTCTGAAATCTATAAAATTATTTTTTAGAACATGCTAACGATTCATTGTGAAATTTGACCAAAATATCATGAGAATATTATTGTTATTGACAATATTTTAACATGTATAATGAAAGAAATTTGTTTTAACTTTTAAACAATACTATTCTTTTTAAAATTATATTACAATTTTCTTATGTTTACTATTATAAAAAAAAATATTGGACATGCTTAAGCAATTATAGTATGATGCCATTCGTGCCTAAATATAAAATAAACGGAATAAAATTTAAAAAATAGATAGAATTCACATTCAAATTAAAAGAAAGAATCTACATCTCCTCTTTACACGAAGGGTATGAGAAGAAAAATCATTTTTTTTTACTAAACTAATGAGTAGATCCTTGTACATAATGTGTTGATACTTATAATTACAATAAATAAATTGTATAAGAGAAAATATAATTAAATGGTGCTATTTTCCTAACTATATTTCCTAAAAGAATATTATTGTTTTATCACATCATATTTTTTAACATATCGTTTTATCACTAAAGTTTTCAAACAATTACTTTTTCCTATTTAATGTTTCAGTTTTTATCATCTTAAAATCAAACTGTTAAAATTAACATAATTTTTAGTTGAAATTATAGTAAAAATCTATCTTACCTTTAAATTGTGTAAGTGTAATTTCACCCTCTACATTAAAAAATATATAATTAATTATAAACAAGGAAATAGAGAGCTGGTTTTATGATATCCTTGTGCCGAAGTGTTTAAGTTGTGGTCTGTATATGTTTTGTCTGCATATTTCTTGGGAACACCAGTACAGCTGCTTCACCTACATTCCATATATTATGTGAAATTTTGAGCTAGAAATAGGTATTTTAATGTGCTATCTCAAATAGTTTAATGGAGGCTGGTTAATATCTTTGAGCGAAACGGAAACAATTTATGAAATGTTTCATTTGACTATTTTAAGGGCTCAAACTTTTGACAGTTCTATTACCTGTTTGTTTGTGTCAATCGTAGCTGGATTAAAATATACCAAAATTCCTAATATACTTTTATTTATTTGATTATTTTAAATAATAATTTCAACCAAATTAGTAAAAATACTATAAATTTTTCATCATAAAAGTGTTAAATCAAATTAACTTTAATTTAAAATTACAGTAGATAGTGTTTATCAAATATTTGTATGTTGTACCTTAAAAATTAGATTTGGCCAACATTAATCCCAAACAAGTCTATCAAGTAGCAAATTAACACCTACAGCAGATTCAATTGGTTAGACCCACTACTAATTCAACCATTTTCATTTTTCATTTTTCATTTTTCATTTTTTGTTTATATATCCTTCTACGAAACGAAAAAAAAGAAGCTAAAGTTGGGACATCCAAAAATCCACAAGAGGACATTTTAGACATTGGCACTGAAAAGTAGTACACGGAACAAATCAACACGTTAAAGCGTTCTCACCCCCGTAACCGTTTTTCATCTTTCTTCCTGTATCTGACCAACCGTGACGTTTGCATGCCACGTGCCCAGTGTCTTCGCTATCGGTTCAGTAACCGTCTCTGTCCATGACTATCCAATGAGCATTGAGAAGGAAGCCTCACTGAAGGTAAATGTAGCACGTGCCTGGGTTCGGCGCACGTGTGAAACGAAAGCCCTCCAACTCCAATGTTTGTTGTCTCGATATGTGCATGCATGCCCAGGAGCAGCACACTGCAGATGCGGAGCTCGGCCCTTTCACGTGACCCTGCATCCTCGCGTGGCCACGTGGGTCCCTTTTGGCCAAATAACTGAATCCTTTTGTCACGCGCCAACATAAAGCATAGACACTAAGGCGCTCAAAAGTTAATTTCCTTTATATGGATGAATATATAAAGTCATGTTACTCTTTTATTATTTATTATTTAAAATAAGGGTGCACTAAGTTTAAATTAATTTTTTAACTATTTACAGTGTTAATTTATTCCTTAATTTAATCTTAGGTGCCCACCTAATGAAAATCATTTAAAAATCATTCGGTAATATCCCAATGACATTAATTTGTACCAAAAATAAAATGAAAACTTATAACAATAACTGTTGTAAAATCATGATCATAAGTCTCATCTTTCAGTAACATTATCCCACTCGTGACTTATTAGTATGATTTTATCCTCATAATTTAGTCTCTAATTAAAGATTAAAATTTAATGTATTAGCATAATGTCAGCTGTTAAGATTTGATCCTTACATGATACTTTTGAAAGCAGGTAATTCAATTATTATAAGATGATATAAGTTCTGGTTTTTTTTTTAATTATTATTATTTCTTTATTGGCTTCAAATGACAGGCAAACAATTTTCAAATAATAGTACCTTGTATAAAAACAGAAATGAGATAGAAGAAGTGTGTGTTCCACTGGTCACCAATTAGTGGTGGGCCTTCCCCCAATTAAGAAAAAAAAATGAAAAAAGATTAGTAGTAGGGACATTTGGGCCAAGGTGCCAACCTAATACTAAGCAACTGAGCCCAACTCGTAATCATTTTATTGTAATGAGTAATCTCCAGCCAATCAGCAATTGCAGCAGAGAAGAGCTTTGACTTGACTGCAACAGAGATAAAGATGAAAACAATAATTAAATGGCTATTTTGTTGAAGCCGAGTTCGAATCCTATATAGGGTTTCACTCCATCCTGTTATCTTAAAAATATGAATTGGGGTTAGATTTTTTTGGATAAATATCCTTTCCTAATACGAGGTATCATGAGTTTTTAAAGATTTTGTGCTATGTATTTTTAAGTGATAGTATATGAGTATGATTTAACTTCTTTATTTTTTTAATTTATTAATTACCAATCACCCATATATATTTTTATTCACCCACGTATATTTTTACTTAGGAGGATATCAGATCATGAGATAATTCTAATCTAAATTTCTCACTAATTATCTGTGGAACTAGATTGAGATCAGAATTCTGAACTAATATTCAATAAACATCTAAGTTATATTTATAAATGTATGTATCTAGACTATCAATATATTTGAAATTATAATGGTTATATGTAGAATTATAACAAGTTAAAAGAAAATTGCCATTTGGTTGCATTTTAGATTGATTTTCTGTTTTCGAAAAACGAAAAACAGTTTTCAACTTGTGGTTTTGTTTGAACGAGCCCATTTTTAATTTGGGCCTGCTGATATGCCCACTCAGATTCTTTTTACGCTATTGTCTTGTTAAAGCAAACGCACAAGGAACGTCACGTTCGTTATTTTCAAAAATTCATGGTTTTTCTTTTTTTCTTTTTTTAATTTATCAGAAATAGAACTAAAAATTCAAACTTTTCTATGATGCTGTATGACTTTTTATAACATTAATAATGGCCAATGGGGTTGTTCTAAACCCTTGGATTTAAATAATTAAATCTCTATTGTTGGTTTAATTTAATGGATAAATAATTAGTTAATTAATAAGAAATAGGAAAATAAAATCGAATTAAATGAAGACTTATGAGTGCAACGTGAAAGAGAAAGGTTGTTATCTATTATGTCTCTTTTTTTCTTTTAATTTATAAATAATCTTTTTAACGAGTTTGTTAACTAATTATAATACTTTTAGAGAATTTATATCTTTTTATAAATTCAAATATCTTACAACATTGACCAAAATCTAACGGTATATGTTTGTTATATTATTCATGCCGTAAGGAAGGAGGAAAAAAAAAGGGCGTCGTAGAACAAATAAAAATGTGTACAGTAATAACTAAAAATTATTGTATCTAGTCGCAATTAGTCCTTGTATTTCTTTTTATGTTAATCTTTAATTTTATAACATGCTGCTTGGGAAGTTGGGAGCTCGGGTTAAAAATCAATACTGTCATCTTGGCGGGCTGTTTTTAAAGGTGTGAATGGGCTATTTTTGGGTTCTTTTGCACTCATGAATACTTTTACATTGATTTTTTTTTTTGTTGTTGTTTCGGCTTTGGAGCTTGCTGGTGTAAGGATTGGAATCATATTTAGCATGAATGTGGATCTTTTGCTATTGTAGCTAGTTTTTTGAGTTCTACTTTTCAACCTGTCATGTAGCTTGATTCGATGATCAATAAAAAATCAGCTTTAACACCGAATTATTGTCTTCTTATTCGATCTTACATATTTGTCACTATTAATGGTGGTACTAAAACAACAATGACTATTTAATGGGAAAATTTTCAGTAAACTAGAGGCAATAGAAACTATCAACTAAAAATATAACATGCAAATTTTGTTTTAAAATAACTACCAATTACTTGTTAGTATTTTTAACCTAATTAATTTTTTAAAAAACCCATTAATTAAATGCACACAAGAATGAACTTGGCTTTTTGTAAGAATGACTAGTACCTCAAAATGTACCAAAGAAACATATGAGGACTCAAAAATAGTTTGTATTTTAAATTTTTAAATCTAATATTATTAATTTAAAATTCCAAGTATATGTATGTGTGTGTGTATATTCCTTCTCTAGTGAGGATAAAATGAGGATGTCAACTAAGTAAAGGAATAAAGATTTTAATACATTAAAATCATTATTTTTTGTCTGTTAATATATTGAAATCTGTTTTTTTGTTTGTTACTATCATCAAAATGATGATGATCTCACTAGAAAATTATTTTATATATATAGAGAGAGAGCGACACACACACACACATATGTACATATGTGTATATAGTATAGATTGTGTTTTTTTTTTAGTTAGTGTATCTTTATTTTGTTAAAAGGAAAATGCCCTTGTATTCCTAAAATTTACTAAAGTCTAGTTTAATAACATAATTATCCAATTAGACTATATAATTTAATAACTTTTTTATACTTTAACAAGGACATGATTTAGGATTTTGAATTGGAAGATTTTTAATATTTATTAAAAACTATTTATTGACTGCTAGTTTGACGCCGCATGCATATGTAAGCCACACCCTGTAAATTAAGCCGCCATTAATTAATTAATTTGAAGCCTTAGTTAGAATTAGCTTTTGCAGAACCATCTTCTCTTACTGCTTTGTTTTTGTCGGCAGTTTCTTTTACTACAATTTGAGCATTGTTGAGAAATGTCGGTTTCTCACTATTGATCTTTCCTCCGTTCCCAGTGTTCCAGCCTAGGACGGTGTCCGTTAGCTTACATATAAATAATGATATCGATCTCAATAGGTGAACAGAGGCGACATAAATGGGATCGGAGTGTTGTTTATGTCCCCTGTGTTCTATCAGTTTCGTGTGATATCAAATTTAAATTGACCCATGCCTATTTAATAATCATGTTAAACTATTAAAATCTTAAACCGATATAAAAAATAAACGAGTTATATACAGACACACACATATATATACTTTCGAAGTTTTAATTATGTATATGTAAATAATATTATATATTAATATTGTAAAAAATGAATGTGTACTAATATTCTACATATTTATACCATTAAAATTTTAAATCTATATAAAATTTTTATAAATGAAACACTATGTGCATGTTCATCCTTTCAAAAAATAAAAAAAGTAAAAATAAAAAGATAGAATCATGTCCAATATTTGAGTTTTGATAATAAGAACTTACAAATTAATTTAAAATAAAAAATATAATGGTGTCATTGATCAGGTAAATGAGTCATGAACTTTAACCCTAACTAGAAATGAAAAAAATTGTGTCAACTCAGACCCAACCTATTAAATAAGCGTGTCAAATTTAGTGACTCGTACTCATTTATTCATGTTTTGTTCCTGTCATGTAATTGGATCATGTCAAATTTTGCCAACTCTACTAGATAAATTAATTTTTCTAATTAATTAATTTTGAAATTACTATTCAAAAATACTATTCAAGCGATATTGTTATGATTCACTGTCCATAAGATACTATTTATGATTACTGTTCATACGTACTGTACACAGTTATTATTCATCGTAACTATTCACATTACCGTTAATTCTCATAAAACTATCAAATACACTAGCAACAATAAATTATAGAAAGTAAAGCACATAGAGAATTTTTACTCAGTTCAAATTACTGTTCTACATCCACGGGGCCACGCCTGGGCAATAAGCAATTCACGAAATAATAAAAATATTACAACATATTGGATTTTTATACAATTTCAGACGCCCTTTACTCTTGACATCACCTTGTTGTATCTAATAAGTTGACCTTGCTTAGCAAGCCTCTTTCGTCTTTAATTGTATTTGCTGCTTTTCTTGAGATCCCCTTAATACAATAAACGATCTCTTTGTCCCTACCTAAGTAAATATAAAGAATATCAAATGAAAGACTTGATATGATGAAGACTTGATGAAAAAAACTAAAATATCATAGAGATATGAAACATCATATGCGCCCAAATAAGGTTTCTTCTAGTTCCCAGTGTTGGCTGCTTCTTTCATATAAAATATGATATGTCTTCTTCACTTGAACCTTAGTAAAGGAGTATTAAGATATACTTCTTCTGATTCAATAAACAAGATGTTCTTAAGAGGCTGCGTTATATCTATTGAAATTCTCAGCCGAGCAAATATTCCAATACATTCCCCATCTTCGTCAGTTTCAACCTCCTCAACTTCTCCAATTTTTTCTCCCAATTTTTGGACTGCACCTTTATGCATAAACAGCATAGGCACATTATGGCTTTGTACCAAAAAAGATGCATGTGTGAAGGACTGCTCATTGATATCTCCAATACTTGTCGGTTCAGTCATCACTATCAATGCTCCTGCAAAATGTCAAGGCCCGCCAGGACTTTATCACTTTCTCATGCATGAACCACCTTTTCTTTTCTTCCTTAGAGTTCAACTTGAAAATAAAGACATTGTTGCCGGGACTTTCCACTTTAAATTCTTTGATAGATCTTCACACTTGTTGCATCGTAGCTCTGAATCCTATATGGACTCCTTTATTAAGCACAATCTTACCCACCAAACAATTAGCCGCAATCTTGAGTCATTTCTCCTCCATGCTCTCAAAGAAATCAATCTTATCATTCTCTTCTTCTTGTAGAGTTATTGCACTACACTTCCGTATGAGTTCCTCTGTGTCCATAACTTAATGGCTAAAAGAAGCTAGTAGTAAAGACTCTTAGACCAACCGCCAACAACCACTCCCTTTATTTACTACCAACGTTAATACCTTACCAACTCACAGTTCTTACTTTTGCTATTTCATATGGTTTAAATGAATAAAAGAAACCACTCAACAAGTGAGCGACATATAGAATCATAACGACTCATTTAACTTCCATTCTCAGTACTTCTTTCAGAGAGAAAGAGAGCACTGTAGAAGGAAGACTTACTCGGAAGCTCTTTTGGTTTGCTACTAAGATATACTTCCTTAAGAGTACAATATTCTTTAAATACTTGATATACATACTATTATAGAAATTATCTTTATTTAAAATTTTTTGACATATAGGAAAATTCTATAATGCCGTAATGAAAATTACGGCATCAATACTATGATAGATATAAATATTGTAAATTATACATATAATTAGTAAATGTAAAGTAAAACCAGTAAATTCATACAAGATTATTAATTATTTAAAAAATTAACATTGTTTCTAACTTTCTATAGAGTTTTGGTCAAAAATATTTTATTCATTTACAAAAAAAAAAATTTCTTTAAGTAAACAAAAAATTACTCATTAATTAAACAAAACAATTATGCTAAAAAAAATGGATAAGTTTTATTGAATTGGTTATCATAAATTCTATATTTATTCTAGGCCATTTGTATATATTTTTCCCATTTTCCATAATGATGTCTATTTATTACACTTGTTAATTAAATGCATTTATTTATCTTAACGTGGATCAAGTAAAAACAAAATAAAAAAATATTATTATATTAGTAGACATTATATGTGTTAGCCTATATGGCTATAAATATTGATTTTGATGATAACAAACCACATGTATTTATTAAGCAAAGATTTATGAATTGTGCTTTTATAATAAGAAAATGATGTTATGGAATTAAAGCATTTTGGACTAAAATGAAAGTAATTTCAAAATCTTTGATAGTGTTTTAAATTTCGGATTTGGACTTATTTGAAACTATTTAAATATTTTTGGGCTATTCTAAAATTTCACAAAGTTTGGGCGAAATCATAATTTCAAAAAGTTTTGGGATTAACGAAGTATTATTTAGAAATTCTGAAATTGGACCTATTTGTAAATTGTTATAACGTTTTGGGTCATACTACAGTTTTATAAAGTTTGAGGGTCAAACTAAAAATTTAGGAAAAATTTCACTGTAGCAGGTACTGTAGCAAGCGGCTTACCGGATATAAAAATCAGAAAACCGGATACGGGGCAGTAAGCATCCAGAACGCAAACAGCTTACCGGATTTCGTAACCAGCAAGCCGGATAGGCAAAATTCAAAATTTTGCCTTAACGGTAACATAAATTCGGCTTACCGGATTCCATAAATGGCAAACCGGATACGCCCAGAATGTGAGTAACTGCTAGTTTTTTAGCTCAAACTATAAGAACTCAAATCCAACTCATTTTGAAGCTCTCCCAACAAGCAAAAACAAAAAGCATACGTGATATCTTGAGCCTTAAAACTTGCGAAATACAAATATTGAATCATTTCTTGTTCTTCATTTTTGAATATCTACTCATTGAGTGAGTTTCATTGTAACCTTCATTTATTCATCTCAATTGTAAGAGTTTGAGTGTGTGAGACACTTGAGTGAAGAGATTAGGAGATAATCTCTTTGTTGTAAAAGTTTATTGACATCTCGAAGTCAATTGTAATCGTTGAAGTCTTGGAAAGGCTTGGATAGTGAAATCCTCAAGCTTGGATCGCTTGGAGGCGTGGACGTAGGCGGGGATTGCCGAACCACGTAAAAATTCATGTGTTTGTTTCTCTTCTCCCTTACTCTTTAATTATTGTGCTTTTCTTGAACTTATTGCTTTCAATTTTTATTAAGACATTAGATTGCTTGTTGTGTGGATTTGCTAGGATAATTTTTTAAATTTCCAATTCACCCCCCCTCTTGGGTTGCACACTTATATTTCAATATGATATATCAATAAAATTATATCTAATTTTTAGTAATATGCATACTTTATGTAGTTTCAAACCTTTTACTTTTATTTGGAGACCATTTAGGTTGGTTGTTGAGGAAGTGTAGAAAAATACAAAATAACCTCATCTTACAACAACTATGAATGATATTAAAATAATATTTTTTTTTAAATCTGATTTTGAGCACAAATTTCATCTTTAATAAAACATCACATGTATTAAATAAATGCAAAACTAATGTTATTCAATTTAAATTAAAAAATCAATAAATATATAAGGTAATAAACATTATAACGAGTTTTTATTTTACAATTGTGATTTTTTTTACAATAACTCTTATATTAGTTTACTTATTTTACATTTTATTCATAAGTTTTAGGCATAATCTATAAAATTTATGTTTATTTTGCATTTAATGCTGATTTATTTGTTTTATGTTATATTTATAAATTTTCATTTTATTTACCAGTAATACATTAATTTACCTTCCTTTTACAAGTTTTATGTTTCATTTTCAAAATTGATGTTTTATTTTACAGTTAGTGTTGATTTACTAGTTTTATATTATATTTGCAAGTTCTTGTTTTATTTACCAGTAATATATTAATTTACTAGTTTATATTAATTTACTTGTTTTACATTTCATTTACAGGTCTTATGTTTCATTTCTAAAATTTATGTTTTATTTTGTAATTAATGTTGATTTACTTATTTTATTTTATATTTATAAGTTTTCATTTTATTTATCAGTAATACATTAATTTATTAGTTTTATATTAATTTACTTATTTTACCTTTCTTTTACAAGTCTTATGTTTTATTTCCAAAATTTATGTTTTATTTTACAGTTAGTGTTGATTTACTAGTTTTATGTTATATTTGCAAGTTTTTATTTTATTTACTAGTAATACATTAATTTACTAGTTTATATTAATTTACTTGTTTTACATTCCATTTACAAGTCTTATATTTTATTTTTAAATTTTAAATTTTATTTTGTGCTTAATGTTGATTTACTAGTTTTATGATATATTTGTAAAGTTTTGTTTTATTTGCAAGTTTTATGGTAACATTATCAGTTTTATAGTAATTGACTTGTTTTACTTCTATTTACAAGTTTTTTGTTTTATTTTCAAAATTTATGTTTTATTTTACAGTTAATATTAATTTACTAGTTTTAAATTATATTTGCAAGTTTTAGTTTTGTTAACTAATAATACATCAATTTACTAGTTTTATATTAATTTACTTGTTTTATTTTCCATTTACAAATCTTATGTTTAATTTCTAAATTTTATGTTTTATTTTGCACTTAATGTTAATTTATGAGTTTTATATAATATTTACAAGTTTTTATTTTATTTACTAATTTTATATTAATTTACTCGTTTTACCTCATATTTACAAGTCTTATGTTTAATTTCTAAAATTTATGTTTTATTTCATTATTAATGTTGATTTATAAATTTTATGTTAAATTTATAAATTTTATGTTAAATTTATAAATTTTATATTTAATTTACATAATTTATGTTTAATTATAGTATTAATACCGTAACTTTAATCACGGCATGATAGAATGCCGTGTGTCTGTGTCTATCGCTTCGGCCATTAAAGATCAAAGAACTTCGTCGGACCGGTGACTGTCGAAAGACCGCACTCAGAAAATGATGGCAAAAATCGAAAATAAATAAATAAAAGAAAGACTTTGAAGGATGACTTTGACCACTGTTTATACATGAAACGAAAATTTTGGAGATGACTATGACCACTACTTTTTACAGTAAAAAATAAAATAAAATAACAAACCACATATTTACTGAGACTCAGAAATTAAGATGTAAATATTAATACAGTAGAACTTTAACAAATTAATATCTTGATTGAACAATATATTTTGCCAGTTCTAACTTGAAGACAACGTGAAATATTATGTTTCGGTTAATTAAAATTTGCTTAACTAATAAATTTTTTTTGTCCAAACTCCCAATGCTGTATATTAACTTCTTGAAGTTTTATTGTAATTTTTTTTAAAAATTAATGGGTTGCCCTGTTTGAGAAAAATGTGACGTGCTCTAATATACTCAAATTTTTTTGTGCTGCTTAAGCGTTAGCTACACCATTAATTGAAAAGCACATATGACTACATGCATGATTTATGAAAATATATATGTGGGTTCGTGTCAAGAATTCAACGTGGGAGGGTGTCTATACCATGCATATCAAAAGTACCCAATACCAAGACTAACCTAGTTAGTGTTTGAAGTTATTATATATCATTTAGTACAATTGATGTATATAATTGCATATACAACAGTAAAATATACTAGCTATCCGCACGCTGATCAATAACTACATTTTATATATGTTTGGGGTGGATGAGCATGATAAACGAGTTAGCACAACTGAAGATTGCCATATATATTCTTTGTTAATTTGAAGGGTGACATTTATCATTAAAGAATTCCAATTAGGAGTCCAATTTTTTTGAGAAGAGTAAATGCGCCATGTATATTTCACACCACCATATCATATTATTTATTAATTTATATGCCTAATTGGTCTGGTATATATATATATGTGTGTGTATGTATGTATGTATGTATATATATATGTGAAGCACTTATGGAAATTACTCACTAACAATATAATCAAATTCCATATCTATGCTGAGTCGATTGAACAACAAATTGAAGTTCATAATGGAAGCATTAAAGAAGCCAATAAGCATATATATGTACCAATGAGTTCTCTTAGCTTCTGGGATGTAATATTAAAACGTTATAAGCTTTTATCTGAAATGCCAAAGAAATTGATTCACACCGATGAGTTCTCATGTGGCATTATTAATTTTTTTTTTTAACATCAATGATCGCACTTTTGTATTTAGTAATGAAAAAAAAAAATAATGCCACACTTGCTCTAAGTAATATTTTCGAGAGATTTTTATTACGATATTCATCTTTAAATTGAAGAGATGGATGATTTTAATGTAGGCTTATCTTGAAGTTTATTTGTGTTATAAATCTATTAACGTATTGAACTTGAAGGGACAAACTAGAGCAAATTAATCAAGAAAGAAACACAAGAAAACTGATCAAAGCACAGTTTCAAGTACACAACTTGATGAAGGAAAAAACTGCTCTTTTATTGATCTCAACAATCAAAATACAAGCTAATCACTTAGAAGGAATTACAAGGATCACAAAGAACCAAATAGCTAGCAAAATGACCAAGAAATGAAGAAGATATCGATCTGATATCAGAGGCTAAAACACATGTGTTTTTATTCTGGTATTTCTGGAAATCTATAACGAATTCATAACGAATTATGCCACATCAGCTTTAAGATTTCAACTAGACCCCTCTATCTGAAGTCGATCTGCACAATGCCCCCAGAATTCTTCAAATCTTGCATTCAAACCCAACAACTAGCAGCTTATTTCCTCACACTCTCCACCTTGCAGACTCGATTCAGTTGATCATCTCAATTAAGTAGCATAAAAAAAACCTTCAAAACACACAATTTAGGAACTAGAGCTGCTGCCAACACCAATTAAGTCTACACAGAACTTAAATTTGGCTGTTGGTAGCACTTTGGTTAACATATCAGTAGGATTGATATTTGTATGTATCTTGATCACTGCAACTGACCCTTTTGCAACCTCATCTTTGATAAAGTGAAACTTCACATCAATGTGCTTTGTTCTCTCATGATAAACCTGGTTTTTGATGAGCTGAATGACACTCTGATTGTCACAAAAAATCTGCATTGTCCTTTGCTTCAACCAAAGTTCATTTAGTAACCCTTTCAACCACATTGATTCTTTCACTGCCTCTGTTGCAGCAACAAATTCTGCCTCAGTAGATGACAAAGCTACTATGTGCTGTAGAGTAGCTTTCCAACTTATGAGATAGTTATCCAACATACACAGATATCCATAGATAGATTTTCTTCTGTCCAAGTCTCTTGCAAAATCAGAGTCAACATATTCTCTGACTTCACAGACCTCATGCTTGGATTTACCATACATCAGACCATGATCTAAAGTGCCCTTCAAGTACCTCATGACCCATTTCACAGCATCCCAGTAAAGCTTACCAGGATTACTCATAAACCTGCTCATAATACTTACTGCATAAGCTATGTCTGCTCTGGTGCAAACCATTGCATACATCAAGCTTCCTACAACCTATGAATATGGTATATCAGCCATCTGTACCTCTTCAGCATCTGATGCTGAAGACATATCATCAGAGAGTTTGAATTGAGCTCCTAGAAGTGTCAGTACTGGTTTTGAATCCATCATCTGAAATCTTTCCAGCACCTTGCTGATATATCTTGATTGGCTTAGGAATAAGGTACCAGCAGCTCTATCTCTGACAATGTCTATCCCAAGGATCCTCTTGACACTGCCAAGATCTTTCATTTTAAATTCCCCATTCAGCAGATTCTTAAGCTTTTTAATGTGACTAATATTTTTACCAGCAATGAGTATGTCATCAATATACAATAAGAGATACAAAGCTCCACCTGAGTTTATAATCTCATGATAGACACAACTATCATATTTGCTCCTGTGATAGCCATTTGAGATCATAAACTAGTCAAATCTCCTATACCATTGCCTAGGAGACTGTTTCAAACCATATAGGGACTTTTGTAGAAGACACATAATCCTCATATCCATTTTCTTCAAAACCTTCAGGCTGAGACATTAGTATCTTTTCTTCAAGATTGCCATGTAGGAAGGCAGTCTTTACATCAATTTGTTCAAGCTCTAGATCAAACAAAGCCACCATAGCAAGCATGGTTCTGATTGAGCTATGTTTTACAACTGGTGAGAAGATTTCATTGAAATCAATCCCCTCCTTTTGTGTGAACCCTCTTGCCATCAGTCTTGCCTTATATCTTGAGTCTTCAACACCTAGAATGTCATTTTTCTTGAATATCCATTTGCAGCTGACAATTTTTCTATTTCCTAGATTTGGAACCAAGGTCCAAGTTTGATTCTTTACTAGAGAGTCTCTCTCCTCCCTAATAGCCTTAATCCAGTTTCTGCTGTTTTTGCTATTCATTGCTTCTATATAGCTGTTAGGCTTTTCATTTGCATCATCTTATACACTCATCAAGGCATATGCAACTATATCTGCATATGCATATCTTGTTGGGGGTCTAGTATGCCTTCTTTCTCTATCTCTAGCCAACTGATATTGTTGTAAATAAGTTGCTTGTGGTGTTTCACCTTCGGTTACTTCTGTCTCTTGAGACTTAGCTTCAACAGCTTCTAGTTGTATTTAATCTTCATAGGTATTAGACAACTCTACCTCAATCTTTTCACTTTGATCAATTGCCTCAGTGGCTTGTGTCTTATTTGTACTGATGTCAGTAGCAGAAGTGGCTTGATCAGGGTTATTGATCATAGCAACTTCATTAAACTGGACATCTCTGCTGATTAGACACTTATTAGCCTCTCTACACCAGACCCTGTAGCCTTTGACCCCATCTGGAAAACCAACAAACACTCCTTTTACAGCTCTTGCCTCAAGCTTTCCTTATTTGACATGGACATAAGCAGGGCATCCAAATACCTTGAGGTGTTCATACCTCCCAGGTTTTCCAGACCAAAGCTCTTTAGGAGTTTTGAAGCCAATTGCAGCAGATGGACTTTTGTTTACCAGGTAACTAGCTGTAGCAACAGCTTCTGCCCAAAAACTCCTAGGTAGCTTAGAGTTTATCAGCAAACATCTTATTTTATCAATAAATGTTCTATTCATCCTCTCAGCTAAACCATTTTGCTGATGGGTGAATCTCATTGTTTTGTGGCTCATAATTCCCCATTCCCAACAACATTGCTCAAACTCTTTATTACAGAATTCAAGTCCATTGTTTGTTCTTAAGCATTTCACCTTGAAACCAGATTGAGTTTCCACCAAAGTTTTCCAAATCTTGAACTTTTCCAAGGCTTGGTCTTTGGTCTTCGGTCTTCAGTATATAGATCCATACTTTCCTGGAATAGTCATCTATAACTGACATGAAATATCTTCCCCCACTCAATGATGGCACTTGGGCAGGCCCCTATAAATCAGCATGCACATAGTCTAATGGTTGTTTAGATATATGCATGCCCTTTGGGAATTTGGACCTGTGTGCTTTGCCAAAGATGCAGTTTTAACAGAAATCTAACTCATCTATCTGATCACTACACATCAACCCTTGCTTACTCAGCTCTTGCATTCCCCTAATACTCATATGGCCTAGTTTAAAGTGTCATAACATGGTTCTATCGACATCAGAAACAGCAGGCATTGTAGCTGACACAGGTACTGATGACCCTTCTAACACATACATGCCATTTTTCTTTAGTCCTTTCATTATCATCTTAGTCCCCTTCATAATCTTTAAAGCAACATTTTCATATTTGAAGTAATATTCCATACTATCCAGTATGGCCAAAGAGATCAAGTTCCTCTTTAGCCTAGGTGCATGCCTTACATCACATAGAGTTTTAACAGTCCTATCAAACATATCTATTTTGACAGACCCCATACCAACGATCTTACACACATTGTTGTTACCCATCAACACTCTACCACCATCCACAGATTCATATGTATGGAAAAGGCTTTTATCATGACACAAATGAAATGAACAGCCTGAATCAAGAACCCAATGACCTTTAATGTTGTTGTTTGAAGCCACCAATAAATCAGCACTATGGTATCCATCATCAGAGGAGTCATCTGAGTCCACTGCTGCATCCTTTATTCTTTCTTTTTCATCATTCTTTTTCTCATCACAATCTCTGATGTAGTGACTTTGTTTTTTGCAGTAGAAACACTTTCTTTTCTTCATTTTTTCTTTTGCATATGCATCATCCTTTTTAGCTGGACTCTTATTCTTCTCATTCTTCTGAGTTTTCTTATATGTTCTGGCAACTAAGCCTTCACCATTACTAACTTCATGCCTATTATTCTTCTGGATCTCCTTAGAGCTCAAAGAGGCTTTCACATCCTCTAGAGTTAGAGTGGTTCTTCCATACAACATGGTGTCCACAAACTCTTCATAGATTTTAGGCAAAGAACTCAGTAAAAAGAAAGCTTTATCCTCATCAATGATTTTTACATTTTCAACTCCTTCAAGATCAAGAATGGTCTTGTTGAAATTGTCAATGTGTTCTTAAATCGAAACCCCTTCTCTCATAGAAAAGGTGTATAATCTTTTCTTCAAGAACAGTCGATGTGCCAAGGATTTTTTCATACACAGAGCCTCCACCTTGTTCCAGAATTGAGTCACTGAGACTCAAGATCAAGGTACTGTGAGCCTTATTATGTATCTATCTTTTCTTCTCATCAGAGACTGAACTTGAAGCATCTTCAAGATCATCTTCTTCTAGAGCTGATTCGAGACCCTGATGAACAAGGAGAGCCCTCATTTTCATCTTCCAAAGTGAAAAGTCACTACCAATGGTGAACTTTTCAATATCGGGCTTTGGAAGAGACATGTTCTTGAACCACCAATGGCTCTGATACCAGTTGTTATAAATCTATTAACGTATTGAACTTGAAGGAACGAACCTGAGCAAATTAATCAAGAAAGAAACATAAGAAAACTTATCAAAGCACAATTTCAAGTACACAACTTGATGAAGGAAAAAACTGCTCTTTCATTGATCTCAACAATCGAAATACAAGCTAATCACTTAGAAGGAATTACAAGGATCACAAAGAACCAAATAGTTAGCAAAATGACCAAGAAATGAAGAAGATATCGATATGATATCAGAGGCTAAAACACGTGTTTTTATTCTGGTATTTCTGGAAATCTATAACGAATTCATAACGAATTATGCCACATCAGCTTTAAGATTTCAACTAGACCCCTCCAGCTGAAGTCGATCTGCACAATGCCCCAAAATTCTTCAAATCTTGCATTTAAACCCAACGATCGGCAACTTATTTCCTCACAATTTACAATTAGATTATGGTCAAAAGAGAAAATTAGAGAGGAAGGCGAGAAACAGAATGCATGAAGATGATTACAACAAAAATGTAATAAAGGCTATCAAAGAGTTCGTGGTCTTACAGACACTTTGGGACTGCTGCCCAGTTTAGCTCCTAAGTGTTTGGTAATTCTCCCAGCTGTACTTTTTTTTATTTGTTTATTTTTTAATTTTCTTCTACTTTTTAAACAAAAATTTTTATTTTATGGCTGACATAAGTTAACAACTTTCATAAAATCCTTCTTAGTTAGAGTTTTTATTTCATAACAACACTAAAATCTTTGGTGAATACTAACTGCTCTGACTTATAAGATAAATTGATTTAGCGTTAGTTTAGTAATGTTATAGCTTTTAAAATAATTACAATTAATTTTTCTATATAAATAATCAACTGTAAAAAAAATCAGTTAGGCAATTGATAAATTTTATTTTTAAAAATATTATGAGTTTTAAAAGTGCTAGTACGTATTGAGAAAATCTTACTTTTGAAATATTATAAGAACATAAATGACTAAAATAAAAATAATATTGAATAAAATTTATTTACATATTTATATATTTATAAACACATATATAATATTTTTCTATTCACTACTAGAAAATAGGTAATAGATGACAGAAAATAACTGTCATAAAAAAAGGTGCATGATAAACAATCTATCCGTCATCTATGTCACTGTCATTAATTTATGACAGAATTTTTTCCGTCATAAATTTATGATAACTTTTAACAGTTATATCACACTATATTTTAGTAGAAAATTCAAAATTGTTTGAATTTTTTTTATTTTTTAAAAATTTTTGGCGAGAAAATTTTATTATTTCAATTAATATTATTTTAATTTTATTACTATTAGAATGGAATTAATTTAAATTTAATATTATTATTTAAATTGTATTATTTATTTTGTAAATTCCCAAATTTTGCTATTTTTGAATTTTATTATTATCGAAATTTCATTGATATTAATATTATTGTATTATTATTTAAATTGTATTATTTATTTTGTAAATTCCCAATTTTTTAATTTTTTAAAATTAAATTTTTAAATAAAAAATTAGTATATCAAATCAAACCCAAAGTACTACCAAACATCTAACAATTCAAAAGTTACATCCACCAGAATAATCAAATATCTAATAAATAAAAAATTACATCCACCAATATCACAATAACTTGAAAATATATCAATTAAACAAATTACACATTCACAATACAAAAAATATTCCGAAGTCTAGATATTGTATGTTAATTCTAGCCCAATAGCAAGCAAAATACCATCAGACCATGAATTCCAACAGCTAATTTTCCAACAAAACTGCACTCCAATTCCAGAGGCAACAACAATTGAATCTATGCAAAACTATCCAGCAGCTAATTTTCCTGCAAACCTAAACTTCAATTCCAACACCAAGATTATCATATGCAGCTCAACTTGTAATCTTAAACAATATAAGAAACTTGGATATACAAGAAAGCAAGTTATATAAACCTAACAATATGCTCTTAGTTAAGAAAGTGACTTAAAACAATAAAAAAATCTACCTTGTCTCCTTTCAAGGCATTAAATCTATAGCACTATGCATAAATTCTATAAGAATATGCTATATTAAGAAATTGTAGACTTGTAAGCAAGAGATTTCTCCAATGCCAAAGCCCGAGAGTTTTCTGCAAAAAGATGCAAGATATCGGAAAATCAACTACAGAAAATGAACAGAAACACTAGCACTATCCAGATTTGAATGATTAGTAGAATTGTGAATAAGTTTTGAAATTTATTGAGTACTCAAATCTTTTATTTCCTTCAAGAAAATTATAATTGAAATATTCTATCATGAGCAGGTGCCCTGAAGGCAGCTAAAGCGCTAAACAGGAAGCAACTTCTTGTCTTCTATCATTTTGCATCATGAACCTAGAGGAGCCACTACATCCAATTGTAAAGCATATGCAAAACCCATTAAAATAAAATTCTAAAAGGGTTTTATCATTTATTCTGAGAGAGGAGGATTTTTTTACTTTTTGAATTATTCCTCAATTGAATAGAACAAAACAGCAATGCTTGCTGCTGCTACATGTATGACTTACGATTTTTTTTTAAAAGACAGTCATTATCAATCAAGATGAAATCACCAATTACAGTGGCACCTATGCGAGGGGGTTTGTAATGGCATTTTATAATTGCATTTTATTTATCATCTCTAACTAACTTAGCCATCTCAAGTTGCAAAACAAAATTAAAGGCGATAATGGCATCATTTAAACTTGAAATCACCAATTACAGTGGCACCTATATGAGTGGGTTAGTTTCATTTTGTTAATTGTTTGCTATAAACAATAATCCCTAAAATAAATAGATACAGTCAAAGACTAAAAATCATGGAACTCCGTATTATTTTTCCTATCCTTCATATTAGTTTCTTTTAATTTTTTTTAAATGGTATTATCAGAACCGCAAAACAGTACTTTTTTAATCGACTAAATTCTCTTGATAGTTTTGTTTCACACTTGCCTATCAGTATTAAATTCACCTCACACTAATTGATACCTATGTCATCATTCAATAGCAAGCAATAAGATAACAGGGGAGAAGGAGTAAACTCCTCTCCAAATCTAAACACAAACTTTCAAAGCAGTCAGAATGCACAAACATAATATAATATACACTTCAAACCTCCAAAAATTTACTGCATTTTGGAGACATAAATAGTATCTACTTTGTCCATATCACTTAAAGCTCCTACTAAAGGCCGAAATTTCTTGCCTCATGAAAGTCACAATACAGGTTATGTAATCACCAATTTGTGCTTATACATACATATTTTAAAAGACTGGCATATGATAATGCTAAGTATCATCTCACCTAAAATGAAGTCCATAGCTAGGTGCGACTAGTTTGCAAAATTAGCCTCTTCCACCTGTAGGAGTACAAGGCACTAAGTATTACATACTAAAAATTATAATTTCAATTTGATACAAGGACCAATAGATTTTGTGAGTGACATCAATTTATAACCAAAAAAAAAAAAGAGCTACTGCAAACTGATGCAAAAATCCTTATAACAAACTAAATCTAACCTCATAAATTAAATAATAGCACACAAGCACATAAATGAAACAAACAAGCCAACGGACAAAGGAGGAAAAATAAAAGAAATATTTAAATTGGTGGCTTTGCTTTTTCATTACAGTCTTACAGAACGACAATTACTTAAATATGTTCGTATCGTCGAAAAACCCAAAGGGTCAATCGGTCTGGTTTTACTACAATTACTTGAAATGCATTTAGATAACATTCTTTTTCGATTGGGTATGGCTTCAACTATTCCTCAAGCCCAAAACACTAACAAATTCAATTTCTAATAGGCAAAATCATAAAATTTGAGTGCAAACCCTAACCTGATCTTTAAAGCACGGCTAAAGCACATAGTAACCTTGCTGTAATCACTTCGTTTGAAAGCATTGTTCCTCTTTCCATAAACTCTTATGCAAAATCCACTGTCTTCTCTCGTTCTCCGCCAGTGATGACACCTGAAAATTCACCATTGGTGAGGTGAACGACACTGACAGCACGATTGGACAGTGCAGGAGTTAGGGTTTTGTGGCCACTGAAATTATGGTGAAATGAGGGTTCAAGTGGCTGCTGAGATTAAGAGTTAGGGTTTTGACTATAGGAAAAGCTAAAGGGAACACTTAGAGTAAAATTTTGGAGTGCAATTTTGGTGTAGTTGAAGTGAGGATCGAAAATTTTAGGAATCGCGGAGGAGAGAGCAAAATTTGGGAGGGCATAAGAGAGTGGGAAATTTTGGTTAAGTGATGAAATAAAAGCGTCTAAAATTTTGGTTGAAGTGTTACAAGCATTTTTTTTTTCTATTTTTTAATATGAAACGTTTTGAATTTTCGTCTCTTTAGTTTTTTGTTTCATCTTTAAAACTCACCGTTTTGAGTAAGTTCTAAAACGCACTGTTTTGATTTTTTTAAATAAAATAAAATATTAATAGTTGGTCAAATATGGTCAGAACATATTTCTATCATAATTTCTTGATAGAATAAAAATCTATCACAAACGATATTATCAATTCTTGATAGACAACAATTCTTTCACAAAACCATCATTAATCTGTGATAAATTGAAATCTTATCACTTATCTGTCATAAGACTGAAATTCTATCACTTATCCGTCATATTTTTATGATTTTCCAAAATCTGTCACAAACTGTCTGTTATCTATTGTCAGTTTTCTTGTAATGATTGTATATACATATAATTGATTACTAAGATATTTTTTATTTTGTTATATAAATATGATTGGTAATAATAATAATTTTAATGATTTTATTTCATAATTGAATAAGGATAATTTTAAATTTTTATAATATATGTGAGCATATATATAGAATTGCATTAAGTATAAAATTGATTCTCAAAATCATATTTTTAAAAGTTATTCATTCTCTACTTTTCAAAATTTGTTGTAGGATGAGGTGATTTATAGAAAGTGATTTTTTTAAAATTTTTATCAACCACCAAAATTAGCTTTTACATTTTCAAAATTACTTTTAAGCATCTCAAAAGCAAAATATAATTTGTATTTTTTTACATGATATTTTTGGTGAGCTTGCAACCACAACCTTTAGATGAACTTTACTAATACAATCCAAGGGTCTAAAATTGAAACCATTGTGGAACATGGGATTTAACATAATCAATGACTACAAATTGATGCAGTGCAGAAGCAATATTAGATCTCGTTCTAACATACATTCTTAAAACTCAAGAAGGAGAACTCTCACAAAAGAAGAAAATATATCAATTGAGAAAATAATTAACTATTATTAATGAAAGCTTGGGTAAAGAGACAAGTATAACAAGTCTATTTATACTTGCTAAGACTGTCCTATTCTTAATGAAATTACGATTCCTTATAAAAAAAGGAATATGAATAAAAAAATATAAAGCAATTCCTAATTAAACAAAAAAAATCTTATACTCTTACCATAACTATGTTTGTCCTATATCAGTCTCCTTTCCTTAGAAGAACTTATCCTCTAGTTGCCTTAAACAAATGGCAATCGTGCAGGGCCATGGTGCTCGAACAAGTCTTGAATATTGAAAGTTTTGAAAATATTGTAGTTGGCTAGTTGGTCTACGACAGGACCATTGTCATTGATTTTCTTCAGGATATGAAATGGTCCAATTTTTTTTTTTTTTGAGTTTATTGTATTTTACAACAGGAAACCTTTCCTTTCATAGATGAATCATTACTTGATCTCTTTCAGCAAAGGATTTGAAGCGTCTATGCTTGTCTATTCCTAACTTGTACTTAGTAACAAATTCTTCTAATTTCTTCTTGATTTCTTCATGAGTATTGATGATTTTCTCTATTATATGATCAATTATAATGCTCATTCTGGGTAATTTAGGTAAAGGAACCAAATCTAAGGTATATAAGGGAGATTCAATGTAGACAATATCAAAAGGTGACTTCCCACTTGATTGATTGGGCATATTATTATAAGAGATCTCTGCTTGAGGAAAAACTTAATCCTATTGGTAGGATTATCTTAAATCAAATTTCGCAAAATATTGCCTAATGTGTGATTAATAACTTTAGTTTGCCCATCTATCTATGGGTGACAAGTATCACTGTAATGCAATAATGTATCTTGTCTCTTCTATAAGGCCTTCTAAAAGTAATTTAGGAATTTACTATCTTGATCGGAGACACTAGTCTTAGATAATCTATGTAAGTGAACAACCTCTAGAAACAATAGTTGGGTAATATTCTTTGTGTCAGAAGTCTTATTGTATGAAATACAATGTGTCGTTTTAGAAAATCAATCAACAATCATGAAGAAAGAATATGTCCCTCATTGAGTTCGTGGAAGTCCCAATATGAAATCTATTGACAAACCACCCTAAAAAGCTTCAGGAATGGGAAGAAGAAAGTACAAACCCGTGTTTTGCGCATGGCCTTTAGCATTTTGGCAAGTGTAACGATGTTTAATAAACTTTTCAACATCTCTTTTAAGATGCAGCTAGTTGTATCATGCTTCTACTAATGCAATGCTTTTATCTTGACGCATATGTCCTCTTAATCCTCTGTTATATGACTTTCAAATTATACACTCCCTTAAAGGTCCTTCGGGAATGCATATACGATCTGTAAAGAACAGGAATTCGTCACATATCTGATACTTGCTTGGAGCTCCTGAGGTATAGTTCTTCCGTTCCTCCTGGAAATCTTCATCATTTGCTTCGAGATCTTTTAGGTATTCAAAGCCAATAATTTCACTCTTTATCAAGTTAAGAAAAATTGCTCAGCGACTCAAAGCATCAGCTACTTTATTTAATTGCCTTGACTTATGCTTAAAAGAGAAGGTAAACCTTTGAATGTAATTATGCATGCGATTTGTCTTTGATGTTTAGGACTTTAAGAGCTTTATGATTACTATTCATAACAAATTCATTCTAAATTAAGTAGGGTTTCCATTATTGTAAATTACAAACAATAGCATATAACTCTTGTTCATAAATAGAACACTTCTGCTTGGCCTCACTAAGCTTCTCACTAGAGAATGCTAAAGGGCATATTTCCTGTGATAAGATGTTCTAGTTGTAATCCTTGAAGCATCATAGTTAACTTTAAATAATTTATTGACATTTGGGAGAGTAAAGACTGGTGCAGTGGTTATTCTTTCTTTCAACTTTAAAAAGCTTTACTCTACTTTATTTGACCAAACTAGCTGCCTTCGCTTTAGACAATTAGTTAGAGGTGTAGCAATGGTATTGAACTTTTTAACAAAATGCCTATAGAATGGAGCAAGCCCATGAAAACTTCATGTTTATCCAATATTTGTAGGTGTTGGCCACTCTCTTATAGCCTTCAATTTCTCTTTATTTACTCTGATTCCTTCAATGGTCACAATATAGCCTAGGAATACTAGACTACTGATAAAAAAATTGTACTTTTTCAAGTTGAGATATAGGCTATTCTCTCGCAAAATTGTGAAGGCATTTCATAGATATTATAAATGTTCTTCCTTGTTGCGGCTAGAAACCAAAATACCATTAAAGTAAACAACAACAAATTTGCTTATGAAAGATTAGAATTCTTGATTATCGAACTCATGAAGGTACTTGGTGTGTTATATAGTCCAAAAGGTAGAACTAACCACTCATATAAATCATTGTGAGTTTAAAAGCTAATTTTCATTTACCATCAGGGCGGATACGAATATGATGATATCTATTATTCAAATCTATCTTTGAGAATAGCTTCAACCCTCCCAATTTATCAAGCATATCATATGATCGAGAAATTAGGAATCAATATTTTACTATGATTTTATTGATAGATAACAACTTCTTCTTTTTTTTCTTTAGAGTTAGTAAAGCAAGCATAGCTTTAACTTGCTCTTGTATGATAATGAGGTAAGTTGAGTCGACTTGCTCCAGAGCCAAGTTCAGTTTAAAGCTGAATGTTTCTCGTAGGAAGTAACGTATTAAGAAGTTCTTTAGGCAAAATATCTTGAAATTCTAAGAGTAGTGACTTTACTTGTTTTGTTTTAGCTGCCTCTTTTGGTAATAAAAGATAGGTTCCCTTGATTTTTGACTTCATTGGAGCAAGGATAACCTTCATAATGTCTTAGTAGAACTATATGAATCATCTTTCCCATAATGTACTAAATTAAGATCAAACTACCAATGTCTCCTGAGTAGCATATGACAAGCATTCATGTCGACAACACTGCAAATTACTTTATCTTTGTATTTTCCTATGAAAAAAGGAATGAGCCAATGCTCTATTACTTTAGTCTCTTTAATGTCTTTTATTCACCCAACACGATGCCTTTGCATTTAAGTTGTAATTTATCAACCATAGTCTTGAAAACTATATTCTTAATACTACCATTGTCAATAATAAGATCACATACCCTCTAATTGACAGTGCATCTTGTCTTGAAGATTTTACGTCTTTGAGCAATTTTTTCCTTCTTTCATATGTATGACAAATTTTATGTTATAAGTGATAATGTGTCCATTTTTCCTCGTCTTCTATATCTTCATTGTCCTCTACATGAGTTGCTAAATTGACTGATTGGTATCTTCATTTAAGACATTAGTTTGATATATGGCCTGGTTTTAAACAACAACAAAAATTGTTGCCTTCAAGAACTGTATAAAGATTACTACTACTTGGTGGATATTTTATTGGCTGTATATTTTATCCATTACGACTTTATGTTGGTTTTCTAAAGTTTTCCGTAAGAGATTTTATTTTGCTAACCATGAATGAATGAGCTTACGGTGGCTTGATTACGAGCCTTTTGTTTTTCAAGTTGCTTTTCCACTTTTTTGGCTAGTCAAATGGCATTTTGCAATGTATATATCAGTTGCAACCTAACTTGATCTTCTATTTTGGGGCATAAACTATCTGGACCTTTGTCTCGTGAAGATTATTTTGTTCCATAAGCCTTTGAAATTCGAGGGCATATTCTTTAGTTGTTTTAGCTCCTTGATGACAATTGTTGTACTCACAAAACAAGGTTTTTATATAATTAGAAGGCAAAAATGGTTCTCTTAGTAAGTGATGCATGTGATGCCATATCTTGAGCTTGCTTTTTCCTTATAGAACATGAGAAGTCTGTAGAATATCCCACCAAACTATAGTAACTCCTTTGAGTTTACGCCTACAACTTTAACCGTTTTTTATTATAAAAAGTCTATTATTTCAAAGAATCATTCAACATCAGGCAACCAATCAAGGAACTTTTCAATGCCTAGTTGTCTGTTGAATAATGGGAGGTCAATTTTGATGCGGTAGTCATTCTGATGCACTCCTTGTTGTTCATCTTCTATTACTTCGTCATCTGATCGAAGGTTTGGACTAATCGCAATTCATCAGCATTTTACCTACTTTTTTTTTTATTACTAAAGGGCTCTAAAAAGAGCTAAGGCAACACTAAACGAGAGTGTGCAACCCCAGAGACATCATTGTTTAAGATGCTAAGCATATTTAAAGGAATAGACTGAAAGCAATTTAGACCTAAAGGAAAAGATAAGCTATAAGTAGCAAGAAAATCTGCTACTGCATTTGCTTTTCGATAGATATGGTTCATTTGAATTAACCAATCACGGCGGATAAGCTCTTGGATAGCTTGGATTAGAGAAAGATGCTCATTGATGGTAGGGCTTGAATTAGAGACTAACTGTAAGATACACTTGCTGTCCACTTCCACTATCACCCGTCGAAAGCCATATAGCCAAGCTATAGATAAACCATGAAATAAGCCCCAAAGTTCAGCAGATGTTACTGAACAAACGCCTAAGTTCACACTATACCCAATCTGCCAAACACCTATGTAATCGCGAATGAGTCCACCAGCTCCAGCTTGGCCGGAAGGCTTCATGGCATCGTCAGTATTTAACTTAACCCAAGGCCAAGTAGGAGCAGTCCAGCGAATCCATTTTTTAATACGGTTCTTGCCATCAGCGATGAGGAACGAATTGCATCTTTGAATTTCAGCTACCCTAACTTTTATATCCATAGTTATATTATTGCTCTCCCAATAATCATTGGTGAAGATAAATCTATTACGCCAGAACTAAAGTCGCCAAATAGCAACGCCAAAAGTGACTTGCCAAAGTTGATTACTTCGGGAATTGTTGTGAGATTGCAAGTTCTCGTCCATCTAGTCTGCAACGTTAGACTCGAAAAAGTGTTGCTGGTTATTTCCTCGAAGAAGCCTTAACCAAACCGCTATTGAATAAGGACAATCACGGAGCACATGAACCGTATTTTCTATACCAGCACCACACCTTTCACAAGATGAATCAATGTTCAAGTGTCTGGATGCTAACTCAGCTCGAGTCTTTAACCTATTGTGAAGCACCAGCCAAATAAAAATCTTGATAATCTGCGGGCCCTTCCAAGACCAAGCTAACCTCCAGTAAGTATCCCTTTCCTACACACGAGCATGATCCAGAAGATCATATGCTGATTTAACCGTAAAATTTCCTTGTGAAGAAGCTGCCCAGTAAACTTGATCAATACCATTGCAAGTTGACGGGGGGTGGATTGAAGTAATTTTCATCACTGCATGATGGGGTAAGAGATGACTAAACTTTGGCCAATTCCAAGAACCATCTGCAGAAACAAAATTAGCAACATACAAGTCACAAAAGTCAGGGGGTATCGGCTGTAAGACTAGCTCCGCAAGAGGATGAGGCGTGGTTGCCCAACAGTCCCACCAGAATTTGACTTTCAACCCATTACCAACATTCCAGCGTACTCCATGCTTAACATAATCCCAAACTCGACCCACAGATTTCCATAAATTGGATCCGTACTGAGTATGTAGAGCATGAGGAATCTCTGATGGAGGAACTCCATATTTTGTGGATAGCACTTGAACACAAAGTTTGTCAGGCTCAGTGATTAAATGCCAAGCAACCTTCAACAGCAACGCTTCATTCATGATATCCAATCTTTTAAACCCGAGACAACCTGCCATTTTCGGTTGACAAATGTTGTGCCAACTAATTAAGCTCATTTTCCGTAGTTCATCAGTCCCACTCCATAAAAATCGTCTACAAATTTGATCAAGTTTAGTCTTGATACTACCCGGCAAGTTTGTTGTCTGCATAGCATAAATAGGAACTGCTTGGAGAACGGATTGGGTGAGAGTGATGCGCCCTGCTAGAGAAAGCTGAGAGGCTGCCCAACCCGAAAGCTTTTGGTCCATTTTATCTAAAATCCCTTGATAGGTTTGCTTAGACACACGACTGTGCAGCAAGGGCATGCCCAAGTATTTGCCCAAATCCTTTGTGACTGTATACCCCAAATCTCGCCCTAGTCTGTTGGCTATAGCAACTGGGACATTTTTCGAAAAATAAACATGAGTCTTAGAGTGATTAACCTTTGCGCCCGAGCTCAAGCAAAAAACATCTAAGACTGAATTAATGTATTGAGCTTGCCCACTGGTAGCCTCGCCAAAGAGGAAAAGATCGTCCGCGAAAAAAAGATAGCTTAAGGGAGTACCCAGCCGAGATAAGCGGATAGGCTTCCAGTGATCTTGTTGAATTGAGTGATAAATCCTATGACTCAGTCTTTCAATACATAGAACAATAATATAGGGAGACAAAGGATCACCTTGTCTTACACCTCTACTGGGGAAGAAATCATCTGTTAATTCACCATGCCATAAAATGTTCATACTAGTAGAAGTAATACACTCCATTATTAAACGAACAAGATCCAAAGGCAAGTCTAACTCCGTTAAGGTTTCGTAAATAAAATTCCAGCTCAACTTATCATAGGCTTTTTCCAAATCCACTTTAATAGCCATGAAACCTTTTTTTCTCATTTTTCGTCGCATGGAATGGACCACTTCTTGAGCAATGATAATGTTTTCAGTGATATGTCAGCCAGGGACAAAGCTTGTCTGATGGGGGCCAATAAGATCAGGGAGTATAGCTTGTAATCTGTTAACGATAATCTTAGTCACTGTTTTATAGAAAACGTTGCAAAGGCTGATAGGGCGATACATCTTAAAAGAAGTGGGATGCTCAGACTTTGGAATGAGTACAAGGAGAGTTTTATTTACTTCACTTGGAACACTGTGGGATTTGAAAGTATCCTTTATGCCAGAACTAAAAGAATCCCCAACTATATGCCACTGGGATTGGTAAAAGCCAGCAGGGAAGCCATCAATTCCAGGCGCTTTGAAGGGTTTCATCTGAAAGACCGCCTGACGAATTTCCTCATTCTCGATCGAGCTAGCGAGAACTGCCAATCTAGAGGGATCAATTTGGGGGAAACACCCTTGCACAAAATAGGGCCGATGAAAAGCTTGATCAAATTTGTATAGAGTGGAGAAGAAAGACACGGCATGGGACTTAATGTCATGAGTATCATAGAGCCAAATATCTCTATCATCCTTAATAACATTGATACGATTTCGGGCCCTCCGTGTAATAGTTTTCTGATGGAAAAAAGAGGTGTTCCGATCCCCATAACTGATCCAATCTTTGCGGGATTTTTGATACCATAATAATTCCTCTTGAGATAGAAGTTCTTCTAGCTTTTGTTTTAATTTTGCCTCAAGGCGATATATGCTGCGGAGGGGTTTACTTTTTAGGGCCTTCTGAATCCCGCCAATACGAGCTAACAGCTGCTTTTTCCGTTTAAAAATGTTGCCAAAAATTTCTCTATTCCAATTAATCACCTTACTGGTAAAAGTAGAAGCTGCTTGCGAGTAAGGAAGATTTTTCTGCCAACTCTCCTGCATAAAGTCCCCAAACCAGTTATCCGTCATCCAAGCAGCTAAAAATCGAAATGGCTTAGCATTCCCCGGACAAAAAATCTGGCACTCAAACCGGACCAAAATCGGCCTGTGATCAGATTCAACTCGTGGTAAATGAGTAACTGAATAGTTATCAAATTTTAGAATCCACTCCTAGTTGCTCATTACACGGTCTAATTGCTTCGAAAGATTCCCGCGAGTCCATGTGTATCTAGGGCCACTGAACTGCAAGTCAACAATGTGGTTAGCATGACACCAAGAGTTAAAGTGAGGAAAAATACTCGTGCTCAAAGCCGAACCCCCACGTTTTTCTGCAGCATATAGGATTGAATTAAAATCGCCCCCCATAATCCAAGGATCATGCATCGACTCCACAATGTTATTCAAATGATACCAAAGAGCACGGCGACCTGCAGGATTTGGGCTCGCATAGACTGTAGTGACCCAAGATTGGATGACATTCTGAACACTGATTTTGAAGTGAATAAACTGAGTATGGTTGTACACAATCTCGACGTCAAAAAAATTCCTCCACAATATCCGAATACCCCCGGAAAAATCAGTAGCCTCCACACGATGAGAGCGGTCAAAACCACTTTTTTTTTATGAATTCATCTGCTTTATTACCACTGATTCTTGGCTCTAGGATCACAACAATTGTTGGGTTGTAACTTTTAACTAATATGGCAAAAATTCGTCGAAAAGATGGGGACCCCGCCCCTTGTACATTCCAGAATAATATTGAAACCGTCATTAAGAGCGTATAATAGAGATGGTGAGCGTGAGAAGCTTACGCACAAAATTCCAGATCTGTTTCACCATGCATGTCTGGGGTTTCATTGACAAAAGAGTTTTCATCATCAGACATATTGTCATCCGCTTTGTTACCGAATGTAAACTGAGGGTCACCAGCATAATCCTCCATTCATCCTATATCCCCTTCATCCTTGTCTTCGGCATGTTCATTTACTTGTGATGGGTGAGGCTGCTGTTTAGAGTTGGCTGAAGCTAGGTTACGTGAGAAAACTGGTGGGTTACCAACGGTCTCATGGGTTTTGCTGGAAAAGGTTATTGCGGTGTGATTTTGAGGATCTAAGGTTGTTAAGGTTAAAGTAGAGGTAAGTTCTCGGGGGAAGTTAGGTAAAGTGCTTGGAGGTTTCGGGATGGGAACATATTCTATGGGGTTTAGGATTCTTGTATTATTGGGACGAAGACTTGCATGCATGGAGGTGGAAACTGTGATTGTTGTTTCAGTACTGGGTGTTGTGATTTGGCCACTTGCTTTCCTTTGGAGAGTTGGTTTTGAGGTTTTAGAATGCTAGGAGTTTTCAGAGGCAGGTTCTTCCGAGTGTGGAAGTGATCAGTAACGGATTTAGGTTGTCTTTGTGAGGGTTCAAGGTTGGGAATTGTTACAGCAGCCTCCACCGTGTTATTTGTATCCAAATCCTCAGATAAGACATCAAACCGAGATGTAACAGGAATATTATTTCGCTGATTCCTCTCTTCAGCAACAATGTTCTCCTTTTCCACTACAAACTTAGGCTTCCCTTCCTTGACACCATCATCCATGGTCCAAATTTCTCGCTATTGTTGGTATGCATATCTACACCATTATCCTTTTCACCTGTCATATTAGCTGGTATAATGTTCTCAGAAGTATCATTATTGGCCTTATTCATTGTTTGCTTACTCGAACAACCAATACTATTATGGCCATACTTTCCACATTGATAACATATGACTGGCAGTCCTTCGTATTCAACCCTCTGTATCTTCCCGTCTAGACTAAACTGAGACAGTAAAGGCTGAGAAAGAGAGATGCGGACAACCATCCTTGCAAACTTTCCCCTCTCCCGTAGTTCAGTATGGTAATCAATTTTGATAACTGTCCCTACAAGCTGACCAATCTTCCGCAAAATTCTCTTTTCATATAAGTGAAAAGCCATGCCGGGTAACCGAATCCAAACAATGGCCGAGTCCAGATCAATAATGGTGCTGTCAAACTGAGGCGTCCACGGCTGTACTGTTAAGTAGTGCCCAAAGATAACCCATGGCCCCTCAGTTAATTCATAAACAGCATCCTCCGATGACTTAAGGCGAATTAGGAAGTAGTTATTTTCAAGGTCAATCACTGAAAAATCATGAATCTGATGCCACATAACCTTCAACCGATTACACAAGGCTTTATACCCAATGTTTCTCCCTAGTAGCTTCACTACGACAGAGTTCTGCCAAGGTTTAATCAATTTATCCTGGATTCGTTTAGAGAACTTGATAACGGGCATGCTACCATCATCACCTATGGTTACATCGCCAGGTTCAAAGTCCCATTCTTCTTCCATCTCAGTATCATCAGAGTGACCGTATTGGTCTGTGTGCACAAGCGCATCCTTGAAGGAAAGGGGGGTTGGATTGTCTGTGTCCGCTCCATGGGTACGAAACCTAGCTTTTTTGGTGGAACGATCTTCAGCTAACGGCGGTGAAATCGTCTTCAGTAAACTAGGGTTTTCGTAGGGTTTAAGGGTTTTAGAGCTTTCTGACATTCTCTCTTTTCCAATTTTTTGTTACTTTACCTACTTTTAATAGATGACTAGCTATTATATAAGTGTTGACCTAAGGACCTGGGTTGAGTAGCTTTTGTATTTCTACTCGAGCTACCTATTTAGCTCCGTTGGTTTTTGTTTGCTTGCTAAAACTGTTGCTTGCTTGAATCAACATTTTCAATACCCTCAGCTTCCTGATTACTTCTTTGGCAAATCTATTCTTTTTTAAATCTTGTTTTACGCAAAGAAATGTTTCTTCTATTGCCATTATATGAGTTGGCATTGACTATACGGTTTTTATTGTTTTGCGAATACTTATACTGAATGGTTTTTGATTGTTTGAGTCACTCTATCCCTTTTGTAATTCAATCTTAAAATTGAATATTGCTTGCTCCAAAAACCATTTTTGTTGCCTTTTTTAGATTTGTTTTTTGTTTCTTTGGGTTTTTTAGATAAACGGGGAATTATAGGGCAATATAATAATTAAAAAAATATTAGGTAAAACTTATAAATAAGCAAAATATGGGTTTACCGGCAATGGTGATCGAGAAAATGAAAAAAGAAGGGTAGATCTAGAAGATTTGATGGTGGTGATTTGACTTGGATCATGATAATTTGTTAGGAAAATTAAAGTGAAATGGCGGCTGGAGGTTTGTTTCAGTTTTCAGTGAATGATGGTGAATGGATTGGTAGTGGTGGTGGCTAGCAAATGGACATGATTTTTATCCAAACGTGTGGCGGTTAGCATTGTGATTGCAACTGTTTTGGTGTGTTTTTGGTGGCCATAGTGATGGATTGGTGGTGCTGGTGGCTAGGGAATGGTCAACGGTATTTGACCATTTAGATGAGGGTGAAGGCAGAAAAAGCAATGGAAAATGACAGGGTGAGGCATGTATAGCAGTTGTAATGGTGGCTTCGGGTTTTTGCATTTTTTTTTCATTTTTAAATTGGTGCAATTGGTGGAATTGATGGATGGTAGAGGAGGGATTTCCATATGGAGAGTGCTTCCTGGTCACGAAAGCTTTGTTTGGCAGAGAGAAAAGTTATGATACCACTTGACATAGTGTGGAAGCGATACTAAATATCGTTTTATCATATGTTTTTGAAATTCATGAAGGACAACTCTCACAAGAGAGGGAAATATCTCAATTAAGAAAATAATTGAATATTGTTGATGAAAACTTGTGTAAAGAAACAAGCATAACAAGTCCATTTATATTAGCTAAAATTATACAATTCCTAATAAAACATACAGTAATATGACTTAAATAAGTATAAAGCAATTCCTAATTAAACTAGAAAATCTTGTACTCCTACTATGATTATATTTGTCTTACATCATAAATGAAATCAAATCGGGACCCTCCACTACATCTTTTGTCAAGGTGGTTGAATTACTAAATTGATGTTGTGTAAATTTTAATGTACTCATAAATACACGTGTCTATTAGAGTATAGATTAGGAATAATGAAGTTGGACCCACAGGAACTGTCAATTTTTAAGAAAAATTTAGTCTAAACTAATTAAAACTCTACCCTAATTGAAAGAAAATATTTTGTTTAAGAAAATAAAAACTAAAGATACAATTAAATTAAAACAAGTGAATTAACACAAGAATTCAGAAAATTGAAGATATCAGGATTTCATAATCCACCACAATTCAACATAACTTATCTAATTATCAATCAATTCTCAATTTTAGAGTGACAACTCAAAATCAATTTATGTCTATTCATGAATATAACAATTAAGTCCTATTAAAATTAATCTTATTCGAGTTCTTTTTCTACTTAATAATATGATATGTAAAATTCTCATATAAACATATTAAATAACAAATAGTCAAAATTTTCATAAGTATTTTATAAAAATAATTTAATGAAAGACATAAAATAAAAAATAAACATATATAAACTTTATAAATCCAAGCATACGTATAGTTAAATTTTTTTCCTAACAATTAATAATACATGACAGAATTGGTGAAAAGATTTAACAACATCTAACCAATCATATGAAACAAAAATCATAAATATTAAAGCACATATATAAAAAATTAATTGAATTAAAAAAAATTCATTGAATAGAGCTTTATTTATAATCCTTATATAAGGCTTCATTTTTAATCCTAATATGAAAAATTAGAAAGATATAAAAAGATTGAGGACAATAGAACGGGTGGAAGCCATTGTCAAGGTGCGGCCTTCAATTCTTCTCTGTGTCTCGCGGTCCGTCTCTTCTTCCGTGCAAAAGCCAAAGCTCTGGCTTTATACAATGCTAAGCCACCGCCTCTATGGTTAAATCCTTAAAAGAGTTCTGTTACAAGGCAAAACGAAAAGCCACGAGATTGAATTAATTTCAATTTCCTCTTTAATCTCCGCGTGGTGGACACCTTTAAACTAAAATCATTCATTCATTTATTTATTTATTTTTGCACATGCATGGATGAATTAATTTTATTGGCTTCTGTTTCCTCGGCTTGAATTTCACGTGCATATATGCCTAATTGCTGCAAAATCAATTAACCTTTAATGAACTAAGCTATATAAGTGAAAAATGGGCAAAAAAAGTACTCTCTAAGAAATACTCTCAAAGAAAAATAATATGCTAAAAAACTCACTTGGAACTTATTGCCATGGACATTCCTTCAAATAACTCAATTAATTTCATTCATCAAGTCTCTCAATTCATACTTGTCACTCACATCATCATGTCAAGTAACAAATATGGTATACATAACTTAAAGCCAAAGATAAAACAAATATCATGATTTGAAAGTCATCATAGCATCTAATGTTAAAAGATCACATAAAATGCCTTAAAAGTTTTTTTTTTTTTTTTTTTAGACACCTCACCACCAAACGTATTCTAAACATTGTCTTCAATGTTTCCTATTCTAAAGATGTGCATGCCAATGTGTGAAAATATAGGGAAGACATGAATGCCAATAGTAAAAAAAAAAAGTAGGAGGGATCATACATGAATTGGTTATAAAATATTCTAGAGGAAAAAAAATCTAAAGAATATGTTGGAATAAATATAATTAATAAAATATAAAAAGAAAAATAAATAAAATCCTTCTAAACTAATTAATTAATGTAAACAACTCAACCAGGATCAATAAGAATGTAGTGATAATAAAAGTGATTATAAAGAAAATAAAAGAAATCATGATTAATAGTATAATAATATTATACTAATAAATTATATAACTTAATAGTTTTTTCGAATTTTAATAAACCTCAAGATCTTAATATGTATGCATATGTATGTATGGATATGTGATGTGAAGGTGTTGTTGGGTGAACGTACACATTACCTATAGGCTATAGATGATGTTTTCCACTTTCCCAAATTGTATATTTATAAGTATAATACCATCTATTGTACTCCATACGTGGAAATTAAACGAAGCATTCCAGGAGAAATTTTTGAAAAGGTCTCAGAAAAATATTAGTAATAGGGAATATTGATCTGGGGGTTGTGGAGTTGACTTTGCAGAATCAACTAAAGCTAATTCCTTTTTGCATAATATATATGAGAAATCTTTTCATATACAAAAAGAATTAATCAATATACCAACACCTGTTTTTTATTCTTAAAGATGATAAATTCCGTTGTTTTTCATTCTCTTTTTACCGACTTAATGGAATAAAGCAACGCATTTGTCCCCTTTGTGATTATGGCATTTATAATAACAAAATCGCGCGAGGGATTGTGCGTTTTAAACGAACATTATTTAATTTTTGTCAACAGAAAATTGATCAATAGTTTTTTTAAAAAAAAATTGGTCACCTGAATTCGAATTCATATAAGAAATTAAAAAAAAATTAAAATCTTGCAACTCTCCTATCTTTAAAAAAAAAATTAATAATAATGAGAATAACTTTTTTCAGTAACTGTTTGTTTGCTTCCTAGCCAAGCTAACGGTCAAAGGCTTGCTTTGCACACAAGATCCTTCAGGATTTAATTTATTCAACTTCTAATAGCCTCAAATGGTGCCCTTCAACCCAAAGTGCTTTTATTCTTCAACTTTAAACACTACTAGAATTATGGTCATCTGCGACCAATAAATTCGTCGCAGAAAATATCAAATTCGTCACAAAAAATAATTTGCAACCAAAAATATCAGGATTTAATTTATTCAACTTCTAATAGCCTCAAACGGTGCCCTTCAACCCAAAATGCTTATATTCTTCAACTTTGTATCGTTTGATTGATCTACTTTAACCACCATAAAGATGGAATTTGTTAAGGTCATTATTTATAGAGTTGGCATTTTATGACAAGTCTAGTTAAATTGGAAGTTTATTTATTACATATCTTGTAATAGGGGTTAATTTATTAATTCCTTAATTTAGTGAGATTCCAATTTATTAGGAATATTGTTTCCTAATTTAATTAAATGTCTAATTTAGCAAGTCAATTAATAGTGGGATTCTATAATTGACGCATGAGATATATTTAGAGCAAGAAGTTGGTTTAAACAAGAAGTCATTAAATGCTCTAGAAATTTCTTTGGGAGACAAGTAAGGCAAGAAGATAAGATTTATTCATATTCATATTCATAGGAATTATAAGAGGAAAAAAACTCTTATTTGGAAAGAATCTAAGTCTTTTAAGACTTGCTATTTTGGTGAATCTCTAGTGCCTATATAAAGAGAGGTATTTTACAATTGAAGTTTTATCGCACAACACAGAGCATAAAGTAGAGAAGCAAAATTATGTCTCCTCCTTAGAGAATCCGAATTTGGCACAAAATGTTGTGTTGATTTATTTTCTTATCTTCTTTTCATCTCTGTGGAGAGTTTATGTGGATCTTGAATACTAGATGTTGAAGAATTAAAGTATTGTTATTGATCACTTCGTGAAGTGCCTTGAGGATCGTGGATCAAGAGGAGTAGCAATTATTCAAGAGAAGAAGATTCAGTCTAAGGTTGAGTAAACTATATGGTGATAAACTGTAAGTGAGAGTCTTAAGTTTGGTAAATCCATAGGTTGTAACATCTCAACTTAGTGAATTATTTTTCATCTGAGCGTAGCCTCGTGGATGTAGAATTGATTAATCCGAACCACATAAAAATCTCCGTGTCATTTATTTTTTGCATTTTATTGTGTTTTTAGAAAATTAATATTTTTGATGCGGATGAACAGTAACTGTAAACAGTATTTCTGAAAAATTAATTAAGTTGTTAATTTTTGGTTTTTAATTACCTACATCTATTTATAATAGATGTAAATTCCTTTCAGAATTTAATGTATATTACTTAATTAATAGTAGTAATTTCTTATGAATTCTTATGTTGTAATCTTTTCGAAATAAATTAGAGGGAGATAATTGACATCTTCGCCTCTATAATTCTTAGATTTAACCCTTTTTTCAAAAACAAAATTAGCCTAATGGCAAATGGTTTGAGTCATAAGGGCAACTCATAGATCAAAGTCTTTTTCCTTTTCCTAAACAACCTATTCAAAGACATCTTTCAAAGTCGCTTAAATTAATTAATTTAAGTCTATTTTTCCTGTCATCAATCATTGTGGTCCTTCAATAGTCTCCGGACAAAATTTTAGCTTTTATGCATGTTAGAGTGCAATTTATGCACTAGTTTTGCATTGTTTAATTCCCTTAATATCGATGTTTTGCACTTAATAATAATGTTTTACTTGTGTTTTACTTTTGTAGGTGCAATTCTATTGATTGGTGATAAAATTGAGCTAAAAGATGATGTTTAAGGAGGATTGTTCTCTTGGAGAAATTATGAGCGTCAGAAGAACTTTGTTGATAAGGCGTGGGCGCGTGCTGTCAACTGCGGACTTGCAGTTTTTAGTTTAACGTGTTTTGTATTTTTGGTTATTTTTGTAATTACGAATTTAATATTTCAGATATTAGTATTTTATTTTAAATAGAATTCTAAAAGAGAAGAGAGAGAGAGTATTTAAGGGAGGAATCTATTGTGAAAAAGGGGGGATTTGGATTGGAGAAAAAGAAAGAAACCCTAGATCTTAATTTTTCTCTTCTCTCTATGAAGAACTAAACCTATTTTTCTGGTTGAAGGATAATGAAGCTTTGATTCATCACTACTGTGAGATCTTTCTTGTGCTTTAATTGTTTTATTACTTTTTGGGTTTTTGTTTATTCTCTAAATTATTTTCATGATTATGTTTGTTAATTAGGTAATTGGCCACTATTTAATTATCAACTTAATCTATTGTCAATTAAAGGATTCATCGTATGAAGAATTTAATGTTTGTGACAAATAACATCGCAGAGAGTTGTGTTGTGAGAATAAACAATCTAATTTAAATGAATCATCATATGTGTTGATTAGGATTTGGGTCTCTCTGGTTTTTCAGGCTGTCAATTGATTAAATCATATGATCGTATCTAGGGTTGTCTATTGATTAGGGAAATAACCAACGGTCGTACCTTGGTTATCGACTAGTTAAGGAGAGATTGGCTATTAGAGGGTCTCAGTAGCTATAACCGGTCTATTCATAAGTAATAATAATCTATATTTGAATCAATGATCAGTAGTCGAATCAAGCTGAGTTAATTCCTTCAACCAGAGCTTTCTCCAATTTGAATCACAACTTTAATTTACATTCTCGTTATTTTAATTTGATTTTTATTATTGTCAACAATTCCCCCATTTTACGTTTTACGTTTCAAAAGGATTTAAATAATTACCGATCTCTGTGGACACGACCCTGCTCAATCACTATACACAATTTATTTAGAGTAGGAATTTATTTTTGTTGGCTTCGACACCCATCAATGCATGGCCAAATGATAGAGACATTCACAATTGCCAAAATAAATATAAATGCAAACCTAGCTAGTTCAATCAATAATATATAATAAATTACAAATATACAAAAGTATTAGTCACATGTGACATGTATTAGCGTTCAAGCTTCACAGGATAAGGCTCAATAATTCAGCATGGACAATAATTCCTAACACCAGCATCTCCAATGAGAATAAAAAGATGACAACAGAGAAGCAATATCGCCAGCATTGTTAGCTCTACCAGTTAACATTGAATAATGCTTACGTTATGAACTTAATATTACTTTTGGTGAGAATCATGACCTATAATTCAGGAAAATTTATGTTGTATCACTAAAAATTAATAAACGAATAAGCGGAAGCGTACTTGATTCATAATACGCAATTACTATCTAGAGTCGTGTGGTTGGCCTTTCAGATCAACATGTTCTCCTTCTCTTTGCACTCTCACTAATGATAGAATGTTAGTGGAGAATAGAACGATACGTGTGACTTGGAGACCATAACTACTTATATAGACAACTTTTCTTATTGTCTTTAAGTATTCCTATTTCAGTCTATTATAGAAATAACAAATACCTTTAAGTCTTTACACATTAAAGGCTCACACTCTAAAGTCGTTTGGTTGGCCTTTCAGATCAACATGTTCTCCTTGAGAATCCTTTAAACTTCTCTTTACACATTAAAGGCTCACACCCTATCAGATATATTGAAGCTCAAATTAACGAATATCTTAATAGATCACTTTTATATAAAAACCTAACATTGGATTAAGGATCTAACAATGCTGGTTTAAAGATCCAACACTTAATTTAATTTGTTATTCAATCGACACTGTTCTAGAGTACTTATGTTGTACTACATTCACTCAATATATGCACGACATGTGTGCATAAATTAAATACAACTACTAGTTTTACGATGATTTTTTCAAAACAAATACATGCTTGTTGTACATGCATTAAATGAGTGTAGTACAATAAAGATGCTCTATAATCTCTCCAAACATAAATATGGAATTTGATAATAGTGTTAGTGAAGTAATTCCCGCAAGTAATATATATATATATTATAGTGTTAGTGGAGTAAGTATGGACAAATTCAATCATCAACAACAAAAACATTTAATAATACATCCGTCTGATTTATCTACACACCAGCATGTCCCGCCGCGGCGCCGGGGGGGGGGGGGGGGGGGGGGGGGGGTGGGGGTGTGTGGGGGAAGGGATGGAGAAGAAGAAAAGAGAAGCAACGGTGCCTGTATTTGTTATCCCTACCGCTTGGAAGAGAAAATGACAAAAGTTGGTGGCCCCTCTTCTTTGGTAAAATTAATCTATTTCTTTTCCATTATTTTTTAAATTCACTAAGACAGTATTTACTTTCTGGAGTGGGAGTGTGGAGTGTGAATTTCTCCCACTCCAGTGTTTACTTACCTTAAAAAAGGGGGAGTAGGAGTGGGAATTCGTGGGTCCCACCCAATTTTGGAGTGGGGAGTGGGATTCCCACTCCCATGGAGGGAGGTGGGAGTGTGAATCCACTCCCCCCTCTTCCCATTTTATCCTTATAAAAATAAATAAATAAATAATATTTAATAAAATAAATAATATCATATTTAATAAAATAAATAATATCATATTTATTAAAAATAAATAATATCATATTTATTAAAAATAAATAATATCATGTTTATTAAAAATAATAATTATATCATATTTATTTTATTAACTTTAATAAAATAAAAATAAATAAATATTATATTTAAATTAATAATATTAAACATTAATTTTAATAAATATTAATTATTTATTTAATTAATAATAATAAATATTTTATTCTAAAAAAATATTAATTTTGTACTATATTATCAATAATAATATTTCATTTGTGTTGCTATTATTAATAATTTTTATTCACATAATTTAAATTTAAATTAATAAAAAATTATGATTTACATAATTAAGAATATTAGTAATTATTATTAATTTATAAATATAATAAAATATTTATTTTATTTTCCAAATATATTTTTTATTAATTTTTTAATTACAAATTATAATTCTGTACATAAGGATAAAGTTGTAATTTAAAACAATTTACTCCCAATCCAAGACAAAGTAAATAAATAATTAGGATTCTAATTGACAATCCATACTTTCATTTAGTCTAAGTAAACACCCTACTCCCACTCCCACTCCACACTCCTAATCCAAGGATTCCCACTCCTCAGGATTCTCACTCCAATCTAAAAAGTAAACGCAGTATAAAGCTGCTTTTAGTATTGTAATGTTAAAAAGTTCGATATGTTTTTTAGACTGAAAATTAATCTTTTTGTAATAGCAAAATTTTAATTTTAGTTATAAAATAAATGGTCTTCAAAACTTATTTTTTAAGTAAAAGAATTTGAGACGTGAGGGGGAATAATTAATTTAACTAAATAATTAGGGGTTTTTGGTCTTTTCCCCACTTGTATTATCAGCGAATCTTCAATCTTGGGCTATATATTTAGGAACACTTTGAACTAGAGGACTCAATCAGAGCTAGCTAGTTAATTAGCTGAGTGATAGTGCATTCTGGGAGAAAGCGAAGGAATTTGATTCTCCCAAGTGCATTCTGGGAGAAAGCGAAGGAATTTGATTCTCCCCCTTAATTTGCTCATCATGGCTTTCACTCTTGGTAGGTTCATGCCGAAGACCACGCTCAAACTGCCAACTTTGAAGACTTATCAGCAGCCAAGAAAAGGGATAGTCATGTACGTTTCATAATTACTTGATTTGTGTTATCTGCTTTCAAAATAATAGTCACGCATCTGCTGCGTAGTCTTTATAGATAAGATGGTCAAAATCATTACGAAAAATTTTGTTTCTTTGTAAACTGTTTTAATTGCTTATAATTTGAGTGTGTATATACAATATATATATTGAAATTAAATTGCAACACAGGGGACATAAATAACATTCCGATATCTGTGCCGTTTATGTCGCCTCTGTGTCACCTTTTGAGCTCGATATCATTATTTATATACGTATAAGCTCATGGACACCCTTCGCTTAATTATTCATATTTTTCTTTCTTCTTTTCTTCTGATGAGATGACAGAGTATGTGGTAACCCTGAACGACCAAGCGGGAGCACCAGAAATGGAGGAGAGATCAATAGCCAGAAGCCGACATCTCTCAACAATGCTCAGATTGCAGTAAAAGAAACTGCCGACAAAAACAAAGCAGTAAAAGAAGACGGTTCTGCAAAGAAATAAGTCTAATTAAGGCTTCAAAATAATTTATTAGTCGCCGCTTAATTTAGAGGGAATAGCTTACATATGCATGCTGCCATCAAATATTAGAGCAGTCAATATATAGCTTATTATATATATATTAAAAATATTCCAATTCAAAATCTTTGCTAAAGTCCTAAAAATCTATTAAGTCGGTTTAATAGTATAACTATATTATTAAACTAAACTTTAATAATGTCTAGATCACGAATTGGAAGCTTAAAACTTAAAGCGAATATAAACCGCACGGTTTATGTGTTTTTTCCGAATTTTCTCGCATTTTAAAATTTCGGATTGAAATATATATACATACATATATAGATAGTAGTGTTTTTGTGTGTGTGTTTTTTCTTTACCATATAAGACTGCCTTAAAATCTTAATGAGGCTAGCTGCTTTTAGTGTCAAGTGTGTGGTGGCTAATAATAATCATGTGTTCTTAGAAAATCATAAAGCCACATTTTGTGTATATGCAAGATGAGAGTTTGGACTTGAGGTACTTTAATTAATATTATCAGCTAGCATAGTTGCTCTATGTCATCAGTTTGTGTTATTAGTTTTGTGCACATGTAACATCCCTTGGAACTTTGTATCTGATGTAGTCACCTGTGCTATATGAGATATGATCTTCTTTACAATTGCTATGAATAAATAAATGCAAGCATGTGATCATTGATGATTAAAAGGAGAAAAAAAAAGAGGAATAATGCCACACTTGTTAAGTAATATTTCGAGAGATTTTTATTACGCTATTCATATTTAAATTCAAGAGATTGACGATCTTAATCTAGGCTTATTTTGAAGTGCGTTTACAACTAGATTAGGGTCAAAAGAGAACAATCAAACATGATTGGACATTTTCATACTAAAAATAATCGAGGAAGAGAAGATATCAATTGTAATTATCAAAGAAAATTTAAAGATTTCAACAAAGATGATGAGAATTAAAGAAGAAAGCAAAATAGAATGCATGAAGATGATTACTACAAATTGTGCAATGAAGGCCATCAAGGAGTTTGTGATCTTATAGCCCATTTGGGACTGTTGCCCAGCAGTTAGGTTGTCACAGTCCAACTCAGCTGTCTGGTGTTTGGTAACTCTCATCGTATGGTAGCAGTATTTTTTTTCCTTATTTTTAAAACAAAAGTTTATATTTTAAGCCTTACATAATTTAACAGCTTTCATAAAATTTCTCTTAGTAGTTATTGTGGAACTAAATTGTTTAGTAAAAACTAGTTATTGTGGCTTGAAAGTCATGTTGTTTAGGGCAAATTTGGTAATGTCGTAGCTTTGCTACATAATAATCAGTTGTAAAAAGAATCAATTATACATTTGGGAAATTATCATTGCACCACATTTATTTTGCCTTATATTCATTGCAAAATAAAGTACATGTTAAAATTTTGTAATGGTTGGATGAACATAAGGTAAAATAAAAGTGGTGCAATTCCCTACACATTTAATTACATTTATTTTTAAGAATGTTGGAGTTTTAAAAGTCATAATACATATTTGGTAAGTTCTAGTGTTGAACTGCTGCAAGAACACAAATGATTAAAATAGACATAATGTTAGATAAAATTTATTTATCGTTTGTAAATATGTATATATAATATTTTTTATTGTGTATAAATAATAGTTGATAACTAAAATAAATTTTTAATATGTTATTAATTTATTTTTTATTTCGTTATCTCAATATAATTGGTAATAGTAATAAGCTCTTTAAATTTAATGATTTTATTTCCTAATTGAGTAAAGATAATTTTGGTTTTTTGCAATATATTTGAGGATATATATGAAATTGTAGTAAGTATAAAACTCATTGTCAAAATCATATTTTGAAAAGTAACTTCATCCATATTTTTCAAAATCTACCGAAACAAGAGATGATTTTACCAAAAGTGATTTAAAAAAAATTACAGAACACCAAAATTAATTTTTACCTTTTCAAAATCACTTTTGAGTCTCTCAAAAGTAATTCCAAAAAGGTTGTTAATCGATCGCTTGGGTTAAAATCAAGGACAAAAATTCAGTATCGGACTGAGTTTTGCTGAACACTAAATCAACAGTCATTAGGCAAAAAAAATTTAAAAAAAAATCTTGATCATTAATTCTTTGCTTAGCAAAAAAATAAGCTTATAGCATTGAATCATAATCTGAAAATTAATACTGGCCTCTTGTGGAGCAAATTTTCAAGGTGTCAATGGGCTATTTTTGGGTTGTTTTTCCAATCCTTTAGATGATACTCATACCTTGTTTTACATGGAAGTTTTTGTTATTGTTTTGCTTTGGACTTGGTGGGATTGGAATCATATTTGGCTTGAATGTGAATATTTTGCTATTGTAGCTTGTTTTTGGAGTTCTACTTTTCAACCTCTTCGGGCTCTTCATGTAATTTGATTCAGTGATGAATGAAAAATAAGCTTAGTGCCGAATCATTGTCCTATTATTTGATGTTACATATTTGTTACATGTTTTGATGATACTAAGACAACAATGACTACTTAACGAGAAAATTTTGAGTACACCTGAGGCAATACAACCATGCAATAGAAATATAACATGGAATATTGTTTTGAAATAACCACCATATATTTGTTAGTATTTTTAACTAAATTAATTAAATACTCACATGAATGAGTTTGGTTGGCTTTTTGTTAGAATGATTGGTACCTCATATGTACGTAAGAAACAAATGACAACTCAAAGTGTTTGTATTGCAAATTTTGTACATATGATATTGTTAATTTAATAAGGAAAATTATCCACCGTCTACTCGTTTTTTCCAACTTTTTTTAAAAATATACAATTCTTTTTTTTTTTTTGCTGGAATCCACCTAAAGTTATATTTCTTTTCACTTTTCCACTTCTGTTTGGAAACCGTTAAGAAAACTAACGGACTATTATTTAAATAACTTTTTTACCCTTAAATGTAAAAAATAAATTATTCACCGACCACTTGTTTTTTTCATATTTTAAAAAAAATACACAATTCTTTTTTTTTATGAACTCCACTTGAAGTTATATTGTTTTGCACCTATTCACCACATTGTGTTGTGAAATGATAATTTTACCCTTATAATGTCAGCAAAGTTCTAACGGTGTTATAACGAGAGTGGACCAATAAAAAAAATGTTAACTTCAGGTGAAGCGCTGCAAAAAAATAAAAGCGTGTGTGTGTATATGTGAAGGTGTTGTTCGATGAACGTATTAGCTAGCTATGGATGGTGTTTTTTACTTTTGCAAATTGTGTATGTATAATAAATATAATTCCACCTATTGTAATTCCATTTGGGGAGATTAAACGAAACATTCCAAGAATTTTTTGAAAAGGATTAATCTAATTGCATTTGACTTTGCAGAATCAATTAAAGCTAACAGCTAACAGAATCCAACATCCCTTTTGCATAATATCTTTTCACCTATAAAACGAACTTATTTAGTTTTATTCTTGAAGATGATAAATTCCGTTATTGTTTATTATCTCTTTTTACCAGCATATCGGAATCAAGCAACGCATTTGTCCACTTTGTCATTGTGGCCTTCATAATAACAAAATCACGAGTCACTGTGTGTTTTAAACGAGCATTATTTAATTTTTGTCTACAAAAATTTGATTAATAATTTTTTTAACTGATTACCCGATTTTGAATCCATACAAATTCATATAAGAAATAAAAAAAAATTCCTACACCTCTCTTACCCTAAAATTAGAAAACAAAAGTATAATGAGAAAACTTTTTTCCTGTAACTATATATATATATGATATATGTCTTTTCTTCCTAGCCCAGGCATCAGTCAAAGGCTTTACACACAAGATCTGTAAAGCTTTAGTTCGTTCAGCTTGTGATAGCCTCAGATCGTGCCCTTAAACCCGAAATGCTTCTATTCTTCAACTTTTTTTTTTCGTTTACATGATCTACTTTAACCACCATAAAGACGGCATTTAATGTAATAGTACTTAATTAATAGTAGTAATTTCTTATATATCTATATCTATATATCTATCTATCTATATCTATATATATATATAAAGTTGGAACTACAAAAGGTGATGTGGCATCACCTTTTCTCATTTTTTTTATATTCTCTATTGTCTAAAATATCTAAAATATCTAAAATATTGCTGGATATTCTTTGTACATGTCTCTTCCTCTTTCTATTTAAATCCAACAATATGTAACCATTAATAATAATTAATTATAAGTCTTTTGAAACATTCATTTATTTTATTATGCTAGCAATTAAACTTTAGTGGCTTGAAATACATCAATTAATTAACATAGGAAGAGAGGTTATTTCATCTTCCCTTAATAATGCCACTAGGGCCTAAGTTTAATTATATATATATATATATATATAAAGAAGTGATGTGCCATCACCATTCATCATCTTGTTATATTCTCTATTATCTAAAATATCTAAAATATTAATGAATATTCTTTGGACATGTCTCTTCCCTTTCTATTTAAATCGAACAAAATGTAACCATTAATAACAATTAATTATAAGTCTTTTGAAACATTCATTTATTTTATTATGCTAACAATTAAACTTTAGTGGCTTAAAATACATCAATTAATTAATATAGGAAGAGAGATTCTTTCATCTTTCCTCAATAATGCCACTAGGGCCTAAGTTTAATTTTAATAATTTTAATGTGTCTTCCTCTTTCTATTTAAATCCAACAATATGTAACCATTAATAATAATTAATTATAAGTCTTTTGAAACATTCATTTATTTTAGGGAAATTTACACTCGTCCACCTGTTTGTTTTGTCTTTTTCAAAAATACACAAACACTTTTTTTTTTCAGCGCGCCACCTGAAGTTTGCTTTTTGTTGCATTTGTCCACTTCCGTCTAATTTCCGTCAGTGGATTTAACGGAATGTTAACGAAATGACCTTTTTACCTCTCAAAATTATAATTTAACCCAAAATAAATAGAAATTAGAGATAAATTGGATAGATTTAATTTTTTTCAAAGGTGGATGCTAGAAATTGGAGGAAAATAGTGTTTGTTACTTACTAAATTTAGAAAATTTTTATTTATTTTTTCATCCATTGCAAAATCATCAGAAAAAATTAAAGTAATTTTAATCAAATATTTTCTGGTGGTGATTTGCTTTAAGACAAACAAAAAATCATTTGGGATTGACTCAATATTATCAATCTTTTGCTCAACATCATCATTTTCTGATTCAACCTCCTTATCGGAAGTATCTTGCAACTGTTTTTGTAAAAGAAGTTGAATAGTTGCAGAATCAGTTTTTTGTTTTTCTTTTAAATCCTTTATTTCAAGTTTAATATCCTTAATCTCCTTTTGAAGGTCTTGGATATTAGGAGCAGACTGAAGCCAACCTTAATGCATGTTTATTTCTGTAAAGCCTTGTTGTTAGGTTTGCTAAAATCAACCTAACTCAGATTCGGTAAAGACACTTCTAATTGGAAATGCTTTTCAATGACATTTAAAACATTTTCTGTGACTGCAGAGAATGTAGGAGAAGTTGGAGGAGAAGGTTCTTTCTCTTCCTGTCTTTGTTCATGTTGACTGCTAATGTAGACGGGATGAGGTATCTTTGTAGTGTAGTCAACAGAACTAATACTAGAACTAGGTAAATCCGAAGTGGAGAACATTGGTTGACTCTGAAATGGAAGATTTATAACAGAGGGTACTTTAATTCAATCCCAGAATCAGAAGACCCGACCAGAAGAGGGGCAATTTTGGAAAGGATTTCCTCCTCGAGGCCGAGCTCGTGGAGTCTCCTGTTCATTTTACAAAAACGTGCAGTATGACCTTTCATACCACATTTGAAACAGGTAGCATCTTTGAAATTGAAAGGGGTTTTAGGTTTGGCTTTAAACTCTTTCTTTTTAGAGAAACTATGTTTCTTATAAGGCCGCGAATGCTTCTTATAAGGGAGTTTTCTAAAATCATGAAAGGGTTTCTTATGGCTTTTAGACTTGTAATGTTTTTTGTAAGGTTTTGAAGAACACTTACCATTACAGTCTTTGGAAGTGGAAGTTTTAAAGGGGTCATAATTGAATTGCTTGCATAAACCGCCTAATTCTTGCTTAGATTGCCTAAGCTCTTGTTTCAGACGTTTCTGAAGTTTCAAGTCTTGACAGATCTTTAAACCCTCTTTGTTGACAAAGCTGACTAATTCACCATAAGTGAGATCGTCATAGGGGATACGATTATCAAAAAGGGCTTTGATAGAATTTCTTACCTTTTCTCCCAAAAGGGTAGGTAAACCTGCAAGGAATTTTTCCTTCCAAGTTACATGATTTGCATCATCCCTTAGGAAGAGTCTAGTAAAGAAAGTGGTTTTGTAGTCATTGAAATCACTAAGTTTCCTACACCTCAAGTTGTGTAGTAACTCAGCATTTTTGTCTCTAAGGTGAGAAGGGTCACCTATGAAGTGGAGAGAAATAGTCAATATCAGGGTAGCAACAGCATCCTGAATTGGATTATTGAGATCATCAAGAATGGGGGCACCATTCTCATCGATCTGGATGGCATTTAGGATGTCTAATTGCTGCAATTTGGTGAGAAGATGATCCCACCATCCTTTGAGCTGACCAGTAAAACCGGCAATTAGGATTTCTGCAATAGCTTTGTCAGAAGTTCCTGATTGAGTTTTATAGGCATTGGCGGCCATGGTCATTTGCTGCAATACACCTAAGATGTTGTACTCAGACATTCCATCTATATTCCACTCATAGACAGAGGATGCATTATATCGAGCTTGATTTAATGCACTGGGCCTGTTATCTATGGTCAAATCAGGTGGAGATTTGGAAGTGGGGAGTGCCAATTCCCAATGAATTTTGTTGGCTTTAGAAACAGGCTCTTCAGTAAAGGTTTCTAAGTCAGAAGAGGCAATAGAAACCTGGTCTTGGTCGAGTACTCCAATTCTACTCAACTGAGGAGTATCAATCCTGCTGGATTGAGGAGTATCGGGAGCTATTTGAACTTTACTAGATGAGGAAGAAGCAGCTTCTATCCTATCTAATTGTGCTCTAATGGCTTTGGCAAAATCAGACTTTGATTCTTGGACAAGCTTCTGACTAGTTTTCGAAACCTGAAAAGGTTTGAAAATAGGTTCTTTCAGCTTTTTATCAGAATCTGATTTTAGAGAAACAGGTTTTGGACTAGGAGAAATAGATATGGTTGACTGTTGAAATTGGTTTTCCAATCTAGTCAACTGTTTTCCTATGGTATTTAAGTTAGTATTATAGAAATTGTTCTGTTGAATAATACTACTTAAATTGATATCAGGATCATTTGGCTTTGGTATTTTGTAAGGTGAAGCTCTGATTTCTACAGGAGGTTCACCATGATCTATGGTTACGCTCCTAAGAGGGGGATGTTCAAAATCGACAGTTCTATTACTATCGAAGAGTTTCCACTCAGTGGTTTTCTTTCTGATAGTAATAGGGTTTGACTCTTTGAAAGGATAGGAAATGTTGTTTTGAGAAGAATATATTTCGAACCAATCAAAAAACAATATATGAACTTGATGAAAATTAACAAATTCATAATAAGTTTGTTGGATTTCTTTCCTTTGATTTAAAAAATGTTTAAAAAACCAAAGTCTTTTTTCTTTATTATCATCTGAATAAAACCAAGGTCTTTCAAAAAAATAAATACAAATTTTCTAAATTTAGTAAGTAACAAACACTATTTTCCTCCAATTTCTAGCATCCACCTTTGAAAAAAATTAAATCCATCCAATTTATCTCCAATTTCTATTTATTTTGGGTTAAATTGTAATTTTGAGGGGTAAAACGGTCATTCCGTTAAATTCGCTAATGGAAATTAGACGGAAGTGGATGAATGCAACAAAAAACAAACTTCAGGTGGCACGCTGAAAAAAAAAGTGTTTGTGTATTTTTGAAAAAGACAAAATAAACAGGTGGACAGTTGTAAATTTCCCTTTATTTTATTATGCTAGCAATTAAACTTTAGTGACTTAAAATACATCAATTAATTAACATAGGAAGAAAGGTTCTTTCATCTTTCTTCAACAATACCAGTGGAACCTAATTTTAATGCCATAATCACATATTTAATTATGAAACCTTTTATTTAGTGCCTTTTGGCTTCTTCAAATTTTATTATGCTAGCAATTAAATTTTAGTGTCTTAAAATACATTAATTAATTAACATCGGAAGAGAGAATCTTTCATCTTCCCTCAACAATGCCTCTAGGGCCTAATTCTTTTTATTCTAAATTTAAGTTTGATTTGCTTGTTATCATCAGCAACACAAGTCGATTATGATGCAACTACCATTATAATTAATGGAGAACGACGAGTTATCTTCTCTGGTGCAATTCACTATATCCTCGCAGCACTCCACAAGTACTACATGCAAATAATTAATTTACAATTTCTCAAATCACTTGCACTTTCACATTTTCTTCTTCTTTTAACCCAAAAAAAAAAAAAAAATGCTACTTTGCTGCGAAAATATTATCTTAAATTTTTTTGTTCCTAACAAGCCAAACATGATCCCACATTCAAAACGGTGCACTTTCATGTTTAGGAAAAATTATGGGCAATATTTTTATCAAATAGCATTGTCATTCTTAAAATATGCAAATTTTTATATGATTTATTTTTATATGCGTTGTATATATGCAGATGTGGCCAGATCTTATACAGAAGGCAAAGGATGGAGGGCTCGATGCAATTGAAACTTATATTTTGTGTAATGCTCATGAGCCTTAGCGTCGCCAGATGTCAATTATTATTATTATTATTATTATTATTATTATTATTATTATTATTATTATTATTATTATTATTATTATTATTCTTATTATGTGCGATATTTATTATTATTGAAATAAACATACAAAATTAACTTGTTCAATCTTCCTTTTGAGAAGAGATCAGTACGATTTCTCAAGAAATTTGGATTTCATCAAATTTTATTTTTTAATTTGATATTTTCAAAGCCGCGCGAAGCGCGGTTCTATTTTCTAGTATATATATAAAACTGAGACTACAATAGGTGATGTGGCATCACCGTTCCTCATCTTTTTATATTGTCTATTATCTAAAATATTGGTGGATATTCTTTGTACATGTCTCTTCTTCTTTCTATTTAAATCCAATAATATGTAATTATAAGTCTTTTGAAACATTCATTGATTTTATTATGCTAGCTATTAAAATTTATTGGCTTAAAATACATCAATTAATTCACATAGGAAAAGAGGTTCTTTCATCTTCCCTCAATAATGCCACTAGGGCCTAAGTTTAATTTTAATAATTTTAATGTCTCTTTCTCTTTCTATTTAAATCCAACAATATATAACCATTAATAATAATTAATTATAAGTCTTTTGAAACATTCATTTATTTTATTATGCTAGCAATTAAACTTTAGTGGCTTAAAATACATCAATTAAATAACATAGGAATGGAGGTTCTTTCATCTTCCATCAACAATGCCACTAGGGCCTAATTTTAATATCATAATCTCATATTTAATAATGCAACCTTTTATTTAGTGTCTTTTGGCTTCTTCAAATTTTATTATGCTAGCAATTAAACTTTAATGGCTTAAAATACATTAATTGATTAACATAGGAAGAGAGATTCTTTCATCTTCCCTCAACAATGCCATTAGGGCCTAATTCTTCTTATTCTAAATTTAAGTTTCATTTGCTTGTATATATATAAAGCTGGGACTAAAAGAGCCGATGTGGCATCACTATTCCTCTTTTTTTATATTCTTTATTATCTAATATTTTCAACAATATGTAACCATTAAAATAATTAATTGTAAGCCTTGAATCATTCATTTCTTTTATCTAAAAGAGTTGATGTGGCATAACTATTCATCATCTTTTTATATTATCTATTATCTAATATTTTCAACAATATGTAACCGTTAAAATAATTAATTGTAAGCCTCGAATCATTCATTTCTTTTATCTAAAAGAGCTGATGTGGCATCATTATTCCGTATATTTTTATATTCTCTATTATCTAATATTTTCAACAATATGTAACCGTTAAAATAATTAATTGTAAGCCTGAATTATTCATTTCTTTTATTATGCCAGCAATTAAACCTTCGTGGCTTAAAATACATTAATCAACTAATCAATATATGAACGAATGCTCATTCATCTTCCCTCAACAATGCCACTACCAGAGCTTAATTTTAATGCCATAATCTCATATTTAATTATGCAACATTTAGTTTAGTGCCTTTTGGCTTCTTCAAACTCTCTAAACACTAAGTATTTAAGATTTGTTGTGTTTGGATTTTTTTTATTTATTTAACCAACATCCTCTTTAGAAAGATTCTTGGGTTTTTATTATTTGACTTATTTGAATTTTTAGTATTGTGTGCTTCATGAAGTACTCTTTTCTTCATAAGATGAACAATGATGGAGATAGTTGGATGATAAAGATTAGGCTTTGTAGGATGTGGGAGTCTATTAATACTAAGAAGAATAGAGAATTGATTAGTGTGGACATGATTTTTATTAATGAAAAGGTTGTATAAAAAATCCTTTCTCCTATTGTTTTCTCTAATTAACGTTTTTTTTCTCAATTGTTTTACACTTAATGTAGCATTTTTTTTTTTCGTAGGAAAATCTAATGTATGCAACAATCAGGAAAAAATTAGTAACAAGGTTTAAGTACATGTTGAGTGAGGGTTCTTTGTATAGTGTCAAGAATTTGAAAGTTGTTTCAACTACAGGCGAGTACATACCACTTTCAAATCAGTATAAGATTATTTTCTTGGTTATAACTTCGCTTAAAAGATTAGAAGAAGGAACTATTAAGATTCCGATCAATGGATTTCAATTCGTATCTCCGAATTTGATTGATTTACGTGTGAATGATAACACAATCCTCTCAGGTATTTATTTTAATTATTAATGTTTGTTAATCTTTAATTCCAATTCGTATCTCCAAATTTAATCGATTTACGTGTGAATAATAATACAATCCTTTCAGATATTTTGTTATCTTTAATTCCAATTCGTATCTCTTAATTTGATCGATTTACGTGTGAATGATAACACAATCATTTCAGGTATTTATTTTAACTATTAATGTTTGTTAATCTTTAATTCCGATTCGTATCTCTGAATTTGATCGATTTACGTGTGAATGATAATATAATCCTCTCAGGTATTTATTTTAATTATTAATGTTTGTTAATCTTTAAGTGTATATTAGAAATTATTGATTCTTATGTTTTAACATGTTTAAGTTATTTTTCCATGATATTACAGATGTTGTCGGAAGTTTATGTGGTGTATGTGATATTGAGATCGTTGGAGCTGGTTGGAAAAAAAGAGATATAAAAGTTCTAACAGATTAGTAAGTTGAATTTAATCAAGAAAACTATGATTATGTACATTTTTAGTTATTGTTTTATCATAAGAATCAATAATGTAAAAGAAAAAAATTAATGAAAATCACTCTAAATCCAATTGGAATATAAAATGAACAACCTCAATTCCTTGAATTGTTGCCTAATTATTTGTTCTAATTCTTAAGAATTTATTTTTTCTTTTCCTCACACCCCACCTCTTCATAAACACAAATAAAAAAGTCAAGTGGTAATATTCATAATAAAATAGGGAATAAAAATATTGGTGATTTGGAATAAAAAAAGTAACCAATTGTATAATAATGTAATTAGAGAGTTTTGAATTTAATAAAAATATGATGTCCTTATAATGAGTTTTTCTCTTTACATTATTAATTTTTGTTAATTTTTATGGATAGCTCGGTGACAACAAAAATTATTTTTTGGGGAAAGTTGGGGGAGATGTTTGATCCAAACTTATCCACTGAATGAGACAAGGAAATTAGCAATCTTCTTTAATTTAGTAACAGTGACGCTTACAAAGTTAGAAGACATAGCAAATCTAATTCAGATTTTGCCCCATAAAACTAATTTAACTTATTGCACGTCTTTGTTTAATTACTAATATTCGACAAAAAAATGATCAGCACTTTATAGGAAATTCCAAACAAGTTTATATTCACAAGAAATACGTCAAGGACAAATGAGAATAAAAAAATGCAAAAAACTAAGAAAGCTTCATTAATTAGAATTAACCATATGTGCTCTTATTTTTAAAATAAATTAGAGGAAGATAAGTAACATCTTCTCCTCTTAGTTCCTAGATTTTATCTTCTGTTTTTTTTTAAATTTACCCTAATGGCAAAGGGTTATGACTTATGAGTACTAAGGGCAGCTCATAGATTAAACTCTTTTTTCCTTTTCCTCAACAACCTATTCGAACATCTTTCTAAGTCGTGCTTAAATTAATTAACTAGAGTCTGTTCTGTCCCATCATTAATTATTGCGGTCCTTTAATAGTCTCTGGACAAAATTTTAGCTTTTATGCATGGCTATGATAGAGACATTCACATTTGCCAAAATAAATACAAATTGCAAGCCTAGCTGTTTCAACATATATATAAATGCGAACTCTTTTATAATAAATTGTAAATATACATGTATTAGCATCCAACCTTCATATGATAAACATTGGCTCAATAATTCAGTATGGACAATAATTCACACGCCAGCATGTCCAATGAGAATAAAAAGATGAAAAGAGAGAAGCAATAATATTGCCAGCATTGTTAGCCCTACCAGCTGCATAAAGTTGTGACCACTTTCATTATCATTGAATCTCTGTTCACTATCTATATATATTTGAGATCACTTTGATCTCAACTTTTATATGAACAAATAGGCACACGCAAGATTGATAAACTTGTATTTAATTAATTTGTACTGTCTATTATGAATCATAATTTATGATGAAATGAAAGTGCTGTTTGTTTGTAAAGAAAAAAAATAATAGTCGATCAGTAATTTTTAAAAAATAAGTGGGTAAGGACACATATGTATACCTTTTGAACTTTCTGGACAATGCACATTGATCTTGTTAAGCCCCAAATGACAAAGATTTTTAACTTTTAATTTGGATAAGAATCCTAGTTTTAGTCTAGTCTCCAATTTTTCCCTTTTTGTCCCCCCCCTTTTTTTTTTTTTGCATTGAATCATTTAAAGTAAAGATAATACTACTCGTTTTTCACGTTTAACTATTGATTTTTTATATCATCTTTATTTTTTTTTAAAAAAAGAAAAAACTCACTTAAATTTTATCAAATAACTTCCGTAATCTTAGGGATGGCAATGGGAGTGGGAGGGGGGGGGGGTGAGGGGGAGGGGATCAATCTCCCCATATCCATCCCCGATATTTTGCGTATGTCCCCATCCTCTCCCCTCCCCGTCCCCGTTAGAATTACTTGAGAGAATCTTCATGCCCTCCCCGATTAATAACAGGGGATCCCCGAGGATCCCCGATCCCCGAATAACTAATACGTTTTTTTTGTTTTCGATTTTGAGTTAATCATATTAAAATAAAAATTTAAATAAAAGTAAAGTTCGAAATATATCTTACATTAATATCCATTACAAAAGTCACATATATTAAATTAGTAAGTAACGCAGCATGCAAGTGATACAAACTTCTTTTACAAACTATCATGAACAAATTAATAGTCTAATACCAAGTTGTTACAAATAAAATCGAATTTAGATTCAAAATTAACTTTTTCAATGGTGGCATGGGCACTTTATAAATGTGGACTATTCCCTTTACAACACAATAGTTAAATCGGAGCAAATCAAGAGCAAATATTAGATTAAATTAGATTAGATATTAAAATTGTGATTCCTTGTGGGCAATTATAACATCTAAAAATAAATAAAAAATAGATTTAAGTTTAAAATATTTAAAGAATATTAAAATTAAAAAAATTTTGGGCTAATAGAATCTACTCGGTCTTTTTAATGTCATAAATAAAATTTTAGGACTTTAATTAGTTAATTAGGCCTAAAAGTTTAATAATATAAATATTTTGATATTTTTTATTTTTACCAATATTTATAATTTTATTATTTATTTACTAGTAATTTAAAAAAATTAAAATAAAATTAAAAATTAAAATGGGGAAATGGGTAGGGGATGGGGATTCCACCTCATCCCCGTCCCCTCCCCGAATAAGAAATTGGGTAAAAAAAATTTCCCGTCCCTTCCCCGAATAAAAAATTAGGTATGAAATTATCCTCATACCCTCCCCGAATGGGGAAAATCCCCGAGGATACCCGTCCCCGTGGGGATTTTTGCTATCCCTACGTAATCTCAAAATTTTTCTTTTAAAATTAAGCTTAATGTATTTGTAATGTTTGTGCTTAAGCTTGTATTTTTAGTAATAATAGATACTCTCTTGATGATTGTTTGAGAAGAGTAATGATAAATCCCAAATTGTTTATCTCAAATCATTTATCCTAAATTCTATCTTAAATGATGTCTCATTTATTAGTGGATAATTTTTTATAATATCCAAGTAAATTAGTTATATTAACTTATCAACCAATTGATGAATTCCATGGTATAATGTTTTGGTATAAAAATTTTGAGATGTACATCACTACTCATTTTAAGAAATAAACACACTTTTGTCAAAAGGTAATTACTTTCATTAGACGCACTAAAATTATGTTAAAACACAGTTTAGTTTATCTACTTTTAAATTCTTACAAAATACCCCATTTGACACTACAAAATTAATTAAAGTTTCTACAAACTGAACCGACCATGATCACCATAAGCATCGCTAATCCGTTCTTGAATAATGCTTTCATTGTGATATTTTAATTTGTTGTTCAATCGACTCTGCATAGATATGGAATTTGATTATAGTGAGAGTGAAGTAATTATCGTAAGAGCTTCATATGTCTATTGACTACTTTTTTCTGAGTATTATATGTATATATATAGTTTTCAATGATTTAATGATTCTCTACGGTGAAGAAATTGATATTATATATATAATTTTTTTTTTTTTTGGTATCTTAGTAATATCCTCACTTTAATAAGAGGAGGATAGAATGTTACACACACACACATCAGACCAAATAGGCATATAAATTAATATACAATGTGACAAGGTGGCATGAAATATGTTATATATATTCTTCTCCAAAAAATGGGACTCCTAATTGGTAATCTTCAAAGAGAAATGTCAACCTTCAAAATTCAAAATGAGAGTATATGTGGCAATCTACAGTTATACTTACTCGTGTATCACGGTCACCCCCCACACATATATAAAATGTAGTTATTGATCAGCGTGCGGATAACTAATATATTTTAGTGTTGTATATGTAGTCATATACATTATTTTGTTTGGCTTTGAATTTAAATTTTAAAACTTGCAGATGTTTGTAGGAAATATTGTATAATAACTTCAAACAATAATTAGATCAATCTTAGTTGGGTACTTTTGATATGTAATTATGTATGGTATATACTCTCTCCCACATTTATATCTTGCCACGCACATATATATTAATAGAGCGCATGAGATTTTTTTTCAAACAGGCCAATCCATAAAGTTCAATTTTTTTTTCTTAATTACAGTAAAACTTCTAAGTTAATACCCGGCATTGAGAGTTGAGACCAAGAAAATTTATTTATTAAGCAAATATTAACTGACCGAAACTTAATGTTTCACATTGGCGTCAAGTCCGAAATGTCAAAATACATTGTTTGATCGGGATATCAATTTATTAAAATTATATTATGTAAATATTTAAATCTTAAGTTCGAGTCACGGGTAGTATATATCTATGTTTAATATTTTTTTTCTCCCAAATAGGGATGGCAATGGGGTGGGGGTGGGGAGGCTTACCACATTCCCCACCCCGTTAGAAATTTTTACCTCCATTCCCCACCCCATTCCTTAATAAATTTAGTGGGGTGGGGGTGGGGAATCCCCATGTGGGGAATGATTTCTTCATCCCCACCCCATTCCCCATTTATCTATTTTATATTAGGTGTAAATATATGATTTCAGTAAGTTAAAAATTAGAGACTTAAAATAAAATCATCACCATATTATAAAGTATTTAAATTCTTTTAAAAAAATCTAAAAGTTTGAAACAATATCTTAAAATGATATTAAAAGTAAAAAATATTTAAAGAGCATAGCACCTTAAAAGAGAAAAAAAAAATAATGTTTCAGAGTTGAAAAATATTGTAGAGTTTTCTTTCATTCATATCCTGTTTATATTGCATAAAAAAATTATTAATTGACATTATAATTGATAAAATAAAAATTATTAAATAAGAATTAAAAATATATTTATATATAATGGGGATTGGGGTGGGGAGTGCAAAACCAAACCCTACCCCATTAAGAATTTAGAGATTATTTTCCCTCCACTCCACTCCCCACCTCATTCCCCAAAAATTATTTAAAATTTTTCCTATTTAGGATGGGTTCCATGAGGCCCCAAACCCGTAGAAAATTTTGCAATCCCTATCCCCAAAAAAAGTAGTGATCATAGTCATCTTTCAAAGTTTTCCTTTCATGTATAAAGGGTAGTCAAAGTCGTCTTTCAAAGTCGTCTTTCAAAGTCTTTCTTTTATTTATTTATTTCCGATTTTTTGCCATCATTTTCTGGGTGTGGTGACTTCGACAGTCACCGGTCAAACAAAGTTTTTTGAACTTTGATGGCCAAAGCGATGGACACAGTCACACACTCGGAAATGGAAAATAAAGATATATAATAAAGAAAATGATGTTAGTTGATAAGTATCGATTGCAAAATGCATGGATGCAAACATAAACCAATTAAATTCACTAAATTTTAATTTTTATAAGTAAATTCACGAACTAATATATTAGTCGTTCTCAAAAAAGGCTCAATAATTGATCATAAGCATGCACAAATATCATCAACAACAAAAGGATTGAATAATACATCCATCTGATCTGTGTATACACATCAGCATGTCCAATGACAAGAAAAAGGAAAAAAAAAATGAAGAAAAGGGAACCAATAAACACTTTGTGCCCGTATTTGTTATTCCTACCACTTGGAATTAATGGAAAACGACCAAAATTTGCGGCCACTCTTCTTTGGTAAAATTAATCCATTTCATTTTCATCACTTTATAAGTGCACTTCCTTTAATATTGTAAAGTTAAAGGGTTCGATATGTTTTTTAGACAGTCTTCTCGTAAAATTTACGTTATAAAATAAATGGTCTAAAAGAATTTACAGTTGACAATATATTTTTAAGTTTTAAAACGAGGGGGAATAATTAATTTCACTAGATAATAAGGGGGTTTTTAGTCTTTCTACCCACTTGCATTATCAGTGAATCCTCAATCTTGCACCATATATTGAGGATCACTTTGAGTTAGAGGGCTCAAAGCTAGCTAGTTAATTAGCGTCCTAGAGCATTGTGGGAGAAAGAGAGAGAAGCAATTTGTTCGTCTCCACTAATTTGCTCATCATGGCTTTCACTCTTGCTAGCTTCATGCCAAAGACCACGCTCAAGCTGCCAACTTTCAAGACTTATCAGCAGCCAAGAAAAGGGATAGTCATGTACGTTTCATAATTTTTACTTACTTTATTTGCTTTGAAAATAACAGTCATGCATCTGCTAAGTCTTTGTAGATGGTCAAAATCATTATGAATAATTTTGTTTGTTTGTAAATTGCTTTAATTCCTTGTAATTAAAGTGTATATATGTATATACATATATAGAGAACTGATATTGAACCTAAAGGGCGACACTGGGGGCATAAATAATACTCCGATATCTGTGCCGTTTATGTCGCCTCTTTTTTTTTATATTAATCACGAGGTATCCTGGGGAGGGCCCCAACTATGGGAGGCACCTTTAAGCCCGTACCACAACCCAGACTAGAAGTCCCCGCTCGAACCGAGAGGCACAGGTTCTCCCAACAAAGGCGACTTCCCTGCGACTCGAACTGGGGAGCAAACCCAGTCAAGCCACTTAAGGGGACTCCATTGCCAGTGGAGCCAACACTTTGTTGGTGTTTATGTCGCCTCTTTGTCACCCTTTGAGCTCGATATCATTATTGACATATATAAGCTCGTGGACACCCTTCGCTTAATTATTTATATTTTTCATTTTTGTTTTCTGATGAGATCACAGAGTGTGTAGTAACCCTACACGTCCAGGCGGGAGCCACGGGGGAGGAGGAAAGATCAATAGCGAGAAGCCGAAATCTCTCAACAATGCTCAAATTGAAGTAAAAGAATCTGCTGACAAAAACAAAGCAGTAAAAGAAGATGGTGCTGCAAAGAATAAGTCTAATTAAGGCTTCAAATCAATTAGTTAATGGCCGCTTAATTTAGAGGGCATGGCTTACATAGGCATGCGGCCATAAAATTATAGTTTCTCTACTGTACTAGACTGCCTTAAAATGTTTAATAAGGCTAGCTGCTTTTAGTGTCAAGTGTGTGGTGGCTAATAATTATCACGTGTTCTTAGAAAAAAATAAATAAAGCCACGTTATGTGTATATGCATCATGAGGGTTTGGACTTGAGGTAGTTTAATTAATTATTATCAGCTAGCATAGTTGCTATATGTCATCAGTTTGTGTTATGAGTTGTATGCACATGTACTATTCCCTGCGACTTTGTATGTTGTTGGAATTCGCGCCTACGATGGGTCGGACAAGCCCAAAAGAAAGAAATATTCATAAGTTTCTTTCAAATAGAGTTTCATATGCCCATTAAAAAAAAAAAAAAATAGAGTTTCATAAATATTCATAAGTTTCTTTCAAATAGAGTTTCATATGCCCATAAAAAAAAAATAGAGTTTCATATGAATGTTGTAAGTTTAATTATACTCTAAGAGTTATGAAATTTTATGCTTGACTTCTATTACTCTCAAGAGTTTTTATATAAATATAATTATTGTTTGTAAAATAAGTGTGTGAGAGTCATAAAAAATATGTAGAATGTATTAGACAATATAGAGAAACCTACTAAAGATTGGATGTGTGAAAATGAAAGAAAAAGATAGTGGGCTTTTATAATATGATATGTGGGAATTTTCTTTTTCTATATTATCCTCCGACAATAAGTATTGGTATGAGGATTTTTTTTTGTGATAATCCTCTGTCTTTAATTAAATTGATAGTAATATAATCTCGTTATGATTTGCTTCCGCATTTGGGAATCAAAAGGTATATTTTTATATCTCCCATTAATTATATATTGAATATGCACGAATATAAACATATATCACGTAGTCACTAGTGCTATATGAGATGTAATCTTCTTTACAATTTGCTTCTATGAGTAAATAAATACAAAAATGTGATCATTGATGGTTAAAAGAAGAAGAAGAAGAAGAGTGATATTGCCATACTTGTTAAGTAATATTTCGAGAGATTTCTATTACAAATAATGTGATATTCATCTTTAAATTCAAGAGATTGATGATCTTAATATTGGCTTAATTTGAAGTGTATTTACAACTAGATTAGGGTTAAAAGAGAACAATCAAACAGACATTTTCATACTAAATATGATCAAGGAAGAGAGGATATTGATTATAATTATCGGGGAAAATATAAACATTTCCAACGAAGAGGATGAAAATTAGAGAAGCAGGCTAGAAACGGAATGCATGAAGATGATTACTGCAGAATGTGTAATGAAGGCTGTGAAAGAGTTCGTGATCTTGCAGCCCGTTTAGGGCCCAGCTAAACTACTGGGTGTTTTAGTAACTTTCATAGTTGTGGTAGCTACATTTTTTTTAATTTCTATTTTTAAATAAAAATTTATATTTTAAGCCTTACATAATTTGACAACTTTCAGAATTTTTTTTTCTTAATCACTACATCTTTTATTTCACAGTAACACTAAATCATTTAATAAACAATAGCTACTATGACTTAAAAGTTTAGTTGATTTAGAGCTAGTTTGGTAATGTAGTAACTTTAAAAATACTTGCTATTAGCTATGTTATAGACATAATTAGCAGTGAAGAGAATCAGTAAAATATTTGGTAAAATATATTTTTTAAAATACTGTAAGTTTTAAAAGTAATAGTATTTATTTGGTAAATCTTACAATTTAGATTGCAGTAAGAATGAAATGATAATGTTAAATAAAATTTATTTATACATTTATAAACATGTATACGTAATTTTTTTATTGTGTATATATAATAATTGGAAACTAAAATAATTTTTTTTATTTTTTCTTTTCTTTTCTCAATAATATTGGTAATAATAACAATCTCCTTAAATTTAATGATTTTATTTCTTAATTAAATAAGACAATTTTTTATTTTTATAATATACGTGAGGATATATATGAAACTACATTAAATATAAAATTAATCCTTACAATTAGATTTTGAAAAGCTACTCATTCCCCGCTTTTCAAAATCTACTATAAAATGGGATGATTTTGTCAAAAGTAATGTTTTGAAAAAAATTTATCAAATACCAAAATTTGTTTTTACCTTTTCAAGATCATTTTTTAGTCTTGCAAAAGCAACTCCAAATCAGTTTTTTATTTGCCACATGTATGATAAAAAAATCTATAATATTTTTATATTTTTATCAAAATAATTAATATTTACATTAACTATATACTATTTATTTCATAATTACATCTTTTTTTATAACAACTATTTCTTAAAATTTATAATATTTTAATATTGAACCAAATCTAATGGCATGATTGATTTGATGAAATATAAAGAGAGGAGAGGAAGAGAGGGGAAAAAAATAAATTATATGTCCAACTGAACAATAAAAATAATTTTAATATTCTTTTTTACTCATTTTTCTCTTTTCCTCTTTCCTCTAGCTTCTTTTCTCCCTTACTATTTTTCCAACCAACCGTGGGCTAAAAGCCGTTAGCCATTTGTTAACAAGAAGTTACAAGATAAATGTATTACATTAAAAAACAAAAATTAATATTTTAATAATTTGGGCGGTTAGTTGATCCGGTCTAGACTGAAAAACCCCAATCCGGTCCATTGACCCGCACTGACTTTAACCTAGCTTGTCAGACACTGGACTGAAGTTTCCAGTTTCGAATTTCTTTAGTGCGCGGGTATCATTTAAATTTTTCAAAAAGCCCCTAAAATAAAACCAAAACCTTTCATTTCTCGTTGGGGTAAAAAAATGGAATTGGACCCCGATGATGTCTTCAGAGACGACGACGAAGAATCCGATAACGAATTCTATCAGGTTCCCTTTCTCCGTTTCTTGTTTGCTTTCATATCAATACGACTACTGAGCTTCGTTTGTTTCTTAAATTCTTCATTTTTATTCATTTAGGCCAAAAAAAAAGAAAGATGAAGATTAGTTGATTTCTCATAATTTTTTTTTTTTCAGGAACACGAGGCGACTAAAGAATATGTCGTGTATCTTGTCGATGCTTCTCCCAAAATGTTTAGCACTACTTGTCCCGCCGTGAGTTCCTTCATTTAACAATGATAATCGATTTTTTAAAATTTTCAATTTTTTTTCCAAAATGGTCAGCGGCGACTTGGCGTTTTATTTATTTTTTTAATATTGAATTTGACCTAGTCATGAAGCAAAATGCAGTGAGTAAATTGTTCTTCTATCACAAACTAGAAGGGGAATGAAATGTTACAGCATTGAAATTCAATTTGCTATGTTGATGTTTTGTGAATAAGTTTGATGTTTTATGTAAATGCTGTTGTTCTGTGCCGTTTGGTTCTTGGTCTGATTGGTGTTAATATATTTGATTTTTCAAAAATTGGCAGGAGGATCAAACAGATGAAACTCATTTCCACATTGCAGTTAGTTGTATTGCGCAATCGTTGAAGACTCAAATCATTAATAGATTGTATGATGAAGTAGCTATTTGCTTCTTTAACACTGTAAGTTGTTCTAATAAAGTGAAAGATATGTTGGCTATTAGTCGTCTTGTATTCGAAGTTGCCTTTACTTTTATGTCTGACACTTCTTTGTAGTCTTTGGTTGAACGGTATAGTATAACTGGCCTTTCACTTTTGAGTAGAGAAAAAGGTTTTTGAATGTAGGTTTTGAGAATAAGCATAAAAGTAAACATGCAATTTTTTTTTTTTCTTCATTTGCAGAGGAAAAAGAAGAATTTGCAAGATCTAAATGGTGTTTTTGTATTCAATGTTGCTGAACGAGAGCAACTAGACAGGCCAACTGCGAGGTTTATAAAAGAATTTGATCACATAGAGGGTAAGTTTTGGTGATTATTTGCATTTTATTATGTGCATGGTTTATTTTAGATTCCCTGCTCCAGTTCTCTTTTCTCGACTGCATATCGTTTGAGACTAATTTTAGATTAAGACTGAAAGTCCTTGTTTTCAAAATGCAACTAGTTACGAATTGCACCACAGTAGGAGTTTTGTGATTCTGATCAATGTTGAGGTTTTAAAGTCATTTTGCTGATTTTTTATCTGAAAAAGTATTGTTTGGCTTTAAACTAACCAGTTGTTAGAATTGTAAGGTAGCAACCTTGTGGCCTTTTCAATAGTGCGTGGTTGCATTTCACTCAGGAAGCAAAGGTCAAACTGAGGTTTTTAGTCTTGATGTCAGTGGGTCAACATTAGCATTTAGTTTTTTCCTCTCTTTCCAAATAGATTCAATAATATCTCCTTAGAAATTTTTCAAAACATAGGTTATCAAGTAATATGAAATTGGAAAGGTAGGGAATTGCTTTAGTGTAAAACCCAATAAAAAGTGCAAGCGGCCATTTTAGGTGTAATGCATTTTCTCTTCATTTCATTACTATGGAAATTGGAGGACAGACTATCTTTTAAACATAATTTGTTTTTCTATGATGACAGTATCCCACTCTATCCAGTATAATTTCATCATTTTTTATATGGATCTTGTCAATTATTTTTTATAGGATGTTGAAGATCTATTCACTCCTTTCAGTGAGTGCTTGTCTCTAGCATTATTTGTTAATATGCACATGATCTTCCCCTCGTTTGAGTTTTGACTGAAGCAGCTGTCCATTTTATCATAATTAATTTAATGATAAACAACTAACATCGTAACCAATCTTTGATATTTACATGAGATATTTGAATTTGGGCTCCTGTGATGAAATTTGTGGTTGCATATATACTTATGTTTAAGCAGAAACTTTTTATACTATGTTGCAACATAAGTTGACTAAGTGTCCTCTTTGATGGAGAGTTATTAAAGATAAAACAATCTTGCCTAATCTGAAAACTGTTTTGCTCTGCAGAATCTTTTGAGAAAGAAATTGGGAGTCAGTATGGAATTGTTTCGGGATCTCGTGAGAATTCCCTGTACAATGCTCTCTGGGTTGCGCAAGGCCTGTTGCGCAAAGGGTAATGCTATGTACTTATCACTTTGTTCTTTGTATTGAATTTCCTGTATGCCTAAGAATTTCCTTAAGAATACTTTATGTAACTTTTGGTAATATCTTGGTTATATATTTATCTCAGATCTTCAAAAACAGCTGACAAACGCATACTGTTATTTACAAATGAAGATGATCCTTTTGGGAGTATCAAGGGTGCAGCAAAAAATGATATGACCAGAACCACAATGCAGCGAGCTAAAGTACGAGTTTCTATAAAAGTAAAGTTGCAGTTGGGGGCCTGCAAGGACTTTATATTATTATAAGACAACTCATGCATTTATCTTTGTTTCAGGATGCTCAAGATCTTGGCATCTCAATTGAACTTCTACCACTGAGTCCGCCCGATGAGGAGTTCAAGGTTTCTCATTTTTATGCTGTAAGTCCACACCTTTGCCATTTTATTTTTTCAGGACTTCCATGGCTGATAGATTCATTTACATTTCATCGATCTTACCATGTTGCAGGATATGATTGGACTGGAAGGTGATGATCTTGCTCTGTTCATGCCATCAGCAGGACAGAAGTATGCATCTCTGATTTTTTGTTAATCTTTTTAATTTTTTTTAATACAGAAAATTCAGCAATTATGTACTAGAGACATTATTAAGTAACCACATGTTTCCCTTAGAATAATTGAAAGTTGGTGAAGTTTTTGGTCCTCCCAAAACATTATAAGGAAATAATAAACCAACTATTACTTTAAATTCCTAAGTACTAGTAATTTAACCTGGATGAATATCAAGCACTCGTGCTGATGTGAATTTTGGCAATTGACTGTCAAATTTATGAAGATGTGACCATGATGCTGTTTATAACTGAAAACAGGTCCATTAGTTCAAATGAGATATGGGAGACATCTATAATGTCGATTATGGTTAGTTTGCCCATTTTGAGGGAAGAGTAATGGTATGCTTCCCTTGGTAGTTATAGTATTATTGTCATGTTATATAGTCTCAAACTCCTTGGGTGCAGTTAGCAACGGATCTTTGTGCTGACATTTTGCAACAGGTGTTTTAGACCCCTCAATGACCATTTCTGCAACTCTTGTATGCTTTCTGATGTCTAAAGCTAATAATAATTAGGAAATGGAATTAAAGATATGTTTTAGACCCCTCAATGAACATTTTTGAGAGTTGAAGGAGATTGTTTTTTCCGAGAGTCAAAGGCAATGTATTTGGGCTGTATTCTGAAATGGGATTTATCTTTAATTCCCCTTGTCTGGAGATGGATATTCATGGCCATGTTATGATTTTAAGACTTGAATCAGACAATACAGCATAACCAGCTCTTTAGTGAATTAAGCTATCCTTGACATCATTTAACATGTGAAATATGTATTTGATTTTAGATTGGAAGATATGAAGGATCAGCTGAGAAAGCGAATGTTCTCAAAGCGCATAGTTAAAAGAATATCATTTATAATTGCCAATGGACTGTCAATTGAATTGAATACATATGCTTTAATTCGTCCAACTGTTCCAGGTAGGTAGGGTTCATTGTTCTCTTTTAGGCTTCTGCATGTGGTCTTTTAAGATGGTCATCTGTTTCTGTGCTTTTGCTTTACAGGGGCAATTACCTGGCTGGATTCTGTCACAAATCATCCCTTAAAGGTGATTCCCATTATTAAATTATGATGGCTGGTTGCATTTTTTGCAGACATATGGTTGTATTGTAATGTGTCACACATCAAGGTTTCCTTTTTTGTTCTCTGTCTCTCTCTCATTCTCTCTCTTTTTAATTTTTAAATGTCAAACAGTTATTTTATTTGAAAATCATTAGGGTAAGTATTTAGCGTAGTATGGGGTTTAGCTACTTGTTATATGATTATATTTGATTTTCTACAGACTGAAAGATCTTTCATCTGTGCGGATACTGGTGCATTAATGCAAGAACCTGCAAAACGCTTTCAGCCTTACAAAGGGTTAGCATATTTAGGTTCTGCTGTACATCATAGTCAATATTTTTGTGGAAGATCTCTCCTTCACACCCTCAGCTAACACTGCCCCCTTCTGTTTCTTTTATCAGTTCTCTGTTTTCTAGGTTCAAAATTTGTCTGTATTGTAGCTATTCTGTGCTTTATATTTTTACCTTTATAGGATAATCAAGACACTTTCGTTCTTTATTATGGTGCTTTAAACACAAACTTCTTTTTTGACTGAACAAATGCATGGCTTTGGCTATGATGAGAATCGGTAAAAGTAGTCTTGCAGTGAGTTTAACCCATCCGGCATAGAATTAGGGACTGCAAACTAGCATGCTTCAGAGAATAAAATGTTATCCGCGTTGGTTCATTTGTTAGCTCATCAGATGATGTCATGTAGCTTTATCACATAGAAACTGTTCATATTTTGCAATTCCTAATTGTTCATGTTATTATTTAATTCTCTTCTTGGAATTTCAGCCTGGTTTTCTGTGTATTTTCAGCGAGAATATCAAGTTTTCAGTTCAGGAGCTATCTGAGATCAAAAGAGTTTCAACAGGACATCTTCGTCTCCATGGGTTCAAGCCATTAAGCTACTTAAAAGATTATCACAACTTGAGGCCATCAACATTTGTTTTTCCTAGTGACAAGGTTGCTTAGTTCTTTTGCTACAATGTACTAAAATTATTTTTCTGAAGTTAATGCTTGTTTCATCATTTAGTTGTTGATGGCTCATTGTCCTTATATTAGCTTTCTCTTTTTTTTTTTCATTGGCTTATGCAGGAAGTGGTCGGAAGTACTTGCATTTTTATAGCCCTCCATAGATCCATGTTACGGCTTAACCGGTTAGTGCTTTATCCTCCATTTTCAGTAATCTTATATTATTACATTTATGAAATTTAACTGGTTATGTGTTATGTTGTCTGTATCAGTATATATGGGTTAAAATTGTTATCCCATCTATCTTATGTGTTAGTCTCAAAACCATTTTGTTGATACAAAGACATTGTATGATATCTGGAAATTCCTTCTTTTGTATGATCATGCCTGTGACAGTTCTTGTCAATGTTTTTTGAATCAGTGATTTTTGTTGGCATACATTTTATGATCATGTGGTGGGAGTTTGAAAAATATCTTAAATTCATTTATTGATATTCATGAAGTTCTTTAATGCAAATTCCTCTAGTTGTTTTCATTCTACTCTTTTTTTGAACCACCTGATTTTTCTGGAAGTATGATGATGGCCATGTTCTTATTAGTTCTTGTATTGTTGCTGTTTGGCAATCAAAGTGGTACTCAGACAATTACAACATATAGTTGTTTAGCCTTTGAAGACTTTATTGTTTCCTTGCAGTTTTGCAGTTGCATTTTATGGCAATCCATCTAATCCTCGGTTGGTTGCCCTTGTTGCTCAAGTAAGACCTTTGATACACATTTGTAGAACTTATTCTATTTTGCACATTTGACTGGATAATTTTGGAAGACGTGTGATTTATTTATTTATTTATTTTTTGGATAAGGCGAGCTTTCTCTGATAACTTGACTGCCACTCAATTGTATTTGACTCATCGCTAAGTGTTTTCTGGTTGTTCTTGCATTTTTATTGAACATTGGTCTTGGGGTGCCTACGGCCTAAATTCCATGGAAAGACAATGTAGTATTATGTGTTGGTATTGTTTGAGGATTAACCTTGTAGAAATGTTCCCCCTTAAAAAGGTCTGGACCTAATTAGATGAACTCTATGTTTTTGTCTTGGTTCTGCCCTGTGTCACTTCCAACTACTTTATCACCTACGTTTCTGTGAAATATATACACAAATCGTTTCTGGATTATAACTAGAACCCCCCTTTTTCTGGACCCATCTCACATCAATAACGCGACCCCTACCACCTATAGGTAGTTTTAGGCAAGTTTCCTTTGAAGTGGATACCTGAATGCCAAGTATGGCCCGTAATAATCTATCTTCCGGAGCATACGATGATTCTTTCGCCGCCTGAGGCGTTAATTTACCTACTAAAATATCGCCGGTCTCTACCCAAGATCCCAGCATCACAATTCCATTTTTGTCTAAATTGCGGAGTAACCGGGCTTCTAGATGTGGTATTTCATTAGTGATCCTTTCGGGACCTTGACTTGTCACATGAGTCTGAATTTCGTATTTCCGTATGTGAAAAGAAGTATAAATATCTCTATATATCAGACGTTCGCTAATAAGTACCGCATCCTCAAAATTGTAGCCTTCCCATGGCATATAAGCTACTAATATGTTTTTCCCTAAAGCGAGTTCGCCGCCAACTGTAGAAGCACCGTCCGCTTCTGATATGTATAATAAGATTTTGATATTTGCTTATTATGATGGAGGAAAAATCACTTTTCAGTTCTCGATTTGTCCGAATGAACAAACTATATGTTCTTCCAAAATGAAAATTCTTGTGGTATTTAATGTGTTTAATTTACCACTTATTACTGAGGCTATTTATCTCTTTTGAATCTTCACAGGATGAGATTGTTAGAGCTGGTGGTCAGGTTGAGCCACCGGGAATGCACATGATATATCTTCCATATTCTGATGACATCAGACCCGTTGAAGAGGCAAGAAAGATACCTGAGTTAAAATGAATATATTATCTTATAGTCTCACTGATGTAATTAATGGTATTTGCAGCTTCATTCGGATACGGATGCTGTTCCTCGAGCATCAGATGATGAAGTTAAAAAGGCTGCTGCTTTGATGAAGCGTATTGACTTGAAAGATTTTTCAGTCTGCCAATTTGCTAATCCTTGTAAGTTGTAATTTGCTATATGGTAATATGTAGTAGCTTATGGAATGCCTGTTAGTATTAAGGTTTGGTATAAGCCATCTTCAAAAAGCAGCTTATCATGTAATGGTTTCTAATTGTGGGCTTGTGCATACAAGTGGAACCCCAGCTTAATTTCAGAGATGAAAATCACTTTGCTCTTATAAAATAAGCAATTTTCATAATGCGTTGTGATATAGGTTGACTTCTGTAAAGGCACACACGGGGTTGAAAAAAATGTCAGTTCAATTTAAAATTTTTGAAGTTATTCCATTTGATTATGTAACTGAATAAATTCCTGCAGCTTTGCAGAGGCATTATGCAGTATTGCAAGCCTTAGCTCTAGAAGAAGATGACATGCCAGAAATCAAAGATGAAACAGTTCCTGATGAAGAAGGCATGGCCAGGTAAGTACAAACTTTTGGTTAAGTTTTAAATGCTCTTGCTTTTATTTTATGCTTCAGATTTTGATCTTGATTGATAAATGAACTCAGCAAATTATTCACGTGTGCGACCTGCAGGCCTGGAGTTGTTAAAGCAGTAGAGGAATTCAAGCTTTCTGTTTATGGGGACAACTATGATGAGGAAGGTGATGTTAAAGTGAGTGAGGCCTCCAGAAAACGGAAAGCAGCTACTGAAAATGCTGCAAAGGAGTGTGCGAATTATGATTGGGCTGACCTTGCTGACAAGGGAAAGGTTAGACTAAATGTTGCTTTCACTTATTTCCATCTTAAAGTTTTGTTTTCTGCTCTGTGCATGAGAGTTTTGTTTTGTGTTTGAGAAGATAATTTGAGAGACATTTTCAATTTCCAATATCAGCGCCTTTATTCTTTCGCCAACAAATGTAATTTGAGATTCCAATGAGAACAAATGGGTTGAGAATTCAAACATTTAATTTCTTCTGGAAATCAAAATGAAGATATATTGGCAATTTTGGCACTTTTTTATTTAGAAAGTTATGCTCAGTATGATAATCAAAGAGATGCATATCAGTCTATGTAGATTCATGATTCAAGAAAAACTTGGATTGGTTATTGCTCAAATAATTTTAATGATATTTAATCTCATTTGTTATTGATTATGTTTTACAGTTAAAGGAAATGACGGTGCAAGAGTTGAAGCTTTACTTGATGGCACACAACCTTTCCACTACAGGAAGGAAGGAAACCCTGATCAGCCGTATATTAACACACATGGGCAAGTGAGCGTGTGATGGATCTGTCGTGTTACACTTCACTCTAATTAAACATTCCAGGTGCATGCCTTGCCCCTCCCTGCATTTCACTGAAATTTTGCATTTCCATTTTTGTTGGGGCACAAAGAGAACTTAAAACTTCTGGATACCTTATGATGAGCATCAACAGCCTGAAAAGCATTTTGGAGAGAGTTTTCTTAATATGAAGGGAATGCAAACACTTGAAATGTGATCTTTCTATACTTCGTATAAAATTAGAAGTTTCAAATGAAGCGATTATAAATTTTTAGTCTTTCAAGTGCGTGTTTCAACTTGATTTTTTTATAAAATAAAATAAAACAGTAAGTGATGTGGCACATGGGATTGCAATCAACTTTTGAGACAACAATCGACGGTGAATCGTCAACAAAAGCAAAATTTTTCGTTTTCTATTGCCAAAAATTGTTTTCAAATTCCAAAGACTTGCTATTTGGTCTTCATTTATAAATACTATGCCTTTCAAAATATAACATGTGAATTTTTTGCATATAAATTAACATAACACATGGCAAAGTAGTTGACTGCCACGTGAATTTTTAGTCGCGCAAGTGGCACATCAGTATTGTAACGTCTGCTGGGTCTTACATTGTCCACAAAAAGGACTCGTCCATCTAGTAACTGCAAGTATATACTGTGTGATGCTTAAACTCAACAATTTAAGCATGGTAAATCAGAGAAAATGATGCAATTTTACCTTCCCATTCATCTCTGTCAAGGCTTTTTGGGCTTCCGCTTCTGTGCTGAAAGTCACGGACCCATAACCTTTTGATGTGTTCTTACCTTTATCCATTATTATTGTAGCTGCAAAAGGAAAAGAATCGGCTATTAGAAAAGTAGTGAAGATGGAACAGGGGTTGAGACTTAAAATAGAAATAGAACAAACCCTTAGTGACTTGGCCAAATTGTGAAAAAGCATCAGCTAACATCTCTTTAGTGGTTGAGAAAGAAACGCCTGCGGAACATGCCAATTATTTTATCAAAATTAGATGGTAAGATTGCAAGTTCTGCAGCCAAAAGTATTACACAACTGAAGGAAGGAAATAAAAAATATGAACATGTTTTTAATCTCAGTAACTTGTGAAACAGTTATAAGTTCAAGGGAATTAGATAGAGGTGTGGCTTAGTTTGATAGTTTGGACCAAAAAGGGCAAACAGATGAATCCAGATAATTAAGAAAAGCATCAATTCCAGTGCAACTGTGGACAATGGAATTGCTTTCCCTATGAGAGTAGAGGGCCTAAATACGAGCAAAAACCTACTGATGCATCTACAGAAGCTCACATTCACATCCTGCGTGATTAAACAACCGTATGGTCTTACTATACAGTGAAGAATGTAATAATTAACGACCTGATAAGGCTACAAGGTGAAGAAACTATTCACCAGAAAAAGTTCAAAATCAAATCAGAGTGGCTTTGATTTTTGAAAAAATGAAACAATATCACTTGAGCAACACTATAAAACTAATCAAAGAAATCTCTAGGTCAGTATTCAAATATATGGATTCGTCCATTCCACCACAACCTCAAAATTCAGAACCAAGGACCCCCCATTTGGATTCGATTGATTAATTTGAGCAATATAAAATCGGATTTTGAACTTCCCTAATCAAAATTTATATTCCACACAATCGGTTCCTTAACATGATGCATCACATAATATTTTGTTTGCAAAATAAAGAAAAAAGATGACATAATAGAAACACAGAGAGAATACCTTTGACGAAAAGCTTAGAAGTGAATCCTCTGTAAGATACGAGTTGGCCTGCTGAATTTTTCAAGTTTGAATGAGAGACTGCGCCATTTCTGAAAATGTTTTTTCGTATTAGCGCCGCCATTTTTGTAAGGGAGAGTAAAGAAATAAGTAACAACGCAACAGGTGAGCAGAAGAAGCCCAATTTAGTACTTCAGTTGTATGCCATGTTTGTGATCAAAATTGAATGGTTAAATTATGTTGTTTCCAATAATTTATGCTGCATCTGTTTTAATAATAAAGAAATCTTGCATTAAAATTAAAATTAGGGTAATACCTGATTTTATAAATAGATTGCAATGTAATTTTTTAAAAATAAAACAATAATTTACAAAATGTTTATAACATAATTTTGATTTTTTCTTAAAAAAAAAAACAAAAGTAAGTAATAGAGAACGAGGGCTACAAACTTTGTATCTGAAACGGCTGTGCAATTATTCGTAAATGAAAGCAACGGTCAGATATTGGTGGCTTATGAAAATAGGCAATCATGACGACTAACAAGTGAATTTTTTTTTAATGTTTTTTACACTACTATATTACAATCATAATTTTATTAATATTGTTGATGTAGATTTTTGGTCAATCAGTGAATTAATTTAAGTGGGGGTATTATAAAAAGACACAGAGAACTAATGTGGTTCAACCTTTGGCCTACATCCACAGATAAAGAAAATAAATATTTTATTAAGATCGCGATTACAACTCAACTCTCACTCTTTTTACTACTTTTTAAGTGCTCGTCCTCATACGATCAGAGATCTTTGTTTTTATAGCCTTCAACTGATAAATTCATTTTCTCACTTAAACTCTTCCTAATTCTCCTTTATCCCCTAGGATTTGAATTACAAATTATTTTTATTTTTTATAGGTTGTATTCATGTCAAACTTTATTTAATTTACTTCTGGATCAAACTATGTCCTTCCATCGTTGACTTTTATCTTGCAGGGCCTGATTCAACAATAGCCCCTTTATTTAGACTTGATTTTTTTTTTTCTGTGGGATCCATAATCTACAACTGGGTCAAGGGTCCCCATCGGTTAGGATCCATGACATTTTGCTATCCTGCACTCTTGGAAACCATGATTTATGCTCCCCATTCTTGTGGACCATGGTTCTTGCTCCCGGAGGAGCATGACTCATGCTCCCTATTCTTGGGAGAGCATGGTTCTTGCTCCCCTTTCTTGGGGACCATGGGTTTTGCTCCCTAAGGAGCATGACTCCTACTCCCCATTATTGGCGAAGCATAGTTTTTCCTGCTTCCTGGTGGAGCATGGTTCTGCTCCCTAAAGAGCATGACTCTTGCTCTTTATTCTTGGGAACTTGCTCCCAATATGCTCTTTATTCTTGAGGGGCATCACTTTTTGCCGCACATCTTTATTTATTTTTATATTTTTCTACAAAAGCTGCTCCCCAACTCTTAGTTTCTTGTTCCACCAGAAGCATAAGACCTCAAATTGTTTTTCTCTACTTATTTCTATATAAACCATCCTTTGCACCTTTTACCCATATTGTGGAGCTTTAATCCTTTGGTTTTTCACTTTCCTTGGTGAATGTCTTTTCTCTTCTCCTTGTTTTTAGAAATTTTAATGACTTCTGATTTTGAAATTTCAACTATAACTCTTTCTATCATGAGTATTTTGAAGATGATGATGGTTACTGTCATATATCATCTGACCAATTACCTCTTGCTATAAATTTTACTTTTGCACCATTTATTCCTAGTCACCAAACTAACCTCCAACCCAACACTGACTGGTCCATCAATGAGGTGGAGAATACAATTTCTGAAAAATCTATTTCATCTCTTAGATTCAAATATGAAATCTCAAGTTCAGTTGAACTTAGAAAGTCTCAAATTTGTGAGCTCGCCAGCCAGCCTCCTCCTAGGGTCGTTGCCTTTCATCCATATTTTTTTCGTTTTGGTGTTAGGTTAGCATTGCACCATTTCTTGAGATATATTGTTGATCTATCTAAACTGTGCCCCAGCGCAGCTTTTCACTAATGTCTAGTGTGCCATGATTGGCATGTACATCTTATGGAAATTGAGAGATTTTCCAGATCCCACTTTTAGTTAGTTTTGGCGAATTTACCAACTAGTGAACCTTTCAGGTGATAAAGATTCCCTTCTCAAGGGTTGGTATTATGTCTGTACTTGGGATAAGTCTCTCCCTCTAATCATCCAGGCCGAATCTCATGATGGTTCCTACAAAGATTCTTACTTTTTTGCCCTTGGCAATTGGGAGCAAGAAAATTCTCCTGATATGTTTCAAGGTATCAGGTTCAAACCCACTTTTCTACTTCTAGTAGCTTCACAAGATATTTCGACATGATGTGTTTTTCTTTATCAATGTACTTACTCTTTTTCTTTTTCTTTTCTCTTTTTTTTTTTCAATGTCATGGGGTTGCACCCCTATTGATCCTTCCGAGCAAAATCAGATCGATGAAGTTTTTAAAGATCCTAAAAATTTGTGGTCCTCAAAATATCTTTCTCAAACATGCTTTCTAACCGATTTTGGCTTTATCCATTCTATTTCCTCCAATATTCCATCATCGAGTGAGTTTCTATTTAGGCATAATAGTTTTGATGCTACAAAAAGGTTGTACTATTTTTTTTTCTTTTCTTTTTCCATTTTCTTCCAGACCTTTGAAAGTCTGAATCTGTTCTTTTCTTTGCATTGGTCAGCTCATCAGCACTAAAATATTTTTGAGCTCTCAATAGAAACTCAGTGAAAGTCCTTGGTGCATTCTTAGCGAGCCTATAATTGAATCTTCATGGCCGTAGGCTTGCCATTACGGCCGTTAATGCTACTACATCTGTATAATTTTCTACTCTTACTATCTCTTTTCTAAAACGAATAATATAGTCATTCAATGACTCATCCTTCTCATTAATTCTTCACTGACAACAAGTAAGTTGAGGGAAATTGATGGTCTCTTGCTCCCACAATATAGTAATTCACAGGCCTCCCATTCTTAGAGGAGCAGCATGGTTTTGCCCCTAAGGAGCATGACTATTGCTCCTTATTCTTGGGAGCTTGCTCCCAATATGCTCTTTATTCTAAAGGAGCATCACTTTTTGTCACACACTTTATTGATTTTTATATTTTCTACAACAAATATTAACGGTCAAAATTTTATTGAGACTATTTTTTATGATTCGAACATAGTACAACCCAAATTCTCATCCTCACATAATATCGGAGAGACATATATTCTTCTCCTTTATCAATGAAGAGACATTTTTACTTCTACTCAATTTAATTGGGAGGAGAATCGAGTCCTAGCAATATCTAGAACTTGAACCCATGCGCTCTAGTTTGGGTGTGTGTGTTGTGCCAATGGGTCAAGAGCCCATTGACAAGTACAAAAGAGTGGTTAGATACTTGAGAGTGGGATGTAACCAAATTGAGGGCCCATTTTGGTTTACTAGGTTGAAAAATAGTTTGCACTTATGATAAAACCGCTAGCATATTTTAAAAACGAAAAATGGAATAGTTTTTCAAAGTTTTATTTGGAAAATAAGATTTACTAATAATGATGTTAAGAATCTTAACATTTGAATTCCAATATTATTTGTCACTCAGCTATTGAATGATGGGTTTCATAGTTTGTAAAATTACTTAACTATTAAATAAATATCGTATTTATTGGGACTAAATTGAGATTTAAATGCTGGGATATCTAATATTGCATAAAACAAAAGATAAAAATTTAACAACTTCTCTTCACAACTAATTATTTTTACATCACGACTAACATTAATTATTTTAAACATTACAATATTATTAAACTGCCCTAACTGGTTATCAAAAGGTGAAAGCATGTTAAAATAAGAAATTACTAAGAAACATGTGTTTAAACAAAGGTTAAGGTTATGAACAATTAAGAAGAAACAACTTATTATCAAAGGTTTAGATTACGAACAAATTAGGGAAGATATTGAGCAAAGAAAGGGACAGAATGATTGTCTGAGTTGCAAGTGACAAGAATGCTTGTGTTGTGAAAAGAAATATGATGGTTTGTAAATGGGTTGAATTTTTCGCTCGCTACAATGAGTTGCTTATGCCCAATATATTACTTTGCACAGTAGTATTTGGGATCCTAACAATCAACTGTTATTTTGGTCCCAATTAGTGTAGTAATCATCTATTGAGCGGTAAAATATTATTTTTAATAGTCATGAAATTCGATATATAATAGATTAATAACACAAATTAATTAGAACTTAATTGTTAGAAATCATAACATTACTCTACTCTTCAGTGGAGTTCCCTTAACAGATTATGTGAGATTGCGTACATTAAAAATATGTTAGGCTGCTTGTTGAAAGCAATATTCCCTTTTTTATTAGGATAAAAGCTCATTTAGTCCTTGTATTTTAAGATTAATGTTCGTTTAGTCCCTCTATTTTTAAAAATGCCTCAAATCATCCTCAACGTCACCTCCGTTATTGTTAATTCTAGATTCATGAGGGTAAAAATGTATTTTTCTTGTTAAAATTTAAAATTGAAAAAAAAAGCTATTAAAAATGCCTCAAATTCTAGAAGTCTTTATCATTGTTCAACTCAATCCCATTATCGGACGATGGGACAATGCCAGTAAGCTTAAAGCTTTCACCATAATGCTTGTGCCTTCCAAAGACATTATTCAAGACATCGTTGATAAGGGATACAAGACTCAAGCAATCAGGATCATAAGCATCCTCCACATCTTTGCCTAAAATCGAATTGAAATGCTGATTTGACTCATTTTGAATCTGGCAACACAAAGATGGAGAAAAAAAATATCAGAAACTTAAAACTATTACATATGAATTCATAAAATACAAAATCAACATTATAGAACTTTGTATGATTATGATTTTTTTTTTCCAAAAAATAATCAATCAAGTGAAGTTAAAATAATTTCTTATCAATTACAAATCCATTCCACTACTAATATTAAGCTACGAAACAACCATGAAAGGGTTAAAAAAGGTAAAAGAAATTACCAAAAAAAGGGTTAAACTTTTGGCATATGGAATTTTAGTTTTGTGAAGAAATACCCATTCAAGTGAAAACAAATAATGATTTCTTTTCACTGAAATACACATGGAAGATTAAAAAATAAATAAATAAACAAGACCCATATAACACGTACTAGAGTAAGCCAATTTCCTTCGCTGACAGTTTTGACATCTATTGCAAGACTACAGTTCCAGTAGAAAAAATTTTATAGTGAGAAAAATTGTTAAGAGATTTGAAAATGCAAGTCGTTTAAGTTCTTAAAGCTAGGGTTTTGAGGAATATAAGTGTGAAAAAATGATTTTACTATTATGAATCTAGGTTATCGTAATAATTTTTTTTAATTTTAAATTTTAACAAGAAAAATTCATTTTTACCCTCATGAATCTAGAAATAACAACAACGGAGGTGACGTCGAGAGTGTTTTGAGGAATTTTTAAAAATAGAAGGACTAAACGGACACTAATCTTAAAATACATGAACTAAATGGCTTTTACCCTTTTCATTATATCCATAATTTTGAATTGATAAAGTTGTATTCAATAGCTCTTGAAAAGCACATAGAATAATAATCATTATAAATTATAATCAAAGACTAAGCAGGTCTTTCTTTGCATTTGATTACTGGCATTTCAATTTTCACTGTTAATTCTCTTTATAAAATAATTTATTTAATTAATCATAGAAATAAGAGAGAAAAGGGGCCATTTCTTGATTCAAAGTCAGTCAAGAAAAGGGGCCATTTCTTAATTCAAAGTCAGTCAATTATAATTATAAACCATGAGCAGACATTACATGCCTAATTTCCAAGCAATTAAAACGGTTTGATTTGCTTTCATGTGTGCATGAATTTCCAGGAAAGAGAGTGCCTTTCCTCTCTTTCTGCAACAGTGACTACAATTATGGAAAAATTATGTTAACATGATAAATAAATAATGTTAGTATAAGAATAAGTTTTTGAACCCGAGACTTGAAGGAGGTTCTATCTAATTCTAAAGATTGCAATCAAATTATTATCCCTAATTTCATTTTAAGTTAAATAAAATAAAATTTATGCTGAAGTATAACTAGTGCCTTGCACATTCATTTACTCTCGAAGAGTTCAGAAAACTCTGACGTTAAATTAGAAAATTAAATTTCTACTCTGCACACCCATCAAAGTCCCAAAATTACACAGAAATTAGTTTTTTTTTGTTAAAGCTCTCTTTCTTCAAAAGTAAACACCCCGCAACACCCATAGTAACCCTTGTGATTACATTCATGCATGCTCATGACTTAAACTTTGTTTACGCTAAAATTATTCAAAACTTTATTATTTTTTTTTTTACCTTACTCGCTGAATTTGCTCAAGGACATGGAGTCCCAATTCTTGTTATTTGTCCTTTTAAGATAAACAGAAACCTAATTATTTATTCGTTTGTCTGATATATATTTTTTTAATAACAGTTTGTTAGCATAAATATTTACCTGTGAAATCGAGGAGGAGAAAATTTTAGAAAAAAAAATTAAGGAAGATAGAATCAGATTTTCTTTTTTGAGCAAAGAACATATGTAAAAAGATATTAAATCTCTTAAGTCTAATTGTCTATAACGGTAAATTGCATAACGAATGATTTAACAACATAAAATAAATTTTATTAAGTTATGAGTGTTCTGATTATTTTCTAGAGTACGAATTGTCCCATCGTAAAACAAGATGCCGGGAAATATAACCTCTGTGGTGCTCTATTTCCGTGTCGTTGTACAAACGTTAATGGGAGAGTAATATTAGTTATTTAATGCACCAATATTGTATATTCCACCATATCAATGTCTCTGGTTGCCAAAGATTGTTAAAAGCAACGTGTTCTTTGCTTCAGGTAATTTTTTCGCTATCCATGACTTTGAATTGAAATACTTGGCTTACAGTTATTTTGTAAAGCTGTTGAAAATTACCACAGCGGATAAAGATTAACCAGGTCATTCTTTACATTTGATTATGGATTTTTTTATTAAATATAAAATTGGTAGTTTGTTGCTTTCAATTTTCAATGTTAATTTCACTTATTTAGTCATTAAACACAGAGAAAGGGAGAAAGAGAGAGAGAGAGAGAGAGAGAATATTAAGGGCCAATGTTACGGGATTTGGGGTCAATTCAAAGTCAACTAATATATAAAACATGGGTATGCATAGAAAACTCTTACATTACTAATTAAGAAAAATTGATTTGCTTTCATGAACTATTCCAAGAAGAAAAAGAAGACCCTTCACATTCTTCATGACAACAAATGATGTTGATATGACAAATATCATCCAAATCAGGGTGATGTGTGAAATATAGTGAAACAAATAAATAGAGAAGACAAACTTGTTGATCAATATTCAAGAACTCATCTAAAGTGATCGCTTAAAGTCTAGAGGTTAGGTATGATTAGCATTTATTTTTAATTTTTTGGCTAACATCGTACATAGTCACTTGTCGTGTGATGTAGGGCAGGTTTAGAAATCCTTTTATTTTAACTTCCGTATTATTATTATTTAATTAGCTATAGGGTTTTTTAGTATTTGAGTAGTGATCACGTCTCTTAATCTAAAAATATCCTTTTACGAGTATAAATATCAAACTAGGATTTTAACACCCTCTTATACTAAGGCTTCGTTTGGTACAAATTTTTAAGAAGCGCTTATTTAAATAGAGTTTTTGTTAATAGAGCTTTTACTAAAAAAAAATTAGTTATTTGGTTGTCAATAAGAGTTTTTATTAAAAATTTATAAAATTATTTTAATGGTCAAGTTTTTTAAAGTTATGTTATGAAAATAATAAAATAAAATTGTCAAATAAGTAGAGGATATTTTAAATATTTTAACATTTTAAAAAAACTTTTCAACCTCTACTCCCAAAAGCCCAAAATTTGAGTTTTTGCAAGTAGAGGCAAAATAGCTTATTTAAGCTTCAAATGCTCTAATAGAAAAACAACCAAACAACAATAGAAATTATGATAAGAGTTTTTGGAATTAAATAAGCACTTATGGATATTAAATAAGCCATATCAAACAGGCACTAAACCCTAAAAGCACATGAATTTATCAAAATAAGTAAATTTGAGTTGGTATGGCATAATAAAAATTTTACTTCCCAAAACAAATTAAAAAAATGACATTTTAATCAAATATTGACAAAACTAGATAAAAATCTAACAAGAATCCCAAAAATAAGAAAGAAATCTTCAGACAAAAATAGAAGCCCAAGAGAAATTTGGCGATGGTCTGCTAACCAATATTGAAAATGTTACTTTGCCTCGCACTCTTTGCCTCGAGAACTTCAGAATGATATATTATTAGCCTAAGACAAATAGCTATTGCTCAAGTTATGGCCTTGGGAAGACGTCCTATTCATTCTCCCTAAACCAACCTAAATCAATAGAGCAACTTGAACGTTTCAAATATGTTTGCATTCGAATTTAGGTAAAAACCTGCTCTTATTCAAGGGACATGTAGGTGTCGGTGTAGTCTCAAACCCGAGATTCTGTGAGAACAAATCAAGATTTTAATCAATTAGCCAATTATTAATGTGTATGGATAGTAGGGATGGCAAAAACCTTGGCTGTTCCTAAGTATGGCATTACCCAGATCTGGCCTAAGCATGTTCTTTTAACACCCAGGCTTTTTAATTGAAGCTTTAAAAAAATCTATATTTTATATTTTATAATGTAATATATACATATTTTAATTTATTTTATAATTTATGATTTTTAAATTTTATCTTAATGAATTTGGGCTTGAAAATATGAATTTTAATGTTTAAAATTTTAAATATATATAATAGGGGACCAAATGAATATCTAAAATGATAGATATTTTATAATAATTTTCATAAAATCCAAGTTTCGAGCCAGCCAACAAGCTTATCAAATGCGGTGACATCCCATATGGACAGTGAGGAAATATTTTTAGTTGACTGAATTAAATAAAAATATAGTACAATCATATTATATATTAATAGCATATACAAAAAGAAATAAAGAAAAAGGAATACAAGACTTGAAAAAGCTGGGAGTATCATCAGTTCAATTGGTTATAAATAGCGTAAACCCACCCTCTCGTTGTTGCAGATGCGAAGGAAAGAGAAAGAGAGAGTGTGTGTAGGTGATTATAATTAAGAAGATATAATGTGTGGTTCAAAAAGGGTGTGGATGAGTGAGTTAATTTTCATATTATTAGTAGTAAAAGGGTGGTGGAGTGAGGGATGTTTGGAGCAAGAGAGGTCTGCTCTCCTCCAACTTAGACATTTCTTCAATGATGATAAACATCTTCACTACTGGGTAGATGATGAGAATTATTCAGATTGTTGTCAGTGGGAAGGGGTTGAGTGCAACAACACCAATGGCAGAGTGATTAAATTAGATCTACGAGATACTAGGAATCGGGAATCAGCGAAGTGGCATTTGAATGCTTCTTTGTTTACTCCCTTTCAACAATTAGAGTCTCTTGATTTAAGTTGGAACAATATAGCCGGCTGTGTTGAAAATGAAGGTCCTCAATTTACTCTACTTGAATTCTCCGTCGTAATTTCTAGCATTTTTCTGATCCCTTTTGGCTTTTGTTTAATTTTTACATGATACGATAACATTATTTTTTTTAGTTTTTTATTTTTTTTAAATTTTTTTGGCAGGTCTAGAGAGGTTATCAAGGTTGAACACCTTGAAGATTCTTTTTTTAGACCATAACTACTTCAACAACAACATCTTTTTATCTCTAGGTGGTCTTTCATCACTCAGAATCTTATCATTGGCTGGTAATGGATTGAATGGAAGTATTGATATTAAAGGTAAGTAAGCTTCATCCCTTCTCCCGTGTCTCATCTTTTGTGGATCTTATTTCATTGAGCAGCTGGAGGTACTGATGTTAGATCTAGCTAGACTCTTGCTAGTGTAAGCTTCAAGGCTTTTAGTACAATAAAAATAGGTCTAAGAAATTATCAATATATGCAATTTCCAATGCTTCTCATAATCAAACACAATTCAATCTAATTATTTTGTATGTTTTGTCTTCAAAAGTAAAGAATTGTACACCGATTGGAAATCGACATTTGCTTTTTATTTTCTGTAATGCTCTTTTTTCGGTAACAAGTTTATATCTTAAGAGAGATTGGATTCCAAAAAAGTTTTAATGTTCAAGGGAAGCCATAATAACCTGCATCTTATTTGTCTGCCTATATCTAAAATTGTGCACTGAACTTATTATTTTGGTTATTGTGAAGGGATCAGATATTGCCTTCCATAAACCAACTTGTATTTACTTGATTAATTAATTAACGCCATTTAGCATTTAACAAATTAAAATGTCGTGTTTAATTTGTTTACGTTTTTTCTTTTTTGAAAAAGAATAAGGTATAGCAATAGGTAAAGTCGAAATAAATTTTTCTTCCTTACAAATTCAAATTCGCCGTTGTCAGCCAAATATACCTACTTAAAACCACTCAATCAGGCCCTTGGCAACTATATTTTAGGTTTTTCTGGTTGGCCGTATTTTTTGGTTATTAATAAAATTCTTTTGCTTCGAGATTTAAAAATAAAGAAGGAGAAAATAAGTTATTTAATTAACCCTGTTAGAAGTGTTGGCATAAATACAGGACTGGATTCCTTGAGCAAATTGGAGGAGCTGGACATGAGCTTCAATGCAATCGACAATCTTGTGGTTCCTAAAGGTATACAAAATGTTCAAATATTAAATTTGGAGGACAGTTTAATTGATTTGGTAAGGGAATGCTCATTGACACTTACCCACAATAATTTAATCCGAAATTGTATCCCAAACAGATTACAGAGGTTTGAGGAAGTTGAATACCCTTTATGTTGGGGGAAGGGCAACTGCAATGATAGATGGAAGCAAAGTGTTGCAATCAATAGGATCACTACCATCCCTCAAAACACTTTACCTTTTGTTTACTAATTTTAAGGGAACAATAGTTAGTCAAGGTAAGTAAATCTTTATGTCGAAAATAATTGAATTAATATATATAGCTAACATTTATTGTTTCTACTTCTTTTTTAATAGAATTGCACAATTTCACCAACTTGGAAGAATTGATATTGGTGGAGTCTGATCTCCATGTAAGCCAGCTTCTGCAAAGCATCGCATCATTCTCTTCGTTAAAGTATTTGTCAATGCGAGGTTGTGTACTCAAGGGTGCCCTACATGGTCAAGGTAAATTACGGGTATATGAAGCTTTTATGGTATTAATTCGATAATAATTATTTCTTTTCAAGTTAATTTTTTCCCTTGAAATAAGATTTTTTTTTCTTTTAAATGTTATATATTTTCACTGTCCAATAGTTCTAGCTTCTCTTAATTGCAGGATTCTTGATTAAGGTTAATGAAATTTTAGTTCTATTCTGATAAGAATATTTCGATCGCTTAGAAGAGTAAAGAAAAAGAAAAGAAAAGGACTGGATTATCTTTATTCCCTTGCATTATGTGATCAATATCAAAATTATAACCATTTCTTGTTTATTATTTGTAGATTTTCATGAATTCAAGAATTTGGAACATCTGGTCATGGACCGGATGCTTGTTGAAGTCGATACCAGTTTTCTTCAAATCGTTAGCGAATCGATGGCTTCTCTTAGGATTTTATCATTGTCATATTCACGCCTTAATAAAAACACCATTCTTGATCAAGGTTAGTTAATGACTTTCTCTCTCTCTCTCTCTCTCCTTCTCTCCTCTCTTAATTTAACTTAGTTAAGCATATCTATAACGTTTGTTTTATAAACTTAATGAAAAATGATAAAGAGCGCCAATACTGACACAATAACCGTAAAAATAACTGAAAATAGAGCGTTGTTTGAAAAATAATGCTTTTTTTTTTCTTAAAACTATAACACCATACAATTTTACAGTTATTTCGTTGCCATTATCTCAGATTCTATTGTTCAACTATTAGTACTCAAAGTTAATTTTTAATATGTACTTAAAAGATTTTATGGAATTATTTATCTTTATGTACTGAAGGATGAATTATATATTTTTCAGGACTTTGCGAGTTGGTGCATCTGCAAGAGTTATACATTCGTGATAATGATTTGCGAGATAGTTTGCTTTGGTGCTTGGCAAACATGACATCCCTCCAAGTGTTAAATGTCGCTTCTAATCAACTTACGGGAAACTTCCCGCCAGGCTTTTGTGAGTTGGTGCTTCTGAGAGAGCTATACATTGATAACAATGATTTAAGAGGTAGCTTGCCTTTGTGCTTGGCAAATTTGACTTCCCTTCGAGTGTTAGATGTCTCTTACAATCAACTTACTGAAAATATCTCCTCATCTCCCCTCATGCATCTGACATCTATCGAAGAGCTCATACTTTCAAACAATCACTTCCAAATCCCTATTTCACTTGAACCACTTTTCAATCTCTCAAAACTCAAGACTTTCAATGGTGAAATATACGCAGAAACCGAGTCACATTATAATTCTTTGACCCCAAAATTCCAATTGACTTCTATCTCATTGTCTGGTTACGGAGATGGTGGCACATTTCCCAAATTCTTGTACCATCAGCATGACTTGAATAATGCTGATCTCTCACACCTTAACTTGAGTGGAGAATTTCCAAATTGGTTGCCAGAAAACAATACAGACTTAAAGACGCTTCTTCTTGCTAATAACTCTCTTTTTGGATCATTTCGGATGCCAATTCATTGCCTCCAGAAATTAGCAACATTGGATGTCTCCAACAATTTCTTTCTAGGCCATATCCCAGTAGAAATCGGAACATATCTGCCAGGCTTAATGCATTTAAACTTATCTCGAAATGCTTTCAACGGTAGCATTCCTTCTTCATTTTCTGATATGAAAATGTTGAAAAGCTTGGACATATCCTACAATCAGTTGACTGGTGCAATCCCTGATCGCATGGCCATGGGTTGCTTCTCGTTGGAAATTCTTGCGTTATCAAACAACACTTTGCAAGGTCATATATTCTCTGAAAAATTTAACTTGACAAATTTGAAGAGGTTGCAGTTGGATGGTAATAAATTCATTGGAGAGATCCCAGAAAGCTTATCTAAGTGCTATTTGTTAGGAGGATTATATCTGAGTGATAATCATCTCTCTGGTAAGATTCCAAGATGGTTGGGTAGTTTGTTAGCTTTACAAGATATTATAATGCCCAATAATAATCTTGAAGGACCAATTCCAAACGAGTTTTGCCAGCTTGATTGTCTGAAGGTTTTAGACCTTTCAAACAATAGTATTTTTGGGACTTTACCATCTTGTCTTAGTCTAGGATCTATTGAACAAGTCCATTTGTCAAAAAACAAGATAGAAGGACAACTGGAAAGTATAATCCATTACTACCCTTATTTGGTGACATTAGATCTTAGTTATAACCGCTTACATGGAAGTATTCCAAATTGGATTGACAGACTACCTCAGTTAAGCTACCTTCTTTTGGCTAATAATTATATTGAAGGCGAAATACCAGTTCAATTATGCCAGTTGAAGGAAGTGCGGTTGATTGATCTTTCTCATAATAATTTATCTGGTCATATTCCTCCTTGCTTGGTTAACACTGCACTCAGTGAAGGTTATTATGATGCAGTAGCTCCAACGTGGGATCACGCTTCGGCCCCTGCACTTTCATATTTTCCTCCAAATGGGTCTCCGATGGGAAAGGAAGAAACTGTACAGTTCACAACAAAGAATATGTCCTACTATTATCGAGGAAGAATTTTGACGAGTATGTCCGGGATTGATCTTTCTTGTAACAAATTGACAGGTGAGATTCCTACTCAGATTGGATATCTTACAAGGATTCGTGCACTAAATCTATCTCATAACAATTTGACGGGCACAATCCCGACAACATTTTCAAACCTGAAGCAAATCGAAAGCTTGGACCTCTCCTACAACCTATTGCGTGGGAAAATCCCTCCTCAGCTCATTGTGCTAAATACATTGGCGGTCTTCAGAGTAGCATACAATAACTTATCAGGCAAAATTCCAGATAGAGTTGCACAATTTTCAACTTTTGAGGAAGATAGTTATGAGGGGAATCCTTTTCTTTGTGGACTGCCACTGTCCAAAAGTTGCGATGATAATGGATTAACAACAGTGACAACAGAAGCTTACACCGAAAATGAAGAAGGTGATAGTTTAATTGACATGGACAGTTTCCTGATCACTTTTACAGTATCTTATGGAATTGTGATAATAGGAATTATTGGGGTTTTGTACATAAACCCCTATTGGCGGCGAAGATGGTTTTACCTTGTTGAAGTGTGTATGACCTCTTGCTACTATTTTGTAGCAGACAATCTTACTCCTAGAAGATTCTATCGTGGATGGATGTAATTTCCTTACATTACAACTTATATGTGATTCTTAAAGAATTTTCTTTTGCATGCATGGAATAGCAACTCAATAAAAGTATTTGATGCAAATTGTCCAAGAACAACGTAGTAATTTCATTGCTACTATTCGGTTGTATATCTACAGTTAATGATCTTTTTAACCATTCTCAGAATACCCTTAGGAATTCCTTTAGATGGCGGCCAAAACTATCAGATTTGGGGCTCTGCTTCTACACATCATAACTGGCAAAAGGTCTCTCTTTTACACGGTCTGAATGAAGATTAACTTACGCCCTCTGGAGTATGCGTAAGTTCTCTATTAAACTTCAGGGTTGAGATTTCAGGTCCAGATGAAAGTTAAATGCAGGCGACGAGACTTCACTTGAAGTAAACAGGGACAAACTTAAAATAAAAAAAATTATAGTCCAGAGTAAGAGTAATGGGTAGCTCAACTTATCGAGGATAACTAGAACTTGGAATAACCATCAGATTTGCAACTCTTTACTTGTAATATGCTAGTGGGGATTTTAGGTAGCAATTACTGCCTTGGGAGTTGCAGGAACCGATTCGTATCCTCCTTTATTTCTGAGGGTAACCCAGCTCCATACAAGAACAACAAGAGAAGGTTCATTTAAGAAATTTCACAACCCACAATTTTTTTTTTCTTTTTTCTCTTCCTCACAACAAATACACCTAACAGACCAAACCGTGCCCAAAATAATTCTGTTCTGTTCATGCCATGAACCCAAAAAGTCAAAAACTATTCCAACTCATTTTGTTTAATCAGCATAACTAAATTGTGGGTATAAATGAACAAACATTAGAAGCCTATAACTTATAATAAACGCAAACCCAAAAATGACATTTAAATCCTGCAAGTGCTTTTCATCATCCCCAACAAAAAGAAACAAGAATAATTATATACCAATAATTTTCCCACAAAAAATACTGATTTGAGTTGAAACACTATACAAACTGGGTCTTATACACTTGCAGAAAGCTACACGGTAGACAAAATCTAGCAGCTACATAATGGTATCACTTTCAGCTGGTCATGAATGGTGTGCATTCAGCAGTGCTCGATAGACCATGTCTATGAATTGATTGTCCTATTACATATAAAAGCTGGTCAGATATACAAGGAAAAAATTAATAATTGAAAATGATGGCAGTGGCTGCTTTAGTATAAATAACCTCATTTTTGTTTAAACCATCTTAAAGATCTGAACCAATAAACAGTTTATTGCAAGTTGCTTCTTCAATTCCTTGCTTGCTTCTTAATTCCTGACGGGGTTCCGATTTCCAACTTCTGACAGTGCCAACTTGTCAATATGAGTTCTTCTGAAATGCTTCCTATTATCAAATCTTTTACCTCTCTGGAAACATTCTTTTATACATTGATATTCTTAGCATCGAATTTATTATCATATTTCCTTGGCTTCTGTTGTTGATACCAATACAATTGAATTAATTTAATAGAGTTATTATTATCACATTGCATTCATGAAATCAGTAAGTAATACCTTTGTTGGTTCCTGACGTTATGAATCCTTCTGATGGTGCTTGCTTTTCAAGAACTTGTAAATTGAGCATTCTTTCAAGTGATGCAGGGAGGGTTGCAAGGATTAAAAGCTGATGGAGATGCAAATCAGCTGCCAACAATTGCTATAGTAGCATCATATGATACATTTGGGGCTGCTCCTGTATGTAATTTATTACATATCACTTATCTATTCAAAATTTTATGTATTAGATTCACTGATCCATGTGACTCTGTGATAATTACATGTAGGCATTATCTGTCGGAAGTGATAGCAATGGTAGCGGTGTTGTGGCTCTTCTTGAGGTAGCTAGGTTATTCTCTCTTCCCTATTCAAATCCTAAAACCAGAGGAAGGTACAATATACTTTTTGGACTGACGTCAGGTGGACCTAATAACTGCAATGGAACACATAAGGTACTTAACTCTTCTTCTTTGACTTATTTTAATTAGTTATATCTCAGGTTCTTATTTCTTTCTATAACTTCTTTTTATTAGGGTTATACGATTCCATTTTATCTTTTCTTCACTTCTCTGTGTGTCTTTGTATCCTTCCTTTCCAGTGGCTTCGAAGTTTTGATCAGCGTTTGCGTGAGAGCATTGACTATGCTATCTGCTTAAATAGTGTTGGTTCATGGAATAACGAACTATGGATTCATGTATCTAAGCCTCCAGAAAATGCCTACATAAAGCTAATATTTGAGGTAAGCTAATACACATCTCAAGAATCTATTTAACTTGTGTTTATTCGCTGCCATATAGTTTAATGGATTGGCTGTGTAGGGTTTCACAAATGTAGCTGAGGAGTTGGGCTTCAAAGTTGGCCTAAAGCACAAGAAAATAAATATCTCGAATCCTCGAGTAAGTAGATGTATATGAATGATTGAACTTAATCTTATGATTTTGTTTTATCTTTTTACTGAGCAGACTAAAACCATTAAGGGTCATCACAAGAAGTCAACAAATAGCTAGTGGATATGACTGGGTTAGATGTTTGGTAGGTGATGATAGCCATGAGTGATGCTGACAGGCTTTGTGTAAGCTAGGCTAATATGTGTGTGTGTGTGTGTGTGTGTGAAACAAAGATACACACACACATGTATGTATATGAAACAAAGAAAGGAAACAAAGAAACTAGTATTAATAAGAACAATAATAACAAAACGTGAAGTCAACAGAGAAAGAACCCCCAATGGTGGCATGTTCTAATGTTATTGCACTAAATTCCTAGATAAATAATAAGAACCAAAAATAGATATGCCTCTGATTTTTGTTGGGTAGATTCTCTGTTGGAATAATAGGTGCATCTAGAATTTTGTGGTCATTTGGTGAGAGTTTACAGTTACATTAGTTTTTGTTATTTCTTTGGCCTTGAGAGCATAAGCTCCAAATCTTCTGGACTCTAATTTAATGGAACAAATCTTCTGGACTCTAATTTAATGGAAAACTCTGGAAGACCTCAAGTTCTTATATGTTTAGTTTGATAACTAATATGATTTCATCTTCCCAACTGGATAATTCGATTACGATTTTACATGGCTATGTTATCTGGGAATGTTACAAATGTAAATGAGGATAATACCTTTTGGCCATTCAGTGGCTGATGGAAGTGGTGACAACTTGAGAAAGTGTTACTTTAGAATTAGCATTAAAATAATTAGAATATGCCATAAATTTCTTAATTCATCTATAAATGTCTCTGTGTTCATGTTTCATACTCCATGTATGAATTCTTTTCACTAATCAGCAATCAAGTATATATTGGGCCGAACGTTTTGTTGGACAATTTATCTAACTGATAATTGAAGAAATCTGATATGTCTATCTTGCTTTGGTTTTGTTTTCATATTTGTCTATTTAGTTCAGATGATAAAGCTGCTTTCTGCTGTAGGCAGCTTGGGAGCATGAACAATTTTCAAGACTGAGAGTTACTGCCGCTACCCTTTCTGAGCTCTCTCTGCTCCTGAGCTTTTGGAAAGCATTGGAGGCTTGCTGGATAGCAGGTTACGTTTCAAATTTAATCCTATATATCTTATTCCTAGAGTTTCTACTGGATTTAGATTGTATTTGCTGAACTATTGATCCCGTGCAGGCATTTTGTTGATGAAACATCAATTATCAGAAGTGTCAAGTTAGTTGCCGAATCTCCTGCTGTGAGTTTAATATATTGAGAGATACATCTTGGTTATAATGTTTCATCTGATTGTATATGCATATTTTTATAGATTGACTCTACCAGTGTGCATCTTATAGTTTTATTTTAAGAGACTGACTCTACTAGTGTATATATCATAGTTTAGATACCAGGAAGCTTGCTGGGAACTCCCCAAGTAAAAACTGAGTGATCATTGACCCCACTGCATAATAAAATACTTGTAGAGTTGTTGCTGGATTAATAAGTTAATTCTTACAACTATCTTGCATGCACTTGAAAGTTGATTATTAGTTAAGTTGCGTAAAAGTTCATTGTTTAATGTTTTCTGATGGTTCCTTTTCCTTTCTTGTCCAGAGACATATTTATGGTTACCAAGGAAAGAATATTCAAATTTTTGCAGACAACAGTAGCTTGGCTGTCAAACCCCTCTTACATACGGTCTTGGTTGGATCTGTTGTCACAAACTCCTCGAGTGGCGCCATTTATCTCAAAGAATGACCCATTTATCATGGCACTGAAAAAGGTTTTCTTTCTTTCACATTTTCACGGTTATGCATGTATGGCTTATTTTGATGATCACGTGGAAAGTGTTGGAAATTGTTGAATTGTCATAAATATATCTTCTTCTTTACTGCTTTTCACTTTTCAGCTTTTCCCTATTTACATTTGACTTCAATGAACTTGGTGACACTTGAGCAAATGGATTAGAATAGAAAACTCCAAAAGTTCCAAGTAGCTAACAATGTTCTCCAACAGGGTCTTGATGATCTAATCAGTTTGTTTCGAAGACCCCCATCCCGTAAGGTAGAAACAGCTTGATGCGGAAGCACGATGCTGCACCAGTCCTGTGTAACTTTTTCAGAGAAGATTTTCTCTCGTAACCCAGGTGGAAGTCTCCCAGGAGAAGTTGGCAAATGACAACTACGAATGTGTTATGGTTTAGTTCAGTGACACGAAGGATAGTTTCCAGCAATTGATCCTAGGAAAGATGTCCATAGCTTGTTGTGCCAAAAACAGAAAATCTAAGATGCGAAAAAATTTTGTTGAGATTCATTTTTCTTCCTGATATTACAGCTGGCCTTTTTTTTTGGGGGGGGCAGAGAATAATGCTTATATGATTTCTGAACTTCGTGATTATAGCGGATGGAGGCAGTAAGCCAAGAGAAATGTCTGAATTATGGAAACATGAATTAATTTTTGCTTGTCACAGTAGATCATTTATGAGCGGAATTTCTAACAACAAAAGATGCGTGTTCATTGGCTTGTATGTTGTCTCGTAATGCATTTTATATATATATAAAATTTCTCTCTGTATATATATAGACAGAGAGAGAGAAATTTTAGAATACTTTTTTTTTTCAGCTTATGAGCACTTCAAATCGACTTAGGTCATGTTTACCCAAGGGCGCACATGATATCAATCTAATGGAAATTATATCATCTAAAATCCAAAACCAAGGGTCTTCCATTTTCCCGTTCTCTACTCTGTTCATATTATCATAAATTGACGATTGGAAGGCAGCAGCAGATCCAGCGCAAGCTCCCAGATCTTTGCTCCTTCCTCATTGCAGTTAGTCAAAAGATAAACAGAGATATCCCATGTCAACAAGAAGGTAATCATAAAAGAACAACAGAATTGCAAAACATATTTTGTTATAGATGAAATGATATGAGCATCCATGTATCCAGCATTTAGGACACCGCTATATATTCATATCAAACGTAAAACGATTTAATATCAATTTTCTTCAGGAGACTGAGCAGGTTGTCTCGCAAGTGACGCATCAGCATTGTAACGTCTGCTGGGTCTTACATTATCCACAAAAATAACTCGTCCATCCAGTAACTGCAAGTACAGACTGTGAGATGCTTAAACTCAACAATATAAGCATGGTAGATTAGAGAAAAATGATGCAACTTTACCTTCCCATTCATGTCTACCAAGGCTTTTTGGGCTTCCTCTTCTGTACTGGAAGTCACATACCCGTAACCTTTTGATCTATTCTTACCTATATCCATTTTTATTGTAGCTGCAAAAAGAAAAGAATTGGATATTAGAAAATATTGAAGAGGGAACAGGGGTTGAGACTTAAAACGTAAATAGACCAAACCCTCAGTGACTTGGCCAAATTGTGAAAAAGCATCAGCTAACATCTCTTTAGTGGTTGAGAAAGATACGCCTGCAAAAAATGCCAGTTAATTTTATCAAAATTAGATGGTAAGATTGCAATTCTGCAGCCAAAGGTAGTACGCAACTGAATGAAGGAAATCAAATATGAACATGTTTTCAATCTCAAAATATTAAGAGTAGCTTAAGTAACTTGTGAAACAGTTATAAGTTCAAGGGAATTAGATGATGGCATGGTTGAATTTATAAATATTTGATATTTTGGACCGAACAGGGCAAACAGATGGATCCAGATAATTAAGAAAAACATCAATTCCATGCAACCAAATTAGTGTGGACAATGGAATTGCTTTCCCTATGAGAGTAGAGGGCCTAAATACAAGCAAAAACCTACTGATGCATCTACAGAAGCTCACATTCACTAGCTGCATGATTAAATCACTGGATGGTCTCACTATGCAGTGAAGAATGAAATAATTAACGACCTGATAAGGCTGAGAGGTGAAGAAACTATTCACCAGAAAAGTTCAAAATCAAATCAAAGTGGTTTTTTTTTTTATATTAATCACGAGGTATCTTGGGGAGGGCTCCAACTGTGGGAGACACCTTTAAGCCTGTACCACAACTCAGACTAGAAGTCCCCGCTCGAACCGGGAGGCACAAGTTCTCCCAACAAAGGTGACTTCCCTGCGACTCGAACTGGGGAGCAAACCCAGTCAAGCCACTTAAGGGGACTCCATTGCCAGTGGAGCCAACACTTTGTTGGTAAATCAAAGTGGTTTTGATTTCCAAAAAAATGAAACAATATAACTTGAGCAACACTATAAAATTATTCAAAGAAATCTCAAGGTCAGTATCCAAATATATGGCTCCGTCGGTTCCACCACAACCTAAAATATCAGATCCCCCCATTTGGATTCGACTGATCAATTTGAGCATATAAAATCGGGTTTTAAACTTCCCTAATCAAAATTTATATTCCACAGAATCGGTTCCTTTAACATGATGCATGACAAAATATTTTGTTTGCAAAATAAAGAAGAAAGATGACATAATAGAAACACTCGCAGAGAGAGAATACCTTTGACGAAAAGCTTAGAAGTGAATCCTCTGTAAAATACGAGTTGAACTGCTGAATTTTTCGAGTTTGAATGAGAGACTGAGCCGCCATTTTTGTAGGAGAGAGTAAAGAAATAAGTAACAAAGTAAGAGGGGAGCAGAAGCAGCCCAGTTTAGTTATATGCCATGTGTGTGATCAAAATTGAATGGTTTAATTCTGTTGTTTCCAATAATTTATGCTGTATCTTTTTTAGTAATAAAGATAACTTGCATTAAAATTAAAATTAGGGTAATACCTGATTTTATAAATAGATTGCAATGTAATTTTGAAAAATAAAACAATAATTTACGAAATGTTTATAACATAATTTTAATTTTTTTTCAAAAAGGAAAAACAATAAAAGTAAGAAATAGAGAATGAGGGCTACAAACTTTGTATCTTAAACGGCTGTTAGATTATTTGTAAATGAAAGCAACGGTCAAATATTGGTGGCTTATGGAAACAAGTAATCATAAGGACTAACGAGTTTTTTTCTTTTTTTTTTTGTGTGGTTACATTGACATATTATAATTAGAATTCTATTAATATTTACAATCAGAATTTCGTCTGATTATCTTTGATAATTCTAAACTAATACAGCCCAAATTCCTATTCTCATATAATATCAAAGAGAGATATATATTTTTCTCCTCTATTAATGAAGAGACATTTTATCTCACTACAAATAACTTTTTAAGGATTCTCAAATTAATTGTTTCACCCAAAATTTCTATTTATGATAAAATTGTGTTGGACCCATAAAATATTCAATATTTTATAAGGTTTTTCTTACTTTTTCTTTTAGATTTTTTTTAAGAAATTAAATACTAAAAAAAGTTTGAAGAGAAGAATACAATTATTAAAACTGAAAGAGTGAGAAAATTATTAGAAATTGTAAGATTTATAAATGAAAATAGTGTTTATTTAGAAAAATTGTACTTTTGGCATTAAATGGAATATAATTAAAAAAGGGGTTTCAAAAGGATTTTGGAGGGGTGCTAATAGTCCGACTCTTATTAATAATGATGTTAGGCATCTTAATATTTGAATCCTAATATTATGTATCATTCATTTATTAAATAATAGATTTCATAGTTTGTAAAATTACTTAATCACTTCGTATGTTATATTTGTTGGGACCAGATTGGGACTTAAATGTTAGAATATCTAGTATTGCATAAAAAAAATAAAAACTTAACAATTTATCTTCACACAACTAATTATTTTTTCATCACATCTAACTTTAATTATTTTGAAAGTTTCAGTATTATTAAATTGCCCAAGCTGGTTATCAAAAGATGAAATCATGTTAAAATAAGAAATTTCTAAGAAACATGTGTTTACACAGAGGTTAAGGCTATGAACAATTAAGAAGAAACAACTTACAATCAAAGGTTAAGATTATGAACAATTTAAGGAAGGTATTGAGTAGAGAAAGGGATGGAATGGTTGTCTGAAATTCTGAATTGCGGGTGACAAGAATGCTTGTGCTGTGAAAAGAAATCAGATGGTTTGTAAATGGGGTGAATTTTTCGCTCGCTCCAACTGACTTACTAATGCCCAATATATTACTTTGCACAATAGTGTTTGGGATCCTAAAGATCAACTCTTAATTTAGTGCAATAGAATAATAATTTATCTAGTCATGAAATTCAATATATAATAGATTAATAACACACATCAATTAGAACTTAACTGTTAGAATTCATAACATTAGTCTACTATCGAGGGGAGTTCTCTTAACATATTATGTTAGATTGCCTACATTCAAAATATGTTAGACTGCTTGTTGAAAGCAATATTCCCTTTTTCATTATATCGGTAACTTTGAATTGATCCAATAGCTCTTGAAAAGCACATAGAATAATAATCATTATAAATTATAATCAAAGACTAAGCAGGTCTTCTTTGCATTTGATTACTGACATTTCAGTTAAGTTTGTCGTTTACTTCAATTTTTCTTGCTTTCAATTTTCACTGTTTTTTTAATAAAATAATTTATTTAACTAGTCATAGAAATAAGAGAGAAAAGGGGCCATTTCTTGATTCAAAGTCAATTATAATTATAAAACTTGAGCGGACTTTGCATGCCTAACTTCCACGCACCCTAAAACGGTTTGATTTATTTTCTCGCGTTCATGAATTTCCATGAAAGAGAGTGCCTTTCCTCTCTTTCCAGACAGTGACTGCAATTATGGAAAAATTATGTTAACATGACAAATACATAACGTTATTACAAGAATAAGTTTTTGGACCCGAGACTTGAGGGAGGTTCTATCTAATTCTAAAGGTTGTAACCAAATTATAATCCCCAATTTTTTGAAGTTAAATAAAATAAAATTTAAGTATAAATAATACTTTGGACATTCTTGTTATTTGTTCTTCTAAGATAAACAGCAACCTAATTATTTATTTGTTTGTCTTTTTTTTTTTTAAATAACAGTTTGTTAGCATAAATATTTACTTGTGAAATCGAGGAGGAGAAAATGTTAGAAAAAATAAAAAGAAAAAAAATATAAGGGAGATAGAATCAGATTTTCTTTTTTGAGCAAAGAACATACGTAAAAAGACATTAAATCTATTAAGTCTAATTGTCTATAACGGTAAATTGCATAACGAATAATTTATCAGCGTAAAATAAATTTTATTAAATTATGAGTGTTCTGATTATTTTCTGGAGTACGAATTTTCCCATCGTAAAACAAACGCCGGAAAATATAACCTTTGCGGTGGTCTTTTACTATGTTGTTGTAAAAAGGTTAATAGTTGAGTAATATTAGTAATTTAATGCACCTATATCGTATATTATTAAAAGCAACGTGTTCTTTGTTTTAGGTAATTTTTTGGTTATCTATGACTTTTAATTGAAATACTTGACTTACAGTTATTTTGTAAAGCTGTTGAGGTTGAGATGGTCATATTCTCGTCTCATTATTGAGGTTGAGATTTTGAGTAACTTCTAGTGTATTGTAGAAGTAATTTTTTTTTTTTTAAATCTTTTTTGTTATGATCTATGGCTGTAGAGCAAACCTCAACAAACATTAGGCTAGCCTCTAGGACTGCAAAAATTATATGCTGATGGATGCAATATTTTAAAAACGTTGGCATGATGAACTTGAGCAAAGACATTAGGTACGTTAGCATGATGAAGTGAGCAAAGACAATAGGTAATGTAACCCCCAAAAAAAAAGGGGGGCGGGGGGTGGCTGGGTGGATAATGTATTTTAAAATGAGAGTTGCAATGACTTTGACTATTCAAAATACCTATAGAGTTGACTTTTTGGCATATAGATCTCACACTGGCTTCGGCTCAACACACCCACAACCTGCTCCCTTTCACTCGAGTCTCAAGAGTTGTTGAGTCAAAAAAAAAAAAAAAAAAGGAAGAAGAAAGAATCATTTGCTCATGGCTCTAGCAAGCAGCAATTTCATGCTAACAAACAGGCTATCTTTGCCCATATCCACTGCCAAATCCCACTCACAAAGAGCTGTGAAAATAATGTAAAGTTGATTTTGTTCAATTCTGATTTTCATTTGATTGTTAATGAAATTATCTTTACAAGATTATAGTTATATATATATATATATATATATTAAATCAGAAAATGCTGTAAAGCCCCAAGACCATCAGGCAGCAAGGGAAGGTATCCACAAATCAATAATGTGCTCACAGTTGCAGATAAGAAGAAAATGGCATTGATGCCAACGGAGAGCAATGCTGCTGCTGTTAATGGCTTGAAGCCGAAGGTTGAAGAAGATAACAAAAACATTGATGCTGATGATCATAATTCCACAGCACAGACGACTCAAACTAATGATTAATTATATTTGCTTGTTTAAGAATGGTGTCTGCGACCGTCCAAAATCTCGGATCGATTTGTTGTTGTAGTCCGTGAGATATGTTTATTTGTCTATTGTCTATACATACATATACATATGTATAGCACTAAGTGATATGATGTTCATTTTATTCACCCAAACGCTTTATATTTGGTTCATTTTTTATTCCAATATATTTAATAGGGTTGGGTTCACTTTACTTAAATTTGGCATATAATGGTTACTTCAATTTTTCATCTTCTATTTTATTTTATTTAATAGTGTAAATTTGAAGTAAGAGAAAAAAAAAATTCTTATGTTTACTACATAGGCTTTTGCTACCTTACATGCACGTAAGGTACAGCTCTCTCACAAAGTTAGTGGGCCCAAATCTGAGTTTTGTGAGAGGGCTGTACCTTACGTGCATGTAAGGTAGCAGCTCCCTTACTACATAGGTTAATTTTCTTTTGATTATTTAAAAGTAAATTTAGTCTATTCTAGACCCGATATCCAAATAGTTTATTACAAAATTAATTTAGGAAGTTTATGTAGATTTTTACCCAGTTGATTGGCTAGTAAGGAGTTATGTTTTTCTTTTATCTTTATTAATAATTTCACTCAAAATAATTTGAAATTGATATGGGGTTTTATGAGAGAGTATTAGTAGTTAAATATCAGGAGAAAATTATGGTGCAACAGTGTAACGTGCCATCATTGCATCCAGCAGTTGGATCCCAATGAATCCATCCATCCAAATAGATCTAATGACTGGATATAACGGTGGCACAGTACTACTGTTGCACCGTAGTCAGACCCATCTAAATATCAATACCAAAAAAAAAAAAAAGGTCCAAAGCGTGTTCAATAGGGCTAGCCCCAGCCTACTTCCCTGAGCTGTGATCCAGCCCACGTTCATTTCCTCCCAAATTTCATTTCAATTATTTTTAGTTTTTGTCTAAAACCTCGCCTAAATCCTAAAACCCTCACGGTTCTGTGCCGATGTCTGTCTTCTTCAGAATCAGAGCCAAGAACTCTCCTCACATTCCCCACAAATCTCACTCAATTCTTTCAATCATCGCCAGAACCCTAGCTTCATCCTCTTCACAAACAACCCATAACAAAAACAAGAACAAGAAACCCCTTTCGGTTCTTTTCGAAGAGGTAATAGGATCACGCGAAAAAGCTGAAAGCGATAACGAAAGCAACAGCAACGATGAGTTGAAGAAAGGGCTGAAAGAATTGGAGCTGGAGGTTAGAAATTTGAAAGCAAATGCAAAAGTTCAAAAAGATTCAAATATAAATGAAAATGTGAGACTGAATGTGGAGAGAGAGGAAACTAAGAATGTGAAGAAAGAGGAAACTAAGAATGTGAAGAGATTGCGGTTGTACTCGTTGTTTGTTAATGAGAGGCGATTGAAAGAAGAGAAGAAGGGGATGAGAGAAAAAAATGAGGCAAGTGTTCTCAAGGAGCTTTCACCGGAAATGGAGATGTTTGTGAGTCATTTATATAAAGAAGGGTACTTCAAGAAAGCGAACTTTTTATCTGATAGTTTGAAGATGTTGGATTTTAGTCGGTTTAATGATAGTTATGCCAGAGATTTTGTTAAGTTTGCGGCGCAACAGTTTGCCAAGGACCATCAAGAACTTGCAAAGTAAGATGATTCTTTTGTTGGGTTATTGTTGTTTTTTCTGTTTGTTTATGTATTGATTGTTATGAAAGAAATTTTGGTGCTTTAGTTGTAAGCTGTTATGACTGGAAGTGATTTTTGTACTAGCATTAGCTAAACTTTCTCATAAACCAAACGTTAACTAAAGCTTCAAATTGCAATTCAAGTGCTTTTCGACCTAAAAAGTTAATTTTTCCTTGGTTTTCTTATCAAGCATTTTTTAGGGGGAAATGAGAAAAAAAGAAAGCATTCTTGTCTATTTCCTTCAAATATTACGATATGAATATAAGAATGCTTTTGCAAGTGCCAAAAATACTGTTAAATGTGCTTTGAATGTGTTTGATTGTTATTTGTGGTCTATTTAGAGTTTTGAGGAAATGACAAAAAGAAGGAAAGACTGTGAGATTTTAACTCTATGGTACTGGTTTATGAAAAGGAGGAACTATTGAAAGCTAATTAGTTACGGAAAGGAAGAACTATTAGTCTCAGTTGAGAAAGGGCTTTTGCTTTATAGTTTATGGTACTGCATGTGGTGAAATTGTAATTGGTGTCTATTCAATGATCGTATTTTGACTTTGATAGTTATGCCTGTATTAGGTAATGATTTATGAAGTTATGTTAATTTAAATTTGCAATGGAGATTAACATTGAGCTGAATGTTTTGAGTTTGGAAATCATTATGGGCTCATGAGGGCAAACTAATTATGCTCTGGATATAAATTGTAATAGGTCATTGGTATTTTTAGAATATTACTTGTTTACTGGTTTCCTTTTGGTGAAAATGCTTAGATACATTGGGGGAACTGCTCTCCATATAAATGAGATGGACTAATAATGTTAAGAATGATAAAATGAACTGCTTTCAATATTTAGAATAATAGGGTTGTTTAGGTTTTCACTTCTTTTCAGAAATTAGAAACAAAGAATAGAAGAACAAAGCATTGTGTGTGCTGAAATGCCCTCTTGAAGCAGTTAGAACTATGACTATCAATCTGTACTGGGATTTTAAGAGCAATGGCTAACCTAAGATTTATTAGCCATAGGTGTGAGGGTATCAGTCTCTGCATTGAATATGATAAGGTATTAGACTTAAAGCATTTATGGACCTGTGGGGTTAAAATAAAGCAATAGGAAACTGTTGGTTCATATTAAAAATGATATGTAGTATGCAGCATGTATTTATCTCAGAAACAGAATGACTAATGATGCAATGCTCATTTACAAACTTTATTCACCTGCAAATATCGGCACAATTCCATGTGATAATAAAATAGATTGTACAAGTATTGACTAATCCAATGTCATGGTAAAATTTGACAGATGTTTGACTTGTTATATTAGTCTTTTTTGTTCAACTCAGAATGCCTGTTCTAATTCTACTTACTTCTTTGCCAGGAACTATGTGTGAGTGCTATTGTGCTCTAAATAACAACCTGTATTTTGGATTTGCAGATGGTTGTCTGGCAGTGACTTGAAAAAGGTGGCGCTCTTTGGTTGTCCTTCTCTTTCAAGGAAGAGTGTTTTTTCTGCTAAACAATTGCGCCATTATTTTGAAATTGAAGAAGACACTGTAAGCTAATATGTCCCTGAATCTTCTATGTTCCAGTCATTAACTACATCTGCATGTTTAGTACATTTTTATTATGAAATCCCCTTTGCTTTTGCTTCCATGGTTATCAACTGCCAGCTTATCTCAGTAGAACTTTGTCATTGAACTTCCTCATTTTTGCAATAATTTCAGGTATGTTGCAAATGTGTGCTAAAAGACTCTTGCAACTTTGCAAATGAAAGCTGGAATCGTCAGACCAAGGATTTGAAATTGGATGCTGTTATGAGGATTATCACTTTGTATGCTTTGGAGTCTGTACCTCCTCAGCTGGCAGTGTCAGATGAAGTAAAGGCTTCTGTCCATCGATTGTTGAAGGAGATTATCAATCTAAGTCGAACTACTACAACATAGTCCAGGTATTTGTTGAGAAATTTCGCACTGGAATTACTTTGCTTTTGTCGTAGTTCTTCCCCGTGAACTATTGACGGGGTATCACAAGGGACAAAGATTTATGGGAAACTGCAGATCATTAATACAATCATGCAAAAATCAGTGAGAAGGAAATTTGAGATAAAGACTGACGACTGATGGTAGAATTATCTATTCCAATTTCTGCTTGTGTTGATGTCAGAAAGTGGAAATTCAAGTGATATCTGATGGGGGGCTGTGTTCCTTTATCAACTTATTGATAGTTCTAGGCACAGTAAATTAACTTGCTTATTATTTTGTTGCCCGATATTTTTCTTTTCCAAAGATGTCGAGACGAGTAATATTATTTTTCTTTTTTTGTTTGAATGGATGATCAATAATTTTACTAGAAACACAAATGCACAAAACCATTCTGCTCTGCAATGGAAGTGAAGGCAGTGATGTTTTTCTGGAAAAAACAAAACAAAGAAATGGAATTTTTTTTTTTGGGTTTCCTTTAACATCAGACACCTACCAAGACCACCTTTAGATCAAATCTTTTATGGCCCACATCTTTGCTCAATTTTTAATCGAAGAGACTAGGAATTCCTAGAATAGAATCGAACCCATGCACTCACTTTTGGTGGGGGCATCCCACCGACAGATATGGAGAGCTCCTGTTGTGTTAAAATTCAGTTGAATTTTTTTTTTTTTCATAAAACTGACGCTATTTGAAAGTCACTTCAATATGCTCGAAAACACTGAGGTAAAAAAAGTTGTCTTGTCTTTTGGCAAGTTTTTTCGTCTTGTCTTTCTGACAAGTAGTCTGGAACTAGCTCGTAATGATCCGCCCTTTCTGCTACCGCCTCTGCTTCTGTGCGTTTCTATGGCTGGTTCAAGCAGTCGAGGAACTGCTGAATTACAGAGTGAATGTGCACGATTGCAACTTAATGAGGAGGAGGAGGGAGAACTTGAGGTGGCTGGAGAAGAGGACGCAGATAATGGAAAAAATAAAGTTGACTCACGGTTTTGCCTTGTGGGCAGTTTCTTAACAGACAAGGTGATCAACTTTGCTATAATGAAGAACACCATGGCAGCCTTATGGAGGTCGGGAAAAGGTGTTTGTATAAAGGACTTATCTCCGACAGTTTCTTATTTCAATTTTTTCATGAAGTCAATGTAAGGGGGATTCTCGATGCAGGACCGTGGACTTTTAATCAACACATTTTGCTTGTCCACAGACTAGGGGCTGATGAGCAACCTCACAATGTTCCTTTATTCTACACTACATTTTGGATCCAAGTCTACAATATGCCACTGGGTTTTCAGTCTGAAAGAATATTACAAAGTATTGGCAGCTACATAGGTTCGTTTCTAGAGTCAGACGAGAATAATCTCAAAGGTGTTTGGCGAAATTACATGTGCCTGAGGGTATCACTCGATGTGAGGAAGCCTCTCAAACGTCGAATGCGGCTGAAACGAACAGGAGGAGATTGGTTTTGGGTGGATTTTAAATACGAACGACTTAATGTGTTTTGCTTCATCTGCGGCCTTCTAGGCCACACCGAGCGTAACTGCCCTACGTTGTATGATTCCATAGAAAGCAATGCTCCTAGACTATATGGTACATGGACGAAAGCTCCCCCTAGGCGTGGTATAATGAACTCCGGTGAGTGGTGGCTGAGGTCAGAGCCATCAAGGATGGAGGAAGGCATCTCTAGTAACTGACCAAAATATGGAGTTGTTACGATAGTGGGTGAGAATGGGATCACAAAATCTGTGAAGGATGGAAGCATTTTTCATGGGAAAGAGAAAATGGACAGGTATAAGGCTATGGGTTTGGAAGTACCTAATTCTGACATAACTTGCAGCCAAATGGGAATTAATGGCAAGGATATGGGTGGCTCTGCTAGTGGCATGGTTTCAATAAAAGCAATTGAAACTAGCTACGATTCACAATTAATCATCTTTGAGGCGAAGCGTAGAAGATCAAATTATGGGTCGCTTTTAATAGCGGGTCAAGAAGAGGTGGATAATTCGACCCAATTGGAGAATATAGATGCCCCAAAAAAATGGACCAGCGGTGGGACCTGTGAACCAGGCCCACCGAGGCCAATGAGTTGCCTTAGCTGGAACTATCGTGGTTTAGGCCACCCACGCACAGTTCAGGTTCTTGTAGAGCTGGCCAAGCAGCATAATCCTACTTTTATTTTTCTAATGGAAACGTTGTGCCATAGGGAGAAGCTAGATAAGCTGAAAATTCAGCTGGGTTACATTGGCTTGTTTGTAGTAGAAAGAGTTGGTCGGAGTGGCGGGTTTGCTTTACTTTGGAAGCCCAATTATAAGGTTCAGTTACTTAAGTTTGGGAAAGCCTTTATTGAAGTGGCTGTAGAGAATTCAGAGGGGAAGCAATGGCGGGTCATGGGTTTCTACGGCTTCCCAGAATCTACTCGTTGCCGTGAATCTTGGAACTTGATGCGATCTCTTGCCTCTTCTTCTTCTTTACCCTGGGTGTGTATTGGGGACTTCAATGATCTCCTCCACTCAAGTGAGAAACGGGGGAAGCATACTCACCCGAATAGGAAGTTGCATGGATTTCAGAAAGCAGTAACGGATTCGGGGCTTTTTGACTTGGGCATGAGTGGGTTTCAATTCACTTGGGAGCGCTCACAAGGTTCTGAAGATTGGGTTGAGGAGAGGCTCGATCGTGCCCTTGCTTCTAATTCATGGTTTCATCTCTTCCCAAAAGCTAAGGTTAATAGTTTGGAAGCGTCTTGCTCTGATCATCTTCCAATCTTTCTTGACCCCGATCCAGTGGTGAGTTCTCTGAGGAATAAGAAGTTTCAATTTGAGAATAATTGGCTCCGCGAGACTGATTGTATAGAGATTTGTGAAGGGTAGCTGGGGTTCGTCGGTTGGGATGCCCATTCAAAACAAAATTGAGGCTTGTGGTACTGCCCTTCTTCGTTGGGGCAACCATTTCTCCCGGGATTTTCGAGCTCGCATTTTGGATTGCAAGAAGAAAATGGCTTCGTTGCGGGGTAAACGTGACTCGGCTAGCGTAGATTTTTTTTTGAAACTAGGAAACGCTACAACAAATTACTCCACAACCATGAGACGTTCTAGAAACAGCGAGCAAAGTCCGTTTGGCTCAGAGAAGGGGATATGAACTCGAGATACTTTCATGCTGTGGCTTCAGCTCGGAAGAAGCAAAATGCAATTGGAAAGCTTCAAAATAGCCAGGGACAGTGGTGCACTAATCCGGAAGACATCAACGAGATAATCGCCAATTATTTCACTCAGATCTTCTCTGCTGAAGGTGGCCTATGTGGCGAGGCCCTCTGGTGGGTGGAACCTACGATTTCAGCTGAGCAGAACCTCACTCTCCTGGAGAACTTCAGTACAACAGATGTCCGAGAAGCCATTTTCAGCATGCATCCAGATAACCCTCCTGGTCCTGATGGTATGAATCCCGCCTTTTTTCAAAAATTTTAGTCTATTGTTAGTGATGATGTCTCTGCTGCGTGCTTGAATTTTATTCACCGCTGTGCATTTCCTGCTGGCTTGAATGAGACCCTCATAATCTTGGTTCCTAAAACTCCCAACCCGAATCATTTTACTGAGTTTCAGCCTATAGCTTTATGTAATGTTATCTATAAAATTGTTGCTAAAATGTTAGCTAGTCGGCTTAAGTTGATATTGGGGTCTATTATTTCGGAGTCTCAAAGTGCTTTTATTTTGGGTAGATCTATCACTGATAATGTTATGATTTCGGCTGAGGTTATGCACTATTTGAAGAGGAAAATAGAGGGTAAGGAAGGGGCTGCAGCTCTTAAAATTGACATGTCAAAAGCTTATGATAGAATTGAGTGAAACTTTTTGTCTTCTATTATGCTCAAGATGGGTTTCAATTCTGATTTTGTTAACCTGATTATGTTATGTGTGTCCACCGTAACTTACAAAATCTCCCGCAATGGGCTGGAAATAAGCCTCATTGTTCCTAGTTGTGGTCTTCGGCAAGGGGATCCGTTATCGCCTTATCTTTTTATTATTTGTGCTCAAGGTCTTAGTTCCCTTATCAATCATTACGAGAGAGCAGGTCTGCTTCATGGGATCAGAATTGCTCGGGGGGCTCCTTGCTTAACTCACATTTTCTTTGTTGATGACTGTTTCCTTTTCTTCAAAGCTAGTGATTAAAAAGCCTGCGTAATGAAGGCTGCCTTAACCTTGTATGGGGCTGCTTCGGGTCAGCGAGTCAATTTCAACAAATCCTCTATCTCCTTTAGTGCTAATACAAACAAAGAGGTTGAGCATTCGATCTGCAGTCTCCTTGGAGTTCGGGGCACTGTTAACCATGGCAACTATTTAGGGCTTCCCTCTTTTATTGGCAGAAGTAAGTCAGCTGTTTTTAGATACATCCGAGAGAGAGTTTGGAAGCGGCTGCAGGGGTGGAACCAAAAGCTGCTGTCACGAGTAGGCAAAGAAATTCTTCTTAAAACAGTAGCTCAAGCTTTACCCATATATGCGATGAACATTTATCTCCTGCCCATGGAGCTTTGTAGAGAGATAGAGCGGATGATGAACTCCTTTTAGTGGGGCAGAAAAGGGCCTGGCAGTGGGGTTATCATATGGATGAAATGGGATAGGATGTGTAAACTAAAGACTCATGGGGGTATAGGTTTTAAAAGATTGCATGTGTTCAACATTGCAATGCTCGGTAAACAAGGGTGGCGTCTCCTAACCAACCCTAATATTCTGGTAGCTCGCCTTTTCAAGGCTAGGTACTACCCCAACACTTCGTTTGCGGATGCTCAGCTGGGAAGCAATCCTAGCTATGTTTGGCGTTCTATTTTGACTGCTCATCCGGCCATTCTTCGAGGTAGTCGTATTCAAATTGGAGGGAGTCGGCAAACTGTTATTGGAAGTGCCCCTTGGTTACCAGACAAGGACAATGGTTTCATCTCTTCGACCATACCAACTCACATCACCTCTACAACAGTTGACAGTCTCATGGTGCCTAACCAGCGAAGATGGGACTATGATGTTATGGAAGACATCTTCAACAGCAGGGACCGTGACCTTATTTTCCGAATCCCTCTCGGCTCAAGGCGAGATAATGATACTTGGTTTTAGCTGCCTGACTCCAAAGGCCTGTACACGGTTAGAAGCTACTATAGAATGCTAGACTCAATGCTCTCTCCCCCCAACAGCGGCGCTTGGCGTAAATTATAGCAGCTCCCAGTCCCTGCAAAAGTAAAAAACTTCCTTTGGCGAGCTATGGCCAATGTTACCCCAACTTCAGACAACCTGTTGCAGCATCGAGTTGAGGTACAAACTCTTTGCCCCATTTGTCACTCTTCTTCAGAATCTATTTTTCATATCCTAGTGACTTGCCATTTTGCAAAATCCTGCTAGATTTCCTCTGAAATTGGTTTCAATGGGAGTTGCTTGAACTTTGTTTAGTGGTTGGAGGATTTGTTTGCCCGCTGTAATCTAGAAGAATGTAGTTTGGCTGCTATGATTTGTTGGGGCTTGTGGTTGAATAGAAATAACAAGGTTTGGAAATGAGTCAATGGGAGGGTCCAGGCTATGTTGAATATGGCTGGTCAGAGCTTTTTTTTTTTTGGCAACAAGCTCGTAAGAGTGGTTTCTTTCCCCCTCCAGTGCCTGATCCTTAAGCTCATGGTTCTGTTTGCTGGAAAAAGCCTGGTACTAGGTGGCACAAATGCAATGTTGATGCTGCTCTAGTTAGTTCTAGAGGGTTGATTAGCTTCGGGGCTGTAATTCGGCCAACTGGGGGGGATTTTATCGCGACAAAAAGCAACATCCTTCCTGGTAGATTCGATACTCGTGAAGCTGAAGCTCTAGGTGTTAAGGAAGCTCTCAGTTGGCTTAAGAAATTCTCTTTTAAGGCTGTTGTGTTAGAGATGTATAGCTTACTAGTCTTTAATGCTTTACATGATAAGTTTGATTATCCTAATGGTTTTGCCTCTATTATTGTTGATTGTAGAGCATTGGCTCAGTCCTTAGGAGAAATGACTTTCTTTTTTGTTCGTAGATCTGCGAACTCCGCTGTTGACACTGTTGCTCGAATGGAGAGTTTTATATCAGGTTCGGGAGAGTGGAGTCTTATTCCTCCTCCCTGATTATGTGTTTCCTGAGCTGTTTAATGCATTTCTTCCTTTCAAATAATAAAAAAAAAAGAAAGTCACTTCAATAAATTTCTCTGGTCATTTAACAGTCTTCTCTAAATTCTAACGTACTACCAGACTAACAGCCTATCCATTTAGGGAGAGATTTGTCACTTCTCGAAACTTCATGCAACATCTGTATTAATCTGAAAGCATTGGGAGAAAAATAAACATAATTTTGTCAATCATTTTTATAGGTGAAAGTAGTAATTATCATCCTCTTTTTCCTTCATTTGAATCATTTCCTTCACGTGAGTTTAAAAACTCAGCCAAGCAGCTTAAATTCTGTCCCGTTCCTCCACTCACAAGCTCCCATCCCTTCGATTATTATCCCTAAAATGCCCCCCACTTTATTCCCTAATTCCGATTCTCCCCCCGCCCCGGCCTCCCAAATCCACCCCGTTTCCTCCTCTTCTCCCTCACCTTCCGACACGTGGAACTACATCTGGATTTCGATATTTCTCTATCTGTTCAAACGACTTTCTAAATCCAACCCCCAGTCAACGATTCTTTTACCTAGTCAGCAGCGAAACAATGACTCGGTGCCTCGCTCCCCTGCCGCAACCGATCGTAGATTAAACAACCGGCCGGTGATCGGAATCCTAAGTCATCCAGGTGACGGCGCCTCTGGAAGATTGAATAACTCGAAGAACGCGTCGTACATTGCGGCGTCCTACGTGAAGTTCGTTGAATCGGCCGGTGCTCGTGTTATTCCTCTTATTTATAACGAGCCTGAAGAGATTCTTTTTGAGGTGAAAAACAAATAAATAAATTAAATAAATTAAATTAAGTTAATAAAAATATGAAATTAATTTTTGTTTAGCTATTTTGTTCTTTGTCGTGAAAGCTGAGATCGTTGCGTTGCTTGTTGCAGAAGCTGAAATTGGTAAATGGTGTACTGTTGACCGGCGGATGGGCTAAGAAGGGTTTGTACTTCCAGATTGTTGAAAAGATTTTCAAGGTAATTATTCCCCATTTTCATATGTATTAATGTATGTATACATACAAGAGTTAAAAATCGCTTTTGTGTGGAAGCAGCACGAAGTGATTTATGAAAGGAAAAAGCAGTCATTGGTGCATGGGATAACACGTGATGTAGTACAAAAGGACTATTACACCTGGCCCTATCATTTTAGTGGGAGCCCATAACAAATATGGGTACCTAATTCCGTGGCCCGCATTGATGGAACTATCTTTATGGTTATTGCCTTATTTTCATTTTATATCATAAGTTTATTGGTATCCTTGGCAGTACAAAAAAATAAAAAATAAAAAAAAATAAAAATATAATCATAGTTTTAATTTGTTAGTTAATTAATATCAATTTTATTATTTTATTTTGCTAAATATTTAATCATTAACTTGTTTGACTTAAATTTAATATCCATGAATTTAATAATAAATTTAAGTTACTATTTTTTAATTTTATTTGAATAATCTTAATTAATAAATAACATGAATGATTAGTAATATGAGAGTACATATACTGTCTAATTTATTATTTTAAATATAATGTTTTAAATATTTAACAAATAATTTGAATTAATATGCATTGCATTTAGATTTAATTATTTGACCTTGTAATTTTGTTTAATTTATTTATCTTATTCATTTTGTACCACCACTGGGTCTGAACCATGATACATCAAACACAAAACATAATATTATAATCTATAATTGATTGAGTCCAATTCTCTATCTAATCTAATCTAATATGGCAAGCAAAATGTATATTTGCCAATGACCTTGTTTCTTCATGGAGTGTCACTGAGTATTTTACCTGAAACTTTTTTTTTTTTTTGGGAAAATAATTGCTTAAATGCTTCTCGAAATATTACTTTTATTATCTCTCTCTTCTAATTGCTTTCTGCCTTTTGTTATTTTTATTTTACTTTATATTCTGTTTCTGCCAAAAAAGTACTTTGAGTGCTTAAATCCAAAAATGCTATACTTTCAGGTAAAATTGCATTTTCTACGTAATATTTGAAAGTGTTTTATCAAAAAGGAATTGTTAAATAATTTTTGAAAAAGCACTTAAAGTGTTTGCTCTTTTATATCCAAAAAGTGGTTTTTAAAAATTTTGTTAAGTGCATTTGCGAAAAGCACATCAAGTGTTCTTAGTTTGAATAAATCTCTATTGATGTCCCCAAGACACTACAAAACTAGCACAAGCCATTCTCGATGATGTTGGGAGGCTCTCAAGTGAATTATGATTTCCCTATCTCTTTATGGCCGACACTTAAGTGTGTGTTGTATACACTTAGTTTTTGTATTCTTAGTGGACAGCTTGTCCACTATCAGTTTTAAATCTTCTTCATTAATACATTTGTGAGTTTCTTACCCCAAAAAAAGTGTACATTCTATGAGTTCTTAGTATGTACGTAATATTCTGTGTGGTTATTATAAATTGTGCTTATGTGATAGTTGTCTTTGATTGTATTATCGCTTAAGCTTGCCTTTCTACATTTTTCAATCGCATTAAGCAAGTAAATGGAATATTTCTACTTATTGAATTTCATACTGTAAGATATCTTCACTAATTTTATGCCCATTCTTTTCTGTTTCTTGCAGAAAATTTTAGAGAAGAACGATGCGGGAGAATATTTCCCTCTATACGCCATTTGCTTAGGCTTTGAACTTATATCAATGATTATCAGCAAGGTAATTTATCTCTCTTTTTGATTTTGTGTATGGTTAATGTAATCTTCTGATTTGTGTACGTGTAATCCACCCTTTTGAAATATACTCATCTTAGGTTTTAATCACCTATTTTTTACCTGGTTAGTCAACTTCTATCTTGATTAATGTCCTGGTATTCAATTTCAATTTGGTTTCTAAGGTTTAATAAAGGATGTATCATAATTATGCACTTCTCTAAATTTTCTGATAGCTTGACTGAATGCTTTTAACTTAAATCCTGCACATGAGAATGTTCCAATATTACTGCTTACTGAGAAATTTGTGATGATACTCCTTTTGGCATATTACTAGTAGCTTGACACTTAAGGTGGCTTTTGATGAAAGAGGAATTTTGCATTGTTGAATTTGATGCAGATTTTACGTCTCTTGTTTTGATGATTCATCCCTGTCTATTTCTAAAAACTTCATTGTTGAATTTGAGTGAAATCTTATTTCTATCATTAGGATCCTTGGAATATTTCAATGAAGTGTGATTTTAAGAATGCACCGGTTTTTTACCTTGATAATAGGACAGAAACATTCTTGAAAGATTTAATGGAGCAGATCAGGCATCTACTCTTAAATTCATCAAAAACTCTAAAATTGAAGGAACCGTGTTTCAAAGGTACATAATATTTCACTTCTTTCTAATTTTTTAATGAAATTACAATTAATGATTATAGCATCCCATCACATGCAATGGTCCTCTTTGAAGACTTCCTATCCTAACAACTTTGCTCACTTGCTGTCAGGCTGTCCTGTGCTGGCGAGCAATTTCCATGAACAAAATTTGTGGATTGAGTGATTGCTTTCCAGCATTTGTAACAAGACATGAACTGAAAGAAACGTAACTCATCTTTTTAAGAAAAGATTTATGCAAACATCTAGAAAGAAAGAAGATGAAAAGAAATAGAGACAATTGGAAGAAGAGCAGGAAAGAACAATCATACAATTCAATAGAACTTGTGATACCATTTCTTGAAAAGTAATAAACTGTAGAATAACGAAGGGATTGGTATTTGGTAGCAAGATTGTTTCTCATGGCTATATCATAAGTTTAAGTTTCACATCACATGAGATAGATTCTTCATTTTAGCATTTCTGATGCCTTGTATATTGTTATTATTATTATTTTTCCAAAAGGCAGTCTCTTTAGGAAACTTGTCTTATGGCTAGTCAAAGCATCCTTGATGTTTAACCAGTAATAAATTTGCAGATAGTTTTGTCGTGCCATAGTGAAAACGTAATAAAATAATTCAACACCTTTTACATTTTCGTACAGATTAATTGTGATATGTTCAGTTTCAAAAAGAATAAAAAAATGACATATGTTCGTTTGTTATTGGTGTGTCTTATATGACATCATCAGAATAACTAGTTATTAATTGCTCAAGTCACACTTTCTTAACCTGATGCTTTTTGCAGATTTGTGCCGGAGTTGCTTAAAAAGTTGAGTACGGATTGCCTTGTTATGCAGAAGCACATTGTAAGAAACCTGTTTTCATTATTGCTTATTTTGCTTTGCTTCCGTATCCAGATTCAATTACTTGAAAATGACTTAAGCTTTATATTCTAAAACCAGCATATTTTTATTGTTAGATTCAGTGTCCTGTTTGCATGATCCCACATCTTCCGCAGTCACTTGGTTGGATAATTCGTCCCATGTGATTTCTTCAGGCTGAAACATTCTGGTGGCTTGTGCTGCAAGTGCTCATGCATAGAAAACTACTTTAATTTTTAAAAATAAAGTATAGATTTTTTTTTCTTGATTTGAATTTTAAATCGAAGTACATGAAGCAAGGAAGGATTGTTGAAGTCTAAAATCCATTATATTCTTTACAACTAAAGTTGATCTCTCTTTTGCCCCCAGGTTTTACATATTACAGTAAAGTGGTTAACAATATGCTGTCCTTTGAAGAACAACTACCAAAGAGACTGTTTAATAAAAATAATTGTGTTACTCATGAATTCTTTGTTTGATGAAAGAGTCAAGTGTGAGATGAAGGTTTATATGGTAATTTTGCTTTGTTGTGATCCTTTTTGTTTCATGGTCATGGAGGAATTCCATTCTAATTGGCTTTTGCTTCAATTTATCCTTTTAGAACATTGGACTTAGAATTTGGGAAATGATGGATTGTAAAAGTAGGGAGCACGGATGCATCTGTAAATAGGTAGTTGATCTAAAATTTATGGTGTACCGTTGCAACAGTATGGCATTTCACCTGAAAGGATGCAGGAGAATCTGGATCTATCTAAATTTTTTAGGATCTTGACAACAAGTGAGGATATATATAATAAGGTACAGTGCATAGATATTCCTTTTATATTTAAATTAATATACTGTCAGAATTTGCAAGAATGCTTTAAATTATATTATATTCTTATGCAATGTTACTCTTAACATCTGTTATTAATAATTATCAGGTCTATGTCTCTACAGTGCAAGCTTATAACTATCCATTTACTGGCTTCCAATGGCATCCGGAGGTATTAACTTGAAAGCGAATTGCATCGTGCTCGGCTGTGCTTGCAAAATTATTTATTATTTTGGTTAACAGATGCATGGAAGTGTTACAGAATCATTCAACCCTTCTGAATGTATACTGTTTTAATGTGGAGATTAATTTCACTTCAAATTTATACAATGCGTCCATGCTGTATGGTTTGCAGCTTGATGGAAGGCATTTTAGTATGAGTTCTAACATCTGGAAGTTCACATTCAAATGATTTGTTTGGTAAACAGAAGTCAATTATATTAAATAAACAAATTGCAGAGGCATGAATTGTAAAAAGTTTCCTTTCAAATTAATGTTCCTGTACTTTCTTTGCTATAAGATTCCTCGTATACAAGTTACTTCACGTGCAAATGAAAATCATCAAGCAGGAGCTTTTTGTGATTTTAATTGCAATATCAAGAATGATGAAACAGTATTTGGGAATGGAGAAGCCTTGTATTTTCAATTAGTGGCTGAAATATTGTTGTAGTACTCAGTCACCTTGTCTTGATTTTCCTTTAACATATTCAATTGTTAAACTGAAGTCTAAATGAGGTGCTCATGCTGTGCCCCAAGTTAATCAATCCTTTTGCGGTGAAACTTTTGAGCAACGCTGGGGAGCTGAGATCTAGATGTTCAAGATCTTGCAGTGAAGCTATCTGGCAGTGCCTATTTGTCTCTCATAGCTTGGGTTGAATTCAGGCCAAGCTTGAACATCTTTATCATGTACATATCAAGTCAAATTTCTTTCTATTCAGTATTCATTACATGTTTGTTACTGCATTGCTAATTAGCTCTGTTTTCTGTTTGCATCTGTGTGTAAATTCATTTTTGCGTTCATTCTGTTTCTCCCTCTCAGGTATTGTGTTCATAAATTTTGCAGTAATGTGACTGTTTCTGTTTTAGAGATTAAAAGGCTGCCAACTGTTCTACAGAAAAATGCTTTTGAATGGGGATTCAGTGGAGTTCCACACTCGGAGGATGCCATTCTGGTGACTCAACATGTTGCAAACTTTTTTGTCAGGTTAGTTCTCGATAACTGTACGAAAAGCATTTGTGGTTTACATTGAAAATTCCACTGCTGCACATTGCAATGGGCAATGTCCTGTATAGCTTATGCATTGTCTCAACAAGGCTTATTACTTTTCCTGAAATGCCCCTCTTTTTTTTAACATATATGATGGAAAAGCAGAAATCAATAAATTGTAATACTCTGTTAATAACTCTCATTGGCACTCATGCACAAGGATGATTGAATTTGCAAACAGATAATTATTTGAAATTACATATTAATAGTCGTTCTTATCAATTCAATGACCAAAACTTACTTAGGAACACCATTGGAGCATGTTTTATTGGAGAAATTTAATTAGGGCTTTGCTTTTTATTGTACCTAAAGAAGTGTAAGGAGCTGAGGCTAACATTGACTCTGTGTCTTTGTTCTTTGTTTGCAGTGAGGCTAGGAAGTCATTGAACAGGCCACCTGCTCGGAAAGTGCTTGACAACCTCATTTACAATTACAGTCCCATCTATTGTGGGAAGGATGGGTAACCAATATTTTCTGTCATTCGACTTTGATGCTAGTTCAAAATTAATATTTGCACATAAATTTCTGAACTTGATTGCTGTATATCAATTGGCTTCACCGCAGGAGGGGATACGATGAGGTTTACATCTTTACCTAACTTCGACCTTGAATTCTCTGTAAAAGTACCAATTGTAACGAACTTCAAAGCTTGGAAAATGTGTTATTGTTAGAAGTGTATACACTGCTCTCACTGTTATGGACTTTGTTACAAATATTTACGATTCTTGTAGAAATATATTTGACATTAATATTTATGATGATGGTGCTTTCAAGTCACGATAAAATCTGGAGTAACCTTATCCCTGGGGAAAGGTAACTGGATCGAAGTATTAAATATATTTCTGCTCTCACTGCAAAATTATTATGAAAATTTTGTGAAGACATCGACATCAGGGGGGCCTGAAAATGGATAAAATTTTGCAACAAATTAAATTCGTGAAGCAAAATTTGTGGTTATCGGTAAGCCAAGGTCGTCTCCTTTGTTTTCATCTTCTTATGATTAGAAATAAGGTGTGCCATAAGCTCTTGTATTTTTTGTTACAAGGTCGCCATTATATATATATGGAAGAAGACTGGTGAGTCTGATGTATAAGAATGCTGTTTTTTCTTCCGAGCATTTATTTCATTAGCTAAGTCTATGAAGATCAATTGGCGCTTATTCTTATTCTACATATTTCCTTTGGTACTGTTATGCTGCTGCATGGGTAGCTTAGCTATGACGACTGCAAAAAGCATGCAAAAAACGTAACGGTTGAATCAGCTCTTCTTGAGTTCAGAGTCCATATAATTGATTCTCCGGGTGTCTTGGCGAATAATTGATCCATTTTGTACTTGGTAAGCGACTGGGTTGGGATGAGTGCTTAATTTCACATCAGCTTTGCAATTATTTGATAGTTTTCATAAACTTCTTGAATTTTTGTTTGTTTTTTTTTTAATGTATTTTTAGGAGTTTTTGATCCAAAAAAACAAAAAGGAATAGAAAAGTTATAAATTAGTGTGAAGAATAGTCAAATTGCAACTTCATGGATTTTGATTGCTTCTTGGACGAATCTTGAGGTTTTATTCACTTTATTGGGCTATATTTGACATGTACTATGGTTGAGGATCAGATTTGACCATAAAAATTGATTCTTGAAGGGCTGGTTCGATTTGTTAATTAGGCCTACAATAGAAATTGGCTTTGGAGTTATTTTGCCACATATACTTATTTTCTTGGGTCATAATCCTATTATTATAAGGAAAAGGAGATTAAAAAAGAGTTTCACTAGTCCTAGAAGGATTTGATAGCAATTCTGTATGAAGGCGCCAAGTAAAATGCCTAAGATGAGAAAAAACGTGAAGAATCAGTTCGAAAGGAAATAAGAAAGCAAGGAAGAGAGGAGTGGGCAAATTGGAGAGAAGACCTGGCTGCCATAGCTATAATTCAATTAATAAGTCTTTCTTTCTCTTGACTTTTGTTTAGTTTTTTTTATTGGATTTGATATTCAATAATTCAAGCATGTGTGAGTGGTTTTTTTTTTTTTTTTAATTAGTTAGGGTTGATTTCAAAATCCTAGACATGTATTTTTATTAACAAAGTTTCAAAATCAGAATTTCTCCATCTTTCTCTAGAAAGTTTTATATTTCTCTAATTAATGTTCAAGGATTGCTATCTTATTTGTTTAGATGGCCAACTAGACGAAGTTGATGGTGATTTGATTGCTGGTTTAGGGTTTTTGATTCGTAATTGTCAAAGAGCTAAACCTAATTGCTAGAATGTGATCGAGATTATGAATTATTTTTGTTTGATTGCATGTGGAATATAATTTAAGATAAATAAACTGAACTTGTGTGTTGTTTCTTACTTTATCCCATACCTTTTTTTTATTCTAATGCTTTCATTAAATTAAATTTAGAGAACTTGTTCTGAATTGTTTCTTGAAAAGAGATTAAGTAATAGACACTGCTCTATTTGAAAATCAACTCTCAAGAAACCTACCATCAACAATGGGCCACTCGCTTCCAAACTTAGTTTTTTTAAACTTGGAGATGAAAAAAATTATTGGAACAATTCCAAACGCTATCACGAATGCAACTATATTGCCAATTCCAAACTCGCTTCTATATTCATTGACCTAGAATTGAGCTCCAACTTTTTATTTGGTCTTATTCCAAAAACTTTTGGCCACTTGAGATTCCTCAGCAGTCTCCACCTGGCATATAATTACTTGACGATAAAATCACCTATAGCAGAGTGGAGTTTTATCTCTTCCTTGACTAATTGCAGAAATCTAAGAGATTTAAGCTTCGGTTATAATCCATTACGTGGCCTCCTTCCATAGTCACTTGGGAATTTCTTTACTTCTCTTCAAAAGTTTTATGCATACGAGTGCAAACTCAAGGGCAACATTCCTCCAGAAGTTGGAAATTTAGGTGGCTTAATACTTTTAAGCCTATTCCACAATGACTTGAATGAAATTATTCCAATATCGGTGGGAAGAATACAGAAACTACAAGCTTTAGATCTCACTGGCAATAATCTGCAAGGATCCAGTCCCGACGATCTTTGCCACTTGAAAGGGTTGAGTTTTTTATGGTTAGGTGAAAATATGCTTTCTGGACATATTCCTCAATGCTTGGTCACTTTATATCTCCAAGAGAACTCAACTTAAACTCCAACGAGCTCACTTCTAGATTACCATCATCAATGTGGAGTCTAGAGTACTCCTTGCAGATAAACTTGTCATCAAATTTATTAAGTGGTTCTCTTCCTTCAAATATATAAAACTTGAAGGCCGTGGTGCATTTAGATTTATTAGAAAATCGATTATCAGGTTATATTCCAATGGCCATTAGTGGCCTCAAAAGTTTAGTAAATTTGTCCTTGGCTGGTAATCAATTTTAGGGTCTTACCCCAAATCATTAGGCAGTTTGAATCGAGTTCTTGAGGAATTACCTAGGATACACTAATAACAAACCCCAATGCATTTATCTTATCATTCCCTAGAACTCTCAGTTTTTCTAGTTCTTTCAACCTGTTTTTCGCTCATGTGTCCCAACATTAGATGGCATAATAATGTCTTATCTTGACCTTGATTTACGACAATAGTTACATACTTGTAATGGTTGTACCTTGTAACGCATACAATTCATTTGACGTGTCACTTTTCATCAACACCAAAGACCCTTTAGCAACCTTCAAGACACTTGATTCAACCCTAATAGTACACCTTGCCTTACCAAGCATACGTAGAGAGATTAAATTCCTTTTAACCTCAGGTACATGTCTCATATCAGTAGTTAGATCTCTAATTGTAACCATAATACTGTTTTAGCTTTATAGAGGCTATACCAATAACCTCCAATAACCTTACAGGATGGATTATCTCCCATAATCACTTTAGCACCATTATATAATTGATAACTAGTAAACAGATGTCTATCAGGGCACTTATGGTAAGTGTGACAAGATTCAATAACCAATTTACCTTCAATCTAGTTATAAGAGCCCACAAGAACTCCAGCTTAGTCATATCTTTCTTTTTGGTCATTAGAAGCAACACCAATATCACTAGTTTTCTCTTTTGACTCTTTAAACTTGTTCTTCCTTTCAGGGTAAACCCTCTTAAGGTGTCCTTTTGGTGGCATTGAAAACATTTCAAGTTATTATTATTAGACTTGTATCTTTTTTTTTTCTTCCCTTTCCAGTCATTCATTTGATAGGACTTAGAGCTAAATTAGAGTTGACTTTTATTGATTTTATCAAAAGAAAACAAACAATCTTAACCTACAATTCGAGAGGTAGGTCAATCTCTCCTAAAACTCCTAATGATTTATAATACCAGAACAAACTCAACATAAACCCTAAATGATTTCATAATCTCTTATTTATAAACCTTAATTAATAATAAAATTACTAAATTGCCTCCGTCTCTAAAATTACTAAACTGCCACTGCATCTTTATAATTGCGTCTAACATAAGTTTTCATTGGTCCAACATTACTCCCCACCCAAAAAGACACCTTGTCCTCAAGGTGGAATCTAGGAAACTATTGTTGTATCAACTCATATGGCTCCCATGTCGCCTCATAGTCTGGCAAGTCCTTCCATGTAATCAACACTTCTTTATCAGTAGGTTGTCTAATTATTCCCTGGCGTATTCCCTCCACAGCAGCTGGTTCTAGCATTACCTCTATATCTTCAATCAGCGTCGGCGAAAGCAAACGAGAGGATGTATGTTCTCCAATAGCTCGCCTCAATTGAGACACATGAAACACTGGGTGAATGACCGATGTTGGTGACAGCTTCAATCGATATGCCACATTTCCAATCTTTTCTATGATCTTATAAGGCCCAAAATACCGAGGGAAGAGCTTCTCATTCCTCCGTCGTGCAAGAGACTTCTGTCGATATGGTCGTAACTTTAGATAAACTCGATCTCCTACCGCAAATTATACGTCCCTCCTATTACCGTCGGCCTATTTTTTCATTATCTGTTGTGCTTTAAATAGATGCCTTTTTCACTCATCAAGTATTCGATCTCGTTCCTCCAAATATTGATCCATCTGCGATACATGTGTCAAACCTTGTCCATAGTACACTAAATGTGGAGGATCGCATCCATACAAGATTTTAAAAAGAGTAGTCTGTGCAGTAGTGTGATAAGAAGTATTGTACCAATACTCTGCCTATGCTAACCACCTTATCCATTGCTCAGGCTTGTCCAACACAACATCACAGATAGATCTCTACACATCAGTTGACTATCTTAGTCTGCCCATCAGTATGTGGATGGTAAGCTGTACTCCTCTTCAAAACTGTACCCTGCATCTTAAACAACTCCCTCCAAAAGTGGCTAAGAAAAACCTTATCTCGGTCCGTTACTATCGACTTTAGAATTCCATGTAAATGTACTATCTCACGCATAAACGCTGCCGCAACTGTCACAGTAGTATATGGGTGTCGTAGGCGTATGAAATAAGCGTACTTGCTTAGTCGAACGACCACCACCAAGATCACTGTGTATCCATCCAAACGTGGCAATCTCTCAATAAAATCCATCATCGTCCCCTCCCAAACCTTATTGGGTAATGATAATGACTGCAATAACTCTCCTGGAGCCATTGCCATGTATTTATGGCACTGACACACATCACACCTCGCTACCATCTCTTTAACATCCTTCTTCATTCCAACCCAATACAGCTCTGCGGCCAAACGCTAATAAGTTTTTAGAACACCGAAATGTCCCCCAACAACACTCTTATGAAACTCTCGTAATAACTTCGGTATTTGGAGTGATGTCTTTTGGCAGCACCAAGCACCCCTAATATAACAGTCGTTGTGCATCCATGGAATAACCCAGGTATCTCGGTTCCCCACGTAACAACGCTGTCTAAATCTTTGCCATCCCCTCGTCCATTTCAATTTCTTATAACAATGCATCCCAATCTATCACCAAAGGCACCAATAAAGCTACCAACTGAGGTTTCTCCTCCCGTCGTGATAAGGTATCTGCCGCTTTATTCTCCAACCATGGTTGATACTGTATTTCAAAATCATAGCCTAATAACTTTAACAACCAGCGTTGGTGTTCCTCAGTCACCATCAGTTGCTCCAATAGGAATTTGAGACTCTGCTGGTCGATTCAGATGATAAAACATCACCCAAGAGGTATGACCTCCACTTCTGAATAGCTAACACAATTGTCATGAGTTCATGCTCATAAAGTGACTTGGGCCGAGCCCTATATGTCAATACGTAGCTGAAGTAAGTGATTGGGTGTTTATTTTGCATAAGGACTGCTCCTAACCCATACCTCAATGCATCTGTCTCTATGATAAATGGTTGGCTAAAATCTGGTAATGCTAGCACCGGAACACTAGTCATGGCCTGCTTTAGTTTCCCAAAAGTGTGCGTCGTTACTTCCCCCCATTGAAAACTCTCAACTATTGTGCTATACCCTTTCACAAACTTTTGGTAACATTCGGTGAGCCCCCAAAAAACTCTCAACTCTTTTAGTGTCTTAAGTAGAGGCCACTCCAGCATTGCTGCTATCTTAGACTGATGTGCTGAAACCCCTCTACCGACACCACACGCCCCAAGTATTCCACCCTTGTCTATGCAAACAAGTACTTTTTCCAATTGTCATACAATTGATGTTTCTGTAACTCCTTCAATACTAACTCCAGATGACCCACATGATCCTTTAAAGTGTGACTGTAAATTAAGATATCGTCAAAGAAAACAAGGAAAAACTTCCTCAAATAGAGCTGAAATACTTTATTTATCAATGACTGAAAAGTAGCTCACGCATTTGTAAGGCCGAACGGCATAACCACAAATTCGTAATGTCCCTCGTGAGTCCAAAATGCAGTCTTATGCACATCCTCTGATCGCATCCGTATATGGTGATATCCAGACTGATGTGCTGAAACCCCTCTACCGACACCACACGCCCCAAGTATTCCACCCTTGTCTATGCAAACAAGTACTTTTTCCAATTGTCATACAATTGATGTTTCTGTAACTCCTTCAATACTAACTCCAGATGACCCACATGATCCTTTAAAGTGCGACTGTAAATTAAGATATCGTCAAAGAAAACAAGGACAAACTTCCTCAAATAGAGCTGAAATACTTTATTTATCAATGACTGAAAAGTAGCTCACGCATTTGTAAGGCCGAACGGCATAACCACAAATTCGCAATGTCCCTCGTGAGTCCAAAATGCAGTCTTATGCACATCCTCTGATCGCATCCGTATCTGGTGATATCCAGACTTCAAATCTATCTTTGTAAACACTGATGCCCCATGCAACTCATCCAACAACTCATTGGTCACTGTAATAGGAAATTTATCAAGTACCGTTTCCTTGTTCAGTGCTCAGTAGTTGATACAAAATCTCCAACTCCCATATTTTTTCTTCACTAATAAGATCGGGCTTGAAAATATACTACGCTCAGTTGTATTATCCTGGCCTCCAACATTTCCCTAACTAGCCTCTCAATCTCGTTCTTCTATATATGAGGGTACCGGTATGGTCAGACACTAATAGGTGAAGCCCATTCCCTTGACACCATTGCATGCTCATGTTTCTGTCGTGGAGGTAGGCCACTAGGCAAACGAAAAACCTCCTCAAATTGCTCCAACAGTTGCTGAATTGATTCTGGAATAACCGTTGATGCCTCTGTCCATCCTCTTTCCATGTTATGTAGCTCTACCAAGAATCTCTGCCTCGCATCTTGAATCGCTTTTATCATGATTTTTAGTGACACTAAAGTTTTGCTCAAACTCGAATCACTCAGTAGCACTACCACCTGACTATTTACCCGAAGCTCAATTGTTAATAGTTTCCAATTCACTTTCATCTCTTTTAGCATTTTCAACCATTTCATTCCCAAAATTACGTCTGTACTTCCTAAGTCCAACGGAAGAAAATCCTCTACCACCTGAACCCCTGGTAATAGTAAGATCAACCCTCTATATATTCTCATACTCCTTTCTACCTTCCCAGAACCCATTACTACCCCAAAACTACCAATGTCTGTCAAACAAAGTCCTAACCGATCTACTACTTTATTAGAAATAAAATTATGGGTTGCACCATTATCGATTAACACTACTACGTGCTGCTCCCCTATTCTCCCTATTATCTTCATTATATGGTTCGATGTAAATCCCACTACCGAATTAAGTGAAACCTCAGCGACATTTGATTAAGGATGTTCTTCCTCCTCCACCTCTTCTTCCTTGGCTTCTTCTCCACCTTCCTCCTCATCACACACAGTTAAGACTTGTAGTGATTTGTCCTTACATCGATGCCCTAGGAAAATTTTCTCATCACATCGAAAACACAACTTTTTCGCCCTCTTGTCCTGAATCTCTGTCTCCGTGAGGCATTTCAAAGTCACCCCTGGCCGTGTGCCACTATCCTGATCTCTTTGGGAATCTCTCTATATCCCCTTAATTTGCGTTTTCTGACTTCCTAGTAGTGTCCTTTGGAACTCTCGCTGGAATCCCAAGGTCTGGGTCTTCTAACCTATCGATGGTATGCTATTTCAGTATAAAAAACCGATCGAATTGCTCTTATTAATATGTTTTGCTGTGTTCTTGTCCTCAATCATTTGTGCCAACTCCATCGTCTCCACTAACCCTCTCAACCTCAGCAAGCATAGCGTGGCTCGGATTTTTGACTTTAGTCCCTTCATAAAATTCCCTTCCAACACTGCCTCTGAGACTTCCCCTATACACTCCGACAACAGCTCAAACTTTTCCCTACACTCTATGACCGTTCTCTCATATGTCAAGGCAAAAAGCTGTTTATGCAAATTCCCTTCTTGAGTGGCCCGAAATCTCTCAAATAGTCAGTCCTTAAATTGACCCCACGACCTCAATGGTTGTCGTTGTTCTCGCCATTGAAATCACGCAAGCGCCTTTCCGTCCAAACATAACACTACTGCCATTAACGTTTCCCTCTCTGAGAGTCCATTAATGATGAAATAGGGTTCTACCCTATACACTTATCCATAGGCATCCTCGCCTTCGAAAATGGACATTTTCAGCTTTTTTACCCTAGAATTTGCTCCAAATTGAGTCTGACTCGCCCAATTTTATGCCATCAGAGGTCTCCAACCTCTCGATTCTACTCTAGTGTTTGCAAATCCCGAAGATCTAGCTTAAAATTCTCCTTGTCCGGCACCATAGTGGGTTGAAATCCCTTGCCCAATCGTATTTCGATCATAACCGTTCCACTTCTCACTAGAAATCCCTCCTCCTAGCCTACCGCCCCCATATCCACCCTGCTCAGGCCCAAATCTAGCCTGTCCAGGTCATGCCTCACCTTGTTTAAATTATTGTTGAACGATGTTGAATCCCTCATCAATCATAGCCTTGAGCGATCCGACCTCTGCTTTTAATTTTTCTTCAAGCGCGTCCACCTTCTTTGAAATGCAAGTTATGCAACCCAAGAGGGGGGTGAATTGAGATTTTAAAAATTACGCTAAACAAATCGCACAACAAATTAATCTAATGCCTTAATCAAATACAAAAAACAATAAATTCAGTAAAGCACAAAAATAAGGAGTAAGGGAAGAGAGAGCAAACACAAGGATTTTTATGTGGTTCAGCAATCCCCGCCTACGTCCACACCTCCAAGCCAACCAAGCTCGAGGATTTCACTATCCAATCATCCCAAGGTTTAAAGTTCTTACAATTGACTTCTAAGGTGTCAATGAACCTTTACAATCAAGAGATTATCTCCCCAATCTCTTCACCCCAAGTGTTTTTCATACTTGTACACTCACAATTTGATGAGAAATGAAAATTACAATAAAAACTCTCTTTAAGAGTGGATATGCAAATAATAACACAATAATGATTCAATAAATAATGATTTACGAAATGGAAGCTCAAAATGCGTTATATGTACAATTGATATTATCGTTAAATTTGAATTTTGCTATAGTACTACTATTCATGAAATTATATTTTGTCCCAAAACTTTATGTAATTATAATATGGCCCAGAACGACATAAAACTTTTCAAATAAGTCTAATTTTAGATTTCAAATGTTTGGATTACATTCGGGTCTTCCAATTTTCATATATTATAGGATGGCCCACAATGTTTTAAATATTTACAAATAAATCAAAATCTGAAATTTAAAGCAATACTTATTAAAATCAAAGATGGCAAAACTTTTTCAATTTAGTCCACATCTTGAAAAACAACTAATTTCATAAAATACTTGGCTTATAATTACAAAACCTTTGGTTTATGAAAAATAATGATTTATTAAATAAAAACTTGAGCTTCTCAAATGATAAATCATTCATATATTAAATCATACCGGCTTTACAAGAATTGTCACAATAATGAGTCTGTTGAGCTTTAAACTTCATTCTTGATCACGCCGTTGTCCATTGAGTGTCTTGAACTTGATTTCACTTGCATAAATATTATCCTTCAAGAACTGGTGAACTTGTAAAATACAATATTTATTAAATCACTTAAGACACATGTTTGTTATCATCAAAATTAAATAATGTGTAGCCTTTTAGGCTAACATTCTTTGCTACCATTGTCTCATGATTCTTGTTCTGATACCATTTTAATAGGGCTAAATTAGGACTGACTTTTATTAATTATATCTAAAGAAAATAAACAATCATGCCTACAATTCGAGAGGTAGGTCAATTTCTCCCAAAACTCCTAATGGTTCTTAATACCAGACAAAACTCAACATAAACTTTATATGACTCCATAAACTCTTATTTATACCTGAACCCTAATTAATAATAAAATTACTAAATTGCCTCCGCCCCTTAAAATTACTAAACTGCTCTTGCCTCTTTATATTTGCGTCTAACATAAGTTTTCATTGGTCTAACATCCTTTTTTTATCTTCCTTTTGCTATAAAATGCTTCACCATCTTTTGTCTCAGGTTTCTTTGAGTTTTTTTTTTTTTTTAAGTTCAAAGCTTTTTTGACATCCTCCATTGTCAAAGATTGCCTGCCATACAATAATGTATAAAAAAAAAGTGTTCATAAGAGGATGGTAATGAATATAACAGAATGATTATTTTATCCTCATCTTCGAACTTCGCATTAATATCTTTAAATCTAAGATGATCTTGTTAAAGGCATCAATATGAGTAGATAATGAACTGCCTTCTTCCATTTGGAGGATGTATAACCTTTTCTTTGTACTCAACCTCATAGTAAGAGACTTCTATAAATCTTCTAATTTCTTTCAAAGATCAGTAGTTGTAGTCTAATCCCCCACCTCTCTCATGACTCCATCACCAAGACTCAGAATTATAATGTTGTGTGCTTTGTCCATGGCATCTCGAAGATCATCCTCTTTGATCTTGCTAAGTTTCTCGGAGCTTTATATATCCCCCAAGACCTCTTCAATCCCTTGATGAACCAACAATGCCCTCATCTTGAGCCTCTATGGATGACAATCATTCTTTCTAGTGAACTTCTCTACATCTAGCTTCTGAATAGCCATTCTTGATCCAAGAATCAGAGATGTAAAGTTCTAATACCAGTTTATTGGAATTTGATCAATATTTGCTTAATCTAATACCCCAAGAACAATTGCTACACACTGATTAATGAATCAAGAACTTATTTACAATTATCAAAGACAAACGAACTTGAAACAACAATGAAAAATGATGAAAAACAAATGGAACGAAGTTGTAGAGGTTCAACGATGGTGGGTTACATCCTCTTTGAGAATTAGAGCTGCGACTTCCATTAATGCAAATCAAGATAGAAGTTTTCAAGAGAATTTACAAGGAATCCTCTGAATCAAAACACACCCACCAAGATTTATATATAGCTTTAGAAAGATCCAGCAAGTCTGCTTGACCTGGTTTGTTATAACAAATCTAGAATTTTCCTGCCCTTTCAACTGTCACCAATAGCTTTTCCATGTGCACGACATGTGAGAATCATAAGTGGTCTAAACAACGTCCAATCCTGTTGTTTTAAGCATATGAAATCTTAAGTGAAACACGTAATATCCACATGCTTTACTAACGTTGATTGTATGACATGCATCAGATGTCGTATGCACAATTTGAAGCTTGCAACTGACACATTCGCGAACACTCACATTCTCGAACACTCACTAACTCAGTTGACAATGTCGTTTGCTTTATAACTTTGATTCTAGTTCACGCTTAACATTTCTGTTTGACATCGATTCCAAATTGGCGCGGAGAAAAAATTAGATCTTTCTTCTACCAAAATCCTAGATGATTTGTATGTGTGTAACTTTTCTTCTTCACTTTAAAATTTGTATATATATAGGATTTAGCTATACCAATGTCACTTAGTGCATAGTTTGTTAAATCTATAAAGATCAATATGCACTTATTATTCTACTTTGTCCCTATGTTATTGGTACAGTACTATTTCATGGCGAGCTTAGTTATGGCAACTGTAAAAAATATAACATCGGATCAATATGCTCTTCTTGTATTCAAAGCCCTTGTCGTTGATCCTCAAGGTGTCCTAACAAATAATTGGTCTATTTCGTACCTAATATGCAGATGGGTTGGTACTTCTTGTGGTACTTGTCATCATAGAGTCACAGTCTTGAATAATTCAATAATGGTCTCCAAGGTGTCATATATGTATCCATAATGTTGGTTTTGATGAAGACAAACAAGATTAAGAATTATTAAGTTTTTAAAAGGTCAAATTATTTTAAATAAATCATTATTTTCATAATATAAATATTTTATACTTAATGGAAAAATGATTTAATGAAATTGGTTATTTTCAATTAATTTAGACAATTAATTGAAAATAACCAATTTCATAAAATCATTTTTCCATTAAGTATAAAATATTTATATTATGAAAATAATGATTTATTTAAAATAATTTGACCTTTTAAAAACTTAATCATTCTTAATTTTGTTTGTTATCATCAAAATCAACATTGTGGATTCATATATGCTAACAATCTCCCCCTTTTTTATGATGACAAACCTTACATGTATTTAAAGAATGATTCCACAACTTGCTCCCCCTAAATGTAAGCTCCCCTTACAATTTGAGCTTAAAAGATTAATCATTCTTAATCTTGTTTGTTATCATCAAAATCAACATTATGGAAACATATATGTTAACACAAGGTACCATTCCTTCACACTTAGGAAATCTCTCAGTCGTTCATGTATATTATTTTCGATTATAACAATTTTCATGGCCATCTGCCAAATGAACAGGGGCAATTACGCCGACTTAGATTCATTAATTTCTTTTAAAATGAATTAAATGCAAGCTTTCCATCATACATTGGTGGCTTATCCAAACTCCAAATATTGATTTTTTGTAATAACAGTTTCACAGGTCCCATTTCAAATTCTTTCAACTTATATGAGAGCTGGGGATTTGTACTTAGGTTTAGTGTAATTGATGGAAGTATTCCTGCAGAGATTGGAAATTTGAGTGAGCTTAGGCACCTATATCTTAATCATACAAACTTATGTGTATTGCATGTCTGCAGAATTCATTTTTAACTAATAGCATTTAACTAAAAAGGTTTTGCTGCGAAGCCAAGATAAGAAATGTTCCAATCCGAGATTTTAAAATGCGGAAAAATTCGGGAAAACTTTAAAACCGCATGGTTTAAAAGGCTTAAAACTGTAAGCTTTTAAAACCGTGCGGTTTTAAAACTTTCCCGGACTTTAAACTGATGTACTATTAGTAAACAAAACTAAAACTTGTAAATATAACATAAAACTAGTAAATCAACACTAATTGCAAAATAGAACATAAATTTTGGAAATAAAACATAAGACTTGTAAAAGGAAGGTAAAATAGGTAAATTACTATAAAACTAGTAAACTGATATACTATTAGTAAACAAAACTAAAACTTGTAAATATAACATAAAGCTAGTTAATCAATACTAATTGTAAAATATAACATAAATTTTGGAAATAAAACACAAGACTTGTAAAAAGAAGGTAAAATAAGTAAATTAGTATAAAATTGGTAAATTGATGTATTACTGGTAAACAAAACAAAACCTTCAAATATAACATAAAACTAGTAAATCAACACTAACTATAAAATAAAACATAAATTTTGGAAATAAAACACAAGACTTGTAAAATGAAGGTAAAATAAGTAAATTACTATAAAACTGGTAAATTGATATATTACTGATAAACAAAACAAAAATTTGCAAATATAACGTAAAACAAGTAAATCAAATTTAAATTCCAAATAAAACATAAAGTTTGTAGATTATGCCTAAAACTTATGATTAAAAGGCAAAATAAGTAAACTAATATAAGAGTTACTGCAAAAAAAATGTTTATTACCTTATATATTTATTATTTTTTTAATTTAAATTGAATAATGTTAGTTTTGCATTTATGTAATACATGTGATATTTTATTAAGGATGAAATTTATGCTCAAAATCGGATTTAAAATTTTTTTAATATCTTTCATGGTTGTTGTAAGATGAGGTTATTTTGCATCTTTCTACACTTCCTCAACAATAACCCTAAATGGTATCCAAATACAAGTAAAAAGTTTGAAACTACATAAAATATGCGTAATACTCAAAATTAGATATAATTTTATTGATATATCATATATGTGTCTAGTAATATAAGAATATTTTTTTTATTTTGTTTTTACTTGAACCACATCAAGATAAATAATTGCGCTTAATGAACATGTATAATAAATAGATATCATCATAGAAAATAGGAAAAAAATGTATATAAATGTCCTAGAATAAATATAGAATTTATGGTAACCAATTCAATAAAATTATTCTACTTTTTTTAGTATAATTTTTTTGTTAATTAATGAGTAATTTTTTTAATTAAAGAAAATATTTTTGTAAATGAATAAAATATTGTGCACTAAAATTCCTTAGAAACAATGTTAACTTTTTAAATAATTAATAATCGTGTATAAATTTATTAGTTTTACTTTATATTTACTAATTCTATGTATAATTTACAATATTTATTGCTATTACGGTATTGATCTCCGAGAAGTAATAATAAAAATGTAATTGCGGAGTAGTTAAAATTTTCTCATTTTATTTTAAAATAGTTTATACATATAAAGTATTGGATGCAATTCATGGGTAGTTATTAGCTTCATTGAATGATTCATGCTGCTTTAATTAATTTGCATTTTAATAATGTGAGAAGTAATATTAAAAAATGTAATTGCGGAGCATTTCAGAATTTTCCATTTATTTTCAATTAATTTATACGTATAAACCAGCATGCATGTTTGAGTTTGACAAAGCTTTTCATTTTTGAATGACATGACATACCAACTCCGACGATGCTGATCATGCTATGTTTGTTATGTCCCAGATAGGAAGTTGAAAAACTTGCACAATATATTATCTATAAACCAGTGAATTTAGTTTAATTATAAATAAATATTTAATGTCCCTGTTAGTATATGTCCCTGAGTTAATTATAATATTATCTAATGAAGCCAACGGAATCATCCTTTACTCTGGTTGTAAGCTTAATATTTTAATTAAACTCTTGTCTAATGATGAAGAATGCGCAGTGCAGTCTCGTAATATTTTCTTGATTCTTTAATGAAATTCGAGTTTCTAAAAAGAAAAAAATTCAACGTTTCATTTTGTTCAATATTAATTTTTATTATCTTAAAAAATAGAGTTTAAAACTCTCCATGTATGTCTTCAACGCTGGTGATACGGTAGGTATTCAATTTATTTAACGATAAACTGAAATTAACTTTTAATAATGATGTGAAAGGAATCGAACATCTCTAATCACTTTAAAACTCTCCACTTCATCAGAATATATCATGCATGTTTAACAACATGCCCTGACATTAATTTCTGACGCATTGCATTGGCTCATCAACTTGTTCGACTATATGTATATCCATCTTTTATACATGCATGTATAGAATACTGATAGACAAGAGTTGTTGACAATGGCTCAATTGGCAGGTGCCGATGAAATTGAGTCGCTGAGAATTGAGTTAGCTGAGATTGGCAGAAGCATAAGATCCTCATTTAGAAGTTTCGCTTCAAGTTTTCGTGGTGCCATACATGAGAATGATGAAGATGAAGATGATGAAGAATGTGACCCGCAATGGGCAGCTGTTGACAGATTGCCAACATTTGAAAGGGTTACTACAGCTTTGTTTGATGACAAAGATGGCAAACGACTCGTTGATATCACCAAACTTGGAGCTGAGGAGCGGCACTTGTTCATTGAGAAGCTCATCAAACACATTGAAAATGATAACCTGAGATTGCTGCACAAGATCAGAAAGAGATTTGACAGGTATACATGTATATACTTATTATATTTAACCTTTTTGTTTCCACTTATATGTGCATGTCCCTATCAACTCTCTTTCTAATCTTGTGCAACAAATCTCACCGAATACCTATACATATAAGTTAGATATACATATAGGTTATCACACTAATATGTAATGTATTGTGTTTTACAGAGTTGGTGTGCAGTTGCCTACTGTAGAAGTGAGATATAAGAATCTTGGTGTTGAAGCAGAATGTGAAGTCGTTCATGGGAAGCCTCTCCCCACTCTTTGGAACACAACCAAGAGCGCGCTTTCTGTAAATACCTATGTATTGATTAACTTCCCTGACTTACAGGCACAGTCTAAATAGCTAGCTTGACTGTCAAGTTATTTATGTTTGTAACAGGGTTTCACCAGTCTGTTCGGTTCAAAGCAAGAAGCAAAGATCAAAATTTTAAAAGATGTCAATGGCATTATTAAGCCTGGAAGGTAGAATCTTAAATTCTGAGACTTTTAACGTCTTTCAATCCTCTAAAATTTTTGTGAGTTATATGTTTGCTTACTTTGCTCTTGCTCATTGCAGGATGACATTATTGCTTGGACCTCCAGGGTGTGGCAAAACCACATTGTTATCAGCACTCTCTGGAAAACTAAGTCATTCTCTTAAGGTTTCATGAATCAGTTAATTTTGTGCATCATTCTCTATATTCTCTGGATTTACTTGCATCTTAAGTTTCATTTTTTTTTCCCTCTCCCCTAAGTATTTTTATTCCTCTTTTACAGGTTTCAGGGGAAGTGTCTTATAACGGATACAGACTGGACGAATTTGTTCCTCAAAAAACATCAGCTTATATAAGCCAATATGATCTGCATATTGCTGAGATGACAGTGAGGGAAACAATTGACTTCTCTGCACGTTGTCAGGGTACAGGACATCGAGCTGGTAAGCACACTTTGGTCACAAAAAAATGGTTTTTTCTCTATATATTTATTGCTTGCCATACCATGCTCTAAAATCGTTACAAATTGAGTAATATTTTGTTTGAGCTTGAAGACAGCATGAAGGAAGTCATTAAACTAGAGAAGCTGGCAGGGATTTTTCCAGACCCTGATGTAGATGCTTACATGAAGGTACATAAATAAAATTTCTGAATTATATTATATCTTCACTAGGCCGCTCAATTTGATTCCTCTAGGAAGTACTTTTACAGCATCTTTATACTTCTATATCATGCTAGGTGTCGAAAACTGACTGTCTGGCAGTGCATAACTCAGACTAACATTTTTTATGACAGGCAATATCTGTTGAAGGACTGGAGAAGAACCTTCAAACAGACTATATTTTGAAGGTACTTCATCAAATCTCTTCCACATGACTAAATCTTGCTTCTACCTCGGCACTTTGATGAGATATAATTTTGCATTGTAATTTTTTCGGCAGATTCTTGGACTTGATATCTGTGCTGACACAATCGTTGGAGATACCATGAGAAGAGGTGTCTCAGGGGGTCAAAAGAAACGGTTAACTACTGGTAGTGTACTGATGTGGGTTGATAAATCTTGTTATATGAACTGTATTAGGTTCAAAAGACTATCAGTTCTTACGCTGGTCGTGTTATGCAGGGGAGCTGATTGTAGGGCCAACTAGAGCTCTATTCATGGATGAGATTTCAAATGGCTTAGACAGTTCCACAACTTTCCAGATTGTCTCCTTTCTAAAGCATTTGGTGCATATTACTGATGCAACTGCATTGATCTCACTACTTCAGCCAGCACCAGAGACCTTTGATCTCTTTGATGATGTTATGCTAATGGCAGAAGGAAAGATTGTGTATCATGGGCCACGGTCTTATATTTGCAAATTCTTTGAGGATTGTGGTTTTAGGTGCCCGGAAAGAAAAGGAGTTGCTGACTTCCTTCAGGAGGTAGGTTTAAACGTTCCATATTTGTCTCACTTGTATAATTCTATGAATGAGAATTGTGTTGCTAATTTATATTACTTCAGGTTATATCTCGAAAAGATCAAGAACAATATTGGCACCGCAAAGACCATCCGTATGGTTATGTTTCTATTGACCAGTTCATTACAAAGTTTAAAACTTCTCATCTTGGCCTGAAGCTAGAGGAGGAGCTTGCACATTCATTTAATAAGTCTGAAACTCACAAGAAGGCTCTATCTTTTAAAAAGTACTCATTAACTAAATGGGAACTGCTTAAAGCTTGCGCAACAAGGGAATTCCTTTTAATGAAGAGAAATTCTTTCATATACGTGTTCAAATCCACACAGGTAGCTTCCTCTATGTTTAAATGGTTCAATTCACATGACGGCAATATACCTTTTTATGTAAATGCAATTTTGGATTCTTTGTTGCTGCAGTTGGTCATCATAGCTTCCATAACAATGACTGCATTTTTGCGCTCACAATTGGCTGTTGATGTCCTTCATGCAAATGCATACCTGGGTGCTCTGTTCTATGCACTGATGATACTCATCGTAAACGGGTTTCCAGAATTGAACATGACAGTCTCAAGACTTGCAGTTTTCTACAAACAGAGAGACTTATGTTTTTATCCCGCTTGGGCTTATGCTATTCCAGCTTCTATTCTAAAAGTTCCACTTTCACTTCTAGAATCATTTGTTTGGACCTCCCTTACCTACTACGTTATTGGTTACAGCCCTGAGGTTGGAAGGTGAGACTTATGTACATACTTATTTAAAGCTTCTTGGGATAAAAAATAACAACTTTAGGCTTCAGAGATAAATACTAACGTTCGAAAAGTTCAACTGAGAAGTACCAAAATTGTTTCTTGTTAAGCACGTATAAAATCTTGCTTATGTGTGCATAGTTTTCTTCTTCAACAAGCATAACTATGTTGCATTTCTCAGGTTCTTTCGCCAATTCCTTCTCTTATTCACCGTGCACCTAACATCAATATCCTTATTTCGTGCTATTGCCTCACTCTTCCGAACTGTGGCTGTTTCTTTGATGATTGGCACTATGGCTATATTAATGCTTTTGTTATTTGGAGGCTTTATTATCCCCAAAAGTAAGATTTCTCAAAGCCCCATCTGTGTTCATGTTAATAAATAATCATACAGCAATTGCACTTACTGGTTTTCGATTGCAGAATCCATGCCTTCTTGGCTTAAGTGGGGATTTTGGGTCTGCCCTCTGACATATGGGGAGATAGGCCTGACTGTTAACGAATTTCTTGCTCCTCGCTGGGAAAAGGTAATAATTGAATACTGAACAGATAGATAATAACTGTCTCTCGTCGTACTATCCAAACAAAAATGAAAAGTTGCTTAATTCACAGATAACATCTGGAAACACAACTGTCGGGAGGCAAACACTGGAAAGCCGTGGATTAAACTTTGATAGTTCTTTCTACTGGATATCAATTGCTGCTTTGATTGGTTTCACGGTGCTTTTCAACGTTGTTTTTACCTTGGCTTTGACTTTCTTGAAATGTGAGTTTTCCTTCCACTGTTTACTCTACTCTTTAGAATCACTTGTCATAATGTTAATTGTCAACTGACAAATTGATCTATATTCAGCTCCAGGAAAGTCCCGCACCATAATTGCTTACGAAAAATACTCAAAACTACAAGATCAGAAAGATGGCAGCAGTGGCTCAGACAGAGACAAGAAACATATTGATGCTCCTCTAAAAACTACTGCAGGACCAAAAAGGGGTGAGCAACCATTAGTTTGTTTCTATTTTTCCATCCATGTCGATAATGAGTTCTTTTGTACATTTTCTCACTGGTCTCACTCATTGATGATGCAGGAAAGATGGTTCTACCCTTTGAGCCTCTGACATTAACATTTGAGGATGTGCAGTACTATGTAGACACCCCTTCGGTAATCATATAACTAATGCTGAAATGTAGGAAGCAATATATACGAGCTGACATGGTTGGTTAATTAATTATGTTATTATTTTCATCACAGGCAATGAAAAAGAGAGGTTTCAATCAGAAAAAGCTTCAGCTTCTGTCTGATATTACCGGTACATTTAGGCCCGGCATTCTTACAGCATTGATGGGTGTTAGTGGAGCTGGGAAAACAACTCTGATGGATGTTCTCTCGGGAAGAAAAACGGGTGGTATTATTGAAGGAGATATAAGAATTGGTGGGTACCCCAAGGTTCAACACACATTTGCCAGGATATCAGGTTATTGCGAGCAAAACGACATCCATTCTCCTAATATTACAGTTGAAGAATCAGTAATATTTTCTGCTTGGCTGCGACTTTCACCTGAGATTGATTTAAAAACTAAAGCTGTATGTTTCTTCTAGAGCTTAGCTTAATGTTTGGTCTTGGATTAATCATTTTGATTGAATAAACTGAATTATTTTTATTCACCTTCCCTCAGGAATTTGTTAATGAAGTCCTTCAAACTATTGAGCTTGACGGAATTAAATATTCACTAGTGGGTTTGCCAGGAGTGAGTGGATTATCAACTGAGCAACGCAAGAGGCTAACTATAGCTGTGGAGCTTGTTGCCAACCCTTCCATCATCTTTATGGATGAACCCACTTCAGGTTTGGATGCTAGAGCAGCTGCAATTGTTATGAGAGCAGTGAAGAACGTTGTTGAAACAGGAAGAACAGTCGTTTGCACCATCCACCAACCAAGCATCGATATCTTTGAAGCATTTGATGATGTAAGACTTTGGTCACCAAGTATCTATCTGATGAAAATTTTAAAAAGAAAATTGAATGGTATGTGCGTGATCACAGTTTTATACCATTTAACAAGAATTCTAATACACCTTGATATCAATGCAGTTAATTCTAATGAAGAACGGAGGACGCATCATCTATTCTGGGCCACTAGGTCAGCATTCATGTAAAGTTATCGATTACTTTGAGGTCAGTTTATTATTGTACAAATTTGGCAGTAGAAGTTCAAAATATTCATCTTTCCCTTTTACAAACTAAAATCATTGATCCTGATTTTACTTCCTTTTAATTCTTGCAATAGAGTATCCCTGGGGTATTGAAGATTAAGGACAATTATAATCCAGCAACATGGATGCTAGAGGTTTCTTCTAGCTCTATAGAGACTGAGCTTGGTGTTGATTTTGGGCAAATCTATAGGGAATCGACCTTGCACCAGTGAGTAAAAATCTCCGGATGCCCTTTAAATAATCAGATTCCAGTGTTTGGCTCATAAATTACTCTTTCACCTTTCTGACTTTAGGGAGAACAAGGAACTGGGAAAGCAACTGAGTTCACCATCTCCTGGTTCAAAGGACTTGCACTTTCCTACCCATTTTCCTCAAAATGGTTGGGAGCAGTTTAAAGCATGCCTGTGGAAACAAAACTTATCTTATTGGAGAAATCCTTCATACAACTTGAGACGCATTGTTTTTACGTGTGCTATGTCTTTGCTGTATGGTATACTGTTTTGGCAGCAAGGAAAGAAAATGTGAGTCAATCCAATCTTACTGATGTTCTCTCATTACTTTGAAAATGAGCTTGAATGAATCTTGTCGCACTTTTGCAAGCAAAAAAGCCCTTCGAAATGACAATGTGTTTCTTTTTTTTTTTTTTTCCTTTTTTCCCCAGAAAAACCCAGCAAGAAGTGTTCAATATGTTTGGTGCAATGTACTCGGCAGCAATCTTTTTTGGCATAAACAACTGCTCGTCAGTTGTACCGCTTGTTGCAACAGAGCGAACAGTCCTATACCGAGAAAGATTTGCAGGAATGTACTCCCCATGGGCATATTCATTTGCACAGGTTCTAATATACTTTGCAAAAATGCATTATCTTGTCAACATAACTCTTTTACTTTTTCTTCAAGTTACTGAGATTGTGTAATTTTAGGTGCTTGTTGAGGTTCCCTACTTGTTCATTCAAGCAGTTATTTATGTGATCATCACATATCCTATGATCGGTTATTATTGGTCTGCATATAAGATATTCTGGTCACTTCACGGCACGTTCTGTAATCTTCTATACTTCAACTACATGGGAATGCTGATGGTATCATTGACACCAAATGTTCAACTGGCTTCTATTTTGGCTTCCTCTTCTTACTCAATGCTTAATCTGTTTTGCGGGTACAGCATAACAAAACGAGTAAGTTCCTATATCTTGTTCAAATGCAACAAACTTTGATTATGATTCTTGATCTTTGACAGGAAACCCACAAAAAGAAAAAAAAAGAAAAAGAAAGGACTTATTGGCATTCATTTTGTAAGATCCATCTCCATTTATCTTCTGAGCCTCGACATTGATTCTTCCTTCCGTCAAAATTTATGAACACACAGTGATAGAATGGCCAACTTGGCTCATGCTTTCATTGCCAAATATACAAATCTCTTCCGACTACTAGCTCTTGTTCAGGCTATGAAGCTGCCACAAAGCAACCAACAACTATTGTTACCATCAAAATATTCATTATGATACTGAAATGTCTCAAACTTATTTCAATTCTGACACATGAATCATAAAATATTCAGTTTGGATATTCTGCGATGTAGATTTTGGACTTCCATTTCGTCTTGCTTCATGCTAATTACTCATGTCAAGTTCAAGTAATTCAGCGTTTAAGTTACCATTAGCTATGAGCAAGTCTGTAATTTACAAAATACAGATGCTCGGTGCTGATTGATTTTTTTTTACTTTCTTGCAGCAAATTCCAAAGTGGTGGATATGGGCGTATTACTTGTGTCCCACATCTTGGGTACTAAATGGGATGCTATCTTCACAATATGGAGACATAGACAAAGAAATATCAGCATTTGGCGAAACCAAAACTGTTTCTGGTTTCTTAGATGATTACTTCGGCTTTAATCATGATCTTTTAGGAGTTGTTGGTATTGTGCTTCTAATCTTCCCCATTGTATTCGCTTCTCTTTTTGCATACTTCATTGGAAAGCTGAACTTCCAAAGGAGATGAGTGTATTATTAATTCATTAGTTAGTTAATTAATTTATTGGAGTTGTAAAGCTTGAAGAAATGGAACGGACAATCTTGTAGCATAAGCAAACTTAAGTTATATGATGGCCTTTTCTTCTGGCCACTTGAAATGCCTCTACTCAAGGCACTACCGCATATTCATTATATCAGCACAGATATCGAATCCAAGAATCTAAGAAGACACAATATTGGAATGTTCGAGAGACTCCATTCCTGTTGAACTATCCTGTTCTGATTAAGAATCTTCAACTGCAATTACCTGTAATAGCATGTTAACAACTTCATTATCATCTATAGTTTTGTACAACAAAAGCTTGAACGTCAGTAACCATACCTTCGTGGGTATGGTTATATCTTGCTTCTTTTTTCTTTTCTAATAATTTACTATTAACTACATATTGAGTCCTTCTCTCATGCAGGCGTGTTTTTTTTTTTTTTTTTCTTTATGCGAATACGCTATTGTGCCATATATTTTAAAAGAATCATTGTTCAATGTAGAGTTGGTGTCTAATTAATTATAAAGTCATATAATTTAATAATAACGTGTCTACATGAAAAAAAAAATAATGGCACCCACAACAAATTAAAAATTGAACAAAAAATTTGGCATTGTGACAAGAAAAAATGTACTAATATTAAACAAAGGGTCTTTTCTAAAATCGAACTGGCTGGACATTAACAAGCAGACAAATTTTATTCTATCTTTTTTATCTTTTCAAAATCTATTAAAGGAAGATTAATCTTTGTAAATTTATCTGTCTTCATTATTCTTTTAGTGTTGAGATTTTCCAATTTTTGAGAATTCGAGAAATATTCCTACCACAAAATGCTTTTGGTTTTCTTTGAACCGCCTTACCTAGTGACTCTATCATCAGTTATAACCATGTACATATATGCACTTGCATGTTTACTCTAAAATGTCTTATGACGCTGTATTATGCTATCTTTTAGCCATGGATGTGTTAATGAAGATATCAGATTTTTATTCTACACAAAGATGTCCCTCCAAACTTAGTTGAATTTTTCACCAATTGGCTGCATATGCTTCCACTGATGCAGCTTGTCAACAGTTAATTACTTCAATATAGTTAATTTTGGCTACTGAGTCCCGTCTTTTGGCATTATCGAAAAAACGCTTTTGTGTTCATTTTGTAGTTTCTTTGTCAAATCTTTATAAGAAATAAAACACTTCACGTGCATACAGTAAAAGCTAGCCCTGAATACATTTTCGAAATCACTTCTTCAAACATAAAAAAAGACAAAGCAGAGAAGTGCTTTTGCTAGAACAACCACATTTTGGCAGTTCTGTGCTGGCCACATTTTCAAAATGAAAATAATGCTTTGAAAGAAAGGCTAAAGAAAAGATTCGATCTATTACTGATATTAGTTTTGTCTTGTATTAATGATTGCCGACAATCTATACCCCCGGAGTCAAAAAGTTATGCAATCAATTGTTATTGTTGTTGGCACTCAATAATTTGTTGGCAATATTAGTAAGATTTATTATTTTAGCTTTCCCATTCAACCACCTTGCACTGTCTGCTACCTCATTACATATATATATATACACACTATATACATTATATTGTTATATCCAACCCGCAAGAACTCGCAAAAGCAACTTCCTTTTGTGTTTTGATTATAGTTCAGCAGAAGCTAGCAGAGATATTTTCTGATTAATTTGAAGACTATGAAAACCCCTTGGGCAGGTTTTTAATAGGGCAACTTCATTTGAGTTTTTTTTTTCTCTTAATATATGTATTCACGAATAAATTTTCTAATATGAATTTTTCAGGAAAAGACGAGTGGTTGGAGGGCCGTCCTAGGAAAATTTCAAGTATGCTCGATGATGAGAAAGCCAATAAAGATAATCTTGATCTTCTTATTGTTCCTCAATATGGAAGAAATCCAGACTATACTGGTTAAGTTCGTATAAAAAATAATAATTATCTTATTACCTATTAATCCTATGTCGATTTAGTTTAATGCAACTGATAATCTCTCTAAGAGATTTAAAAAATAAAGAACCGAGTTGATGAATAAAAGTACTTCACTACTTTTGCATTAACGTTGCTGCATATATATATATGTACAATCCTAAAGCCTTAATAAGGATAAAATCCTAAGTTGTCTAAAATTACAGATTCACAATAATATACAAATCTAATTTCCTTAAATACAAAACCGACTTTTATATGTACCGACTTCTATACGTTAATAAGATTGTTTACTTTTATGTAGTCTATCTTCTTAAAATAAACAAATTAGTAAATAAAAATTAACATATCATATATCAGATTAATTATGCTCTCTCTTTCTAAACCTTTTTTTTGAAATAAATTCCACCCATTAATCTACAAAAATAATATGGAATTTTTTGTAATCATTTTTATCGAATTGGAATGAATTTACGGACAAAATCCTAAAAAATAATAATAATAAAGAAATCTCCATTTCGGCTCCTTGTCGTTGTTCCTCATCTCCCCCTGATATGTGGAACTATCTTTAGATTAAGGTCCTTTTCTCTCTCTCGAAAGAATTCTCTACAACTGATGCTCAGACAAAGATTCTCTTACCGAGCCAACGACAACTACTACAACAACAATACGACGCCGTAAGTAGCTTATCCACTCTCCATCCCTCGGTGCCCCGTACCCGACTCGAAATTAAATTACTGCCCGGTAATCGGTAACGTTAATCATCCAGGCGATGGCGCTTCGGGGATATTAAATAACACGACGAATGCGTCGTACATCGCTGCATCCTATGTTAAGTTCATTGAGTCCGCCGGTGGTCGTCTTATTCCTCTTATTTATAACGAAACCGAAGATGTTCTTTTAGAGGTTTAAAAAGAAAAAACAATCAATTCCAATGAATGAATAATTAATTAATAGGTGATTTTATATAATATTATGGTTTATTGGTGGACTGGCGGTGGCCCATTGGGCAACTGAAAACAAATAATTAATAATTAATAGATATTTTAAATCTTCACAAAGAAATGGGTCGTATCTGACCCTGATCCGATTGTGGCCAGGCCTTAGTTTGGAGAGTTGGATTTTTTAAGAGCCACGACCCTTCGGGTTAGGACTTGATCAAGCGTGAGTCCAACTCTAATCTAATCCCTTGTCATCTCTAGGGCTAAAGATGGTCTAAATGCAGCCTCAAAATACACTGCACCTTCGATAAAAAATGCTAATTTCCGAAGCATTTGACGTTCTCTAGAAAAATTATGATGAATTAGTTATTAAAAGCATTTCATACAGTGGTAGAGACAGAAAATAATAGCATTGGGTGTAAAATTTATAAGCTTTAGTTCATTGCTTTTGTAATCTTCTAGTATTTCTCTTTACACGCTTTCAGAAACCAAAGCTTTAATAAGCCAATCAGATTGTGAAGATTGAAGAACGAGTATTTGGTTTTGGATAATTTTAGTCTTTTAATAATAGATTTAAATTTTGATCAGTTTTTAATATTAAGTTGCACATTTAGGTTAAATTAAATTAAATTTCAAATTAGATCTTGGACCTTGTTTTAATGGATTCCATTGGGTTTATGTAACTTGACTAATACATTATAAATGAATGAGATTTGTGTATGACTTTATAATAAATTTTGAACTTAAAGTTATGTATTTAATTAATCCAATGAGAGCAGAGTAATACTGAATAAAATATTTCATCTGAAAACTTTCGTGGAAAGCATATCTTTCCTTCTTTCTATTGTAGAAAGCTTTATTAAAATATTCCAAAGAATACAAAGCTCGAAAATATGTGTAATACAATGAAGTATGCTTTGCACCCCAAGTATGCATCTTTATTTTATCGTACAACGTTTTCATTGCGAAAGTACTTCATTGTTCAGTTTATTTTGGTTCAACAAACCAATTCATTTCTATATCGGAGATTCATTTGTGAAGCACATGTTAAAAGAGAAACGATATTTTGCCAAAATGTGGACAAATTTGGTTTAATAGTAGGAGAACCAAAACCTTCACAAGTTTTGTTTAGACACAAAGAAATACTTGGCAAAGGCGAAATGAAGCACGGTTGGTCGAGTAAGCTGGTCTTGGTATTCTCTTGTCTCTTTTGTTAATTGTTTTGTAAATTTTATGAAGATATCGATAGCAGGAGGCCTGAAAATGTAGAAAAATCGGAACTAAATAAATTCATGAAGGCAAAATTTTTGGTTCCTAGTCTTCTACTCTTCTTTGTTTTCATTTTCTTCGAACAAAAAGAAATTATAAATAAAATCAACGAAGTGTGCCACAAGCCCTTCTAAATTTCATTACAAGGTCGCCATAGGGAGTAAACGTTGATGCAGAAATCTGGTCGTCTATGGCTGACCAGGTTGTCTCGTCAACGTTCACACTAACTCTGACTATAACACGCAACTTCTGATACTTCCCCGATAGAGCAAATCCACCAACTCGGATTAACCTTTTGCCCCATGCAGTACTTGCGCTCACATAAACAAATCAGGGGTGCCGGTGGTTTTTCCAGCGAAAACCCTCCGATGCTTAAGTTAGTATGCGGGGTTTTGGGAAAAACGTTGGTTCTTATATTTATGCAAAGTCACTTCAAAAGAAAAAGAAGAATGCTTTTGGAAGTTCCTTTGGAGATAATCTCTGAGATTAAATTGACAGAGTTTCCCCTCCACTCTTTTTTCTCGTCCCTTTCTTCTGTATTTTTCTTAGTTTTATAGGCAGCCACCCCTTATCTTCAAAACCTTCTCTTATGTTCCCATAATCCGGTGATCATGAGTCCTCATGGACCGCAGAAACCGCGCACTGGTTATCGTGCTTTTGCAAATAATTCAGGGTGTAGCGAAATCGTTGTGTGATCGTGGGATCATGCCCACTTTCTGAGCACCAGGTTTCTGGTCGGGCATCTAGTGTACCCTAGGGATTGCTGCACCAGGACATATGCTCATAATATGATTGAACCGAGGATATTCCTCCTCGTTCCTCGACCAGATAGTAAAAACACGCATGGCTGGTGTTCTTTTAATCACCCAAACAGTAAATATGGAGGAAGACTCATGAGTCTCTTGTCCATATGTAATCTATTTTTTCTTCACTACAAAATATATATCAATATCTCACTTAGCACTTAGTTAATTTGTTAAATCTACGAAGATTTGAAGACAAGGCCTTAGTAGCTGCTTAACAGTCTAAGCATTAGTATATATTTAGTGTGCCTATTTAGTTTATTAAATAAAGTCAGCTAGCGAATCAAGTGAAATCAGCTCAAGACATTCAACGAACAACGACGAAGTCAAGAATAAAGTTTAGAGCTTAACGGATAAATTATTATGATAAATTCTTTTAAAGCCGGTATGAATTAATTGATACATGATTTAGCATTTGAGAAGCTCAAGAGATTTATTTAAATAATTACTTTTCATAAACTAAAAGGTTTTATTTTTATAAGGTAGAGTATTTTGTGGATTTGAGTAATTTGGACTTAAATGAAAAATTTTGCAATCTTTGATTTTAATAAGTATTATTTTGAATTTCAGAGTTCGACCTTTTTGCAAATATTTGAAATGTTTTAGGCCATACTATGATTTATGAACATTTTGGACTAAAGTGAAAAGTTTTGAGAACTTTGAAAAATATAGGTATTATGTTAAATTTTGAAAAATGACCTCTTTTCAAAATAATAATATATTTGGGGTCATATCATAATTTCAGAAAGTTTTGGAATGACAATCACTATTTAAAAATTATGAAATTAGACCTATTTGCAACAAACCAATTCTGAAATTAGACCTAACCGCTTGGTTGCTGGTATTTACCTATAACAGCTAGTTTTTAGGCTCTAACTATAAAAACTCAACTCCGACTTCATTTTATGAACTAATGCAATCATAAAAAAGATCATATAACATATATTGAGCTTCCAAATCACAAATCATCATAGACTGAATCATTATTGTGCTATTATTTGCATATCCACTCTTAAAGAGAGTTTTTGTTGTAATCTTCTTTTTCTCATCAAATTTGTGAGTGTATAAGTATGAGAAACACTTGTGTAAAGAGATTGTGATATAATCTCTTTGTTGTAAAGGTTCATTGACACCTTGGAAGTCAATTGTAAGAATTTAAAGCCTTGGGAGGCTTGAATAGTGAAATCCTCAACCTTGGTTTGCTTGGAGGCGTGGACGTAGGCTGGGATTGCCGAACCACGTAAAAATTTGTGTGTTTATTTTTCTCTTCCTTTATTCTTTTATTATTATGCTTGTTTGAATTTATTATTTTTTATTCCATTAAGACGTTAGATTGATTTGTTGTGCGAATTGTTTAGCATAAGTTTTTAAAATCCCATTTCACCCCCCTCTTGGGTTACATAACTTGTATTTCATTTGGTATTAGAGCTTGGTTCTCTTATTAGGACTTAACCGTCTAGAGTAAAAGATCCATGGCAACCCAAAATGATTCAACCTTTAGGGAAGGACAATCCACAACTAGACCATCGTTCTTTGACAGAAATGACTACCTGTATTGGAAAACTAGGATGAGAATTTATTTACAAGCACTAAATTATGAAATTTAGGAAGTTGTATGTGATGGTCCTTTTATGCCTTTGACTAAAAATGAAGTCGGGGAATATATTCCAAAACCTTCACGGGAATGGAATGAATTGGAAAAGAGAAAAGCTTTTCTAAATTCCAAAGCTATGATTGTCTTGTTTTGTGCACTAAATAAGAAAGAGTTTCATAGAGTGTCTAGTTGTGAAAGCTCTAATGAAATTTGGCACAACCTTGAAGTTGTTTATGAAGGCACGAATCAAGTGAAAGAGTTCAAAATTAGTAGGTACACTCGACAATATGAATTGTTCCAAATGGAACAAAATGAGAGTGTGTATTCTAGGTATACTAGATTTACGGACATAGTGAACACCCTAGGAGCCCTAGGAAAGACTTTTTCAAATAGCGAGAAAATTAAGAAAATTATTGGGTCGCTACCTAAGGAATGGAGACAAAAAAGAACTGTCATTGAGGAAGCCAAATATTTAAATATCTTACCTATTGACAATTTAATTGGTTATCTTATTTCTTATGAGGAAGATTTGGCAGCCCAAAGAGGAAATGAAGAAAATAAGAAAAGCATTGCTCTCAAAGCCACAAAATATGAGAGTGATGGGGAAAGTGAGCCGGATGATGAGGAGTTGGCTATGTTAGCAAGGAGGTTCAGAAAATTTTTCAAGAAAACTGGTGACCAAAGAAAATTTAGAAACCTTAAGAATCAAAAGGAGAAGAAAGAGGTAATCATATGGTATGAATGCAAAAAGCCTGGTCATATAAGATCAGAATGCCCACTTCTCAACAAACTCAAGAAGAAAGCTATGGTTGCCACTTGGGATGATATCGATGAAGATTCAAGTGATGAAGAAGAGTCACAAGAAGTATCAAACCTAGAACTTATGGCAATAGGAGATGATGATGATCTCAATGAGGTAAGTGATCCAACCTATGATGAATTGATGAAAATTGGTAAAAAGAATGCATGCCTTAAAAAGAAATTGCTGGACCTTACAAATAAAAAGGATGCCATGCAAAAATGCAATGATTCAATGAATGAGAAGATTAAAGGATTAGAATTAGAGTATAAAACCTTGCATAATAGAGTTGCATTATCAAATGAGAAACCAAGCACTTCACATGAGCATTTAAAGCCAGATGTAGATGATTTGAAAAAGAAAAATGAAATGCTCAAGAAAAAGAGTATTGAACTTAATGATGTTGTGTTAAAATTCACAAATGGGTAAAAGATGTTGGATAACATGCTTAACTCTAAAAAATGTGTATTTGATAAAAGAGGACTTGGGTATAAACCTAATTTGAAGCAAAAGTATTATAAGAATTATTTTGTTAAAGCTACCTCCACAAATGATCATAAGATTGTTTGTCATTATTGTAATCAAGATGGTCACATGAAATATAGATGTCCCGTGAAAAGAAATGCATATTATGGTGTCAAATGTGTTTGGGTTTCAAAAGGAACCATTGCTAACGTTCAAGGACCCAAAAAGGTTTGGGTACCTAAGACATAAGATTTTCCTTGCAGGGCTTGAAGAAGAAGAAAAATAAATGGTACTTGGATAGTGGTTGTTCTAGGCATATGACCGGAAACTATGCATTATTCTCAAGTTTCACCAAAATCGAAAATGGTGGAGATGTATCCTTTGAAGACAACTCAAAAGGAAAAATTCTCGGAATTGGTAATGTTGGTAAAGTTTCCTCAACTCTAATTGAAAACGTGTGTTTTGTTGAAAATTTGAAACACAATTTGATTAGCATTAGTCAATTGTGTGATAAGGGTTATAAAGTTGTTTTTGATAAATCAAGATGTGTCATTGAGAATGCATGTAATGGGAAAATTTTGTTTATTGGAAATAGATGTGGTAATGTTTACACAATTGATATAGAGTATGTATCTACTAATGATAAACATTTTTTGGTATTACATGATGATGGTTGGTTATGGTATAGAAGACTAGGACATGCAAGTATGGATTTGATTTCAAAAATTTCGAAAAATGATTTAGTTAAAGGTCTTCCAAAAATCAGTTTCCAAAAGGATAGAATTTGTTAAGCTTGTCAATTTGGAAAAAAAATCAAAACCTTTTTAAAAAACAAGAATCATATCTCCACTTCAATTACTTTACATAGATTTGTTTGGACCTTCTAGATAAGCTAGTTTAAGTGGCAAATATTTTGTATTTGTGATTGTGGATGATTGTTTTAGATACACATAGGTATTATTGTCAAGTAATAAGGATGATGCCATTGATGCATGTAGAATTTTTTGTAAAAAGGTTCAAAATGAAAAATACTATTCTATTACTTGTATTAGAAGCGATCATGGTGGAGAATTTGAAAATCATGCATTTAAAAATTTTTGTAATGATTTTGGAATTGAGCATCAATTTTCATCACCTAGGACTCCACAACAAAATGAAGTTGTTGAGAGAAATAATAGGTCTATTCAAGAAATAGCTAGGACCATATTGAATGAAAATGCATTACCAAAATATTTTTGGGCCGAAGCCGTCAACACCGCTTGTTATGTTTTAAATCGGGTGTTGATTAGACCCCATCTCATTAAAACTCTATATGAGCTTTGGAAAGATAGAAAACTCAACATTGGTAATTTCAATGTTTTTGGATGCAAATGTTTTATCTTGAACACAAAAGATAATCTTGGTAAATTTGATCCAAAATCCGATGTTGGCATCTTTCTTAGGTATTGAAATTCAAGTAAAGCTTATAGAGTTTATAACAAAAGAACATTAGCTGTGGAAGAGTCTATGCATGTTGCTTTTGATGAGTCTAACCCATCCTCTACGGAGAAATGAGTTATTAATGATGATGTAGATGGAGAGTTACAAGAGGAATCATCAAAAGATAAACAAGAGAACGCACCACATGAAAATCAAGAGGATATACAAGAAGAATAAACAAATATGGAGCAACAAGAAGGTATTTATCAAACACTCCCCAAGGAGTGAAGGTATGTTTCCTCTCATCCTAAGGATTTAATCTTAGGTGATCCTTCAAGAGATATTACAATTAGATCATCACTTTGAAACACATGTGAGTATACTGCATTTACTTCTCAAATTGAACCAAAATCTTTTGCGGATGCGGAAAATGATGATTCTTGAATTATGGTAATGCAAGAGGAGTTAAATCAATTTGATAGAAATAAAGTGTGGAAATTGGTTCCTAAACCAGAACATCAATCCATTATAGGCACTAAATGAGTATTTAGAAATAAAATGGATGAATCCGGTGTGGTTGTAAGAAATAAAGCTAGATTAGTGGCTCAAGGATACAACCAATAAGAAGGAATCGATTTTGATGAAACATTTGCACATGTAACTAGTTTATAATCCATTAGGATGTTGTTAGCATTTGCATGTCATAAAGATTTTATTTTATTTCAAATGGATGTCAAGAGTGCTTTCTTAAATGGTTATATTATGGAGGAAGTTTATGTGAAACAACCCCCTGGTTACAAAAATGAAAAATTTCTAAATCATGTTTATAAGTTATCAAAAGCATTGTATGGATTAAAACAAGCACCTAGAGCATGGTATGATAGGCTTAAAAATTTCTTATTGGATAACGATTTTTCGATGAGAAAAGTGGATACTACTCTTTTTGTTAAAAATATTAATCAAGATATTCTTGTTGTTTAAATTTATGTTGATGATATTATTTTTGGTTCTACTAATGAATCTTTGTGCAAAGAGTTTTCATCTTGTATGAATAAGGAATTTGATATGAGTATGATGGGAGAATTGAAGTATTTTCTTGGACTGCAAATCAAACAAAACAATGAGGGAATCTTCATCAACCAAGCTAAATATGTTAAAGATTTGCTCAAGAGATTTGATATTGATGAATCAAACACCAAGAATACTCCAATGAGCACAACGATCAAGCTTGACAAAGATGAAAAAGGTAAAGAAATTGATATTAAAAAATATCGAGGTATGATCGGCTCTTTACTTTATTTAACCGCAAGTAGACCCGATATCATGTTTAGTGTATGTTTGTGTGCAAGATTTCAATCATGTCCCAAAGAATCTCATTTGCTTACTGTTAAAATAATTTTCCATTATTTGAGTGGAACAATAGAACTTGGCCTTTGGTATCCTAGAGGAACTCATATAGATTTAACTTGTTATTCGGATGCCGATTTTGCTGATTACAAGGTCGATAGGAAAAGTACTAGTGAAACTTGCCATTTCCTAGGTCATGCACTTGTTTCATGGTTTAGTAAGAAACAAAATTTGATTGCTCTCTCAACCACCGAGGCGGAGTATATTACCGTAAGTAGTTGTTATGCACAAGCCCTTTGGATGAAACAAACACTTAGAGACTATGGCATTAATCTTGAACAAATTCCTATCAAGTGTGATAATACTAGTGCTATAAATCTTTCAAAGAATCTCATTCAGCGCTCTAGAACCAAGCATATAGAGATTAGATATCATTTCTTGAGAGATCATGTACAAAAGGGTGATATTGCATTAGAATTTATCTCTACGGAAAAACAGCTTGCCGATATTTTTACAAAACCCCTTTGCGAAGAACAATTTTCAAAAATTCGGCATGAACTTGGGATGATGAAATTTTCGCATTAACATCTCTATTTATGTTATTGAATCCATTAAAATTAATTGATTGGTGATTGTTGATGTTTATGAAGTGTTTAAGCATGATGGATAAGTGGTGTGTCTGATTTATTAACTTTTGAATGCTTATATATTTCATTATTGTGAAAAATATATGCATAAAGAATGAATTATATTTTTGAATTAATCATGTCTTAAAATGTTTATAATTATGATTCATGCATTAAAATGGCTTTTGAAAGTGTTCGGGATCACAAAATGGTCTTGGAATCAATCAAAAATAGCCGGAGAACAAAATTTGTGCAGTAGGGCAGCCATGAGGTGGCTAGCCGCTTGCCCCAAGTGGCTAGCCGCTTGGTCACGAGTTTGTCATTTTTTTTTCCTTTGTTTTTCCTTTCTTCATCACTTCTTCTTCGTTTCTCTCTCTCCAAAACCGTGAACAGCCCTCTCCATTTTCACTTAAAATTAAAATTTCTTCATTTTTCATCCATTTTTATGCCCAAATCAATCATTCAAACCAATACCCATGCATTTCATCTTCATTAAACACTTCTCCATAATCATTTCTTCACTTGTTCTTCACTTATTCCTCTTTCTCTCTCACGCGTGAATACTGCCTCTCCATTTTTCTTTTGCAAATCTCTTCATCTTTCACTCATTTTATTGTTTAAATCAATCACTCAAATCATTGTTCATCCATTACTCCTTCAATTTTCACTCTCAAAACACCATTTCATCGACTCTCCACATAAAACTCAAAATAAAAAACCACATTCTACCCGTTTCTCTCTCTTCTTTTTCAAACTTCCTTTAGCCCATTTTTGATTTAATCTCCATCATAAATTAGCTTCATTCATCTCTAGAATTGATTTTCTTGCCTCAAACAAATCCATTTCACTCAAATTTTTAAAACCTGAAATTGCATTTTTAAGCTTGTTTTTCTTCCAAAAATGGCGGGTGGTGACTAGTCCAAGGGGAAACAAGTGGCCAACAAGCGTAAGGAAGATCATGGTGACTATTCAGAGTTTATATTGACTCATTTTCCACGACCCCTGTTTCGAAAACGATTTCTCGACAATTTCATGTCAAGGTCGGTCATTACTCCTTTTTTTGTCGATCTTAGTAATTTGGAGAATTTAGAAATTTGTGATAAATCTCTTAGAGATTTTCTTATTATTACGGGATGGAAAAATGTATTGTTGTTAAGGAGCATTATTATGAAATTTTAGTCAAGGTTTTTTATTCGAATATGGATACGGAAGCCTTGGATAAAATTGTTACTAGTGTTGGGGGAGTCCATATTGAATTTGATGTTGCTCTGTTAAATTGTATTCTTGGAACTCCAAATGAGGGATTGGAACTATATAGTGCTAGAGCCAAAATAAAATATCCTTGATTTTCACTTGAGAACGCTGTTCGAAAATTTTGTCGATGCCGTGATTTATCCTCTGCGTTTTGTTGATCACCTTTGAAATCTCAAGCCTTACCTCTTCAAATTAGAATTCTTCATTATGTTCTTCATCATGTTATAAATCCTAGGTTTGGACATGCGGGTGAAGTTAACCGCTTAGATGTAGCTATATTGGACTGCATTCTTGAGGAAAGGGTGCTCAATGTTGGTTATTATCCTTTATCATATGCTTAGCACTCCAAGTTTAGCCAAAAGATCCATTTCTTACGCTAGTATTATTACCCGCATTCTCAAGTATTTCCGAGTACCTATAACCGAACCAACCTTCTTGAATTCGAGAGAATTAGGCGATGAAGCAATAGCTAATTTGGGGTTTTTATTGGAGGGACAATAAATGGTATAAAGATCAAAGAAACAAAAAGGTTACGAAAATTTCTCCTACATATCATCGTTTCTTTAACGATGTCCTTCTACCACACTTGCTCCCTGATCTCAGTGCTCCACATCGATCACATCCTCTACCTTTCGAGGGCCCTTCCCACTCTACTTCAGCTGACTCCGAGGATCCGATGCAGCAGCTGTTGACTAAAGTGGATTCTCTTTCCGAGCAGCAAGGCAAGCTTCAATCCCAGCTTGAGGCCTTTCAACTTCAGTCTATTTCCGAGCGAGAGCGTGTCTTTGAGCAGGAACAACGCTTATTTGATCAACAACATCGCCTCTTTGCTCAACAGCAGCAGCTTCTTGATGGGCAGCAATAACTTTTTGCCGCTCTTGGATTTCCACCACCATCCGCTTCATCACATCCACCATCTCCTTAGAACTCTATTTTATTTTCAGTCATGTGTCACTCTGCACTACATCTCTACATGCATATTTGTTTAAATTTGAGGATGATTGTTGCTTGATATTTTGGATATGTTATGTTTGGTGGATTGATGTTTTTTTGAAATCTTGGTTTGTTATAATGTCTTAGTAAATTGCATGCTTAATTTACATATGTTTCTTGCTTAATCATTGAACTGTTCTCTTTGGTATAAGCATGGATTTATAGTAATTTTGATGATGAAGGGGGAGAAGTCATGTATTTTCGAATTCGGAGACATGTAATACGTATTTTGATCTTGAAGTATTTGTGCATGATTTTGAATTATTAAAGGGGAGCTTACAAATTGTTATAGATCAGATATTCAGGGGAAGTTTTTATTTTGAATTTAATTTATATGTTGAATTATATATGCCATGTATTAAGGGGGAGTATAAATGTCAAAATACATGAGATGTTTGTCATCATCAAAAAGGGGGAGATTGTTAGCCTAAAGGGCTACACATAATATAATTTTGATGATAACAAACATGTGTATTAAGTGATTTAATAAATATTGTATTTCACATTTTCACTAGTTTTTGAAGGGTAATATTTATGAAAGTGAATCAAGTGAAATCAAGCTCAAGACATTTAACGGACAACGGCGAAGTCAAGAATAAAGTTTAGAGTTAACGGACAAATTATTGCAATAAATTCTTGTAAAGCCGATATGATTTAATTGATGCATGATTTAACATTTGAGAAGCTTAAGAAATTTATTTAAATAATTACCTTTCATAAACTAAAAGGTTTTATTTTTATAAGGTAGAGTATTTTGTGGATTTTAGTAATTTGGACTTAAATGAAAAGTTTTGCAATCTTTGATTTTAATAAGTATTATTTTGAATTTCGGAGTTGGACCTTTTTGTAAATATTTGAAATGTTTTAGGCCATACTATGATTTATGAACATTTTGGACTAAAGTGCAAAGTTTCGAGAACTTTGAAAAATATAGGTATTATGTTAAATTTTGAAAAAGGACCTCTTTCCAAAATAATAATATATTTGGGGCCATATCATAATTTTAAAAAATTTTGGAATGACAATCACTATTTAAAAATTCTGAAATTGGACCTATTTGTAAAGTTTTATGACATTTTGAGCCATAGTATAATGATAGAAAGTTTTGGGCCAAAGTGTAATTTTGGTGAATAGTACTACTGTAGTTAAATTAAAAAAAAAATGGTAATATCACTGTTACAAGCGGCTAGCCGGATAAATCAAGCGGCTAATCGCTTGGTTGCTGGAATTTGCTTATAACAGCTAGTCTTTGGGCTCTAACTATAAAAACTCAACTCCAACTTCATTTTAAGAATTAATGCAAGTATAAAAAAGATCATATAACATATATTGAGCTTTCAAATCGCAAATCATCATATATTGAATCATTATTATGTTATTATTTGCATCTCCACTCTTAAAGAGAGTTTTTGTTGTAATCTTCTTTTTCTCATCAAATTTGTGAGTGTATAAGTGTGAGAAATACTTGTGTAAAGAGATTGTGATATAATCTCTTTGTTGTAAAGGTTCATTGACATCTTGGAAGTCAATTGTAAGAATTTGAAGTCTTGGGAGACTTGGATAGTGAAATCCTCAACCTTGATTTGCTTGCAGGCGTGGACGTAGGCGGGGATTGCCGAGCCACGTAAAATTCCGTGTGTTTGTTTTTCTCTTCCCTTACTCTTTTATTATTATGCTTGCTTGAATTTATTATTTTCTATTCCATTAAGGTGTTAGATTGATTTGTTGTGCGAATTGTTTAGCATAAGTTTTTCAAATCCCAATTCACCCCTCTCTTGGGTTGCATAACTTGTATTTTATATTATTTATTAGTACTTTTCGTTTATAAGGATGGCAAAAATCCTCACAAGGACGGAGGCCCTCAAGGATTTTCCTCATTTGGGGAGAATATAATGACAATTTTATACCTAATTTATTACTTGAGAAAGGGGTGGAAACGATTTTTTACCCAATTTCTTATTTGGGTAAGGGATAAAGATGAGGTGGAATCCCCTTCCCCTCTCTATTTCTCTATTTCAATTTTTATTTTATTTTTCTAGAATTATTAATGAATAAATAATAAAATTTAAATTGTAAAACATTAAACATTAGTGTAAATAACAAATATAAAAATATTTACATGAATAATATAAATATTAGTTAAAATGGGGACTTTAATGTAATTTAAATTTAATCACCAACCCAAAGCCTACAATCCCACAAGCTCACAATCCACAAATCAAACTCTAAGCCACTCTCTCACAATCTCACTCATTCTTTCCCAATTATTCACGTCGTGGCCAACACTCTACTCGTCCTCATCTTATCAGAAACCAGTAGTATGTCACATTATTGATGGCCGAGTAGCCCAGCTCATCGCAACGTTAGCCAGTAGCCCCACTCGCAACATTCGTCGTGTCATAATCGGTGGCCAAGAGGTATCATTGTTCATAGACAATACAAATTTTATTTTGAAAATCATTATTTGAGTACTATATATACCAAAAGTTTGATGAAGTATAATCAAATAAAACCCATTCATGATCATTCTCATTTTATTTCATACATTTTTGGGTTAATATGATTAAATTTCTGAAACTAAAAAACTATCAGTTATTCAAGGATCGAAAAGCCTCAGGGATGCCTTACTATTATTTAGAGAGGGGACAATGATCCCCTTAAGTAATTCTAACATGGATAAGGAGGGGACGAGAACATATGCAGAACATCGGGGATGGGTACAGGGATGTCGATCCCCTCTCGTTCCCTTCCCATTGCCATCTCTATTCATCTGATACTATTCACGACTTGTTCACTAAGCAACAACTATAAATTCATCAAGGTATGCGCAAAGCACTGCTATTAAGACCAATTTTTCGCTCTTCTAAGAAGATTTACCAATACAAAAAGGAAACAGATAAAGCAGATTGACCTTCAAGATTTAATAACAATGTTATGAAGTTACACTTCAAGCACAATAGTTTAGCACAATAAAAGAAAAATTGATGAAGAAAATACAAGATAAAAGGAAAGATAATAGTTGTACCATGAAGGCTTCGTATGTCTCCTCTTTATGGAGAAACCTTTATAATCTTTTTCCTAATTCAATTTAAATTAGTCACCAACTTTCTTTATTTAATTGGAATTATTCCTTAATGTGCCTCATAATTTAATTCAATAAACAATTCAAATCACATCTAGATTTGACTTATTATACTATAATTTGTAAATCAAACACATGACTAATTTCAAATCAAACATACTAGTCATTACTCTCACTTCCCTCAAATGTGGGAAATTAGTATTTTAAAACGCCAATAAAATTCCAATGGTAAGAAGTGAATAAAAAAAAAAAGCATTGTTCCAAAAGCACCAAGAAATATTCTATCTTCAAATCCAAATACTTATGATGTAGGGTGTTATGTGTTGCGAGTAGGGTACTTTCTTAAGACCATAACTTGGGCTAAAGGTATCCATTTTTTACGTATAGTATACCGTGTCGAAGCTTTCAACGAGATGAACAAAACACTACCAAAGCTATTTTGCCCCATGGTAGAGCCAAAAATTCTGCTTCTTTTCTGTTGTTTCCTAGTTTTAAGATTTTTCTCCATTTTTCCTAATTATTCTACGATTTTTATCTTTTTTTTTCTAGAACTCAAATTTGAGTGCTTTTTGTTTTCCTTTTCTTATTTTTATTAGGAGAATTTCATTATCATATTATATTTTGGATTTGTCTATTTTAGTAAATTTGCTATATTTAGGCTTGTTATAAAAGGGCCTCAAAATCCTAATTTTATTCATTCAGACCTTCAATAAGATTTCTTATTATTCAAAAACCTAATTTCTTCTTTCAAGCAAGCTTAATAATGTTTCCATTTCATTAGTTAGTATTAGAGCAAGCTCACTTGTCATCATGGTACGACCGCATAAACAAAGGATAATCAAAAGGCTGTCAGACAAGCGCCTGTAGAAGTGATAATTCTATAAAATGATAGTTATCATGACATTTTTAGACTTCAACCAATATTACTTCGAGAGTAAAAGATGTGTTTTTATTGCGTTTTAGTTATATTTTGCTTGAGCATCTATTTGAGTTTATTTTTAATAAATTGATTTTGTTTTAGATCATTTAATGCTCTGATTACGTGTGATTATAAGTAGCCAAAAAGCTCCAATTTTATGGATGAAATGATGATGCAGCAGACTTGCAGATATTACAAAACAACTTGGTTGTAGAGGAAATAAAACAAGTCTAAAGCAGTGAAGATGTTGTAGCCATTGCTGTAGTAATCTTGTAGCAGCGACAGACTAGATTTCGCGTGCGATTACTGAAAAATTACGATATGAAGTTTTCAAAAATGGAAGACATGCGGCCACACATTTTTTGTTGCCCTATTTTTGAGTTATAAAAAGATCACACATGAAAAGAAAAAAGAGAGTCGTCATTAAGAAAAAAATAATAGAGAAAAACAAAAAGAAAACAAAGAATAAAAGAGATTGGAGAGCTGCAACAGAAGATTCAATGGGAGAAAAGAATGAGAGATCACAAGGATTGAGCAGATACTCACTTCCTCATCTTATTTTCTTGTTTTACTTTATTCATAGGAATGTATTTGATAGCTAAAACTATTTTTATTATTGTTTCATCGCAAATCATGAACTAAGTTTAATTGTGGTTGAGTGATAAACAAGCTTGATGGATATTTGACTTATAAATGTGTGTTGCTCATAATTTCCTATAACATTTTGTCTTGATTTTATTTATTGCAGTTTCCTATTTCGGCTGACCACCAATTTAGTGGATACTAGCTAAAACGGTACCTGAAAAATGACTGACTTAGTGGAAAAAAATTAGGACAATATATGGTCTTAGATTGGGTTTTCCGAGTTGAGTTAATCTTAACTTAAATAGGGTCATGCTTAATCTAAGATTAATAAAAGACCAGACATTGAGATTCACCTTATAGAGCAATTGGAACTTAGAGCATTTAATTCTATATCATACGTTAACATAACAACTGGTCACTGTTAGGTTGCATAAAGATTATCCAACAGACGACAGTTGAGGATGCATGTGGGATTTTGTCCAGTGCTATCGTAGATGCTGTAGCAATCGAATCTTAATTGGAAAAATAGTCAATACCATTAAATGAGTTTAATAATTCAATTATTCCTTTCCTATTGACTACATCCTCATCTGTGGCTTGAGATATTTCTTATTGCATCTTGCTATTTGCATTTTTAATTTTGTTAGTTCATTAGTTTAATTAATTATTTTATTTTAATTTAGATTGAAACTGTACTGTAAAATTGTTGTAGTAAATCTTATGACATCAATCCCTATGGAGATGATATGAATACTCATCAGTATATTACTTGTTGTGTACACTTACACATTGACACCATATAGCAGTAAGATAACTAACAACAAGAAGCAGCCTTGCAAGCGACGAAATATGTCAATAACCTAAGATTGGTGGCGATAGAGCGGGCAATTGAGAGTATTGGACTTTCCATGAACAAATATTGAGAGAGGCATTAACAAAACAGGGTTAATCGCGAAGGAGAAATTCAAGGAGCCACTTGTGGTGCACAACCTGAAAATTTCAATTGCGAAGTCATACCTCAAAACTTAGAACCCACGAGACGAGTGCAGTCACACATACATGAAGAGTTAGGAAGTGATTTGGAAGAAGAAGACGTTGAAAATTATGATAGAAGACGAAGGAAGAGTTCAGATTACAAGATTAATTTTGATATTGTAGATTTTTATGGTTAGATGCATGTTAAGGAATTTTTAGATTGGATAATGGATGTTGAAAATTTCTTCCAATAGATGTAGATTCCACAGGATAAGCATGTTAAACTTGTGGCGTTTAAGTTGAAGGATGCAACATACAAATGGTGACAAAACATCCAAAATCGAAGAAGAGTTGCGGAAAAACCATTGTTGCGGAAAAACCATTGATTAAGTCGTGACCTAGAATGTAGAGGATGATAAAAGAGTATTTTCTACCGGCAGATTATCAACGGCAGTTATACGTGAAGTATCAGAATTGCAAGAAAGGAAATCGCAGTGTTGATGAATATACGAAGGAATTTTATCATTTATAGACAAGGAATAACATGGATGAGCTAGAGTTTCCGACAGTTACAAAATATCTCGATGGATTAAAACAAGAGCTACAAGATGAGATTGTAGGCGCAATTTGGGATATAGGTACAATAGCTATTAGGGCAAAGAAGTTGGAAGAATTAGATTATAGTGAAATATTAGTTTCTTATTCCTATAATTCAGGATTTACTAGATCAACTTGATGGTGCTCAAGTTTTCTCAAAAATAGGATTGCGATATGGGTATCATCATATTCAGATTAGGCCTGAAGATGAAGGAAAGACTATATGAGTGGCTTGTGATGCCATTTGGATTGTCAAACGCACTGAGTACTTTTATGCATTTAATGAACTAGGTTCTTAAGACCTTTTCTTACAAATTTGTTGTCATATATTTTGATGATATTTTGGTGTATTATGTTAATGTGGTGATGCATTTTGAGCATTTGAGAATAGTTATGAAGGTGTTGCGGATAAATAAGCTTTACATTAATTTGAAAAAGTGTAGCTTTCTGCAAAGTAATGTGGAGTTTCTGGTTTAGTAGTTGGTGCAGATGAGATTCGAGCTATTAAGTTGAAGATACAAGCTATTGGAGAATGGCATGCGCCCAAGACGATAGGTGGAGATAGGCTGGCAACGTTTTATAGAATGTTCATTCACGATTTTAGCATGATAGCCGCACTTATTATGGAGTGCTTAAAGAAAAGAAAGTTCAATTGGAAAAAAGAAGAAGAAGGAGCTTTACTTTACTTAAGGAGAAGTTGTGTACTGCTTCTGTATTGGCCTTGTCAAATTTCGACAAGTTGTTTCAGATCAAATTTGATGCTTCTAGCAAGGGAATTAGAGCTGTTTTTTCCTAAGAAGAACGACCAAATGAGTACATGAGTTAGAAATTGAATGAAACACGACAAAAGAGGTCTACTTACGACCAAAAGTTCGATGCCATCCTTAAGGCGTTGATGAGATGACATTGGACTATTACTTGATTCAGAAAGAGTTCACGCTCTATAACAATCATCAAGCACTGAAGTACTTTAACAATCAGTAAAATCTGAACAAGATGCATGCGAGATGGGTGAGTTATATGCAAAAGTTCACTTTTGTTTTGAAGCACAAATCTGGGCAGCAGAATAAAGTGGTTGACACGCCAAGTAGACGAGTAACTTTACTGGTAACTCTTGTTAATGAAATTGTTGGTTTTGAGTGGTTGAAGGAATTGTAAGCTGCATATAAGGATTTTGCTCATATTTAGGATCATTACATTAATCATCAGAATGCAGAGGATTTCCTCATTCAGGATGGATATTTATTTAAGGCTAACTAGTTATATATGCTATGAAGTTCTTTAAGGGAGCAGATTATCCGCGAGTTGCATGGAGGCAGATTGGGAGGACATCTTGGATGAGATAAGACCAAGGCACTTGTGGAGGAGTGTTATTAACTTATTATTGGCCGCAATTGAACAGAGATGTGTGGAAAATTGTGCAGAGTTGTTGAATTTGGCAAGAAGGCAAAGGACATGGACAAAAATGAGTTTATAAATACCATTACTTGTTCCAAAAAATACTTGGTTGGATCTATCCATGGATTTTGTGCTAGGGCTGCCACGTACAAGGATGGGTCGAGATTCTATATTGGTGATAGTGGATAGGTTTTCGAAGATGTTGCATTTTAAAAATGATTTATTGGTATACTACTTTTTCATTATCACTAATACTCTTTAATTAAACTGATAAAATATTTTTATGACATGATATCTCATGAAATTTATTGAGCTATCAAACTTATTTTGAAAATTAAATTATATTAAATTATTGAAAATTATATTGGTAATTATTGAATTTTATTTAAATCATTAAATTGTAGAAGTAAAAAAAAAAGTAAATTATAAAGACACCATAGAATAGAACATTGTAACTACAGTCCTGAAACACTGTGTTAAGTTTTTAGTAGGAGGCTTGGTACCTCTTGTGAAGTCATTGTAGCAAGGGGCCTGAAAATGGAGAAAAAATGGAACAGATTAATTTCATAGAGAAAAATGTGTGGTTAGTGTTTACCAAACACTTTAGTGCTGTAGCTTTTAAGCTACAGCTGCCCAACCTCAATCCCAAACGCACCCTACAATTGATAAGTCAAGGTCATCTTCTTTTTTTTTCTTCTGCTTCAAAAAGAAAGAAAAGATTATATGCGTGTATGGTTTAAAAAAATGCAAGCCATATGCCCTTATAAATGAAGTTTTTAGATGATGTCGCCGCAACTAATTAATTTGAAATTTAATCTGTGTTTGTGAACGTTATGTGCGCTTTTTCTTTTTAATGTTCTTGTAGAATGAATGATCAATGTGTATCAATATAAACTATTCTCTAAATTAGCTTATTAAAAATTATAAAAAGTGAGGAAAAGGACACCCACACTAGTAAGGTTTGGGAAAATGGTTATATAGACCAAAGTTTTTAATAAGCGACATCAAAACTTTCTTTTAGCTATAATATTCTTATAGATAGTAATTAAAAAAAATGACTTTAAAAGTTTTAATAAATATAAATATAATCTAAATATTTTAATTTATCTAGTAGACTAATAATATTATAATATTTTTAATATATAAAATAATTTTAAAGATGTATATTATTATATTTATTGTAAAATTAAATAAATATTTTGGTTAAATAGATTTTACAATTAACAAAATATATCAATTATTAATAATATTAAAATTATTCATATAATATTGAAAACAAATAAAATTTTTAAATGTTTATCTTATTATTATGTTTCTATTTATTATACAATTTAGTTTAATATAATATAAGACTGTAAAGTATTAAAATATTTTTTAAATTGAAATTATTTTAAAATGTTTATATTTTTTTCATTTATTAATATTATATTTCTATTTATTATAAAAAATTAGAGTCAATTTTTTTTTAAGTTAATAAAGTCAAAGGATATTGTAGTCAAAAGAAAATCTTGGTTCCTTTATTAAAAACTTGAGGGTTTACATTTCCTCAAACCTTGGGGTTGTAGGTGACTAGGCGTCATTTTCCTTAAAAAGTAGTTAGTTTATAATTAATGCATCTAAGGAAAATACTTCTCCAATTTCCGAAAAAATGATAAATGACCAATTAACAGCTTAATTAAGAATAGAAATTTAAATGAATGCAAGAAGATACCCCATACATATACTAACAAAGAAAATAAAAATGATGATATCAAAGGGCTAGCTCCAATAGGGGTAGCGTTACCAAAACTTAGTTCTTAAGTTTGAGTCTCAAGCAATATACTTATGTGTTTACTCGATAAAAATTATTAAAAAAGCAAAAGATTCTTATGTCTTGATTATATTTGAGATGCAAATTTAAGGAGATAATCGGTTTTCCCCAACTGAAATCAATATATACCACTTATTCTCCAATTATTTTCATAATAGCTAATAATCCCCCTAGCAGCATAATTTTATAGTATTACTCTTAATTTCAAATATACTTTTATTTATATTTATTATAAACTAATTAAATCACATAAATAGAAATTAAAATAAAAACTTAAGTATTAAAAATAAGAAATATATGTTTCGGTGTGAATAAAAATTAACAATAAGATATTTTTGTTATACTTTTTTATTAATTTTTAGACATTTTTCATATAATGCATTTATATCTTATAGTCCTAAGATAAATTATCAAGCAAACAATTCATTTACCCCTCTTTTCTTTTAAATTTTTTGGTGTCAGGGAGTTTTTAAATATTAAAAAAATAACATAGAGTAAATGGTATATATTGGCTTCAGTGGTAAAGAAATTGGCGATTTCCTTGAAAATTTATATTGTAAGTGACGTAACACCTATTATGTCATTTCATGATGAGTAGTTTAAAATATCACATTAATTAGTGATGGATAAATAATACATAATGAATATGAAAAGAATGTTATGATTTTATTAAAATAAATGTGGATGTTCATAACATATATCTCTTAGTCTCCCCACTATCTCCCATTAACAACCTTTAACTTCCTTATAACTCTCAATATCTCACAAGGAATTATGATCCATAATTTTTCATTAATTTCATAGAGTGATTATGTAACTATAAAAAGAGAACTCGTCTCTTTGTTTTGTACACACATTTTTTGAATGAATAAAATCACTCTATAATATAATGATCTCTCATTTTACTCTTTATCTTGTGTTGCTCATTTATTTTGTGTTGCTAGCTAATAGCTTTTCTAACACATTATTAGCACGAGTCTCAAGCCATTAAGAGGTAATATGATAATATCTCTCCTTTGATCTTACTCATGAAGGTATGAATTAAACTATCTTCATTTGTCTAAATCATATACATATGTCGCTTACGTATTTCTATAATTTAATAATAATGGATCTATGAAGTTGTTCCTTACTTCATTTATTAATGATTACATATATCTTATTAGAATTGGATTGCAACATCAATCTAATGTTCTATTCATTGGTATTGTTATTCTTTGATTCTTCTTATTATAATATTCAATTGCTATTATATATTTCCCATTCTTGAAATTCAAAAAATTCATCCTGAAGTGTGAATACTATAATATATAATGAAAGAAAATTAAGAATGCATCCTTGAAGGATTGTACTACACATAATGAAGATTTTCTTTCAAAATATGTTCCTGAAGAACTATATTCCGAAATTATGATGTTATTCTCCAATATTTTGTTCATAAATGATTCACTATATAAGTGTATATTTTACATGTTCCCGAAGGACTATACAAATATTATAAGTTCATGTATATGTCATGTAAGACTATATACAAATTTTCTTCTCTATATCTTCCAAAAGGAAATACAGAGTGAATATATATAAATAACACATAATTGTTTCTTTGAAAAAATTTTAAGGAAAAAATAAAATTTTCTTCTCTATATCTTCCAAAAGGAAATACAGAGTGAATATATATAAATAACACATAATTGTTTCTTTGAAAAAATTTTAAGGAAAAAATATGACAATCAAAAGTGTTTGAGTAATAAATGAGGTAATTAAAAAAAAAAATTTTGTTCTCGCTTTTAACAACTTCTTAACTTCATTGGCTCATTGTTCTGTTTTCATCTTCTTAAACTTTTAGTGATAGATTTTTGCATGCTTATTTTATATTAGATAATTTTCAACAATAGTTTGATATGATAAAATATAGGAATGAGTTGTAAGTGGCATATATATGTACTTGAACTTTTAAATCGATCCCTATGTTTTTATTGAATTCTTGATGAACATTTTTCTATTATTGTCGTGAATTACTAAAGTCTAATTAATATTCACATGTTTAAGACCATGAATAGTACTAAAATATTTTTGTTGAAGAAATCAACTCCTGAATGATTGTAAAAGATTATGATTTTCTTTTATGATCATCTCCCTGAAGGAGCTAAAAATTCATATATAAGTTTGACGATAATTTCAAAAGCTCAATTAATTCTCTCATTTGAAATTATGTGGAGAAAAAATCTAAAAGAAATAGGACATCATTTTGTACCGTACATATGCTCCTGTAGTAGCAAATCAAGAGTAACAATATAAATTAACATATGTTTTCTATTATCAAAAGAAAAATATGAATTTTTGATTAAAAAGAAAATCATGACTATCCATCTTATTATAAGAAATTAACATGTGAATATTATACCACCAGAAGTGGTTTGAAATGGAATCAATATCGATGATGGACTAGAATTTCAAATCCAAAATCTTCACAAATTTAGCTTAGTAAATTTGCTATGTGTTGTGCAAATTTTATTGAACTCGCAAGTGCACGAATCTATTGTAGTATAGATCAATGGTGACGAGTGTCGATCCCACGAGGAGGTGGATTTTAATTATATATAGAATTAATTTTGTAAATGAGTGGTTGGATTTGTGATGAAAATGATTTGGATTATCCTAAAATTGGAATTGAAATGGCGAGAATAAACTGAAGATAAATCTATTGAAATGATGTACTTGGGTATCTGGATCCATATCAACATGCACTATGGGCTAAATATTCCTTATTAATACCAATTAAATCATGAGGGGGGAATCCACACCTCATGAACCACGCTCTAATCAATATGGTGTTAAGGGCTTATCGTGCCAAATAATAATAACCTTATACTAGGGAGCCGGTAAAACCAGGGCGGTACTAGACAAGATTATTATTATTTGTCAACGAAAAGTCAAAACATCCACAAAAACTAGAGGGGAAGAGAAAATAAATTTACCAAATAAAGCCCATGACACATGTTGAGACTTCACCTTCAATCCAAGCTTGAAAGAAAATTAGCCACTCATAATTGAACTAGGGGCAAAATAGAAATTTATTAAAATACGTAGAAAATACAAGATGGAGAAGGAATTACAGAAAATGGATCCCAAAAATGGATTCAGAGGTATTAAATTAGCGGGGGGAGGCCCCCTTTTTATAGATACATTGAGTAAATCGTGGCCATCAGATTAAAAACAGTTTGGACGCTCAGGATTGCGCCACGTCATCAGTCAACAGTACGCGTGAACAGTACGCAGTTTGACCACGTGGATGAACAGTAACACAGTTTGACCCGGGTGAACAGTGACGCGGTTTGGTTGAAAATAATCCTGTGTGTTGCATGTACCGTACGTGAGATTTTTGGTCCACTGATATGCTGTCACGTCATCGATCAACAGTGCATAAGAATTTTAGTCCAACAGGATCGTGACACCTCATCAGTCAATGCCACATCATCGGTCAATGCCACGTTATCGATCCGTCTCTGTGAACAGTGCCGTGAACAGTAACGTAGACAGTACCCGTACATGTGAACAGTGCCATTTTTCCTTTTATGCTCCTCTTAAGGTTTTCGACCGTCCTGAGTTCAAAAGTGATGTCCGTTTTGCCATCTGATCTCTCGTTTATTGTGAAATGACCATGATACCCCTAAAATACATAAAATACTTAATTAAAATAAAACACACATAATTAAATTACAAGAAGCTTAAATATATAAAAGTAAGGGTTGTTAGTAAGACATGAAATGTAAAATGACGATTTTCTCTTTTATAAATATACATTTTCTAACACTCAACACACCCCCCAACCAGCTTATTGCTAGAACCTAGCAAATAAAGCGAAAACAAAATTCAAATCCAAAATGATTTTTTTTTTAAACACTCTTGTTTATTCAATCAGACTAATGATAACAATCAAATAAAAGTATAAGCATTATCTCAAGTCTAAAGAAACATCACACCCACATCAACCATTCACATGAATCAGCCCTGTAGACTTTGTCATAGCTACCTTCAAGAATGACATGGCAAACCCCAAAATCTCACTGGAAGTAGTGACACTCTCACAAAGAAATTAAACCCAATAAAAATAGTCACTCCAATGAATGGTAATTGAGAGAAAATAATCAAGATGTGATATCACATGCTCTCACCAAGATGAAAGAAATATGCCCTCAACTTAGAAATAATATGATCTCAAGTCAATTAAAAATGCTAGTCAACCCAATTTATTCATTTATATTTTTTTTATGCACCACTACATCTTTTTAGCCCATATAACTAGCTTCTACTTCATACTATAGTTCCCTAAAATCAAGAAGGACTTTTATTAGGACGTAACGTAGGCTAGGGACATGGTTAACAAAGAAGGGAAATAAGGAAAACAAAGTGTATGTTTGAGAAAAATACAGAGGAATATATATATATATATATATTTTGGAAGTTACAAGGTGGATTTCACCTATTATTGTTTTTTTTTCTTCTTTTTTTTTTGCAACAATTTTTTTTTTTTTTTTTGCTTTTGTTGGGCATAACTTCACTATACAAAATATATATTTACATTTTTCTCAAACATAAATAGGTAATGGAACTTGTAAGATATTGGGTAATACTCCAAATCGGAGTGGGTCAAGATGATAAGTTTGACAAAGAAAAAAATTTTTTTTTTTAAAGGCTCAAAAGGGTTAACTATGGATATTTGACAAAAGGGATAGCTAGAAAAGTTCAAACGGATCAAAGATGACCTTTCCATCATCTTTTAGAGCTCTAAATAATCTTCCATATTTACTAATTAGATGGGCCTCCAAATGTAGCAACACACATTTTTTTCTTTTTTCTTTTTTTTTAATTTTACAATTTTTTTTAAGGGTTAAATCAAAAGAAATCTAGAGATCGTGTATACAATAATAAACTGCTAAGCTGTATAAAGAATGGACAAAAGGGTTACTCTCCAAGGAAAATGATAGGCTCAAAAATTCACTTGGTACTTATTATGACATGTTCATTCCTTCAAGCAACTCATATCTGTCTCCGACATCAACATGTAAAGTAGCAAATATAGTGTAACATCACTTCAGACTAAAGATAATACAAATACTAAAATTTGAAATTCATCATGCCATCCAATGTTAAAACAAATCACAATTTTTTTTTTAAATAACGTCCTACCCCCCAACCTATTCTAAACATAAAAGGAAAATATACATGCAGAAATGTGAAAATGATGCAGAAAAACTAATTAGAAAATGATAGAAAACGAAAATGATTTTTTTTTTAACTTAAGAAGATGTGTTTCTAGAGGAACTACACTCCATATTCAGCCATCTTCGACTCAAAGAAAAAAAATTTGAAAATGTATATTTATAAAGGAGAAATTAAAAAGAAGAAGAAAAATGAACATCAAAACATAATAAAGAAAAAGAAAATGTCTGAATTTTTTTTTATTTTTAAAATTTTTTTTTCAAACGATGAAGATGCGTTTCTAGAGTCACTACACTCCATATTCAGCCATCTTCAACACAAAAAGTTAGCAACAGTTAGTTTCTACAACAAAAAATTAGTAAAAACTTAACCAAGATTCCACAATTGTCGACTATTCCCTCCCCCCAACCAGAACGAAACATTGTCCTCAATGTTGTAAAGGAAAGAAGTAGAGTTTAGAAGACATCACCTGGGTGGTGCAACACAGAAGAAAATATTTACAAGCGGAGAGTTAAATCTAATTTGTACTTCTTACTGCGGCTACTGTTACCGTCATCATTTGGACGCTCCAACACAAAGCTCCAGGGGTCTGGCTCCGGTTTATAAGCTTGTAACATATCAAGTAGCTCATTAGCAGTGTGAGCACAAATAAAAAGCTTTTTCGCATTGGAAGGAACGAAATAGTTTTTTATTGCATGGTTAAGAAATGCGATAAAGCCATCGTAAAAATTATTGACATTTAACAAACCGATGGGTTTCTGGTAAATGTGCAGATAGGCCCAAGATGTTAGTGTAATAAGTGCCTCTAGTGTTGCAAGATCTCCTGGAAGGAAAATAAAAGCATCATCATGATTAAGCATTTCAGTTATTCGTTCTTGCATACCTGAGACGACTAACTCTTCTCCAGTCGATGAGTCAGACAAACTGCCCAAAGGTTTTAGGATTCTTGGGATGATGCCTAACACTTGGCTTCCTCTGATAAAAGCAGCTTCTGAGACCAATTTTGATAACCCTCGGTTACCTCCTCCATACACCAAGTGTAATTTTCTCTCTGCTATGCTTCGACCAAGATCTATGGCTGCATCAACGAACTCTTTATTAGGGGTGGGCAATTTACCCGATCGGTTTGAAATTTACAAACCCGATCGGGTTGTGATCGGTTCGGGTCAAACTCGACCCAATCCAAATACCCGATCGGGTTCTCAAAAAAAAAAAAAAACCTTAAGTTAACACTACTTATATTCATGTCGCGATTCTCTTGCAGACAAATGGAATCTGTTTACTCTGTTCAAAATCCTCAGAAGTGTAAGCCTACCATCTTGTTATCATAATTTATATATAATAAACTTATTTCTATGTTTAATTATGTGTTCCATGTACTGGGAGCGAGGGGAAAAAAAGAAACCCCACAAAAAAAAAGGGATTCAGGAAACCCTTAATCCCTTATCATGCTGCGGGAACTCGTAATTAAACATGTGGTAAAATGGAGAATTTCTAAAGTTGTTACCTTCAGTGGGTAGCTCTAGCTCGATATGAATTTATAAAGGAAAAGGCTAACAGTAACACTGCACACAACCACACACTCTCGGCTGCTGCACAACATACACACACACATACACAACTTGTCACAAGCTGCACAGCACACAGCCACACACACATACGCTGCTGCACACACAACTACACAACTACACAAGTCACAAGCTGCACACTTGCACAGCACACACACAGAATGACAGAACAGAACACACACGAGCTGCACAGCACACACACACGCTGCACAGTCACTCAAGTCTCAAGTCTCAACAATTCACTCGCAAACCTAACACACACACACACACACGCTATCAGCCACAACTCACAAGTTCAAACAACTAAACAAACACAAACAACTTAACAACAGAACAAGGCAGCCACAACCCGCAAGTCTGCAACCACCAACCAGCCACCACAAGACGCGATCTGTTACTGCCAACTGCTGAAGAAATCACAATCTGTTGCTGCCAAGTGAAGTCGCGACCAGCCGTGAGCCGTGAGCCGTGAGCCGTCCGCATCTCCGCGATCTGCTGCTGCCAACTCCTAAGTGAAGCCGCGATCTGCTGCCAAGTGAAGTCCCGTCCGTCCAGCCGTGAGCCGTGGCCACCGATCTGCTGCTTGAAGGCCGAATCCTCTCCACCCGAACCCGATTTTGAAGCTTCCGGTTTCCACCTTCCAGCTTCCACTTTCAAGCTTCAAGCCTTCAACTTTTTGACCCGGTTCCTAAGTCCTTGACTCGTTTCGTTTCATGGTATATATAGTTATATACACTATATAATTAATTAATTATATATGCTAAATAGTTTATTATGTAATTCAATAATTGTTTATTATTTAATTGTTGTAATTAACTAATTATGTATTTATAAATATTAGTAATGGAAATTTTGTTAATTATTGAGCTCATCAAAAATTATTTTTTTTCATATATAAAAAGGAATTGTTGATTGGTGGGTTTTGTTAATTGATAATTGATAATTGATAATTGATAATTGTTAATTGTTAATAATTGTTAATAATAATTAATAATTGAAATAATATTAATTGATAATTGTTAATAATAGTTAATAATTGAAATAATATTAATTGATAATTATTAATAATTGTTAAAAACAATTAATAATTGATTTTTTATGAATAAATTAGCACATTAGGTAGATTAAATATTAAAATTAATTAATTAAGTATTATGTTGTATATATATTTATAATTGTAATGTGTTATGTAATTATGTGTACTTATGCAGTAGCTTTAAGCTTTCAACCCTAAAAAAAATTAATAAATTCAATTAATATTTAATTGTAATGTTAATCATCCGTTAAGTTGTTAAGTACAAGTAACTTGGACTTGAAATTAAAGGATTTAATTTATAATAAGAAATAAGATATAGATAGACAAATAATATCATATTATTATGGGGAATGGACAATTGGATATTATAAATTAATTAATTAATCATGAATTTCTTACTTTTTGTTTATGGAGCATGAACAACTTGAATTGAAATTACTAATTTTTGTTTATGGATTATTTTAATAATATTTATGTGTTTTGATTTTTGAATTAATGATTATTAATTATTATTTTGAATATTCAGATGCTTGGACACTCAAGATCGGATTCAATGAGTGACGATGAAGACCAGAGTGTACAAATGGAAGGAACCCATAAAGGAAAGGAAAAGGCGAAGCGGAAAAGACCGCCAATGAAGAAAAGATCGGCAGTATGGAATCATTTCACTTTACTCGAAGATAATCCAAACAAATGTATGTGCAACTATTGTGGTAAGTAATATCAATGTCATTCAAGGCTTGATGGGATTACAAATATGACAAGGCATATAAAGACATGTGAATCATACAAGACATTTCGAGCGCAACAAAGTGGAAGTCAACAAAATTTGACATCCGAAGGCGGCGAAGAAAATGCAAGTAATTTGGTTTTGGGTAAATGATGGAGTCAAGACGCGTGTCGAAGGGTAGTAACTAAAATGATTATTATGGGTGAGTTGCCGCTCAGTTTTGTAGACAACAAAGGATTTAGGCATTTTTGCAGTGTAGCTATCCCTCAGTTTGTTATGCCATCTCGAAGAACAATTGGTAGAGATGTTATGGAGTTATTTTTGGAGGAAAAAGCAATGTTGAAGAGTTTGATTTGCAACAACAAGCAGCGAGTGTCTCTTACAACTGATTTATGGACTTCTGTTCAAAACATGAGCTACATGGTGATTATAGCTCATTTTATTGATAGTGATTGATGTTTGAATAGGAGGATTATTAGTTTTAGCGCAATCGAAGATCATAGAGGGAAGTCGATTGGTAAAATGATTGTGGCTTGCCTACAAGATTGGGGGATAGAGAGGTTTTTTGCGATAACTGTTGATAATGCCACTGCAAATGATATTGCTGTTGGTTATGTCACTATGCAGTTGCTTAGTTGGAGGAATGATGATGCACTTGTGTTGGCGGGACAATATATGCATGTGCGTTGTTGTGCACATATTTTGAATTTGATTGTTGTCTCAGGATTGGGAGAGTTGCATGCTAGTGTTACCGTTATTCGAAATGCAGTGAAGTACGTGAGATCCTCCAGCATGCGGCTGCGGACATTTAAACAATGTGCTGAGCAGGTGAATTGTCCGAAAGGAATTGTTGTTTTGGATTGTCCTACCAGGTGGAATTCCACTTATTTGATGTTGATGACTGCGCTGAAATTTCAAGCGGCATTTGATAGAATGGCAGAAGTGGATAAACCTTATGAGGCATACTTTGCTGAGAAAGAAAATAATGTTAGAAGGGTGGGCCCACCTGGACCGGATGACTGGGAGAGTGCCGAACGAATTGTGAAGTTTTTGAAGGTATTTTATGATGCCACATTATTGTTTTCTGCCTCTTTGAGTGTGACTTCTAATCTTTGTTATGATACTATTGGCTTAATTGAGAGTTCATTGACTGCACTGCAAGAAAGTACTGATCCTTGGGTGTCTTCTATGGCTTATAGTATGAGGGAAAAATTTGACAAGTATTGGGAGTCCACGGGAAAGATAAACAAAATGTTGATTATTGCCTCTATTCTTGATCCACGAGCGAAAATGGATTTTGCTAAACATATTTTTGAGATCATTTTTGGCAATGATAGTTTGATGGTTGAACAAATGACCAAAGCAGTGAAGGACTTGTTGAATGAGTTTTATGATGCATATAATGCATTCTCCGCTAGTTCCACACCATCGATGTATGGTGAGAGTGGTCTTAGTGGCAGCTATGGAGGTACAAGTTCTTCTCAACGTTTTACAACTGAGGCTAATTTTGTGGATGTTGCTGGTGGTGAATATGATGATGCTTTTCAAGTATCTCGCCCTTTCCTTGGATATGCTAGGAAGGTTTCTGTTCAGAATGAGAGTATAAGAGTAGTATCTGAGGTGGAAAGGTACTTGAAGGACCCAGTTGAAGATCCCAGCAATCTTAAACTTAATGTTTTGCTTTGGTGGAGGGTGAATGGATCGAGGTATCCAATTCTTGAAAAAATTGCAAGAGATGTCTTTGCTGTTCCTGTTTCCACAGTGGCATCTGAGTCTGCCTTTAGCACCGGGCATCGTATTATTGATAAGTATACGAGTTCTTTAGCTCCGGCTATGGTTGAGGCATTGATATGCACTGAAAATTGGCTGCAGTCTAAACTTTTTGCCAATCCCGTCTACAACCTCCAAGAAGATATCAAGGAGCAAATGTTTCATATGGAATTACAAGAAGGTAATATTTTTAATTTTTTATCATACATTAAATACATAATATATTTAAAATGCATTATAACTTTATATAGAACATCTACATATTAATTTTTTTTTTGGATTTTATAGAACTTATAAGATCGCAAGCTTCGACAGTGGAAGCGGTGAGCGCCGACATTGGTGTTATGGATGTTTGAAAGGTAACTTTTAATATTTATTATTATTCATAATTTGATATTATAGTACTATTAGTATTTGGTTGTAATTTAAGCTCCTATAATTATAGTTGTTATAGTTTTAAATTTTAAGTCTAATTTGTAATTGTTTTAATTAGACAAGTTGAAGTTGATAGAATGTTATTATTGTCTAGTATTATTATTAACTTGATTTGGTGATGAATGCCATAAAATAAGCATGATATAATAGAAATATATAATCAAGTGTGTATTGAAAAATTTGGTAAACATATATATTTATTTTTAATTATAAATTTATAATGATATAATATAAATTAGAAAGATTGTAACACCCCTTTAGTTTAATTAAAGATATGAATTGGATTTATTTATTTGTATTTGTGTTTGATGTGTAACCTTATGAATTTGGTTTATTTGCTCAATTTTTTATATGAATTGAGTTTGTTCATTTGGAACGTGGCTTAAGGAAAATATTTATTGTACATTTCCTCAATCTTTCTCTAGGCAATCGGCACTTGAACTTGGAGTTCAAAATTTTGAATTTAGAACTTGTCAAAGTACTTGCATGGAGCCATAGAGGAACCAAGGTGGAGGAACCAAGAAAGCTTATTTAGTTTTAATGTTTGAACTTTGAATTTTGTGATTTATGTTTCTAAACAATTTAATTTTGTGACTTTGTGAGTTTGTGTTTCAAACTTTTAAAGACTAATATTTGGAAATTGTGCTTTGGACTTTGTAAGTTTGTATTCATTTTAACTTTTATTAAGTTTGGAACTTTGGATTTTGTTGATTGAGCAAATAATAGTCCTAAACTAATTCTACCCTCCAAGCCAATAGGCAAATAATCATATTATAGCATTTTAACTTTATTCATTTGATTTAATAACATTTTCTTTTCTTTTTTTAGTTGAAAATTAGTAAAAATGACTACAATTAAAAAAAAGGTCTTAAAACTTTCATAAAAACTACAATAATAGGAAAACAAAGAGCTCAAAATTGTATTAACCGAATTTGACCCGAATTGACCCGACCCAAATTGACCCGATTTCAACCGACCCAAATTGACCCGAACTCAATCCAACCCGTTTTAAATCCAACCCAAACCAACCCGAACATAAGTCGAATTACTGACCCGACCCGAACTATGTTCGGGTCGGTTCGGGTCGAGTCAGTAATTCGGGTTATGTTCGGATTAGTTCTTGTCTAACCCGAACAACCCGAAACCCGATCGGGTTGACCCGAACCCGACCTGAACCCGATTTTGCCCACCCCTACTCTTTATGTTTGCCATAGGTAAATCCAGAAAACACACAAATGTTCTTGAATTGTCTATTGGGAGTAGCTGCCATTGGAATATTTCTCAAAAACAATTTGTGAGCACTTAACAAAAAGTCATATTTTAAGAATCTTGGTGACAGTGGATCACAACTGTGTATGAGGTGGCATGTCAGTGTCAAATAACGCATAAAGCACATGGCTAGCGAGTCAAAAAGGAAACAGTAAAAAGAAAAAGAAATAATGATAAAATAAAATTATTAAAGACAATAATGCAAATGATAAAACAACAGTGAAATGAAATAAAATAACAGTAAAGTAAAAGGATATTTATAGATAGTTGCGACTGTGGCTCACATCTTCCTCTGGTTTTACGTCCAGAAACGGCTTGAACGCCCTCTATGGGTCGAGGATAGGCTTCCCATCCAATTTTCTTATAAACTAGCAAACAGTGTCGTTTATAGTCAGATTCCCGAGACTATATCGTGCATGCTTTTTCTGGAATAATGGCCATAACTGGAGAATCGCTCCTTGCACATATCCACTGGGATGCGTTTCAAGAGACAGAAGGATATCATCCAATGACTCCTTATTCAAGCCATCCCTAATGAATTGAATCTTATCTTCTCTGTTATCAGACACCATTCCTAAAGAACATGGGTTTTTATCGCAACTCATTCTGGCACACTTATGACAAGCAACAGAAATTCTTCGAGCTCGTCATTTTCTTGCATAATTTCCTTTACCACAACCAGGCATGTATGTAATAAATTTTGGAGGTAACTTACCTGCCAATCGTACTTTAGCCTCGATTAACCAACGGATGTCAGCAGGTATGTTATTCCTCATGAGCAATCGCATGCATTCGGACCGGGCTTTATAGATCGTAAAGAGGGCATTCTGAGGAAGTGAAGGGAATCGCTTGTGAAGCTTCGCTAGAATCTCGTTTCTGTCCATACATTCACCTCAGAATATCAGTTATTATGGGAAAACTGAAGTAACCGACTTGATTGTCACGGAGTACCATTATCCGCCACTTCACCGGGGTAACAAACTAAAGCACACAAAAAGAAAAACAAATTAAAACACACAAGAAAATTAAAATCATCCTCTTATTGAATTTACCTCAAGCTCCAACTGGATGTCGTCAACACTTCTCTCAATATCTCTGAGTTGGCTTTCTAAATTCTCAACATAGGCTACTAACTCTGGTGGTTGTAGAGCCCAAATGCGATGTGTTTTACAAAATTGAATATGCCTTTTGAGATGAGTTTTGACACGTTAAAGTAGTTTAAGAATGTTCAGGAGGAACGGTTTAAGCATGGTACTCATGATTAACAATGATAAGAGAAAACTTAATGGTTAAACAAACACACTTATGCAAAAATAATTTCAATTAGCAAAAGAATAATATAAAGAGAAAAAAAAATCAAATCACCGAAAAGAAGAAAAAAAATCAATTCAAATCTGGAGGGTCACTCAAATTTATTTCGGTGTCTTCTCCATGTAGTTGGTACTCTAAATATGGCTTTAATCTTTGACCATTAACTTTAAACGTGACACCATTCTTTGGGTCTTTAATTTCAATTGCCCTATGTGGAAAAACAGTATGAACAATAAAGGGGCTAGACAATCGAGAGCGAATAGGTGCAAGCGAGAATTGAATAAAAGTACTTTATGACCTGGAGTGAAAGATTTTCTCATAATTTGCTTGTCGTGAAAGACTTTCATTCGTTGCTTGTAGATCTTGGCATTTTCATATGCATCATTGCAAATTTCTTCAAGTTCTGCCAGTTGTAATCTTCTTTCTGAGCTGGCTTGCTGCATGTCAAAGTTGAATTTCTTGATGGCCCAATATGCACGATGCTCGAGTTCCACAGGTAGGTGGCAAGCTTTTCCATACACTAGCCTATAGGGTGACATCCCAATCGGGGTCTTGAAAGACGTTCTATATGCCCATAATGCATCATCAAGTTTTAATGACCAATCTTTTATGTCCGGCCTCACCGTCTTTTCTAATATGTGCTTTATTTCTCGATTGGAGATCTCAACTTAGCCATTGGTTTGTGGATGATATGGGGTCGCCACTTTGTGAGTGATTGAATACTTTGTCAAAAGTGCTTTGAGTGCTTTATTACAAAAGTGGGCACCACCATCACTGATTATTGTTCGAGGGAATCCAAAGCGCGAAACAATATTGCTTTTCAAAAATCCTATCACCACTTTGTGATCATTAGTTCTGCATGGAATTGCTTCTACCCATTTTGATACATAGTCAACAGCAACCAATATGTATTGATGGCCAAAAGAAGAGGGAAAGGGTCCCATGAAGTCGATACCCCATACATAAAAAATCTCCATCACTAAAATTGGATTTAGTGGCATCATGTTCTTTCGTGTAATGCTCCCCATTCGTTGACACCTATCACATGAAGAACATAAAGTGCAAGCGTCTCGAAATATAGTTGGCCAATAGAAACCACACTGTAAAACTTTAGTCGCTGTTTTCTTAGCACTGAAATGGCCTCCACAAGCTTGTTCATGGCAGAATGAAAGGATATTGTGAATTTCACTTTCTGGGACACATCGTCTGACAATTTGATCTGCACAATACTTGAACAAATAAGGGTCATCCCAAAAGAAATTCTTTATTTCTGCAAAGAATTTAGCCTTGTCTTGCTTGGTCCAATGCTCTGGAAGTTGACCTGTAACAAGATAATTAACGATATCAGCATACCAATGTAATACTTCCACACTCATTAATTGTTCATCTGGAAATGACTCATTCAATGTTAATGGCTCTGTAATTGTGTCAAAATGAAGACGAGAGAGATGGTCTGCCACAACATTTTCTGTGCCTTTCTTATCTTTGAATTCCAAGTCAAATTCCTGCAAAAGTAACACCCAACGAATTAGTCTAGCTTTTGCATATTTCTTTGTGAGAAGATATTTAAGAGTAGCATGATCAGTGAACACAATTATTTTACAACCAATGAGATAAGATCGAAATTTCTCTAATGCAAACACTACTGCTAGCATTTCTTTTTCAGTAGTTGAATAGTTCAACTGTGCATCATTCAATGTCATACTGATATAGCAAATAACATGGGGAATTCGATCAACTCTTTGTCCTAATACTGCTCCTACTGCATAATCAGATGTATCACACATAAGTTCAAATGGTAAGCTCCAGTTTGGAGGCTGAATGATAGGTGATGATGTCAACAACTGCTTTAATTTTTCAAATGCCACAAGACATGAATCATCAAAGACAAAAGGTACATCCTTAGCAAGTAGATTGCATAAGGGTTTAGAAACTTTGCTAAAATCTTTAATGAAACGTCTATAAAAACCAGCATGCCCAAGGAAAGATCTTACTTCTCTGACTGTTTTGGGTGGAGGAAGATTAGAAATGAGATCCACCTTGGCTTTGTCAACCTCAATACCTTTGCTTGAAATGATGTGACCGAGAACAATACCTTGTCTTACCATAAAATGACACTTCTCCTAATTTAAGACTAAATTCTTCTCGATACATCTCTGCAGAACTAGTGGTAGGTGATGTAAACATTGATCAAACGAGTCACCAAAGACAGAAAAATCATCCATAAAGACTTCAAGAAATCGTTCAACCATATCAGAAAAAATGCTCAACATGCATCGTTGAAATGTAGCAGGTGCATTACATAATCCAAATGGCATTCTCCTATATGCAAATGTGCCAAAAAGACAAGTGAAAGTAGTTTTCTTTTGATCTTTTGGTGTTATGGGAATCTGATTATATCCTGAGTAGACATCTAGAAAATAATAAAATTCATGGCCTGCTAATCTATCAAGCATTTAATCGATAAATGGTAAAGGAAAATGGTCTTTACGTGTGACAGAATTTAACTTTCTATAATCAATGCATACATGCCATCCTGTAGTTACTCTAGTTGGTATCAATTCATTATCGGCATTCGTAACTACTGTGACTCCCAACTTTTTAGGGACAACTTGCACAAGACTGACCCATGAACTATCAGAAATTGGGTAAATGATACCTGCATCTAATAGTTTAAGGACTTCAGCTCTAACAACTTCTTTCATGTTAGGATTTAACCGACGTTGCATTTCCCTAGTAGGTTTAGTACTTTCATCAAGGTGAATGTAATGCATGCAGTCTACTGGGTTTATACCTTTTATGTCCGCTATGGTCCATCTTAATGCTCCTTTGTGCTCTTTTAAAACATCCAACAACTTACCTTTTTATTTGTCATTGAGGGATGATGAGATGATTAGCGGCAGAGAACTTTCTTCTCCCAAAAATGCATATTCCAGAGTATTTGGCAATGGTTTGAGCTCGAGTTTCGGTGGTGATTCTGATGATGGGATGAGTTTTTTTTCTGATGGTGCTAGTTATTCAACTCTTGACTTCCATTTATTAGTGTCCATGGATGGTGCTGAGTCAAGTAGAGCGTTGACCTCATCGACTGATCTGTCAATATCAAAATCCAAACCAAAGTGAGTTTAACATGTTTGTAAAGGATCATCATTAAGGTTTGAAACAAAAGTGTCATCAACTAATGCTTCAATTAAATCCACATAAACAATTCCATCATCTGCATTGTGAGGTTATTTGGCAATTTTGATGATATTCAGTTCCATAGTCATATTGTCGAAGGACAACTGCATATTTTCAGTCCTGCATTGAATGTGAGCATCCACAGTTGCCAAGAAAGGTCAGCCTAGAATAATAGGGATTTGCTTCCTTGAATCCTGTATTGGTTGAGTGTTAATTACAATGAAATCAACAGGAAAATAAAATTTGTCTACCTGGATAAGCACGTCCTCCACAATACCACGAGGTATTTTTGTGGACCGATCTGTAAGTTGTAACACCACTAGAGTTGGATGTAATTCTCTCAGTCCAAGTTTCACAAACACAGAGTAAGGTAACAGATTTACATTAGCTCCTAAATCTAACAAAGCATTCTCAATTGTGTAGTTCCCTATACTACATGAGATAGTGGGGGAGCCTGGGTCTTTACATTTCAGAGGAATTTTATGTTGGAGGATAGAACTAAGTTTTCTATTAAAAATGCCTTCTTCTGAACGTGAATATTTCTCTTTTTAGTACAAATGTCTTTAAGAAACTTGGCATAAGATGGAACTTGCTTAACATCATCAAGTAAAGGGATGTTAACACTTACCTGTTTGAAGATTTCAAGGATCTCACATGTGGATTTTCCCTTCTTTCCTTTCGCTAACCTTTAAGGAAATGGAGCTTTGGGAACATATTCTCGTGGGTTGGTTTCTTCTTTCTCCTCCGGTGATGAGTCCTCAGCATTTACAGGTACAATTTGATTTTCTTTTGTCACCGGTATCTCCACTTTGTTGTCGACTTCTTTTCCTTTTCGCAAGGTCATGACTGCTTTGACCTCTCCATGCCGCTATGGTGAACTGGTACTTGCTTCATATACTCCTTTAGGATTATGCACTGGTTGACTTGGAAATTTACCTTTCTCAACGGTCATTACCAAGGTCTGAACTGAAGAAGCAAGTTGTCCCACCATCTTCTCGAGGCTTGAAACTGATTGAGCTTGTGAATTGAAGCATGCTCTCAACTCATTTCGTAGTCCATCAATGGTGCGGTTCTGTTGCTCAATCGTGGAGTGAGTAAGATTCTTCAGATTCTGGAATGAATCCTTCCATGGTCTGGTTTGAGAGTAATTCTAGTTCTGATTGTATGGTCTAAATGGTGGCTGAGAGGCTTGAGGAACTTGAGGAATTGGTTGCATTGGTGGAGCTGGAGCTGTTGGTCCATTTTGTTGGAATTCTTGAGACCATGAAAAATTGGGGTGGTCTCTCCATCCAGGGTTATATGTGTTGAAGTATGGGTTGTAATTCGATGGTTTTCTCATTACACCTATGGCATTGGCTTGATTTGGATATGAGTCATGGTCATGTGGCTCTATTGATTTAACAGTCGATAACGATGCTATTTGTCGAGAGAGACCTTCAATTATCGCTTTGACTTCTTTAATTTCTGAACTTAACTCGCCAATGTGAACCTCATTTACTCCCTTAATTCTTCTAGTATTTCTGAGTGATCGACTCCGTTGTTGGGAATTATCTGCTTGTCGCTGGAAAAATTCTCAAATCTCTGATGCACTTTTTGACATTAGCTCTCCTCCACTTGTTGCCATTAGCCATTCTTGCACATTCGGCAATAATCCCTCTAAAAAGTATTGGCATTGGTGCCATTTCTCGTACCCATGATGTGGACACTTCAAGACTAGCCCATTAAATCGCTCCCATGTTTCAAAAAACTGCTCGTCCTCTCTTTGGGTAAACTCTGAGATTTCCCTGCGAATAGCATTGGTTTTATGCACTGGGAAATATTTATTTAAAAATTTCGTTACCATTTGTTCCCATGATGAAATGCTATTAGCAGGCAATGTATTAAGCCATGAACAAGCTCTATCCTTTAAAGAAAATGGGAATAGTCTAAGTTTAACATCATCGTCTGAAAAATTCTCGTATTTAAAAGTTTGACAAATAGCATGAAAATCATTCAAATGATTATATGGGTCCTCATTTTCTAGGCCATAGAATGTTGGGAGACAATTTAGCACACTAGGTTTTAATTCAAAACTCCTATCAGCTACATTTGGGTATCTTATGCATGATGTGCTCAAATTAGCTAAGGGACTAAAATAGTCCTTAAATGGCTTCTCCTGTGGTTGCAAATCCATTTTATTTTTAACTTGTTTGTGTGTGCGAAGTGTTTTCTCAAGTTCAAGGTCTATAGGTTCAAGATTAGGAAATAATGACCTACGACCATGCATGCAAAAAAAATAAAATGAAAATAAAGATGTGAACAAAACAAATAAAAATAAAGGAGAGGGAGAAATTACGATACTAACCTTATTGCGCTATTACAACCTTACTATAAAAATACACAAAAAAATAGGTGAAATAAATTAACTAAAAATAAATTAATAAGCTAAACAAAAAAAATACAAAGAAAATTAAATTGAAAATTAAATTACATGATTTTAAAGAAGAGAAAAAGAAAAGAAATTCTTACTTCTAAATGTAGATTCACTTTTTTTTTCTTTTTTTCTTTTTTTTAAAGAAAAAAATACAAGAAAACAATTAAATGGAATTATTCACAAAAATTAATTATATGAATTAAAATTACTTACCTCCCCGGCAACGGCGCCAAAAACTTGTTGTGCAAATTTTATTGAACTCGCAAGTGCACGAATCTATTGTAGTATAGATCAATGGTGATGAGTGTCGATCCCATGAGGAGGTAGATTTTAATTATATATAGAATTAATTTTGTAAATGGGTGGTTGGATTTGTGATGAAAACGATTTGGATTATCCTAAAATTGGAATTGAAATGGCGAGAATAAACTGAAGATAAATCTATTGAAATGATGTACTTGGGTATCTGGATCCATATCAACATGCACCATGGGCTAAATATTCCTTATTAATACCAATTAAATCATGAGGGGGGAATCTACACCTCATGAACCACGCTCTAATCAATATGGTGCTAAGGGCTTATCGTGCCAAATAATAATAACCTTATACTAGGGAGCCGGTAAAACCAGGGCGGTACTAGACAAGATTATTATTATTTGTCAACGAAAAGTCAAAACATCCACAAAAACTAAAGGGGAAGAGAAAATAAATTTACCAAATAAAGCCCATGACACATGTTGAGACTTCACCTTCAACCCAAGCTTGAAAGAAAATTAGCCACTCATAATTGGATGCTCAGGATTGCGCCACGTCATCAGTCAACAGTACGCGTGAACAGTACGCGGTTTGACCACGTGGATGAACAGTAACACGGTTTGACCCGGGTGAACAGTGACGCGGTTTGGTTGAAAATAATCTTGTGTGTTGCATGTACCGTACGTGAGATTTTTGATCCACTGATATGTTGCCACGTCATCGATCAACAGTGCATAAGAATTTTAGTCCAACAGGATCGTGACACCTCATCAGTCAATGCCACATCATCGGTTAATGCCACGTCATCGATCCGTCTATATGAACAGTGCCGTGAACAGTAACGTAGACAGTACTCGTACATGTGAATAGTACCGTACATGTGAACAACACCATTTTTCCTTTTGTGCTCCTCCTAAGGTTTTCGACCGTCCTGAGTTCAAAAATGATGTTCGTTTTGCCATCTGATCTCTCCTTTATTATGAAATGACCATGATACCCCTAAAATACATAAAATACTTAATTAAAATAAAACACACATAATTAAATTACAAGAAACTTAAATACATAAAAGTAAGGGTTGTTAGTAAGACATGAAATGTAAAATGACGATTTTCTCTTTTATAAATATACATTTTCTAACACTCAACACTATGCAGGCTTAATAATTTTGTGAAAGTTCTCCTACGATTAGGGGGAGCAAAGTGATTTATACTTGGTGAATAATGAAGATGGATTTTAGTGGATAGTGCAACAATGCACACAATTCTATGAAATAAAAAATATTTCCACAATTTAATAATAGCTAATGTTAATGTTAATACGATATCTGGCTCTACTGATCTAACTGAAGGCTCCCGAAGAGCTATTATTATGTTACCAAAAGGTACAAAATTACATATAAATGATGCTTTATACTCCAGTAGATCTACCAGAAATCTGCTTAGTTTCAAGGATATTCGTCAAAACGGATACCACATTGAAACATCTAATAAAGGTAATAGTGAATTTCTTTGCATTACTTCAATTATTTCATGTTAGAAGTATGTACTAAAAAAACTACCTTCTCTTTCTTCTAGGTTGTATAATACAATTATAAGAACAATAGAAATAAACTTTACAAGAACCAGAAGTTCTCTGATCCAAAGATTTTTAAACTTTGGCATGATCGACTTGGGCATCCTGGATCAATCATGATGCGTCGTATTATAAAAAAATTCATGTGGACATCAATTAAAGAACCAGAAGATTCTTTTGCCAACTAAAAGTCCATGTGCTGCTTGTTCTCAAAGCAAATTAATAATTCAATTATCTCCAATGAAAGTAAGTCTTGAATCTCCTAAATTTTTAGAAAGAATCCAAGGGGATATATGTGGCCCTATACATCCAAGTTGTGGACCGTTTCGTTATTTCTTAGTCTTAATGGATACATCAACTAGATAGTCACATGTCTCTCTACTTTCTAATCATGGTGTTGCATTTGCTAGATTTCTTACTCAAATCATTAGATTAAGAGCACAACTTCTTGATTTTCTTATTAAAAAAATTAAACTTGATAATGCTGATGAATTACATTTAAATCTTTTAATGATTATTGTATGCCTATTGGAATTGATGTTGAGCATTATGTTGCACACACTCATGCACAAAATGGTTTAGCTGAATCTTTAATTAAGCATTTACAATTAATTGCAAGACCATTAATTCTTAGATCAAATTTTCCTTTTCCATGTTGGGGACATGCAATACTACATCCTGCATCATTAGTTCGTGTTCGACCAAGTTCTTATCATACATATTCACCTTCACAACTTGTTTTTGGCCAACAGCCAGATATTTATCATTTGAAAATTTCTAGATGTGTTGTTAACGTCCCACTTGCTTCCCTCAAAGAAATAAAATGGGTTTGCAACAAAGACTTAGAATTTATATTGGTTTTGATACTCTATCAATAATTAGGTTTCTTAAACCTTTAATTGGAGATTTGTTTAATGTATGGTTTGCAGATTACTATTTTGATGAACAAGTTTCCCATCATTAGAGGGAGAAAAGACAAAAACAAATGAATCATTGGAAATTACATGGCATGCATCATCATTATCTTATCTTGATCCTCGTACAAATCAAAGTGAACTTAAAGTTCAAAGGATCATTCATTTGCAAAATACTGCAAATCAATTTCCTGATGCATTTACTGATTCAAGAAAAATAACAGAACCATATATTCCAACTGAAAATGCCCCAGCACGTGTTGAGATCCCCGAAGGACAACACAACAAAACTAACAAAAGTAAAGTACATTTGAAACATAGAAGGCCAATTGGCTCAAAAGACAAAATTCCCCGGAAGAGAAAAACACAAAAACGTTACAAAATGAAATTAGCACTCTTGAAGAGTTATTTCCCGCTAATCAAATACTAGAGATTGATCAATTAAATAATATTCGTCCCATTGACCCAAAAAAAGAAAATTTGCCAACAACTAAGAAAGTATCAATTTCTCCTGAAGAGAAACAAAATAATGAAATTATGATTGGTTTTGCTGGTATAGAAAAATCTTGGGATCGAAATGAAATTATTATTGATGATATTCTTTCATTTACTATGGCTCTTAATATCATAAATGATGATGAGGATCCTGACCCAAAAACTGTAGAAGAATGTCGACATAGAAATGATTGGTCAAAGTGGAAAGATGCTATTCAAATAGAGCTAAATTCACTTGCAAAACAAAAGTATTCAGACCAGTAGTCCTGATACCTGAAGATGTCAAACTTGTTGGTTATAAGTGAGTATTCGTTAGAAAACAAAATAAGATAAATGAAAATATGAGATATAAAGGAAGGTTAGTTGCACAAGGTTTTTCTCAAAGATCTGGCATTGATTATGAGGAGACATATTCTCCTATTATGGATGCAATTACATTTCGATTTCTAGTTAGTCTCATAGCCTCTGAAAGGCTTGATATGCATCTTATGACTACATATCTATACAGCTCTATTGATACAGATATTTATATGAAACTTTCTGAAGGATTTAAAATGTCAGAAGCAAACAAATTAAAACCTCATAGTTTATATTCTTTGAAACTATAATTATCATTGTCTGGATTAAACTAGTCTAGACGTATGTGGTATAATCGCCTAAGCAACTATTTATTGAAAAAAAGATATGTAAATAATCTAATTTTTCGTTGTGTGTTTATTAAAAATTTTGAAATTGGATTTGCAATTGTTACAGTATATATTGATGATTTAAATCTTATTGGAACTCCTAAAGAACTTTCAAAAACATCTTCATGTTTGAAAAATGAGTTTGCAATAAAAGAAATTGAAAAAACAATACATGTCTTTGCTTACAAATTGAGTATTTACTAAGTGGAATACTCTTACATCAGTCAACATACACTAAAAAGTTTTAAAGTGTTTTTATATGGATAAAGCTCCTCCATTAAGTACTCCAATGGTGGTACGATCACTTGATGTAGAAAAAGATCTATTTCATCCTAAAGATCCATTTCATCCTAAAGAAGATGGCGAAGCAATTCTTGGTCCTGAAGTACCATATTTAAGTGCAATTGGTGCACTCATATATCTTCCAAATTGTACTCGACCTGATATTGCATTTTTAGTTAATTTATTAGCAAGATATAGTTCTGCACCAACTTGTAGGCATTGGAATGATATAAAGTATGTATTTCGCTATCTTTGTGGAACAATTGACATAGATTTATTTTATCCAAATTGATCAAAATCACCAATAATTGGATATGCAGGTGTTGGATATCACTCTGATTCATACAAAGCCTGATCTCAAATGGGTTATTTATTAAGCTCTGGTAATAGTGTTGTATCATGGCGATCAATGAAACAAACAATAGTTGCAACATCTTCAAATCATTTAGAAATTCTTGCTATTCATGAAGCAAGTCATGAGTGCATTTGGTTAAGATCAATGATACAATATATTCGAGAAACATGTGGATTGTCATCAATTAAAAATAACCCCACAATATTATATGAGGATAATACAACATGCATTGCCCAAATTAAAGGTGGTTATATAAAAGGTGAAAGGACCAAGCATACTTCACCTAAGTTTTTTTATACACATGAACTTCAAAAGAGTGGTGATATAAATATTCAGCAAATACACTAAAGTGACAATCTTGCAGATTTATTTACAAAACCCCTACCAACAGCGACATTCAAAAAGTTGGTACACAAAATTGGGATGTGTCAATTCAAAAAACATTTCTCCAAATCTTGAAGAATCTATGTCAAGATGAGAGGGAGTATACTTGTTGGGGAAAATAATTTATTTTGGAGGGAATTTTATATGTTGTACTCTTTTTCCTCACTAGGTTTTTATCCCATAGGGTTTTTCCTAGTAAGGTTTCAATGAGGCAACTCTATATCTCCAAAATAATTCAAGATATCAATTAATAATGTACTCTTTTTCCTTTACTAGTTTTTCCTTAAGGGTTTTTTTTTAGTAAAGGTTTTAATGAGGCATATTCTTTATAATGAACATCCAAGGGAGAGTGTTATAAATTTATTAAAATAAATGTGAATATTCATAACATATATCTCTTGACTGTTCATAACATATATCTCTTAGTCTCCCTACTATCTCCCATTAACAACCTTTACCTTTCTTATAACTCATACTATCTCATAAGGAATTATGATCAATAATTTTTCATTAATTTCATGGAGTGATTATATAACTATAAAAAGAGAACTCATCTCTTTGTTTTGTACACACATTTTTAGAATGAACAAAATCACTATATAATATATTACTCTCTCATTTTACTCTTCATCTTGTATTGCTCTTTTATTTTGTGTTGCTGGCTAATAGCTTTTCTAACAAAGAATAATTACTGATACTTTATTTGCGTTACAGTCTATATATTCAACTAGATAAAATAATATTATCGTATGGACAAAATTAACAAAATTTATGAGAGCGAAATCCGTGGACTTAAGGTCTTCATCGCAGTCACGATCCTCATCTTCTTGTCAAAATAAGTAAATAAAAAGAAATAAAAAGTCATAGTAATAATTAGAACTTAGAAATAAAAGGCCGTAGCCCTTAATTCACATTATGACGTCGCCATTGTGGATGAGGCACTTACAATACTTGACAAGCATTATAAACGCGTTGTCCCTGTTTTACAAAAGAGCATTCATGTCGATATTGAAAATTTTAATTTAGTGTTGAAAGTTCTTCCAGCCAAGCGACTATGCTTTCTGTTACTTCAACAAACTCATCATGAGATATTAATATTAATATATATATAGCATAGTGCAAGAAAAAATAGCATAATTATGCAAGAGAGGACTCACCAAGTTTTCTTAGAAATGGAAAAAAAATGGGTCTTGAACACTGTGTTAAGCTTTTATTGGTGGCTTGACACCTCAAATTCAGGCATTGCTTAGCGCTTAATTTAAATGGGTTTAATGCGTCATTGTTGATGAAAGCGTATGCATGGGCGCAATAAGTGAATGAAAAATGAGCCATTAATGCTTTTCAAGCACTTGAGACTTTTTCCTATCACGTGGGGACGTTACGTGAAGAGTTTGTTCTTTTTTCTTTGGGGCTGACGTAAAAGTCGAGCCCTTCTGGATGAGTATCTATGCAAGTACTTTATTTTCCTTCTTCTGTTCAAAATTGTATACATATAGCTATATCAATCTGACAACTTAGCACTCAGTTTGCTAAATCCGCGAAGATCAATATGCGCTTATTATTCTTCTCTGTTCCTATGTTATTTTTACAGTACTGTTTCATGGCTAGCTTAACGATGGCGACTGTAAAAAAACTAACAACAGATCTGTTGTGAAATTAACCCTTTAATTACTGGATTAATACACCCCAAGATCTAACTCAAACTTAAAGACTCAAGAATCAAACCTAAGCTAACCAAGAACAACGATCAGATCAAAGAACACAGCTCAAAGAATTAAGAACATACACAAGAACTTAAGTGGTTCAACACCTTTGAGGGTGCCTGCATCCACTGGAGAAAACAACTCAAGGAGCAACTTTATTTAAGTTTCAAGGTTACAGAGATGATAATACGTAATACAGAGAACACTCACAAAGTTTAACTCTCACTATGGCTGCCTTATCACTCTCTCCTTGATACCACACGATCACACCAGAACCAGTTCGTATATATATCAGTTAAGCGGGCGTAACAGATCCAGAAGTTTCCCTCCAAATTCAACAGCCTTAACCAATTTGATCACGAGCTTCTCACGTGCAACTTAAACCTTCCTTAAACGATAGCAAGCTGGGCTATTTAAGCTTAGAGTAGGAGTGCGTAAATCACGTGAGGGTTTAATTGTCTTGTACGACATTGATAAGTTGTCGGCTCTGGAATCTTGTTCAACTGAAATGACATGTCACTCATCTTGGCAACTTTCAAACGACAAGTTGTTCTGACGAGTTTGAGTTCATTTAAATAATCTCCGCCTTGAACTCAACACTCACAGCTCCCTCCTTTCACATTGTCTTATCCCCATCTGCAGCTTCTTAAAACCTACATATACATGCTAAGTTCATGCAAAGGATGAATTTGGCAGTAGGCACAACCTTGGTTAACATGTCGGCTAGATTTTCTTCAGTATGAATCTTCAGCAACTTTACAGCTCCCATTGACACCTCAAGTCTCACGAAATGCAACTTAACATCTATATGAAATATAAGTGTGCAACCCAAGAGAGGGTGAATTGGAATTTAAAAAAAAAATATCCTAGCAAATCCTCACAACAAGTAATCTAATGTCTTAACAAAAATTGAAAGCAATAAGTTCAATAAAAGCACAATAATTAATGAGTAAGGAGAAAAGAAACAAACACACGAATTTTTACATGATTCAACAATCCCCGCCTACATCCCCGCCTACGTCCACTCCTCCAAGCAATCCAACCTTGAGGATTTCACTATCCAAGCCTTTCCAAGGCTTCAACCGTTTACAATTGACTTCAAGGTATCAATGAACATTTACAACAAAGAGATTATCTCTCAATCTCTTCACTCAAGTGTCTCACACACTCAAATTCTTACAATTGAGATGAAGAAATGAAAGTTACAATGAAACTCACTCAATGAGTAGATATTCAAAAATGAAGAACAAGGAATGATTCAATGTTTTGTGTTTTGCAAGTTGAAGGCTCAAGATATCTCGTGTGCTTTTTGTTTTTGCTTGTTGGACAGATTGAAAATAAATTAGATTTGAGTTTTTATAGTTTGAGCTAAAAAACTAGCCGTTATACACATTTTGGTCATAATCGGCTTATCGTTTATGGACATCCGGTTAGCCGCTTAATGTTACCATTACAGCCACAATTTTGAATTTCTGAACATCCGGTATGTCGCTTGTGAAATCTGGTTAGCCGTTTAAGTTCCAGAAATATTCTACCCGAATCCGGTGTACTGTTTGTCAGGATCCGGTTAGCCGCTTGCTACAGTAACTGCTACAGTGAAATATTTTCTAAATTTATAGTTTGACCTTAAAACTTTATAAAACTATATTATGGCCCAAAACGTCATGAAAGCTTTCAAATAGGTCTAATTTCAGAATTTTTAAATTATGCTTTGTCAATCCCAAAACTTTCTAAAATTATGATTTCACCCAAACTATGTGAAATTATAGAATGACCTAAAATATTTAAATAGTTTCAAATAGGTCCAAATCCAAAATTTTAAAACAATATCAAAGATTTTAAAATACTTTCATTTTAGTACAAAATACTTTAATTCCATAACATTATTTTCTTATTGTAAAAGCACAATTCGTAAATCTTTGTTTAATCAACACATGTGGTTTGTTATCATCAAAATCAATATCTATAGCCATATAGGCTAACAATCTCCCCCTTTTTGATGATGACAAAACACATTATAAAAATTTAATCTAGTTATGAAAAGCTCCCCCTTAATCAATGCAAGGTTAAAAAAAATTGATTTGAAAAATTATTTAAAAAGACTCCCCCTGCATACATGCATACTCCCCCTGCATACATGTATATTTTTATAACACGTTTTTTTATAACACATATTAAATTATTCTCCCCCTTTATCATCAAAAAGAATAAAAGAATAAGAGAATAAGAGCTCCCCTATCAATCATCAAAATCGCAATATAAGCACATTAGTTCAAAAATATCCATAATCTATAACAAACAATCAAAACAATCCATATCATCCTAAACAAATAGCTATCATCCAAAACAAATACATAATCCAAAAGCATAATAACCATCCATATAGTCGAAAATAAAAGAACATAATGCGGGAAATGAAATGTAGGTGTGTCCAAATACAAGCATAAAAGACTATGGAGGTGGTGAGGATGGTGGTGATGGAGGTGGATACAGATATGGAATGCCGAAGTGCTCAAAGAGAAGGCGCTGTCCATGAATGAGCTGCCGCTGCTGCTGTTGCTTAAACTCAGTCTGCCGCACCGAGAGTGTCCGCACCTCATCCATAAGCGGCTGAAGAGTAACATCTTCAGAGGTAGGAGGCTGTGGAGGTGATGAAACGGATGCAGAGACATCAGGAGCTGAAACAATCACGGGAGGATCTCGGCGTCTACGCTGCCCCCGAAATGAGACTGAGAAAATGGGTATCTGATCGGCTGGAACCACAGCATTAAGTGGCCAATCATCACTCAGAGCAAGAAAGGTAAACTTGTTCTCAGTGTATTTGACCCAAGTGCCATTTTTCCACTCAAAGTCTAAGCCGAAAATAACATCATCCCTTATACCCTTAGACGGTCTACACGACAGTTCTTTAATCGGTACATCAAAAAATTTCAGGATTCGGGTAATGAAATGACCATATGGAAGGGAGCGGGTAATCAACTTAGGTATACTGAGCATGTTTCAGACAATGGTAAATCCTAAGTCGATTGGACGATGTCTAAGAATACAATCAATCAAGGCGACATCTATATGAGAGACCTCATCCAAGTGACCTGATCTAGGAAGGACAATACTCTGAATAAAACGAAGTAATATCCGAGTTTGAAGACAAAGACATTGGGTGCGAAAATAGATAGTACAATCTTCATCGGAAAGGTCGACATGACGACATATATTCTTAACAGCATCAATATAAACATAGTCATTAATGTCAGGAGGTTTCCTAGGTGAAAAAATTTCTAGGCCATCATCGGAAGATCTTAGGATGGAGTTCAACTCTGAATCATCAAACTCAATTAAAACTCCTCCAACTGTGGTGATTACTTGATTCTCTTTCTCCGCGGAACAATCCATATTCGAGTAAAACACTTTCACCAAGTCAGGATATACATTTTCCTCAACAACAAATGCATTAAGCCAACCAACATCTTCCAACAATTGCAATAAAGTTCTATTGCTAATACTAAGATGATTTAACTAATCCGGTAAAACAAAAAAGGTTTGGAGTACCTCACGAGTCATGAACTGTTGGTGAAAACGTTTGGCTGGATATTTTTTGTTCTGAAAGTGTGTGGACTCGAAATTGGATTGATCGGAGGTGCTCCCTGCTTGCCGTGACCGATTGGTTGGTTGAACCAGTTCTTTGCCTTTTCTTCGAACCGGCCGAGAGCTAGACATTGTGATTTGGATTAATTTGAAGTTAAAGAGAACAAAGAAAATGTAGATGATGAAGATTGAAAGATAGTTTGAGAAACAAATTGGATCAAAAACAGCTAAGGAGGGAGAAATCTAGATAGAGGAAAATCGGCCTAAAACCTAGGTTGAAGTTGGGATCTAGGGATTTAGATGTTGAAAAAGGAGTTTAAGGATGATTTTGAGTACTTAATGAGATGGGGAATGATTTTCATGACACAATTTGATGCGAAAAAGGAAAAGGATGATAATTTTAGAGTGAGAAAGAGAGAGGAGCAAACGGTTTTTAGAGAGAGAGAGAGATTCGGTTGGCCGTATAAGAGGGAGAAGATGAATAGTTGAAATAGCTCCCGAATCTGGCTTGCCGGATTTCACTAACCGGCACCAGAAGCTTACAAGTCGTAAACGGCTTACCGGTTTGGTTTAACCAGAAATTCAGTTTTGTTCCAGTACGGCTTTCACGTGAATCCGGCTTGCCGGTTTAGCTAACCGGTAGACCGGTTGTAAGGCAGAGAGTTGCCTTTCGAATTCGGTTTACCGGATTTAGGAACCGGTTGGCCGGTTGTTTGACAGAACCATTCAAACCGCATCTGGTTTTCCGGATTAGAAAAACTGACAGACCGGTTATGAGGCAGAGAGGAGGCTTAGCAAATCCGGTTTTCCGGATTGAGAATCGGTTATCCGAATGATGACCCGAGAGCAACCAAAGATAATTCGGCTTACCGGTTTGAAAAATTCGGTTGTCTGAAATTTGTTCCAAGAGAAATCAACAAGAAAGCGGTTTTCCAGATAAGAGAAAGTGGTATACCAGTTTAGACTAGGAAATCTATTTGGCTCTAATTGATTTTTGGCAAGCTCTTATATTTGTATTACACACACCATTTTATTTTTGGCTTTAAAAATTGATTAATTTTAAATCATTTTGAGATTTAAAACTTTTCAATAAGCCATTTAATGCATGAAACATAAAATCATAAAATCATAAAATTACAAGCATATCAAGCTTATCTAATTCATGAAGCATAAATCCATATGATAACAAATATATCAAGCCATGTAGTAAAACATAAATCAAGATGCAACATTTATCATTCCAAGCTCATGTCTTATCCTTATAAAATGCTCTTCGCTAAGAGGTTTTGTAAAGATATCCGCAAGCTGATTTTCAGTAGAAATAAATTTAATTACAACATCTCCTTTTTTAACATGATCTCTAAGGAAATTATGTCTAATTTCTATACGCTTAGTCCTAGAATGTTGAATGGGATTCTTGGAAAGATTTATAGCACTAGTTTTGTCACATAAAATAGGTATTTGATCAAGTTTAATACCATAGTCTCTAAGGGTGTGTTTCATCCAAAGAATTTGTGCACAACAACTACATGCGGCAATATATTCTGCCTCGGTGGTTGAAAGCACAACCAAGTTTTGTTTCTTACTAAACCAAGAGACAAGTGAATGGCCTAGGAAGTGACATGTTCCACTAGTACTTTTTCTATCAACCTTATATCTAGCAAAATCAGCATCCGAATAATAAGTTAAATCAATATGAGTTCCCCTAGGATACCAAAGGCCAAGATTAATGGTGCCAATCAAATATCGAAAAATGCGTTTGACAGCAAGCATGTGTGACTCTTTAGGACAAGATTGAAATCTAGCACACAAGTATACATTGAACATAATATCAGGTCTACTAGCAGTCAAGTAGAGTAAGGATCCGATCATACCTGGATATGTCTTGATATCAACTTTCTTACCTTTCTCATCTTTGTCCAGCTTGATGATAGTGCTCATAGGAGTGCTTTTTGCCGTTCCATTATCATAGCCAAATCTTTTGAGTAGATCTTTCACGTACTTGGCTTGACTTATGAAAATTCCTTCATCGTTTTGTTTGATTTGAAGTCCAAGGAAGTACTTCAACTCTCCCATCATACTCATCTCAAATTCTTTACTCATACATGATGAGAAATCTTTACACAACAACTCATTAGTAGAACCAAAAATAATATCATCAACATAAATTTAAACAATAAGTATATCTTAATTCTTATGCTTAACAAATAGAGTTGTGTCCGCTTTTCCCATCGAAAAATCATTATCCAACAAAAATTTTTTAAGCCTATCATACCAAGCTCTATGTGCTTGTTTTAGATCATACAAACCTTTAGATAACTTATACACATGATCTGGAAATTTTTCATTTTCAAAACCAAGAGGTTGTTTCACATAAACTTCCTCCATAATATAACCATTTAAGAAAGCGCTCTTGACATCCATTTGATATAGAATAAAATCCTTATGACATGCATATGCTAACAACATCCTAATGGATTCTAACCTTGTTATAGGTGCAAAAGTTTCATCAAAATCAATTCTTTCTTCTTGGTTGTAACCTTGAGCCACTAATCTAGCTTTATTTCTTACAACCATACCGTATTCATCCATTTTGTTTCTAAATACCCATTTAGTGCCTATAATGGATTGATGTTCTGGATTAGGAACTAACTCCCACACATTGTTTCTCTCAAATTGATTCAATTCCTCTTGCATTGCCATAATCCAATATTCATCATTTTTCGCATCCGCAAAGGATTTTGGTTCAATTTGAGAAATAAATGCAGCATGTGTTGAGTGTTAGAAAATACATATTTATAAAGGAGAAAACCGTCATTTTACATTTCAAATCTTATTAACAACCCTTACTTTTATGTATTTAACCTTCTTGTGATTTAATTACATGTGTTTTATTTTAATTAAGTATTTTATATATTTTAGGGGCATTATAGTCATTTCACAATAAAGGAGAGATCAGATGGCAAAACGGACATCACTTTTGAACTCAGGACGGTCGAAAACCTTAGGAGGGGCATAAAAGGAAATATGGCACTATTCACATGTACGGTACTATTCACGTATACGGTACTGTATATGTTACTGTTCACGGCACTGTTCACATAGACGGATCGATGACGTGGCATTGACCGATGATGTGGCATTGACTGATGAGGTGTCACGATCCTGTTGGACTAAAATTCTTATGTACTGTTGATGGTGACGTGGTAGCATATCAGTGGACGAAAAATCTCGCGTACGGTGCATGCATCACACAGGATTATTTTCAACCAAACCGCGTTACTGTTCATCCGGGTCAAACCGTGTTACTGTTCATCCGCGTGGTCAAACCGTGGACTGTTGACTGATGACGTGGCGCAATCCTGAGCGTCCAAACTGTTTTTAATCCGATGGCCATGATTTACTCCATGTATCTATAAAAAGGGGGCCTCCCCCCCCTAATTTGATATCTCTGAATCCATTTTTGGGATCCATTTTCTGTAATTCCTTCTCCATCTTGTATTTTCTTCGTATTTTAATAAATTCCCATTTTGCCCCTAGTTCAATTATGAGTAGCTAATTTTCTTTCAAGCTTGGGTTGAAGGTGAAGTCTCAACATGTGTCATGGGCTTTATTTGGTAAATTTATTTTCTTTTCCCCTCTAGTTTTTGTGGATGATTTGACTTATCGTCGACAAATAATACTGATCTTGTCTAGATACCGCCTTGGTTACACCGGCTCTCTAGTATAAGGTTATTATTATTTGGCACGATAAGCCCTTAGCACCATATTGATTAGAGCGTGGTTCATGAGGTGTGGATTCCCCCCTCATGATTTAATTGGCATTAATACGGATTATTTAGCCCATGATGCATGTTGATACGGATCCAGATACCCAAGTACGTCATTTCAATAGATTTCGCTTCAATTTATTCTCGCCATTGCAATTCCAATTTTAGAATTTATTATCGCCATTTCAATTCCAATTTTAGGATAATTTAAATCACTTCCACCACAATTCCAACCACCCATTTACAAAATTAATTCTACATATTATTAAAATCCACCTCCTCGTGGGATCGACACTCGTCACCATTAGTCTATACTACAATAGATTCGTGCGCTTGCGAGTATATTAAAATTTGCACAACAGCATGCTCACATGTGTTCCCAAGAGATGATCTAGTGGTAACACCTCGTGAAGGATCTCCTAAAATTACATCCTTAGGGTGAGAGGAAACATACCTCCACTCCTTGGGGAGTGTTTGAGAAGTACCTTTATTTTGCTCTACATTTGTTTCTTCATGATGTTCCTCTTAAATTCCATGTGGTGCGTCTTCTTGGTTGTCATTTGATACTTCTTCTTGTTGTTCTTCTTCTGCATTATCATCAACAACTACTTTCTCCGTAGAGGAGGGGTTAGACTCATCAAATGTAACATGTATAGATTCTTCCACAACTAAAGTTCTTTTATTATAAACTCTATAAGCTTTGCCTGAATTTGAATAACCAAGAAAAATACCAACATCAGATTTTGGATCAAATTTACCAAGATTATCTTTTGTGTTCAAAACAAAACATTTGCATCCAAAAACTTTAAAATAGCCAATATTGGGTTTTCTATCTTTCCAAAGCTCATATGGAGTTTTATTAAGATTAGGTCTAATCAACACACGATTTAAAACATAACAAGCGGTGTTGACGGCTTCGGCCCAAAAATACTTAGGCAAAGAGTTTTCATTCAACATGGTCCTAGCCATTTCTTGAATAGACCTATTCTTTCTCTCTACTACTCCATTTTGTTGTGGAGTCCTAGGCGACGAAAATTAATGTTCAATGCCAAAGTCATTACAAAAATTTTTAAATGCATGATTTTCAAATTCTCCACCATGATCACTTCTAATACAAGAAATAGAATAACTTTTTTCATTTTGAACATTTTTATAGAAAATTCGAAATGCATCAATGGCATCATCCTTATTAGCTAAGAACAATACCCATGTGTACCTAGAATAATCATCCATAATTACAAATGCATAAAATTTGCCACTTAAACTAGCATATCTAGAAGGTCCAAACAAATCTATGTGAAGTAATTGAAGTGGTTTTGAAGGAAGTTTTGATTTGTTTTCCAAATTGGCATGCTTCACAAATTCTATCTTTTTTAAAACTGATTTTTGGAAGACCTTTAACTAAATCATTTTTCACGATTTTTGAAATCAAATCCATGCTTGCATGACCTAATCTTCTATGCCATAACCAACCATCATCATGCAATGCGGAGAGACATTTATCATGTATTGATGCACAATCTATATTAATGGTATAGACATTAACACATCTATTTCCTACAAACAAGACTTTCCCATCACATGCATTCTCAATAACACATTTTGATTCATTAAAGATAACTCTATATCCTTTATCACATAATTGACTAATACTAAGCAAGTTGTGTTTCAAGTTTTCAACCAAAAGTTTTCAACCAAACACACATTTTCAATGAGAGTAGAAGATACATTACCGACATTTCTAATCCCAATGATTTTTCCTTTTGAATTATCTTCAAACGATATATCTCCACCATTTTCGATCTTAGTAAAACTTGAAAACCAAGAATAATTCCCCGTCATGTGTCTTGAACAACCGTTGTCCAACTATCACTTATTCTTCTTCTTCTTCAAGCCTTGTAGAGAAAATCTCAAGTTTTAGGTACCCAAACCTTTTTAGGTCCTTGAGAGTTAGCAATGGTTCCTTTCGAAACCCAAACACATTTCACACCATAATATGCATTTCTCTTTACTGCACATCTATTTTTCATATGACCATCTTGATTACAATAATGACATACAATTTGATTGTTACTAGATGTATTCTTCACAAAATAACTCTTGTAAAATTTTTGTTTCAAATTTGGTTTATAACCAATCCCACTTTTGTCAAATACACATTTTTGTGAGTTAAGCAAATTGTTCAACATCTTTTGCCCATTTTTGAATTTTAGCACAATTTCATTTAGTTCATTACTCTTCTTTCTAAACATTTCATTTTCATTTTTCAAGTCATTCATATGTAACTCTAAGTGCTCATGTGGAGTGCTAGAACTCTCAAATAATGCAATGCTATCATGCAATGTTTTGTTTTCTAATTCTAGACATGTAATCTTTGCACTAAATGATTCATTTTCATTTTTAAGCTCTATCATCTTCTTTTTAAGACATATATTCTTTTTACCAATCTTCATCAGCTCATTATGCAAATTCTTAAAGGCATCATATAATTCATCATATGTAGGAAGAACACTTACCTCATCAAGTTCATCACATGATTCTTCCCCAACAGCCATGAGAGCTAAGTTTGTCATTTCTTATTGCTCATCATCATCACTTGTTTCCTCATCGCTATCATCCCATGTGGCCACCATAGCTTTCTTCTTGCGTTTGTTGAGAAGAGGACATTCTGGTCGTATGTGTCCGGGCTTCTTGCATTCATAACAAGCGATTGGCTCCTTCTTCTCCTTCTTATTCTTGCAGCCTCTGAACTTTCTCTACTCATTATTCTTTTTGTAAAATTTTCTGAATCTTCTAGCCAACATTGCCAACTCCTCATCATCTATTTCGCTTTCCTCATCACTCTCACGTTTTGAAGCCTTGAGAGCAATATTTTTCTTCTTTTCCTCATGCCATTTTTTAGCTGCCAAATCTTCTTTATATGAAATGAAAGAACCAATTAAATCATCAATAGGTAAAACATTTAAATCTTTGGCTTCCTTAATGGAAGTCCTTTTTTGTCTCCATTCCTTAAGTAGCGACCTAATAATTTCTTAACTTTTTCGCTATTTGAAAATGTCTTTCCTAGGGCTCCTAGAGTGTTCACTATGTCCGTAAATCTAGTATACATAGAGTACACATTCTCATTTTGTTCCATTTAGAACAATTCATATTGTCGAGTGTACCTACTTATTTTAGATTCTTTCACTTGGTTCATGCCTTCAAAGACAACTTCAAGTTTGTGCCAAATCTCATTAGCACTTTCGCAACTAGACACTCTATGAAACTCTTTCTTATCCAATGCACAAAACAAGGCATTCAGGGCCTTGGAATTTAGAGAAGCTTTTCTCTTCTCGAATTCATTCCATTCCCGTGAAGGTTTTGGAATATCTTCCCCGACTTTATTTTTAGTCAAGGGCATGAAACGACCATCATTAACAATTTCTCAAATTTCATAATCTAAGGCTTGCAAGTAAATTCTCATCCTAGTTTTTCAATATGGGTAATCGTTTCTATCAAAGTAAGGTGGTCTAATGATGGACTGTCCTTTCCTAAATGTGGAATCATTTTGAGTTGTCATTGATCTTTAGCTCTAGACGATTAGGTCTAAATAAGAGCACCTTGCTCTGATACCAAATGAAATATAAGTGTGCAACCCAAGAAGGGGGTGAATTGGAATTTTAAAAAAAAATCCTAGCAAATCCTAGCAAATCCACACAACAAGCAATCTAATGTCTTAATAAAAATTGAAAGCAATAAGTTCAATAAAAGCACAATAATTAATGAGTAAGGGAGAAGAGAAACAAACACATGAATTTTTACGTGGTTTGGCAATCCCCGCCTACGTCCACGCCTCCAAGCAATCCAAGCTTGAGGATTTCACTATCCAAGCTTTTCTAAGGCTTCAACCGTTTACAATTGACTTCAAGGTGTCAATGAACCTTTACAACAAAGAGATTATCTCCCAATCTTTTCACTCAAGTGTCTCACACACTCAAACTCTTACAATTGAGATGAAGAAATAAAAGTTACAATAAAACTCACTCAATGAGTAGATATTCAAAAATGAAGAACAAGGAATTATTCAATGTTTTATGTTTTACAAGTTGAAGTCTCAAGATATCTCGTATGCTTTTTGTTATTGCTTGTTGGAGAGATTGAAAATGAATTGGATTTGAGTTTTTATAGTTTGAGCTCAAAAACTTAATGTTTTGCACATTTTGGTCATAACCGGCTTACCGTTTATAGACATCCGGTTAGCCGCTTAATGTTACCGTTAAAGCCACAATTTTGAATTTCTGAACATCCGGTATGTCGCTTGTGAAATCTGGTTAGCCGTTTAAGTTCCAGAAACATTCTGGCCAAATCTGGTCTACCGTTTGTCAGGATCCAGTTAGCCGCTTGCTACAGTAACTGCTACAGTGAAATATTTTCTAAATTTATAGTTTGATCTCAAAACTTTATAAAATTATATTATGGCCCAAAACGTTATGAAAGCTTTCAAATAGGTCCAATTTCAGAATTTTTAAATTATGCTTTGTCAATCCCAAAACTTTCTAAAATTATGATTTCACCCAAACTATGTGAAATTATAGAATGACCTAAAATATTTAAATAGTTTCAAATAGGTCCAAATAGGTCCAAATCCGAAATTTTAAAACAATATCAAAGATTTTAAAATACTTTCATTTTAGTCCAAAATACTTTAATTCCATAACATTATTTTCTTATTGTAAAAGCACAATTCATAAATCTTTGTTTAATTAACACATGTGGTTTGTTATCATCAAAATCAATATCTATAGCCATATAGGCTAACACTATATGTTTTGTTTTCTCGTGATGGGATTGATTCTTGCTAAGATGTATAGCACTCTGACTATCACTGTATACTGTTACAGATTCTTGCTTAGCTCCTAACTCAGCTGTCATGCCTTTCAGCCAATTGCTTCTTTGAAAGCTCCAGCTGCTGCAGTATACTCAGCCTCTGTAGTGGACAAAGCCACTATATTCTATAATGTTGCTTTCCAGCTAACTGTGCAACCTCCCATAGTAAACAAATACCCTATTTGTGACCTCATTTTATCAAGATCGCCAACAAAATCAGCATCCACATAACCAATTAGTGTGTGTCCATTTTTGTCTTCTCCACCATAGACCAAACCAACCTCCAGAGTCCCCTTCAAATACCTCATAATCCACTGAACAGCTCACCAGTGTTCATATCATGAATTTGCCATAAACCTGCTCACCAAACTCATAGCATGTGAGGAATCAGGTCTGGTGAGTACCATGGCATACATGAGGCTACCTACTGCACTTAAGTAGGGTATACATGCCATTTTCTGTTGTTCTGCTTCAGTTTGAGGGCACTATGCAGCAGACAACTTGAAGTAGCTTGTCAATGGTGTCTGCACTTGCTTAGCATTATTCATTCCAAATCTCACCAAAACCTTCTGAATGTAGCTCTGTTGAGTTAAGAACAAAATCTTCTTGCTCATGTTCCTGATGATATCCATCCCCAGAATTCTCTTAGCTTCTCCAAGTTCCTTCATTTCAAATTCCCTACTCAAAAGTCTCTTCAAATTATTGATCTCTTCTCTGTCATGGCATGCAATCAGCATGTCATCTACATACAGTAGAAGATATATCATTCCCCCTCCACTTGTCTTTTTGAAGTACACACAGCAATCATAGTTGCATCTGTTAAAGGCATGTGTTATCATGAAGTTATCAAACTTCATATAACATTGCCTAGGTGATTGTGTTAATCCATATAGAGACTTTTTAAGTAAGCATACACAATCTTCTTTACCAGAAACTCCACTTGAAACTTCACTTTATCAGTCTCAACACCTGATTCAGTGTTGTTAACAAGACTCCTTGGTCTATTCAAAAACTCATCTTCATGGAATGTTACATCTTTGCTTATGATGCACTGTGGTGGTTTTGAGTGAACACACCACAATCTATAGCCTTTGACACCCTCTGGATACCCCAGAAACCTGCATTTTAATGTTCTTGGTTCCAGCTTACCCTGCTTCACATGAGCATATGTTGTGCAGCCAAAGATTCTGAGTTTTGCATAATCAGCCATTCTTCCTTACCACAGTTCTATTGGTGTTTTACAACCTATGGCAGTTGATGGTCTCCTGTTGACTAGGTAGCATGTTGTGTTTGAAGCTTCTGCCCAAAGGTTTTTTAGAAGCTTAGAATAGATCAGTTTGCATCTTACCTTCTCCACCAAAGTCCTATTCATCCTCTCAGTAAGGCCATTTTGTTGAGGAGTATAGGTGACAGTTTTGTGCCTTTGAATACCATTCTTCTTACAGAATTCTTCAACCATCTTGTTGCAGTACTCCAAGCCATTATCTGTCCTCAGAGCTTTCACCTTCAAACCAGTTTGGTTCTCAACAAAAATCTTCCACTTTTTGAATTTTTCCAGAGCCTCATCTTTACTTTTGAGAGCAAAGACCCAAACCATCCTTGAAAAATCATCTATAAAAGTCGGAAAGTATTTACACTCACCTAGTGAATTCACTTGTGCAGGCCCCCACAAATTAGAGTGTATGTATCCAAGTTTCTCTTTAGTGGTGTGAGCTGCAGTCTCAAACCTTAGCCTAGAAGACTTTCCTAGAATACAATCTTCACAGAACCCCCAAAGCTCCTATCTGATCTTTCCCAAACACTCCTTGTTTTTGTAGCTCTCTCAAACCTCTTTCACTGATATGCCCTATCCTCAAATGCCACAACATTAATCTGTTCCCTCCACTGTCAGTTACATTTGCCTCTCCAACAACAGTATGTCCATCGAACACATACATGCCATTTTGTTTTATACCTTTCATGATCACCATTGAGCCTTTAATTACCCTCAATACCCTTTTTTCAGTCTTAATCATACAACCTGTTTGGTCTAGCATGCCAATTGAAATTAAGCTCCTTTTTAATTCATGAACAAACCTAACTTGTGTTAATTCCTTTACCACACCATCAAACATTCTAAGGCTAACAGACCCAATACCAACCACTTTACACATTGAGTTATTACCCATTAAAACTATACCCCCATCACATGGCTGATATGAGGTAAAATAGCTTCTATTTGGACACATATGAAAGGTACAACCTGAGTCAAGGACCCACTGACCTTGAGGTTTCTGATTTGTGGCAATGAGTACTCCAGCTGTTTCAAAGCTACCTTCTTCTTCTGTGGCTAGGGCTGCATTTCTTGTCTTTTCTTTGATTTCTTTATTCTTGTTCTTCCTTTCAAGGCAATCTCTTTTGAAATGCCCTTCTTTATGGCAATGAAAACACTTCAAATTCTTCTGTTTAGACTTTGATCTGCCTTGTTTATTTCCCTTACTTTCTCTCTTCTCAGGTCTGCCTCTTGCCATCGGTCCATCACTTGTCAGCTCTAGAATCTTGTTCAACTGAAATGACATGTCACTCATCTTGGCAACTTTCAAACGACAAGTTGTTCTGACGAGTTTGAGTTCATTTCAACAAGATCAATATGTTCTTCTAGCATTCAAAGACCATGTCGCTAATCCTTGGAGTGTTCTCACAAACAATTGGTCTATTTTTATCCAGTGTGTAGTTGGATAGGTATTTCTTGTTTTACTCGCCATCAGAGAGTCACAGCCTTGAATATTTCATATATGGGTCTCCAAGGCACCATTCCTCCACACTTGGGAAACCTCTTATTCCTTGTATATCTTGATGCTAGTTATGATAGTTTTCATGGCCATTTACCAAATGAATTGATGCGATTACACGGACTCCGATACATTAATTTACAATGAATTGAGTGGAAGCTTTCCATCTTGGATTGGTGTCTTATCCAAACTCCAAACATTGGGTCTTCGTAATAACAGTTTCAGAGGTCTCATCCCAAATTCTCTCTTCAACTTATCAAAGCTGGAGAAGCTGGATTTAGGTTTGAATACTGTTGACGGAAGCATTCCTTCAAAGATTGGAAATTTGAGTAAACTTACCCTACTAAATCTTGTTGGTAACAACCTACAAGGTACGTTCCTCCTTCTTTTTGTGGTGCATTTCTGCATTAATTTGCATGGCTGCAGATTTTCATTTTTAAATTACCAAATATTTTAAGTTTTTAATCCATGATGGGTTAACTGAACAAACATGATTTACTCTCAAGTGTGGGTTTGAGTTTTCATAGGCACTTTTAGAATGGGAGTAAATTTCACACAAGCTAATTTGATGTTAGGAAAATTATTTCCATACCATCTCTATTTTGAATATATATACATTTAACCATTAAAAAATTTTAACATGATCTACGCACCATCTATATTTTCAAATTTGTACCAATCAACCAATTTACTACTAAGATTATTAAAATATGTTAAAGAATATAAGTAAATTGACCATCTCATCCTTGAATGCATTAAAAGATTATTTTACTCTTATAAATTTTAAAAAAGAACAAAACTTATAATTACATAAGAAGCATAACTGTAGATAGACAAGGAAGTCTGTTGAATGGCCATTATTATTATTATCATCAATATGAATAATGATATTTTCACTAAATTTATAAAAAAATATAATTTTTCCAAATTTTAAAGGGTAAAATGATCTTTTAATATATTTAAGGGTAAAATAATCATTTTATTTAGATTCTTTAACAGTGCTAGCAGCATAGTGGCTGATTGATACAAGTTTGAAAATACAAGTGATGTATAGAACAAAACACAACATTTTGATAGTTAGATATACATACAAATTTGCACAGTCCATATTCGCATAAACCCACATGATGAACTTTCCCTAGTTGTTGTGAATTAGGATGTGACAACCCAAAAGTATGGGTAGATTTTTAGACTGGCTTTTGTCAAATTTTATCATGTTGTTAATAAATTGTTATATTAATAATGATATAAAACTCATTAATAAAGATAATTAATTGTGTGTTAAAGGCATGTGTTATCATGAAGTTAAAGGCATGTGTTATCATAAAAAGGAGAATTTAATTAGTTGGAAAATTGTCACTTACAGCCCAAGATTTATTTAAATAATCATATAAAATTATCTTAATTTCATAAACAGTCACACCGACTATTTTTGACCATTTTTTTATTATTGACAAAATTTTTATAATAAATACAAATATATACTTTTATAATAAATATAAATATACTACTATTAAAAAATAAATATAATAGCCTTGAATACAAATAAAATATTAAAATAAATAGTTAATAAAATGCCAAATATATGTCATGCAAATTATTTTAACTATTAAGTTACTATTAGTATGTCCTAAGAGATTTTATTAATACTTAAATTCATTGACCCAAAAATTGAGTTTAAAATTTATGCTAATATAGACATAATATTAAAGTATAATATATACAGAATATATAATATAGAGTTTGTAAGTTATTTTGAATGCTAAATACACTTGTAAGTTATTTTGAATGCTAAATACACTTAGGTGATGTTTGATTGGGAGGAGAGAATGGAGAAGAGAAAAGTAATTCAAATTCTATTTTTATTTCCATTATTTGGTTACACAAAGTATATAAAAATTTAATTTTCATTAGAATTTAACATCCATTATAACATAGAATTTGAATTCCACACCAAGGAGTGAAGAATTTAAATTCCTCTTATGTTGAAAACTAAAGTTTTCAAAATTGCCCTTCAACATTTTAACTTGTTTAATACTATTAATAATTATTATTTATAATTTTATTTTATCAATTTAATATTATAAATAATTTTATATTAATTAAATTTAATTAATGATTTAAGAAATTTAATAAAATAAACAAACTTATTTATTTATTTATTTTGAAAATATAGAAATATAAATTAATCGTCGCCGGAACTTCGCCGGAGCTCCGCCGGATCATCACTGGAACTTCATCGGAGTTTCGTCGGACCATCGTTGGACACTCAAACCATCACCAAAATTTCACCGGAAAGTCACCGGCTGCCATTGACCAGCATTAACTGGTGTTTGTTTATATTAAATTATATTAAATAGTTTAGTATATTAAATTATTTTATATTTTATATTAAATATAATTCTTGAATTGTTTTACGACTTTTTGATATTAAAAAAGTTTGGTATTGATATTAAATTACATTTCATTACTAATATAGATAATTTAGTATTTAAGACAAAGTATTAATTTGTCCAAAGAAAAAAAATTGTAGTTTCTTTCCCTATCAAATTTTATGTCAAAACCAAAAAATGAAATTTAATTTCAGTATTCTCCTCCAATCTTTTCTTCTCCCTTCCTTTCCATTTCACTCTTTTCTTCTCTTTCCCTTTCTTTAAACGAAACATGTCCTTTTTTTAAAGTCATTACTATTTGAGAAACATATTTTATCAATATTATAACATATACGATAGTTACTTTACAATAACTTTGTTTAACATTCAAAATAAGTTAATAATCTACATTGTATTATGTATCATATTATTTTAATATTATATTTGTATTTATTATAGTAATTTATTTAAAATCAATTTTTGAGTTACTATAATTGAAGGCTATATTTATAAAAAAGTATGACTAACTAATTACGAAATTAAAAGAGTTTATGTGATCATTTAAGCAAAGTATTAAACAAGCCTATTAGCACCTAACGGAAGCCTTTTTTTTATTCTCAACAATTCCTTTGCGCGCACACACACACACACACGTTGTTTCTTGTTGCAAAGTCTTTGCAATGACATCATTTATAGCAATTTGTCATGAGCTGCTCAAATTTTCTACTAATGAAGGTTAAGTTGGCACACATGGGTACACTCAGTAAAAGTCCATCCAAAGGCAGGATGCGCTCAGCAGTAGGGTGTGCTTAGTAAGCAAACAACCTAAATTCACAAGCAAAAGTGAGCAAGCCCAGCCTGATTCTAAAAATCTCTACAACTCTCTGCAACTTGTAAATATCTAAACAATTCTACACTTATGTATTCTACAACCTAGGGGATATTTAGGCAACTTGTAAATATCTAAACAATTCTACATTTATGTATTCTACAACCTAGGGGATATTTAGGCAACTTGTGCAACTTGTGTGGAAGGCTCTAGACCTAGGCAAGCCACATGACACCCACTATTTTACTCTCTCTTCTCCCTACCATATATTTCTGGAAACATCTTGGTTGACTAGTTTCAGAAGTTCAATAGGCTTACTTAGCAACTTTTGTGCTAGAAGTTATTTAAGTGTCGTACGAATTGTTGCGCAAAGTAACCATTTGATGAAAAATTGCTCTCGTCACTCATTTACAATTTGATGTCCATTTTGCAGATTTCCACCATAGTTGATTAAAAAGTTGAGTACATATTAAAAAATGTAATTACCTCTCTTTTGAATTTTAATTATGGTGTAGCTCCTAACTGGCTAACTCCTAATTAATGATCTCTTTCCTTCTCTTCCAAAATTCAAACTTAAATATGTCATAAATCTTTAGACACTTATACCCCCAAAGTTTAGAAAAATAATCATGTAAACCCTCATATTTTCAATAACGAACATTAAAATCCTCTTTTGACTATGACGCTTTTTAACTTTATTAACTCAAAAAAACTAACTCCAATGTTTTAAAATAAACAAAAGTATGATATTAAAATAAATGAACACACACACACACACATATATATGATTTCAATATTTAAAAAGTATTTTAATACTTTTACAATCTTATATTAAATTAAATTAAATTTTATAATAAATAGAAATATAATATTAAAATAAATATATAAAATTTAAATTATTTTTAATATTATATAAAATAATTTTAGTATTATTAATACAAGAGGTATATTTTATTATTTGTAAAATCTATTTAATCAAAATATAAGGATGCAATTTTAGGAAGAGTTGTGATATTTGACCCCCTCATTATATCTCACTAGCCCTTATTAATCACTTTTATACTAATACCTATATTTTCCTTATATGAAATGACTTAAAAAGGTAAATAGTTTTTAAATGCACCCACATGATAATTTCTATTAATATCTAATTTAACTAATCTAATTTCTTAAATCTTAATTTCTTTTATCTTTTTAAATTATAATATCTTCTCATATATTTAATACTCTATTTTCGTAATCATAGAAGAAATTAATTTATAATACCTAATAGAAGATGATGAAAAACTATCAAGTCTTTTTTATGGTTATGGCAATGGTTTATAAAACCTTTAAAAAGAAATATAGAGATTACAGTGACTATGAAATTTTTTTTATTTTTAAAATAGATTTTATAAGTTTTATATGGTAGATGCTTGGAAAAAAATAAAATTATAATAATGGTAAATTTGAGATTACGCGAAGTGTGTTGAGAGGTAAAGCTTAGATTAAAAATTTATTAGATTAACTAAACAATAGAGGTTAGTGAAACATAATTAGAGGTCAAATATCATTATTCTATTAGGAATATATATACCTTCCATCTAACTTAACGGGGAAAAAAAAAGGAGGCTGAGATATGTTTGGCAAAGTTAAACCGTGAAGCACAGATCGTTGCTTGATTAAGTGGCCTTGGTATATATCCTCTTTGTTGATTATTGTGGAAATTTTGTGCTGACATTGATGGCAGGGGGCCTGAAAATGGAGGAAATTTGGAATAAATTAAATTCATAAAAGCAAAATTTGTGGTTGCTAATAAGTCGAGGTCGTCTCAGCGTGATTTGGAAAAAAGTGAGCTGAAACTGTGGTATAAGTCAAGGTCTTCCACGTAGTCAAAGTCTTCGTCTTAGTCATGGTCGTCTTCTTCGTTTCATAAAAGCAAATAAAAAATTAAAAATAGAACTTAATTAATTGGAAAATTGTCACCTACAGTTTATTTAAATAATTATATAAAATTCTCTTAATTTCATAAAAGATCACACTGACTATTTTTTGACAATTTTTTTATTATTGACAAAGCTTTTATAATAAATACAAATACAATACTACTATTAAAAAAATAAGGGAAATTATCATTTGTATACCTTAGTTTACTCCATTATTAAAAATACTATAACACTTTGAGGGTGTATCAATCGTCCACCCTAAGTTGTCAAAATGTATCAGCCGACCACCAAACCGTTAGTTGCCGTTTAAATATGATAACGTCATAAGGGTAATCTGGTCTTTTCATATGATACAAGTGATAATTTAAGGGTATACAAGTGATAAAAAGAGAATTTAAGGGTATACAAGTGATAATTTTCAAGGGTAAAATCGACAATTCACTGTAATTCCATTAACTTTCAAACGGCAATTAACAGTTTGGTGGTCGGTTGATACATTTTGTCAATTTAGGGTGGACGATTGATACACTCTCAAAGTGTTATAGTATTTTTGATAACAGAGCAAATATATGGTATAACGAATGATAATTTCCCAAAAAATAAATATAATAGCATTGAATACAAATAAAATATTAAAATAAATAGTTAATAAAATGCCAAATATATGTCATGCAAATTATTTTTACTATTAAGCTATTATCAGTATGTCCTAAGAGATTTTATTAATAATTAAATTCATTGACCCAAAATTTGATTTTAAAATTTATGCTAATATAGACATAATATAAAAGTATATTATATACAGAATATAGAGTTTGTAAGTTATTTTGAATGCTAAATACTCTTATTTTAAAGTTATTACTATTTGAAACTGAAACATATTTTATCAATATTATAACATATACGATAGCTACATTACAATAACTTTGTTCAATATTCAAAATAAGTTAATAATCTACATTGTATTTTGTATCATATTATTTTAATATTATATTTGTATTTATTATAGTAATTTATTTAAAATCAATTTTTGAGTTACTGTAATTGAAGGCTATATTCATAAAAAAAAGAGTATGACTAATTACAAAATTAAAAGAGTTTATGTGATCATTTAAGCAAATTTTGGAGTTATAGATGGTTTTTCTTTAATTAACTAGAAATAAAGTGTAATATAAGTCCTTAATTTAACTACATTACGATTTCAAAAAATTGGATTAGGAAGCACAACTAGAGGTGGCAAAATGGGTTACAATAAAGATATGCACAGCACAAATTTTTTATATTTGTATTGATAAATACTAACACGATTAATAAACGGACTGATGCGACATGACACGATAAATAACCATGTTGGATCACCTCAATATGATTACATTTTTATGATATGAATATCAATTAATACATGGTAATATTATTTAAAAAATTCAACTAATATGTCCACTGAACACTAAGGTAATGTTTGTATTTTGTCTAAAATCTAAATGGACTAAATGTTATAAAAGTATAAATGAGTCTGAATGCATATGTCTGAGTAGTATGTTTGTTTTTCATTTTTTTAAGTATGAGTGTAAGGGTTAATTTGTTTACTTTTATAAAGACAAAATATTTAAATCTAGTATTTTTACACTTATGTCCTTGAAAGTGTTATATATCCTTGGAAGTTTAAATAGGTATATATTTACAGTGTTATCTAGTACAGCAGTATTTATAAGGTAAGCATTTGATATATAATTTATGAAAAATAATTTTTGACAACATTATTTTTTACAATTTAAATGATATTTGTACATAAAAAAATTATTATCTAATAATAAAAGAATGTGCGTAAAATTCAAGTTGAATGTGTGTTAGTGTTTAATACCAAGTAAAAGTTGAGATCAAGAGAAATTCTAATATGACATCAAAATTACGTTATAGTTAACTAAAAGTCCTTTTGATTAGAGAACAAAAGAAAACAAAGGGTTATTATGTTTTACATAATAGGTAGAAAATAAATATATTTAATGAGAGTATTTGTGAGAAAAAATTAATTTTTTATTCAAACATTTTATCATTCATCTAAAAGTCAGAAAATTTTATTCTTTTCTATTCAGATAAAAATATCTTACAATAAGACTTTAGATACAACAACAAACAAGCTAAAATTTTAAAGCATTTCAAATTAAGCTAAATTAAGACTTTAGACATAAAAGCAAATAAAATCTAAATTAATTATTTTGTATCATATCCATATTGTGCTGCAAATTTATTATTTAAATTTATTTTTAATTTTTTGTATTAAATATGTTAAATAGGTCACCACAATAAATAAATTAATGAATAAGTCGTACATGGGATTTAATATTTCGATAAATTAATAAATGGGTCATATCTGTATTTGCTTAAATTTAATACAATATGGAAAAGATACAATATAAACATGATACAATTTCATGGATTAACACATCCAACCGACAAACGTACAAATTCCTAAGTTTCTTTTTCTTTTTTTTTCTTTTTTTTAACAGTGAATTCTTACACTTTCTAGGAATCAGCCGTTTGTTAGGCTGGCTGGACCTCATTAGAGACACTAAAGATTGCAAAATTATTATTTAAAGTGAAGAAAAACAGCATATTTGTTTATATTGGAAGACTCATCGTGAGTCTTTGAGTATAAGTTGATATAATTTTAAAATCTATTGCGCCCGGGATTAGAATATTCGTAAGCATGTTATTTTTCTTCTTCACTTTAAATTTGTCTATATATAGCTATATCAATCTCACTTAGCATATAGTTTGCTGAACCCATTAAGATCAATATGCGCTTATTATTCTACTTTGTTCCTATGTTATTGTTACAGTACTGTTTCTTGGGTAGCTTAGCTATAGCGACCTTTAAAAACCTAACAACGGATCAATCTGCTCTTCTTGCGTTCAAAGATCATGTCGTTGATCCCCGGGGTATTCTAACAAATAATTGGTCCATTTTGTACCCAGTATGCAGTTGGGTTGGCATTTCTTGTGGTGTACGCCATCGTAGAGTCACAGCCTTGAATCTTTCAGATATGGGTCTCGGAGGCGCCATTCCTCCACACTTGGGAAATCTCTCATTCCTTGTGTATCTTAATGTTAGTTATAACAATTTTCATGGCCATTTGCCCAGCGAGTTGGGGCAATTACGCGGCCGACTCAAATTCATTAGTTTCTCTCGCAACAAATTGAGTGAAAGCTTTCCAGCTTGGATTGGTGTCTTATCCAAACTTCAAAAATTAGGTCTTCGTAATAACAATTTCACAGGTCCCATCCCAAACTCTCTCTTCAACTTATCAAAACTAGAGGGATTGGACTTAAGGTTCAATAATATTGATGGAGGCATTTCTTCGAAGTTTGGAAATTTGAGTAAATTGGAGAAGTTGAATCTTGGCAATAACAACCTACAAGGTGCGTTCCACCTCCTCTTTTTATGTATATCAGCATTTGCATGCCTACAGAATTCATTTTTAATAAATAAAATACAAAATTCAATTTTTAGGATGTGGTATGAAACTATGAATCCTCCTCCGTCAATGTTGAATATTTTCCTTAACACGTATTTTTGTGTAATTAAGTGTTCGATTTTTGAAGACTAACCACTTAACAATTATATATTCCAACATCAAATACAAAAGCAGGAGTTCAATCAAATTCAGACTTTTCAATTTTTCACAAAACGAAAAGCAATTAACACTGTTTTAGTACATTTTTGGTATTAGTTACATTTGCTAATGAATACGACTTATTTTAAGTTACACAAACTTTTCAATTTTTTACTTCATGATAGGCTAACCGAACAAATAATTTGCTCTGCAAAAGTGTATGCTTAAGCTTTAGAGGGCACCCTCGGAGTCACAGTGGGCGTAAATTTCGCACAAAATAAATTAATTTGATGTTGATATTAATAATCCAAGGTGTTTTAACTTAATTAATCCAGGTCAATTTGTTTAATGGAAGACCTTTGGTTTTTGGGTTGTTATGCACCCTAGTTGTTATGAATTAGGGTATGACAACCCAAAAGTAACAGTAGATTTCTTAGACTAGATTTTATCAAATTTCATCAATTTTGATAAATTGTTTGGACTTAATAGGGTCCAGTTATGGTGCAACTGTGGTACCACACCACAGCTGCACTAAACTATTGGATTTAAGTATTGTGAGAGATTCAATGGCTAGATAATTAGATCCAATGGCTAGGTGCAACTGCGGTACCAAATGGTACAGCAGTTGCACCATAGCTAAGTCCGACTTAACAATAACATACGACCCAATAAAAATTGATATTTTTATTTTATTTTTATTGTTACTTAAATCCCAAACTAAATTTCACATGTTTGATTTGAACCTCTGATCTCTTGCTTTCATTATAGGAGTTAAGTCAACTAGATTAACCTTTATGGGCAATTAATGTTTGATTTATAGTTAATTATAAGTATCACAGACAAATGTTTTATATATCAGTTTATATAACTATGTGATAAAAGAACTTAATCTAGTTTAACAGCCCATAAAGTTTTTCATTGTTATTGTTTTCAAGGAAGCTCGGTTAGCTCAACTCTTGTAGTGAAAGTAAGAGGTCATAGATTCAAGTGTATATTGTATTTACTAACCAAGAATGGGAATTGGAATCAAAAAAACTTATTTACTTGTTAAATTGAAGCTTGGAATCAGAATGGAACAGTGTTGAACCCACAATTTTGAGAATCATTACTAGAGTTCTAATTCCCAAAGAAGGGGTTGGGAATCAAAACTCCATTCTCAGAAATGACATTTTTACCCCCAAATAAACTTCCTAATACCTATTTTTATCCTTGATTTAAATAATAATTAAAAATTAAAAATAATGAAATTAATAAATTATAATAATCATCATAATAAAATTAATAAATTATAGCAGTAGCAGCAACAGTAATAGTAACAACAACAACAACAACAACAACAATAACAACAATAACAACAATAAAATAATAATAATATTATTTATTATTGTCATTATTATTATTATTATTGTTATTACTACTACCACTACTACTATTATTATTAACAAAGGACACTTTACTAAATTATAATAGTGCATTTCAATTATAAGACAAAGTAAATACATCAATGGAAAATAATCTTATTTCAATTTTGATTCCTATAGCTCTAGTAAGTTACTTATTCTGATTGTTATTCTTATTCCGATTCCAGCTCATTTTAATTACTGATTAGTAAATGCATCATTAATATAACACATTCAATTTAGAGAAAGACGAGTAATTTTGAGTTTATGAGATCTATTAATTTTTTTAATAAATACACTTTCAGAAATGGGTATAGTGATGAAAATAAATTGGTTTTAACAGCCCTACCTAATAATATACTGAATTATTTTTTATACGTTTCTGATAAATTAAATTTGCAGAAGTAAAGAGTTAAAAAAAAAAAAAGGACAGTATGTGTTTTGTTAGAAGGTTTATCGAGAGGGAGAAAAGTAAGAGTGAATAAAATTGTTTTAATCTTTTAAAACGTAAAATTTTAAACTACAATAGCTAACAATAAGAAATAAGAATATATTATTAATTACATAATGGGAATAAATTATTAGTTATAAAATTGATTTAACTTTTTATTTTTAGGAATTTTTCTTAAAGGTTTCTAGCGCCCTGCATTAAATCAAACTTTTGCATTAAAAGTTGATAACGGATTAACGGTGAATCCAAACGTCTAATTTCGAGCAGAAAATTAATGAATTCTAGCATTTAATATTTAATTGTGTTTTAAATATCTTATCATCTCAGTTTGAGTGTAAACAGCATAGGCCGTGAGGTTAAGACTGAAAGATAGAATTTAAGGTTCAAAATGAGCAAATTAAAAAATATAGATAAGTACAAAGAGTTATAATATGACCGCGTACTGACTTATGCCGTTCTGCGGGTAGATTTCTTTTGAAGACATTGAACTTTAATTTGTTAGGAATCAACTTTTTTCATCAATTAATTGATGCCTGTAGATAAGACATTTTCACAGGTTTTACTTTTTCAAAAGTCCTTGTCTCAAAGTTGCAAAAAGCCCCGGCGAGATACACATGTATCTAAACATAACATCATATTTTAACTTTGCGTTATGGCAGGTGAAATTCCGAAGGACATTGGCACTTTGCAAAACCTGGAGTATTTACTTCTTTGAAAGCAATAACTTATGCGGTCCTATTCCACCCACAATCTTCAATATTTCAAGTATAACAGTCATCACCCTGTATGAAAATCAACTCTCAGGCCACCTACCATCACTGACTGGCCACTCGCTTCCAAACATAGGGCTTTTAAGCTTATTCAAAAACAAACTTATCGGAACAATTCCCAACTCCATCTCCAATGCTTCTAAACTCCATACCCTAGAATTGAGCGAGAACTCTTTTTCTGGCCTTGTTCCAAACTCTTTTGGCGATTTGAGATTCCTCAGTTTTCTCAACCTAGGGAATAATCAGTTGACGACTGAATCATCTATTGCAGGGTGGAGTTTTCTCTCTTCTTTGACTAATTGTAGAAACCTAACATATTTAGCCTTGGCTTCTAATCCATTAGGTGGCGTCCTTCCATCATTAATAGGAAATTTCTCTGCTTCTCTTCAACAAATTTTGGCGCACGATTGTAAACTCAAGGGCGGCGTTCCCCAGGAAATTGGAAATTTAGGTGGCTTGATAGCCTTGAGCCTCCGCAATAATGAATTGAATGGAACTATTCCAACAACGGTGGGAAGATTAAAGCAGATACAAGCTATAGATCTCCAAAATAATAATTTGAGAGGAACCATTCCCAATGATATTTGCCACTTGAAGGGGTTGAATATTTTGTCATTAAGTGAAAACAAGCTCTCTAGACATATCCCACAATGTTTGGTCACTTTGATATCTCTAAGAGAACTCTACTTAGATTCCAACGAGCTCACTTCTGGTATACCATCATCCATGTGGAGTCTAGAGTACATCTTGCAGATAAACTTGTCGTCAAATTTATTAAGTGGTTCTCTTCCTTCAAATATACAAAACTTGAAGGTCTTGACATATTTAGATTTATCAAGAAATCAATTTTCTGGTGATATTCCAGTAATTAATGCTGGCCTCAAAGATTTAGCATATCTGTCTTTGGCTGGTAATCAATTCGAAGGTCCTATTCCAGAATCATTTGGCGGTCTGACAAGCTTGGAATCCTTGGATCTCTCAGAAAACAATCTTTCAGGAAAAATTCCCAAGTCATTAGAGAAACTCTTATATCTCAAACAACTCAATCTATCTCACAATAGGTTAGAAGGGGAAATTCCTACCAAGGGGCCTTTTAAAAACTTTTTAGCTCAATCATTTTTGTGGAATTATGCACTCTGTGGTGCACCAAGACTCCATGTCCCACCTTGTAAGAAACTTAACAACAGCAAAGGATCCAAGAAAACTGCTCTGTTTGTCCTGAAATATATATTTCCTTGCACAATATCCACGATACTAATAGCAATGGTCATTATATTCATTGTAAGACGCCGCAACAAGAGAAGCACGAAAAATGCGAATCAAGAAGTTTTGTTACCTCTGGCAACATGGAGAAGAACATCGTATCTGGATATCCAACGGGCAACTAATGGATTTGATGAATGTAACTTGCTTGGTAAAGGTAGTTTTGGATCAGTATACAAAGCAACACTTTCTGATGGAACTAATGTTGCAATAAAAGTTTTCCATCTGCAACTAGAGAGAGCATTTAAGAGCTTTGATTCTGAATGTGAAATACTGCGGAATGTTCGACATCGGAATCTCATAAAGATTATTAGCACCTGTTGCAATATAGATTTTAAAGCCTTGGTGCTTGAGTTCATGCCTAATGGTAGTCTTGAGAAGTGGTTGTATTCTCACAACTATTTCCTAGACATACTAGAGAGGTTGAATATAATGATAGATGTGGGGTTGGCTCTTGAATATCTCCATCACGGTCATTCATTAGCACCTGTGGTTCATTGTGATTTGAAGCCTAGCAACATTCTCTTGGATGAAGATATGGTGGCACATGTGAGTGACTTCGGCATTTCCAAACTCTTAGGCGATGGAGATGATTCTGTGACACAAACCATGACAATGGCTACAATTGGTTATATGGCACCAGGTAAGGTTTCAAATCTAATTTCAAATTTTTGTTTTTCTTTTTTCTTTAAGCACATGCAATATTTGGGTGCATTGTTATGAAAAGCTTATTTTTTTCAGTATTTGTTTCATAACGGCATATCCTTTGATAAATTAAAATTAAAAAATGCAGAGTACGGATCAGAGGGAATTGTTTCAACCAAATGTGATGTTTATAGTTATGGTGTTCTGTTGATGGAAACTTTCACTAGAAAGAAGCCTACAGATGAAATGTTTATCGGAGAAATGAGTTTAAGGGACTGGGTAAATAAGTCATTATCCGGTGAATTGACTCAAGTTATTGATGCAAATTTGGTGCGAGATGAGCAATCCTTTTTTGTCAAAGTGGATTGTTTATCAAGCATCATGCATTTGGCATTGGATTGTTGCATGGAATCACCAGACCAAAGGATATACATGACAGATGCCGCAGCAAAGCTCAAGAAGATTAAAGAGAAGTTTCTGGATGATGTAGCTTCAACTAACTAAGATAACACCGTATTCACCATATTGCCTTGTTTGTTAGTTTACTTTGTGCTTGCTCTTTCTTGTTTGTGCTTGTGGAATAAGTGCCATTGTTAAATTTGTATCTTTGCATTGATATTTGAGAGTTATAAGACTATATATATTGCACTTTTTTTTGGCAAATAAAATAAATCATTAATGACAATTTTACCAAGTACTACTAACCCAATTTCATAATTTCTTATGGTATTTGTGTCATTGTTAGACATTGCTGCTCCAATAATTAATTGATATTCCAATAATTAATCAAACGGAAATATTCATACACCATGTATTTGTAAAGCAGACAGCTCACGTGGTAAATGGCTCGGTGACTATTTAAAGTAAATAGACAATCTTCATTTACAAAAACATGAAAATATAGGGATAGACGTGTTATTTTTTTTTTTTTCCAAGGATAGCGATACTTGCTCTCATGATTTTTTTAAGGGTGCTGATATTTTCACCCCATATATTAATTTTGTAAAACTATTACATTGGTAAGAAATAATTATAATATGTTCACTTTATTTTTAAAAAATACAAATAAAGAAGAAGTTTAGATATTTTTATTAAAATTAAATTAAATACCTAAATTATTAGATATGAGAGCTCACGTTTCTTGGGGTAATTTAGCTATTTTATACTAAAATAAAACTCATCTTAAAGTAACCTTAATTATCAAAGATTCATAAGTAAGAAATTTATAAGAAGGACTTGATTGATTAATTATCAAAACTTTTATTGATTTGCATATTTTAAAAATAATGCGAATTTGATAGATTTACAAAAATAATGAGATGGAAATATTCCTGCCCTTTTTCTAAGTATACTTTACATTATTTTATATAAAATTCAATAATTATAAATGATTTCTTGGTAGTAGTTTATTGCATGATTGTTAATCTTTAATTAAATTAAGAAAGTATCTTTGTAACATAATATCTTATGAAATTTATTTATTATTAACAATTGTTGGATTCCATTTAAAAATATATTATACAGGTAATAAAACTAAATAACTCAATTATTAAGACAAAGTCAGAACATATTTTTTACATAATTTGGTCGTTTTAAGTCACATGAGTGAATTAGTCAAATTAAACTTATATTAAAGTGGGCTTGGTAGTCATATTTAGTCATGAAACAGTTTGGTTATTTTAAGTTATATGAGTGAATTAGTCAAATTAAACCCATATTAAAGCAGGCTTGCTAGTCACAACTAGTGATGAGTTCGAAATATTAAAGGAAAAAAAAAAGAATGCTTTCATTAATTATTCAATATATATATATATATATATATATATATATAGAGGGTACTGTTCCAATTCGAAACAGTGTGTGGAACAAAGGCCGGTGGCCTTTGGATTTAAATTCAAAGGCACCAGTGGCTGCACATGGTGAGCCCCTTGGTAGCTACTCCCGGATTGTATCACTGACCTATATATATATATATATATAAAGTACAGCTATACTATTAAGATTTGAGAAAATGATTATATAGGTTTCAAAGTTTTTAATAAGGGATACTAAGACATCTTTTTAAAATATGCATTTCAGAATTGAATTTCTTGCCCCCCTTCATTCACAAACTCATGCACGTATATATACAGATTACATTCCTATAATTAAGGGGATAATATTCCTACGTATCCCTATAGTCTAGCAGTTGTCATTGTTTGTTTACAACTAATATTCCAATACCCCCCCTCAAGTTGGAGCATGCAAGTCTTGAATGCCCAACTTGCGAAGGAAGAACTCAAACCGTTGTCTACCCAATGCCTTCGTAAATATATCAGCCAGTTGTGCATGGGTCGAGACATAAGCTGGTTGAATGTTACCAAAGCGAACCTCATCACGAACAAAATGATAGTCTATCTCAATATGTTTGGTCCGCTCATGAAACACTGGATTTGCTGCAATGTGTAAGGCTGCCTGATTGTCACAGTATACCTTCATTGGATTTGGATGCTCCACGCCAAGAGTCAATAGTAGCTCTTTTAACCATTTTAATTCGCAAGTGGTTGCTACCATAGATCGATATTCTGCCTCAGCCGACGACCGAGAGACAGTATGTTACTTCTTCGTCTTCCAAGAGACTGGTGAATCGCCGAGTAGAATGAACCATCCAATCAAAGAACGACAAGTTAATGGACAACTTGCCCAATCTGAGTCACACCAAGCTGATAGTTGCAGGTCACAGTCTGATCGTAGCATTATTCCTTGACCAGGATTCCCTTTCAAGTAACGCACAACGCGTAGAGCAGCCGCCCAATGTTCTTCTCGTGGCTGTTGCATGAATTGTGCCAACACATGCACACTGTAAGATAACTCGGGACGTGTAACAGAGAGATAAATAAGTCGGCCCACCAAACGCCTGTAACTCTCAGGTTTAGATAAGAAAACGCCATCGGCCAAAGCCAAATTATGGTTGTGCTCTAGCGGGAAAGATGCAGGTTTAGCTCCGAGTAGACCAACCTCAGAGATAATATCCAGCGCATATTTACGTTGGCACAAGAAAATTCTTGTAGGACTTCGGGCTACTTCGATTCCGAGGAAATATTTCAACATTCCTAAATCCCTCATATAAAAACATTTGCTCAAATATTCCTTGAAAACTTTAATGGCTGCATGATCATTACCTGTCACAACAATGTCATCAACATATACAAGGACATTGATTTGTACCTTGCCTTGGCTCAAAGTAAAAAGAGAGGAGTCCGAGTATGATTGTTCGAAACCATAACTCTTCAGAGCAGTAACCAATTTCGCAAACCAACATCGGGGAGCTTGTCGTAATCCATACAAAGACTTCTTCAAATGACATACCTTCCCTGGGTTCTCTGAATGAAAACCAGGAGGCATACGCATGTACACTTCTTCTTCCAAATCACCGTGTAAGAACGCGTTATGCACGTCCATTTGATGAAGTTCCCAGTGCTTAGCTGCTGCCATTGCCAGAAGAGCTCGAACTGTAACCATTTTTGCCACTGGAGCAAACGTCTCATTGTAGTCAATCCCTGCAACTTGCTTGTTCCCGAGAATTACCAATCGAGCCTTATAGCGCTCAATGGTTCCATCAGCATTATATTTGATCTTATACCCATTTACAATTTATAGCTCGTTTTCCTGGTGGTAAGGATTCTACAGTCCATGTCTCATTATCTTCCAGTGCTTGTATCTCTTTCTTCATTGCATCTCTCCATTTTTCATCTTTGACCGCTTCAGTAAAAGAACTGGGCTCAACACCTGCAGTGACAGCTGCCAAGAAAGCACGATGTCGCAATGAAAACTTATCATAGTTCACATAATGTGTTATCGGATAAGGACTACCTAAGGAATGCGTATGGCCAAGTGAGCTTGCAGAGGGGCTCGAGGAGGAGCTCAACCGTTGTACTGTGTGTAAGACATAATCTCGCAATCTGGTGGATTGTTGTCGTTGCCTGCAACCACGCCCTAGCACAATTTCAGATTGCTCATCGTCCATAGTCTCATTGGCACCCCCCCTTGCTACGGATATTCCTTGATCTTGTTCAACATATATAGGTGTTTCAGTAGATTGCCCGTAATCTATATCCCTTATACCTTCTTGATCTTCTTGGTGTGGCATCCTAGAGTGGTGCTCCATGTCCAAGTTTTCACTCACAGCAGCTCCCTGCATAATTTCCTCTTCGGTAACCAAGCTATCTAACTCATTATTTTTCGTTTTGCCTTGCTCACTAGTGCCTTTGTTCTCATAAGGAAACACATGTTCTTTGAATACAACATCCCTTGAGACAAAGAGCTCACCCGAGTTCAGATCATACAAGCTCCAACCTTTCTTTCCATAAGGATACCCAATAAAAATGCATTTCCTACTTCGACTGGCAAATTTATCTCCTCCATGCCTTTGATTATGAGCATAAGCCAAACATCCAAACACTCGGATATTTTTATACGAAGGGGTTTCACCAAACAATATTTCATAAAGTGTTTTCCCTTGTAACAAGTCGGATGGAGTTCGATTGATTAAGTATGCAGCTGTCAATATACACTCTCCCCAAAATTTAATGGGCAAATTTGCTTGGAAACGCAATGCCCGTGCTACATTGAGTATATGACGATGTTTCCGTTCTACTCTCCCATTTTGTTGAGGGGTCCCAACGCACGAGGTTTGATGTATTACACCTTTCTCCACAAAATAACCATCCAAGCAGATGAACTCAGTTCCATTATCACTACGCACTATTTTCACATGTCTATTAAATTGCCTATGAACCATAGCAAAGAAATTCTGAATCGTTCGTGCCACCTCGCTTTTATTATTTAATAAATAAATCCACACTGCCCTAGAGTAATCATCAACAATAGTCAAAAAATAGTATGAACCGCAAAAAGTTGGAGTTCTATAAGGACCCCATAAATCACAATGAATCTTCTCAAAAACATTAGATGCCTTATTATCACTTGATACAAACTCTTCTCGACAATGTTTTGCTCGGACACAGACTTTCACATTCATCAGTGCATTTATTATTATTTCTATTAACGAAGGGCAACAACCTAATGACCTTGTTGGAAGGATGGCCCAACCTTCGATGCCAAAGATCTACTGAGTCGTTTTCTGCTACTTTCATAACTTTGACTGATGTTAAGCTCCGAAAGTAGTAGAGCCCCTCGCGCTGCTCACCCGCACCAATCAGCATCCTCGAATTGTGGTCCTGTATAACACAAAATTTATTAGTGAACTGGACTATACAATTCGACTCTTTAATCAACTGTGCTACTGAAATTAAGTTACACTTTAAATTAGGCACATATAACACATTATTTAGTTTTAGATGTTTATCCAAAACTATGGTTCCTTCTTTCTCCGCTATTGTTTCCTTCCCATCTGGTAGCCCAACCGGACATGAGAGGATTTTCTTCACATCACTCATTGACTTAAGGCTTCCTGTCATATGATGAGAGGCCCCGCTGTCAATTATCCACTCCATTATTTTATGCTTACCGTTCAATCTTCCTTGATTCCCTTCTTTTTGCCCATTTAATAGATTAAGCAATAAATTCCATTGTTCGTTGCTTAGTCCATTCAATCCACTTTTGTCTCCTTCGACTCTCTGTTCTTGAGCCATGCTTCCCTGTGTTGTTACCTGCGCTGCGTTGGCCCAAATCTGTCCACCCTGTCCTTTTCCTCCAGATGCAGCAAGCTGCTTCTGTCCTCCTTGTCCACGACCTGTTCCACGTCCACCTCCTCCTCGAGGTCTATCCCCCCACCAATCGGGGTACCCAATTAGCTGGAAACATGATTCTGCAACGTGTCCTGTTCTCTTGCAATTTGAGCACAGCACGGTTTTGTCCTTGCTCTCAGTCCGTCCTTTCAAGCTTGTTACTGTTTGAACTGCAAAAGCCATGGCCTCGACTTGCTGTTCCTTCCCGCGGGTTATACTACAAACTCGCTCTTCCTGGATAATCATAGCATATGCTCGATTCAAGGTTGGCAATGGTTCAGTGCTCAAGATATTGGACCGCACCGTCCCATAAGTTGCGTCATCCAAGCCCATCAAAAACTGATGTAGCCTTTCATCTTCACGTCTCTTATCTAATTCCGCGCCGATGTTGCATGCGCATCCTCCACATCGGCACATCGGGTATTGCTCATAGTTTCCCAATTCTTCCCAGATCATCTTTAATTTGCCATAGTAACTCATAACAGTTATGCCTCGCTGTTTACATTCAGCCAACTCAGATTTAAGTTGATGAACACGTGGTCCGTTTCCTGCCGAGAACCGTTCCTTGATATCATCCCAAAGTTCCTTTGTAACTTCCCTGTAAGTTATAGTTGAGCGCAACGTTGGTTCAATTGTGTTCAAGATCCATGATATCTGCATGGAGTTAACTGTCCACCAATCTTCTTGTGTCATAGAATCATCCGAAGGCTGTATCACGGAACCATCGATGAAGCCAAATTTTTTCTTGGCTCGCAACGCCGTTCTCATTGCTCGTGCCCATTCATCATAATTGTCACCCTTCAATTGAACTTGCGTGATGATGTTCCCTGGATTGTCGTTGGCCGAGAGAAAATACGGTGATGTTGCGCTCTTCGACGGCCCATCATCGCTGCCGTTCCTAGCCATATTTGTGTGGCTCTGATACCATGTAAAGAATATATTTCAGAATTGAATTAGTTGCCCCCCTTCATTCACAAACTCATGCACGTATATATACAGATTACATTCCTATAATTAAGGGGATAATATTCCTACGTATCCCTATAGTCTAGCAGTTGTCATTGTTTGTTTACAACTAATATTCCAATACTAAGACATCTTTTTAACCATAATACCCTTTGATTCTATGTTAACTCAAAAAAATTAACTCGAGTGTTTTATAATGAATAGAAATATGATGTTAACATAAATGTGTGTGTGTGTATTAAAATAAATTTAAATACCTAAAAAATATTTTGACATTTTATAATTTATTAAACGTATTTTATTATAATAAAGTAAATTTTATAATAAACAGAAACATAATATTATAATAAGTACATAAAAAATTTAAATTATTTTAATTATATAAAATAACTTTTATATTGCTAATACCTAAAATATATTTTATTAATTGTAAAATCTGTTTAATCTAAAGATTTCTTTAAAATCTTTGTAATAAATACAAATATATTATTAAAATAAATATAATGATCCAAATTTTTAAAATTATTTTGAAAAATAAATTTAATATTATTTGGGGGTAAATTTTGAATGATATCTTAGACTAATAAATAAATGACATGTAGATAATTATAAGGATAATATAAGCACAATACTTGGTGCAATATAAAGAGCCATTTCGAGGCATATACTACATTGGATGAGCTTGGAAATCAATAATCAAGATTTGACACTTCAAGATATTTATGAGAAAGAATAGATTTAATGCAAAAAAAATATTCTTGTCCCTTTTTCCCTAAATATGACACATAATCCTAAAAATATTCTCTTTTTTCAACTTAAAAATAACATTTGACCCGAACTTTACTAACCTTCACTATACAAATGTCTTACTCACTAATATTTGAGACACTCTCCTCTTCCTTCACTTTCTCTCCTTTCCTCTCACTTGCTCCTCTCCCTCCCCCCCCCCCCCCCCGGGCCTCTCTCTCCATCTTTTAAATTATCGACCATTTTTCTATTTTTGGAAGGCCATTTCTATTCTCTACCTTCATCATCTTCTCCACTATATTGTCACTCTCCATATCTTTATTCATCATCTTCATCTTTATAAACACCAAAAATATTTGTATATCTAGCTTGTGTTATTTATTTATTGTAATATAAAAACTTTTGTAAGCTCTCATTTATATAATAGATTGGTGATGACTTGCTCTCACGAACATAGACCGAAAGTCGAACAACGTAAACATTGTGTGTTCTTTATATTTGTGTTTATCTTACTATATTTTTAATTTGATGCTGATATTGTATTTCACGTATGAACTTATCTGAGCTATTCCAATTACGCTAAGTATTCTTTGAGATTGCTTAAGTTGTCCCCCGACTACATCTGAGCTACTCTTAAACACACATTAGCTCTCCATATCAACTTATACAGGACTCCACTACGTTCTCCTTATTTTTTTCTTATATGACCATCTCAACTCACTTTGCATATTACTTTAGCTCACCATCTAGTGTAATTCAGTTAAGCACCTAGTGTACTTCAGCTAAACCACCTGCACCAAATAATAAAAAAACACACCTAAACTCAAACTTAGCACAAGCTCTCTTCAAATATAAATTTATTTGCTTGAATCAGATTTAAGCACCATTCTACAAAAGCTACCTAATTGACTTGAATCGAATCCTAGCGAAAACTTGGTGAAAATAAATATTATTAGTTTACTAAATAGATTAAATTATTTATAGTTAAAAAGTTTAAAATTAATTTGTTTGTCACCATATTCAATTTTTGGTGTCTTTCATTGAGAATTTGAATAATTATTTCACCATTTTTTGTAATCTTGTAAGAGTGTGTGTGTATATATTATTTTTTTAAGTGGGAGGGATTATTACACGAATTTTGGCAATAGTCCCCAGTAGGGGTGGGCAAAATCGGGTTCGGGTCGGGTTCGGGTCAACCCGATCGGGTTTCGGGTTGTTCGGGTTAGACAAGGAACAATCCGAACATAACCCGAATTAATGACCCGACCCGAACTATGTTCGGGTCGGTTCGGGTCGGGTCATTAATTCGGGTTATGTTCGGGTTGGATCGGGTTGGATTTAAAATGGGTAGGATTGAGTTCGGGTCAATTTGGGTTAGTTCGGGTCAGTTCGGGTCAATTCGGGTCGGTTGAAATCGGGTCAGTTCGGGCCAGTTCGGGTCAATTCGGGTCAATTCGGGTCAATTCGGGTCAATTCGGGTCGGTTGAAATCGGGTCAGTTCGGGTCAGTTCGGGTCAATTCAGGTCAGTTCAGGTCAGTTCGGGTCGATTGAAATCAGGTCAATTCGGGTCAATACTTTTTTTTTTTTTTTTAAGAACCCAATCGGGTATTCGGGTCGGATCGGGTTTGACCCGACCCGATCACAACCCGATCGGGTTTGTAAATTTCAAACCGATCGGGTTTCGATCCCGACCCGATCCGACCCGAACCCAAAATTTATCGGGTCGAGTCAGGTCGGGTCGGGTCGGATCGGGTAAAATGCCCACCCCTAGTCCCCAGTCCCCACGGATTACCCTTATTAGAGTACTATTAATTCTCTCTCTTCTTTGAAAAAAATTAAAAAGAAAAAAAGAAATCCTCCTAATCGGATCGGGTCCTTCTCGTTTCCACATCTTCGTCCGACATGTGGGGCTATCTTTGGATTCCGATCCTTTTCTCTCTCTCGAAAGAATTCTCTTCAGTCGAAGCGCAATCAAAGATTCTCTTACCAAGCCAACGACAACGACAACAAAATGACGCCGTAAGTAGCTTATCCGTCTTGGTCCCCCGGTGCCCCGTACCCGACTCGAAATTAAATTACCGCCCGGTGATCGGTATCGTTACTCATCCAGGCGACGGCGCTTCGGGGAGATTGAACAACGCGACGAATGCGTCCTACATTGCTGCTTCATACGTTAAGTTCGTTGAATCCGCCGGTGCTCGTGTTATTCCTCTTATTTATAACGAACCTGAAGATGTTCTTTTTGAGGTAATTTTAAAAAAAATCAATTCTATTTTATTTTTTATGTTTATTTGTTGTTATTGTTCAGCTGACGTTGTTGTGATGCTTATTGCAGAAGCTGGAATTGGTAAATGGTGTACTGTACACTGGAGGCTGGGCCAAAGATGGTTTGTACTATGCGATTGTTGAAAAAGTTTTCAAGGTAATTCATTAAATGCTACTTTAAAAAAACACTGCTCATTTGATTAAAAAGCTAATTCGAAAGTATTTGAAGTTGCTTTCTCTGGAAACAAAAACTGCTAATGAATTAGTTATTAAAAGCACTTTTATGCCTTGCCTTTTTGTAATATTTAAAGAACTGGTTTTGAAAATGTATTCAGTGCTTTTCTGGAAGCATATGAAATATTCACAAACAGATCATGAGTTCCAAAGCACTTTGATTGTATTATATCTTAGGCTTACATTTCTCCATTTTCATTTGCTTCAAGCAAACGAATATTAATTTTCGTGCATTGTGGATTTCATTCCGTTAAATCTTATCAACTAACTATTAGTTTTATAATTCTTTTTCTTTTCGGTTTCTTGCAGAAAATTCTAGAAAAGAATGACGCGGGTGATCATTTTCCACTATATGCTCACTGCTTAGGCTTTGAACTTTTGACAATGATCATCAGCAAGGTAATCTTTCTCTCTCTTTTTTCATTTTTACTTGTGGTTTGCGTATGTTTCCTAATTTCTATTGTAAAAGCATCATTTTGAAGTATGCTTTGTACTCCATGTATGCCTCTTTGTTTTATTATATTAATTTTTTTCATTGCCAAAGTACTTCATTGTTTAGTTTAGCCAAACATACGTTTGAAATTTTGGATGCTTGGAATATTTCAATGAAGCTTTGATTTTATTGATTTGAATTATTTTTTTCCTCCTCAATAATAGGACAAAAATATTCTGGAGTCATTTAATGCAGCAGATCAGGCATCTACTCTTCAATTCATGGAAAACACTAGTATTGAAGGAACTGTGTTTCAAAGGTTATAACTTTTTTACTGTTTCAAAGGTGCATAATTTTTTATTATTGCATAGTTTTATGTCATTTTTTATGATGTAACAACTTAACTACTATCTATTTACATTGTTTTTTGTTGGTCCTAAGTTTTTGCATGACATTATTAGTAGCAAATCCTCTGGTCGCTCATCTTCAACTTGATGTCCATTTTGCAGGTTTCCACCGAAGTTGATTAAAAAGTTGAGTACAGATTGCCTTGTCATGCAAAACCATCATGTGAGACCTTGTACTATTAACTTGCTGTCTACTTCTGTAGCCAGATTCAATTGCTTGAAGATTCTTAAACTTTGAGATTTATAACAAAGAATTATTTTTGAAGAATAAAATCCATTATATCTTTTAAACTAAAGTTGATCCTCTTCCTTCCCTCTTTTATGTCCATTTTTTGCATTTTAGCAAAAAACAGAATAAGAATATGCTTGCTTTGAAGAACTGCTAGCAAAGAGACTAAGCATGGGGAAAATAATACTAACATTATGACTAATCTTTGCTTGATGAACAATTCAGGTCCAATTAGCTGGTATATTGGCAATTTCATTTCTTCTTTCATCTTTGAGTCATAGCCATGGAAGCATTTGGTATATATTACCTCTTTGGTCAACTCATTCTTTTGCAAACTCAAGTTGATATCCCTCCTTCGTTCCCTCTTTTATGCCGATTTTTCGCATATTAGTAAGGAACAGACTAAGAACATTCTGTTCTTCGAAGAACCGCTAGCAAAGAGACTAAGCCTAGGAGAAAATAATACTAGCATTATGACTAATCTTTGCTTGATGAACGAGTCAGGTCCAATTGCAAGCATATTGGCATTCTTGCTTTGTTCTTTCATCTTTGATTCATAGTCCTGTGAAGAATTCTGTATATTTGGACTCTTTGATCATCTTCTTCTGTTACAAACTCAGACGCAGATTTTGAAAAATGAACTCAAAAAATGTTTTGATTTTGAAATTAGTGTGGGTGGTTTATTAAATAGTTAGTTGATCTGACTTTACGTGTTGTGCCGTTGTTTCAGTATGGCATTTCACCTGAAACGCTGCAAAAGAACCTGGATCTGTCAAGGTTTTTTAAAATGTTAACAACAAGTGCTGATGAGGATAATAAGGTACAACATGTAACCTTTCTTTATTTCATGGACGCATGCAATGTTAGGAGAAATATTTTCACTCATGTAATATTTATTTATTTATTTCTCTAAAAGAATTTCAAATCTGGGGAATTAATAATTATCAGGTCTATGTCTCCACAGTGCAAGCCTATGACTATCCTGTGACTGCCTTTCAATGGCATCCAGAGGTATGAACTTCAGTGTGCTTCACAATGTTCCTTGTTGTGCCTCATTTGCAATTTTTTTTTTATTTGTTTTGGGTTTTTCATATCTTAAAAGATAGTGCTTCAAATGAGATAAACCACTCTCAAGTAGCTGGAACTCGGCTTGCGGGCTTGGCTTAGCTTTTTTTTTTTTTTTTTGGTAATCAATTCTGAGCTTTTGCTAGTTGGGTTGCATCTCACCTTTATATCACCCCACTTTGCTTCTCATCATAAGCTTAATAATAGAAAGCTGCTCTTTTTCTACCAGAGGTGGGATAACCTGAGGGGTTCAGTGATCAATTAGCTACTGTAATATTGCTGCAGATGTTGGTTCACCTTGTCTTGATTTGGCTTTTAATCTAATAATCTCATAAAATAATATTTCATATTCAATCTTAAAGATGAGGAGTGTGAATGAGGGTGCCAATCCCATGCCATGCCCCAAAGTTAAATATAACCTCTTGTGGTGAAGCTTTTGAGTAACATTTGCACTGAGCTCAAAATGTTCATGATCTGGGCTAAAAGCTGACTAGATATGTCATTCTTTCTTTGTACATGAACAAATGCATACTAACATTACCAGTCTAGCAACGAATATCTTTTAACATGGGCAATGCTGGGTACCCCAACATATAAGTCCCAATTTGAGTCCCAACTGATGTGACATTCATCCATTAGATGTTGGTTAAGTAATTTTACTAGTTATCAAATCCATCATCCAATAGATAAGTGACACATGGCATTAGAACTCAAGTTGGGACTCAAATATTGGGATCCCAAAAATTATTGCTTTGAATATAAGTTTCAAATTTGTAAAATTATACAAACATTAAACCAGACAATGAAGAATACATAAAGCTTGGTCTATATTGTTCAAAACTAAACAATTCTGCATGCCAACCATCCAATATCCCCATGATAAATCTAATCTTATTGACCTGTGCTGATCACCCTTCGTTAGACTCTAAAAAATCTCCATAAAGTTATGCCCTTCAATTGTTATATCAGACATATGTTATATCAAATAAATGCTCAGTATTGCTCATTTGAGTGGTTTCTGTGGTCTCTCTTATCAGAAAACCAAAAATTGAGGTGATATATATTTCTTTGTTTGGTTCAGAACTTGTGTGACACTGCACAGTAGAACTGTTGTTGAATATATAGGAGCAAATCAGTTGAAATGGGTGGAGAAATGTGATTGAAGAGGCTGATCTACACGTAGCATGACGTTGCCTGCCTGAGAGCATACTTCTGGGCTCTCAAACTTCCACAGAGAGAGTATGAAGTTATCAAAAACTAGTAATTGGGATAAAAATGGATTAATAATCATGCTATGTAACAATTAAGTGAAGAGATTGTTGTAAAATAAAGTTCATGCTCCCTGATATAGTGGGAAAATGTGGTAAGCAGAGGTTTGTAGGAATAGGCACTGTAAGCCTGCTTGGGCACTAGGCGTCGTGGCTTTAAGGTAAATGAAGACCATATAATTGAAGGGCATAACTTTATGGAGATTTTTTAGAGTCTAATGAAGGGTGATCAGCACAGGTCAATAAGATTAGATTTATCATGGGGATATTGGATGGTTGGCATGCAGAATTGTTTAGTTTTGAACAATATAGACCAAGCTTCATGTATTCTTCATGTCTGGTTTAATGTTTGTATAATTTTACAAATTTGAAACTTATATTCAAAGCAATAATTTTTGGGATCCCAATATCTGAGTCCCAACTTGAGTTCTAATGCCATGTGTCACTTATCTATTGGATGATGGATTTGATAACTAGTAAAATTACTTAACCAACATCTAATGGATGAATGTCACATCAGTTGGGACTCAAATTGGGACTTATATGTTGGGATACCTAGCATTGCCCATGTTAAAAGATATTCGTTGCTAGACTGGTTATGTTAGTATGCATTTGTTCATGTACATTCATGTTTGAGTTGATCTGTTTCTCCGGATTCAGTCCTCTATTCTTGAGTATTTTATTAATAAATTTCTTTGTAATGCAACTGTTTCCATTTTAGATGAAATGACTGACCTATCATTCTACAGAAAAATGCTTTTGAATGGGGATCATCAGCAATTCCACACTCAGAGGATGCCATTGAGGTGACTCAACATGTCGCAAACTATTTTATCAGGTTGTTTCTTGTAAACCATAAAAATCATAGATGGTTTATTTTGTAAGTTTGATTGGTACACATGAAGTAGAACTATAATATCATTTCTCAGTACATGAATATTTAATTTTTTCGACTAGGATATAGTTCCTTTTTGGTTGGAAAATATGTAGAAAAAACAAAATGATTAACTCATGATGCATGATGGATCTGTTACTACTAAATCAAGGTAGAGTTTGAATTTATCTCCTTAATAGAGACATCTCTTTCATTATTAACTACTGCCTTTTATTTGCAATAAATAGTATTCTATACCTTTCTGCATTTCTTCAACGTTCTTTTTGGCATATACAAGCATATGGACTAATTGAGTAAGTAAACAAATTATTGAAAATACAAATTAGTGGCTGTTCTTGACATTTGGAAGACCGAAACTTAATTAGTAATACCACGATGGTATGCACCAACAGAACTTAGGCTGACATCAAACTCTATTATATTTAGTGCAGTGAGGCTCGGTGGTCGGTAAACAGGCCTCCTGCTCAGAAAGTGCTTGACAATCTCATTTACAATTACAGGCCCACATTTTGTGGGAAGGCTGGGTAAGGCAACTATGTTCTTTATTGTTTCCCCTCTTTTGAGACTGCTTCACCCTATAGATATTTAGTTCTCATTATAAATTTATTGTCTTGAGTGCAGGAAGGGGTTTGATGAGGTTTACATCTTTACCTAACATCAACCCTGAATTCTGTCGAGGCACATTTGTAAAAATCATTGAAGTGTGAAAAATATTGCCGGAAACATAAACATCTGTCATTGTAAATAACTTTAATATATATATATATATATATGCTAACACTGTCGTACATACTGCCATAATCATGAGGATGATCTGGATGAGGAGACCTTGCTCTAACCAGGGTTGAATCTAGGGGTGTCAAAAAAACCCGCCCGGACCGGATCCGGCCCGGACCCGGCCAATCCGGTCCGGGAAAAACCCGGACCGCATATACAGAAAAAGCGGATCCGGGTTTCAGAATTTAAAACCCGGACATATCCGGGCACGGTCCGGGTTCAGCACCAAAAACCTGAAACCCGGACCCGGACCCGGACCCGTTTTCCTAATTAAAAAAAAAAAAAAACTAAAACCAGTTACCCACCCAAACCCAAATCGCAAAACACCCAATGACCCAAATCCGAAAATCCCTAATTCCCCAAATCACAAAACACCCAAACCCAAAGGCATAAGCTGCGACGCTGCCACCGTCACCGTCGGCTAGCACCCACTGTCACTCTGTCACCGTCGTCCCTCGGCAGTCGGCAGTCGGCATCATCTCTTCTCGTTTGTATTTGCTGACTCGGTTTTGCTCAGTTGCGGCTGTGACGGGAGTCGTTCGTGCAGCGGCAGTAGCGCAGTGCAGCCCCCTCCGGCGCCGTTAGCGTCAACGCCACCGTCTCCAACTCTCCATTGCCACTTTGTCATCCACCATTAGTCCATCACTCTGCCATCACAGCCACCACTACCAGCCGCATGTATTGATTTTTTTCCTTCCATATTTTGTCTTCCCATTTGCATTTTTGCCGATTGCTTCTCTGTTGGTGTTGGTTGTTGCTATTCGTGTTTATCTTCTGCCAATTTTGTGCATGGTTGCTGACTTGCTGTTGCTGTGAGGCTAAGTGGTTTTGACCGTAGAATATGAGGAAAATATGGCCAATATTGTGACTTGCTGACTTGCTGTTGCTGTGAGGCTTATTGCCTGCTCGTGTAATATACAATAGCACTATTGCTGACTTGTTCCGATCCGACAAGTTATAATGTTATATTACAACTAGTTATTTGTATGATTTTGCTTCTGTTGGCTGTGTGAACCTCTCTGCCCAGCTTGATTTGATTTTGCAACAAAGCAAAACCAGACAATATTTTAATTTTTATGTTGAATCCAAAAATGATATCATCAAATAATACAAATTTGTATGTCGTTTCCCACTTCCAAATGCCAACTAGAACAAAACAATTTTTTTTGAAATAATTGTTTGCGGGCTTAGAAGCCCGGAAGACAAAACCCGGACCCGGGAGACGCCGGGCTCAAGCCCGGACCGGACATGCAAAAACTGGATTTTGTCCGGGTCCGGATTTCAATTTTTGGCGTCCGGTCCGGTCCCGGGTTGCACCAAACCCGGACCGGACCCGGAGTTTTGCCAAGCCTAGTTGAATCTGAAGTATTTTCTAAGGCTCCTAGACGGCAATTGATTGGCTCCCCTGCTAAATATCCTCATTTTAGCTGTAGTTATATGATTACGATGATATATTTGTTACTCTATGTCCTTGTGAGCCGTAAAAATTGCAAGAAATATCAGTTGCCATGGAACCTGTCTGTGAAGCTTTTTTTTTTATGAGATGTCCAAGGATTCAAGAATGACTTGTTAGGTCTGTTGTGATGAAGATTTCAGGAGTCAAAAATGAACCAAGCTTCCAAATGATTGTCGGATTCTCTGCGAAAATCATTGCTTGGAACATCTATAGCATCAATAGTAAGAATTTTTACCAGTTCCGTCTCGAGCTATTACAGAATCGTCATGGTATTTGAAGATTATTTCGTGTCCCATGGCCATATCTACTTGGGAACTAAGCTAACACAGCCTATTATGATTGCTGAAATTGATGCTTTGCAACGATGATTCTTTCACAATTTCATCAAAAGGTGTCACGGATTTCATCTGTGAAATTATGAGTGAAAAACCAAAAAGCTAATTGCTCAAGATTTGAAAGGGTAGTATATTTGAAAGGGAAAGTCATGCTTAACATTCATTTCATTTTGAAAAATGGCTGTTTTAATCACCAACAGTCATGGCTCCGATTAGTGTTGCATTACAATTTTTAATTAGACAGATAGCTTCCGTTTAAGCAATAACTTCAGAATTTTTAAAGGTCTAACAGCAATACCAAGAAATAGTCTTCTTAAGACTAAAGTTTTGGGTAGCTCCAGTAGTAAGAAATGGTTTTCTTAGGACTTAAATCTTAGGTTCCAACTTTAATACGTGTGTGAGTAAAGTAAATTTTATTGTTTTTTTGGGTTTGCTGACACAACGGTTCTTGCACAAAAACGGATTAACAATCATGGTGCTGGTGGCCGATTTTCCAAGGAGTTCAATTTGCCAATCCAACGGTTGTTCTCTATCTTTTTGTGTGCTTCTTATTCTTTTCTTTGCCTTTACTATTGACAACAAAGTATTCACAAAATTCTACTGAAGTATCTTTGGGATCAAAATTTCCTTATAATCTAAATTTTTTTTGGCAAAAATTTACGTGTGATTGATGTTAATAAGTCAATCACACCCCTACATGGTATTAATAAAGGAGACATGCCGTAAAATAACTGAAAACTCAAGAGAGCTTAGATCATGATAAAATCTTTATTGAGTTTTTAACCAAAAAATAAGGTCTGTTTGAATTAAAAAGAGTTTCAAAATGCATTTATGGTAAAAGTTTGTATATTATTATATATGCATGATTAGAGTTTGGCTTTTTCTTTTTTTTAATTTTCAAAAAGGTATAGTGGGTAAAGCCCAAATTGATTTTGTTCTCATCATTCGAACTTGAGTGATCAATTAAATAAAATTACTTGATAACCACTTGTCTAAGTCCTTGGAGAAACTTAAAGTTTAGAGTTGCAATAAATAACAATATTTTTGTACACTAAAGTGGCTAAAACAGTAAAAATTTGTTAAGGTGATATAAGATGTGAATCCTGCTCAGATGTAGAATAAAAATTGAATCACATCGTACTACTTGAAAATATAAATATCATATATTTATAAAAATGAATTTTAATCCGTACAAAATATATCAATTTCTCCTTTTTGCTATACTCATGGCTAACAACATCAGGTCTGCACCCATTCCCCGTTTGTGAGATTATTTCAACCCATAAAGAGTAGAGGAGGTCTTGGTGTGTGTAGTTTGCAAAATAGGTTTGTGAAATGAAAGTTGAATCACCGAACCAACTGGATTCAACGTAGCCCGAGCAGCACAGTACATGCCCAAAAAGAGAATTGGGCCTAGTAATTGAGCTCATTGGACTTCGTAATTCAACTGAAAGACTTTTCAGTTTATCTTATTATTTTCAAGAATTATCTTTATAAAAATAAATAATTGCTATTCTTTATTTTTTATTCTCTCTCTCTCCGTCGTGTCATGAGCCTTATCATTTCATTAACAACAAGTTCGTCATTGTCATCACCATCACCTATCTTCTTCACCATTAATTAATTCATCACCTCCATCAACATATAATAAGTTTTAATATTAGTTTTTGTTAAATTTTATGAATAAGTGATGGATTTTGTCGTTATTAATGATATTGGTTTTGATTTTCCATGACAGTTTTTTTTTTTTCAATTAGATTTTGATTAGGAATCAATATCTAATTCAAATTGTGAATCAGTTAAAAAATGAGGAGATAAGAAGTTAATATATTGAGAGCTTAAGAGCGAAGAAAATTATTTATTTTTTAACAAGGGTAAGTTTAGAATAAATAATATTTATTTGGGTCCCTTTATGATGCCGTAATTTTTTTACGGTATCAATATTGTGAGAAATATATATCGTTAGATCTAATTAACGATACATATTATTTTTATTAATGAAAAATTTTAATTATTTGAAAATTGTGTTAACTAGTTAACAAACCTGTAAAATAGGTAATTTAAAATTTAAAATGAAAAAGAAATAGAGATATGGTAAAATACAATCTCTCTTTATCTTTCACGTTCACGTTTTTATAAGTGGATTCTTTAAGATTATCTCTGTTTCCTAATGATTAGATGAAAGAGATTTGATGAATTTCTCTTAATTAATGTTTCGGTAAGTTATTTTTGAATCAATTTTATAGTTTTAATCGTATTTTCAAATTGAAATTTTTTAATAACGTAACAACTGTATTTTTATTGTATTGTCAATTTATTGGCTTGAGTATTTACAACCATGGTTTAAGGTCTGTCCTATGCTGCTTAAAATCATTCTATAACGTGCCTAAAGGCACCAGGCGGCTTAGAGGCTCGTGCGATTCACAGATTGCCAGCCATAGAGAAAAAGTAAAAGGGTAGAGAACCATGAGGCAAGGTGCACTGAAAGTAAGATACATAATCTTAATGTCATGTGAGGCTTTGCAAACTCTTTCATGATGTTTTCTTTTATATATATCTTCTGGTAATGAAAAGTTAGTTGGTCGGCCATGTTGAAATTTTGCTTTAGTTTGGATTTTTTCAAGTTTCATGATGTATAGATAAATAAAATATTTAGAGTTCCATATTTATGCCAGCTACAAATCCCTTTAATTATTTAACTTTCTAGCTATTTAATTTAGGAAAGAGTTTAGTATTAGCTTATTGTATATATATAGTCTATATTTAGATATATAATGACACCTGCATTTTTGGTGTTTTATTGTCACCAGAGAGTGATCATAATAACCTTGTTGTTAATTGATATTAGTTTTAGGCATAAATAGTAGATTTGGTGGTATATTATGTGATTACGCTATTACAGTGCTAAAAGGCATGCAGGATTAATTAATCCGCAAGGCAACTAGGCAAGTGGATATGTATCTGTTTGAAGATATATTGGTTTTGACAAATTCATTTATCTTATTTAAAAGATTTTCTTATTCTTCTTAGTTGTTAGAATAATACTGGACAAGAAATAACTGAGTATGTTGAAAATTTTCAAGAAAATTATCCATTTGTAAGCATAAATATAGGGTACAAATACGAAATTAATGAACTTAATTTGAAGAAAGTTTATTAGCATTATCTATAAGATCATCTATGGGGCCTATAAGAAGGTTAATGATTCTTACAACTCATGGTATTTATTACAGCCAAAATAAAGTTAACTAATTCCATATGCAAGAGAAATAATTAAGTAATTAAGTTGTAATTAATTAATCACAAAGAATGGCTCATGTGCTTTTTTAATTTTTTTTTGTTTGGACAAATTATCGAACAAGTGTTTGATTTTAAAGCATTGGTCATTACATTGTTACATAGCTGAAATCTCCACATAACCATCTCTCTACTCAACAACAAAATAATCATAACGGTTCTAAATATCAAATTACAAAGAATATATACAATACTAACCTTGTTGATCAATATCCATTGCTTTCTTGTAATGATAGCTCTCAAGTTTGCCTTGAACATAAACTTTTTGAATATCGAAAAACTTGATTAATTGACAAAAAACTCTACTCAAATTTAGGCAGATGGATTGACCAAAAACTCCACTCAAATTTGATCCTTGGTGAGATACTATTTACTGTTTGCAAATATGAGTTTGAATTGTGTTTTGCTGATAGGAACTTATTCTACCAACAGTCAGAGTGCTTAACAAGTTGTATTTGTCAAAATAAACCGTGTGGGATCGTGTAGTTTGTTCAAGTCCAAGAAATTTTAGTGACCACCCCTACAATTTTAAATATTCTCACAATTTCACTTAAATAACATATTTTGTTTAATTACACAAAATTCATGGGGATATTTAATTACATTTTAAAGTTTATTTTATTATGTATCCTACACCATTCATTATTGGCTTTTCGTAATTTTACTAAGTAATAATGTTAGGCCAAACATGAAAGAGTTTCAACATTTAATTAATTTGAAAACTCAATACGAAACTCAAAATTGCTAAAATAGTACTTAATTCACATCCTTAATAATATAAGATAATTCAATTATCATGTAAAACCATATGCAAATGTTGAAAATTAGACTACAGTTTGAAATATCATGTGATATATCTCATTTGACCTTAGATTAATGTATCAAGTGCCCATAAAATATGGTTTACTTTATTAGTCTACAAATTAGCTTTTATTAATATTTATATTTCACATATCAATTCATAATACATTATGGTAATTACGACTTTAATTTCCCACCTATTAATAAATAGGGGTAAATAGAAGTACTGAATATGTGTGTGTGTATCCATTACTTCATATATATCTATATATATATATAAAGCTGGGACTACAAGAGGTGATGTGGGATCACTATTTCTCATCTTTGTATATTTTCTATTACCTAATAAATAGAGAAATTTTCTTTCAGATTTATCTTTTCATAATTAATTTGATTGTTATTATACAATAACAATTATATAAAGGTTTTAATGAGGCATATTCTTTGCGATAAACATTCAAGGGGGAGTGTTATAAATTTATTAAAATAAATGTGGATGTCATAACATATATCTCTTAGTCTCCCCACAATCTCCAATTAGCAACCTTTAGCTTCCCTATAACTCCCACTATCTCACAAGGAATTATGATTTGTTAACATATATGTTTCCATAATATTGATTTTGATGATAACAAACAAGTTTAAGAATGATTAATCTTTTAAGCTCAAATTATTTAATATTCTTTTTAAATAAATCATTATTTTCACATTATAAATGTTTTATATTTAATGGAAAAATGATTTTATGAAATTGATTGTTTTTATTCTTTTTAAATAAATCATTATTTTCACATTATAAATGTTTCATATTTAATGGAAAAATGATTTTATGAAATTAGTTGTTTTTCAAAGTTTATGGTTTAATTGAAAGAATTTTGAAAACTTTGAAATAAACAAGTATTGCTTGAAATTTTGGAGAAGGACTTATTTGAAAAGTGTCATAGTATTTTGGGCTATACCATAATTTCAGAAAGTTTTGGGATTAACAAAGCATTACTTAGAAATTCTGAAATTGGACCTATGTGCAATATTTCATAACGTTTTGGGTCATACTACAGTTTTGTAAAGTTTTGGGGTCAAACTATAATTTTAGAAAATTCTTTCACTGTAGCAATCACTGTAGCAAACGGCTAACCGTTTATTTAAAAACGGCTAACCGATAATTTCCAAAAAGCATGTTCTGCAAAGTATTGTTAAAATGATGATTCTGGAAACTAACGGTGAACCGTTTACTGAAAACGGTTAACCGATTATTTTCAGATTGCTAACCTTGAACCGTTTAGTAAGAACGGTTAAACCAAATTTGTTTTGCAGGTCTCTGGAAGTTAACGGCGAAATGGCAAGCCTAAACGGCTAACCGTTTATTTGAAAATTGACCCAACGGTAACTTTGATCGGCCTAAACGGTTAACCGTTAATGGTTAACGGCGAACCGTTTTCGAGCAGACAGTCTATAACGGCTAGTTTTTCAGCTCCAACTATAAATAAGCTCAATCCAATTCAAACAAGAAGAATTCCAACAATCATCATTGAGCAAATATTGAGAATACAACTTTCATTGAGCTTTAAATTCTTGTATTCATCTCATTCATTCACACATTGAGCTTTCACTTGTGATCAAACACATTGTGTGAGAGAGATTCATTTGTAATCTTTTTTGTAAAATCAAGTTAAAAGATTGTAAGTGTTGGGATACACTTGGGTTAAGAGATTGGGGATAATCTCTTATTGTAAAGGTCCATTGACACCTTGGAAGTCAATTGTAAGCGTTTGAAGCCTTGGGAGGCTAGCTTAGTGAAATCCTCAAGCCCGGTGTGCTTGGAGGCGTGGACGTAGGCGGGGATTGCCGAACCACGTAAAAATCCTTGAGTTTGCTTTCTCTTCCCTTACTCATTTATTATTGTGCTTTTATTGAATTTATTGTTTTCGAATTTATTAAGGCATTAGGTTAAATTGTTGTGTGGTTTGCCTAGGATAATTTTAAAATCCCAATTCCCCCCCCCTCTTGGGTTGCCTAGTTAGTATTTCAATTGGTATCAGAGCGAGGTGATCTTGTGTAGACTTAACCGTCTAGAGTTAAAGATCAATAGCAACCCAAATTAGTTCAACTTTCATGGAAGGCCAATCCACCACTAGACCTCCATTCTTTGATGGTAATGACTATCCTTATTGGAAAACTAGGATGAGAGTGTTTTTACAAGCCTTAGATTATGAAATATGGGAAATAGTTTGTGATGATTCATTCATTCCTAGGAAGAATGTTTTAAGTGAATTGGATAAGAAAAATATGTCTTTAAATTCCAAGGCTATGAATGCTTTATTTTGTGCCTTAGATAAAAAGGAATTTCATAGAGTTTCAAATTGTTCTAATGCTTATGAAATTTGGAGAAAACTTGAAATTGTGTATGAGGAGACTACAAACGAGGAGGAATTTCATGAAGTGTCGAATTTGGCACTTATGGCAATTGGAGATGAATCGGATGATGAACTTGATGAGGTAAATCATCTTCCTACTTATGATGAATTACATGATGCGTTTAAAGAATTGTATAATGAGTGGATGAAAATTGGTAAAAAGAATGCATGTTTTAAAAAGAAAATGGTAAAGCTCACAAATGAAAATGAATCTCTAAGTGCAAAGATTACATGTCTAGAATTAGAGAATAAAACATTGCATGATGAAGTTACATTATCAAATGAGAAATTTAGCACTTCACAAAAACATCTAGAATCACATGTAGATAACTTGAAAAATGAAAACGATGCTTTACAAAAATGCAATGATTCATTAAATGAAAAGATTAAAGGACTAGAGTTAGATAATAAAATGTTGCATGATAGAATTGCATCATTCACATGTAAACAAAGTACTTTGTATGAGCATGAGAAATCACATGTTGATGAATTAATAAATGAAAATGAAACACTTAAGAAAAGGAGCAATGAGTTGAATGAGATTGTTTTGAAATTCACAAATGGGCAAAAGATGTTGGATAACATGCTTAATTCACAAAAATGTGTGTTTGATAAAGGAGGACTTGGGTATAAGCCTTACTTGAAACAAAAATATTATAAGAATTATTTTGTTAAGGCTACCTCCACAAATGATCAAATTGTATGTCATTATTGCAATCAAAATGGTCATATGAAGAATAGATGTCCTATTAAAAGAAATGTGTATTATGGAGTCAAATGTATTTGGGTTCCAAAAGGAACTAAATCTAACATTCAAGGACCCAAGAGTATTTGGGTACCAAAAGGTACAACTTGAATTTGTTTTTGTAGGTACCATAAACAAGGAATGGTGGAGAGTTCCTTGATGAAGCTTGTGGAGATAATCACTTGATCATAATCTAAAGCAAAAATAATGAGGCAAGATGATTTAATTGTTTTGGTAACTATTATTGCCTTATTGATTATAAGTGATGGTATTTTAATCTTAGTAAATATTTAACACTTCATTTGGTATCATAACATTAAGTGCATTAACATGATGTGGATAAGTTTATCTTGGCTATTTACTATATTGAGTGAATCATGATAAATGAATTTGCGAAAGTATGCTTGTATGTTTACATGATGGAATTATCATTGTGTTTAACATTTAGTGCTTTATCATGATGCATGGTTATATATTTATGATGATAGCTTGTCAACTTATCATGATAGATTTGTTTGATTTTTAATGATTATGTAATGCCTAAGCATGATTAATAAGTGATATGCTTTAATTCTAAATCTTTGAATATTTACATATTTCATGATTGTGTGATGTATATGCATGATAGATGAGTTATATGTTATTTCTTGCATTAGAAGTGATCATGGTGGATAATTCGAAAATCATGCATTTGAGATTTTTTTTTGTAATGATTTTGCCATTGAATATAAATTTTCATCACCTAGAACTCCACAACAAAATGGAGTTGTAGAGAGAAATGATAGGTCTATAAAAAAAAAAAATGGTTAAGACCACATTGATTAGACATCATCTCAATAATACTCTCTATGAGCTTTGGAAATATAGAAAACCCAACATTAATTATTGCAAAGTTTTTGGATGCAAATGTTATATTTTGAACACAAAAGATAATCTTGGCAAATTTGATCCAAAATTTGATGTTGGTATTTTTCTTGGCTATTCAAACACAAGCAAAACTTATTGAGTGTATAACAAAAGAACTTTGATTGTGAAAAAAAATTATACTTGTTATATTTGATGAGGTTAATTCTTCCTCTATGGAGAAAGTTGTTTTTTATGATAATGTAGATGAAGAGCTACAAGAAGATTATCAAATGATAGCCAAAAGAATGCACCACTTGACAATCAAGAGGAGCAACATGAAGAAACAAATGCGAAGTAAAATGAAAGTACTTCTCAAATACTCCCCAAGGAGTGGAGGTATGTTTCTTCTCACCTTAAGAACTTAATTTTGAAAGATCTATCACAAGGTGTAACTACTAGATCATCACTTAAAAATATATGTGAGCATTTGTAATAATGGATTTGATCACTTGTTCTTTAGCTCATAATGATGGCTTTTTAGCTATGTTGATTTTGATGATCTATAATGGCATATGTTGATTTTGATTATTTATATATTGCTATTATGTACTTATGCTTTACTTAAGTTTTGATGATAAAGAATGTGCTTGATTTGAAGTCTTGATGATTGATAGGGGGAGATAAATATGATATATTTTTGGATAAAATCATTTTGGTTAAATTTTTTAATTGGCCATATATTTAGGGGGAGCATACAATATGATTTTAAATAATATGCATTTTGAGTCATTGTTTTGATAATTGATATTTGACTATATGATGATGATAATTTGTGAGTAATATTACTAATCTTGTATTTGAGATGATGCTTGTTGTTAGGGGGAGATTTTGTCGAAATTTCTATTCGGACAACATGGGTAACAAATTTGCTATTTTTTTTTATTCTTTTCCTTTACGTTTTCTTTTTTATGATGAAGGGGGAGAAGAATACATGTTTTCAAATTTATAAAAATTTGCTACTTTTTTCTTTGCCAATTAAGTTTTTCTTTTTGATGATGAGGGGGAGAAGAATGCATGTATTTAAATATGTTAATTTAGCTAATTGGCAAATTGTAAAAGAAGATTATATTTAGGAGCAATTTGTGGAATCATTCTTTAAATACATGAAATGTTTGTCATCATCAAAAAGGGGGAGATTGTTAACATATATGTTTCCATAATATTGATTTTGATGATAACAAACAAGTTTAAGAATGATTAATCTTTTAAGCTCAAATTATTTAATATTCTTTTTAAATAAATCATTATTTTCACATTATAAATGTTTTATATTTAATGGAAAAATGATTTTATGAAATTGATTGTTTTTATTCTTTTTAAATAAATCATTATTTTCACATTATAAATGTTTCATATTTAATGGAAAAATGATTTTATGAAATTAGTTGTTTTTCAAAGTTTATGGTTTAATTGAAAGAATTTTGAAAACTTTGAAATAAACAAGTATTGCTTGAAATTTTGGAGAAGGACTTATTTGAAAAGTGTCATAGTATTTTGGGCTATACCATAATTTCAGAAAGTTTTGGGATTAACAAAGCATTACTTAGAAATTCTGAAATTGGACCTATGTGCAATATTTCATAACGTTTTGGGTCATACTACAGTTTTGTAAAGTTTTGGGGTCAAACTATAATTTTAGAAAATTCTTTCACTGTAGCAATCACTGTAGCAAACGGCTAACCGTTTATTTAAAAACGGCTAACCGATAATTTCCAAAAAGCATGTTCTGCAAAGTATTGTTAAAATGATGATTCTGGAAACTAACGGTGAACCGTTTACTGAAAACGGTTAACCGATTATTTTCAGATTGCTAACCTTGAACCGTTTAGTAAGAACGGTTAAACCAAATTTGTTTTGCAGGTCTCTGGAAGTTAACGGCGAAATGGCAAGCCTAAACGGCTAACCGTTTATTTGAAAATTGACCCAACGGTAACTTTGATCGGCCTAAACGGTTAACCGTTAATGGTTAACGGCGAACCGTTTTCGAGCAGACAGTCTATAACGGCTAGTTTTTCAGCTCCAACTATAAATAAGCTCAATCCAATTCAAACAAGAAGAATTCCAACAATCATCATTGAGCAAAATATTGAGAATACAACTTTCATTGAGCTTTAAATTCTTGTATTCATCTCATTCATTCACACATTGAGCTTTCACTTGTGATCAAACACATTGTGTGAGAGAGATTCATTTGTAATCTTTTTTGTAAAATCAAGTTAAAAGATTGTAAGTGTTGGGATACACTTGGGTTAAAAGATTGGGGATAATCTCTTGTTGTAAAGGTCCATTGACACCTTGGAAGTCAATTGCAAGCGTTTGAAGCCTTGGGAGGCTAGCTTAGTGAAATCCTCAAGCCCGGTGTGCTTGGAGGCGTGGACGTAGGCGGGGATTGCCGAACCACGTAAAAATCCTTGAGTTTGCTTTCTCTTCCCTTACTCATTTATTATTGTGCTTTTATTGAATTTATTGTTTTCGAATTTATTAAGGCATTAGATTAAATTGTTGTGTGGTTTGCCTAGGATAATTTTAAAATCCCAATTCCCCCCCCCTCTTGGGTTGCCTAGTTAGTATTTCATGATTCATAATTTTTTATTAATTTAATGGAGTGATTATGTAATTATAAAAAGAGAGCTCATCTTTTTGTTTTGTACACACACAATTAGAATGAACAAAATCACTCTATAATATATTCTCTTATTTTATTTTTTATCTTGCGTTTCTTCTTTATTTGTGTTGTTGGCTAATAACTTTTTTTATTTTTTATTTGTTTAAACCACCCGGTTTCCGACGACCGCATTGGATACTTCTACTGCATTCAACATTTCTAACTTTTATTGGTTGATATACATGTGAATGATAACACAATCCTCTGAGATATTTTTTTAATTAGTAATGTTTGTTAATCTTTAAGTGTATATTAGAAATTATTGATCCTTATGTTTTAACATGTTTATGTTCTTTTTCCATAATATTACAAATGTTGTCGGAAGTTTATGTGGTGTGGGTGATATTGAGATCGTTGGAGCTGATTGGAAAAAAAAAGATATAAAAGTTCTAACAGATTAGCAAGTTGAATAGAATTTGGAACTTATCAACAACTACAATAGGTATATATATATATATATATATATATATATAATATAATATAATATAATATAATTAACAAATAAATAATTAACTTTCATAAATAACATTAATTTTATAAACCTGCCTCATGTTTAAAAAAAATTAATTCATATTTTTTATCAGTTTCATCAATTGTAAAATAAGAAAAAATGATAATACTAAATTCTTTTTTCAAAGTCGTGTGAAGCGCTGTTCTATTTCCTAGTCTATATATATATATAAAGCTGGGATCTGATGAGGTGATGTGGCATCACCATTTCTCATCTTTGTATATTCTCTATTATCTAATAAATAGAGAAATTTTCTTTTAGATTTAGCTTTTCATCTTCTCATAATTAATTTGATTGTTATTACACAATAACAATTATGTAAAGATTTTAATGAGGCATATTCTTTGAAATGAACATCCAAGGGGAGTGTTATGAATTTATTAAAATAAATATAGATGTTCATAACATATATCTCTTAGTCTCCCCACTATCTCTTATTAGCAACCTTTAGCTTCCTTATAACTCCCACTATCTAACAAGGAATTATGATCCATAATTTTTCATTAATTTCATGGAGTGATTATGTAACTATAAAAGGAGAGCTCATCTTTTTGTTTTGTCCACACATAATTGGAATGAATAAAATCACTCTATAATATATTCTCTCATTTTATTTTTTATCTTACGTTGCTTCTTTATTTGTATTGCTGGCTAATAATTTTTTTTGTTTTTTATAAGGCTGCCTCATCTTAAAAAAAAAAAATCAATTCATATTTTTTATCAGTTTCATCAAGTGTAAAGTAAGAAAAAAGGATAATACTAATTTTTTTTTCAAAACCGCGTGAAGCGCGGTTATATTTTCTAGTATATATATAAAGCTTGGACTAGAAGAGATGATGTGGCATAACTATTTCTCATCTTCTTATATTCTTTATTATCTAATAAATTTGTTGAGATTAAAAAATAATTACATTACAAAATATTAAAAATAAAAAATAATTATTAGATTACAAAAGATTACAAAATGTATCATTTTTCCATTGCCATCTAAACTTCGTGACAGAAGTTAACAGAATATTAACAAAATGACTATTTTACCCCCTTTACTGTAAAATTACTATTTCACCCTAATTAAATAAAAAAAATTAAATTGCTTCAAAATTTCTTTGCAATTTAGACATTAGATATTAAGTTAAACAAAATAATCTGGAATATTTTAACCTTTTTTTTCTCTCTTTCTATCACGTTTAAATGACATTGATTTTTGCTACGAAGGTGAAATGACAATTTACCCCTATGACATCAACAAGGTTATAACAGAATGCAAATGTAAGTGAAAAAGTGCAAGAAAATGTAACTTCTAGGAAAAATCAACAAAAAAATATATATGTGTATTTTTCAAAAAATCGAAAAGAATGGGTGGAAGGTGGATAATTTCTCTTGAAAATATTCAAGAGACAACCACTTAAGTGATGACTCTTTTCAATTGCTCATGCAACTCGACAAATTAAGATAATTAAGTATATTCATTGATAAAGCTCAACGAAAGTCTAAACAAACTATGTGACTTTAGGTCATAAAAGCACAGGCAACATGCATTACAGGGGAAGAATTTGATTCTAAGTAGAGAGAGCAATATACTAAGAGAAGAGAAATATAGTAATTAGAGTATCTGCTTATTATTATTGAAGGTCCCTCAACTCGTGCGCCATACATTTTGAGTGTGGTCCCTTTTTTTATATATTTTCCTAATATATTTTTCTACAACTTTCTTTTTCGTGCATCTTTTTATAGGCACTCTTATCTAGAATCATCGAGAAAATGTAATACTTTTTTTTTCTAGCCTCTTGTTACTTTAAAAAGGGATATTATTATTTTACTACCAAAGTTTTACTGACATATCATGTCAGTACCAAGGTTTATCGAAAAGTGCATTTTACTATTAAAATTTTGCGCCGTTATCAATTCACTACAATTCCGTTAAGAAAAAGTTAATATTTAACAGAAATTGAGTTAAAAGTCGATTTAATCTCCAAGAGTTTGATAGTAAAATGATTATTCCCCTAAAAATTCAGTAGTAAAATGATAATTTCCCTAAAAATTTGGTAATAAAATGATAATTTATCTATCAAATTAACAGACAATTTTACTATTACAGCTGCAAATGTCTTTGATGCTCTTATGATATTAACAAATTTTTAACGTTGTTAACCGAATGGTAGTGAATTGATAACGGCGCAAAACTTTGGTAGTAAAATATACTTTTCGGCAAACTTTGGTACTGATATGATATGTCAGTAAAACTTTGATAGTAAAATGATAATATCCCCTTTAAAAAAGATGTGGACTCAATTATTTAAATCTATTGGAGAGTAAATATCAAGAGTCACAGAAATACCCGCACTATACCTAATGAGACAGCGAAAGTGAAAAAAAAATGATTGAGTAAAATTGGTTGATTTGAAAGAGAATTTTGTAGAACAGCGAAGGTCGGAACTGATAAAGATGTAGGTTATTTGACAAGGTGAAAAAAAAATGCAAAATGATAGGTGAGATTTGAGAGAAAAATGAAATTACTTTGTTATTAACTTGATCGTGTTAAGAAAAATAAATAAAAGATAATTGTGGGTCTGTTACCCCACCCGCCTCAACCCTGTATCCGCACCTGCCGACAGAAGCAACGGCACGATCTCCCAAGATCATGCTTGCAGAATCTCATTTGCGGGCACGTTTATAACATTTGTTATGTAATATAAAGCATTTTTGCTTTCCTGGTCAGTCACCATCCTGTCTCGTGGCATCGTTTCGTAGCAGCTTGCAAATTCTTTTAAAATTTTAAAAATGTAAAATTACTTTGTGAAGTAGGGGCTGATGTGGCTTATTCTGACCCTTAATTCGCAGACGAGTTTGTGTTGCAAATTAGTGGGGTAATGCTCTGTTACATACATCAATATAAGAATATTGCTACTAATAGATTTAAGTATGGCTTAGCTCTGAAATTGTTTTAAATTGGTAGGTGTACTTTTTATGTGTGAAGTATGTAACATATAATGCAAGATAGTCTTAAGCCAAATTAGTGATTCAACACTGTGTGATCGATTAGATATAGATTCTTCGGGCTGTTCGGTCCTCTTTTACAATATTTGTTTTTCAATGTCATATACGTTCAGTGGACATTTTTCAAAACTATGTATTGTGAAATACAAAAGCAGGGCTCACTTTATAGTAATAAATTATAAAGCCTATGGTTACGTTGGAGTAGATTTATGATGGAGCATGAATCTCATCTATACTGATAAATAATAAAATTTTTATTATTACTTTAATCGTATAATTATAAATAAATAATTCACTTTAAAACATTTCCAACGTAGCCGAACCCAATTACAAAACAAGTTTAGCATGTTTTGGTTATTCTACAAAATAAATTATAAAATAATTTCTGAAACAAATTCCAGGCATTTCTCAACATGTAATAATTGTACTTTTATCTACTTTTTTCTTGGTCCCACCTGCTTTTTCTTCATCATCCCCTTAGCGTTTCTCTTTCTACGTTCTCTGATATCTCTTTGCCATTATTCATCTTTCGTCCTCATATCTCATTCTCTTAACCAACTTTTCGGATTTTCTTTTTTGATTTTTCATTCTTTTTTTAATATTATCTTTGGAGGCCTGTTATTTAGACTGAAGGAAGACAAAATAAAGATAGAAACAGCTCCTCTCTCTCTTATCCTCTCCGTGGACTCAAGGAGAAGCAAATTATAAGTCACTAAACGGCAGCAACATGCTGCTGTTTCTATCTTCATTTTATGGTCTTTTAGTTCAGTTATCATTTTCCTTATCTTTTAGGTTCATCTGACACTTTCTCTCATAAAGAGAATCAAGCCTCAATTCCAAGCTAAATTTTCTCATCACTCCCTCTTTTTTCTGTTTGCGTGTATTATTTCTATGTTTTTTTAAACTCTCTCTGTATTTCTTTTCAATCCTTAAAAGTCTTAATGGGAAATATAGGAATACAAGAGGAATTCACAAGGTCTAACTTGCTGGAGTGGGAGTGAGGAGTGTGGATTCTTCCCACTCCAGTGTTTATTTTTTCTAAATGAGAAGGGAGTGGGAATCCCACTCTGTGGGCCCTACTTATTTTTGGAGTGGGGACCTCTCCCTTTTTTACCCTTTTATTTTTTTAATTTAATTTAATTTAATATTTTATAATTAATAAAATAAAATAAATATTATTATATTTATTTGAATAATATTATTATATTTATTTGAATAATAATATTATATTTAACTAAATAATAATTTACATTGATTCTAAATTAAAATTATTTTAAAATAATATTATTATATTAATAGAGAATTAATAAATATAATATTATTATATTTATTTTAAAAATAATAGTACTATATTTATTTAATATTAATAATAATAAATAGTTTATTCTAAGAAAATATTAATTTTGTACTAAATAATATTATATTATTATTTTATATAATAATAAATTTAATATAATTATATAAAATAAAATAAGGTTTCATTTTGTATTAAAATTAATAATTTATTGTTCATAATTAAGAATATTAATAATTATAATAAATTTACAAATATAATAAAATAAATATTATTCATTAAATATATTTTTTATTAGTTTTGTAATTAAAAATTATAATTCTTTAAATAAGGATAAAATTGTAATTTGAAACAATTTACTCCCAATCCAAGACAAAGTAAACACATAAATTGGATTCTGATCTCTATTCCATGCTTCCATTCCAGTGTAAGTAAACAACCTACTCCCACTCCCACTCCACACTCTCAATCCTAGGATTCACACTCCTCTGAATTCCCAATCCAATCCAAAAAGTAAACGCTACCTAAATGAACTGAATGATATGTTTCTTAATAGAGATTATCAAATACTCACTAAATTTTTTTTTTTACATATCGATTTATCTTCAATATTTTTTTGATAAATATATTTTACCGTCTAATATTTTTGTTATTATCATTTCACTAAAATTTTAACATTGTTAAAAATTACTGAAATCACATTAGTATTTAAGAAATTTTAAAATGAAATTATTTTCCTATTGTTATAGTTCTTTTTCAAATTTTGATTTTCTTTTCTAAACATCCAATTTAGGGTCTTGTTTTATTTTCCTTATTTTAGTTAGTAAAATTTTATTATATTGAAATATTCCCATAATAGAATTTTAAGTTTTCTAAGAAAGTGATAGTAATTAATTTTTTTTTTTGCATCCGTAAACAAACTAATTTATGATTTTTTTTTCACTTGTACAAACAAATTTCACCTTATTTGCCCAATTATAATTAAATCAATTAAATATAGTAATATAAATTATATGAATTATTTTGTGGGTTTAATTATAATTGAGCTTAACATGACAAAATTTATTTGTACAAGTGAAAATAATATCATGAACTATTTTGTTTATAGATACATAAAACTTTTCAATTACCATTAGTCTATTAAAAAAATCTAAAATTCTATTTTGGAATACTTTAAAATAATAAAATTCTAATAACTGAAATAAAGAAAACAAAAAATAGCTCATAAATAAGATGAGTAGGGAAAAAGATAAAAGTTTGTAAAAGAATTAAGAAAATAAAAAAAATAACTTCAGCTTGAAATTTCTCAAGTACTCTTGTAATCTCAGCAAATGTTAAGATTTTAGTGGTGAAATTATAACAGTCAAAACATTAGGTTACAAGATATAATTGTCAAAAAACTTTTATGGTGAATTGATAAATCATAAAATTTCTAGTGAGTATTTAGTAATATCCCTTATTAATAAGTACAGCTTTTTAATTAGTATTCTCCTATTAAAAGTAGTTTCATTTTTTTTATTCAAACAAATATTATTATATATGATAGAACTTCACTGTGGCTTTTGGTGTGATTATACATGTAATACATGAATAGATAATTATTTTTTTCAAAACGTGCATGCGTTCTAATTTTTTTTGTAATTATTTAAAAGTTTAATTTTTAATTAAGGAGTTCAAACCAATTAATCTTATATTAATTTTGTTATATTAACATTTTAACTACAATTATAGTTTTCTTGTTTAGTAAAAACTATTTATGAAAATAGTGCTATCAAATATATATCTATTATATGTTAAAAAAAACGTAATCATTATTATACAAATTCAAATCTTGAGTGAATTATAATAGTTTATTAATTATTTATGGTCAAGTGAATTGTTTATAAATCGATCATTATATTTATTATGAATCTATTAGACTTTAAACATAACAGATATAGTCATTTCTTATAAAATTTTGTTCAACCTTACGTGAAAAAGCATTTATCATCATAAATTTAATAAGGAAAAGACAAAGCTAAAATAAAATATAATTTTTTTAAAATTTCATAGAACTGTCTAAAAATTTCTAAGGTACTACTCACTTGTGTTAATAGCAGTAGACGAAAAATTAAATTGCTTAAATGTATTGGTCATTTCAGTAAATCTATGAATGCAAATTTTTTTTTCATGTAAGTAGTGAAAATGGATTAAAAATATGGCAAACACTAACTTACAGCTGCTGTAAAGCACACACAAAATTACAAAATTATGCGTGAACAGTAATAAATGATGGGTCCCGCATAATTTGTGTGTGCTGTAACTTACAGCCGGCTGTAAGTTAGCAGTTCCCTAAAAATATTTTATCACATGGTTCACACGTCTGACCATTTTGGTGCGCTGTGCAAGCTCGTCACTCGATAAAGCTGCTGGCACAGCAGCTCTTTTACCCATCTATCCTCAACTACGTTTGCTTTCCACCAAGTATTTTTCCCAAAATGCCCTCGTCTCCCACCAGGCGGAAGCCGCGGAACTGCCTATGGATTCCGATTCTCCTGTGCCTATTCAACGAACTTTCTTTCGCTGAAGCCGAGTCGTCGACGATTCTTCTACCGAGTCAACAGAACAATGCTGACTCAGTGAGTACTACCTTCTCTGCTCATTGTCCTGCTCCCGATCCGAGTTTGAATTACCGGCCGGTGATCGGTATTCTAAGTCATCCAGGCGACGGCGCTTCGGGGAGGCTGAGTAACGCCACCAACGCGTCTTATATCGCCGCGTCGTACGTGAAGTTCGTTGAATCAGGAGGCGCTCGTGTCATCCCTCTCATTTTCAATGAACCCGAAGAGATTCTTTTTGAGGTAAATGAAAAAATAATTTTACAATTTAATGTTTTGTCTTTTCAAATTTTTTATTAATTGTTGTTAATTAGTTGAGTTAATCTGTTGCGTTATGTTGTGTTGTGTTGCGTGTTGCAGAAGCTTGAATTGGTGAACGGTATACTGTATACTGGCGGTTGGGCTAAAAACGGTTTGTACTACGATATTGTTGAAAAAATTTTCAAGGTAAATTATATTAAATGTTGTTATATTTATTAGAGAGTAATGCATGATTTATGTAGCAGAAGCATGAATGTGTACATTTTTTCAAGTGTGCAGAAGCATGCATGTTAGCATTTTTGTGTCAAGCAAGTTAATGGTATATTTTCTTATGTGTCTTGAAATTTCGTACTTGCTACAAGCTTCTTATTTTCTGCGATTTTGCAGAAAATTTTAGAGAAGAATGATGTGGGCGATCATTTTCCAGTATATGCCATTTGCTTAGGCTTTGAACTTTTATCAATGATCGTTAGCGAGGTAATTTCTCACCCTTAACCCGTTTTGATTTCCTGGTTGGTTAGCGTAGCTTTCCAATTTTGTGTCTGATTAACTTGTGCTCATTTTAGCCTTGAAACATTTTCTGTTCGTCTCTTGATTAATATCCTGCTGTTCAATTTCAATTTGGATTTTGTATGCATATTACGTGTGTGTGCTTCTTATGGCTTTACTGTGTGCTTTTAGTTTGTCTCTTGCGTTAGAAAAAAATATCTTTTACTGCTTACAACGATTATAATATGATGGTACTCTTTCCAGCGTTGCTGATTGCTTTTGCTGTTCATTATTTTTATTTTTACTTTTTTCTCTTTCTCAACAATAGGACAGAAACATTCTGGAAACATTTGATGGAGCAAATCAGGCATCTACCCTCCAATTCGTCAAAAACATTAATATTGAAGGAACATTGTTCCAAAGGTACATAGTTTTCATTGGTCTTTAATTGGTTTTTATGTTGTTACAATTAATGATGCTAGGAGCCTCTTCACATCTAACTTTCTCAGCATGCTTACCATTTTTTGATTTTCAAACTCTTCGAATCAATATTGATAATGAAGCTGTACACAAGATTCAAAAGTTTCTGGATAGTCTTGTCATGAGTAAGAAAAAGATTCCAAGCTGTCTTTAACATTTTTTGCAGCTTAATCCAGATTGTTTTATTTTCTTCTTGGTATTAAGCTTCCAGAATGACATGATTTTGCAACGTGATACTCGTGCACATTTTGCAGATTTCCCCCGGAGCTGCTTAAGAAGTTGAGTACGGATTGCCTGGTTATGCAAAACCACCATGTAAGAAAATTGTGCTTCATGTATGGTTAACTTGCTTTTCATTTGTGTACCTAGATTCAATTTCTTAAAAATGTGTTAAGCTTTATGTTCTAAAACAACCATCTTTTTATTGTTAGATTCAATTCTCAGTTTTAATTTCCCTCATCTTCTGTAATAATGCTAGTCACTCATGAATATCTAGCTCAATGAAAGTGTTGGGTCTAATAAGCGGGCTTTTTTGGTAATCCTGCTTTGTCGTGAGCCTCTTTGATTCATGGAAGAATTTCATTGATATGGACTTCTTGTACAATTGATTCCTTAGATCAGTGCACTTCAATTTTGGGAGACAATGGGCTCTAAAAATGTTTAGATTTATTAAATTATTATGGATGATTGAGTAAATAATTTGGTTGATCTGAAATTTAATGTGTTGTACCATTACAACAGTATGGCATTTCACCCGAAAGAATGCAAGCAAACCAGGAGCTAGCTAAGTTTTTTAAGATCTTGACAACAAGCATGGATGAATATAATAAGGTACAAAAGTAAATATTCCTTTGTTGAATTTATTTTATATATAAACACAGACTCAGGATATATGCCTGAATGCTTGATATTTTAATGGCAATTTATCCAGTGTTATCAATTCTAACTTCTGTTATTAATCATTATCAGGTCTATGTCTCGACAGTGCAAGCTTATAACTATCCTGTGACCGCCTTCCAATGGCATCCAGAGGTATTAACTTCAATGCTCTTAACAGTGATTTTAGCTGCACCTCATTTACAAAATCGATAAGCTTAATATGGCAGACTGATCTGGTTAATCAAACCTTTTGAGCGACATTTGTGTGCTAAACTCTAGATGTTTGTGATGTTGTACAAGCTGTCTGGCAACACTATTTATTTCTCTCAAGATGATTTGATTTCAGGCCAAGCTACAATTTTTTTTTGGTATTCATGTCATGTGTTACATCTTTCTGGTCAAGCTCTGTTTCTGTGTGGTTCTATGAGAAAATATTTTTTTGTATTCATCCTGTTTCTCCAAGTCAGGTATTTCCTAAACAAATTTCTTAGTAATGCAACTGATTCTGTTTAGAGGAAAAGACTGACCAAATATGCTGCAGAAAAATGCTTTTGAATGGGGGCCAAAAGCAATTCCACACACAGAGGACGCCATTCGGGTGACTCAACAAGCTGCAAACTTTTTTATAAGGTCAGTTCTTGTTACCTGCATGATTGTTTATGTTACGAATTTCATTGTTAAGCAAGTGCTGGAATTTCATTGATAGTTCTTCTATTATTTTCTTTTCTTAATGCCATATTTTATTAATATATATGAAGGAAAAATAGAAATAAATAATAATATATTGTCATTCGCTTTGGTTATTTAATAATCTTGTCTTGTTAACAAAGATCATTAGCATACTTACATATATGGACAATTGAATATGCAAACAAATTTATAGTAAATTGCATTAATAGTTGTGTTCATATCACTTTGATGACCAAAACTGATTAGGAACACCATGTGGTTAATTATGGGGTTATCTGTTCAGTAAAAGAAATTCAAATTAGGCCTCTACTTTTGAAAGTACTCAAACAGTGGAATAATTAAAGAGACTGAGGCTAATAATATCAAACTCTACATCTTTGCTGCAGCGAGGCTAGGAAGTCATCAAACAGGCCACCTGCTCGAAAAGTACTTGACAACCTCATTTACAATTACAGTCCCACCTACTGCGGGAAGGCTGGGTAAGCCAATAGTGTCTTTTCTCAGCACTAGTTCAACATCCATATTCCATGTGAGTTTCTTGACTTGATTGTTATGTATATTGTCTTCACTGCAGGAAGGGATACGATGAGGTTTACATCTTTACCTAACTTCGACCAGTAATTCTGAGAAGGTTGCCAGTTGTAAGTTGTTGGAAATATAGCAAGTGATGTTATTGTAACAAACTATGTTATTGTTGTAACGAACTTTGCTGTATCGTATGAAGCTTATCTTGGGTTTGTTTTTATACCTTCCTGTCAGACAGTTGGCAGATAGTTACATTAAATGCCAACAGTTTCATGTTATTCCCATCCAAATAACAATGAGATACTTTGACATGTCATGGAAGAAGATGGATTCATCAAGGAACTAAGTATTACAAAATCAGAAGACCATGTCTACTTCATCAAGAAAAAGTTGCTTTAACTCAGTTAGATTGAGGACCAACGCTTCCAAATGTAGTGTTTGAAGTGTCAAGAATTGTGAGAGATGTCAAAATGAAACTAGTTTGGACAAACGGGAGATTTCAAATGGAAGCTAACCATCAAATTAGGGAAAAGGCTTAAAACCTGAAGACATTTGAGAGTAATCAAAGCTGTTGAAATTCAGGGATTAATCGACTATAACTTGATTTCATTTAAACCTTGACATAAAATTTGGCTTTTGTAGATGCTAAATATTTCTTATCTCTGTTACTGTTAACAACTAGTGCGTCTAACTTGATGAGAGTAGGATGCTTGAAGTTCATAATGGAGGAGGATGAAAACAGAGAAACCCAGGAGGAACAGAGTCTCTCCGACATATTTTTTAAAGAAGCATGCATTTCCAAGATATCAATTTGTAACTTTCACTACACTTTTGACAAAATTATAGAATGGCTTTGTACTACTTGCATTTGCATACACTAAATTAATTTCGTCTGCCTTCAAGTTTCTTATTCTGTCTTCTCACCTTTCTATGGTTTTTTCCATCAACTATGCCCATAATCCATTGAGGGTTTCCAGTGGAAAGTAAAATGTTTCCCAAGATCATTCCAAACACAGTTCCGCATACGTAACCCATCAACACAACTTTCCAACCAAATCCAATTTCAGACTCTGAATCATCTTCTAACACCGAGGATGATTGCGGCGGCTCATCATTGCTGCAATTTTTCGACAGTGGAAATCCGCATAATCCCAAGTTTCCACCATACGAATCACTCGAAAAGGTAGAAAATTGGTTGCCTTCAGGTATACGTCCCTCGAGTTTGTTTCGCGAAAGGTTCAGAACTGCCAGAAATGTCAATCTTGTTAACTCCCTTGGAATTACCCCATCAAGCAAGTTCGAAGAGAGGTCTAAGGACTCTAGATCCGTCAAATCTCCCAATGATGAAGGGATGTTTCTTGATAGAATGTTTTGAGAAAGATTCAGGAGCCGGAGTGAATGAAGCTTCCCCATTAGTTCAGGAATTTCTCCATGAAAGCTGTTCTTTGAAAGATCAATGGTAGTGAAAATAGTAAGAATCTTCATTAGTTTCACCTCCTGCCGCTTTATTATCAGCGTCACAGAATCTTCATAGTAAGTTTCCCCCATGTACTTCGACTTGTTTTCATCTGCTGCTTCACCAATATCCGTCATGGCTTTCATATTTTTAAAGAACATTGCTGGAAGAGAGCCAGTAAAGTTGTTGTTCGAGAGATCAAGGATTCTCAACTTAGAGAAATAATAATCAGCCTCATAATCCCTTAAATGACCGTAAAACTTATTCGAACGTAGAATAAGAACCTGAAGCTCCCGAAGTGTTCCTAGCCAATGTGGGAACGTATCCTTCATCTTGTTGTTGCCGAGATCAAGAACTTGAAGATTAGCACAATTGAGCAAAGATCTTGGGACTGAACCTACAAGTTCATTGCCATTGAAGTTAAGAGTCGTCAAATTATTGCCCTTTGGAAATGTTTCAGGAATTGTGCCATGGAATCTATTCTTCCGCAAATCCAACACTCGCAGACTTTTGCTAAAGTTTCCAATGCACTCTGGAATGGTGCCACTCAAGCTGTTGTTAGATAGATCAAGAATTTCAATGGTGCTTGTGTTGCAGATCAAACGAGGTATCTCTCCAATGAACTTATTGTTTGAGATCAAAAAGACTTTCATATTAGATGATGGAGCTGGAACCGGTCCTTGAAGGAAGTTGGACCGAAGGTCAAGATATTCAAGATTCTTCCATGGAAGTTTCTTATTGCCTACAAAACAAATTTTCGGATGATTGATTAAATATGCGCAGTTAATTGACTAAGCTATATAAGACTGATGCCGACTGCCCACTGCCCAAAATATTGTAAACTATTAGAGAAATCGATTGATCCAAAAACTTAAGCTGATAGGTAAAGACCCAACAATCGTATAAAAGATAAATGTTTAAATAAAGAATATCAAGTGAAAAAAAAAATTTACAATGACTCTGAAAATATGTCCGTATTCAGATGGTTATATTCTATTGGTTTCAGATTATAAAAAATAACAAAAAGCTCATAATTCACACAAAAGTTTGAAAACTGAAAATTTTTTATAGCTGGACCTATATATGCTCTATAGACTTCAATTCAAATATGAATTCTGGGCTTCAAAGTTAATGAAACAAGAAATAAATAAAATCTCAACATAATCAACTAACTAGCCGAATGAAACAAGCCGAATGATCCCTTCAAAATACTATTACTAAAAGCTCAAATTAAACAAACGAAACTCTTAAAAGAATGAAGGAAATAAGAAACTATATATTTTACCTAACAACTTTGGCCCATCAGACGCTTCAAATTCAGCAGCAGATGCATAATCTTTGAGCGTATTTCTCGGGTGGCTCTGAAGACCGTGGACAACACAAGTGCTTCCGGCAAGTAATTCGAGAAACAGAAGAACATAAACAAAAGAACTAATACTACTCATGGCTGCTTTCACTGCTGTGCAGGTAACAATATTCTTTTGTTCACGTGTGCACTGTATCAAGCACTCTGAAATGCTCTCCATAACTCGTTTGCCCATTATCTTGACCGTCTTTACTTATACGCGCTGGCGGATCTAGACAAATAAATTGGGGGTTTAGTTAAAAAAAAATATTTAATTTGGAGTGCTCCACCTAAATGTTCATTTGAACACGTTTTAAGTTCTATAGACTCAAATTTCATTATTTTTTTTAAAAAATTAAATAATAATTGTAATAAATTATTTATTTTATATGCATGAAAATATTCTTTTTTCTAAATAATTTCCACAACATATTTTAAAAAATAAAATAATATGGCTATAGGAATTTGAATCAAGATTCCAAAATCATAATAACACTCTTACTATTAAACTATAAATTTTTTGTTATAAAAAAATATATTTAATTTTTTTTAAAAAGACTTAACATACATTTAAAAAAAAATCAATAGCCCAGAGGCCAGAAGGCTTGAGTCTTGGCTGGGTCCGCCGATGCTTATATGGCATGATTCATGAATAAAATTTCCACGCAACTCACAAGGAAAAGTCACCATGACCTATTGCTTTGTTTCATGACTTTCAAAGAGAGATTTTTGAAGTTTCAATTTTCTAAATTCTAATATTCTAAATACCAAAAACAAAAAAAATTATTTTCGTTGAATTAAGTTTGCGCTCTCAATCGAAATTCGTCGTCTAGGACATTGACATGTGGTGAATAAGAAAATAATGATTTTGCGTCATTTTTTCCAAGTAAACGTAGACGAAGACAAAAAAAAGACTGGAGATGGTCTTTGCTTGACTTCATCAAACGTATCATATACGCAAAACTCATTTATTCTTTATGAAATGCTTGTTTACCGGAAAATAAATAAATGCTTGTGATATTAATGATCTTCCTTATTTTTTCTTTTTTTAAATAAACTTAAGCATATTGTTAGACGGTAAAATCTCTTTATAGTTATAATGTTGTAACCAATCTAATTTTATTACAAGGAGATTATATTTTAGTAGAATTTTAGTTATAAAAATTTTTATTTTGACTTAGTTATGTTTAATGCAAGAAATATTAAGGTAAATACAATTAATAATTAATTAATAGACCTTCTCTATTTCAAGTGAAGTGGATAAGGAGAATCAAAAAGTTACTGTAGAATTAGGAGATCAGATTCGACAACTTCACTATGCTAATCGAATAGATATTGTATCTTCATCAATCATCCAAATGAGCATCAAGTCATGTATGCTTTAACTGAAGAAGAAATCATTGCTACAGTTAGATAAGAAGCAAAAGAAGATGATCCTGAGTATGATAGCATGTAAATACAAAAAAATTTTATGGCATAAAGCTCTAAACATGCTTAAGAAGTCAGAAATATTTTGGCTTTAATAAGAAGGTGTCCACACTAGTGAGTTATTATCGGCCCGCAAGTTCAAATATTTCATAATAACTCTAAAGAATATATGATTATTCCTAACAATTTTTAAAAATAATTATTCCATGTTAAACTTTTAATGTAACATTGCAGATTATTTTTTACAATATAGAAATAATTATTGCCATTTATATGCAAGTTACTTAAAACAAGACCTAGAAAACTTATAATAATGTAGAGTTTATTCTTATTTATAACTTACTCAAATTGGGATTAAAATCTTTTATGATTACATGAAAGTTATTCCAATATACAATTACACTATAGAAAGATTTTACTATAACTATATAAGTGAGATTTGAACCCAGACTTTGTGTATTAATCCAAAAAGTTTTATCAACTATGGGGTCATTTTTTTTTTTGACTTAATGACTTAATTGATTAAATTGTAATTAGTTAAGTAATTAAGTCTGTTTGTTTTTTTTTAATTTAATAAAAGTTTTCACTTATTAAGTTAAGCTATTAAACTAATTTTTTTTTTTATCTTTTTGCTTAATCTAAAAAGTTTGAATGACACCACTAAAATATATTCTCAAAAATATCCCTATCTAATTAATTAATTTTCATTCATACCTAAATAAGTTTAATAATTAGCATTATTACTCATCCCTATTAATTATGATAATATAGTGGTAGACTATTGTTAATTTTATTTTTTATTTTCTTCAAATTAGCATTATTTATCTTTATAATTTTTAATCTCTATTTTTCATATAAAACATCATAAACAATAATAAAATTGATTAACATATACTAATTTAAAATATTAAAAGGGTTGTACTCAATTGAGCATGATTATATTATGAAAATATATTATCTTATTAATATTTTATGAGATGTTATTAATTGATTAACGTTTATAATTTGTAAGGGTATAGATGTAAAAATACTGATTTTCATTTTTTAAAAGTTAAAAAAATAACTTAATACTTATTTGTAACGATTTAGACAAAAAAAATTATTTAGATTCAAACATTTCGCTTTATTCAAAATTCAAATTTATTTAAATGTATTAAGATTTCAAACAAAACAATAAACACTACCTAAATTAGATGATATCCCCAGCATTGTCTCAATTTAAGAAATTTAAGAAGGCTAAAATGTAAAGTTACATCGGAAACCCCTCCCATCATTTGTGTTTTCTATGCCTTTCACATTCATCAAGGAAAAAAAAAATTTGTGGCTGACTCTTGCGAATACGGGGCTACACTGGGATTCCCCTCCTGCCAATATTCATCAACTGATTCTCAATGACATTATGGGAAGTACAAACTACCATTTCTATTAACTTGATGTATTTTTTTTTTCAATCTTACCTTGTTTCTCAACTTTTTGTATCTTCTGATTATGAACAAAATTTCTACTTGATATAAGGCCATTGCTTTTAAAAAAAAATTATATAGTGATAATCCTAAATGGTATCTTTTTTTTTTTAATAAAAGTATAAAATCTTTTGATGGTTGTCAAAGCCAGCAAAAATAAATACATATTCTAAATAAATTGTGTATAGTGATTGAGCATGGTCGTGTCCACAGAGATTGGTAACTATTTAAATCATTTTAAAATATAAAATGCAAAATGGGGGAATTGTTGACAATAATAAAAATCAAATTAAAAATAACAAGAATGCAAATTAAAATTGTAATTCAAATTGGGGAAAGCTATAGTTGAAGGAATTAACTCAGCTTGATTCGACTACTGATAATTGATTCAAATATAAATAATTACTACTTATGAATAGACCGGTTATAGCTACTGAGACCCTCTAATAGCCAATCTCTCCTTAACTAGTCAATAACCAAGGTACCACCGTTGGTTATTTCCCTAATCAATAGACAACCCTAGATACGATCATAGGATTTAATCAATTGACAACCTGAAAAACCAGAGAAACCCAAATCCTAATCAACAAACGCATACGATGGTTCATTTAAATTAGATTGTTTATTCTCATAACACAACGCACTGCTATGCTATTTGTCACAAACATTAAAATCTTCATACGATGAATCTTTTAATTGACAATAGATTAAGTTGATAATTAAATAGTAACAAATTATCTAATTAACAAACATAATCATGACAATAATTCAGAGAATAAACAAATACCCAAAAAGCAATAAAATAATTAAAGCATAAGAAAGATTTCACAGTAGTGATGAATCAAAACTTCATTAACCTTCAACCAGAATAATAGGTTTAGTTCTTCATAGAGAGAAGAGAAAAATTTAGATCTAGGGTTTCTTTTTCTTCCCCTAAAAATCCCCCCCTTTTCACAATAGATTCCTATCTTAAATTCTTCCCTCTCTCTTCTCCTCTAGAGTTTTTTTTAAAAATAAAATACTAATATCTAAAATATTATCTAAATATTAAATTCGTAATTATAAAAATAACCCAAAAGACAAAACACGTTAAACTAAAACTGCAAGTCCGTAGTTGATAGCACGCGCCCACGCCTTATCAACAAAGTTCTTCTGAAGCTCATAATTTCTCCAGGAAAACAATCATCCTCAAACATCATCTTGTAGCTCAATTTTAGCACCAATCAATAAAATTACACCTACAAAAATAAAACACAAGTAAATCACTATTATTAAGTACAAAACATCGATATTAAAGGAAGTAAACAATGCAAAACTAGTACATAAATTGTACTCTAACAAATTCCCCCACACCAAGATAATGCTTGTCCTCAAGCATATAACTCAAGACTAATCCCAAATCTCCACTCAATTCTCATCTCAACTCATCCAAAAACAATCTTAAGCTAGCATACCTCAAGAATTTAAGTCGATCAACATTCGAGAGATAAAGATTTTAAAGCATAGGATTTCATAAGCTAATATAAAAACATTCAACCACCAAGAAGATCCATTCAAAATTCAATTGCAACAAGATTTAATAGCCCTCTCATTGACTTCACTCCATGCACTCAAAGTGTTTAGGGTATCATTTATGCACTCAAATCAAATCAAAGAATGCTATTACCATAAGCTTGGTTATATATCACATCTCAATCCACAAAACATGAATTAAATGAAAAACTCTAAGGGTCTTAAAAAGGTTATAACGGGGTTAAATAGGTTAAATGAAAAAGAAAGGTCTATGAAAGAACAAGAGATCAAAATGAGAAGAATGAACTCATTGAATGAACTTTATGATATCAAAACGTTTATTTCTACTCAAGTCACCAAGAATGCAAACACCTTTTTTTATTTTTTGTTTTTGATGAATCAAACAAAAGAAATGAACCTTGCACAATTTAATTCAAGCATAATGCTTGTTGATCTAATTGAGAAACTTTAATACAAGGTAGCAAAAGCAACAAAATATATCCAAACAATGAGTCCAAAAACTCCTTAAATTGAGGCTAAAAAAGAAGGAAAATGGGTAAGTAAACAGAGAGAATTAGATGGGTAATGGTTAAGGCTCAAACAAAGATAACAAATAAAAGTCTTCGGGTGGAGAAAAAGAAGAAAAATGCGAAAATAGAAAAATGGAAAGTGGTTTGCCCTTATCATTTTAATGCATAAAATCCCGTAATGTGGCTTCAACATGCATAACAAAGCAACTAGAATAAACAAACTAAGATTGATATTCACATAACAAAAATAATTAGAGCAAAGTGGTTGCTCATAGGTTCAAATCCTCACAAAGTTGGTAAATTTACCATCAAATCATGTACACTCTTCAAATGAATCAACCATCAATAGTGGTGTAGAATGAGAAGAAGGTATGAGTGATATATAAAAGGAAAGGTAAAAAGGATAAGAAGCGAGAAAGATGTATGTAGTAATATAAAAAGTGAAGGATAAAATGTGAGTGATGAAAGAGTATGATAAAATAAAAATAGATGTAAATAATTTGAGATAGATGGGAAAAGAGTAGTGAGAAAGAAAAGAAAAGAAAAGAAAATAATATATGAAGCATACTAACTCCAAAATCATTTAAGGATGAGCAGAGTGAAAATAATACTTCCAGACATCAATATTGTAAAAATCCTTCCCCCACACCAAGAACTTACATTGTCCCCAATGTAAGATAATCAAAGCTCACATAAAAAAAAAAAAGCATAAGGATAAAAGATTGAAGGCAAAACTTCCCTGAATTGTGAGTTTTGATCCACATAACGTCTATGAGCTTTGATCAACATAACCCAAACAATCAACATCAACAAATTTACGCAAACCAATCTTATCTATCAAAGAATTAAAATTATCCTTAACATTTAATTTTTCAAGAGTTGGGTAATGAATATACTTAGTTGGAAGTATTTTTCGCTTGGAAATATCTTTGTACCTTTCTTTCTCTTGTTGAGTCGTGAATGTGAGGCAATCTCCGAGATTGGATTCAGCAAGTGGCAAAACACTCATGCCTTTTCCATATTTCGATCTTTGTCTCACGGCTTGGCGTGAATATGAAATTATGTTCCATGGAACCGTAGAGGGAGCGGCAATCTTGGATTTCTTTACGACGAGTTTCTATTTAGACATTGATGACTTGGAAGTTGATGCTTTCCTCTTCGGCATTGTTACAATAATTTCACTTACGGGTAATGATTCACGCAGCTGGAATGCTGGGCGTGGACTGCTTGCAGGGCTGGTGCTTGCGATACGGGATTGCTGGTTGCTGGTTACGCGGCTGGTGCAGATGCGGGATGCTGGTTACTGGTGCTTGGTGGGTTGGTGACGCGCGATGCTGGTGCTGATGCAAGATGCTTGCGCCCGTAGGATTGCTGGGCGTGGGGACTACTGGTGCTTGGTAGGCTGGTGATGCGCGACCGTTGGGCTGGTACTTGCGACGCGGGATTGTTGGGCTGGCGAGCTGCTGCGCGATGGACGCGGGACGCGGCTACTGCGCGATGGACGCGGGATGGAGCTGGTTGCTGCACGCGGCTGTTAGGACGGGATGGAGCTGGTTGCTGCATGCGGCTGCTGGTGTGCTGCTGGAGTGAAAATAAATTTTTGTGAATTAGGGATTTTGTGAACAGTAAAAACAAAATTTTTTTTAATTAATTAATTTTTTTCAAATAAAATAAAAATAAAATATAATATAAAAAACTCTCCTTTTTTATTGAAAAAAAAATAAAAAAAAAACTTTTTTTATCAAATAAAAAAATAAAATAAAAGAAAAAAAATTTCTTTTTTTCTTTTACAAAAAAAGAACTAAAAGAGACATTGAGACAAAAAAAAAAAATATAGAAATACTTTTTTAATAAGCATATGGGCAAACCTTAAAACCATTTTACTTTAAAAATCACAAAAGTACTTATTAGTTAAAATATGGGCACGTCTAACCAAAAATTTTCTTCTGGCCAAAATAAGTAAAAACATTATTTAAACAAACTGAATCAAAATTAAAAACAAAAGATATAATAAAAATCAAAATAAATAAATCCTTTGGGTTGCCTCCCAAAAAGCGCATTTGTTTTATGTCTTTGGGTAGACACATTCATGCATCAATCTCAATAAATGGGACTCTTGAGAGCCACTTCCTCCACAATATTCACCAAAAAAACCTTCATAAAAAGGTTTTAAGCGATAATTATTAACCTTAAAAACTTTGTTAGAGGTCGGACTCCGAATCTCAACTGCACCATAAGGAAAAACATTAGTAACAATAAAAGATCCTACCCAACGAGAACGTAATTTACCAGGAAAAAAATTTAAGCTTAGAATGAAAAAGAAGAACTTTTTGACCAACATAGAACTCCTTTATCAAAATCATTCTGTCATGAAATGTCTTCGTCTTTTCCTTGTAAAATCACGAACTCTCATAGGATTCGTTTATAATCTCCTCCAACTCTTACAACTGCAACTTCCTCTGCTTTCCCGCTTCATCCATCCACATATTGCATTGTTTAACCGCCCAGTATGCTTTGTGCTCAAGCTATTCAGGTAAATGACAAGGCTTACCAAATACTAAACGATAAGGAGACATACCTATGGGAGTTTTGTACGTGGTGCAATACGCCCACAATACATCATCTAATCGCAAACTCCAATCCTTTCGATTTGGACTAACCGTCTTTTTAAGAATAGACTTTATTTCTCTGTTTGATATCTCAGCTTGTCCACTTGTCTGTGGATGATAGGCGGCAGACACTCGGTGGGTAACATGATATCTCTTGAACAAAGCCTCCACTACCCAATTACAGAAATAAGTGCCTCTATCACTTATCACCGCTCTCGGTACACCAAACTTGGCAAAAATATTAGACTTGACAAAATCTACAACAACTTTAGCATTGTCAGTCTGGGTGACCTTAGCCTCTACCCACTTAGAAACGTAATCCATTGCTAAAAGAATGTAAGCATTGCCAAAAGATAAAGGAAAATGTCCCATAAAATTAATGCCCCACACATCGAATATTTCACACACAAGAATAGGGGTAAGTGGCATTTGATTCTTATGACTTAAATTACCAGTCTTTTGACAATTCTCACACGCTTACAAAACATGTATGAATCACGAAATAAAGTAGGCCAAAATAAACCACCTTCTAACACCTTAGATACTGTCTTTTTGGGACCAAAATGACCACCACATGATATGAGTGACAAAACTAAACTCAGATACGCACCTTCTGATGACTTGGTCAGAGCAATGTTTCCACAAGTAAGGGTTATCCCAAACATAGTACTTAGCATCGCTCTTAATCTTATCTTTTTGAGCCCTCGTCAGATCACTAGGTAGTGTTATTGTAACTAAGTAATTGCCAATGTCAGCGTACCAAGGAACCATACCTTGAGTTACAAAGAGATGCTCATCTGGAAAATCATCCTTCAAAGGTGCTGCTTCTTCACTCGTGGTCAACCTACTAAGGTGGTCTGCAACCAAGTTTTCTGCTCCTTTCTTGTCACGGATCTCCAAGTTGAACTCTTGAAATAGTAGGATCCAGCAGATAGTCTTGGTTTCGCTTCCTTCTTGGCGAGCAAATATCTGAGAGCTGCATGATCAGAAAAAAACAATCACTTTAGTACCTAATAAATATGAACATAATTTTCTAAAGCAAAAACAATAGCCAAAAGTTATTTTTCCGTTGTTGAGTAATTGCACTGAGCATTATCAAGTGTCCTTGATATGTTATATATCACGTGAGTAGCTCTTCCAACCCTTTGTCCAAGAACAACACCAACAACATAGTTACTGGCGTTGCATATTATCTCAAAAGGGAGGCTCCAATCGGGTGGCTGTATAATTGGATCTGAAGTCAATAACTCATTAAGCTTATCAAATGCTACCTTGCATGCTTCATTAAAATCAAACGTCACATCTTTCTGAAGCAGCTTGCATAAAGGTTGAGCTATCTTCGAAAAGTCCTTGATAAAACATCGATAGAAACCTGCGTGATCAAGGAAAGAACGAACTTTCCACACACATGTGGGATAAAGTAAAGATTTAATAACGTCTATCTTAGTTTTATCTACCTCAGTTCCTCTAGCAAAGACTACATGACCCAAAATAGTGCCTTGATCTACCATAAAATGACATTTTTCATATTTTAAGATAAAGTTTGTTTCAATGCATCTTTCAAGCACTTTCTTCAGATTATAGAGACAATCATTAAAAGAATAAGCATAGACTGTAAAATCGTCCATAAATACCTCTATAATGTTCTCTATATAGTCTGAAAAAATACTGACCATGCACCTCTGAAAAGTGGCGGGAGCATTACAAAGACCAAATGGCATACGTCGATACGCAAAGGTTCCAAAAGGACATGTGAAAGTAGTATTCTTCTGATTCTCAGGCGCAACTGGTATCTGATGAAAACCTGAATAGCCATCAAGACAACAAAAGTGAGATTTTCCTGACAACATTTCAAATATCTGATCAATAAAAAGAATAGGAAAATGAGTGAATTAAGCTTTCTAAAATCAATACAAACCCTCCACCCATTCTGAACTTGGGTGGGTACTAACTCACTATAAGAATTCTCAACAATTGTTATACCAGTTTTCTTCGGTACCACTTGTACCGGACTTACCCATTTGCTATCCGAAATTGGATAGATTATACTTGCATCAAGAAGTTTTAGAATTTCTTTCTTCACTACTTCCATCATGAGTGGATTCAAACGACATTGAGCTTGAATCGAAGGTTTGACATCTTCCTCCAGCAGTATTCTATGCATGCATGTGGACGAACTTATCCCTTTAATATCAGTAATTGTCTACCCAATAGCCTTTTTGTAATCCTTCAGCACTCTAATAATCTTTTCTTCCTCTAAAGTACTAAGCTTTGAAGAGATGATCACCGGAAGTGTCTCACCATCTCCTAAAAACATGTACTTTAGATGACTCATCAATGGTTTAAGCTCTATTTTCGGTGCCTGCAAAATAGATGGAAGAAGTTTTGCATGAGATGAAGGTAATTCAATATAAGACATATGATGAGTTAAAATTCTTAAAGAATTTAATTCATAAATTGTCTCTTGCGATACAGAATTTAAAACAAACTCCTTTTTTATCCTTTTGCAATCCTTTGAGGCCCAAACTGTTATTTAAAGCAGCTACCAATGAATTTTCAACATCCAAATAAAAAACTTCCTACACTATAGGGTTAATAACATCCACAGAAAATACCGAATGTTCCTCACTAGGATATTTCATGACATCATTCATATTAAACACTATAACATCTCCATCAAACTCCATAGTGAGAGTCCCTTTATGTACATCCATTTTAGTCCTAGCGGTCTTAAGAAAAGGTATTCCTAGCAAAATTGGGACATACTTAGAGGAGTTACCTCTTCCATATCAAGTACATAAAAATCAGCAGAAAAAACTAACTCATTAACTTGTACTAAGACGTCTTCTAATACCCCATCATGATATGTATTAGACCTATCAGCTTGTTGAATTATTATGCCAGTTTCTTTTAATGGACCAACATTCAAAGATGAATAAATAGAACAAGGCATGACATTAATAGAAGCTTCTAGATCTAACAAAGCCTTCTCAACTCTAACACTACCAATTTTGCAAGGGATAGTAAACATACCTGGATCCTTACACTTAGGAGGTAGTTTCTTTTAGAGAACTGCTGAAATATTCTCCCCTATGTGAACTCTTTCATCTCCTCTTAATTTTCTCTTGGAAGTGCACAGTTCCTTAAGGAATTTAGTATATCGAGGTATTTGTTTTATAGCATCTAATAAGGGAATATTTACCTCAACCTTGCAAAATGTCTTGAGGATGTCTTTCTCTTGTTCCTCCTTCTTGGATTTTGCAAACCGGCTTGAAAAATGATGAGGTATCACCACAGGTAGGGGTTTCACTCTGGTGGGTTGTACATCTTGAGATTTAGACATCAATTCATTCTTCTCAAGCTCATCTTCTACATGCTTTATCACTTTCTTACTAGGCTCTTGCAACTCCTTCCCCATTTCTAAGGATGACAGCACTAACATTTTGCTTTGGATTCACCCCAGATTGTAAAGGCAATCTCCTTGATACTTGAGACTCCAGGTGGCTCACTATAGTCGCCAATTGACTCATTTGGTTCTCCAAATTCTGAATGCTTGTTGTAGTTGCCTGCTGAAATTATTGAGTGTTAGTCGCAAGTGATTTAACAATTTCTTTAAGAGATATACCTGACTTGAAGTTTGACTGTGGAGGTGCTGGTTGTCTTGGTGGATATTGTTGTGGGAATCTTGAAGGCCTAACTCTATAGCTGAAGTTGGGATGATCCTTCCATCCCGGATTGTATGTTTGTGCATAAGGATCATACCTCATCTGAGGCATATGCCTGAAAATCCTCCAACTGCATTGGCTTGTGCAATGGGTTCTTCTTGAAGTGTAGGACACATATCAGTTGAATGCCCCATATTGGAACAAATGCCATAAGTCTTTACCTGTTGCACATTACCTATAACAAACTTTTTCATAAGAGAAGTAAATTTATCTAAACGTTGTTCAACAGAAGAAATATTTACCTTATTCACCTTCCTTGAAGTGGGATCTTACCTGCTGCCAAATTGTTGTGCATTGGCAGCCATATTTGAGATCAACTCCCTTGCTTGAGTAGGGGTCTTGTTCACCAATACACTTCCACTAGCATCATCTATCATACTCCTATCCATCAATGGCAGTCCTTCGTAAAAATATTGAATAAGAAGTTAATCAGAAATCTGACGCTGAGGACAGCTGGCACACAATTGTTTGAATCGCTCCTAATACTTATACAAAGTCTCCTCAGGAAGTTGTCTGATCCCACAAATGTCTTTTCTAATATTGGCAGCTCTTGAGGCAGGAAAGTACTTCTCAATGAACTGCTTCTTCAAACCATTCTACGTTGTAATCGATCTAGGAGGCAAGTAGTACAACCAGTCTTTAGCTAGTCCATCTAAAGATAAAGGAAAAGCACGCAGCTTAATCTGCTCTTCAGTCACGCCTTGTGGCCTCATACTTGAACACACAACATGAAACTCCTTGAGATGTTTATGAGGATCTTCACCTGCAAAACCATTAAACTTGGGTAACAAATGAATAAGACCAGACTTTAATTTAAAATTTACCTCCAAGTCTACATATTGAATGCAGAGCGGTTGCTGATTCAAGTCTGGTTCAACTAACTCTCTAAGAGTTCTTTCTACAGGTGCAACTCTATCCATCACTTGTTCTTCTGAATCGCTAGATGATTCAACCAAATCAGGCATTGTATCTGTTTCAGAAAGTAAAGGCGACGAGGATCGTTGCTTAGCTCGCTTTATCTGCTGTCTCAGCTAGCGAGCTGTCTTCTCAATTTTAGGATCAAACGAAAGTGTACCTGTACAAGAAGAACGAACCATACACCAAGTAAAACGTAAAAAGGATTAAATAAATGACACCAGTCCCCGGCAACGGTGCCAAAATTTGATGGTTTTTGAAGCCAGCAAAAATAAATACCTACTCTAAATAAATTGTGTATAGTGATTGAGCAGGGTCGTGTCCACAAAGATCGGTAACTATTTAAATCATTTTAAAATGTAAAATGAGAAATGGGGGAATTGTTGACAATAATAAAAATCAAATTAAAAATAACAAGAATGCAAATTCAAATTGTAATTCAAATTGAGGAAAGCTCTAGTTGAAGGAATTAACTCAGCTTGATTCGACTACTGATCATTGATTCAAATATAAATCATTACTACTTATGAATAGATCGGTTATAGCTACTGAGACTCTCTAATAGTCAATCTTTCCTTAACTAGTCGATAACCAAGGTACGACTGTTGGTTATTTCCCTAATCAATAGACAACCCTAGATACGATTATAGGATTTAATCAATTGACAGCCTGAAAAACCAGAGAGACCCAAATTCTAATCAACAAACGCATACGATGGTTCATTTAAATTAGATTGTTTATTCTCATAACACAACGCACTGCTATGCTATTTGTCACAAACATTAAAGTCTTCATACGATGAATCTTTTAATTGACAATAGATTAAGTTGATAATTAAATAGTGGCCAATTATCTAATTAACAAACATAATCATGACAATAATTCAGAGAATAAACAAATACCCAAAACGCAATAAAACAATTAAAGTATAAGAACGATCTCAAAGTAGTGATGAATCAAAGCTTCATTAACCTTCAACCAGAATAATAGGTTTAGTTCTTCATAGAGAGAAGAGAAAAATTTAGATCTAGGGTTTCTTTTTCTTCCCCCAAAAATCCCCCCCCCTTTTCACAATAGATTCCTATATTAAATTCTCCCCTCTCTCTTCTCCTCTAGAGTTCTTTTTAAAATAAAATACTAATATCTAAAATATTATCTAAATATTAAATTCGTAATTACAAAAATAACCAAAAAGACAAAATACGCTAAACTAAAATTGGTTATTAGTTTCCTTTGTGCTTGAGCACCTTGATTTGAGATCCGCGAACCTTGGCAAACCCTCTGATTGGTGCTTGCCACAAACAACCTTCCTCGTCTAATCATGTTAATATTGTCACAATGTAGCTCCATCACTTTCCTGTGATACCCTATGCCATTTTTTCCTCTCAAGCCACACTAGTCACGTTGAAAAATATTTGAATTCTAGTTGGGTTTTTGGTTGTCGTGGCTTATTCTTTCTTAATTTACATAGCAATGATTACCAAGGTCCAATTCCTAAAGAGCTTCAAAAACTTGAGTTCACTTAGACATGCATTTTGATTTATCTAGCAATGATTTGAATTCTTCAATTCCAAACAAGTTGTACAGATTTAGCCATCTTGAGTATCCTTTTCTTGGTGAGTATAACTTAATTAGGAGGTAAGATTTTTAATAATATAAGGGACTTCTTTGAAAAAACTCGATCTCTCAGTTAATGAACACGAGGGATCGATTTTAGTTGATATAGGAAACTTTTTTTGGGGGGGGGGGGAATTTGATCTCACATTTAATAAGCTTCAGGGAAAATTTCCAGGATCGTTTCAAAGATATAAACAGTTTACAAAGAGATCGACTCCAAAGTTACATAGTATTTCAAATGATCTTGGAAATTTTCTTTGAAGCTCATGATTAAATGAGAGATAATGTTTATTTTTTGGAAGTTAGATTCCCTAGCTAGGTCACCCAATGTTACCTCCTAAGCCACACTTACCGTTGTACCAAAATTATAATAAGCTCCAATAAAAAAAAAGAGAGAAGCCCACATGAGTATTTGCCCAATAAGTAGTAACCTGGGTCCATTTTAAATAAAACGCTCAAAGGGCAATTCTTCGGCAAAGCGCTAAAGATAAGTTTTTACAAAAAGCGACCTAAATCTATTTTCTATAGAGAGCGATGTAGGTCCACTCTTTATAAAGAAGGACCTAGGTCCATTCTAAATAAAATACCCAAAGGGCAACTCTTCGGCAAAGCGCTAAAGATAAGTTTCTACAAAAAATGACCTAGATCCATCTTCTACAAAGAGCGACCTAGGTCCAATTTTTATTAGAGGTGGCCATTGGGCCAGACGGCACGAGGCATAGCACAGGCACAACACGTGTCCGTACAACATGGCACGACACGAGTACATTTCGGTAGAGCACGCGGCACAGCACGCACGTGGGCTATGCCGGGCTTAGATTTTAGGCACATGAGTCTTAAAAGCACGGCACGATTAGAGATGGGTCAAAACACGACACACGAAAAAACACGCAATAAGCACGTTTTATTTTTTTAATGAAAGTAAACTTAAAATTTGATGATTTTATAAATAACTTGAAATTGAATCTTTTAATACATTTTATTAGCTCAAGTTTTTTAAATTTATTTAATTCTTAGTTTCAAAAAAAATATAATTGATTTATGTTTATAATTTATTAAATAAAGAATTGATATCATGATTTTAATAAATAAAATTATAAATATCATGATTTTATAAATATGTATTAATATTATTATAAATTATGATATATGACTCTACGCAACTCCAAGTTAACAATTAAGTTAACCCTTAAAAAAAATTTATTATTATTGTTGTTGTTAAGTACTAAGAATTCTAATACCATAGAGTCAAACTCAGCAACTAATATTACATTCTCTTATTATTATTAATTTATTATTATTGAATATGGACTGTTTTGAATTTTTTATTCTATTAAATTTAAATAAAGACACATGGATCCAAAAAAAAATACATAAGATTAAAAAAATAAGATAATAACTTGACATGCGCTCTTAAAAAAATAAAAATGGAAAAAAAGTTTAGTGGGCTATTTTTCCTAAGCACGGCACGACACGGCCTACGACACGGCACGTGTGGGCACGACACAAGTGGGCACGAGCACAAGCATGCGTGGACTTCTTTTGATGGGCCTGGGCCGGCACGGCACAGCCCGTTGGCCATCTCTACTTTTTATAAAGAAGGACCTAGGTCCATTCTAAATAAAATGCCCAAAGGGCAACTCTTCGATAAAGCGCTAAAGTTAAGTTTCTACGAAAGTGACCTAGATTTATTTTCTACAAAGTGCGACTTAGGTCCACTCTTCATAAAGAAGGACATAGGTCTATTTTAAACGCCCAAAGGGCAACTCTTCGGCAAAACGCCAAACATTTGTGTCTACAAAGAGCGACCTAGGTCTATTCATTACAAAGAATGACCTCGGTCCATTTTTTATGAATAATGACCTAGATGTTCAACATTTACTTGAAAGTAACATTCTACAAAGGTTACATACATGCGAAATGCCGCAAAACTAATTCTCTTTACAAGGAACCAACATAAGAGCTGAAGTACTCGAGCCCAACGAAGGTCAAGAGCTCGAAATCATGACAAATGTCCAAAGAAGACTTGACAGTGAGCAAGCTTGACACGTAATGACAGGTGTCTTCATGTATGAGTTTTGCGGACACTTGTCACTAAAACAATGCCACGTGTCATGATGACACCTCCACCTCATGAATCAAACTGCCTATATAATGATCAGAACTTCCCACACAAGAGGAGGAAAAAAAAATGGTAACGAAACGTTGTCCTTCTTTCTTTAAATTCTCTCTCTATAATAAAATTTAAAAAAGCTGACTTGAGCGTCGGAGGGTCATCGCCGGCAACCCCGACACCCTTTGACAATTTCATTTCTTTTGCAGAACCTTTGACAATAGAAACTTTCATATCATGGAGAGATGATTCACAAATCTTAATATAGAAAGGAATCCGAAGTAAAAAGTTAGTAATTACGTGTGGAGCAAAAAATTGCAACGACACTTACCAAAAGAAATATACTCAAGACAGCTAAATCTGTAAAACCAGTTCAGTATTGAAGATTTGAAATCATTGAAATAATTTTTGCAATTGTTGCATTGGATCTAATGGTTGGATAAAGACAAATTTAGGGAAGCTTGCACCAAATTTAAATGGACCCATTGGACACAGGAGTACTTGACGCTTTTTAATCGTGGAACATACTGTTTTAAATATCAGAGTTTTTCTCTTTTGTATATTTGAAAGTTCTATGATTGCGTTTAATGTCGGTTGGTATGTTTTCTTTGATGATATTAACATCATTTACCCATTAACCTTAATTAAAAACAAAAGGGTACAATTATCGTCCAAGTTCTTAATATCTCATATTATCATGCATCTAAGCACAAAGTACAAAACCCAACTGCTCTTATCTGTTTTACAAACTGGGGTTGAGCTAAACAAATTAAAACAGCAGCACTGACGACACAAGAGAAATGTTTCTAAAAACACGAAATTTTAAAAATAGTAGAAATTAATAATCTACAATCCAATGAGCGAACAAATTGTTTGTGTGACGGTGAGTAGAAGAAGAATAATAGCTGCAATTACAGAAATAGATGCCCATGGGGTATTGAAATAATTTTGCTTCAAATTGGCCTTCCACTTGTGCCGTGGTAACTGGCAATAGGCCTGTAGATCAGCAACAACACCAGAATATTTGAAAGGGATATCCCACGAACAGTCTCTATCAAGGCTGCGAAAAACACTTGGAAGTATTTCACTGAACCCAAGCCCAATAATTTTATTTTGAATGAGGAATTCCGCATCTTTTGGAGTGTTGACGAGGCAACTCATCATTATAATGTAGTCATTAAAATAACTAGGGCAGCCATGCATCCTCTCAGAAGCCAGAAGATTTCTGTATAAAGGCTCAGTGTCGTAGTAATATACCGTAAAAAATGGAATTTCCAGAATTCCATCACTAAATTTGATGTCAATTAGATTTTTGCTTGACCCTGATTTGAACTTGACTCCAGCTTCGTGAAGTTCCTTTACACTGGGTATGTTTTGATCATCATTCTTCAATTTATCTTGATCAGGCATCTGGGATGGATGAAGACAGAGCATAAGCAGATGAAGAAAATGTTTAGCTTCGGAAATGTGGATTTCAAGCAAATTCTCCTTCATTGGAAAATATCCAACAATATCATCCCTGAACCAATAACAAGTAACTGTGGTGAAGGAAATTTCTTCATAAAAGCGATGACTAGAGGCTGCTGTTTTGGCTAGATTAAACAAATCATTGAGAATGACTAATGGAAGCTGGTTTTCTAGCAGCAAAAAGTCTTGCCGTATTTCCCAAAACAAACATGATTTTCCCAATATGGGATCCTCATCGGTTCTTAAATTACGATTATAATATCTCAGAAAGAGCTCAATGAGAAAGACAGCATCCACTAAAACCATTGTTACAAACTCATCACTTGCAAGATTATGAATGGTTTCAGCATAGCAATTGCGCACTTCTGCTTCCCTTTGCTTTACAAATTCAAGGAAACTTGCCAGGCGTGCCTTTGTTCGTTGAAGAAAGCATTTTAGGTACCTTTCTTTTTGCTCTTCCATGGCTTTTAGCTCTGGCTTCCCATAATGAAACGGCCCAATTGAAACCATTTTTGGAGTGTAATCACTTGGATGTAAACACCGCTTCCGCTCAGGAACTCTGTAGATGGAACACTCTCTGGTTAAGGGCTGGAAAGTCTCCAACTTCCCACCCAAATATTCTGCCAACTTCTCCATTTCAATCGATGCATGATGCTCACTGTTCACCATCTTCTATTAAATGTTAATTACTCGCTGCAGTAGCAACAAAATAGATTAAATTATCAGAAAATTTAGGTATATAAATAGCATTAAAAACATCAAATGATTCGAGATACAAAAGATCAAAATTAAGAAAAAATAATAATAAAAGAACGAGAAAACTTACATTGCTTTGCCTATGGCCAGTGCCCCACATACCCGAACAACCCACTTTTGTAGTCAACAGATTAGAAGCTCCTCACCCAATAAAATAAAATAAAATAAAATAAAATAAAAAATATTCCTTTAAATGAGAACTTGGTCTTTCTATATTTACGAGGACTTTGCTCTTCTTTCATATTAAATTTATTAAAAAACAAGTTCTCCTAATAAGAAATTATTTATGAGCGGACCACGACCAACAAGCCATTACGTCTTTTTATATTTCAAAGAAAATTGGCTGATTTTTTTTTTAAATTTTTATTTTATGAGAAGGCCTATTGCTGTTGGATTTGTTTAAACGTGCTCATTGCTACCATGATCCTCGATTCCCTGAATATAACACACTATATTGTTCAGTTTAGTTTTAATAAACCGATTGTATACTCTTGTTAAGCATATTTTTAGGACAAAACTCAAAAGAGTTTTTTTTTTTTTTTTTAAATACAACCAAACCAAGTTGCTTTCTTATAAAATTGAATAATTTGTTTTCATTTCATAATATTAAATTTATTAAACATATGTTATTATATTAAAGTAAATTTTAAAATAAACAGAAACATAATATTAAATTAAATATACAAAAAAATGACATTATTTTTAATGTCATATAAAATTAATTAATTAATATTAGTACATGAGATGTGTTCAAACCCAATGATTTATTTAAAAAAATTATAATAAAAACAAATATATCATTTTTCAAAGTAAATTTAAAAGAAGACGATTAAAAAGAAGATGGTAATGGTCGTCTTTGCTTTGACTTCATGATAAAAAGCGTGGGAGAATTTTATTTGTTGCGAATTGTAAATGATAATTCAGTGTGAGGCCGTCATGCATTGAAAAAAGAGACGAGTTGTTAAATTCCAGTCAGATGCTTTCAATTTATTTAATGGTGGGTCTCTTGCTTTCTTTCCTTTTCTTTTCTTTAATAAGCTTAGCATAATTGTTACTTTTTCAGCTTACTTGCAAGAGCTGCGGCGTTTGAGGGAAATACTCCGACGAGACTAGACGCGATGAGCAGATGTTTGGTGGTAGAAGTCTGTGAGCAGGTGTGTCCAGTAAGAGCCAGGTAGCAGGGGAACAGGGGCAGGAATATCCTGCTCATCCACGAGCACGTCATCCGCGAGGCCAATTTCCTGTAAGAAGCATAAAGCCATTCCTGTTGTATTCTTGCTAAGGGTTGATTCGAGGAGACCCGGTCAACGACAGTTGGCGAGGCATGCTCTCCAGCCCGAGAATCTAGGAACGAAGGCCACGCAACCTCCCATGACTACGGAAATGGGGAATCCACGTTCGAGAGGTGGGAGGATAACGGGCGTAGACTGCGGAAAACTGAGATTCAGAGGAAGCCTATAAAAAGGTAGCCAACGAAGGTAAAAGGGTTAGCAATTTTGAGATTAGAACATAGATTAAAGAAATTCTAAAGAAGAGAAAACTACCCAAAAGCCATAAGATCTGTGGCAAGCGTACCCCGAACCTTCATATTTGACTTGAGCGTCGGAGGGTTTACGCCAAAAAAACAACCGGCGTGCTCTGACTTGTTTCTGTGGACGCAGGAATACTTGGAGACGAAAGCATACTAGGAGATATCCTAGTCGAGGTGAGGTTGATCGAGCAGATATCCTGGTAGTAGGAAGAGCGTAACCAGAATCTCGCATCAACATTTTGGCGCCGTCTGTGGGGAGCTGATCAAAAAGCTTTTATTGATAGCAAGAAGAGGAGTGAAAAGCAATGGAGACAGGAGGAAGTAGTGCACAAGGGGGTGATATGAGGCTTAACGATTCCGTGACGCTGAGGGAGATAGCCAGTGAAGCACGGGAAAAAGCCATGTTCGACCGGATGGAACGGATGGAAAAGCAGATGGAGACCTTGACAACCATCCTGCATGAGCTGAGGAGCGACCGAATGGTAACCCAGGAGGAAAGGGTGAGAGGTGGCGGAGTGGCACCAGGTCCCGATAGTGCGAGAAGAAGTCTAACCACCGGGAGATTTGGTGGTGATAGAGGTAACATACCTCTGCGGGGAGACTTTCATAGAGAGGAAGAGCAGTCCCTAGCAAGACAGATTTTTGACGAGGACGACGGGGTGGCGAATGCAGAGGAAACAGAGTTGAGGCAACACTTGCATGATGTGGAGCAAGAGAGGGATCAAGTTGCAGCACGTGACCCTGGTCGTGCAGTGCAGCTGGAGGAGGAAGTGTGCAGACTAGCGCAGATAATTGACGACATGCAAGGAAGGAGCAGAGCTCCTGGTTGGAGGATAATGCTGGACGGAGAATCACTGCTCGCAGCAGAGATCATGAGGGCAATTATTCCGAGAGATTTCCGCCTCTCAGACCTTAGATACTCGGGAAGAACTGATCCGCTGGTGCACATAGAGCGCTTCAACGACATAACTGGGGTACAAGGATTATCTCAATCCCAAAGGTGCAGGATGTTCCCACTATCCCTTGAGGGACGTGCACAAGAGTGGTACAGGAAACTTCCTCGGGGCAGCATTAAAACCTTCGAGCAGATGTGCCAAGAATTTACAGAGCAGTTTAGTGGGGTAATGGCACCAGAAAATGACATGATGGAGCTGAAAAGCATGAAACAAGGGGAGCAAGAAACCCTTCGGGAATTCATCAAGAGGTTTCATCGTGCTGTCCTCGACTTGGGAGCCTTCAACCACCCTCAGGCGTTAAGGGGATTGAAAGAAGGGGTGAAGATAGGAAGGCTGTGGTACAACTTGAGAAGCCCAGTTATTCAGACGTACGCGGCCGCATACGAGCAGGCTAAGAGAGACATTGAGATTGAAGAGGAGAAGGCAGCACGGATTAAGACAGACCAGTTAGAAGGGTTGGGGAGGAAAGAGAAGAAAGCATTACCGGGGAATGGCCCGATCAGGAGGAGGGACCACCAGGCCTCGGGTAGTGGAGCAGGAGGTCGGGTAACTGCTTACCAGCCTCATCAGAGGCCACCACAGTATCAGCGCAGTAGGGCGCAACCTCCTCGTTTTCCAGCTAGGGAGCCTTGTAGAAGGCATGATTCGGCATATGGTGGCCTTCATCAACATTCCCACGGTAGCAGAGGGAGCAGACCAGAAGTACTGCCACCGCCCCCAACTCAGAACGGAGCAAACAGAGAAAGAGCAGTGCACCTGATCGACCAGAACCAGGACTATGGGCGGTATACCTCCTTGAAGATGTCCCTGGATGAGGTGTACGAGGCCATAAAGGATTGAGGGTTGCTGTACCTCCCTGCCCCAATAACAAAGCTGCCCAGCAGGAGGGATAGGGGGTGCTATTGTAAGTTCCATGGCACTCATGGCCACACCACAGCAGATTGCAGGGATCTCAAGACCCAGGTTGAGGATTTGGTGAGAAATCAGTATCTGGACGAGTTTATAGATGGGACCTTCCCAATGGTAGCCTCGACAAGTGAAGGGGAGCAGAGTGACAGGAACTTGAGGCGCGAGCAGCCTACAATAAGGGTGATAGCTGGGGGGTCAACATTGGCTGGAGATTCCAACAGGTCGAGGAAGAATTATGGTAGATACGCCATGACCAGCAAAGAGGTATTCTTCAACACCCCAGCAGCCAAACGTGCAAGAGTCAGGCAAGTGCCAATCATGTGGACAGATGAGGATGAGGACAGGCAAGTGACACAAGGAGTTCAGTTGATGTGTTGTTTAAGTCAACTCTGGACGAGATGGGAATAACAGACCTGAAGTTGGATTACACTAATACCTCCTTGAAGGGGTTTGGAGGAGGAAAACTGGTCCCTCTGGGCGTGGTCGAGCTGCCTATCCCAATTGGGGGCTCCCTGACAGAAAGGACAATGATACTGGACTTTGTGGTAGTGGATGAGGAAGGTATTTACCAGATGATCCTAGGTCGGCCATTTCTGAGGATGAGCAAAGCAGTACTGTCCAACCATTATCTGGCTCTGAAGTACCAGGTGAATGGGGTAGTTGGAGTGGTACGAGGAGACCAGAAGATCGCAAGAAGCTGCTACTCCTCGGCAGCAAGGGAAGCAATGCAGATAACATCCCTCGATACCCGAGTGGAAAACAAGAATGGCAGACAAGAACCTGTAGAGGATCTGAAAATAGTAAGCCTGGGACCAGAGAATCCGGGAAAGACAATCAGAATCGGGTCGAGACTTAAGGGAGAGCAAAAGCAGGAGTTGGTGAAATGCTTACAGGCTCATGCAGATGTGTTTGCTTGGACACATGAAGACATGCCAGGGATTGACCCTGAGGTAGCATGTCATAAGCTGGCAATAAAGAAAGGTACTCGGGCAGTAAGGCAGAAGAGGAGGTGCTTCAACCAGGAGAGGTATGAGGCTATAAATGGCGAGGTGGAGAAGCTCTTGAGAGTAGGGTTCATTCGGGAAGTCAATTACCCTGAATAGATATCGAATGTGGTGTTGGTAAAGAAAGCAAATGGCAAGTGGAGGATGTGTGTGGATTTCACAGACCTCAATAAGGCGTGCCCAAAGGACAACTTCCCTTTACCAAAGATCGATCAGCTAGTAGATTCAACGGCTGGACACGCTCTGCTTAGCTTCATGGACGCGTTCTCGGGATACAACCAGATCCCCATGTACGAGCAGGACAAGGAGAGCACGGCTTTCATCACTAACCAGGGTTTGTTCTGTTACAGGGTAATGTCATTTGGTCTAAAAAATGCTGGGGCCACCTATCAGAGGCTGGTGAACAAAGTCTTTAAGCCGTTGATTGGGAAAACCATGGAGGTGTACGTGGATAACATGATCACCAAGTCCAAAATCCTGAAGGAACATGCCAGACACCTCGAGAAGACATTCGAGCTTTTGAGGAAGTATAAGATGAAGCTCAACCCGGAGAAATGTGCTTTTGGGGTCGAGTCGGGGAAGTTCCTTGGATTCATGGTGAGTCATCGGGGGATCGAAGCAAATCCCGAGAAGATCCAAGTGATCGTGCAGATGAGGTCTCCTCGTAGCCTGAAGGAAATACAGAGCCTTACGGGGAGATTGTCGGTATTGAGACGGTTCATATCCAAGGCTACAGATAAGTGTCAGCCATTCTTTCAAGTGATAAGGAGGGGAAAGAAAACAGAGTGGACCCCGGAATGCGAGGAAGCCTTTCAGAACTTGAAGCAGTATTTACAGCAAGCCCCTCTGCTATCCACACCGAGGGAGGGGGACAAGTTATTTTTGTATCTGGCGGTATCAGATCGGGCCTCCAGTTCTGTTCTGGTGAGAGAGGAAGAAGGAGTTCAGTATCCAATATACTACACCAGCAAGGCCTTGCTCGACGCTAAGACCAGATACCCACCGTTGGAGAAATGGGCACTTGCCCTTGTGATTGCTGCTCGGAAGTTGAGGCCATATTTTCAGGCATTCCCAGTCTCGGTAATAACAAACCAGCCATTGCGTCAAACTCTGCATAAGCCCGATGCTTCTGGTCGGCTCGTCAAGTGGGCTATAGAGCTGAGCGAGTTCGACATAGACTACAAACCCCGAGCAGCGATAAGGGCTCAGGCAATGGCCAATTTTGTAGCAGAATTCACAGAGCCTGAAGTATGTTTAGACCAACAAGATGTAGTTGCAGACAGTGGCGAAGCTCAAGTACGGCAAATGTCTGTAGATGGGTCATCAGGGGAGCAGGGATCAAGAGCAGGGATTGTATTGGAAGGCCCGGAGGGGGAGAAGATCTCTTATGCTGTAAAGTTAGAATTCACAGCAACAAATAACCATGCAGAGTATGAAGCCTTGATAGCAGGATTGGAACTGGCTAAAGCCGTGAGAGCAAATAGAGTGAAGATCAGAACTGATTCCCAGCTGGTTGCGAATCATATCAGTGAAAGATTCCAACCAAGAGAGGAGAAGATGGAACAGTACCTGAAGATAGTAAGGCAGATGATGGGAAAATTCGAAGCGGTAGAGGTAGTACAAATCCCAAGGGAGCAGAATAGTCGAGCAGATATTTTGGCCAGGATGGCAGCGGTAGCAGACCCAAAAATGCCAAAGTCGATCCCTCTGGAGGTGAAGTCCAGCCCGAGCATCGAGCCGAATTTGGGGGTGCTACGGATAGAACAAAAATGCTCGTGGATGGACCCGATAGTTTCATACCTTAGAGACAGGGTATTACCACCAGATAAGCTGCGAGCTCGGAAGATTAGAGCCCAGGCCTCGAGATACACGATGATTGATGGGATACTGTATCGGTGAGGATATACACTACCTTTCCTTCGATGTTTGGATGAGGACGACGCGGATTACGTACTGAGAGAAGTACATGAAGGAATTTGCGGGAATCATTCTGGTGGGAGATCCCTGGCCCACAAGGTTCTAAGGCAGGGATATTTCTGGCCGACAATGCACCAGGATGCACAGGAGAAGACCAGGAGCTGTGCAAGCTGCCAGAGTTTTACAAGTTTCCCCAACCAACCACCAGAGAAGCTCACCTCTATGGCCTCCCCTTGGCCATTTGCTCAATGGGGAATTGATCTGATCGGCCCGCTGCCAAAGGGACGAGGAGCAACAACGCATGCAATAGTTGCTATAGATTACTTCACGAAGTGGATAGAGGTCGAAGCCCTTAGCAGGATTACAGAGAAGAAAACGACAGACTTTGTGTGGAGAAACCTGGTCTGTCGATACGGGATCCCTTATGCCTTGGTAACGGATAATGACAGGCAGTTCGATAATCACAACTTCAGGGATTTTTGCCAGAACCTCGGGATAGAGCTGAAGTATTGCTCGCCTGCTCACCCTCAATCGAATGGACAAATAGAAGTAGCCAACAAGACCATCAAGAGGCTTTTGAAAACCAGGCTTGGAGTAAAAAAGGGTACATGGGTTGATGAGCTGTCAGGTGTCCTATGGGCATACAGGACAACCCACAAAACAGCAACCGGGGAGACACCGTTCGCCCTGACTTTCAGACATGAAGCGGTCGTACCAGCTGAGATAGGAACGACCACGCACCGGACAGACCATTTCAATGAGCAGGAGAACGACGAGCAGATGTGTTTGAATCTTGATCTGCTAACGGAGAAGAGGGAGCAAGCAGCTAGTCGATCAACCATTTACCAGCAAAGGGTTGCTCGTTATTATAACCAGAAGGTGAATGTACGGCAATTCAGGGTCGGAGACTGGGTACTGAGAAGAGTGAATCAGAGCACTAAAGATTCGACTCAAGGAGTGCTGGGACCAAATTGGGAGGGCCATATAGAGTCAAGCAGATAGTGGGACCCGGAGCTTACAAGCTGGTTCGCACGGACGGCCACGAGGTGAAACGCCCATGGAACGCAGCACACCTCCGAAAATACTTCCAGTAAGACTTGTTCACATTTGAAAGCTATTTCTGCTCGTGTTCATTATCGTTTATCTTTTATGTTTTATGTCCAAACAATTTCATGTAAGTTGAATCCTGCCATTAATGGAACGTCGACGAATTTCATTCGCTTGAAACTGTGAAAATTTCCTAAGAATCCCAAGCATTGAAGAATTTTCAAAGGCATGTGGCAAAACCATGTACCAAGCCAGAACTGGCTCGACCAGACAAAGACGAGCAAATTCTCAAACGAAAAATAACTCATGATTACAACACAAGAAAGTAATCAAAAACATTTTTATTAATTTGTTAATAATTAACAGAGGAGATAATCTTCACAACCATTGTTCATTACAATACAAGAAATATATCAAGAAAATGGTGGATCAGTAAGCCGAGCAGCATCGGTTGGCTGGACCTCCTCAGGTACAGGGGGTATCACCAGTTGCGTCCGGGGGGGTGCTCGCCTCGCCAACATCAGTAGGTACTGCACGAGGAGGAGAGTTTTCCTCCTCAATCACGATCGGCTCTATCTCTTTAGCGTCTTCCTTGGCCGCCTCCTCGTCCATATGTTGAGCAACACTAGCTGCAAGGTCATCCATCTTCAGATCAGGGTGTTGCTTCCCAAGGACGGCCATGATGCAATGATAGGAATGCCGAAGTCCCTGGTCGTACTAGTTGTCAGCCTCCTTCTCTAAGTTCTCGACCTGAACCCGGTGGGAATCACGGAGAGATTCGAGCTGAGCCTCGTACATAGCTTTCTGCCTTTGCAGATCTTCCTTGACCATGGCCAGCTCTTCCTCGAGAGTAATAGCCTTGGCTTGAGCAAGAGATTCTCGCTCAATCAACTTCAGATTCTCGAGGTTTAAGTCCCCTGCTTTCTTCTCAGCAACGTCAGCTCTGGTCGTCGCCGACTGAATGTCCTCCTTCATCTTCCTGTCATAACGGCCAACCTTGGCCTTATAGTAGGTGGTCATGCAGCTGAGATGGAAAGCGCTATACTGCATGGCCCCCACCAGCTCGCTTAAGGTGCAGCCATCAAAGTCCTCGATGTCCTTCTTGCTCACGAGTTTGGAAAGCTCGTTGAGATAGGGGTCCAAGTGTTCTGCTCGGCTGTCAGGTAAACGAGATCTATGCCCGACATGAGGCGAAGAGGAAGCAGGATCAGTGGCTGCTCCACTGGTCTCGCCGAGTTTGGCAGAAGGAGGAGGTAAAGTCTTCAAGGGAGAGACCTGCTGCACGATGTTGGCCCGCTTTGCAGTAGGGGCATCCTTGTTCTGGTCCCTCTTCGTGGTTTGAGGTCGAGAACGTTTCCTGTTCAGAGCCCCAATCATGGCGTCCTCCATCTTATGGCCAGGAAGTACCAAGCGAGACTCGAGCAAGTTGTAAGTAGTTAGCAATTATCGGCTCGAGCAGGAATTGGCTAGTACAGCCTCGACCCGTTTAAGCTGGTCAGGTTGGAGCGGGAAGTGAACACCCCAAGAAACTACAACACAAACAGACACTTGGTTAGAGATAAGCCAATAAAGCAAGAACAATTATGGATACAAGACATCTAAAGCGAGCAGGCAACCTGGGACCGTGAAACGGGGTGGGATGCGACAATCCTTCCCGTCTATTTGTGCAATTTGACCCCAAAGACCCCCAGCAAAAAAAAATTTCCTCTTCCAAGTCCCACCACCACCAGTTGGAAGATCAGTTATGGGTTTCCGGCTCTTGGTGCTAGATTGGAAGTAGTACCAGCCGGCATCTTTGGGGCTGCTCTTTAGCTGGTACAGGTGCTTCACCTCATCAACCGTGGGCTCGCTTTGGCAACATCTGTCCCACAATATGAACAGACCAGAGAGCACTCTCCACCCATTGGGATTCAGCTGACCAGAAGCTAGATTTAGCCCGTTAAGTATCCGGGCAAAGTAGGGTTGCAAGGGACACCTCAGCCCGTACTTAAAGCTCTCTAGAAACAGGGTAACGTATCCCATAGGAGGCCGGCTGGGAGCATCCTTCTTTCCTGGGACCTTGAGAGGTATCTCACCAGGAATGCTATACCTAAGCCGGAGGTTATTGAGCTCGTCAAACGAGGTCGTGCACGTCATGTAATCAATGGCATAATCACGCGACAAGGCTCTGCCTCCTACTGTACCCCATTCTTCTAATCGTGATGTTCCAGATGGAGACACCTCACCAGAGTCACCTTCCCCATTCTCACTTAAGGTGTCCTCAGAGCCAGAAGGTCCCTCCTCACCATTGCTTTTGCTTGTGGAGGTTGTTTGGGGGGACATCCTCCTAGCACTAGTCCCGACACTAAACCTAATGGGTTCTAAGGGGATCCCTGGGTCAAAAGCAGGATCAGTGAGCAGACCAGGCAAGAAACCTAGTTCGTCGTCATCAATCTCAACGACTTTCTCCTTACCCTTCGACATTCCCTAGGTAATAACCAAAACACCACCACCAACTACTACCCCAAGCAAAACAAAGAAAAAAGAAGTTATCTACAAACTATCTGAGACCGAGGAGAAAGAAGTAATACCTAAAGTACTGTTTCAGTCGGAGAAAGGCAAGGATTGGGGCTTTTATGCCGAAACTTCTTCGCCGGAGAGACAGGGACAGAGACGGTGGAAATGGTTAATTTCCCTTCGAGAGGTTTTGGGTTACCTTATTGGAAGAAAAACCCTTGGATAGCCAGCATTTAATAGCACCGAATCCCGAGGGTCTCGTAACCGTCGGTTTGAAATTCAAAATGGAGGGGTTGATCTCTGCCACATCACCTCATCCGCAATTAAATGCGACACGACTCTTGGCAGCCTTTTCCAGTCCCACGCGACCAAGAACCGCTAAGTTTCTACTGCTGGTCCATTACATTACCCAACACCAGAAACTGGGGGACCGGTGTTTGAGGGAAATACTCCGACGAGACCAGACGTGATGAGCAGATGTTTGGTGGCAGAAGTCTGCGAGCAGGTGTGTCCTGTAAGAGCTAGGTAGCAGGGGAACAGGGGCAGGAATATCCTGCTCATCCACGAGCACGTCATCCGCGAGGCCAATTTCCTGCAAGAAGCATAAAGCTATTCCTGTTGTATTCTTGCTAAGGGTTGATTCGAGGAGACCCGGTTAACGACAGTTGACAAGGCATGCTCTCCAGCCCGAGAATCTAGGCACGAAGGCCACGCAACCACCCACGACTACGGAAATGGGGAATCCACGTTCGAGAGGTGGGAGGATAACGGGCGTAGACTGCGGAAAACTGGGATTCAGAGGAAGCCTATAAAAAGGTAGCCAACGAAGGTAAAAGGGTTAGCAATTTTGAGATTAGAACAGAGATTAAAGAAATTCTAAAGAAGAGAAAACTACCCAAAAGCCATAAGATCTGTGGCAAGCGTACCCCGAACCTTCATATCTGACTTGAGCGTCGGAGGGTTTACGCCGGGAAAACAACCGGCGTGCTCTGACTTGTTTCTGTGAACGCATGAATACTTGGAGACGAAAGCATACTAGGAGAGATCCTGGTCGAGGTGAGGTTGATCGAGCAGATATCCTGGTAGTAGGAAGAGCGTAACCAGAATTTCGCATCAACAGCAAGGTACCATTACTTTTGTCCATTACAGCTCTTCTCACCGTTCGATTTAATTTAATATTTACAATTTATTAAATATATTTTATTTTATTAAAGTAAATTTTAGAATAAACAGAAGCATGATATTAAAGATACAAAATATTTAAATTATTTTGAATGTTATATAAAATTAATTTATTTATATTAGTACACGAGATATATTTTGTTAATTATAGAATTTATTAAACTCAATGATTTATTTTTAAAAAAATTATAATAAATAAAAATATATTATTTTTCAAGGTAAACTTCATCGAAACCTAAAGGGCTCTAGTTACCTTGCAACAGTTGCAAGGTATCAAAAATTTTGTTTTCTTTGTGATTTCAATTTTCGCCGTTGGACTTAATAAAAAAACTAGAGATTTGTTTATTTGATTATTAACACTCCCTAGTATATATTTAAAACTAAAAAAAAAGTTAAGTAGTTAAAATTTTTAACACATAAATCTGAATTGTTTCAAATTTATATTGACAATCAGCTATGAGACTTAAAAAAATAAATATTATTTTTTAATATTATTTATTTTATTTAAAAGAATAAAATTTAAATATTGTTTATTTATTAAAAATAGATATTATTTATTTTACTTTATTTAATATTATTTAGTCATAGGCTTATTATTATATTTATTCTTCCAAAAAACTATTAATGTTAAATAAAATAAAATTACATTTAAGAAGGTCATCAGTAAAAGCACACAAAGTTATAAATAAATTGTAAATGAAAAAAAAGTATGTAATATTAAATAAAATGAAATTACTTTTTCAAAGATTACCGATCAAAACACATAAACTTATAAATATACTGTAAAAAAAAAAGTTTAGGAATCAAATAAAATTTAACATTACAAAAGACAAAATTAGTATTGCGTTGCAACAGTTGCAAGGTAGATACTTTCAATTAATTTAATGATGGGTCTCTTGCGCCTTTTTTGTTTTTTTTGTTTTTTTCCTCCTCTCTTGATAAGCTTATAGCATACTTGTTACTTTTCCACTATATAAGTGGGAAGTGTGGTTTGAACTGCAGACTTTTTTTTTTTTAAAAAATCAATTCAAAAAGTTTTATTAACTAAATTAGTTGCCACTAAGACAACAGAACAATTTAAGAAAGGATCTTATTAAGCCATATTTCTTAAAAATGCTGAAATTTGAAGTTACCTTCGGACTTCCCCTTTTCTTCATATTTTCTTCAGAAATAGCAATATATTGAATTCTGAGAGGTAACCTTTCACATGTATATATATGAAACTAAAAGAAGCTATATGTGCTGTTTGGTTTAACTGCATATTATTAAATTCTTTTGGAGCGGTGCACGAGACTTACGATTTGAAAATTGTTCGTATGAGTGAGGAGTAGTTTAATTTTAATTTTAGGCTTTCGAGGGAGAGGGTTGAAATAAAATTAAAAATCTAATAATTTTTTCATTTCAAGTTATTTGGCTTGGGGTATATTCTCTGACAGCTTGCTTGGTGATTTCTGTATTTGAGACGGCAACGATGAGACCAATAAAATGTTTTAGAAACATTGAAGCAAGGTAATAGCCAACGAGATTTCCTGAAACCTCATAAATATCATAAAGGCGGAGTTTCTAGTAGGAACAAGCTGTAGGACCTACAATATGTATTTTTAGAAAAAGAATACTTACACACCCAAAATTTAAATAAGAAAAATCAAGATCTCTCTTATAACTATAATATTTTTTTTACTCTATTAACTCAAAAAGATTAATGCCAATGTTTTCTAATAAATATAAATATATATTTCAAATAAATGTTATATATATATATTAAATTAATTTCAATATTTAAAAAATATTTTAATACTTTACAATCTTAGATTATATTGAACTAAATTGTATAATAAACAAAAAACATAATATTAAAATAAATATATAAAAATTTAAATTATTTTTATATTATATAAAATAATTTTAATATTATTAATACATGAGATATATTTTATTAATTATAAAATCTATTTAACCCAAAGATATGTTTAAAACTTTTATAATAAATACACATATATTATTAAAATAAATTTAATAATTTACATTTAAAAATTATTTTATATACTAAAATATTCTTATATTATTAGTCTACTAGACAAATTAACAATTTAACTTATATTTTTATCTATTAAAAAAATTTAAAGTTTAATTTTTTAGTTACTACATACAAAGAGTATTATAATTAAAAAATAATATTAGTGTCCCTGATAAAAAATTTGGGGTTTATATGATCATTTTTCTAAACCTTGGATGATTAGATGTCCTTTTCCCTATATTTTATTGTTAATTGCTTCAAAATGTCTGTAAGAAAAATTATATAATATATAATTATTTTGCTAATTGAAAAAAAAATACCATTCAAAATGTCCGTAAGAAAATTTTTGAAGCAATAAGCAAATCAATTATAAAAGTCATCAAGGAAACATATATTTTCTTAAAACATCTTAGAATATATAATAACGAAATTATCTTTTAATTATTAGGATTGGATTAGATTAGATTTAATTGGATTATATATTATTGTCTTATGTTTGGTACAATATTACATTAAACTATATTAAATTATATTTGAATGAAATTAAATTGACATTTAAATATAAATATGAACTATTTATGAATATTTAATAATAAAATAATTATTAATATTTATTTAAAAGATAGTTAATTAAAATTAAATATATAAAAAATTAGTTATTAGCCAATCCAATTATAATAAAAAAATATAAATTAAATTAAAAAATATTTAAATATTTATTTTAAATATTTTAAATACATTTTATTTTATCGGAAAGTTAGCAAATAATATAAAAGAAACAAATTACTGATATTATTAATTTTCATGATTACCTTTAATATAGTGATTATTAAATTAAGTACTACATTAGATATTCAAGTAATAATTAATTAAATAGACAATTATTTTTAAAGTTAATCTTAACTAAATTCATGTTTCAATTGGGATTGCTAATCCCATGATCTTAAGACTAAATTTAAATTTAGTCCCATAATCTAATCCAAAGTAGAGCTTGCCAAATATAAGATAAATAATTAATCTCAAAATCAATCCAATCTTACTCTTAATCCAAGCTCCCAAACATAGCCTAGATCCTAACAATGGGATATACCCATTTTACCATAAAGTGTCTGCTTGGACAATCCAACTAAGCAATGGCAACTGTCAAAGTTAACTTGTGCAATGGAAGCTCTCATATGGATGATGGCGAATCTGACGTTGGTTAATTTTGTGTGTAATATGATGCCAATTCTGGGCGGTAAGATAAATCCTTCTTTGTGCTTGCTTTAAAGCATTTGATTTACTTAGACTTCAGCTATAACAATCTGGTTACCATTTGATTCCTATATTTCTTGGTTCCATGAGGAATTTCAATTCCTTCTCAACCAGGAAACATATCCAATTCGCAATATCTTGACCTCAATTAAGTTTTTATGGGGGCTTGTATGTACAGAATTTAAAGAGGTTATCAGAGTCTTTCGTTGTTGAAGCACCTTGATTTAAGATGTGTGAACCTTGGGAAACCCTCTGGTTCATGCTAGTCAAAAACAATTTTGCAAGTCTAATTGTGTTAAAAAAATGGTCACTATGTAAACTCGATCACTTTCCTGTGATACCTAGTGCCAACCTTTCCTCTCTGGTCACACTTGATCTTCACTACAATTCCTTAGATAAATATTTGATTCATAGTCAAGTTTCGGATCGTCGTTTTTTAGGGCTCTCTTGGGATTGCTTTTGAAAGGTTTAAAAGTGATTTTGAAAATCTAAAAAGTAATTTTATTATTTAGTAAAAAAAATCAAAATTACTTTTTTAAAAATTAGCATCTCCTACATTTGATTTTAAAAAGCAGGGATAGAGTAACTTTTATATTCTAATTTTGATAATCAATTTTATCTTTTAATAGAATTTCATAAATATCCTTAAAATTATTACCTAAACTCAAAATTATGCTTGTTCAAATTGAAAATAAAATCAATATTTTAATAAATTATTATTATAATTCATCAATATAAATTTATTAATATCAATTTTTTGTTCGAATTATTATTAAATTTGTTTCACTATATTATAAATTTAATTATCAATTATTTTAAGATGAAAATAAAAAATAAAATCAATATATTATAAATTTTATTTTTAGTTAAAAATAGTATAATACACAAATAAAAATATTGTATGTACTTATTTTTATATGTATAAGTATATTTTATCTGATATTATGTACATTTTAGCCATTTATTTTCTCTCAACAATTTAACAATAAGATTTACCAAACATTTATAACTATTTTCAAAACTCACAGTATTTCTGAAAATAAAATTTACCAAATACTTAACTAATTTTCTTTACAACTAATTATTTCTACAGCACAATTAACAACAATTATTTAAAATTTACAGCATTTCCAAACTGACTCTCAGACTTTCTAAATTTACACAGCATTGACTACCAAGGTCCAATTCTTGAAGGATTTCAAAACTTGAGTTCACTTGATTTCAATTCTTCAATTTCGAAATGGTTGTACATACAGATTTATTCCAACTTTGATGAGCAAGTACGACCAGAGATGGATTGAGTCACAAAGACCCCTAACCCAACTAGGAATCAAATATTTATCAAAGTGGCTGTTGTAAGGAGGAAGTGTGATTAGAGATGAGAAATTGGAACAAGGTACTATATGAAAGTGAAGGAGTTTGCATTATGACAATTTTAATACGATTAGACAAGTGAATTATGACAATTTTAATATGATTAGACACGTGAGGTTGTTCATGGCGACCAACCAATCAGAGGCTTCGCCAAGGTTCTAAATCAAGGTATTCCAACAAGAAAGTCCAGAATCCAGATAGCCGCTTCAAGTTTTGTACATACAGCCTCTCCATAAAAACTTGATTTAAGTCAAGGTATTGCAGTTTGGAAAGGTTTTCAAGTTGAAGAGGAATTAAACCCATAAATCCTGCTTGAGAGAGATTAAGGTATCCAAAACTGCTTACGGAATCAAGAAATTTAGGAATCTAAATTCCTTCGAAATTGTTATTGACAAAGTCCAAGTAACTCAAATGTAAGAAATAAGGATTTACCTTACTACCTAGAATTGACATCATATCATATGAAATACCAATGTCAGATTTGTCATCATCGTTATCGAAAACTCACAGAATTAGGATTTTAAAGGTGAAGCTGAAAGACATGGCCTGTGAATTTGTTGTAGATAACATCAGTCTATATACAGTTATCACCATCTTTGGTCCAAGAGCTTCTCTCCCCTTCAGCCAAACAAACTCTGTAAATAAACAGTTGTTTGTGCATAAAGCTTAGACAGGCTTAAACTTAGAAAATCAAAATCAGTAAAGCTAAAATGGATAATAACCCAAAACCTCAGAGTGGGAAAATCTTAGTGTTTTCATTAACAATTAGAAGAGATTAAAGTCTGATATGCACAATCAAATAAAAAAAAAAATGAAATTGATTACATTTTAAGGAATATAATTTGAGTGCCTTGAGCTAACATAGTCTCCAGAAATTTGGTACATTTTCTACCAAATCTCTGGCTCAATTGCACACCCATTAAAAGCACACAATTCGACCACTTTGAGGTGTTTTCAAGAGTATATTTAGGAATCTGATGTCTTTGCCTTTACAAATTTATGGACACTTGAACAAGACTGCAATGATCAAAACACTAACGTTAACATGTTGAAACCACACATTGCCTGGTTGAGGAAATAATACAACTGATTAAGTAAAACTCTAAAAATCCTCAACAGTCATAAAATGCAGAAAATATCCAGGGCAACTTTCTCTTACAGGCTTCCTCTACCTATTATTATGATTATTATTATTATTATTATTAATTTTTTGGAACAAGAAATAGAATTTCATTTTATCAACAAGTACAGTAGTTGGACTCCAGCATACACACCACGTAGACAAAGAGATCTTAGAGACTTTATAGTAGACAAATCACACTGGCTTTTAAGGTTGACATTGCAAGCTAGTGGAAATTTGATGATATGAAGCGGACTCTTTGAAGCCAAAACTTGTGGCAGGTTCAACTCAAACTTCTGAACCCCCTTCGATCAAACTTGTGGCAAGTAACGCAAAATTCACGATTATCATGAGAATCAATATCAAAATCCAAATGTATATCAAGCTCATCTATGATCGAGCCTCTATGCAATTCTAATAATTTATTCACCGGTTTGTGTATTTGGGCTTTTCCCTATCCGCTAACCTTGTGCTTGAATATAAAGCTGAGTTTGAGGAATCAAAGTTAAGACAAGTAATAAGACTCCACAAAATTTCAACCTACTTGAAAGAACATCGGTCCTTTCAGTTTCCTTAAGAGGTAAGCGAGATATAATATTAACAAGAATATCATCCGGTGGTTCACTCAACAAATCCTATAAATAAATAAATAATTCAATGTCATAAAAACAAAACAAAAACAAAACCAGCACTACGAAATCAACTGAGACAGTTCCTTATGATGACGCGGTCTTTTCGTCATCTTACTCTTCGAGAACTTTTTACCTCAAATTTTGCCCCAATAACGTCAAACGATTCTGCATGTGAAGTAAGCTTCGGCTGTGTTAAGGAAGCTCACATGAGCAGAGTAGTCAGTGGAGCAGAGGATTGCAACACCTGCAGCTTGCTGTTACAGGTTAATGACATGGCTTGCCAGCTGGAGCCTGGTGGTTATATAGTCTCTTGCACACGTGAAGATTAGCAGAGTTTGTTATAGTATTTCTTGTGCTTGTAAAATCAGTTTTAGTTAGTTATAATCAGCTGATTAGCACTTGTAATTAGTTTGAGAATTAGTTTAATTACTACTCATGTATATAAATAGAATGAGGTACAGATTCAGACTATTATGTTTTTGAGATAATAAAACGAAGAAAGAGTTTTAGAATTCTCTTATTTTCTCTTAAGTTTCTCTGCTTCCAAACATCATTGAATTCTTACTTGGTATCAGAGCCAGCCAATAATGGCGTATGTTAATCTTGCTTCGTCTTCCTCAATTCCAACTCTTAATCATGCTACAAATTCAACAACTGTTTCCTTTACCTTTAACACACCAGTCAAGCTTGATCAGTCCAATTATCTCATATGGCGATCTCAAGTTCTAGCCTCAATTCGTGGAAACAGGCTCGAAAAGTTTATTGATGATGCAGTCACTCCACCTCCATCTCATATAGCTCAGAGAGTTGATGATGAACTCAGATCTGTGGAGAATCCAGAATTCATAACATGGAGATCTCAAGATCAGGTGTTGCTTGGATGGCTGCTCTCTTCAATGAGTGAAGGAATCATTAGTCTAGTGTTCAACCTGGAAATGTCACTTGAAGTGTGGAAAGCTATTAAGGTACAATTTGGCTCGCAATCTAAATCCAGACTTTTACATCTGAGATACATGATGAATTCAACAAGGAAAGATGATATGAAAATCAGAGACTATTTCATTAAGATGAAAAACATAGCTGACAATATGGCTGCAGCAGGAAGTACTTTAAGTAGTGATGACTTGATTTTGCATGTATTATCTGGCCTAGGACCATATTATAATTCAGTAGCCACTTACATTACTGGTCAAGTAGGAGTTTGTAAAATGAATGTGAATGAAGCCTATGCTATGCTCTTAACTCAAGAGGCTAGGATTGAACAACAATCACAAATGCTTGTTGGTGTGGATATGAAAAATAATTTTAAGGCAAATTATGCTCAAAACAGAGGAGTTAAGAAGGGAAACATGTCAGCTGGAAGAGGTTTTGGTGGCTATGGCCATAACTCTGGATTTGGAAATGGTGGTTATTACAAAGGAAGTTTTGGCACTGACTCTGCTGGTGCTGGTATTGGTTTTAATACTCAGTTCAAGAGTTATCAATCAGGCAATCAAAGAGGAGGAGGAGGAGGTAACTGGAACAATAACACTGGAGTTAACAATTTCAACAATGGCAAATCACCTATGAACTCTAAACCTCAGTGGAACACTTTAAAACCTACCTGCCAAATCTGTCTCAAGCCTGGACATACTGCAAACATTTGTTAGAAGCTGGAAGAATTCATTGCTCAGGCTCTTACAGATCACCTCCAAATAGAGGACCAAAGGCTGCCTATTTAGCCAACATGGATGCCCCAGCTGATACTAATTGGTATCTTGACAGTGGTGCTACACACCACCTCACTAATGATATGAGAAATATGAATATGGCTGAACCTTTTGCAGGTACTTCTAAACTTGTCATTGGTAATGGGGTTGGTTTATTCATAACACATACAGGTTCTGCTGTTTTAAGAATGCAAAGTTCTATAAATCATTTTGATCTTAAGCTAAACAACATTCTTCTTGTTCCTAAAATAACCAAAAACCTGATAAGTATATCAAAGCTAACCAGAGATAATGATGTTGTGGTAGAATTTACTAATGATTTCTATTTTGTTAAGGACAAGGTGAGGAATTTGATCATGCTGCAGGGCAAAGCTGAAAAAGGATTGTACAGATTGCTATTAGTCTCCTCAAATAAAACCTCTCATTATCTGTCAAACCAAGGTCTTCTTGCTCATATTCAATCAGATGTCTCAACTCAACCTATTTCCATGTTTTCTGTTGTTAATTCTAAATGTCCAAATAAAATTGCTTCTCAATTACATACTGAAGCACAATGTAGTCAAAACTCAGATTGTATGTTGAGTACTATGGTTTTACACCAAAGATTAGGTCATCTCAATGCTAGAGTGTTGAGTCATATTATCAATTCTTGTCCATCTTTTAAAACTATCGATGATAATAAAGGTTTTGATTCTTGTGATGCTTGTAAGTTGGGAAAAATGCACAAACTTCATTTTCCAGTAACTGAAACCAAAACCAAAAATGCACTTGAAATCCTACATACAGATCTATGGGGGCCTGCTCCAACACTTTCTATACAAGGATATAAATATTATATCAGCCTTGTAGATGATTACACAAGATTCACTTGGATTTTTCCTTTAAAAACCAAAGCTGAAGCATTTCAAGTATTCAAAGTTTTCAAAGCTCAAGTAGAGAAACAATTAGATAAATCTATCAAGTGCCTTCAATCTGATTGGGGTGGTGAGTACAGATTATTTGTACATTTTCTTCAAACAGAGGGAATTCAGTTTAAACACTTCTGTCTCTATACTCACAATCAAAATGGACTTGTAGAAAGAAAACATAAACATATCACTGAGTTGGGTTTAACCTTGCTTGCACAAGCAAAGTTACCTTTAAAATTTTGGTGGGATTCTTTTCATACAACTACCCACATTATAAATAGACTTCCAACTCCTGTTCTTTCCTTGAAAACCCCTTATGAATATCTATTCCATAAAAAACCAGACTATCCATTTCTCAAAACTTTTGGTTGTACTTGTTTTCCTTTCTTAAGAGATTACAATCATCACAAGTTTCACTTTCATACTTCTAAGTGTGTCTTCTTAGGATACATCCCCTTACATAAAGGCTACAAGTGTCTTCATTCATCAGGAAAAATTTACATAGCAAGTCATGTTCTTTTTTATGAAACTTCTTTTCCATATTCTACTAATCCTATCTTCTTACAGTCTATGCCATCTAAATCTTCTGACTTCCTTTATAATTCCTTACAAGTATATCACATCTTAGTTCCTAATAGCAATCAGAATCCTTTAGAAGTTGCTCCTGCAGATACAGATTCTCATGCCTCAAGTTCTACTCACAATATCATCTCACTTCCTCTTCCTACATCACCAGTTCATTCCACTTCACTGCCTTCACCAAATAATTCTATATCTTCACCCATTGTCCACACAACATCACCAGCTGCAACCATAAACACTACACCATTATCTGTAATTTTAAACATTACAACTTCACCTACAATACTACAAACTTCACATTCCAGATCACTTCCCTCCCTTCCAAAATCTATTGTATCCACTAATTCTATGATTACCAGAGCAAAGGTTGGCATATTCAAACCAAAGGCATTCCTGACAGATCATAATAGCCTAGAACCTTCTAATGTTGGTGAAGCCTTGTCTGATACTAAGTGGAAGGCAGTAATGCAAGATGAATATGATGCCCTCATTAGAAACAAAACCTGGAGCTTAGTACCAATGAATCCAGAATACAAGTTAGTAGGCTGCAAGTGGGTCTTTAGAACTAAATACAATACTGATGGTTCAATCTCTAAGTACAAAGCTCGTTTAGTTGCAAAAGGGTTTCACCAAACTGCTGGGATAGATTACTCAGAAACCTTTAGTCCTGTAGTGAAGTCTTCTATTGTCAGAGTTATTCTTAGCTTGGCAGTCATGCAAGGCTAGAATGTTAAACAAATTGATGTCAATAACGCATTTCTTAATGGAGATCTCACTGAGGATATGTACATGCAACAGCCAGAGAGTTTTGTTTCAGAAGGAGGATACATCTGTAAACTAAACAAAGCTCTTTATGGCTTAAAACAAGCTCCAAGAGCCTGGTATGATAAGCTTAAGGGTTGTCTTACAAGCTGGAAATTCAGTAATTCTAAGGCTGATACTTCTCTGTTTATCAGGCATGATGTCAAAGGCATAATTCTTATCTTAATATATGTGGATGACATTTTGATCACTGGACCAGATTCAGATTTGCTGGAATCTTTTATTGCTAAGCTCAGCAAAGTTTTTGCATTAAAAGACTTGGGTCTAGTAACATATTTCCTTGGTGTAGAAGTTAGCTATACATATCATGGAATGCATCTCTCTCAGACCAAATATATCAAGGATCTGTTGTCTAAAGCCTCAATGCAAGACTGCAAAGGAACTGACACTCATTTCAACACAAGTTACAAGTTGGAAAGATCAACAAAAGGCTCTTTGGGTGCAGAATTTGAGAATCCAACCCTCTATAGAAGCATTGTTGGAGGTTTGCAATACTTAATCTTAACCAAACCAGATATTGCATATTCAGTGCATAAGCTTAGTCAGTACCTCAGTGCTCCTACACTTCAACACTGGTTAGCTTGTAAAAAGGTGATCAGATACCTTCAAGCTACTGTCACATATGGTCCCTACATTTAGCAGGAGGGAACTCTGGAAACTATAGGATTAACAAGATATTTTGATGCTGACTGGGCATGTGATATTGATGACAGGAAATCCATTGGAGCTTATTGCATTTTCCTTGGTAATAATTTAGTTTCGTGGTCTTTGAAAAAGCAAGCCATTGTAGCAAAGTCTAGTACTGAGAGTGAATACAGAGCCTTGTTAGCAGCCAGCTCTGAACTTTCTTGGCTGCAATCGTTATTCTCTGAGCTCAACATCACAAAATTACCAGCTTCTGTTCTATGGTGTGATAACCAGAGTCCTGGAGATCTAGCTAGAAATCCAGTTTTTCATTCAAAATCAAAACACATAGAGCTAGATATTCATTATATTAGAGACAAGGTTCTTAACAAAGAATTGGAATTTAGGTATATTACCACTGAAGAGCAAGTTACGGATGTCCTTACTAAGCCCCTCTCATTTCCTAAGTTTAGTTATTTTCGTTCCGAACTCAATGTGTTCAGCAGACCCTTGAGCTTGAGAGGGGATGTTAAGGAAGCTCACATGAGCAGAGTAGTTAGTGGAGCAGAGGATTGCAACACCTGCAACTTGCTGTTACAGGTTGATGACATGGCTTGCTAGTTGGAGCCTGGTGGTTATATAGTCTCTTGCACACATGAAGATTAGCAGAGTTTGTTATAATATTTCTTGTGCTTGTAAAATCAGTTTCAGTTAGTTATAATCAGCTGATTAGCACTTGTAATTAGTTTCAGAATTAGTTTAATTACTACTCATGTATATAAATAGAATGAGGTACAAATTCAGACTATTATGTTTTTGAGATAATAAAACGAAGAAAGAGTTTTAGAATTCTCTTATTTTCTCTTAAGTTTCTCTGCTTCCAAACATCATTGAATTCTTACTAGCTGAAAGAGAGTATGATGGATAAGATTCGTGTCGCCATGTGCCCTTTTGATTGGTTTAGATCAGTCGACGGTGGTTCAGATCAGTGGGCTTCTCCTCTGGTGGGTTTTTTTTATGGGCTTCGGATGTTAAATAATTGGAGCTCGAGCCATCTAGCTTCCTTGATGAATTTCTTTTTATATTTTTATTTTTGTAAAGGTCCTTCTATGATGTTCTAATATTCCTACAACATTAATAATGTGAAAAGTATATGCAATTAGATCTAATCAATGTTACATATTATTTCTATTAATAAAATTTTTTAATTATTTTTATAATAATATAACCAGTTAATAAACCAATTAAAGGGTAATTTTAAATTTTAAACTAACAATAACAAGAGATACGATAAAATATCTCAAGTTATTTTATTTGAAATTGAATTCTTAACATCACATTAAGCAAGAAAACTTCATTACATAATGCTTATGCGTGCATCTTCTTTTGAATAAAAAAGCTATATTCAAATATAGTTGAAATATAAAGTGGTTTCTAAAAGTTAGAGGTTGCATTTAAGCTGCAATTAGTCTTGTGTTATGCTTGCATAGTAACAAGAATCATGTTCCAAGGTTTGTACAATAAGAGATCTGCCCTAGCAATTTAGATTCCAATGAGCAAAAAATATTTTGTATCAATATCATTGTCATAGAACTTTGGTATTTTCTCTCGCAGTTACTGAAGTTTAAGTAATTTGTTTGTGTATTGTTCTGAATTCACTACTACATATTGATTGGATGTAATTAATTAATTTTTTTTGAATTAATAATATTTATATTGACAACTACCTGTATCTGATTGTTGTATTTGTTAGATGATAAGGAATTTAAATTGATGAAATGTTACTAACAAAAAGTGGATGTACATAGGTTAGTTAAAGAAATTAAAACTTTTTAATTAATTAGTTAATCATCATTATATTAAATTATATTAAATGAATGGTTAAGATTAAAACACTTAAATTTAAGGATCCACAATAATCCCACTATCAACATTGTAAAAATACATACAACATTATAGAGTAATCATTTTTGTAAAATGCAACCATTTCCTTTTCAAAAAATATAAATATACAATCCACATATTGATCACATACAAATGATTTGTAGTACACATTATAGAAACAATAATTCAAAAATCTACTCCCACTAATATCAAATAAATATCATCTCTATATTTAAATCTTTAGATAAGAGAAATGAGCTCCCACTGCATGGCTCGAACTGGACAACATTTCCTAGCGATTTATTACTATTTAACTCCAAATTTATTTATAGAGAAATTTGCTAATGTTTGATGCAAGTTCTAAAATACTCACAAACTTTTGACATGTTCCACCCAATATTTAAAAGAGTATCAATTTTCCATTTCGACATTTTATACGTGTATAACATCATCATCTTAAATGAATAAATTACCCTTATAAAGTCATAAAAATTTAATCATCATTAAGAGCAAAGTGGACAATCTATACTCCTTACAAATTTTGAATCGACATTTGATATTTTTGAACTTTTTATTAAACATGGCTTTTTGTCCCCCTTATGATTCTTCTGCTGTATATTTACATATATGAATATATATGAAACAACATAGCTGCAAATACAAAGATAATTAAAAAACCTGTTGGTGACATATTCTTAGAACGAAAATGTACAATCTGTCGTAGAGCTGATTCAAGAAACCATAGTATGTGTATATCCATCTTCTACACAAAAACAGAGGAGAGCCTACTACACCTTAAAAGCCCATCACAAAACTAAGTACCATGCTTACATAAAATCATTTCAACTTCATGCTCATTTCCTTCCCTTCCATTTTCGTTGTCATGTTTCTACAGACATTTTGGAAAAGGAGCTCCACAAAGTTCGCTACCTGCAAAACGAGATTGATGAAAGCCTTGTAGCTGAATACCTGAAGGAATTTCTCCAGTCAAGTTGTTGTTGGATAAGTTCAAGTAACTAAAAAATGTGATATTCTAAAGACTTTGCAAAATTGCACTGGATAACTGATTAACAAAGAAATCAATGGATTCCAATGATTTCATAGAACCAATACTTTCAGGAATTGTTCGACTAAATGAATTTTGAGACAAATTCAATGTTTGTGATGCTCCAGGATTTGTCACTCCCTTCGCAATTTCTCCTAAGAAATTATTTTTTGAAAGCTCTATGACTCTTAGTACATTAAGATTGGTACTATATTCAAATGCTTTGCCTTTCATCATAAATAACACCCTCTAGATTATACCTCCTGGAAAACCACTAATAAACTATATATAATTGTCTACATATTCATATACTATGGCCGTGGCAGTCAAGTTACTGATACATGGCGATAAGGGTCCAGAGAGGTTGTTACCAAAAAGGTCTAGGATCTACAAATACTGAAAATGGCAAATATCCTGCAGAAAAAGGCCATGGAATTGATTGAATGAAGGTTGAGAATTATTATGGACAGAAGACTTTTCTTGATCCATTTTGGAACATCTCCAATAAACGCATTTTCCCTCAGGTCAAGAACTTCGAAGTGTGTACCATTTTGTAACGACATAGGAATTGCTCCAGAAAGGTGGTTCCTGTGAAGGTGAAGTGACTCAAGGGAACTCAACGCTCCTGTAGAAGTTGGAAAGTTGCCAGAAAATTTATGTTGGATCTTTAATCCTGTTGGTGAGTACAATTTCTAATGCTATTGGTGTCAATGTGAAAGTGCACACAACAAGCAATATATTGAAGAGTATTCAAATCGTCTCTATATGTATTGATGTTATCAGACTTGCTACAGTAACCTTAACAGTGTAGTTTTCTTTTAATTGAAAATAAAGCAACTAATGAAACTAATGAATGAATTAAAATGAAAATGCAATAAAGAAAAATCTCACGTCAAACACAAGGATGTAACCAATGGGAATAGAGTAGTTAAGTGAATAAACTCTCTTAATGGCATTGACTATCTTTCAATTACAGTACATTGCTGCATCATCTACTATAACACTGGGCATAATCCCTCATGTATCCTCAGTTGTCGCCTATTGAATATCTTATATCTAATGCAACCAGTAGTGACTAATTGTTACGCCAACATTAAATTATCTGGGTTCCATTTACCCTAAAAGGTGAATCTCTATGTCTAGTTTATTACTAATTTTAGATCAAACATGACCCTATTCAAATTGAGTTTTACTCAACTTGGGAAATCAAATCTAAAACTAAGTATGTCTTAATGAGATCCACTAAGTCAGACATTTTTTAGGTTTTTTCTTAGCTAGTATCTCTAAATGAGTAGTCAATCGAAATAAGGATTAAAATAAATATAATTAAGACAAAATGATATAGCAAACATATAGCAACATGTGTATATCAGTCAAACATCTATTAAGATCATTTATTACTCAACGACAATAAAATTTAGTTCATGATTTGCGATAAAACAGTAAAGAAAAATAGTTTCAGCCATCAAATACATCCCCATAGATAAATAGAAAACAAGAAGATAACAAGAAAAACTGATTTCCGTTTGATTTCTGCGATTTCTCCTATGTCAGCCTTCAATCTCTCCCTTGATTTATGTTTTTCTCTGCGGTTTTTCCTTTGTGTGACAACTCTCTCTTTCTCTTTGTGTGTGTGCTCTTTTTATAGCTCAAAATTAGGGCAATTGGAAGTCTAGGGTGCGTATCTTCCATTTTTGAAAACTCCATATTGCAATCTTCTAAGTATCTCACGCGAAATCTTCTCGATCAATGCTCCAGGATTGCTACAGCAAGGGTGCTGCATCAACAGTGCTACAATAATGGCTTCAACATCTGCACTGTTCCAGACTTATTTCAATTCTTCTATAGCTAAGTTCTTTCCTTATTTTTGCAAGCATATTGCAGCAGCATTCCTCCTTGAAATTAGAGCTTCCGGTCACCTATAATTATGCATATGATCTAAGCACACAAATTATTCTAAATCAAACAAAATTTATTGAAAATAAACTAAAACCGATGTTCATGCAAAATATAATTGAAATGCAATAAAAACATGTCATTTACTCTCTAAGTATTACTGATTCAATTCTAAAAGTACCATGATAGCTTTCATTTCATAGAGTTATCACTTGCATTATTGGATCTTTAATCTAATTATGCGTTGTGGACTATTATATAAGGTTAAGCTCAATTAAAAATGATCTATTAAGATTTTTGGTAATCTGAGCTTTAATGTATCTAATAGGATGTGGGCTTTTAATATTATCTATATTTTGGATTCCATGATGGGATGAAATAGAAATGCCTAAAAACAACAAGAAAAGTTATCTATATAAGTGGTTATGGGCTTTAGATCAAACATAACATTTTATTCTCTTCTGACATCCCATCATTAGAGAGAGTGCACATAGAAAATTAAAGGATTCTCTAGGAGAATATATTGATTTAGAAGGCATACCACACAATTCTAAAGAATAATAATGCATTATGGATTTAGGTACGCTTCTGAATAATTTATTATTGATTCTTGGTGATACAACATAAATGTTCCTAGATTATAGGTAATAGTTTTTACCAACGGATTTATTGTTCTAACAAGTGGTATCAGGGCCTTTTTCATGTTGAATCAGTGAGAATCAAATTTCTTTTCGATTAATGATTAAATCTTTGGTGTTCTCGAATTTAATAATTATGTTATTATTGAATTGGAGAACAAATTGAGAATTAAAATATATATTCAGAAAATCCAAAAATATTATGAAATTCGGTTTCAATATATTTGATTTTTAAAATTTAGGTTGGCGACAACCACTGCCACCATTGGCATTTAGGCAAGATTTAGTCGTAAGATGGTGCCATCAAGCAAGCTATGGATTAGTTAAGTAAAAGCTGCAGCCTAGACCGTGACACCAAAGAAACAGAAAAAAGAGAGGAGGGGGGATGACTTCCGGCCAAGCAAGATGTGGCCATGGGCTGCACCAGCAAGCCAACCGCTGTCACTACACTGAGGCAACTTGGTTAAAGTGGTGGTCACCTAAGGCAGGAAGAAGAAAAGGAAAATATGCAATTAGGGCTCTATGCTTTATATCTTGGAGGTCCCTAAGGTTCTATAAAAAATTCTTTTTCGGCAAAATAGTTAAGGAGACTCTCATTTAAGTCCTAAATTTGTTCAGGCTCAATGAATCTTAGTGTTAGATCCAATAGAGATTGGGCTTAATAGATTAAAATGTATAATTAAGGTTTACCCTAGAAAGTTTATTTTATAGTCCAAAGGCTTTATTTAAAATTCTTTAAAAAATATTATAGTTTTGAGGGATTTGGGGCTGGTTTAGGATCTGGATGAGGTTCACCCGACTCGTCCAGCTCTAACCCAATCAATGGTTGATTGGTCAATAATTGACAATTGATCCTTCTATTTGAATATGACTTTGACCTACTTTTTTTTAAGGTAATTTTGGTTACAATTTTAAATTCAAATATTATATATATTTTAAGATGGATTAATCCAAGCAACATGTCACTAAAGTGTTTTCTCTTCTGGAAGTTAATTTGTTTTGGAAGATAAACAACTATGTGTATGTAATTTCTCTGAATATCATTCGACCTAAAGGAAGGTCCATATTTAACAAAATTGTATCTGCACTTGTGGTAATAAACACTTGATGATTATTTAGTTTTATATGTGAACAATAAGTCCGCCCAATGGAAGATTTATTGTTTGATATGTTCTTATTATCAGTGTTTGATTACTACGGTAAGATATCACTTACAAGTTAATATTTTGTCTAAAGACGAAATATTAATGGAGTATCTGGTATCTTGAGATGGGATTTATATTTGTTCGAATTTTGTTTTTTGACACTTATATAAGCTTGTTTTGTTTGTTTATTGTTCTTTGTTCAATTATGACTCCTGCTAATATTACTACCAACAATAATTTTATTCTTATGCTAAATGGATCTAACTTCAAGTTATGGCAAGAGAACTTCTTAAGAGTTCTTGCAGCCATGGATTTTGACATTGCGTTAAGGGTTACTTTTCCCCCATTTTTTTGCGGATAGGACTACTTTTGAGTACATAAAGGATTTGGAAAAAGGGAGAAACCAAATCATATGTATATGATGATTATGAAAAAGGCCACTTTAGAAGCATTTAGGAGTCCAATGTTTGAAAAAAAAAAACTACAGCAAAAGAGTTCCTTACAGAAACTGAAAAAGAAGTTTGTCAAGAACGAAAAGGTAAAAATAAGTATGCTCTTGGAAAATCTAATTTCAATGAGGTATAAGGGCAAAGGAACGAAAAAGAAACAAAAAAAAAAAAAGAAACAACACATAAAAAGAAACAACAAAAGAAACTGAGTGATCCAAAAGGTGTTAGTTGTTTTTTCTATGGAGCAGAAGGCATGGTTGTTGTAACTTTTTCTTATGCTATTGGGGTCAATGTGCAAGTGTACACAACGGGTAATATAATAATAAGTATTCAAGATCATCTCCACAAAGATTGATGTTATCAGACTTGCTACAGTAATCTCAACAGTGTAATTTTTCCTTGAATAAAAATAGAACGAACAATTAAACTAATAAACTAATTAATTAAAATAAAATGCAATAAAGAAAAATGTAGGAAAGCAAAATCTCACGTCTTACACAAGGATAAAATCAATAGGAATAAAGTAGTTGAGTGATTAAATTCTCTTAATGGTTTTGACCATTTCTTGCAATTTTAAGTACAATTACTGTAGCATCTGCTACAACACTGGGCAGAATCCTTATGTATTCTCAGCTGTCGCTTGTTGGATATCTTATATTCCTATGCAACCTAATAGAGACCAATTGTTATGCCAACATAAGATATAGCATTACACACTAAGTTTCTATTTACCTTACAAGGTGAATCTCTATGTCTAGTTCATCACTAATTTTAGATTAAGCATGGCCCTTGTGGAATCAAGTGAAACTCAACTAAGAAAATACAATCTAAAACCAAGTATTGTTCTGATATGTTCCACTAAGATAGACTATTTTGTGGCTCTTTCTTAGCTTGTATCATTAAATGGGTGGTCAACTGAAATAACGAATAGAATAAGCTTTACCAAAACAAAATGATATATCAAACATGCAGCAACATATAAATTTAGTCAAGAAACCATCAAGATTAAATTTGTTTATGATATGTGAAAGTAAAATAAACAAAAGAGTTTTAGCCATCAAATATGTCCCCATGTTTAAAGAGTAAACAAGATAACAAGATACCAAGAGAAGAATAATAAGGACTGAATTCCGATTGACTTCTACAAATTCTTGTTCAACGTTGAATTATTCACTGACACCACTAATGTCTCCCAACTGTCAAGCAAAATTTGGTGAGAAAAAGAGTTGAAGAGATTAACCCAAAAGTTTGAACAACTTACAAAGAATTTGATAAATTTTAACGAAAAATTTAGGATCTAAAAACAAAACTTAATATATTTACCCAAATGTTGGAATCCAATAAAAAGAGCAAGAATATAGAACCAATAAATGGTGGGAAAAGGAGTGGAAGAGCATAACCCATAAGTTGGAATGACATGATGAGAATTTGATAAATTCTAATGAAAAATGGAGATCTGAAAAATAAACTTGAAACATTCACGTAAATATTGTAATTCAGTAAAAAGAGTAGGAATATCGAACCAAAATTTGGCGGGAATAAGAGCTGAAGAGGTTAACCCCTAGGTTGGAACAACTTATAAACAATTTGATAAAAAAATTTAGAAAATAAGGATCTAAAAACCGAACCTAATATATTTACGCAAAATGTTGGAATTCGATAAAAAGAGTAAAAATATAGTACCAAAAGGTGGTGGAAAAATAAGTTGGAACAACTGACCAAAAACTAGATAAAGTCTAATGGAATGTAAAGATATAAAAAATAAACCTAAATATCCACTTAAAAAGTTAGAATTTAATGAAAAAGTGAAAATATGGAACCAAATGTTGGTGGGAAAATGAGTTAAAATAAGTTACCAAAATTTAGATAAATCTTAACAAAAAATAGAAATTTAAAAAGTAAACTTTAAACATGCACTGTAAATATTGGAATATGACAAAATAAGTGGGAATATATCTCTTTTTTTACGTAAACTATATTATTTTTGTGGTTTCTTGTATTATTTATAAATTTAAAATTATTACAATCTTTTGCCTCATTTAATTACATATTTATCTTTTTTTTAATAAAATTTTCACATTAAAAATAAATGAAATTTTAATTTTATTATATTAACCGGTTAAAATCGGTTATACCGATTTTCTGCCGAGAAATTTACACAAATAACCACAAAACTTTATGATTTTTCAATTTTAACCCACAAACTAATTTCTATCAACATTAGCCAAAAGTAAAATTTTTAGACCAAAATGCCCCTCTCACATCTCTCCCCCAAGACTCTCTCTTTCACGTAATCTCTCTTAGAGCCAAGAACACCCATAGTCGGCAACAACTTCACCCATCGTCGGCAGCGGCTCCACCCATCATCGGCGTCCGATCTACCTTCTACGGCGAAGAAAATCAACAAGATTCATTATTCAACTTCAACAAAACCTAGGTTAGCCATTTTATTTATATTTCATTAATTAAAAATGAAATTTTAGAATAATAGTGGTTTTAGTTTGAGAATAATGGTGGTGGTGGTGGTGCTTGTTGTTGAGTGTTAGAAAATGCATATTTATAAAGGAGAAAACCATCATTTTACATTCCAAGTCTTACTAACAACTCTTACTTTTATGTATTTAACATTCTTATGATGTAATTATGTGTGTGTTATTTTCATTAAGTATTTTATGTATTTTAGGGGCATTATAGTCATGTCACAATAAAGGAGAGATCAGACGGCAAAACGGACATCACTTTTGAACTCAGGATGATCGAAAACCTTAGGAGGAGCATAAAAGGAAAAATGGCACTATTCACATGTACGGTACTATTCACGTATACGGTACTGTATATGTTACTGTTCACGGCACTGTTCACATAGACAGATCGATGACGTGGCATTGACCGATGACGTGGCATTGACCGATGATGTGGCATTGACTGATGAGGTGTCACGATCCTGTTGGACTAAAATTCTTATGTACTGTTGATGGTGACGTGGCAGCATATCAGTGGACAAAAAATCTCGCATACGGTGCATGCATCACACAGGATTATTTTCAACCAAACCGTGTTACTGTTCATCCGGGTCAAACCGCATTACTGTTCATCCGCGTGGTCAAACCGTGGACTGTTGACTGATGACGTGGCACAATTCTGAGCGTCCAAACTGTTTTTAATCCGATGACCATGATTTATTCTATGTATCTATAAAAAGGGGGCCTTCCCCCCCTAATTTGATATCTCTGAATCCATTTTTGGGATCCATTTTTTGTAATTCCTTCTCCATCTTGTATTTTCTTTGTATTTTAATAAATTCTCATTTTGCCCCTAGTTCAATTATGAGTAGCTAATTTCCTTTCAAGCTTGGGTTGAAGGTGAAGTCTCAACATGTGTCATGGGCTTTATTTGGTAAATTTATTTTCTTTTCCCCTCTAGTTTTTGTGGATGATTTGACTTATCGTCGACAAATAATACTGATCTTGTCTAGATACTGCCTTGGTTACACCGGCTCTCTAGTATAAGGTTATTATTATTTGGCACGATAAGCCCTTAGCACCATATTGATTAGAGCGTGGTTCATGAGGTGTGGATTCCCCCCTCATGATTTAATTGGTATTAATAAGGAATATTTAGCCCATGATGCATGTTGATACGGATCCAGATACCAAAGTACGTCATTTCAATACATTTCTCTTCAATTTATTCTCGCCATTGCAATTCCAATTTTAGAATTTATTCTCGCCATTGCAATTCCAATTTTAGAATTTATTCTCGCCATTTCAATTCCAATTTTAGGATAATTCAAATCACTTCCACCATAAATCCAACCACCCATTTACAAAATTAATTCTACACAATTAAAATACACCTCCTCGTGGGATCGACACTCGTCACCATTGATCTATACTACAATAGATTCGTGCGCTTGCGAGTACATTAAAATTTGCACAACAAGTTTTTGGCGCCGTTGCCGGGGAGGTAAGTAATTTTAATTCATAGAATTAATTTTTGTGAATAATTCCATTTAATTGTTATCTTGTATTTTTTAAAAAAACAAAAGAAAAAGAAAAAAAAACAAGTGAATCTACATTTAAAGGTTAGTATTTATTTTCTTTTTCTCTTCTTTAAAATTCTGTAATTTAATTTTCAATTTATTTTTTTTCTTTGTAATTTTTGTTTATTTTATTAATTTAATTTTTAGTTAATTTATTTCACGTATTTGTTTTTGTGTATTTTTATAGAAAGGTTGTAATAGTGCAATAAGGTTAGTATCGTAATTTCTCCCTCTTCTTTATTTTTATTTGTTTTGTTCACATCTTTATTTTTATTTTATTTGTTTTGCATGCATGGTCGTAGGTCATTATTTCCAAATCTTGAACCTATAGACCTTGAATTAGAAAAAACACTTCGCACACACAAGCACGTTAAAAATAAATTTGAAATGGATTTGCAACCACAGGAGAGGCCATTTAAGGACTATTTTAGTCCCTTAGCTAATTTGAGCACATCATGTATTAGATACCCAAATGTAGCTGATAGGAGCTTTGAACTAAAACCTAGTGTGCTAAATTGTCTCCCCACATTCTATGGCTTAGAAAATGAGGACCCATATAATCATCTGAATGATTTTCATGCCATTTGTCAAACTTTTAAATATGAAAATTTTTCAGACGATGATGTTAAACTCAGATTATTCCCATTTTCTTTAAAGGATAGAGCTCGTTCATGGCTTAATACATTTCCTGCTAATAGCATTGCATCATGGGAACAAATGGTAACGAAATTTTTGAATAAATATTTCCCAGTGCATAAAACCAATGCTATTCGCAGGGAAATCTCGGAGTTTACCCAAAGAGAGGACGAGCAGTTTTTCGAAACATGGGAGCGATTCAATGGGCTACTCTTGAAGTGTCCACATCATGGGTACGAAAAATGGCACCAATGCCAATACTTTTTGGAGGGATTATTGCCAAATGTGCAAGAATGGCTAATGGCAACAAGTGGAGGAGAGCTAATGTCAAAAAGTGCAACAGAGATTTGGGAATTCTTCCAGCGACAAGCGGATAATTCCCAACAACGGAGTCGATCACTCACGAATACTAGAAGAATTAAAGGAGTGAATGAAGTTCAAATTGGCGAGTCAAATTCAGAAATCAAAGAAGTCAAAGCAATAATAGAAGGTCTCTCTCGACAAATAGCATCGTTATCGACTGCTAAATCAACAGAGCCACATGACCATGACTCATACTCAGATCAAGCCAATGCCATAGGTGTAATGAGAAAGCCATCTAATTACAACCCATACTCCAACACATAAAACCCTGGATGGAGAGACCACCCTAATTTTTCATGGTCTCAAGGATTCCAATAGAATGGACCAGCAGCTCCAGCTCCACCAATTCCTCAAAATCATCAAGCCTCTCAGCCACCATTTAGACCATACAATCAGAACCAAAACTACTCTCAACCCAGACCATGGGAGGATTCATTCCAGAATCTCAAGAATCTTACTCACTCCACGATTGAGCAACAGAATCGCACCATTGATGGACTACGAAATGAGTTGAGAGCGGGCTTCAACTCACAAGCCCAATCCGTTTCAAGCCTCGAGAAGATGGTGGGACATCTTGCTTCTTCAGTTCAGACCTTGGCAATGACTGTTGAGAAAGGCAAGTTTCCAAGTCAACCAATGCCTAATCCTAAAGGAGTACATGAAGCAAGTTCTAGTTCACCACAACAGCATGGAGAGGTCAAAGCCGTCATGACCTTGCGAAAAGGAAAAGAAGTCGACAACAAAGTAGAGTGACAAAAGAAAATCAAATTGTACCTGTGAATGTTGAGGACTCACCACCGGAGGAAAAAGAAGAAACCAACCCACGAGAATACGTTCCCAAAGCTCCATTTCCTCAGAGGTTAACGAAAGGAAAGAAGGGAAAATCCACAGGTGAGATTCTCGAAATCTTCAAACAGGTAAGTGTCAACATCCCTTTACTTGATGCTATTAAACAAGTTCCATCTTATGCCAAGTTTCTTAAAGACCTTTGTACTAAAAAGAGAAATATGCATGTTCAAAAGAAGGCATTTTTAACAGAAAACGTTAGTTCTATACTCCAACATAAAATTCCTTTAAAATGCAAAGACCCAGGCTCCCCCACTATCTCATGTAGTATAGGGAACCACACAATTGAGAATGCTTTGTTGGATTTAGGAGCTAGTGTAAATCTTTTGCCTTACTCTGTATTCGTGAAACTTGGACTGGGAGAATTACACCCAACTCCAGTGGTGTTACAGCTTGCAGATCGGTCCACGAAAATACCTCGTGGTATTGTGGAGGACGTGCTTATCCAGGTAGACAAGTTTTATTTTCCTGTTGATTTCATTGTAATTGACACTCAACCAATACAGGATTCAAGGAAGCACATCTCTATTATTCTAGGCCGACCTTTCTTGGCAATTGCAGATGCTCATATTCAATGCAGGACCGGAAATATGCAGTTGTCCTTCAGCAACATGACTATGGAGCTAAATATTTTCAACATTGCCAAACAACCTCACAGTGCAGATGATGGAATTGTTGATGTGGATTTAATAGAAACAATAGTTGATAATACTTTTCTTTCAAACCTTAGTGATGATTCTTTACAATCATGTTTAACTCACTTTGGTTTGAATTTTGATATTGACAGATCGGTCGATGAGGTCAACGCCCTACTTGACTCAGCACCATCTATGGACACTAATAAATGGAAGTCAAGAGTAGAACAACTAGCACCATCAGAAAAGAAACTCATCCCATCATCAGAATCACCACCGAAACTCGAGCTCAAACCATTACCCAACACTTTGGAATATGCGTTTTTGGGAGAAGAAAGCACTATGCCGGTAATCATCTCATCATCTCTCAATGACGAACAAAAAGGTAAGTTGTTGGATGTTTTAAAAGAGCACAAAGGAGCATTAGGATGGACCATAGCAAACATAAAAGGTATAAACCCAGTAGACTGCATGCATTACATTCATCTTGATGAAAATGCTAAATCTACTAGGGAAATGCAACGTCGGTTAAATCCTAATATGAAAGAAGTTGTTAGAACATAGGTCCTTAAGCTATTAGACGCAGGTATCATTTACCCAATTTCTGATAGTTCATGGGTCAGTCATGTACAAGTTGTCCCCAAAAAGTCAGGAGTCACAGTAGTTACCAATGCTGATAATGAATTGATACCAACTAGAGTAACTACAGGATGGCGTGTATGCATTGATTATAGAAAGTTGAATTTTGTCACACGTAAAGACCATTTTCCTTTACCATTTATTGATCAAATGCTTGATAGATTAGCAGGCCATGAATTTTATTGTTTTCTAGATGGCTACTCAGGATATAATCAGATTCCCATAGCACCAAAAGATTAGGAGAAAACTACTTTCACTTGCCCTTTTGGCACTTTTGCATATAGGAGAATGCCATTTGGATTATGTAATGCACCTGCTACATTCCAACGATGCATGTTGAGCATTTTTTCTGATATGGTTGAACGATTCCTTGAAGTCTTTATGGATGATTTTTCTGTCTTTGGTGATTTGTTTGATCAATATTTACATCATCTAACGCTAGTTCTGCAGAGATGTACCAAGAAGAACTTAGTCTTGAATTGGGAGAAGTGCCATTTTATGGTAAAACAAGGTATTGTTCTCGGTCACATCATTTCAAGCAAAGGTATTGAGGTTGAAAAAGCCAAGGTGGATCTCATTTCTAATCTTCCTCCACCCAAAACAGTCAGAGAAGTAAGATCTTTCCTTGGGCATGCTGGTTTCTATAGACGTTTCATTAAAGATTTTAGCAAAGTTTCTAGACCCTTATGCAATCTACTTGCTAAAGATGTACCTTTTATCTTTAATGATTCATGTCTTGTGGCATTTAAAAAATTAAAGCAGTTGTTGACATCATCACCCATCATTCAGGCCCCAAACTGGAGCTTACCATTTGAGCTCATGTGTGATGCATCTGATTATGCCGTAGGAGCAGTATTAGGACAAAGAGTTGATCGAATTCCCCATGTTATTTACTATGCTAGTATGACATTGAATGATGCACAGTTGAACTATTCAACTACTGAAAAAGAAATGCTAGCAGTAGTGTTTGCATTGGAAAAATTTCGATCTTATCTCATTGGTTGTAAAATAATTATATTCACAGATCATGCTGCTCTTAAATATCTTCTCACAAAGAAAGATGCAAAAGCTAGACTAATTCGTTGGGTGTTACTTTTGCAGGAATTTGACTTGGAATTCAAAGATAAGAAAGGGACAGAAAATGTTGTGGCGGACCACCTCTCTCGTCTCCATTTTGACACAATTACAGAGCCATTAATATTAAATGAGTCATTTCCAGATGAACAATTAATGAGTGTGGAAGTATTACCTTGGTATGCTGATATAGTTAATTATCTTGTTACAGGTAAACTTCCAGAGCATTGGACCAAGCAAGACAAGGCTAAATTCTTTACGGAAATAAAGAATTTCTTTTGGGATGACCCATATTTGTTCAAGTATTGTGCAGACCAAATTGTTAGACGATGTGTCCCTGAAAATGAAATTCATAATATTCTTTCATTCTGCCATGAACAAGCTTGTGGAGGCCATTTCAGTGCTAAGAAAACGGCGACTAAAGTTTTACAATGTGGTTTTTATTGGCCAACTATATTTCGAGATGCTTACACTTTCTGTTCTTTATGTGATAGGTGTCAACGAATGGGGAGTATTACACGAAGGAACATGATGCCACTAAATCCAATTTTAGTGGTTGAGATTTTTGACGTATGGGGTATCGACTTCATGGGACCCTTTCCCCTTTCTTTTGGCCATCAATACATATTGGTTAGTGTTGACTACGTCTCAAAATGGGTCACAAGGTGGTGATAGGATTTTTGAAAAGCAACATTATTTCGCGCTTTGGATTCCCTCGAGCAATAATCAGTGATGGTGGTGCCTACTTTTGTAACAAAGTATTCAAAGCTCTTTTGACAAAGTATTCAATCACACACAAAGTGGCAACCCCGTATCATCCACAAACTAGTGGCCAAGTTGAGATCTCCAATCGAGAAATAAAGCACATATTAGAAAAGACGGTGAGGCCAGACAGAAAAGATTGGTCATTAAGACTTGATGATGCATTATGGGCATATAGAACGGCTTTTAAGACCCCGATTGGGATGTCACCCTATAGGCTAGTGTATGGAAAAGCTTGCCACCTACCTGTGGAACTCGAGCATCGTGCATATTGGGCCATCAAGAAATTCAACTTTGACATGCAGTAAGCCAGCTCAGAAAGAAGATTACAACTAGCAGAACTTGAAGAAATTCGCAATGATGCATACGAAAATGCCAAAATTTACAAGCAACGAATGAAAGTCTTTCATGACAAGCACATTATGAGAAAATCTTTCACTCCAGGTCAGAAAGTACTTTTATTCAATTCTCGCTTGCACCTATTCCCAGGTAAGTTACGCTCTCGATGGTCTGGTCCCTTTATTGTTCATACTATTTTTCCACATGGGGTAATTGAAATTAAGGACCCAAAAAATGGTGTCATGTTTAAAGTTAATGGTCAAAGATTAAAGCCATATCTAGAATACCAACCACATGGAGAAAACACCGAAATAAATTTGAGTGACCCACCAGATTTGAATTGATTTTATTCTTTTTTTCGTTGATTTGATTTTTCTTTCTTTCTTGTTATTATTCTTTTGCTAATTGAAATTATTTTTGCATAAGTATGTTTGTTTAACAATTAAGTTTTCTCTTATCATTTTTAATCATGAGTACCTTACTTAGACCGTTCCTTCTGAACATTCTTAAACCACTTCAACGTGTCAAAACTCATCTCAAAAGGTAAATTTAATTTTGTAAAACACATCGTATTTGGGCTCTACAACCACCAGAGTTAGTAGCCTATGTTGAGGGTTTAGAATGCCAACTCAAAGACATTGAGAGAAGTGTTTACGACATCTAGTTGGAGCTTGAGGTAAATTCAATAAGAGGACGATTTTAATTTTCTTTGTGTGTTTTAATTTATTTTTCTGTTTGTGTGCTTTAGTTTGTTACCCCGGTGAAGTGACGGATAACGGTACTCCGTGACAATCAAGTCGGTTACTTCAGTTTCCCATAATAACTGACATTATGAGGCGAAAGTATGGACAGAAACGAGATTCTAGCGAAGCTTCACAAGCGATTCCCTTCACTTCCTCAGAATGCCCTTCTTACGATCTATAAAGCTCGGTCCGAACGCATGCGATCACTCATGAGGAATAACATACCTGCTGACATCCGTTGGTTAATCGAGGCGAAAGTACGATTGGCAAGTGAGTTACCTCCAAAATTTATTGCATACATGCCTGGTTGTGGTAAAGGAAATTATGCAAGAAAACGACGAGCTCGAAGAATTTCTGTTGCTTGTCATAAGTGTGCCAGAATGAGTTGCGATAGAAACCCATGTTCTTTAGGAATGGTGTCTGATAACAGGGAAGATAAGATTCAATTCATTAGGGATGGCTTGAATAAGAAGTCATTGGATGATATCCTTTTGTCTCTTGAAACGCATCCTAGTGGATATGTGCAAGGAGCGATTCTCCAGTTATGGCCATTATTCCAGAAAGAGCATGCACGATATAGTCTCGGGAATCTGACTATAAACGACCCTGTTTGCTAGTTTATAAGAAAACTGGATAGGAAGCCTATCCTGGACCCATAGAGGGCATTCAAGCCGTTTCTGGACGTAAAACTAGAGGAAGATGTGAGCCACAGTCGCAACTACGTGTAAATATCCTTTTACTTTACTGTTATTTTATTTCATTTCACTGTTGTTTTATTGTTTGCATTATTGTCTTTAATAATTTTGTTACTGTTTGCTTTTTCCTTTTTACTGTTTCATTTTTGACTCGCGAGCCACGTGCTTTACGCGTTATTTTACACTGACATGTTACCTCATTCACAGCTGTGATCCACTGTCACCAAGATTCTTAAATGTAATTTATCTTTTGTCAAGCACTCACAAATTGTTTTTGAGAAGTATCACAATGGCAGCTACTCCCAATAGACAATTCAAGAACATTTGTGTGCTTTCTGGATTTACCTATGGCAAACATAAAGAGTTCGTGGAGGCAGCCATAGATCTTGGTCGAAGCATAGCAGCGAGAAAATTACACTTGGTGTATGGAGGAGGTAACCGAGGATTATCAAAAATGGTCTCAGAAGCAGCTTTTATCAGAGGAAGTCAAGTGTTAGGCATCATCCCAAGAGTTCTAAAACCATTGGGCAGTTCGTCTGACTCATCAACTGGAGAAGAGTTAGTCGTCTCAGGTATGCAAGAAAGAATAACTGAAATGCTTAATCATGCTGATGCTTTTATTTTCATTCCAGGAGATCTTGCAACACTAGAGGCACTTATTACACTAGCATCTTGGGCCCATCTGCACATCCACCAGAAACCCATCAGTTTGTTAAATGTCAATAACTTTTATGATGGCTTTATCGCATTTCTTAACCATGCGATAAAAAACTATTTCATTCCTTCTAATGTGAAAAAACTCTTTATTTGTGCTCACACTGCTAATGAGCTACTTGATATGTTACAAGCTTATAAACCGGAGCCAAACCCCTGGACCTTTGTGTTGGAGCGACCAAATAATGATGGTAACAGTAGCCACAGTAAGAAGTACAAATTAGATTTAACTCTTCGCCTGTAAATATTTTCTTCTGTGTTGCACCACCCAGGTGATGTCTTCTAAACTCTACTTCTTTCCTTTAAAACATTAAGGACAATGTTTCGTTCTGGTTGGGGGGAGGGAATAGTCGACAATTGTGGAATCTTGGTTAAGTTTTTACTGATTTTTTGTTGTAGAAACTAACTATTGCTAACGTTTTGTGTTGAAGATGGCTGAATATGGAGTGTAGTTACTCTAGAAACGCATCTTCATCGTTTTAAAAATAAAAAAAAAAACCATTTTCTTCCTCTTTCTCCTTTATAAATATATAGTTTCAAATTTTTGAGTCGAAGATGGCTGAATATGGAGTGTAGTGCCTCTAGAAACGCATCTTCTTAGTTTAAAAAAAAAAATTTCTTTTTCTAATTAATTTTTCTACATCATTTTCACATTTCTGCATGCATATTTTCCTTTCATGTTTAGAATAGGTTGGGGGGTAGAATATTGTTTAAAAAAAAAATTGTGTTATTTGTTTTAACATTGGATGACATGATTAATTTCAAATTTTAGTATTTGTATTATCTTTGGTCTTAAGTGATGTTACACTATGTTTGCTACTTTACATGTTGATGTCAGAGACAAATATGAGTTGCTTGAAGGAATGAACATGTCATAAATAAGTGCCAAGTGAGTTGTTGAGCCTATCATTTTCTTGGAGAGTAACCCTTTTGCCCATTCTCTATACAGCTTAGCAGTTTATTATTTTATACACGATCTCTAGATTTCTTTTGAGTTAACCTTTTAAAAAAAATGGTAAAATTAAAAAAAATAAAAATGTGTGTTGCTACATTGGGAGGCCCATCTAACTAGTAGATATGGATAATTATTTAGAGCCCTAAAAGACGATGGAAATGCCATCTTTGATCCGTTTGAGCCTTTCTAGCCATCCCTTTTATTAAATATCCATAGTTTGAAGTAGAAGCTAGTTATATGGGCTAAAAAGATGTAGTGATGCATAATAAAAAAAAAGAAAAAAAAAGATAAATAAAGTGGGTTGACTAATATTTTATTTGACTTGAGATCGTATTATTTCTAAGCTGAGGACATATTTATTTCATCTTGGTGAGAGCATGTGATATCATTTCTTTATTATTTTCTCTCTCAATTACCATTCATTGGAGTGACTATGTTTATTGGGTTTTAATTTCTTTGTGAGAGTGTCACTACTTCCAGTGAGATTTTGGGGTTTGACATGTCATTCTTGAAAGTAGCTATAACAAAGTCTACTGGGCTAATTCATGTGGATGGTTGATGTGGGTGTGATGTTTCTTTAGACTGGAGATAATGCTTATACTTTTATTTGATTGCTATCATTAATCTGATTGAATAAACACGAGTGTTTCAAAAAAAAAAAAAATCAATCATTTTGAATTTGAATTTTGTTTTCGCTTTATTTGCTAGGGACTAGCAATAAACTGGTTGGGGGGTGTGTTGAGTGTTAGAAAATGCATATTTATAAAGGAGAAAACCATCATTTTACATTTCAAGTCTTACTAACAACTCTTACTTTTATGTATTTAACATTCTTATGATGTAATTATGTGTGTGTTATTTTCATTAAGTATTTTATGTATTTTAGGGGCATTATAGTCATGTCACAATAAAGGAGAGATCAGACGGCAAAACAGACATCACTTTTGAACTCAGGACGATCGAAAACCTTAGGAGGAGCATAAAAGGAAAAATAGCATTATTCACATGTACGGTACTATTCACGTATAATGTACTGTATATGTTACTGTTCACGGCACTGTTCACATAGATAGATCGATGACATGGCATTGACCGATGATGTGGCATTGACTGATGAGGTGTCACGATCCTGTTGGACTAAAATTCTTATGTACTGTTGATGGTGACGTGGCAGCATATCAGTGGACGAAAAATCTCGCGTACGGTGCATGCATCACACAGGATTATTTTCAACCAAACCGCGTTACTGTTCATCCGGGTCAAACCGTGTTACTGTTCATCCACGTGGTCAAACCGTGGACTGTTGACTGATGATGTGGCGCAATCTTGAGCGTCCAAATTGTTTTTAATTCGATGGCCATGATTTACTCCATGTATCTATAAAAATGGGGCCTTCCCCCCCTAATTTGATATCTCTGAATCCATTTTTGGGATCCATTTTCTGTAATTCCTTCTCCATCTTGTATTTTCTTTGTATTTTAATAAATTCCCATTTTGCCCCTAGTTCAATTATGAGTAGCTAATTTCCTTTCAAGCTTGGGTTGAAGGTGAAGTCTCAACATGTGTCATGCCCTCTAGTTTTTGTGGATGATTTGACTTATCGTCGACAAATAATACTGATCTTGTCTAGATACCGCCTTGGTTACATCGGCTCTCTAGTATAAGGTTATTATTATTTGGCACGATAAGCCCTTAGCACCATATTGATTAGAGCGTGGTTCATGAGGTGTGGATTCCCCCCTCATGATTTAATTGGTATTAATAAGGAATATTTAGCCCATGATGCATGTTGATATGGATCCAGATACCCAAGTACGTCATTTCAATACATTTCTCTTCAATTTATTCTCGCCACTGCAATTCCAATTTTAGAATTTATTCTCGCCATTTCAATTCCAATTTTAGGATAATTCAAATCACTTCCACCATAAATCCAACCACCCATTTACAAAATTAATTCTACACATAATTAAAATCCACCTCCTCGTGGGATCGACACTAGTCACCATTAATCTATACTACAATAGATTCGTGCGCTTGCGAGTACATTAAAATTTGCACAACACTTGTAGTAGTGGTTGTTGTTTTGGGCACGATTTGTGTGGGGACTTGCACGATGGGCAGAAAACATTGCACGATCTCACGCGAGCGACAGGCGCTGGTGCGGGCGCCTGTCGCACCAAATTACAATTTTTATTTTTTTTAACGTGAAGTTAATTTCCCTATTATTTTATTATAAATGTAATCTAATAATGTTAAAAATATTATAGATACATGGCCAAATCAGAAGTATCAAGAAATGAATTGGGCAGGATGAAGTTAGCTTATGTCGATCACTTCCCGGGGTGAATTTCGAGCATGTGTAACTTTTCTACGGTCGTAAAAGTTATCGAGCAAAAATTATCAAAACAACAGCTGCATCTGTTCAAGAAAGACATATTTCAGCATTTCTTAGAGTGCCGAAACTTTCCGTTTAGTGGTGTAATTTTGCACAATGTTTTGCTTAGGTAAGTGGCCCACGGAGAATGCAGGGAGGATCGATTATGGTTTCAAATTGGTGAGCATTTGATACCTTTGTCAATTGCAGAATGGTGTCTGGTTACTGGACTTTCCTATGGCGTAGATACCGCACTAACAAATAACAAAACGGGGCATAGGCTACTGAAAACGTATTTTGGTGATTTGTTTCGTAACATCAATCTTAAGCAATTTGATGCATTATTTGAGGAGTTGGACTTCGAGGCTATGGACGACATTGATGCATTAATGATCGTGCTCTTTTATTTTGCGGATAGAGTTCTAAATGGAAGAAAAGGCCACTGTCAAATCAATTTCTCATGATTGAACGAAGAAGATGATATAAATTACTTCTGAAATTGTCCATGGGGTCGTTTATCGTGGGAAACGATATATGAGAGTCTTGACAATGCACTATACGAGAAAGACGAGAAATTTAAGACGACTCGGTTGGAAAAGCCAAATCATAAAATGGAAAAGTACAATGTTTACGGTTTTACGTCTAGGGTTTAGGTGCATTGTTTTTTTTATTAATAAGTTTTGTAACATTAAATATTTAATGGTAGTTTTAATAGCTTTCTCACTTTGGTTGTTGCAAGCTTGGATTTACGTAGCGATCGGAGGTTTATCACCAGCATGGGTCGTGAAAACGAAGAAGAAGATTCCCCGCATCGTACAATGGAAGCCCATGGCTTCTTCTAAAATAAACTTTGCTGAGGTTTATTCATTCTTAAATGACGAATCTCGTCTTGTAAGTAATATGTATTGGTAGACGTATAGTACTATTTTTGACATTATTAAATTCGAGTTCTGCATACTAACTTAAAATTTTGGGTTGAATTCATGGCGGAGGAACGTTTTACAAGCCCTTAAGCAGGATGCAAAGGAGAGTCACAAAAAATATTGGCTCACTGTGAAAGATTATATGCCACGTATTCTAGGTTGGGTTCATAAGGTCGATATCCTATAAGTAATCTTATTTATTTAATCGAAAATTTTGACTTTTCATTTACTTATTTTAAATATTATTTTCTACAGCACCAACCTTCAATCAATGCGCCGCCGCCCGTTACAAGGCAATCAGATGAGCATGACGACATACCGAGCCCAACACCAGAGCAATGTCATGACACATCTGAGGATGAGGTGCCTGTGGATAACCATCAGGAGCAGACAGATAACTCTAATGATGCACGTGATTCCGAGGTTATAAATAATTTCTTTTCCTCATATATAAATCATTATAACAATATGTTATTATAAAGAATTTTTTTTTTTGTAATAGATAAGGACAAAACAGTTTAATGATTATATGAGACGACGAATGGACAAGATTGATCGTAACATTTATGAACTTAAGTCAGAATTTAAAGATTTTAAAGAAACCGCGGTGGGATTTATCGATTCACTGTCTAAACGTCCAAACAATGATTCTCCGAATGGACGCTCGTATGCGGTGAGCAAATTTAAATTTAACAACTGTGTTCGTTTAGTTTTTAATTTGATAGTTGTTTAATATGTTCATTTTGCTGAATGGACAGACCCCAGATGACTATGGAATGTATACTAATGTGGGCAATCACAATTTTTCTACTCCCACGTCATTGTATAGTTTCTATAGGGATATTAGTGGGGAGAGCGTGCAGGTCTTCACTGAGGTGCCTCCGGGCATTAGTAAGTTCGGCCGAGCATATGAACCGTCGTATGTTTTTAACAGTCCTTACATGATTCCTCCAATCAGGCGAGGAAAAAACGTCCGGCCTCTACCTTCACCCCAAATCATGTACCATGCGATTGTGTGGATATAAATCCACTTAGAGGATTGGAGGATCCAAGTCTGTATGATGAGTTTGACCGATGGTTCGCTGGTGATATGACAGTGGATTGGAGAGTCCAACACCCGCGGTCGTTCTTTTAAATAATTTTGGGCCATGTTTCGATAGGATGACTAGATGACGAGATAATTTTTTTTCCTAATTTCTTTCAGTGTTGTGGATTTGTGTATAATTTTTTCCTTTTAAATCGACGTGTTTATATTCCTCTACAATATATTCACGAGTATTTTCGCTTGATTAGCAAAAAATAACGGCAGTATCTGAATGTCTTAGTTCAACGTGTCACACATATTGACACATTTTTTTGGGTAACGTGCAGATATAACTTATAATTATCCTTTCTATTTGTTTATTATCGCCTTGAAGTTTTATTAATTTATGCATTTCTTGGTTATCTATGTACTAGGTGTTCTTGAATCAATTATGGAACAACGGGAATTGTGCGGTCGATTCATTAGTATATAGCGACAGCTTGAATATCTATATTGGTGGGCGGCAGCTGATAACTCTATGAAATGAGAGTTATTATGGAACTTTTAGACTTAAATCAATACTACTTAGAGAGTAAATTATGTGTTTCTATTGTATTTTTGTTACATTTTGCATAAATAATCATTTTAGTCAATCTTAATAAGTTTTGCTCGATTTAAAGTAATTTGTGCTCAAATTGTGTGCATAATTGTAGGTTTCCAGAAGCTTATAATTCATGGAAGGAATGCTATGCAATATGCTTGCAAAAATAAGGAAAGAACATGGCTACAAAAGAGTTTAAAAAAATCTGGAACAGTGCAGTTGTTGTAGATATTGTTGTAGCAACCATTGTTGTAGCAATCCTGGAATAACGATAGAGAAAATTCCGCACGGGATACTTGCAGAATTGCGATATGCAGTTTCCTAATCTGACTTATGCGCGCCATAGGCTTCCGTTTACCTTAATTTTCAACTATAAAAGAAGCACACATCATAAGGAAAAGGGTGGGCCGTCACCCAAGGAGAAAAAAATAAAGAAACAAAAGAAAAATAAGATTCAAGAGAGAGATTGAGGGCTGCACAAGAGGAGAATTTGTAGAAATAAATCAAGAACTCGGTCCTTCTTATTCTTCTCTTGCTTTCTTATTTACTATTTATTCATGGGGATGTGTTTCATGGCCAGAACTTTGTTATTTATTTTTCTTTTGCAAATCATGAACTAAATTTATTTGTGGTTGAGTGATAAACAATCTTGATGGTTTATTGACTGAATATATGTGTTGTTGCATGTTTGCTGTAGCAGTTTGTTTTGATAGTATTTATTTTTATTCATTATTTCGATTGATCACCCATTTAATGATACAAGTTAGGAGAGAGCCGCAAAATGGCCTATCTTAGTGGAACATATCAAAACAATACTTGATCTTAAATTGAGTTTCCCGGATTGAGTTTTACTTGAGTCCCAAAAGGGCCATGCTTAATTTAAGATTAGTGATGAACCAGAAATAAGGATTCACCTTGTAGGGTAAATAGAACCTAAGCGTGTAATGCTATATCTTATGTTGGCATAACAATTGATCACTGTTAGGTTGCATATAGATATAAGATATCCAACATGCAACGGCTGAGGATACATAAAGATTCTGCCCAGTGTTGTAGCAGACGCTGCAGCAACCGAGCCAAACATTAGAAAAATAGTCAATACCATTAAGAGAGTTTATTCACTCAACTACTATATATTCTCATTAGTTTTATTTATTGCGTTTTTATTTTAATTAATACATTAGTTTTATTAATTGTTTATTTTATTTTAGCACAAAATCTGCACTGTTAAGATTGCTGTAGCAAATCTAATAACATCAATCCATGTGGAGACGATCTTGAATACTCATCACTTTATTACTTGTTGTGTACACTTGCACATTGACACCAATAGCATTAGTATTTATACACCAACAGCAGCACATCATGTCCAAACCAATTACGGATGTCAATATGGTATGTATTTTATTGCATTTCATAGCCACAATCAAATGTGGATGTGGCTTTTTGTTGTATGTTTTTTAATTTCATATATAACGAACATGATAAATTAACGATAATTTTTTATGTACATTTATTCATCCCTGTTAACCTGGACCGCGAGCATTGGGTACTAGCCTGAGTAGACTTTTGTAAGCACAAAGTCTGAATTTATGACTCATTACTGACATTTCGAGATGACAAAAAATACAAGCTCAAATTCAAGGCGCTTGAAGTTATCTTCTCTCGATGGTTGGAATATGTTGGATTCTACAACATTCGACCTGAGTTACGGAGTGCCAACCCCTGGAAAGTTGTCGCAGTTAAGAGTGTGCCACAACAAGAGCCCGAAACTGGTGATTGCGGTGTTTTCTTATTGATGTTTACGATGTATTTAATGTTCGGGCTTAAATTAAAGTTTAACGGTAGTCATAGGGAGTACTTTAGAAAGAAGATTGCAGTTGACATATTTAATGACGATATTGTATTGTAAGCCGTTATAGTAATTCGAATGTTGAAACATGATTTTTTATTCTAATTTGTGTATTAAGTTTATATAATTTTAATGCTCACATTTTAATATAAAATAAAAAAATAAAATTTCATGACATATAAGTGCACAATACACAAAAAAAACAATTGTTTTAACCAAGGAATCGTTGAAACAATACAACTAACTTTGACTCAACGCAATGAGATCCTTACATCGCTTACAGTTATGTCCTAGTTCATTACACCGCCCGCATCTAACAGTCCTCCGATTAACGTCTTCGCCAGCCGAGGGTATTTTGAGCTCTTTACGATGACCAGGTGGTGGTGCCTCAACTGGTGGATAAACGTGCATCTCTTGAATTTCATCTGGAACTTCCCAATCAGCCACGTCGCCAACCGGCTCCACTGGTTGTGCATAAGCCATCGCCAATGATTCCGTGGTGTAAAAGTCTGAACAAAGGTATATGAAATCCACTCGGACAGTTAGACAAGCCGCAATTGCATGAGCACTTACAAGCTGATCAAGTTGAAATACTTTACATGAGCAAGTTTTCTTTTGTAGGTCAACTCAGCCTTCCTTAATCCCACCACCTACAACTTGAAATCGATGTGGAGACACTGGGCGAACGATCATTCTTTCAGCTATAGTTTTCCTCTCAGTGACTATTTTATCCGCCCATGTTGTTAGTCGGGTACTCATTGATTCAGCCACAATTTTTCTATCATAAAACCATTGCTGTAATGTTTTTCTAAAGTAATCAACAAGATGGGTAATAGGAAATTTTTGCGGTTCCTTCATGAAATAATTAACACTCTCTGCGATATTGGTGGTAAGTATGTTGTATTTTCTACCTTCAAACTGAGACATTGCCCAATTATACGTACCCATATTATTTTCTAAGTAATCAACCGCACTCGAGTGAAGCATCCACAACCCTTCAAGTTGTCTTTTAAATTCCTCGTGTCCATATGCTTTTGCTATATTAATAAATGCATGCTCAAATTCATCCCAAAGAGATTTGGATATCCTAAACTTTGACTTAATGTTACCTTTCACATGGTAAAAACAAATGTTGTGAGTTGCATTGTGAAATACTTTCAGAACGGCTCTCCTTATGGCAGTGCATCGATCAGAGATAATTACCAACTCCGACCTATCGCCAATCACTCTGTGTAACTTCATCATAAATCATTCCCAAGCATCATTGTTTTCTGAATCCATGACCCATTGGTTAACGGATACAATTGATTGTTACCATCCAAATATGTTGCTACGAACATGCTTCCACGATATATCCCCTTTAGATGAGTACCATCTACAGTAATGACAGGCTGAATGTACTACATAAAACCCTTGATGGAATATCTAAGTACTACAAAGTAGTACAAGAAATTATCATCTCCATCCTGCTCGAGGTGAGTGACTGTACCCTCATTCACTTTAGTGAGTACGTGAGAGTATTTAGGGAGCAAGTTGTATGACTCTGCAGGGTTGCCTCGAACTATTTCAATACCAACTTCTCTGGCCCAATATGCTTGCTGGTATGTTAACTGAATACCGTATTCCTGCTGCATATATGCTCTGATGTCATTGGAAGTGTAAATCCTCATTATGATAAGTGTGTACATTGTCAATTCTCATCACCACCCAAGGAACATTATGCTCGTTCGAACTTCTAATTGCTTGAATACGCCATTTACAAAATTCCGAACAACAGTGAGCCTTGAAACGTGTCGTTGTAGACCGTGCAATCTTGAAATCAAACTTATCCCTAAAGGCTACCTTGCGCAATTGTAATATTAACTCATTCTTTTCAGCAAATAGCTTACCCACACTGATATCATCTGAGTCACAACTGCTAAGAAAGCTTGGAGCAACCATGTTTGAAGGCAAAATTGGAGCAAGACTTGTGAGAGGGTCAATCCTCCTTCTCGATCCAACTATTGGAGGAATAGATCGATTGTCTCTATTTTTCACAGGAATATCATCTTCACACCATCCTCATGTTGAAATGACAGAATATTGGAAGGATTGACTCCTCCATCATCACCTGCATTATTGAAATGAGTGTCGTTCATACTATTAGAAAGTTCTGTACAAACATTATCCCCCTCTGTCTCATCAATAGGATCATCATTGTCACGGAAATCATTGTTGTGATACGGAGAATACCGTTGCTCCAACGACATCGTTAGTGGTAATACCTCTTCTCCAACATCCTCTAACGTAATGCCGTTGTCATCAATGTTGTCATTATTATCGTGAATTGGAGAGTAATATTGCTGTAATGACATTGTCCTTGGCAACACCTCCTTTTCATTATCGGGGCCAGACATATTTTTTCTAAAGGAAGTTTTTGTTTCGACAAGTGGCTCAACATCTTCGATCGGAACTCGAGGTGATGTGGTAACGAATATAGGAATGCATCCATAGTTGGCCACATTAGATGCCATATGCAACACAACCCTCACTATTTCATCATCAAATATATCCATGGGCAGTGCACATATACAATATAATGTGTTACTAGACCTCAAAGTTGTTTTCATTGTGATACTATATTCATTAGGATTTATTTGTAACACCTCATATAATCTTGCCAAAAACTGATCAAACTGGTAATTTTTCCCAACAAAAAAACTCTATTTTTACCATTCACATACTACATACGACCATCCTTTAATGTCTCCCACCAACCATCATAATACAATTCAAGCACAACTGAATCCATTAAGCCTGAAATTATAAAAATAAAATTAATTTCGCACTATCAAACTAATAAAGAGTCAGTTGCAATGCATATGCCTTTTGGTGCGACAGGTTGCCTCGCACGGTTTTAGTGCGAGAGGTTGCCCGTCGCACCAAAAAATAGAGTCGATGAATTTGCCTCTTCGTGCGACATGAGCCTGTCGCATGATCTCTTGGTGCGACAGACAGCCTGTCGCACAAAAATTTCGTGCGATAGGTGCCTGTCGCACCAAGATGCAATTGTACTGAAACTCTCTCGCAAGTTGAGAAAATAACTCTTACCACTCAGTGATGCCTGTCGCACCAAGATGCAATTGTAATGAAACTCTCTCGCAAGTTGAGAAAATAACTCTTACCACTCAGTGATGCGGATTGGTGTTGGATCATGATGGATTATGCTCGGAGTTCACTTTTACCGTTCACCGTCGGCGTTTGCCATTGCCTTTTGCCGTCACCGGTGATGATTCAAGAGTACAAGGCTGCGTTTGGTTTGATAAAAGGAGAGAAGGAAAGTTGCTTTTGATTTGTAAACAAGGATAATTTGGGGAGAAAATCTTATGTTTGGCTAATGTTGATAGAAAAAAATTTAAAGGGTTAATTGTGAAAATAGCAAAAGTTTTTTAGTTACTTTGTAAATTTCCCTTTTCTGCCTGCGCTGTATGACATACAGAGATGCATGGAATGTTGACTCCCCAACATAATTAGGGGTTGCACGTGCCCTCACACAAGTTTGTCTACAGAAGAAAGGATACGACTGCTATGCACCAGTTCCATTGACAGACTGCGTGGAATTAAATATATGGAAAAAAAATAATAACCGCAGGATTTAAAGTACTATACAATCAACGGTTGATGTTGATTAAGGGAATCGCAAGAACTAGGTGGCCCAGTTGATGTTGTAGTGAAAATGGGAGAACTAGGACATGGCGGCCCAGTAAATGTGTCTGCGATGTTTATGTGAAATCGGAAAAAAAAAATGAAATGAAGAGAATAGAAAGAAAAAAAAAAAGGCAACCCCTGCTCTCGTGATGGCCTATGCAAAAATTAAAAAACAAAAATCTTAACAAGAATATACATGCCATTTATTGACACTGAATTTTTGTCTATATTATTTTATAGGGTGGTGATATTTTTACCACACAAATTCTATAAATCCACCGCACTTTTAAAAATTAATTATAAAAGATTCACAATATTTTTAAAAATTTCAAATAAAGAAGAATTCTAAAGAATTAATCAATTAAATCTATTTTAATATATATTTTTTATATTTTAATTTATTTTTTTGTGATTTAAATTTTTTTATTATATTTAACTGTTAAGATTGGTTTAGTCTAAATCTAAATTGATTATTTTACCCTTAAAAAGTAAACATACCAAAAATTTACTTTAACATTCTTTTTGTTTCATACAAAATTCATTATTTCCAAATGGTCAATTCTACTTTATTAGTATGATTATTAACCTTTAATTAAACTATCGTAATGTTTTTATGCACAATACTCATGTAAATTATTAGACTATCAAATTTATGTTATATACAAGTAAAATATTGAAAATCATTAGGCTACAATTAAAAAGTTAGATTATATGTCACAAAATTAAGTACCTAAAGTATTACATAGAAGAACACATATTTCTTAGGGTGATTAGGTCATTTTATGTCATAAAGTAAAATAATTAAATAGAACTTATATTAAAGCAACTTTAATAGCAAAAATAAACCTTAGAAAGAAAACATATAAGAATGATTTAATAGATTAATTATACAAATATTTTTTTATTTGTATTTATTAGAAATAAAGTACGTTTGTAAATAATTATTTTATTTCCTCTTTACAGTCATAAATTTTTTTCATTAACCTTTTATCCTTCATTTTACTGTTTAATTCGTCTTTGCATGATTTCAATTTCAGTATTACTATATCAAATTAGGATACCATTGTAATATAATTTAACTTTGATATGCACTATGGCCTCGCCCAACGCCTATTCGGGATCCATATATGACTAGTCTTAAACACCAAATTAGCAAATTATTATGACCAAAGGAATGGTTACAATAGTTTGTAAACAGGTATGGTTACTTTAATTACACTATGAAATTTGCAATTTATTCAATGTTGAATTGATCATAGAAATAGAACTAGTTGGAAATGCAATTACTTTGGCGATAGTTGTTTTTCCACATAAATTATAATAGTGAAGCACTTTCTTATCACGGGCTTCTTTTCCACTCAAAAGCCTCATCTAGTTTCGAACGAGCTGATTGAAAACTTTTTTCAAATCTCAATGCCCACATGTACTTTTTTCGAACATTTTATATCGTTTATGCAATATCACCACACACGCTACATTGAACCAAGCCTCACTGAACATATATTCATCGGTATAGTATTGAAATTATCAACATAATATTTTTTTGAACCAATTCAGTTAAAAAAGATCAAAAAATAAATTTAATCGTACTAAGGTTCAATTGTTCAATGGCCATTTAAATTAATAAATAATACCCATGCCTAACACTAACTAAGAGATTAACATTTTTTACCTCTAGAACATTTTCGTTAACATCACTTTGATTTTCTTCATCAAGTTTCATAATACCAACTCCAAGCCTCTTGCATCTAAATCCCACTCTACAGTTTCATGCTCCACCTGGTCCAATTTGTTTCTCTCCATTTATTTCAATTCAACTACCATCCACTAAAAGAAATTATATTAGTCTAGGTTGTGACTTGAAATATATTACTTTAAAAATAGGAAAACAAATTTGTTGAATTTTATCGTTAAATAATTTAGTAATGACAAAACTAAATTTGATCCTATATTTAGTTGTAATTAACAATATATATATATATATATATATATATATATATATATATATATATAAATCATGTTAATACGTTATATTTATCTTCAGTTAAATATATATATCAAAGTACAAATATGAGGAACATTTCTTAATAAATTTGTGACCTAATGTTTAGTATTTGAGACAACAAGAGACCAATTAGACTACTTGTGACATGGAAAATAACACTTTTGAACATTAATAAGCAACAGTTGTGATGATAAGAGACTTAACAACAGAACTTGTGACAGGGTGTAAATAACTTGGAACATTAACACACAAACAGTGAGAATTGTGAATTCAACCGGAATAACCGGTTACTTTACAATCATTATTGCACATGTGTAACTTCAACATGTCATGGCAAAATCAACCATACATACACCAGATCCATAGTAGGCAGACCCTCAGAAAAATGACCAATAATTATTTATCCTAAATAAATTAACTTATAACCACTCACATAAACAATATTTATGTGGGATTCACGGACTGCTTATGTATGTAAGTAATTGTAAATTACATCCCTTATAACTTAGGATCCTTATACTATTTGTTTTGTTTTATTCACATAACAATCCGTCAAGCCAATTGGGACCACTGAGAAAAGTCCAAGAAGGTTTTCGACGCATAACGCTTAAGAGAATCACGTGATGTAGATGTAGTGAAAGTCACATTGGGACCCACGTGCGTAGATATTAGTCCCTCATCACATCCATGTGGAGCCTACATATTAAATAATGCAAAAACTATCGTACAAAGTTAATATTATAGATGAAGAAATCCTACCAACAAAGTGTTGGCTCCACTGATAATGAAGTTATCTTAAGTGATTTAATTGGGTTTGTTTCTCAGTTCGAGTCGCAGGGAAGTCACTTTTGTTAGGAGAACCTGTGTCTCTCAGTTCGAGCGGGGACTTCTAGTCTAATTTGTAGTACAGGCTTAAAGGTGCTTCTCATAGTTGGGGCCCTCCCCTGAATACCTCGTGGTCAAAAATAAAAAAAAAATAGATGAAGAAATCCCTAACTAAGTTATATCACTTATTTGGGGCCGCCTATTTGGTATAATTTTGTAATTTAGATAACTTACATTATTATTCGAGGAATCAAAGTCCTAAAATAAAAGAAGAAGACACTTATGATCAATCTTTTCAGTAGGCAGTGGCGGACCTAGAAACTAAAATGAGGGGGGGCTTAGTTCAAAATTTTTTATTTAACTTAGATTTTTTTAATGTTCATTTGAATACATATTAAGTCTTATAAACTCAAATTTTATTTTTTTTAATTCTAAATAATAATAGTAAAAAATTATTATTTTTAAATGCGTGAAAATATCATTTTCCGAAGTAGTTTCCACAAAATATTTAAAAAAATAAAATAATATGGCTAATGGGATTTGAACCAAGGTTTGAAAACCATTAAATAACACTCTTACCATTGAACTACAAGTCTTTTAATATAAGAAAAATGTGTTCAAATTTTTTTATCTAACTTTTTTAAAAATGGCTTGGGGTATATTTAAAAGAAATATTGGGTCCACCCATGTCAGTAGGTGTGGTAGAAAAAATAAATGCATTATGATACTATGGATGAAATGATTAATGAATGCGTTTACGGTCCACATTTTGCGATTATCCAAAAAGATGAACAAGGAAATGTACAAAACACAGAATTGAATTGACAAAAGGAGATAATAGCAATAAGAAACTCGTGATTCAATCTTTGTCACGAAGTTTGTTGGTGCCTATCCAGTGAAATAGCATTCGGCAAAATAATCAATCATCTAACCTTTGGAGTTTTTCCAAAAATTAAGTTTTTATTTATTTATTTTATTACTTAGTCTAACACTAATCTAACTCCCTCCACGTTACAGAATTTAAACTCTAAATCTCTTCTGATGTAGGACATTAGTTTAGAATTATAAGTTTTTTATTATTTTAAGATTTTCTATTTTAATTAGAATTAACTATGGTATGTGTTTAGTCTTTTATTTCTATTATAATTGTAGAAATAAATTCAAATAAAGTCATTAAACAAAAATAAATTCAAATAAAGGTAAACTTCTTCTCAAGATACCAGACGCTCCATTAATATTTTATCTTTGGACAGAGTATTAACATATAAGTGATATCTCGGTGCAGCAATCAAACATTGATAATGAGAACACGTCAAACAATAAATTTTCCTTTACACCAATTTATTGTTCACATGCAAAACCAAAAAATCATCATGTATTTATTGCCACAAATGCACATGCAATTCTATCAAATATAGATCTTCCTTTGGGCCGATTGATATCCACAGAAATTACATAAATCCAACTATATATATATATATATATATATATATTAATTTACTGATTTAATTTTCTTAATACCATAAGACAACCACACATTGTTCTCAAATTCAACAATACTGAAATTATTAAATTAGAGAACATCAAAACTTTAATTATTAATTGCAAATAAAGTCGATTCTCAATTATTCAATATGAAGAGGCTTTGATTTCACTTGTTAGAACAATAATCCTTTGGTGAAAGCCATCACTTATAATTCATAAACATTCATGTTGTATACTAAGCAACAATAACAAAATATACAGAAGTGTAATTGAATCTCTATTGTACAATTACTCTCTAGAGTTGTGTAGTTAACATTCCAGATCAATACATTCTCTTAAAGAACCCTTTAAGTTTATCTATGCTCTCTTCCTAATGATGGGATGTCATAAAGAATCAAATAATATGTGTGACCTAGGGACTATAACCACTTATATAGACAACTTTTTCGGCTGTCTTTAGGTATTCCAATTTCAGCCCACCATAAAAATAGAAATTATTCGTAAGTATCTACACATTAAAAACTCACTGCTCACACCCTATTAAATACATTGAAACTCGTATTATTGTAAATGTTAATAGATCACTTTTAATTGGACTAACTTTATATGATAGTTTGTAACGAATAATTATTTACATATAAGATCAACATTAGATTAAGGATCCAATAATGTTGACTTAAAGATCCAACAATTAGAGGTGACTAGTTACTAAAAAAAGAAATAAAAAATGAAAATCAAGATATTTTGATGAGAAAGTCATGTCCACGCGCCTAATTGATTGATCAGTATGCAACAGTGCAGTGACCATCTATCTATTCCTTCAAGCTCTATAAATAGCAAGCTCTTGTGCTTTAATTTCCACCTGTCTAACAGCCTTCAAAATAATTGAAAATTAATCAACAATGAAGAACACAGTACTAGCACTAGCTTTCTTCGTCTTTCTCTTTGCCTTTGCTGCAAAACCATCTTTGGCTGCTCGTCATGAGCCGTTAGTGCTTCATTCGGATGGCCAGGAGCTCCTCATGGCTACCAGCAATTGCGATATCGTAACTCAATTTGAGTGTAATGGTACGTAATTATTATTGAGGACATTATCCTAACAATTACTGGGTTAATAATACAACTGAGCTAATTTTTTAATATGAGTTAGGTCCATGTACTTTTAAAATATGGCAATAATTGGCTGTTGAACAAGTTTTAACCACTTAGTAATTCATATATGAAATATAACTGCAGGCAAGAGCTCATGGCCAGAACTGGTTGGTGTAAACGGGGAGATTGCTGCTGCTACGATACAGAAAGAGAATCCTAATGTTCATGCAATCATAATACTTGAGGGAACTCCAGTTACACAAGATTTTCGTTGTGATCGGGTTCGAGTTGTGGTTGACAAATATGAGAAGGTGGTTCAAGTTCCTCGGATTGGCTGAACTTCGACGATTATCTGCAATCATCATGGCTGGATGGATGGTCAGGATTAACTGCTTGTTTATAATCACTTAACTATGTATTAGTAAAATAAATGAACAAGTAGTGTTGTTTAATAAAGCATGCATGGATGTGCGTGATATCCAACAATCGGGTTCTACGAATGAGTGTAATAATACAACCTTTATGTCTACACTTTTTTTATTTAGTTTTTTTTTCCCCTTGATAAGAAAGCACGCTTTCACAGAATCATACTAAGAAAAAGGATACAAGAGATGAGTTGGGCAAGTCCCCAAAAAAACACCAGAAAGCTAATTTTGCGATTACAAGTTCTAGAAGTATGTTGAATTATAGCATAACTTAGTCTCCGAAGCTTTTCTTGAACTTCAGAAATAGCCCAAAAAATCTCCAGCTTGCTGTTCTTCTTTTTAGCAATTAAATTTATTACGTCTTGCCAATCTGTTTCGAGTATCAGTGGTACACTTGTTGCCTCTTCTGCAATTTCCTAGCCCTAATTAGTTGCTTCAGCTTTTGCAGATGCTACACTGTCATAGTATTTTGATTTCTTCACTCAGCAGCTACAAACTCTCCCTTGTGATTCCTGGTGACAATCCCAGGCTTAGCATTGATTTTTAGACTTGATGGTGGCATCCACGTTCACTTTGAACCAGCTTTTAAGAGGGAGTGTCCAGCTTGGCTGAGTTGCAGACACTTGCCTTGAACTTGCTTTCATTTGAAGGGCTTTAATTTTTATGTAGGACTCAACTGTTACTTCAGCTTTAGCCACTAATACCTGAGAATCTTCTTCTTCTTTGTTTTTTTCCAAAGATGAAAAGATTTCTGGAGTGTCAAATAACCCAAATAGGCCATTGCATATTAATCAGAGGTTGAATCGCGACAGAATTACAAAGCAAACCACGTAGTCAAATACAAATACAAACATGAAGGCTCATGTTGCACCCTTTATCTGTCCTACGCACTAATGACGTCATTTCTGATAAATGAATGAAGACTATATGTTACTAAAACATGCCAACACTAAAATTTCTTGATAAGATTTAGACGATGGCGAAAATAAAATTATTCAATAATTAAATTAATGATTTTGTAGAAGTATATCGGCCTAATTCATACTAAAAAACTAGCTTAGGAGTTGGGGTTGCCCAAACCTACCAACACTAAAAATTTTGATAAAAATTAAACAATGATGGAAAATTTAAATAATTGTCAAAAAATTGATTATATAGAAGCCCATATGCCTAACTTATACTCAAAAGTTAACTTAAAATTTGAGGGTTACCCAAACCTTATATATTTAACCCGCGAATAATCTTCAGTCGATGTGGTATATTGCTTCTAACATCACCCATTAAGGGCATACTAGTCCTTTTGTTTAGTCTTTATCACGTGGTAAAGTAGTATTAATCCTCAATCGATGTGGGATCAATATTGTCCCTAACACCCCGGTTGCAAGTAGATTGGTTTTTTGGTTTGGCCCTTGTCACCTGGTAAGATAGTATTCATTATCAACCGTTATGATATATTGCCCCTAAGACCCTCAGTCATGAGCAAATTGGTCTTTTAGTCTAGTCCTTATCACTTGGTGAGATAGTGTTCACCTTTAGTCGATGTAGGATATTGTCCCTCCCCTATCACATGTAGACTAGTCTTTTAGTTTGGTTGTTGTCACATGGTACATTCGTGCATGACAGTGGCGCTAATATCATATGGAAGTTCATAAATCTTTCTCATACTTAAAAACTTGTTCAATAGTTGAAGGTTACCCAAACATTATATACTTAACACAAGTCTCATCCTCAGTCGATGTGAAATATTTTCCCTAACAAATTGTCTCCACTTTGATTATTGATTAAAAAAGATTAATTGTCAATGAACATAAAAATTGATTGACTCACTTTTGCTAATTAATAATAAGTCATCCTTATTTGTGATATGGGCGCTCAAATAATAGTAAATTTTATTACAATAGGAATGTTGAAAATAAATTTTAAAGTGCAAATAACTCTACATTTTTTCTTTTTATACTCAACTAACTCTACAATATGTAATTTTTTACAGGGTAAAAATTTATTTTGTCCTTATATTTTGAGGTTGGTTCTCATTTAGTCTTTATATTTTTAAAATACCTTAAAATGTTTCTGTCGTTAAATTATTGATACCCATGTCATTACCTTTTATTCATTTTGATTTGTTTTTATAATATTACCCTCTTATAAGAATGTTTCTTTTTTTTGGGGACATTAATAAAAGGGGGATTGCCAATTTCCCCCTTACAGTAATCAGTATATACCATTTCCCCCCTACTATTTTTATAATGGCCAAAAACCCCCTTGACAGCATAAGTTTACAATATTACCCTTATTTTCAACTACTCTTTTATTTACATTTATTATAAATTAAATAAATTGCATGAATAGAAACTAAATAAAAAAATTAAGTATTAAAAATAAGAAACATATGTTTTGATATAAGAAAAAATTAATAATAAATTTTTTTTGTAATTATTTATTTTGTGAACATTTTCTTATAATAAAATTTTGTAATATTTTAAAATTAGATGTAAAAAATATGGGCAAAATATTTTATTATTTATCTTATAATAAATTTTTATTTGTCATTCAAGTTTTCTTATAATAATTTTTTTATCATTTTATAATAATTTTTTTATATATTTATTATAAGAAAATTTTCACAAAATAAATAAGTACAAGAAAAAAAAATTCATCACATCCATGTAGAGCCTACATATTAAATAATATAAGACCATCATACACGATCGATATTATAGATGAAAAAAAATTAAGAGATTCCTTACATAATAATAATGTAAGTTATATTTATCATAATGTTGCATTAAATAAGTATAGAATTGTATTAAATAAATTATATTTAACTTGTTTAGTGGAACTTTGTAATTAATGTAATTTACATATTATGTAAGGATTAAAGTCCTGAAATAAAAGAAGAAGAAACTTATGATCAATCTTTTACGTAGGTGTGGCAGAAAAAATAAATAAATGCATTATGATATTATGGATGAAATGATTGATGCATGTGTCTACGGTCTACATTTTGTAAATATCCAAAAAGATAAATGCATGTGTTTATGGTCCAAAAAAAAAAAAAACAATATGAAACTCGTGATTCAATCTTTGCCACAAAGTTTGTTGGTGGCTATCCAATGAAACACTATTCGGCAAAATAATCATTCACCCAACTTTTTCATATTTTCTAAAAATTATTTAATTATTATTTTATTATTTAGTATAAGATGTACAATTATTTACGGGAACAAAATGAGGCTTATCCTAAGCAAGAACATAACATCAGACGAAAGCGAAAGAGAAAGAGAAAAATAAATTAAAAAAAAAATAGCACTCTGAAAGAAAGCATGAAGCATAAATCAAAGAAACTGATAACTGGGAATCTATTAACATCATTACAAAGTAACTCTTGCATAGCAATAGGCGGCCTTTTCTATCAAGTAAAATCAGAACAGTGGAGATCGGCCATCGTACTATTTGCTGCGCAAGTGTGAGTGCATCAAAAATTCGCGGTTGAGATGTTAATTTTCCTTCACTGAAATTAATATATATTATTTATTTTCTTATAATTTTTATAATAGTTAATAATTTTTCTGACAGTATAATTTTACAGTATTATTCTTATTTTTTAAATATATTTTTATTTATACTTATTATAAATTAAATAAATCATAAAAATAGAAATTAAAATGTATTTTTTGAAGTGAACAAAAAATTAATAAATTGATGATTTTCTTATACTTTTTTTTAAATGTTTGGTTATAATAAATATATCTTTTATATTTTCAAGTTAAATTATCAAGAAAATAACCCATTTATACCTCTTTTCCTTTAAACATTTGGTGGTAGGAAAATTTTGGCTATTATAAATATCATACAGTGTAAGTGATACATGTTAATTTCAATAAACGAAAAAATTGACAATCTCTTAAATTTCATATCTAAGAGTTTGACCTTACAATTCTACCAATGATGTTTGAGACACCAAGGAGAACCCAAAGAACCTATATGTAGGAAACTAACAATCACAACTGAATCACTCAAGCCAAAGATTATACGATATTTTGCGATCCTCTATCAAAGGCCAATTCAATTACCATGAAAGCAGCCAAAAGCTCAGAAAAATATGCTGAATTTTTAACTTCATGCCAATCCAAAACCACCCAAATGATTCCTAAAAGCTCCACCTCAAGCCAATTGTACGGTTTCCTTTCGATAAGCCGTCTGAATCCGCCTTAATCCATCAAAGATTGAGGTGGATGATTTATAATCAAACAAACTAAGAGGCTAGTTTGGGATTGTGGTGGCTGATAAAATAAACTACTTCTATTGATACAGATGAAATAAGCAGCTGATTAGAAAAGTAACTTGGTGTTTGGTTAACTATGTTATTACGGTTGCTGTGAGTTTGAAAAGTAAAATACACATGTTTAATAAATTTTATTACAAAAGTGTTATTTTATTATATAATGAATAAAATAGACAAAAGTTTAAACTGCCTTTTACTTTAGTATGTTTAATAAACTGTGTAGACATGCCTTTTTTCTTTTTAAAGCACATAAAATTACAAAAAGTGCAAAAAACTCAATTGAATAATATCTAATGAACTTCATAATCTGTCATATAAAATATAATAAAAATTCATACTCATACATAATCTAAATAAAATAAAAAGAAATATGCATACTTTCACATTAAACTTGTTATAATAATAATCCTCAAATTTTTCATTCTTGTGATCCAGAACCATTAATATTGTAATACTCTTCTTGAATGTCATCATCTCTTTCTATTCCTTTATCAAAGATTGAATTATGATCATTTTCAATGTTGTCAAAATAAAGACCATATTGTGCATGCCTCCTCGTATAATTGTGTAATGTCATGGCTGCAATGACATAATTGTTATTAGTGTAATTTGATTGTGGCAGTAATATAATATCTAATGATTCATATATTAGAAAATTGTGGTTGCTTATTTAATAAGTTGCTTATAAAAAATAAATCCTTACTTGCTTTTAAAAGTTGTTATCAAAATATAAAAAATTACAAAATAAGTAATTTTTATAAAATTTATCAAACACTATTTTTGTAAAAATTATGAAATAAGCATCTTATTGAGTTTCAACCTTAATTTACAAATAGTGCCTAAGTAACTTTGCCAAAATTGAGAGGAATTCCGAGGAAAAAAAGAATAATGTTTAGTATATTTATAATAAAGGACAAGACTCATTATGTTCCCTTAATTTGTGCTATTTTTTTATTAGTTTTCAATAAATTCCTTGGATCATTTAAAAAAATATATATCAATCAACACTAAATTTTAATAGCCCCCAGGGGTAACTAAAAATAAGATGGATAACGCAAGTATGAAAATTTTCTAGCTCCAATAATTAAATTAAAATAACTAATAAGTTGTGATTTTTTCCTTATGTCTATATGTTGGTGTGTAACGAGTAATTAAAAAAAATCTAATTAAAATTGAAAGACCTTTTTTGTTGTGATGGCAAGATTATATGTATATTACCCAAGTGTCATCCCGGAAAATAAAAAATAAAACCATTCACAAGAGATCTTCTTTTTGAAAACTAAATCACTTGAGATATGGAACTTTTAAATAATCATGCCACAAAGGATTACAAACCGTTGCATTCTACGGTGCATATAGATTTTGGAAGACCGTCCTAATTTTCTTGTCAAGTTCATCTGAATTAAACAATTTTCTATAATTTCACAAATCAACTGGTTTACTTTAATTTGTTCCTTTTTTGAATCGACCGTTTAGTCCCAAAGACACAGCAAATTCACCCATGATTTCTTGTTATTTCTATCAATGATAATCTACTGGGACCATTCATTTGACAATATGACAGGTCCGTTTATTGCGTTTTCTCCGCACACTAGGACTGAATGATAAGGCATCGTCCGATTATGTGGTGTGGATTTTAAGGGCATTTTATCTCGTGTCTTATTACTATTGTTTGCATCTTATACAAGATTGATTTGGATGATGAGAAAGATTTCAAAGAATTATTAGTTTGAATCCACTTTTCTACCTCTAAATTTTCCATGGGCTGCAATCCACGGCGCATATTGAACCAGGTGGGGTCTAATAACTACTGAGAATAAGATGATGTGTTTATTATTTGGGTTCGGTTATATTAGAATTCACTTACATAAAACATGAATCTCAACCACACATTTAAAATGATAAATAATAAATTATAAATTATAATTAATTTTTTATATATAATTAAAATTCATACTTTACAGTAAGTGGGCTCCAACAAAATCATATTCGTATTATTTTTTATTTTCTATAAGGTAGCTGGTATTGGTCGAAATCATATTTCATGTTTACAGATGCGATTTCAATTACGGTCGAGAAATGGCCGACAATATTTTTTTATTTGTTTTGTTTTATTCACATAACAACCGCTCAAGTCAAATCAAAAGTCGGATAAGATTTTCCATATCTAAAGCAAAAGCCAGATGGATAATTATATACGACAGTGATCATGTTGTATTAGCCTATATATATTGGTTTTGGCAAGATGACAATTCGTACGGCAATACAAATGCTTGATCTTATCAGATCGATGATTGCGATTGTGTTTTCGCCGCGTAATATGACTTAATGACAAGGCAAACGTCCGATTCTGCGGTATAGATTTCATGAACAATGTTCATCATGCGTTTCCTATGACAATTACCAGAATTGATTTGGATGAGAGCGACTTTAGGGAATTATTAGTTTGTGTGATGGTCCATACTGAAAATATATGCATCAGCAATTTAACGTATAAAATAAAGAAATAATAGCCATTATAAATATACAGAGTCCGGTTGCAAGTGCTGAAAGGATCGATTAATAATATACAGAATCTTCTTCAGATAAAAATCAAGAAATTAATCGGATCAATCTTTGGTGGGGGCGGTAATGTTTGATGTGGCTTAAGAAAAGTGATGATATTTGACCCCTCAATATATTTCAACAGCCCACTTCTTAGTTATCTCTATTAATTTTCAAAATACCCTTATTCATTTAGTTTTTTTTTTTTTGGTCTTATTCATTTAATTTAACTCTGCAGCTCCAAACTCATTGAATTTCAAGTCACATGTTGGCCAACAATGGTCTTGGAACTGAAAATATGACTTTTCATAAGTTATTGTAGACACATAGTACTTATATTAAAAGCATTAACTCACTAAAATAAATAAATCAATACAAATTGCAAACGGAAAAAAAAAACAAAAAGCCACAGAAACTATTAGAAACCTTGGAGAATGATGGCTGAGTCATTGGATTGTTGGTATCAGTATTGTCTTCAAATTTTCAATCTTTAATATAAAAATCAATTGTTGTGATGGGTGTTTGGCAGGAAAGGAAATGAAAGAAGTGAAGGAGAATGAGAGATAGGGGAGAGAAAAAAAAATGGGTACTTTTTGAAAATAAAAATTATTTTAGTAAGTATTTTAGACATTTTAAGTTAAAAATGACTTAATGAGATAAGTTTTGGAGGTCAAATATCACTATTTCCTTAAAAAAGAGTGAAGCCATTGGCGCCCCCTCATTATCTTTATAAAATCCCGCCTCAAATAAAATTATAGTTAAGGATAAAAAAATATGTGTTTGGTATGATTTATCTAAATATTATAAATACTTATTTAATCTTGTAAGCTCTTATTAAAATTTATTTTGTTGTTTGATTTTTTTTTTTTTTTGTAAAGTTTTTAAAGCTTAAAAAGTTATCTTACCTTTACTAGCAAAAGCTTAAATTTTGAGTTTTTTAGAATAGAGATTAAATAATTTTTTAAACGTTAAAATATCTAAAATATCTTCTACTTATTTGATAATCTTATTTTATTCTTTCTATAACATAACTTTTAGAAATTTACCAATTAAAATAATTTTATAATTTTTAATAAAAACTATCATTGACCACTAAATAACTAAAAGAAATTATTTACAAAAATTAATTCTACAAATTAAAATAACTTACCTCCCCGGCAACGGCGCCAAAAACTTATTGTGTAAATTTTATTGAACTCGCAAGTGCACGAATCTATTGTAATATAGATTAATGATGACGAGTGTCGATCCCACGAGGAGGTAGATTTTAATTGTATGTAGAATTAATTTTTCTAAATGGGTGGTTGGATTTGTGGTAAAGATGATTTGAAATATTCTAAAATTTAAATTAAAATGACGATAATAAATTGAAGTGAAGATCTATTGAAATGACGTACTTGGGTATCTGGATCCGCATCAACATGCACCATGGGCTAAATATTCCTTATTAATGCTAATTAAATCATGAGGGGGGATTTTCACTCCTCATGAACCACACTCTAATCAATATGGTGCTTAGAGCTTATCGTGCCAAATAATAATAACCTTGTACTAGGGAGCCGGTGAAACCAGGGCGGTATCTAGACAATATTATTATTATTTGTCGACGAAAAGTCAAAACATCCACAATAATTAGAGGGGAATAGAAAGTAAATTTACCAAATAAAGCCCATGACACATGTTGAGACTTCACCTTCAACCCAAGCTTGAAAGAAAATTAGCTACTCATAATTGAACTAGGGGCAAAATGAGAATTTATTAAAATACATAGAAAATACAAGATGGAGAATGAATTACAGAAAATGGAGCCCAAAAATGGATTCAGGGATGCCAAATTAGGGGGGAGAGACCCATTTTTATAGATACATTGAGTAAATCATGGCAATCGAATTAAAAACAATTTGGACGCTTAGGATTGTGTCATGTCATCAGTCAACAGTACGCAGTTTGACCACGTGATTTGAACAGTCAATCGGCTTGAACAGTGACGCGGTTTGGTTGAAAATAATCCTGTGTATATGCATGTACCGTACGCGTGATTTTTGGTCCACTAACATGCTACCACGCCACCGATCAACAGTGCATAAGAATTTTCTCCAATGGAATCGTGACACCTCATCAGTCAATGCCACATCGTCAGTCAATGCCACGTCATCATTCCGTATGTGTGAACAGTGTCGTGAACAGTAACATGGACAGTACCGTACATGTGAACAATGTTATTTTTCCTTTTATGCTCCTCCTAAGGTTTTCAACTGTCCTTAGTTCAAAAGTGATGTCCGTTTTGCTGTCTGAATTCTTGTTCATTGTAAAATGACCATGATGCCCCTAAAATACATAAAATACTTAATTAAAATAAAACACACATAATTAAATTACAAGAGACTAAAATACATAAAAGTAGAAGTGTTAGTAAGACTTGAAATATAAAATGACGATTTTCTCCTTTATAAGTATACACCTTCTAATACTCAACAATATACCTGTAAATCTGGGTAGAAATCATTTTCTAGCAAGAGTTTCCAACCCTTTCTCACCAATATGATCAATGTTGTGCAAATTTTATTGAACTCGCAAGCGCATGAATCTATTGTAGAATAGACTAATGGTGACGAGTGTCGATCCCACGAGGAGGTGGATTTTAATTATGTGTAGAATTAATTTTGTAAATGGGTGGTTGGATTTGTGGTGGAAGTGATTTAAATTATCCTAAAATTGGAATTGAAATGGCGAGAATAAATTCTAAAATTGGAATTGCAATGGCGAGAATAAATTAAAGAGAAATCTATTGAAATGACGTACTTGGGTATCTGGATCCGTATCAACATGCACCATGGGCTAAATATTCCTTATTAATGTCAATTAAATCATGAGGGGGGTTTCCACACCTCATGAACCACGCTCTAATCAATATGGTGCTAAGGGCTTATCGTGCCAAATAATAATAACCTTATACTAGGGAGCCGGTGAAACCAAGGCGGTACTCAACAAGATTATTATTATTTGTCGACGATAAGTCAAAACATCCACAAAAACTAGAGGGGAAGAGAAAATAAATTTACCAAATAAAGCCCATGACACATGTTGAGACTTCACCTTCAACCCAAGCTTGAAAGAAAATTAGCCACTCATAATTGAACTAGGGGCAAAATGGGAATTTATTAAAATACGTAGAAAATACAAGATGGAGAAGGAATTACAGAAAATGGATCCCAAAAATGGATTCATACATATCAAATTAGGGGGGGGAAGCCCTCTTTTTATAGATACATGGAGTAAATCATGGCCATCGGATTAAAAATAATTTGGACGCTTAGGATTGTGCCACGAGGATGAACAGTAACACAGTTTGACCTGGGTGAACAGTGACGCGGTTTGGTTGAAAATAATCCTGTGTGATGCATGTACCGTACGCAAGATTTTTCGTCCACTGATATGCTGCCACGTCACCATCAACAGTACATAAGAATTTTAGCCCAACAGGATCGTGACACCTCATCAGTCAATGCCACATCATCGGTCAATGCCACATCATCGATCCGTCTATGTGAACAGTGTCATGAACAGTAACGTAGACAGTACCGTATAAGTGAATAGTACCGTACATGTGAATAGTGCCATTTTTCCTTTTATGCTCCTCCTAAGGTTTTCGACCATCCTGAGTTCAAAAGTGATGTCCGTTTTGCCGTCTGATCTCTCCTTTATTGTGACATGACTATAATGCCCCTAAAATACATAAAATACTTAATTAAAATAAAACACACATAATTAAATTACAAGAGGCTTAAATACATAAAAGTAAGGGTTGTTAGTAAGACTTGAAATGTAAAATGACGATTTTCTCCTTTATAAATATGCATTTTCTAACACTCAACACACCCCCAACCAGCTTATTGCTAGTCCCTAGCAAATAAAGTGAAAACAAAATTCAAATCCAAAATGATTTTTTTTTTTTAATAGAAACACTTGTGTTTATTCAATCAGATTAATGATAGCAATCAAATAAAAGTATAAGCATTATCTCCAGTCTAAAGAAACATCACACCCACATCAACCATCCACATGAATCAGTCCAGTAGACTTTGTTATAGCTACTTTCAAGAATGACATGTCAAACCCCAAAATCTCACTGGAAGTAGTGACACTCTCACAAAGAAATTAAACCTAATAAAAATAGTCACTCCAATGAATGGTAATTGAGAGAAAATAATAAAGAAGTGATATCACATGCTCTCACCAAGATGAAAGAAATATGCCCTCAGCTTAGAAATAATACGATCTCAAGTCAAACAAAAATGCTAGTCAACCCATTTTATTTATCTTTTTTTTATTATTATTATTATGCACTACTACATCTTTTTAGCCCATATAACTAGCTTCTACTTCAAACTATAGTTCCCTAAAATCAAGAAGGACTTTTGTTAGGATGTAACGTAGGCTAGGGACATGGCTAACATGGAAGGGAAATAAGGAAAACAAAATATATGTTTGAGAAAAATGCAGAGAATTTTTTTTTTTTTTTGAAGTTGCAATGTGTATTTCACCTATTGTAATTTCACCTATTGTTGAAATTACAAAAACGTCTTAAGTGGGAACTTAAGAAATCTAAGCAGGAATTAGGCAGTTTTTGTAAACAATTCAATTATGACCCCTTTAAAACTTCTACTTCAAAAGATTGTAACGGTGAGTGCTCTTCAAGACCTTACAAAAAACGTTACAAGTCTAAGAGCCATAGTCATAGTTGTAATCTTCTTTCTGAGTTGGCTTGCTGCATGTCAAAGTTGAATTTCTTGATGGCCCAATATGCACGATGCTCGAGTTCCACAGGTAGGTGGCAAGCTTTTCCATACACTAGCCTGTAGGGTGATATCCTAATCAGGGTCTTGAAAGTCGTTCTATATGCCCATAATGCATCATCAAGTCTTAATGACCAATCTTTTCTGTCCGGCCTCACCGTCTTTTCTAATATGTGCTTTATTTCTCGATTGGAGATCTCAACTTGGCCACTGATTTGCGGATGATATGGGGTCGCCACTTTGTGTGTGATGGAATACTTTGTCAAAAGAGTTTTGAATGCTTTGTTACAAAAGTGGGCACCACCATCACTGATTATTGCTCGAGGAAATCCAAAGCGCGAAACAATATTGCTTTTCAAAAATCCTATCACCACCTTGTAATCATTAGATCTACATGGAATTACTTCTACCCATTTCAATACGTAGTCAACAACAACCAATATGTATTGATGACCAAAAGAAGGGGGAAAGGGTCTCATGAAGTCGATACCCTATACGTCAAAAATCTCAACCACTAAAATTGGATTTAGTGGCATCATGTTCCTTCGTGTAATGCTCCCCATTCGTTGACACCTATCACATGAAGAACAGAAAGTTTAAGCATCTCGAAATATAGTTGGCCAATAGAAACCACATTGTAAAACTTTAGTCGCTGTTTTCTTAGCACTGAAATAGCCTTCACAAGCTTGTTCATGGCAAAATGAAAGAATATTCTGAATTTCATTTTTTGGGACACATCATCTAACAATTTGATATGCATAATACTTGAACAAATACAAGTCATCCCAAAAGAAATTCTTTATTTCTGCAAAGAATTTAGCCTTGTCTTGCTTGGTCCAATGCTCTAAAAGTTTACCTGTAACAAGATAATTAACTATATCAGCATACCAAGGTAATACTTCCACACTCATTAATTGTTCATCTGGAAATGACTCATTCAATATTAATGGCTCTGTAATTGTGTCAAAATGGAGACGAGAGAGGTGGTCCGCCATAACATTTTCTATCCATTTCTTATCTTTGAATTCCAAGTCAAATTCCTGCAAAAGTAACACCCAACGAATTAGTCTAGCTTTTGCATATTTCTTTGTGAGAAGTTATTTAAGAGCAGCATGATCTGTGAATATAATTACTTTACAACCAATGACATAAGATCAAAATTTCTCTAATGCAAACACTACTGCTAGCAATTCTTTTTCAGTAGTTGAATAATTCAACTGTACATCATTCAATGTCATACTAGCATAGTAAATAACGTGGGGAATTCGATAAACTCTTTGTCCTAAAACTGCTCCTACTGCATAATCAGATGCATCACACATGAGCTCAAATGGTAAGCTCCAATTTGAGGGCTGGATGATGGGTGATGATGTCAACAATTGCTTTAATTTTTCAAAAGCCACAAGACATGAATCATTAAAGATAAAAGGTACATCCTTAGCAAGTAGATTGCATAAGGGTCTAGAAACTTTGCTAAAATCTTTAATGAAACGTTTATAAAAGCTAGCATGCCCAAGGAAATATCTTACTTCTTTGACTGTTTTGGGTGGAGGAAGATTAGAAATAAGATCCACCTTGACTTTGTCAACCTCAATACCTTTGCTCGAAATGATGTGACCAAGAACAATACCTTGTTCTACCATAAAATGACACTTCTCCCAATTCAAGACTAAGTTCTTTTCGATACATCTCTGTAGAACTAATGTTAGATGATGTAAACATTGATCAAATGAATCACCAAAGACAGAAAAGTCATCCATAAAGACTTCAAGGAATCGTTCAACCATATCAGAAAAAATGCTTAACATGCATCGTTGAAATGTAGCAGGTGCATTACATAATCCAAATGTCATTCTCCTATATGCAAAAGTGCCAAAAGGGAAATTGAAAGTGAAAGTGGTCTTCTCTTGATCTTTTGGTGCTATGAGAATCTGATTATATCCTGAGTAGCCATCTAGAAAGCAATAAAATTCATGGCCTGCTAATCTATCAAGCATTTGATCAATAAATGGTAAAGGAAAATGGTCTTTACGTGTGACAGAATTCAACTTTCTATAATCAATGCATACACGCCATCATGTAGTTACTCTAGTGGGTATCAATTCATTATCGACATTGGTAACTACTGTGACTCCTGACTTTTTAGGGACAACTTGTACATGACTGACCCATGAACTATCAGAAATGGGGTAAATGATACTTGCATCTAATAGCTTAAGGACTTCAGTTCTAACAACTTCTTTCATATTAGGATTTAACCGACGTTGCATTTCCCTAGTAGATTTAGCATTTTCATCGTGGTGAATGTAATGCATGCAGTCTACTGGGTTTATACCTTTTATGTCCGCTATGGTCCATTCTAATGCCCCTTTGTGCTCTTTTAAAACATCCAACAACTTACCTTTTTGTTTGTTGTTTAGGGATGATGAGATGATTACCGGTAAAATGCTTTCTTCTCCCAAAAACGCATATTCCAATGTGTTGGGTAATGGTTTGAGCTCGAGTTTCGGTGGTGATTCTGATGATGGGATGAGTTTCTTCTCTGATGGTGCTAGTTGTTCAACTATTGACTTCCATTTATTAGTGTCTATGGATGATACTAAGTCAAGCAGGGGTTGACCTCATCAACCGATCTGTCAATATCAAAATCCAAACCAAAATGAGTAAGCATGTTTGTAAAGGGTCATCACTGAGGTTTGAAAGAAAAGTATCATTAACTAATGCTTCAATTAAATCCACATCTGCATTGTGAGGTTGTTTGGCAATGTTGAAGATGTTCAGCTCCATAGTCATGTTGCCGAAGGACAACTGCATATTTCCAGTCCTGCATTGAATGTGAGCATCCGTAGTTGCCAAGAAAGGTCGGCCTAGAATAATGGGGATGTGCTTCCTTGAATCCTGTATTGGTTGAGTGTCAATTACAATGAAATCAACAGGAAAATAAAACTTGTCTACCTGGATAAGCACGTCCTCCACAATACCACGAGGCATTTTCGTGGACCGATCTGCAAGCTGTAACACCACTGGAGTTGGGTGTAATTCTCCCAGTCCAAGTTTCACGAATACTGAATAAGGCAACAAATTTACACTAGCTCCTAAATCCAACAAAGCATTCTCAATTGTGTGGTTCCATATACTACATGAGATAGTGGGGGAGCCTGAGTCTTTGCATTTTAAAGGAATTTTATGTTGGAGTATAGAACTAACGTTTTCTGTTAAAAATGCCTTCTTTTGAACATGAATGTTTCTCTTTTTAGTACAAAGATCTTTAAGAAACTTGGCATAAGATGGAACTTGTTTTATAGCATTAAGTAAAGGGATGTTAACACTTACCTGTTTAAAGATTTCAAGAATCTCACCTGTGGATTTTCCCTTCTTTCCTTTCGCTAACCTCTGAGGAAATGGAGCTTTGGGAACATATTCGCGTTGGTTGGTTTCTTCGTTCTCCTCTGGTGATGAGTCTTCAACATTCACAGGTACAATTTGATTTTCTTTTGTCACCGGCATCTCCACTTTGTTGTTGACTTCTTTTCCCTTTCGCAAGGTCATGACAACTTTGACCTCTCCATGCTGCTGTGGTGAACTGGTACTTGCTTTATGTACTCCTTTAGGATTAGGCACTGGTTGACTTGGAAATTTACTTTTCTCAACAGTCATTGCCAAGGTCTGAACTGAAGAAGCAAGTTGTCCCACCATCTTCTCGAGGCTTGAAACTGATTAGGCTTGTGATCATGGGAACAAATGGTAACTAAATTTTTGAATAAATATTTCCCAGTGTATAAAACCAATGCTATTCGCGGGGAAATCTCAGAGTTTACCCAGAGAGAAGACGAGCAGTTTTCCGAAACATGGGAGCGATTTAATGGGCTACTCTTGAAGTGTCCACATCATTGGTACGAGAAATGGCACCAATGCCAATACTTTTTGGAGGGATTATTGCCGAACGTGTAAGAATGACTAATGGCAACAAGTGGAGGAGAGTTAATGTCAAAAAGTGCAACAAAGATTTGGGAATTCTTCCAGCGACAAGCGGATAATTCCCAACAATGGAGTCGATCACTCAGGAATACTAGAAGAATTAAGGGAGTAAATGAGGTTCAAATTGGCGAGTCAACTTCGGGAATCAAAGAAGTCAATGAGATGGTTGAAGGTCTTGCTCGACAAATAGCATCGTTATCGACTACTAAATCAACAGAACCACATGACCATGACTCATACTCCGATCAAGCCAATGCCATAGGAGTAATGAGAAAACCATCAAATTACAACCCATACTCCAACACATATAACCCTGGATGGAGAGACCACCCCAATTTTTCATGGTCTCAAGGATTCCAACATAATGGACCAGCAGCTCCAGCTCCACCAATGCAACAAATTCCTCAAAATCCTCAAGCCTCTCAGCCACCATTTAGACCATACAATCAAAACCAGAACTACTCTCAACCCAGACCATGGGAGGATTCATTCCAGAATCTCAAGAATCTTACTCACTCCACGATTGAGCAACAGAACCGTACCATTGATGGATTACGAAATGAGTTGAGAGCGGGCTTCAAGTTATTGGCAGGTAATGTATTTAACCATGAACGAGCTCTATCCTTTAAAGAAAATGGGAATAATCTGAGTTTAACATCATCGTCTGAAAAATTTTCATATTTAAAAGTTTGACAAATGGCATGAAAATCATTCAGATGATTATATGGGTCCTCATTTTCTAGGTCATAGAATGTTGGGAGACAATTTAGCACACTAGGTTTTAGTTCAAAACTCCTAGCAGCTACATTTGGGTATCTTATGCATGATGTGCTCAAATTAGCTAAGGGACTGAAATAGTCCTTAAATGGCCTCTCCTGTGGTTGCAAATCCATTTTATTTTTAACTTGTTTGTGTGTGCGGAGTGTTTTATCAAGTTCAAGGTCTATAGGTTCAAGATTAGGTAATAATGACCTACGACCATGCATGCAAAACAAATAAAATAAAAAATAAAGATGGGAACAAAATAAATAAAATTAAAGAAGAAAGAGAAATTACGATACTAACCTTATCACGCTGTTACAACCTTTCTATAAAAACACACTAAAACAAATACGTGAAATAAATTAACTAAAAATTAAATTAATAAGATAAACAAAAAAAAATTATAAAGAAAAATAAATTGAAAATTAAATTACAGAATTTTAAAAAAGAGAAAAAGAAAAGAAATACTAACCTTTAAATGTAGATTCACTTTTTTTTCTTTTTTTTTAAAGAAAAAAAATATAAGAAAACAATTAAATGGAATTATTCACAAAAATTAATTCTATGAATTAAAATTACTTACCTCCCTGGCAACGGCGCCAAAAACTTATTGTGCAAATTTTATTGAACTCGCAAGCGCACGAATCTATTGTAGAATAGACTAATGGTGACGAGTGTCGATCCCACAAGGAGGTGGATTTTAATTATGTGTAGAATTAATTTTGTAAATGGGTGGTTGGATTTGTGGTGGAAGTGATTTAAATTATCCTAAAATTGGAATTGAAATGGCGAGAATAAATTCTAAAATTGGAATTGCAATGGCGAGAATAAATTGAAGAGAAATCTATTGAAATTGGAATTGCAATTCCTTATCAATGCCAATTAAATCATGAGGCGGGTTTCCACATCTCATGAACCACGCTCTAATCAATATGGTGCTAAGGGCTTATCGTGCCAAATAATAATAACCTTGTACTAGGGAGCCGGTGAAACCAAGGCGGTACTAAACAAGATTATTATTATTTGTCGACGATAAGTCAAAACATCCATAAAAACTAAAGGAGAAGAGAAAATAAATTTACCAAATAAAGCCCATGACACATGTTGAGACTTCACCTTCAACCCAAGTTTGAAAGAAAATTAGCCACTCATAATTGAACTAGGGGCAAAATGAGAATTTATTAAAATATGTAGAAAATACAAGATGGAGAAGGAATTACAGAAAATTGATCCCAAAAATGGATTCAGAGATATTAAATTAGGGGGGGGAAGCCCCCTTTTATAGATACATGGAGTAAATCATGGCCATTGGATTAAAAATAATTTGGACGCTCAGGATTGTGCCACGTCATCAGTCAACAGTACGCGGTTTGACCACGTAGATGAATAGTAACACGGTTTGACCCGGGTGAACAGTGATGCGGTTTGGTTGAAAATAATCCTGTGTGATGCATGTACCGTACGCGAGATTTTTCGTCCACTGATATGCTGTCACGTCACCATCAACAGTACATAAGAATTTTAGCCCAATAGGATCGTGACACCTCATCAGTCAATGCCACATCATCGGTCAATGCCACGTCATCGATCCATCTATGTGAACAGTGTCATGAACAGTAACGTAGACAGTACCGTACATGTGAATAGTACCATTTTTCTTTTTATGCTCCTCCTAAGGTTTTCGACCGTCCTGAGTTCAAAAGTGATGTCTGTTTTGCCGTCTAATCTCTCGTTTATTGTGAAATGACCATGATGCCCCTAAAATACATAAAATACTTAATTAAAATAAAACACACATAATTAAATTACAAGAGGCTTAAATACATAAAAGTAAGGGTTGTTAGTAAGACTTGAAATGTAAAATGATGATTTTCTCTTTTATAAATATGTATTTTCTAACACTCAACAATCAATCCTTTTATGTCATATCTCAATGTCAGAATCTTTTACAGCCACATTCACATCTTCTTTCTTGATCTTGGGTTCTATAAGATAGACATCGTTTACTTTCCTCTCCTTAGCTAACACTAGGGAGCCTTTGGCGAGATTCCATTTTCCTTCACCAAATTGGTTAGTATAACCATCATCATCAAACTTGCCTGTAGAGATCAAATTAAGGCGAATATTTGGTACATGTCTAACATCTTTAAGTAATAACTTATAGCCAATGCTGGTCTCTAAGCAAATATCTTCTATGCCCACAATTATGGATGCCCCCTCATTTCCCATTCGAACATGCCTATAATCACGATGTGCAGTAACATGAAATGAAGCACTCGAATTAATTACCAATCACTAGTATGGAAAGTGAGATTTACTGAGCTCTCATCATAAACAATATTTAAATCACCATCAACTATGGCTGGAATTTCTACTTTAGTTCCTTCCCCGCCTTTCTTGTTTTTTTGAAACAAGTGCATCTGACTCAGAGGGAACTGCTTCAACACTCTTTCTTTTAGATTCTTCATTCCGCAACTTATCTGTAACTATATGCAAAGTTAATTTTTTCATTCAGCGCTGAATTATTCACTAGTACTACTAATATCTCTCAACTGTCAAGCAAAATTTGGTAAAAAAAGAGTTGAAGAGATTAACCCAAAAGTTGGAACAACTTACAAAGAATTTGATAAATTTTAATGAAAAGTTGGGATCTAAAAACAAAACTTGATATATTTACCCAAATGTTGGAATCCAATAAAATGAGGGGGAATATAAAACCAATAAATGGTGGGAAAATGAGTGGAAGAGCATAACCCAGAAGTTGGAACGACATGATGAGAATTTGATAATTTCCAATGAAAAATGGATATTTGAAAAATAAACCTGAAACATTCATGCAAATATTGGAATTCAGTAAAAAGAGTATGAATATCAAACCAAAATTTGGAGGGAATAAGAGCTGAAGAGGTTAACCCCCAGGTTACTTTTAATGGAAAGTAAGGATCTAAAAACCGAACCTAATATATTTACGCAAAATGTTGGAATTCGATAAAAAGAGTAAGAATGTAGTACCAAAAGGTGGTGGAAAAATAAGTTGGAACAACTGACCAAAGACTAGATAAAGTCTAATGGAATGTAGAGATATAAAAAAATAAACCTAAATATCCACTTAAAAAGTTGGAATTTAATGAAAAAAGTGAAAATATGGAACCAAATGTTGGTGGAAAAATGAGTTAAAAATAAACACTGAATTTTTGTCTATAATATTTTATAGTGTGGTGATATTTTTACCACACAAATTCTATAAATCCACTGCACTTTTAAAAATTAATTATAAAAGATTCACATTATTTTTAAAAATTTCAAATAAAGAAGAATTCTAAAGAATTAATCAATTAAATCTATCTTAATATATATTTTTTATATTTTAATTTATTTTTTTGTGATTTAGATTTTTTTATTACATTTGGCTATTAAGATTGCTTTAGTCTAAATCGAAATTGATTATTTTACCCTTAAAAAGTAAACATACGAAAAGTTTACTTTAACATTCTTTTTGTTTTATACAAAATTCATTATTTCCAAATGGTCAATTCTACTTTATTAGTATGATTATTAACTTTTAATTAAACTATGGTAATATTTTTATGCAAAATACTCATGTAAATTATTAGACTATCAAATTTATGTTATATACAAGTAAAATATTGAAAATCATTAGGCTGCAATTAAAAAGTTAGATTATCTGCAATTAAAAAGTTAGATTATATGTCACAAAATTAAGTACCTAAAGTATTACATAGAAGAACACATTTTTCTTAGGGCGATTAGGTCATTTTATGTCATAAAGTAAAATAATTAAATAGAACTTATATTAAAGCAACTTTAATAGTAAAAATAAACCTAAGAAAGAAAAAAATATAAGAATGATTTAATAGATTAATTATAAAAATATTTTTTATTTGTATTTATTAGAAATAAAGTACATTTATTGTAAATAATTTTTTTATTTCCTCTTTAAAGTCATAAATTTTTTTCATTAACCTTTTATCCTTCATTTTAATCGTTTAATTCGTCTTTGCATGATTTCAATTTCAGTATTACTATATCAAATTAGGATACCATTGTAATATAATTTAACTTTGATATGCACTATGGCCTCGCCCAACGCCTATTCGGGATCCAATATGACTAGTCTCAAACACCAAATTAGCAAATTATTATGACCAAAGGAATGGTTACAATAGTTTGTAAACAGGTATGGTTACTTTAATTACACTATGAAATTAGCAATTTATTCAATGTTGAATTGATCATAGAAATAGAACTAGTTGGAAATGCAATTACTTTGGCGATAGTTGTTTTTCCATATAAATTATAATAGTGAAGCACTTTCTTATCACGGGCTTCTTTTCCACTCAAAAGCCTCATCTAGTTTCGAGCGAGCTGATTGAAAACTTTTTTCAAATCTCAATGCCAACATGTACTTTTTTCTAACATTTTATATCGTTTATGCAATATCACCACACACGCTACATTGAACCAAGCCTCACTGAATACATATTCATCGGCATAGGATTGAAATTATCAAAAGAATATTTTTTTGAACCAATTCAGTAAAAAAAGATCAAAAAATAAATTTAATCGTACTAAGGTTCAATTGTTCAATGGCCATTTAAATTAATAAATAATATTCATGCCGAACACTAACTAAGAGATTAACAGTTTTTACCTCTAGAACATTTTCATTAACATCACTTTGATTTTCTTCATCAAGTTTCATAATACCAACTCCAAGCCTCTTGCATCCAAATCCCATTCTACAGTCTCATGCTCCACCTGGTCCAATTTGTTTCTCTCTATTTATTTCAATTCAACTACCATCCACTAAAAGAAATTATATTAGTCTAGGTTGTGACTTGAAATGTATTACTTCAAAAATAGGAAAATAAATTTGTTGAATTTTATCGTTAAATAATTTAGTAATGACAGAACTAAATTTGATCCTATTTGCCTTTGCAATGTTATTATATTTAGTTGTAATTAACAATATATATATAAAAAAATCATGTTAATACGTTATATTTATCTTCAGTTAAATATATATATCAAAGTACAAATATGAGGAACATTTCTTAATAAATTTGTGACTTAATGTTTAGTACTTGTGACATGGAAAATAACACTTTTGAACATTAATAAGCAACAGTTGTGATGATAAGAGACTTAACAACAGAACTTGTGACAGGGTGTAAATAACTTGGAACATTAACACATAAACAGTGAGAATTGTGAATTCAACCGGAATAACCGGTTACTTTACAATCATTATTGCACATGTGTAACTTCAACATGTCATGGCAAAATCAACCATACATACACCAGATGCATAGTAGGCAGACCCTCAGAGAAATGGCCAACAATTATTTATCCTGTGGCAAAACCGAAATTACATGTGATGTAACTTACAACTATTTACATAAACAGTATTTACATGGGGTGATCCTTATCCTATTTGTTTTGTTTTGTTTTGTTCACATAACAATCCGTCAGGTCAATTGGGATCCACTGAGAAAAGTCTAAGAAGGTTTTCGACGCATAACGCTTAAGAGAATCACGTGATGTAGTGAAAGTCACATTGGGACCCACTTGCGTAGAAAATAGTCCCTCATCACATCCATGTGGAGCCTACGTACAAAGTTAGTATTATAGATGAAGAAATCCCTAAGTAAGTTATATCACTTATTTTATTTGGTAAAATTTTGTAATTTAGATAACTTACATCATTATTCGAGGAATCAAAGTCCTAAAATAAAAGAAGAAGACACTTATGATCAATCTTTTCAGTAGGTGTGGTAGAAAAAATAAATGCATTATGATATTATGGATGAAATGATTAATGCATGCGTTTACGGTCCACATTTTGCGATTATCCAAAAAGATGAACAAGGAAATGTACAAAACACAGAATTGAATTGACAAAAGGAGATAATAGCAATAAGAAACTCGTGATTCAATCTTTGCCACGAAGTTTGTCGGTGCCTATCCAATGTCGGCAAAATAATCAATCATCTAACCTTTGGAGTTTTTCCAAAAATTAAGTTTTTATTTATTTATTTTATTACTTAGTCTAACACTAATCTAACTCACTCCACGCTACAGGATTTAAACTCTAAATCTCTTATGACGTAGGACATTATTTTAGAATTATAAGATTTTTATTATTTAAATTTTTTTTAATTAGAGTTAACTATGTATTTAGTTTTTTATTTTTATTATAATTATAATTTACTTTCTTTTTTAGTTAACTTAGAAACATAAGTTTACTTTATTATAAATAAAAAAAATTTATTGTAATTTTAACCTTTGATCAATTAATAAAATTCCTCTTTATAATTTCCTTTAGAATTATCTGTCAAAAATCTCTCTTGTAATGATGGAACTTGGTATCCCGTGAAGTCGCACAATTTGAGCCATAAAAACCTTGGCCACTGTCATAGCTGTATATGGATGTTTCAAAGCGACGAAGTGTGCATATTTTGACATACGATCCACGACAACCATGATGACAGTGTATCCTTGTGATGTTGGAAGCCCATCTATGAAATCCATAAAAATTGAGGTCCTGATTCTGTCTGGAATCTGTAAAGGTTGAAGAAGTCCTGCTGGCTGGAGATTCTCTACCTTACATCACTGACAAACTTCACAGTGCCTTATGAATTTCTTGATCTTTGCACGCATTCTAGGCCAATAAAAACTAGATTTAAGTCGGCTGAGAGTTTTTTGATAGCCAAAATGTCCTCGAATTGGTGAGGAATGTGCTTCCTTTAAAATAGCTTGTAAAAATGATGAAGCGGGACTCAAATAAAGCTTTCCATGTTTGTACCAAACTCCATCTCGTTGAATAAGTGGCTGAGTTGAATTAGACAACTGACTATAAAAAGGATCGTGTGCTACTTCATTCTGTAGAGTTGCCCACTAATCAGCTAAAGGAAGAGAGATTGATGAAAATTCAAGCTCTACTAATCGTGATAAAGCGTCGGCACCTCGATTTTCTGATCTTTTTTTTGCATTGAATTGTATAATCATAGCCAAGAATTTTTGGCAACCATCATGTCTGAGCCATGGTTGTAATGTGTTGTTCCATTAAAAATTTTAGGCTCTTTTGGTCTGTACGAACAATGAAAGGCTTACCCAACAAATAGGGACGCCATTTGCGAATTGCCTTGACGATTGCAAGCATCTCTTTCTCCACGTGGACAATACCAACATAGAACCCTGGAGTGCCTCACTAAAAAATGCTACTGGCTTGTCATTTTGTGATGATATAGCTCCAATACCGACTCCACAAGCATCACACTCGACAAAAAATGGCTGTGAAAAGTCCTGCAATCGAAGAACATGAGGAGATGTTAATGCGTGCTTCAACTGAGTGAAGGCAGATTCTGCTTCTGAGGTCCAATGCAAGCCTTCCTTTGTTAATAGCCTAGTTAAAGGTGTTGCAATTCCCCCAAAGCCTCGAATGAACTTGCGGTAATAACTCGCTAATCTAAGAAAGCCCCTTACTTCTTTAGTCGATGATGGAATTGGCCACTCAAGTACGGTTTGAATTTTCTTTGGATCAACAGCCACTCCTACAACGGAAATAAGATGACCCAAATACTCTACCTGCAAAACTCCAAAACAACACTTTGATTTTTTTTTAAACAGAGAGTTATCAGATAAAATCTGCAAACCTGTTTTAAGATGGAAAATATGATTTGCCCAAGTTTTGTTGTACACCAAAATATCATTAAAAAAACTAAGAATTGAGACAATCAATCATTTAATTTATTATTTTGTTTCTATTGATTTTTTTTATTCTTATTATGCCGAATATATTAGCTCTAAAATCTATTATCACCATACAATGTTTTAAAAAATATCTATTGTAATAAAGATTCTTAGAATTTCATAGATTTTCAAAGATTGAGTTAATCATTTTTAATGTTGATGTTGCCATAGATTGTTGTTATAGATATATGAACAAAAGATGAGTAAATGTATGTATGTGAGTGTATTGTGTGTGTGTATTCTTAAGTGCGGGCGTCCTTTTTTTTTTTCTTAAAGCGGATACGTTATTAGGTCATATGATTTAATAGAGTTAGTATTCAATTCAGTATAATGTGTCTGTATGAAAAAAAAATGAGAGCTCCCACATGAGAGAATGACTATACATATATATATATATTGGTCATTTTGTTTCAGCGAAAATCCAATACATGAATGAAAACAAAAAAGAATATTTTCCTAAATACTTTTTTCTGCTAGAAATTATTGCAGGTATTAATTGATTTAACAATTAGATCATTGGAGTTATTGTAGTATTAATTTAGGATTTATCACTACTAGAAAAATGGTCTTTACTGACTTTAGAATAGTGTCAGAAATTATTTTCACTGACACTTGTTAATTGTGTTAGTAATCTGGGAGTCAGAAAAATAGTAACACTTATAAGTGGTGTCAGTGATTACTATTACTACAATATCACCGATATTATGACACCATAGTGTTAGTAGTTATTGATATTTTATTAGTATCTATGATTACTGTTACCATGGTATCACTAGTTAATTTATTTTAAAAAATAAAAAATTGAATTGGATCATTGCCTATTGATTTATTGGTAAAATTAAAAGGCACCACAAAATAAAAAAAAAAGAAATTGATTTATATCACAAAATCTTTCATTTCACATTTAAATATTATTAGTATATATTACAAATTCCAAAACTTCAATAACAAAAATATGAGATATCCTACTCTCATAACTAAATAATCCAAATTCAATACATAAAAATTTCTACCATCCAATCAAATGCCTACTACTTGTGGCTAAATTTAATAAATCGAGAAGCTAAATTGAGAAGGATGATTGCCTTTCACTCTTTGAATATGAGTAGTATAATTGCATTATCACACCAGCAGCTTCTCCATTCAATAGACTGTATGGGTTAGGATATAAGTGAAGTTGAGGAATAAACACTTCAAACACATCGATCAAGTCTGCATATGAATACATGGAAAAGAAAAAAAAAATTAGCTGCCAATATCCAGCCATTAGAGAAACAATAATTAATAGAAATAAAATTATTTTGTTCGAAAGAAAAAAAATACCCATAAGCTATTTATAAATAAACTCAATTATTCTCTTTTGGTAAAGGTTATATATATAGCAAACTATAGCAGACAAGAAGTTTTCAATGTAATATCTACTTTCAGCACAAGCATGTTACTCTATCTACATATACCAAATGATTTTTGTGCATAGTTAAAAGCTATCACAAATGTTCTATTATAAATAAATCATTCCAAAATCATTACTTATAAACAAGTCTTATGATTTTGGCCATGAATCTTATAAAATTTAAGATACTTAATACATTGGAATGATATTTTCCTGTTTTTAACAACACATATGAATGAACAACGTATTAAAATTTGAGGTTATTATGATATTATTATGTTGATGTTTTGTAAGATCAAAAGTTAATAAATAATTATGTCAAAAGAACTTGCTGCAGAGCAGCAGAGTTTAAAAAATCATTAAAAATAACCTGCAAGTTCAATCAACATAAAAATTTTCAGATTTGAAGTATGCATACAGAACTTTAGTTTCTCCGAATTTCAGCTCATTCAGATATGTTTAGGCTATCGTTTTGCACCACCAAACATGATACATGAGTAATTTATGAAAGATTGGACAGCAACCAACCATTTTACAAAATCGATTAAAAATCAGTTATAGACCCAATTCATTCCAAAATTTCCAAAACTGAAATATACACATTTAACTTTAATTATTTCAAACATATGGTAAACACAATATTTCCCAAAGTAGATATAATGAGGGTTATTTGGTGCCAATAAAAGAAAAGAAAGTAGCAGAGAAAAAAACACAATAAAAGCTAAATCTTTACCTTCTTGTTTCTTCCAAGTAGCCAAAGAAACAATACCTTCTAGTTTCTTCCAAGTAGCCAAAGAAACATAGAAGCTCTTCTCCAAATCACTTATTTAAACCTAAAAGAACAATTAAAACAAAAAAAAAACTCAAGATCTAATGACAATAAGAGAGACCCGAAATCATAAAATAAGAAAAGAAATAAGAAGTGTGGATTTTGAAGGCAAATGGTGAACTTGTGCCACCGGTTTGACAGGATCATGGCTGAGCACTTTTTGACAATTTTTTTTTTTAACCCAAAAATGCCAAGCTGATGTTTTCTCATATTAATCAATACATTAATAGAATCAAATTGAAGCTGTAAGAACTAAAAACCAGAATGGGGAACACAAGAGAGAAATTCTATGCTGCATTCTCCTTCTTGAGTTTTGCAAGCTCATGTCGAATAAGTCCACCCTTCTTGATCTTTGCCAACATGAGCTTGAACCTATCAAAATCATTCAGTGCCGCTCTCCTTTTCTGGACAATCAGCTTCTTGCCCCAAGAGCTGTTTTCCCATTTGTTCTTCACATCAGCCTTCTCAATGGTTTCAATCAAAGACTTCTTCCTAGGAACTCGATTGATGTCAATCTTAATATCCGTGAGAGAAAGCCTCTTGAAGTTCATTTGGCTCCTCACCATATCAGGGGCATCAACAAGAGCCTATAAAGCATCACAAAAATAATAACAATTGTATACAACTAAAAAATAAACGAAACAGTTCAAAATTCAAAGAAATCCAAGCTAAAATCACTCTGTTTACAAAAGCACATCAACTTTCTAATTTGCTATTTTTGTACAGAAAAAAAAGAAGGGGTACCCAGTTATCATCAAGTAAACCAAAATATTCAGAATTCTTGTGACAATTTTATAAGATTCAACTCAAATAAAGCATAAGCGTAAAGTGAATAAAGGTACCCTGTTTTGATCAAGGACATCGACGATGACCACAAGCTTCCCATAGTCCTTGCCGTAATTAACGAGAGCAACTCTTCCTATCTCCACGTATAAACTTTCAATTATCAACTACTTGTTGAAAAAAAAAAAAACTACGAGAGATTCAAGTCAATTAATCATTGTGTTGGTTAATATAATATTGTAAATATTCTGAGCAAACACAATTATTTATTTCTAAAATTGGAACATCATTCCGGGCAAATGGATGAACAAGCAAAGTTAGTTGGATTCTCCATTGTCTAGACACAAGAAACCAACCAAGAAAACAAGAACAATAGTCAAGGTTCACTTATATATAAAATAACTATTGAACGATACTTTTGAGCCTACGTATACTGCTACACTTCTATTAGCCGACATGGCCGGCCTATTACTTCCAGTCATGCATAGCAGCCTCATGACTTTGCTGCTCAGGTTGCAGTTGGCCACGCTGAGGTTGCTCCTGCATCTTGGTTCTGCTGCTGATGCTGCATCTGGAACATCTGATGATTAATGGAAAGCTGCTGAGCTATGCAGCTTGAAAGTTGGGCCTCTCCATTGACCTCTGCAGCAGTGAGCTTCAGTCTCTGTACTTCTGCAGCTAATGCCTCGTTTAAAGTTGCCAAATCAAGCACAAAGTAGGATGCATAACTAACAGAAAACCCCTTTTTATGTCAGCGTGATCCTAAAATAGTTTATTAATCCATAAGTAAAAAATAACTTGCATTGGAAGATGAAGATAAATCTAACACGAGTCAAGATGCCCTTAATTGCATAAATAGAGGACAAGTAACAAACGGAACTAGTGCAATGATCAACACTGGTCTCACTGCCCCCAATCAAAAGCACAAGGACAAAGTATCAATCCTGAGGTGTTAATCATATCTAATATGCCCGACCAACTCATTCAAGAGAGCTAAGGAGCAGTGAACCGTACTGGAGAAGAGTTCTCATAAGAAAACAAAGAAAGTGTTGCTATTCAGAAGCGCTAGTCGTTAAATCAATCAAAATAATGATGAATAGTATAACAAGCCATCAATCAATCTATCTAAGAGATTAAATGAGAGAAAACTACCTCAGTCTGTTTCACAAGCCATGTAATCAAATGCAAAGGGCAATATCATAACAAAAGGTGAAACACAAAGAAAAAGTTTTGCACTTATGGCGTAGGTCAACAGATATAAATCACAATAACAAAAGAGCTTACACTTTGTGCATATAAATAAGATAGGTCTGAGTTCACAGATGAAGTAGAAGAAGGTAATAAAAAAGAATAAACGAATTTATACCATCTTTGAGTTGAGCTTGTTGCTCAATGGCCTGAAGTCGGAATTTCAACTCATTGTTCTCACTTGTAAGCCCCACAGAATCTCTTTGAAGAAGAAAAACTAGTGGTTACCATTTTCGAAGATATTCAAGGCTCTACCGGAGGAGCGAGGAGATGAATGAATGAGGCAAGAGGCCACTTTTTGACAATTTGGATGTTAGGGATTTTTCCGATCTGGGGAGCTTAGGAGGGAACAAATACTTTGGTAGAGGGAGTTGAAAAGTTATATTTTGGATAAGATCCATTTGTTTTGTTTTTATCCACTCAAAAACCACAACTCTAAAAAAATTAAAAATAATTCGTAGCCTAGTGGTCTTTTGATTCAATGTAAAAGCTTTAGGTTTAAGAGGTATTGGGTTCGAATTCGGACTAAAACAAAATTAAAATGATAATTTTTAATTGCTGATACCAAAGCGTCATTGATCGCTATTACTAAAGCTATTGATACTTTAGTATTAGTAATTAGTGATACATATCTGTTAACACACGGAAACTGATCTAAATATATGTATATACTAATACTTTTAAATAAAGTGTCAGAAGACAAGTATCAGTAAAGACTATTTTTCTAGTAGTGTATCTTTTTAACTACAAGCTTTTTTTAGAAGTATATATATATAGTACTAATCTAGTCCAAGATCCTAAACTTTGTTAAAATTCATGAAAGCTATTAAGCTATACGGTTTAATAATATAATAATATTCTTGTAATACACGCGCGCGCGCACGCACACACATATATAGTGCTGATTTAGTCTAAGATTTTGGATTTTATTAAAATATGGGAAACCTATTAAGCCACACATTTTAATATTTTTCCCAAACTTTAACAGATCCAAGATCTTATATTGAAATAATCCTAGTACACACACGTATATAATTACTATTTAGTCTATGTATGTTGTTTGAGGGAAATACTTCGACGAGACCAAACGTGATGAGCAGATATTTAGTGGCAGAGTTCTGCGAACAGGTATGTCCTGTAAGAGCCTGGTAGCAGGGGAACAAGAGCAAGAATATTCTGCTCGTCCACGAATATGCCATTCACGAGGACGAACTCCTGTTAGAGGCATAAGGGCATTCCTGCTAGAGGTCGAGGCGAGGAGACCCGGTCAACGACAGTTGGCAAGACGTGCCTTCCTATCCGAGAATCAAGGCACGAAGTCCATCTCCATTCGCCCACAATGACGACAATGGGGCATCCACATCCGAGGGTGGGGAGAATAATGGGCGTGGACTACGGAAGACCGGGATCAAAGGAAGCCTATAAAAAAGTAGCCAGCGAAGGTAAAATGGTTAGAATTTTTGCTATTAGAACTGAGAAAAGAGAACTCTAAGAACTGAGATTAAAAAGAAGCCATAAGATTCGTGGCAAACATTCCCAGAGCCTTCATTTCTGACTTGAGCGTCGGAGGGCTTGCGCCGGGAAAACAACCGGCGTACTCTGACCTGTCTGTGTACGCAGGAACCTCGGGAGAAGAAGCTTTACGAGGAGAGATCCTGATCGTAGTGAAGTTGATCGAGTAGAGACCTTGGTCGTAGAACGAGGACAACTAGAATCTCGTATCAACATTTTGGCGCCGTCTGTGGGGAGCTGAGCAAAAAGCTTCTGTTGATAGCAAGAAGAGGAGTGAAGCAAGTTAAAAGCAATGGAGACAGGAGGAAGTAGTGCACAAGGGGGTGATATGAGGCTTAATGATTCCGTGACGCTGAGGGAGATAGCCAGTGAAGCGCGGGAAAAAGCCATGTTCGATCGGATGAAACGGATGGAAAAATAGATGGAGACCCTGACAACCATCCTGCATGAGCTGCGGAGTGAACGAAGAGTAACCCAGGAGGAAAGGGTGAGAGGTGGTGGAGTGGCACCAGGTCCCGATAGTACGAGGAGAAGTCAAACCACCAGGAGATTTGGTGGTGAGAGAGGTAACATACCTCTGCGGGGAGAATTTCATAGAGAGGAAGAGTCATCCCCGGCAAGACAGATTTTTGACAAGGACAACGGGGTGGTGAATGCAGAGGAAACAGAGTTGAGGCAACACTTGCATGATGTAGAGCAAGAGCGGGATCAAGTTGCAGCACGTGACCCTGGTCGTGCAGTGCAGCTGGAGGAGGAAGTGCGCAGGCTAGCGCATATAATTGACGACATGCAAGGAAGGAGCAGAGTTCCTGGTTGGAGGATAATGCTGGACGGAGAATCACCGCTCGCAGCAGAGATCATAAGGGCAGTTATTCCGATAGATTTTCGCCTCCCAGACCTTAGATATTTGGGACGAACTGATCCGCTGGTGCACATAGAGCGCTTCAACGACATAACTGGGGTACAAGGATTATCTCAATCCCAAAGGTGCAGGGTGTTCCCACTATCCCTTGAGGGACGTGCATGAGAGTGGTACAGGAAACTTTCTCGGGGGAGCATTAAAACCTTCAAGCAGATGTGCCAGGAATTTGCAGAACAGTTTCATAGGGCAATGGCACCAGAAGATGACATGATGGAGTTGAAAAACATAAAGCAGGGGGAACAAGAAACACTTCGGGAATTCATCAAGAGGTTTCACCGTGCTGTCATTGATTTGGGAGCCTTCAACCATCCTCAGGCATTAAGGGGACTGAAAGAAGGGGTGAAGATAGGAAGACTGTGGTACAATTTGAGAAGCCCAGTTATTCAGACGTACGCAGCCGCATACGAGCAGGCTAAGAGGAACATTGAGATTGAAGAGGAAAAGGTAGCACGGATCAAGACAGACCAGTTAGAAGGGTTGGGGAAGAAAGAGAAGAAAGCTTTGCCAGGGAATGGGCCGATCAGGAGGAGGGACCATCAGGCCTCAGGTAGTGGAGCAGGAGGTCGGGTAACTACTTACCAGCCTCATCAGAGGCCACCATAGTATCAGCGCAGTAGGGCGCAACCTCTTCGTTCCCCAGCCAGGGAGCCTTGGAGAAGGCATGACTCGGCATATGGTGGTCTTCATCAACACTCCCACGGTAGTAGAGGGGGCAGACCAGAAGTGCTGCCACCGCCTCCAACTCAGAACGGAGCAAATAGAGAAAGGGCAGTGCACCTGATTGACCAGAACCAAGACTATGGGCGGTATACTTCCTTGAAGATGTCCCTGGACGAGGTGTACGAGGCCATAAAGGATCGAGGGTTACTATACCTCCCTGCCCCAATAACAAAGCTACCCAGCAGGAGGGATAGGGGACGCTATTGTAAGTTCCATGGCACTCATGGCCACACCACAGTAGATTGCAGGGATCTCAAGACCTAGGTTGAAGATTTGGTGAGAAATCGGTATTTGGATGAGTTTATAGATGGGACCTTCCCAATGGTAGCCTCGACAAGCGAAGGGGAGCAGAATGACAGGAACTTGAGGCGCGATCAGCCTGCAGTAAGGGTGATAGATGGGGGCCCAACATTGGCCGGAGATTCCAACAGGTCAAGGATGAATTATGCTAGATATGCCATGACCAGCAAAGATGTATTCTTCAACACCCCAGCAGCCAAACGTGCAAGAGTCAGGCAAGTGCCAATCATGTGGACAGATGAGGATGAAGAAGGGATTCTATACCCCCACGAGGATGCTTTGGTCATCAAGGCCACTGTTGCCAGCAAGAAATTTGACAGGATACTGGTTGACATAGGGAGCTCAGTTGATGTGTTGTTTAAGTCAACCCTGGAGGAGATGGGAATAGCAGACCTAAAGTTGGATTACACCAATACCTCATTGAAGTGGTTTGGAGGAGGAAAGTTGGTCCCTCTGGGCGTGGTCGAGCTGCCTATCACGATTGGGAGCTCCCTGACATAAAGGACAATGATACTGGACTTTGTGGTAGTGGATGAGGAAGGTCCTTATCAGATGATCCGAGGCCGGCCATTTCTGAGGATGAGCAAAGCGATGCTGTCCAACCATTATCTGGCTCTCAAGTATCGGATGAATGGGGTAGTTGGAGTGGTACGAGGAGACTAGAGGATCGCAAGAAGCTGCTACTCCTCGACAGCAAGGGAAGCAATGCAGATAACATCGCTTGATACCCGAGTGGAAAACAAGAATGACAGACAAGAACCTGTAGAGGATCTGGAGACAGTAAGCCTGGGACCAAAGAATCCGGAAAAGACGATCAGAATCGGGTCGAAACTTAAGGAAAAGCAAAAGCAGGAGTTGGTGAAATGCTTACAGGCTCATGCAGATGTGTTTGCTTGGACACATGAAGACATGCCAGGGATTGATCCTGAGGTAGCATGTCATAAGCTGGCAATAAAGAAAGGTGCTCGGGCAGGAGAGGTATGAGGCTATAAATGGCGAGGTGGAAAAGCTCTTGAGAGCAGGATTCATTCGGGAAGTCAATTATCCCGAGTGGATATCGAATGTGGTGTTGGTAAAGAAGGCGAATGGCAAGTGGAGGATGTGTGTGGATTTTACAGATCTCAATAAAGCATGCCCGAAAGACAGCTTCCCTTTGCCAAAAATCGATCAGCTAGTAGATTCAACAGCTGGGCACGGTCTGCTTAGCTTCATGGACGCGTTCTCGGGATATAACCAAATCCCCATGTACGAGCAGGATGAGGAGACCACTGCTTTTATCACTAACCAGGGTTTATTCTGTTATAGGGTAATGCCATTTGGTCTCAAAAATGCTGGGGCCACCTATCATAGGCTGGTGAATAAGGTCTTTAAGCCGTTGATCGGGAAAACCATGGAGATGGACGTGGATGACATGATCACCAAGTCCAAAATCCCGAAGGAACATGTCGGACAACTCAAGGAGACATTCGGGTTTTTGAGGAAGTATAAAATGAAGCTCAACCCGGAGAAGTGTGCTTTTGGGGTCGAGTTAGGGAAATTCCTTAGATTCATGGTGAGCCATAAGGGAATTGAAGCAAATCTCGAGAAGATCCAGTTGATCGTACAGATGAGCTCTCCTCGTAGCCTGAAGGAGATGCAGAGCCTCACGGGGAGGTTGGCGGCATTAAGCAGATTCATATCCAAGGCTACAGATAAGTGTCAGCCGTTCTTTCAAGTGATAAGGAGGGGAAAGAAAACATAATGGACTCCAGAATGCGAGGAAGCCTTCCAGAACTTGAAGCAATACTTGCAGCAAGCACCTCTGCTGTCCACACCGAGGGATAGGGACAAGTTATTTCTGTATTTGGCTGTATCAGATCCGGCCACAAGTTCTGTTCTGGTGAGAGAGGAAGAAGGGGTTCAATATCCGATATACTACACCAACAAGGCCCTGCTTGACGCTGAGATCAGATACCCACCGTTGGAAAAATGGGCACTTGCCCTTGTGGTTGCTGCTCGGAAGCTGATGCCATACTTTCAAGCATTCCCAGTCTCGGTAATAACAAACCAGCCATTGCATCAAACTCTGCATAAGCCAGACGCCTCTGGTCGGCTCGTCAAGTGGGCTGTAGAGCTGAGCGAGTTTGACATAGACTACAAACCCTGAGCAGCGATAAAGGCTCAGGCAATGGCCGATTTCGTAGCAGAATTCACAGAGCCCGAAGTATGTTTGGACCAACGAGAGGTAGCTACAGACAGTGGCGAAGCCCAAGTATGGCAAATGTCTATAGATGGGTCATCAGGGGAGCAGGGATCGGGAGCAGGGATTGTCTTGGAAGGACCGGAGGGGGAGCAGATCTCTTATGCTGTAAAGTTAAAATTTGCAGCCACAAATAACCAGGCAGAGTATGAAGCCTTGATAGCAGGTTTGGAATTGGCTAAGGCCGTGAAAGCAGACAGAGTGAAGATCAGAACTGATTCCCAGCTGGTTGCAAATCATGTCAGTGAAAGATTTCAACCAAGAGAGGAGAAGATGGAGCAGTACCTGAAGATAGTCAGGTAGATGATGGGGAAATTTGAAGCAGTGGAGGTGGTACAAATCCCCAGGGAGCAGAATAGTCGAGCAGATATTTTGGCCAGGATGGCAGCGGTAGCAGACCCAAAAATGCCAAAGTCGATCCCTCTAGAGGTGAAGTCCAGCCCGAGCATCGAACAAAATTTGGGGGTGCTACGGATAGAACAAAAATGCTCGTGGATAGACCCAATAATTTCGTACCTTAGAGATGGGGTATTACCACCAGATAAGCTGCGAGCTCGGAAGGTTAGAGCCCAGGCCTCGAGATACACGATGATTGATGGGGTACTCTATCGGCGAGGATATACACTACCTTTCCTTCGATGTTTGGATGAGGACGACGCGGATTACGTACTAAGAGAAGTACATGAAGGGATTTGCGGAAATCATTCTGGTGGGAGGTCCCTGGCCCACAAGGTTCTAAGACAGGGATATTTCTGGCCGACAATACACCAAGATGTGCAAGGGAAGACCAGGAGCTGTGTAAGCTGCTAGAGTTTTGCAAGTTTTTCCAACCAACCACCAGAGAAGCTCACCTCCATGGCCTTCCCTTGGCCATTTGCTCAATGGGGAATTGATCTGATCGGCCCGTTGCCAAAGGGACGAGGAGCAGCAACGCATGCAATAGTTGCTATAGACTACTTCACGAAGTGGATAGAGGTAGAAGCCCTTAGCAGGATCACAGAGAAGAAAACAACAGACTTTGTGTGGAGAAACCTGGTCTGTCGATACGGGATCCCTTATGCCTTGATAATGGATAATGGTAGGCAGTTCGATAATCACAGCTTCAAGGATTTCTGCCAGAACCTCGGGATAGAGTTGAAGTATTGCTCGCCTGCTCACCCTCAATCTAACAGACAAGTAGAAGCAGCCAACAAGACGATCAAGAGGCTTTTGAAAACCAGGCTTGGAGCAAAGAAGGGTGCTTAGGTTGATGAGCTATCAGGCGTACTATGGGCATACAGGACAACCCATAAGACAGCAACGGGGGAGACACCGTTCGCCTTGGCTTTCGGACATGAAGCGGTCATACCAGCTGAGATAGGAACGACCACACACCGAACATATCATTTCAACGAGCAGGACAACGACGAGCAGATGTGTTTGAATTTGGACTTACTAACGGAAAAAATGGAGCAAGCAGCCGAGCGATCAGTTATTTACCAGCAGAGGGTTGCCCGGTATTATAACCAGAAGGTGAATGTACGGCAGTTCAAAGTCGGAGAATGGGTGTTAAGGAGAGTGAATCAAAACACCAAAGACTCAACTCAAGGAGTGCTCGGACCGAATTGAGAGGGGTCATACAAGGTCAAGCAGCTAGTTGGACCAGGAGCTTACAAGTTGGTTCACATGGATGGCCACGAGGTGAAGCGCCCATGGAACGCAACACATCTCAGGAAATATTTCCAGTAAGAGTCGTTCATATTTTCAAATTCTTTCTGTTCGTGTTCGTTGTTATTTACTTTATGTCAAAGCGATCTCATGTAAGCCGAATTCAACAATAAAGGGATCAATGAGGAATTTCAGTCAGCTATACTGTCATCGAAAAATTTATAAGGCATGCAAAGGCTCATCAAGTCTCAAAGCCTGTTTTATGGCGAGACAAAAGCCAAGCGTGCCAAGATCTGCTCGACTACGCGAAGGCGAGCAGAATCCCCAATCATCGAAGAATTTTCTAAGGCATGCAAAGGCTCATCAAGTCTCAAAGCCTGTTTTATGGCGAGACAGAAGCCAAGCGTGCCAGGATCTGCTCGACCACGCGAAGGCGAGCAGAATCCCCAATCATCGAAGTATTTTCTAAGGCATGCAAAAGGCTCACCAAGTCTCAAAGCCTGTTTTATGGCGAGACAGAAGCCAAGCGTGCCAAGGTCTGCTCGACCGCGCGAAGGCGAGCAGAACCCCCAAACATCGAAATATTTTCTAAGGCATGCAAAGGCTCATCAAGTCTCAAAGCCTGTTTTATGGCGAGACAGAAGCCAAGCGTGTCAGGGTCTGCTCGACCGCGCGAAGGCGAGCAGAACCCCCAAACATCGAAGTATTTTCTAAGGCATGCAAAGGCTCATCAAGTCTCAAAGCCTGTTTTATGGCGAGACAGAAGGCAAGCGTGCCAGGATCTGCTCGACCACGCGAAGGTGAGCAGAATCCCCAAACATCGAAATATTTTCTAAGGCATGCAAAGGCTCATTAAGTCTCAAAGCCTGTTTTATGGCGAGACAGAAGCCAAGCGTGCCAGGATCTGCTCGACCACGCAAAGGCGAGCAGAATCCCCAATCATCAAAGTATTTTCTAAGGCATGCAAAAGGCTCACCAAGTCTCAAAGCTTGTCTATGGCGAGATCGGAAGCCAAGCATGCCAGGATTTGCTCGATCGAGCAAAGGCGAGCAGAATCCCAAGTCATGCAGAAAGACCATATTCTAAGCCAGAGCCTGCTCGACCAAGAGAAGGCGAGCAGACCTTCAAATGGAAAAATAACTTGTAAATACAAATACAAGAAAGTAATCAAAAATAATTTTTATTAATTTATCAATAACCAATGAAGTTGTTCATTACAACGCAAGAAATATGTTCAAGAAGATGGTGGATCAGTAAGCCGAGCAGCATCGGTTGGCTGGACCTCCTCAGGTGCAGGGGGGTATCACCAGTTGCATCCGGGGAGGTGCTCGCCTCGCCAACGTCAGCAGGGATTGCACGAGGAGGAGAGTTTTCCTCCTCAATCACAATCGGCTCTACCCCTTCGGCATCTTCCTTGGCCGCCTCCTCGTCCATATGTTGAGCAACACCAGCTGCAAGGTTATCCATCTTCAGATTAGGATGCTGCTTCCCGAGGACCAAGTGTCTGGTCGGCTGTCAGGTAAGCGAGATCGAGGCCCGACTGGAGGAGAAGAGGAAGCAGGATATGTGGCTGCTCTACTAGTTTCCCCGACTTTGGCAGGAGCAGGAGGTAAAGTCTTCAAGGGAGAGACTTGCTGCACGATGTTGGCCCGCTTTGCAGTAGGGGCGTCCTTGTTCTGGTTCCTCTTCGTGGTTTGAGGTCGAGAACGTTTCCTGTTCAGAGCCCCAATCACAGCGTCCTCCATCTTATGGCCAGGGAGTACCAAGCGAGACTCGAGCAAGTTGTAAATAGTTATCAGTTCTCAGCTCGGGCAGGAGTTGGCTAGTACAGCCTCGACCCGTTTGAGCTGATCAGGTTTGAGCGGGAAATGAACACCCCAAGAAACTACAACACAAACAGACACTTGGTTAGAGACAAACCAATAAAGCAAGAACAATTATGGATACAAGACATCTAAAGCGAGCAGGCAACCTGGAACCGTGAAACGGGGTGGGACGTGACAATCCTTCCCGTCTATTTGTGCAACTAGACCCCAAGGACCCCCAGCAAAAAAGAATTTCCTCTTCCAAGTCCCACCACCACCAGTTGGAAGATCAGTTATGGGTTTCCTGCTCTTGGTACTAGATTGGAAGTAATACCAGCCGGCATCTTTAGGGCTGCTCTTCAGCTGGTACAGGTGCTTCACCTCATCAACCGTGGGCTCGCTTTGGCAACATCTGTCCCACAATATGAACAGACCAGAGAGCACTCTCCACCCATTGGGGTTCAGCTGACTAGGAGCCAGATTTAGCCCGTTAAGTATCCGGGCAAAGTAAGGTTGCAAGGGACACCTCAGCCCATACTTTAAACTCTCCAGAAACAGGGTAACATATCCCCTAGGAGGCTGGCTAGGTGTATCCTTCTTTCCTGGGATCTTAAGAGGTATCTCACCAGGAATACTATACCTAAGTCGGAGGTCATTGAGCTCGTCTAACGTGGTCGTGCACGACATTTAATCAATGGCATAATCACGCGACAAGGCTCTACCTCCTACTGTACCCCGTTCTTCTGGTCGTGATGTTCCAGATGGAGACACCTCACCAGAATCACCTTCCCCATTCTCACTCAAGGTGTCTTCAGAGCCAGAAGATCCATCCTCACCATTACTTCCACTCGTGGAGGTTGTTTGGGGGGACATCCTCATAGCACTAGTCCCGACACTAGACCTAATGGGTTCTAAGGGGATCCCGGGGTCAAAAGCAGGATCAGTGAGCAGACTAGGCAAGAAACCTAGTTCGTCGTCATCAATCTCAATGACTTTCTCCTTACCCTTCGACATTCCCTAAATAATAACCAAAACACCACCACCAACTACTACCCCAAGCAAAGCAAAGAGAAAAGAAGTTATCTACAAACTATCCGAGACCGAAGAGAAAGAAGTAATACTTGAAGTAATGTTTCAATCAGAGAAAGGCAAGGATGGGGGCTTTTATGCCGAAACTTCTTTCCCTGAGAGACAGGGACAGAGACGGTGGAAATGGCGAATTTTCCCTTCGAGAGGTTTTAGGTTATCTTATTGGAAGAAAAACTCTTGGATAGCCAGCATTTAACAGCACCGAATCCCGAGGGAGAATAACCGACGGTTTGAAATTCAAATGGAGGGGTAGATCTCTGCCACATCACCTCATCCGTAATTAAATGCGACACGACTTTTGGCAGCCTTTTCAAGTCCCACGCGAGCAAGAACCGTTGAGTTTCTACTGCTGGTCCATTACATTGCCCAACACCAGAAACTGGGGGACCGGTGTTTGAGGGAAATACTTCAACGAGACCAGACGTGATGAGCAGATATTTGGTGGCAGAGTTCTGCGAACAAGTATGTCCTGTAAGAGCCTGGTAGTAGGGGAACAGGAGCAGAAATATTCTGCTCGTCCACGAATATGCCATTCACGAGGACGAACTCCTGTTAGAGGCATAAAGGCATTCCTGCTAGGGGTCGAGGCGAGGAGACCCGGTCAACGACAGTTGGCAAGACGTGTGTTCCTATCTGAGAATCAAGGCACGAAGTCCATCTCCATTCGCCCACAATGACGACAATGGGGCATCCACATCCGAGGGTGGGGAGAATAATGGGCGTGGACTACGGAAGACCGGGATTCAGAGGAAGCCTATAAAAAGGTAGCCAGCGAAGGTAAAATGGTTAGACTTTTTGCTTTTAGAACTGAGAAAAGAGAACTCTAAGAACTGAGATTAAAAAGAAGCCATAAGATTCGTGGCAAACATTCCCAGAGCCTTCATTTCTGACTTGAGCGTCGAAGGGTTTGCGCCGGGGAAACAACCGGCGTACTCTGACCTATCTGTGTACGCAGGAACCTCGGGAGAAGAAGCTTTACGAGGAGAGATCCTGATCGTGGTAAAGTTGATTGAGTAGAGACCCTGGTCGTAGAACGAGGACAACCAGAATCTCGTATCAACATATGTGTTAATGCTCTAAGAGGAATATACGAAGAAATAATCCATTGATGTAAACAATATACATATTAATTGATGTAAGATGATGCTGGCGAAAAGAAAAACGTGACAAAGAGCCCTTCAAACTAGTACCACAAATTAAACGTTACTTTTCTTTTTCTGTCTTAGAAGGAAGATAATAATGAAAACCCAAATTAATTATTTAATTCCCACTTCTTTAGGACTGGAAGTCAAATGAGTTGTTAAAAAAATTGTTTGAAATTATTCGGCCAAATTGTTGAAGGATACTATTACTCTAGTTTGTATGAATTAAACTTGTACATATGTAAGTTACATATAAGGATACTATAATTCTAGTTTGCTAAGTTACTGCTCATGTAAGTTACAGTCTTTGAAAATAATGTAAAAGGTAGTAATAAGTTATGGGACCAGCAGCCTTTGAAAATAATTTTTCGTCTGGAGATATGACCCAATCTTCTAGGCCATAATGCAGCCGAATTCTCATTAGTTAATCTTCTTTTTAAATTTCATGTACTAAATTGCATAGATTCATTAAATGAAGCAATTGTATCAAGCATATAAAGATTATCATTACCTGACAAAAAACCGAAACCAACTAGTTTTGAATCATGAAACAAACTGAATTTTTCATTTCCAAATGAACAAGTAAAACCAGATTTGTCCAAAAGAGAAATGGAAATCAAATTATGTCTTTTAGACAGAACAAAATGTTTCATCAACATCTAAATAAAATCTGGTCTTTAATAATAATCTAAATTTTCTAATTGCTTCAACTTCAACCTTCTTTCCATTGCCGAAATAGATGTATCTTTCACCATTATTGAACATTTGGCATTTCAAGCAACTCTACGAGACACGTTGATGTGAGTGGTTACAACAAAATCTATCCATCATGTGTGTCTTGGTACCAAAGTTAAATTGACCTCAGAACAAACCGAACCGTGCCCTTCAACTTTGCAAAAGAAACAACTAGTACATTTCAAATCATTTGATTTCTTTTTGTTGTTTCATTTGAAGTTTTGTATTTGCAACTTCCTTATCTTTCTTCCTTTTCTTGTTCTTGTCCTTGTCCTTATACCTTATTGAAATTATATTTATTAAGAGCGTACTTATTTCTACCTTTTCATTCTTGAGAGATCTCTTTTTAATGTCCACAAGGAATTCTTTAATCGTAATTTTTTTCTAAACATTGAGCCCCTGAAAGCTTTTGGATTGGCCTTCTTCATGATCATGATACACATGTGATTTGATCTCTTCCGCATTTCTATTTCCTTCTTGTCATCAGAAGTACTCATCCATAAGAGGTGGAGGAGAATAAGCTCTTAATGCAATGTCAAAATTCATGAGTGCGAGATCCATTAAGAGGTTCTCTTGACATGACTTGAAGTTAGAGCTATTTAGCATAGGAATAGAGTTGATGTTGGCAATAATATTAGTAAGAGTCATAACTGAACAGAGAACAACAAACAAACAAAACAAGCTCATATAAGTTATAAAACAAAAATAAATTCATATAAAGGTAAACTCCATCTCAAGATACCGGACGCTCCATTAATATTTTATCTTTGGACAGAGTATTAATTTATAAGTGATATCTTGGTGTAGTAATCAAAAATTGATAATGAGAACATGTCAAACAATAAATTTTCCTTTGCACCGATTTATTGTTCACATGTAAAACCAAAAAATCATCACATATTTATTGCCACATATGCACATGCAATTCTATCAAATATGGATCTTCCTTTGGTTCGATTGATGTTCACATAAATTACATAAACTCAACTATTTAAATTTCAAAACAAATTAATTTCCACAACATAGGTCACTTTGGTGACATGTCGCTTCAATTAATTCATCTCAAAATATATATAATATTTGAATTTAAAGTTGTACCAAAAATTACCCAAAAAAATTTTGGGCCAAAGTCAATATCATCGAACAATAGTTGGTCAACCGTTGATCGGTTTAGGGCTGGACCAATTGGGGTTGAACTGAACCAGATTCTAAACCAGCATCAAATCTTGAAACCCTAATTTCTTCCTTTTTTTTTCTTTCCTTATGGCTGCCGTGCACACCTAAGTTATACAACCGCTTGCCGACGCAGCCTGATGGTTGCACCTTTCCTGGCCAGAAAACGGCCACCCTTTTTCTTATTTACTTTTACTTTATTTGCCACGGCTTGCTTTATGGCATGGCCAATAGCCACGCTTTTCTAGTGGCCACAAAATCTCAACGCCGGAAGCCATGCAATTTGTTTTGTTTTTATGTGATGGGCATGGCCATGGCTACCAATTTTACCATGATTTCCTTATATATATATATATATATATTTAATTTACTGATTTAATTTTCTTAATACCATAAGAAAACCACAAATTGTTCTCAAATTCAATAATACTGAAATTATTAAATTAGAGAACATCAAAACTTTAATTATTAATTGAAAATAAAGTCGATTCTCAATTATTCAATATGAAGAGGATTTGATGCCACTTGTTAGAACAATAATCCTTTGGTGAAAGCCATCACTTATAATCCAGAAACATTCATGTTGTATACAAAGCATCAATAACAAAATATACAGAAGCGTAATTGAATCTATAATGTACAATTACTCTCTAAAGTCGTGTAGTTGGCATTCCAGATCAATACATTCTCCTAGTGAACCCTTTAAGTTTATATGTGCTCTCTTCCTGATGATGGGATGTCATAAAGAATCAAATAATATGTGTGACCTAGGGACTATAACCACTTATATAGACAACTTTTTCTGTTGTCTTTAGGTATTCAAATTTCAGCCCACCATAAAAATAAAAATTATCCTTAAGTATCTACACATTAAAAGTTCACACCCTATTAAATACATTGAAGCTCATATTATTATAAATGTTAATAAATCACTTTTAATTAGACTAACTTTATATAATAGTTTGTAACGAGTAATTATTCACATATAAGTTCAACATTAGATTAAGAATCCAATAATATTGGATTAAAGATCCAACAATTAAAGGTAACTAGTTATTAAAAAAATAAAAATAAAAATAAAAAATGAAAATCAAGATATTTTGATGAGAAAGTCATGTCCACGAGCCTAATTGATTGATCAAGTATGCAACAGTGCAGTGACCATCTATCTATTCCTTCAAGCTCTATAAATAGCAAGCTCTTGTGCTTTAATTTCCACCTGTCTAACAGCCTTCAAAATAATTGAAAATTTATCAACAATGAAGAACTCAGTACTAGCACTAGCATTCTTCGTCTTTCTCTTTGCCTTTGCTGCAAAACCATCTTTGGCTGCTCGTCATGAGCCTTTAGTGCTTCATTCCGATGGCCAGGAGCTCCTCACGGCTACCAGCAATTGCGATATCGTAACTCAATTTGAGTGTAATGGTACGTAATTATTATTGAGGACATTATCCTAATAATTACTGGGTTAATAATACAACTGAGCTAATTTTTTAATATGAGTTAGGTCCATGGACTTTTAAAATATGGCCATAATTGGCTGTTGAACAAGTTTTAACCACTTAGTAATTCTTATATGAAATATAACTGCAGGCAAGAGCGCTCATGGCCAGAACTGGTTGGTGTAAACGGGGAGATTGCTGCTGCTACGATTATCTGCAATCATTATGGCTGGATGGATGGTCAGGATTAACTGCTTGTTTATAATCACTTAACTATGTATTAGTAAAATAAATGAACAAGTAGTGTTGTTTAATAAAGCATGCATGGATGTGCGTGATATCCAACAATCGGGTTCTACGAATGAGTGTAATAATACAACCTTTATGTCTACACTTTTTATTTTTATTTTTTTTTTCCCCTTGATAAGAAAGCACGCTTTCACAGAATCATACTAAGAGAAAAGATACAAGAGATGAGTTGGGCAAGTCCCCAAAAAAACACCAGAAAGCTAATTTTGCTAACTCATGAGCAATGCGATTACAAGTTCTAGAAGTGTGTTGAATTATAGCATAACTTAGTCTCCGAAGCTTTTCTTGAACTTTAGAAATAGCACAAAAAATCTCCAGCTTGCTGTTATTCTTGCTAGCAATTAAATTTATTACGTCTTGCCAATCTGTTTCAAGTATCAGTGGTACACTTGTTGCCTCTTCTGCAATTTCCTAGCCCTAATTAGTTGCTTCAGCTTCTACAGATGCTACACTGTCATAGTATTTTGACTTCTTCACTCAGCAGCTACAAAGTACAAACTCTCCCTTGTGATTCCTGGTGATAATTCCCAGGCTTACGCATTGATTTTAGACTTGATGGTGGCATCCACGTTCACTTTGAACCAGCTTTTAAGAGGGGGTGTCCAGCTTGGCTGAGTTGCAGACACTTGCCTTGAACTTGCTTTCATTTGAGGGGCTTTAATTTTTATGTAGGACTCCACTGTTACTTCAGCTTTAGCCACTAATACCTGAGAATCTTCTTCCTTTTTTTTTTTTTTTTCAAAGATGAAATGATTTCTGGAGTGTCAAATAGCCCAAATAGGCCATTGCATATTAATCAGAGGTTGAATCGCGACAGAATTACAGAGCAAACCACGTAGTCAAATACAAATACAAACATATAGGCTCGTGTTGCACCCTTTATCTGTCCTACCCAAACCTACCAACACTAAAATTTTTGATAAAAATTAAACAATGATGGAAAATTTAAATAATTGTCAAAACATTGATTAAATAGAAGCCCATATGCCTAACTTATACTCAAAAGTTAACTTAAGATTTGAGGGTTACCCTAACCTTATATATTTAACCTGTGAATAATCTTCAGTCGATGTGGTATATTGCTTCTAACATCACCATCAAGGGCATACCAGTCCTTTTGTTTAGTCTTTATCACGTGGTAAGGTAGTATTCATCCTCAATCGATGTGGGATCGATATTGTCCCTAACACCCCGGTTGCATGTAGATTGATTTTTTGGTTTGACCCTTTTCACCTGATAAGATAGTATTCATTATCAGCCGATATGATATATTGCCCCTAACACCCTCAGTCACGAATAAATTGGTCTTTTAGTCTAGTCATTATCACTTGGTGAGATAGTGTTCACCTTTAGTTGATGTAGGATATTATCCCTCCCCTATCACATGTTGACTAGTCTTTTAGTTTGGTTGTTGTCACGTGGTACATTCGTGCATGACAGTGGCTCTAATATCATATGGAAGTTCATGAATCTTTCTCATACTTAAAAGCTTGTTAAAAAGTTGTAGGTTACGCAAACATTATATACTTAACACAAGTCTCATCCTCAGTCGATGTAAAATATTTTCCCTAACAAATTGTCTCCACTTTGATTATTGATTAAAAAAGATTAATTGTTCATTATTTGATTATTCATTAAAAAAGATGAATTGTCAATGAACATAAAGATTGATTGACTCACTTTTGCTAATTAATCACTATTTCCAAATTCCTTTTTTTTTTCATTAAATTGCTTAAAACTTGGTGATTTTTTTTGTGCGCAGGCAACCGATATCACTTCATCAACTGCACAGGTCTGATTTTGTAATTGAATCTCCTTATATATGTTTTGTTACGTTATCAAATGGATTAATAACTTGGTACTATATATGTTTGATTTGATCATGGAATTATATTGAATAGATTGATTCTTTTTTTTTATTAAATGAAATTGATGTCTTTTTTTTTTCTTTTTGGACAGCATGGAACTAACCCACAATCTCAAGAAGTAGATGTCAATGAACAATCAATTAGCAATAGTTCTGAACAAGCTAGTTAGGCTTCAATCAATGTCACTCAACCAGTGGGGCTGTATACACAACTATTGTGGACTGTACTTCAACCTCAAAATGAAGAACTTATCACTGTTAACAAGGAGTAGGATAGTACAATTTCACCTTGGGTTGACATTTAATTCTCCATTATAGAATTCAGAAGACAATTAACTATTTTTTGTGTTTAAATTTCAGTTCACCTTAGTATTGTTAAGGTATTTGTTAGTTTGAATTTAATTGACTTTCATACTTTTAATTTCATTTTTAGACCGAATGTTATTGTGATTTTTTTAATATTATATTCAATACATATGTTATTTAGTTTAACAATTATTATATTTTTATAGATGTGATGAAATTATATGGATAGCAAATTACATTTTCATGTATAATTCACTCAAATTGATAAATAGGCTGTTAGATTGAAAAAAAAAAATGTCCAAGGTTAAAATTGTATTTTAAATCACTAATATGATTATAGGGGTATACCTATCTTTTATGTTTAACTTAACATTTTCACTAATTTTTTGAACGGAAGAATTGGGTTAAGGGCTTGAATGACATAAATTTACACTTGAAAGGATTTAATTGATTCATTTAGTAAACTTCTGGTCTCTAAATTTTTTTCTAGAAATAATGAGGACTCAATTAAAAAATACCCAAAAAAATATCTTATCTTTACTAGCAAAAGCTCAAATTTTGGATTTTATTCGAATAGAGGTTAATTTTTTTTAAATGTTAAAATATCTAAAATATCTTCTACTTATTTGATAATCTTATTTTATACTGTCCATAACATAACATTTAAAAACTTGCATATTAAAGTAATTTTATAACTTTTAATAAAAGCTCTCATTGACCACTAAATAAGTAAAAGTTTTTTGTTAAAACCTTTGCTTGTAAGAACTCTACCAATAAAAGTTCTAGTTAATTTTGCTCTACTTGAAAAGTTATACCAAACTAGTTAGAATACAGAGAGGTTGATTTTTTTTAACAAATTATTTACATTTATAATCAATCCTTTCTTTTCTAATTTTCTATCTATTAGTTCCTATCTAACTAAAATAAATTGTACAAATTTAGAATAATCTATTATTCTTTTTCATATTTCTTATTGCTTCAATATTTTTGTATTTAAAATTTCTTTGAAATTATAATTTAAAATAATTTAAGCAAATGATTAACATTAAAAATTCCATCACCTAGAAAAAAAAATTTAATTTGTGTGCAAGGTAATAGTAAGATTGCAAAAGAAATGTGAAATAGTACAATATTACTTTGAGTTTTAACGATAAAAAAAATTAAATGAAAAATTAGAAGTGTTTTTAAAAAAAAGACATTTTTGGAAATAAAATAAATATATCTGGAAAAGAGTTTTATAAGGAGATTAGAGGGACGTGCCAATAGTTCAACGTTCTTAAAAATCAAAATTAAGATGCCTACAGCCTTGTACAGCCCAAAGGTATGTATTTACTCAATGTGTTCAAGCTATTACAAGCTTTTCAAAGTCGTGTGTGTGCGTGTGTACACATTGTTTTAACCTAATTTTTGCTAAGATCCAATTCAAAGCATTAACTGGTTGTGCTCTTCGAATCCATGTCAAATTCCATTAAAACAAATAAAATTTATATTTGAGGGGAAGATTAGGCTAATAATGGTTTAGGTGTGTATTTCTGCTATTCAAGACAAGAGGTATAGTTGTGGTGGTTTAGGAGGTGAGCTACAGTAATTTGGGAGGTAAGCCAAGGTGATTTGAGAGGTGAGCCAACGTAGTTTAGGAGCTGAATTGAGGTAAATTGAGTTTGACATATTATGGAGAGCTTAGTAGATCTCATGAGAGTAACTTAAAGAGTTGTTATGGAGCTTAAGAGAGCTCAGGTAGAAGCTCTGGCAAACTTCAGGATAGCTCTAGAGAGCTTACCTCAGGTGAGCTCATATATGATATAAGATCTTAGCATCAAAACCATCATAATAAACATAAATGTAAAGAACACACAATATTTTACATGGTTCGGCACTTTGATCTATATCCATAAGTGTCATCTCTAATCCATTATGCATGTGATGTATTACATGATTTTTATTGCAATATCAATAAAACCATTTTCGAGGTTGTTTATGGTGTGTAAACAACATGAGGGAGATTTGGGTCTTATGGAGATTAAAAAGTTCTCTAAGAGAAGAACAAGGGAAAAACTTCTTTGAGAGGTGAGATGGCCAAAATCTTCCATGGAATTAAAAAAATGGAGGAATAAGAAGATGAAGCAGTCTCGTAAAAAATATATATATTATATATATATAGAGAGAGAGAGAGAGAGCGAGTCCATTCAAAATTGAACATGTTGAGCTTATCTAAGAGTGTTCATGAGTGTATTTTGATAATTTTGAAAAAGTGGCATTCATTTAATGGTCGGCCTCCCTCAGTTGAGGCTATTTGAATAATTTGCATTGTGATTCCTTGATGGCGGCACCCATAAGCTTAAAAGGTGAGGAAATCTCTAACCACCTTTTTGCCTCCACAGTTGGGGATGTGGCGGCCTCTTAGCCTCGTGATCCTATTATTTTTAGAGGATAGCAAAGGACAACTCATGTAGTGCCCTCCTATTGGTTTGCTCAAAGAGTTTTTAGTCTTAGTGGCTCTTAATTCTTAGCCAAAAAGAATATATTTCATTCTTTCTTATGATGGCATATACCACTCATGTGCTGGGTTTAACCACTAAAATCTAACTTTTGATAAAGCCCTTTGATATTATATAATTTACCAAAGCTGCACTTTTCTTCAAGAAGCTTATCTCCCAACCTTTGGAAGTCGTACCGCCATTTGGTCAAACAAACTATCTTCACTTGGATAACTTTCTTTATCACATGTCATCAAGTCATTAGTCCATATCAGCATCAAAATCTCACCTTAAATTATTTATGTATCTAAGTACACACACACACAAACACAAAGTACACACACACACAAACACATATATACACATTTCAAATAAAATATCAAACGGCCAGCTTACTTATAGTATATCATAATTAAGCAAAATCCCAAATATCCTATATAATATAATGCTTGGTGTATGTTAAAAAGTTAATGGTAAATGTTCCTTTAGCCTTTAGGAAATTTGAGCCAATTACTTAGTCCTTGTAGTTGAAATCATCTTTCTTGCATATTTATTTCACTTGAAAGCGACTTAATTACTCTTTACTTTTACCTTTACCTATTGCATGTTGGATTCGATTTAAATATTAGTTATATATCTTAGATAAAAATTATTTTTTGCCTTGAGAATTTAGATCCAACAATTATGTTTTGATAATTTTTAAATTTATAGTTTTTCTAAATAACTAACCGATGCAGTGGTGACTAAATGAAAACTTAGCAAAAGATAAAAATAAATGATAAATATCAATTTTTTTTATAAAATAAAATTGAAATACAGCTTGCTAAAAGGAAGAAAGTTTTGTCAATTTGACCATTTTTTAAAATTATCTTTTAATTATCTCGTACCACATGTGTATTTATATCGTTATATAGTTAAGATTCTTATAACGTGAAAAGTCACATCAACACTTGATCAAAATTGTATTTACCAAATACTAAGAAGATATCTACTTTTATAATGAATAAGATCTACTTTCAATTTACGCTTTACAAAAGCTTAAAGGAAAATTACCATTTTTCCTGCCCATAGATAGTAAAAAGCCAGAAATATTACAACATTTTAAAATCTACCATTTTGTACTCTTAAATTTTTAAAATACAATCTTTATACTTTGCTATTAGCAAGGTAAGAACCCGTTAGTGAATTTAATAAAAAGATGTTTTCATCCTTGACATGTGATTTAATAATTTGGTGTAGAATATTTTTAGTGAGGGCTGGATGGGGAATTGAAGTCAATTTTTGATGCATAATATGTGTATGTGTGTGTATATATATATATTGAAGCTCTCAAAGAGGGGAACAAAAATCTAAAGTAGATATTTTAGTACATTCTATTATTTGGGTGGAAAATGACACTTGTAGCCCCAATGTTTAGAGAAATGATTATATAGACTGTCAAGTTTTCAATAAAGAATATCAAGAACCCCTATTGATTATAATATCCTTTGCCTCTATTACCAAAAAAAAATAACTCCAATATTTTATTACAAATAGAAATATGATATTAAAATAATTGTAATTTTATACTTTTTAAAATAATTTCAACATTTAAAAAATATTTTAACAATTTACCATCTTATATTATATTTAAAAAATTTATAACAAATAGAAACAAAATTTTAAAATAAATACATAAAATTTTAAATTATTTTCAATATTATATAAAATAATTTTAATATTATTAGCACATGAGACATATTTCATTAATTGTAAAATCTATTTAACCAGAGGTTTTATTTAAAATTTTTGTAATAAGTACAAATAAATTATTAAAATATATATAATAATTTGTATTTTAAAAATTATTTTATATATTATAAAATATTTTAATATTATCAGTCTATTAGACAAATTAAATTATTAAATTATATTTTTATTTAAAAATCTTAAAGTCAAATTTTTTTAGTTACTATTTATAAAGGGTATAGTGAAAAGAGGGTTTTGGTATCCCTTATTGAAAAATTGCGGATTTACATAGTCATTTCCCTAAACCTTGGGATGTAGATGTCCTTTTTCTTTGTTTGTGCCTCAAAAAATTGGTTGAATATTTAAAAAAGACTTTAAATAGATTTTTGACGTAATAAATCATAGAATTTGACAAACATTTGTTATCAATTCTATTCCTCTTATTGAGAGGTTCAAAAAGATATATTATATGGCCAAATCCGATATCATTTGCCCTATCTAACAGTACCAAAAATATCTTACGTCATAATATTAAATTACATTGCAAGGGAAAAATCGTCCTTTTATATAAATTCAGTAACTAATATAAGGCAAGGTGTCAACATGTTAATTTTAGAAACTTGGGTATAAACATGATAAATTTCTTACTGTTGTAATATAAAGATAAAAAGATGGAATCATGGATCCTAAGTACGACTAAATTTTCTAGCTCTAATAAGTAAATTAAAATAACTCATAAGTTGTTATTTTTCCTTATGGTTTATATTTGGTGTGTAACGGATAATTAAAAAAATTAAAATCTAATTAAAATTGAAAGACCTTTTTCTTGTGATGGCAAGATAGCGGTCACATAAAGGCCTTTTTCTTGTAACGTATGTGGATAAGTTGAGAAGTATATTAGAGACCGAAGTGTCATCCCAGAAAATAAAAAATAAAACCCTTCACGAGAGATCTTCTTTGTGAATATTATAGATTTTGAAAGTCCGTTCATAATTTATTAATTTTCCTGTCACGTTCATCTGAATTATTCAATTTTCTATGATTTCATAAATCAACTGGTTTACTTTAATTTTTTCTTTTCTGAATCGACTGTTTAGTCCCCAAAACATAAAAAAAAAATCACCCATGATTTCTTGTTATTTCTCGTCAACGATAATCTACCTGGATCATTCATTTGAAAATACGACAGGTCCGTTTATCGTATTTTCTCCGAACACTTGGCCTGAATGATAAGGCATCGTCCGATTATGTGGTATAGATTTTAAGGGCATGTTATCTCGTGTCTGATTACTATAGTTTGCATCTTATACGAAGATTGATTTGGATGATGAGAGCGATTTCAGAGAATTATTAGTTTGAATATGGCGGAACCATAATATTTTATTGACACCATTTTTGTAGCTCTAAATTTTCTGTGGACCGCAATTCAGGTCGCGCATTGAACCAGGCGGGGTCTTGTAACTACTGAGAATAAGACAATGCGCTTATAAGTTTGCTGATATTGCTCGAAATTATATTTCCTGTTGATACACTCAGATGCGATGTTAACTACGGTCGAGAAATGGCCGACAATTATTCATATTTTTTTTATTTGTTTTGTTTTGTTTTATTCATATAGCTACCGCTCAAGTCAAATCAAAAGTCGAATCGGATTTTCCATGTTCAAAGCAAAAACCTAATGGATAATTATATACGACAATAATCATGTTGTAATATATATATATTGGCTTCGGCAAGATGACAATTCGTACGGTGATTAAAAAAAACGCCTGATCTTATCAGATCAATAATAGCGATTGTCTTTTCGCCGCTTAATATGACTTAACGATAAGGCAACGTCCGATTCTGCGGTATAGATTTCACGAGCTATGCTCGTCATGCGTTTCTTATGATGGTCCAGACTCAAAATATATAATAAAAAAATAAGGCGAATGTTGAGTTAAATTGAATATAACTTAGAGACTCCAAAAAATAATAGTCTTTATAAATTAACAGAGTCAGATTCCAAGTGCTGAAAGGATTGATTAAACAACTAGAATAATACTTTGAAAAAAGCAAGATAAAAGTCAAGAAATTTGTTGGATCAATCATGTCACTTCTTAATTATCTCTTTTAATTTCCAAAAGAACCCTTGTTCTTTTTTTCTTTTCTTTGAGAAGCCCTTGTTCATTTAGTTTAATTGATTAATTATGCGGCTACAAACTTAATTTCAAGTGTCGTGTTGGCCAACAATGGTCTTGGAACTGAAAATATGACTTTTCATGATATAATGTAGACACATAGTACAAATATTAACTCATTAAAATAAATAAATCAATAAAAATTGTTAGGACTGGTTTTAAAGTATTTGGGGTCTTAAGTAAATTTATTTTATGAGATCTCTTTTTTCATTCAGCAACTTCAATATTGAAAAAAAATAAAAGAGTTTAAAATTTATTTCATCTTTAGTTCTTAAATTTCAAGAAGATCCTATAAAATTTCAAAAACAAAACCTAAAATTTACTTTCTTTTGAATTTTTACAAAAATAAGCAAACAAATAAATGAGAATAATATTGTTTTCAAATAGAATATTTAAAATGATAGCATATAAAAAGTTGAGATGATGAATTGATGATTATATAATGGATAGAGATTTTGTATTTTAAGAAACTAATCTTTTACTTTTTTGAATGAATAATGGATGAAATAATTTTCTCTGCAGAGAAGAGAGTAAGATATTTTTTCATCTATGATTTTTTAGATTATAAGGTTCTTAATAAAAATTAAAAGGAATATTTAAAATCAAAGATTCTAATGTCAATAATTAAGCTTTTTTAAGAAATTGAAAAGGTAAAAATTTATTTATTTTTCTTGAAAAAACTAGTAATGAATTAATCATTGATTAGATAATATTATTAATTATATCTCTTTAACAATAAGATTACCAAATATAGATTTTTTTATAAAAAAAAATTTTTAATTATAGGATAATTATTAATTAGAGAGATATTTAATAGGCTTAACTACCATGCGTAATTTTTTAATAATTTTTATTAATTAAAAAATTATTAATGAAATACTCAAAATAACGAGACCTTTCTAAAATTTATGGCCTTAGATAACTGCCTTATTCATCTATATTTAAAGTCACCCTTACAAATTGCAAAAAAAATGTAGGGGAAAAAAAACTGCAGAAAATATTAGAAACCTTGGAGAAAGATTGCTGAGTCGCTGGATTGTTCGTGTCGGTATTTCGGCAAGAAACGCGCTAAGTTTCAATCTTTAATTTAGAAAATCAATTGTTGTGTTGGGCGTTTGGCAGGGGAGGAAATGAAGGAAAGCGGAGGACGTTGAGAGAAAAAAAGGTTACTTTTTGAAAATAAAAATTAGATAATTTTAATAAGTATTTTACACATTTTAAGTTAAAATGAAAAAAAATAGGGGTTAGTGAGATAAGTTGTGGAGGTCAAATATCACTATTCTCTTGAAAAGAGTGAAGCCATTGGCACCCCTTCATAGTGCTTATAAAACCCCAGTTCAAATAAAATTATAGTTAAGGATAAATAAGAATTAAACATAATAAGTTTCTTTTTCCCAACACATAATCAATTCTTTTCTTTTTTTAATTTTCTACTTGTTTCTTCCTATATAACTAAAATAAATTGTACAAATTCAGAATAATCTATTATTTTTTATATTTCTTATTTATTTAATATTTTTATGCTTAAAATTACTTTTCAAATCATAATTTAGAATATGTGTAATTTAAGCCAATAATTAACATTAAAAAATTCATCACCCAGAAATTTTTTAATTTATGTGCAAGTAACAATAAAATTACAAAAGAAATGGAAAATAGCACAATAATACCTTGAATTTTAACAAAATAAAAAATTAGAAGCATATTAAAAAAGAAGACACTTTTGAAAACAAAATAAATATAACTGAAAAAGAAAAAGGGTTTTATGAGGTCCCAATAGTTCAGCTCTCTTTAAAAATCAAAATTAAGCCCAATGCCTAGGGCCTTCTACATCCCGAAGGTATGTATTTACTCAATGGGCAGGCTATTATTTGGGTGTTTATGTTCTATATAATAGAGTTCAAATAAACATTGAAAAATAAATGGTTTCACTACTATATTACAAACTGTTCAAAGTCATACATATTTATTCGGATTTCAAATAAAATATTAAGCGCCTACTTAATTATAATATATCACAATTAGGTAAAATCTTAAATATCTTGTATAATATAATGCTCAGTTTATGGCGTAAGTTAAAAAGCTAAAGCTAAATGTTCCATTAACTTTTAGGAAATTTTAGCCAATTACTTAAGGTGCATTCGGGGCAGCCGCACAGCAGCTCGACTACTTATATTTTCATTTAAACCTAAGGGCACCATTAGTTATTCCTTGCGTTAAAATCATCTTTCTTACATATCTATTTCATTTAAAAGCTAATTAATTACTCTTTATTTGTTGCATGTTGTATTTGATTTAAATGTTAAGTTACATATCTTAGATAAAAATTGTTTTTTAGCCTTGAGAAGTTAGATCCAACTATTATGTTTTGAGTAATTTTTAAATTTAGAGTTTTATTTGAATAATTGACCCAAAAGATAAAATTTACCCAACAGATAAAAGCAAATGATAAATATCAATTTTTTTTATAAATTAAAATTGAAATACAACTTGCTAAAGGGAAGAAAGCTTTATGAATTTAGACAGATTTTTTTAGATTATCTTTTAATTATCTTGTACCACATGTGTATTGATGCAGAGCAAGAAATTGAAAAAATTCTAATTAGATTGAAATTTATAATATTTAAGAATATTTTAATTAATTTGTATTTTAGTTTAATTTGGTTTCTTATTTAGAGTCTTATTATTTAGACATTATTTAGTCATATTCCTAATTTAGGTATAAGTCTTCTTAAAATAGGTTTTCTAATCAAATTAGGATAAGTCTTAGTTAATATAAATAAACATTTGTAGCTTTTACAAGCAGAGATTTTTTAGTTCAATAATATTTCAGTTTTCAAAACTCTATGTGAGTATTTGAATTCATTTAATTCTCGGGATTTTACGGAATCAACGAATCTTAACCCCTAAAATTCGCGGCAATCTTTTGAATCAACGTAAATTTAGTTATTCTTTTATTCTGGTATTCTCTAAAATCAACTTTCGCTGCATCAACTTGGCATAAGAGTTAAAAACCTGGTTCTAAACTATCCTTAATACCTACCCCTTTTTTTGGGAAAATTTACAAGAATAACCTTAAAACTTTTACAATTTTTTAATTTAACCCACCTAATTTTTTTCTATCATAACTAGCCAAACACCCTATTTTTGAACTAAATTACCCTCGCCACTTTCATCAAATTTACAAATGCATGCCACTCGATAAAATCCAACACAACTATAATGCTCTCAACCCTAAACAACTTAACAAACATTCATCACTCTCAATAAATCAACAAATTCCATCAAACAACATTGCATAATTGAAGATATAATTATCAATTGAAGAGCTTCTTAAAGTTAGTATATGCTCTTACACAATATAAACCTTTAATCCATTGATTTTATCAACTAAGTTTGAAATTAAAGTGGGTTTTGTTGCAAATGTTGTTATTTTTCATTCATAAAATAATGTGATTTGTTAAATTACTTAGTTTAAGTTGAGAAATGAAGAAAAATCATTGAAAACACAAAAAAATCGGGCAAAAAATGAAGTCCAGAACAAGTGAGACAGTCATCACCACCAACATCAATTCAATCCTCTCCATGAGTTCAACCTTTCTCACCACTCCCCACCGCCGATCGACGAACCGATCATTGAAAATCTAAACCAACACAAAACCGCCACTTATATCTTCAATTTCCGGCCAAAAAATTAACTTTTCCGACAAACCAACCCCACCATTGTACTCACCAACCCAAAATCTTCCAGATCCACCCATCCTTGCTAAATTTTCCAATCACCGTCGCCAGTAACCCTATATTTTGCTTATTTACAGTTTTGACCCAATTCTTTAATTTATACTAGTATTGCCCTTTTTTCCTTTTTCTTTTTTGATAGGGCCCTTTGTTATGATCTTAGCAAAAAAGCCCAAACAAAAAAAAATGAGAGAGAGAAAATAGAAAAATAGAAAAAAAATTGAATCATGAAACAACAACATCAGCGTGAAGATTTCGTCTTGATAGAAAATGTTTTGGTTAAAATGTTGAGGATTTTGCATTCGATTGCTCAAAATTTAGAGAAACTTTGAAATAGAAAATCTCTACACATAAAGCAGGCATATGGATTTGATGAAGTTGTTCGTGATACTGCATGTTGTGAGAATAATAAGGAAAATGGTAACTTTGCTTTACTTGACAATAGTATTCCTTCCAAGGAGACTGTTAATTGGCCATTCACGTCTACAACAAATTCTCTACATACATACGTCGATTTGGATCAACCATCAAAATTTGATGACTGTATTGATCTTGTGGAACAAGATGAAGTAGCAATTGATACAGTCTCATATTATTCACTCGATTCAAATGGGGAGAGGTATCATAAGATTTTTCAACAAGTGGAAAATTTTAAGAAGCACTCTTTTGTTATTGGTTTTTCTGAGATCTTGGAGGGATGTTACGACAAAGTATTCTTAGAAAAATTGTTGATTGAAGATTTTATCTCGCGTTGTTCGACAGATTGGATGGATATAGTCACCAAGGTTGGAAAGTTCAGGGTTATTCATCAGCATCGACGTTGTAATTTAAAGATTAATATTAAGGCAAATAAAAATTATCTTGGAGACTACAACGAGCAAAATTCGAGGACGAATTTTCTCCACCCTAGTGGGAATGATGCAAAGCAAGAAATTAAAAAAAAAATCCTAATTAGATTGAAATTTAAAATATTTAGGAACATTTTAATTAATTTGTATTCTAGTTTAATTTGGTTTCTTATTTAGAGTTTTATCATTTAAGCATTACTTATTTGAGTAATATTCCTAATTTAGGTATAAGTATTCTTAAAATAGGTTTTCTAATCAAATTAGGATAAGTCTTAGTTAGTATAAATAAGTATCTTTTGTAGCTTTTACAAGCAGAGATTTTTTAGTTCAATAATATTTTAATTTTCAAAACTCTGTGTGAGTATTTGAGTTCAGTTACATCATGAATTAACGAGTCTTAATCTCTAAATTTGAGGTATTTGTTTGAATCAACGTGAAATTAGTGGTTCTTTTATTTCGGTATTCTTTATAATCAACGAAATATTTTAAACATTAAACTTCTGCTGCATCATGTATTTATATCATTATATAGTTAAGATTCTTATCACTAAAAAAATCACATCAACACATGATCAAAATTTTATTTACCAAATACTAAGAAGATGTTTTTCTACTTTTATAACAAGTGAAATCTAGTTTCAATTTATGCTTTACAAACGGTTAAAGGAAAATTACCATTTTTCCTCCCTAGTAAAGGGAAAATGACACCTACATCTTCAAAGTTTGGAAAAATAGTCATCAATACCCCAATTTTCAAAAAGGGATACCAAGACCCTCTTTTAACCATACTGCCCTTTATCTCTATTATTTCCAAAAAAATTGACTCTAATAATAAATAGGAATATAACATTAAAATAAATTTAAGAATATGTACATTTTAAAAAATTTTAATGTCTAAAAAATATTTTAGTATTTTACAATCTATTTGATATATTCTATTATTTTAACGTAAATTTTCTAATAAATAGAATCATAAATTATTAAAATTTAAATTATCTTGAATATTATGTAAAATAATAATTTTAACATTATTAGTATGTGATTTTTTTACTTGTAAAATGTATTTAATGCAAATATTTATTTAAAATACTACAATAAATTAAAAATATATTATTAAAATAAATATAATAATTTACATATTAAAATATTTAAAATATTTTAATATTATTAGTCTTTTGCGTAGATTACATTATTTATATAATATTTGCATTTATAAAAAAATTTAAAGTCATTTTGTTTTGGATAATAGAGGTAAATAGTATAATAATCAAAATAAGGTTTTAATGTCTCTTTTTAAAAACTTGGCAGCATTAATGACCAATCTTGGGAGTGCATATGTCCTTTTCCTGTGGTAAAAAGACAAAAAAATTACAACACTTTGAAATCTACCAGTTTTATACACTAACTTTTTTGAAATACCATTTTTACACTTTGCTATTAACAAGGTAAGAATCGGTTAGTGAATTTTTATGAAAAGATGTTTTCATCTTTGAAATGTAATTTAATATTTTGAAGTAGAATAATTTCTGTGAGGACTAGATAGGGGAAATGAAGTCAAATTTGGATGTGTGTGTGTAATAGTTTTTTGGTCTGTAATCTTTAAGTGCAGGAAAAGTCCAAAAAATCTTTAAAATCGCAAGCTTTTAAAGGTTTAAAACTTGAAGCACTTAAACCTCATGGTTTATGCATTTTCTCAGAAGTTCCCGCACTTTAAAAGTCTAAATTGGGACATATATATATATATATATAGAGAGAGAGAGAGAGAGAGAAATGTTCCGGTCTGGAATTTAAAAGTGTGGGAAAGTGCGGGAAAGCTTTAAAACCGTATGGTTTTAAAGACTTAAAACTGTAAGCTTTTAAAGTCGTGCAGTTTTAAAGCTTTTCCGGACCTTTCTGCACTTTAAAATCCATGACCAGAAAAACTACTATATATATAAAGCTCTCAATGAGAAGTGCAAAATCTAAAAGTAAATATTTTACCACATTCTATTGTTTGTGGGGAAAATAACACCTATAGCTCCAAGACCCCAAGTTTCCAATAAAGGACACCAAGATCCCCCGTTGCTTATAATAGCCTTTAACTCTATTTACTAAAAAAAAAAAATGACTCTAATATTTTAGAGTAAATGGAAATATAATATTAAAATGAATGTACCAATGTATACTTTTTAAAATAATTTCAATATTTTAAAAAATATTTTAATACTTTACTATCTTATATTACATTAAAAATTATAATAAATAGAAAAAATATTAAAATAAATATTGAAACTATTTTCAATATTACTTAAAATAATTTTAATATTATTAATTAATGAGATATATTTCATTAATTGTAAAATCTATTTAACTAAAGATTTATTTAAAATTTTTGTAATAAACACAAATAAATTATTGAAATAAATATAATAAGTTGTATTTTAAAAGTTATTTTATATATTATAAAATATTTTAATATTATTAGTTTATTAGATAAATTAGATTATTTAAATTATATTTGTCTTTATTAAAAAATCTTAAAGTCAATTTTTTAGCTACTACTTATAAATGGTATTATAGTCAAAAGAGGGTTTAAGTTGTTGTCCCTTATTGAATTATTGAGGGTTTACATGATCATTTCCCCAAACTTTGGGTGTAGGTGTATTTTTTCCGTGTTTGTGCCTAAAAACTTGTTTGAATATTAAACCAAAAAAAAAAACTTCAAATAGATTTATGATGCAATAAATGAAAAACTTTGGCAAACATTTCTAATTAATTCTATTCCACACGTTGAGAGGTACAAAAAGACATATTATATGATCAAATCCAATATCATTTGCCATATCTAACAGTACAAAAAAATGTCTTGCATCATAACATTAAATTTCATTACAAGGGAAAAACTGTCTTTTTATATAAATTCAGTAACAAATAAAACGGCAATGTAAAAAAGTTAATTTTATAAACTTGAGTATAAAGATGATAAATTTCCAACCGTCGTAATATTTTTGGCCTTTGTCATCTATAAGGTGAAAGAATAATAATTTCCCAAGTTTAAGTATGTGATTGAATATGTACAAATCATCAAATCAAAAATAGAAATAAGTAAGAGCGACTCCACGCGAACCACACATGTCAAATCACCATGATGACTTTGGATACCAAATCATACAAAATGGACAAAATTAAAATAAAAATGACTTGAATCATGCACATTTTTTTGAATGCAACAATTTGATCTTATCCTCATATGAGCTTAGTGCTTATTTGGTACAATTTATTTAATGGTTATAAGTAGTTATTTAATTTTATAAGTTCTTATTATAATTTTTATTATTGTTTGATTTTTTTAATAGAAATTTTGAAACTTAAATAAGCTATTTTATCTCTATTAGTAAAAGCTTAAATTTTAAACTTTTAAGAGTAGAGGTTAAAAAATTATTTTTAAATATTAAAATATTTTAAATATCATCTACTTATTTAATAATTTTATTTTATTATTTTTAAAACATAATTTTAAAAAATTTGTATATTAAAATAATTTCATAAATTTTTAACAAAAACTCTTATTAATAGCCAAACAACTAAAGTTTTTTTGTATAAAAAATCTATTTATAAAAACTTTACTAATTGAAACCTCTATTTAAATAAGCTCTAATTAAAAAATTGTACCAAACGGAGCCTTGCTTTCTAGAGCTCTATAAATTCGAACTCTCTATATCAAACTGATCAAGTAACTCACTCAATCAGCTCTCTGAAAGATAACAAAATGAGTACTCCTTTTGTAACTGCAATCTCCTTCCTTGTCCTTACCTTTGCCACAAAACCGCTTGTGGGACTCGCTGATCCTTTGGTTGATGTCAATGGCAACAAGGTCGAAGCATCCCGAGACTACTATTTGGTCTCAGCAATTCGAGGAGCAGGCGGCGGCGGCCTCACCCTCTTCAGGGGCAGAAACGAACTCTGCCCACTTGATGTTGTCCAACTAAGTTCCGACTCAGAAAGAGGAACCCGTTTAAGATTCTCAATGTATGATAAAACTAGTATTATCAATGAAGATGTGGATCTGAACGTGAGATTCTCGACAGAGACTCGCTGCAACGAACCAACAGTATGGAGAGTCGACAGCTATGATCCATCGAGAGGAAAATGGTTTATAACAACTGGTGGTGTTGAAGGAAACCCTGGAGCTCAAACTTTGAAAAACTGGTTTAAGTTTGAGAGAATTGGAGGAGATCGAGGTGAGTAATAGGGATAAAAATACCTATATTTCTTTATTTAAGTATCTATTTATTTTTTATATTTTAAAAAATACCTCAAAAATTTATAATGTAATATGTTACATTCTTATTCTATTTTTTTCTTTTCTTTTAATGAAATAAGTTAATTTGACATATTATAATTTTTTTTATTGATATCCTAAAAATATTGTTGTAAGGATATTATTGTAAAAAGAAAGGATGGAATTGTGACCTATTTAACAATAAAAATATCTTGAGATTTTTTTTTTAAATATAGAGATTAAATGAATGTTTAACTCAAAATAGAAGCAGTAAATAAACATTTACCCTAAGTAATAATGATAACTGAACACAAAGTTTGAAGAGACAAATAATGAGAAAATACGACAAATACCATCTCACTTATCTTGTATTGATTTTTTTTTTTTAACTGACTTTACAAAATTGTATATTACTGTATCATTGCTCTTTCCAGCTACGTACAAGATTGTTCACTGTCCTTCCGTTTGCGAATCCTGTGTATCTTTATGCAATGATGTTGGGGTTTCTAACGATCATGCTCGACGTTTGGCTCTCACTAACGGGCGCGCGCTTGCTGTTGTTCTAGTCCCTGGTAATGAGAGATCAGCCTCATGTGCGTCTTGAATGCCCTTGTATCATTACTCTAAATAATGGATCGGGCTAGCTCCTTGACGCTTATAACATAAACAAAAATGTCATTGCTAGCTAGTCTGTGTACCTTTGAACGAAATAAAAGTGGCGAATTTTGACTGTTTAATCTCTTAGAGCTTTGGTTATGACTGAGGAGTTATATCTTGGGGGAAAAAAAGCTACCTTGACAGGGATAAAAAAATTTATTTGAAAAAAAATGAAATACTTCAATCAACCATGACAATATTCATAGGCATATTCATGTGACTAAGTTGAAAAATTAATATTCTTTCAAGTGATAGGCTTAAGCATTACAGTTAAAAAAAAGTTGTGACAATCAGCTTATTCAGATATCTGTACCTCACAATCGTGGATCTTATCCCAACTAACATGCTTTAAGACAATGAACAAAACCGTGTAGTTAAACACATTTCAATTGTCTTGATGCAAATAATTATGAGTAATATCTTGCTAATATTTTGGACCGCTTGTTAGTGAATGTAACGTACAGGGTATCTCCAATTCTTAACTAGGATTCATAGGGCTAAATATATTAGAATATATAGTATTTAAGTCAGATCATTCTTAAATATTTTATTAGAATTTGCCTTGTTTTTTTGTATTTGAGTTTTTTTTTCTAGCTAGTATAGTTTTATATATGTTAGACCAGTAACTTCTTTCTCGCTTATTTTATTAGAATTTTCCTATGGATCTACTCATGCTCAAAAGTTAAGCTTTAGATTTGAAAGTTACCTCAAGCTTATATTATTAGTCCAGTAATCGGGATGGTAAAAAAAAAATTCAACTTGACTTTATCCCTAATAAACTAGCCTGGACATATTTTTCAAACACTCGGCTAAATACATGCTCAGGCCTCACCTTAAAAGCTTGAAACCAACCCGAAAGCTAGAAAATTGTTTTACAATAGAAATACATATTTTTTTAATTAGAATACACATTTTAATATTTATTTACCTCACTAATAACATATATTTGAAGTTCTAAATCCTTTAACCCAACTTTTAAATACTAATCTAATAAAAACAAAATTTTATAAACTACCAAGTTGTTTTACAAATTAAATTTTATTTATAAAACACCTTTTAATATATTTTAAAGTTTATAACTTTTATTTTTAGCATATTAGGCATTAGAAAGATTTAAATGTTGTTATGAATGGGCTAAATAGATACAAAAATATATATTTTAACTTTTTGTTTTTAAGTATTTCTCTTGCTTTAAGTTGGGTTTAGGTTTTTTAGGTGAAACCTAAGCCCAACATAAGTGTGTTGAGAAAACATGCTCTGGGCGAGTTACCTGCTATGGTGAATCCGACTTATTTTGTCATCCTTAGTATTGGACTAATATAAATTTGAGGCAACTATTAACTTTTGAGTTAGTTTTTTGGTATAAATTGAGCATATGGGCTTATGGGTTCTATACTATGACGGAACCCACAAATTAATTGTTGATTGAAAATGATATTTAACATCTCAATGTGGTCCTTTTAAGCTAGAAAATAGGAGTTGGACCATTGGCACCCACCCAATCTCCTCATGCAACCCCATTTTTAATTGCATTTATTTTATTTCTGAAAATGTCCTTTTTCTTAATACATTCTTTTAACTTTTAATTTAATTTTTTTATTGTTAAAACTCAAAGTAGTATTTTGTCTTTTTTTTTGTGGGGGCAATCTCGTTGTTTGTCTACACACAAATTAAAACTTTTTCTAGGTAATGAATTTTTAGATGTCAATCATTGGTTTAAATTAAACTATTTTAAATTATAACTTGGAAGGAACTTAAACACAAAAATATATAACCAGTAAGAAATAAGGAAAAAAAATATTTTAAGTCTATTTTAATTAGATAGGAAGTGATGATAGAAAATAAAAAAAGAAGGATTGATTATGAATTCAAGAATTTGTTGGACAAAAAATCACTGTGTTTGATTCTTGTTTGTTTTGACTATAATTTTATTTAACGTGGGGTTTTATAAGGATAATAAATGGGTGCCAATAGCTTCATTTGGAAAATAGTTTTTAGCCTGATGATATGAGCTTCAAGCAACCTTTAACTCTTGTTCTAACTTTTTAGTATGAGTTAGGCCCATAAGATTCGATATGATCACATCATAGCCCCCTACATTAAAATGATTTTAATATGTTTCGATTTTTTTGCTTTTACTAATTGTTGAAAACAAAGAGTAGTATAGATAAGGATAACAATTGATTTTTGTAAGCATCAAGGCTTAACTTATAACATGAACGAAAATATTAAAACGGAAATGTTACAATTACCAGGAAAAGAAATGTTACAATTATAATGATTATGATTGTTTAACGAGTTAATCCTTGATGCTTAATTTATTTGATTGATTCACAATATATTATTAAGGATTAACTGGTTGTCCAGGTGTCCTATTGATAGACTGTGTTTTGGCGCTCGCTAGGGGCACCTTGCATTGAGGTAAATACGGATGATTTGGCTACGGGTAATCCCAGAATCTCGGATTGTGGCTTTTTTCAAGGCTTTAATGGTGCTTTTACGAAGCCGCCTTACTGTGGCTCTGGGCCTTGTTTTGCTGATATAAATGCCATTCAAGCTGTTAATATTGCTCTTTCCATGGGATGGCAATTTGTTTGGCCGAAGAGGGATTCAAATCTGCTAACTCTTGCTTATTTGCAGAACTCTCTTTTTCATCTGCCGGGGCAACTCGTATTTAGTGGTTGAACTGTCTATAACAGATCAGTCATATGTAGTTTCGTAGTCATATTAATTTTGAAGGGTAATTCGGTTGCTGATTGCTTAGGAAAGGCCGGGTCTAACTGATTCGAGGCCCTTGGTGAACTATTTTTTTTTTTTTTTAAGACATTCTTACGTTAAACAACATTAATTCCGAAAGAAATATTAAATAGCTTATAATTCAACCATCTTTAATAATATATTGAATTTCAACAATTATCAACATGATCCTGACAAATAATAAAAAAAGATATATATTTTTAGTGATCATCTTCAAAGTTGATTATTTCATTCACTATTTCATTATTGTTTAATTCATTTGAAGTTAATTGTTCAATAACTAATGCTTCACTTAAATACATATATTTTTTTACTAGCTGTGAAAAATTTATCAAGAGCTCGTTTTTGAGATCTGACTAATTTTTCTGCTCTCCTTTTTTTAAAAAAATTTTTTTTGTAGCTTTTCATATTCTAATGCTTATTTTCTAGTTGACATGCTTTTCAAATCTAAATAACAAACAAATAAACAAACACAAATTTTCTTTTCTAGATTATTCGAGCCATATATCAGTACAAAAAATAAAAATAAATTAAATTTTAAAAAAGATAAGAATAGTAACAATTAAAAATAGAATTATTGATACCACTTGGCAAGTTGACTAGTTGAGATGAATATAATGATTAGATGATGACAATAAATTTCGTACAAAAGAATTTTCTTTATAGAGAGGAGAGTAACAAATTGTTTAATTGAGAATATCATTGATTCACTATCTATTTGTTTTGGGTTTTTAAATAGATTTTTATAGAATACTAAGAGTTAGTTCTAAAATATAAGGTTAATAATTTTAATAGAGTAATTTTTGAAAAAGAGAAGGCATTGAATTTTTTTTTTAAATAAAGAAGTAACATTTAAAGTCATTATTCAACTGGAAAAATATATTTATTTTTAATAATAAGGAGATGTCTAGAAATTATGCTTTCCTACAATATATACTTAGCTTAAAATAATTTTGAATAACAAAAAAAAAATATTAATTATACTAACTAATAATAGATAAACAAAAATTGCGGCATCCATAAATATTGGGTTCGCCTAGTGGTAAAGTGTTACATCCTTAAAACTCGAGGCACGCCAATGTTTGGCTTGCGGCCTTGTGCCAAGCATGGCTACGCAGCGGATGTGCGAGGGAAGGCACGAAAGCAAGTCAAGTTTGCGCGCAAGCTGGGGCGCAACAACAACTAAGCGGGCTGATGGACAACACACAAGATATGTGCGAGGCAGCGCACAAGTGCTCCGAGGGATAGTGCACACACAAAGGTGCGCAAGGCATGCGCACGCACGCACGCACACTAGCAAGAGCCACACACAAGCAACAGGCCAGGGGGTTGTTGGAGCAATTTTTTATAATAATGATTTTGATGATAACAAACATGTTTTCAATTGATAAGTTTAAAATTTATTGTTAATTGGATCAATTTTTTAAGCCATATAATATTCAAAGCAAAGAAAACCTTATGGAAATAAACGGCAAAACGTTTACAGAAAATGGAAAACCGATTACATTCCAGAGAATGAATTTTCAGAAAATGGTAAACCGTTTATAGAAAATGGCAAACTGATAGCATTAACCGTTTATGGTTAACGGTACACCCAATGCATTCCAGAGAGCAAATTTCAGATATCGGCAAATCGTTAACGGATAACGGTAAACCGATTTCATTCCAGAGAGGAAATCATATATAACGGTCAATGGATAACGGTAAACCAAATGCATTCCAGAGAGCAAATCTCAGATAACAGTAAACCGTTTATGGATAATGGTAATCCGACTGCATTCGAGAGAGTGAATCTTAGATTACGGCATATTGCTTATTGATAATGGTAAACCGATAACATTTCAGAGAACAATCATCTTGCAAACGGTAAACCGTTTATGTCAAACGGATAACCGACATCTTGAACAAGTTTATAGAATGATAACGGTAATCCGACTTCCTGCTAACGGTGATCTGGCAATTTGACTTTCGGCGCAGCGGTAACTTGCTTAAGTCAAAACGGCAATCTGACAATGTACAGAAAGTTAATAACAGCTAATTTTTAGCTCCATCTATAAATTATCTCAATCAAATTCAAACAATAGGTGATTCAACTATTGTGATTGAGCAAACCATTGAGCATACAATTTTCCTTGAGCTTTAAAATTCTTGTGTTCATCACATTTACTCACACTTTTAGAATTTCATTTGTAATCAATACATTGTGTGAGAGATATTTATTTTGTAATGCTTTTTGAAAAATCGAATTGAGAGGTTGTAAGTATTGGGAGACACTTGCGTTAAGAAATTGAGGATAATCTCTTGTTGTAAAGGTTCATTGGCACCTTTGAAGTCAATTGTAAGAGTGATTAAAGCCTTGGAGGCTTGCTTAGTGGAATCTTCAAGCCCGTGAGCTTGGAGGCATGAATGTAAGCATGGTTGGCCGAACCACATAAAAATTGTGTGTTTGCCCTCTCTTTTCCCTTACTCTTTTATTTTTGAGTATTGTTAAATTTATTGCTTTTGTTTTCATTAAGACATTAGATTAAAATTGTTGTGTGGTTTGATTAGCTTAAATTTTAGAATATTAATTCACCCCCTCTTGGGTTGCCTAGTTAGTATTTCATTTGGTATCAGACTGAGGTTCTCTTATTAGGACTTAACCGTCTAGAGTAAAAGATCCATGACAACTCAAAATGATTCAACTTTTAGGGAAGGACAGTGCATAACTAGACTACCATTCTTTGACGATAATGACTACCTATATTGGAAAACTAAAATGAAAATTTATTTGCAAGCTTTAAATTATGAAATTTAGGAAGTTGTTTGTAATGGTCTATTCATGCCTATGACTAAAAATGAAGTAGAAGATGATATTCCAAAACCTTCAAGTCAATGGAGTGAGTTAGAAAAGAAAAATATATCTTTAAAGAGTCTAAGATTAGTAGATACACTAGACAATATGAATTATTCCAAATGGAACAAAATGAAAGTGTTTATTCCATGTATACTAGATTTATGGATATTGTAAACACATTAGGAGCCCTAGGAAAAACCATTTCAAACAGCGAAAAGGTTAAGACGATCATTAGATTTTTGCCAATTGAATGGAGACCTAAAAGAACCGCCATAGAGGAAGCTAAAGATTTAAACACTTTGCCTATTGATGATTTAATTGGTTGTCTTATTTCATATGAAGAAGATTTGGCAGTGAAAAAAGGTAATGAGGAAAAGAAGAAGAAGAGCATTGCACTCAAGGCATCAAAGCATGAGAGTGATGAGGAAAGTGAGCTTGATGATGAAAACATGACTATGATGGCTAAGAGGTTCAGAAAAATTTTCAAGAAAACCACTGAGCGGAAAAGATTTCGAAACTATAAGAATTAAAAGGAGAAGAATGAGCCAATCACCTGTTATGAATGTAAGAAGCCTGGACACATACGATCAGACTGTCCTCTTCTCAAGAAGCTCAAGAAGACGACAATGGTAGCCACATGGGATGACAACAATGAGGAAGCAAGTGATAATAAAGAGTCACAAGAAATGTCAAATCTCGCTCTCATGGCAATTAGGGAAGAATCGTTTAACGAACTCGATGAGTTAAGTGATCCTACATATGATGAATTATATGATACTTTTTAAGGAATTGCACGATGATTGGATGAAAATTGGTAAAAAGAATGCATGTCTCAAAAAGAAAGTTGTAGAGCTCACAAATGAAAATGAATCTCTAAGTACAAAGATTGCATGCTTAGAACTAGAGAATAAAACTTTGCATAATAAAGTTGCATTAACAAATGAGAAACCAAGCATTTCACATTAGCACTTAGAATCACATGTAGATGATTTGAAAAAGGAAAATGAAATGCTCAAGAAAAAGAACATTAAACTTAGTAATGTTGTCTTAAAATTTACAAATGGGTAAAAGATATTGGATAACTTGCTTAATTGACAAAAATGTGTGTTTGACAAAGGAGCATTGACTATAAGCCAAATTTGAAATAAAAATATTATAAGAATTATTTTGTTAAAGCTATCACCACAAGTGATAATAAGAGTGTTTGTCATTATTGCAATCAAAATAGTCACATGAAATATACATGTCTAGTGAAAAGAAATGTATGCTTTGGATTAAAATATATTTAGGTTCCGAAAGGAACCATTACTAACACTGAAGGACCCAAAAAGGTTTGGGTACCTAAGACTTAAGATTTTCTTTGTAGGGCTTGAAGAAGAAGAAAAATAAATAGTACTCGGATAGCGGATGTTCAAGGCATATGACCGGAAACTGTGCATGGTTCTCAAGTTTCACCAAATCGAAAATGATGGAGATGTATCCTTTAGAGACAACTCAAAAGGAAAAATTCTCGAAATTGGTGATGTTGATAAAGTTTCCTCAACTCTAATTGAAAATGTATGTTTAGTTGAAAATTTGAAATACAATTTGATTAGCATTAGTCAATTGTGTGACAAGGGTTATAAAGTTATTTTTGATAAATCAAGATGTATTATTGAGATTGCATATGATAACAAAATTTTGTTTGTTGAAAATAAGATGTGGTAATGTTTATACCATTGATATAGAATATGCATCCACTCATGATAATTACTTTTCTGCATTGCATGATGATGGTTGGCTATGGCATAGAAGACTAGGACATACAAGCATGGATTTGATCTCAAAGATTTCTAAAAATTATTTAGTTAAAGGTCTTCCAAAAATCGGTTTTAAAAAAGATAAAATTATTGAAGCATGCCAATTTGGTAAACAAATCAAAACCTCTTTTAAAAGAAAAAAAATCATATTTCTACTTCAAAACCTCTTCAACTACTTCATATAGATTTATTTAGTCCTTCAAGATATACTAGCTTAAGTGGCAAGTATTATGCATTTATAATTGTTGATGATTTTTTAGATACACATAGGTATTATTCTTAACTAATAAGGATGATGCTCTTGATACTTTTAAAGTATTTTGTAAGAAAATTCAAAATAAAAAGGGGTATGGTATTGCATGCATTAGGAGTGATCATGGAGGAGAGTTTGAAAATCATGCATTTGAAATATTTTGCAACAATTTTGGCACTGTGCATCAATTTTTATCATCTAGGACTCCACAATAAAATCGAGTTGTTGAAAGAAAAAATACATCTATTCAAGAAATGGCTAGAACCATGTTGAATGAAAATTCTTTGCCTAAGTATTTTTGGGCTGAAGCCGTCAACACCGCTTGTTATGTTTTAATCATGTATTGATTAGACCTTTTCTTAATAAAACTCCCTATGAGCTTTGGAAAGATAGAAAACCCAACATTGGTTATTTCAAAGTTTTCGGTTGCAAATGTTTTATTTTGAACACAAAAGATAATCTTGGTAAATTTGATCCAAAATCTGATGTTGGTATTTTTCTTGGTTACTCAAATACAAGGTGTAACCACTAGATCATCATTTAGAAATACTTGTGAGCATGCTACATTCATATCTCAAATTGAACCAAAATCCTTTGTGGATGAGGAAAATGATGAATTTTGGATTATGGCAATACAAGAGGAGTTAAATCAATTTGAGAGAAATAATGTGTGGAAATTAGTTCCTAAACCGGAACATCAGTCCATTATAAACACTAAATGGGTATTTAGAAATAAAATGGATGAGTCCAATATGGTTGTAAGAAATAAAGCTAGATTAATGGCTCAAGCTTACAACCAAGAAGAGGAAATTGATTTTGATGAAACATTTGCACTTGTAGCAAGATTAGAATCCATTAGGATGTTACTAGCATTTGTATGTCATAAAGATTTTATTCTATATCAAATGGATGTCAAAAGTGTTTTTTTAAATAGTTATATTATGGAAGAAATTTTTATCAAACCCCTGATTTTGAAAATGAAAAATTTCCAAATCATGTTTATAAGTTGTCAAAAGCATTGTATGAATTAAAGCAAGCACCTAGAGCATGGTGTGATAGGCTTAAGAGTTTCTTATTGGATAATGGTTTTGTTAGCCTAAATGGCTATAAAATGTTGATTTTGATGATAACAAACCACATGTTTTAGATAAACAAAAAATTACACATTATGTTTTTATAACAAGAAAATGATTTTATGAAATTGTTTGTTTTCAGGTTTATGGTTTAAATTGAAAAGTTTTAAGAACTTTGAAATCAACAAATATTGTTTTAAAATTCTAAAAAGGGGCCTATTTGCAAAGTTTTCTAAATATTTTGGCCATAGTATAATTTTATACAGTTTTAGGGTAAAATTATAATTTTTGGAAAATAGTTGTTTCACTGTAGCAAGCGGCTAGCCGGATTTATCAAAGCGGCAAATCGGTTATGGGCAGAAGCTCTCTAGAATAAAAACGGCTAACCAAAAATTAAAAGTGGCAAACCAGATGAGCGAAATTTAAATCTTTGAACATAACGGTAACATAAAGTGGCAAGCCGGTTAACACAAAGCGACAAGTCAGATATCACCAAAAAGTCAATACGGCTAGTTTTCTTCTTTAACTATAAATTGGCTCAAATCAAATTCAATAAAAGTGAGATACAACCATTGTTATCATTGAGTCATCCTCTACAATCTGAGCATAAATTTTGTATTCATTTCATTCATTCACACACATTGAGCTTTCATTTGTAATTAAACACATTGTGTGAGATAAATTTATTTGTAATCATTTTTGTAAAATCAAGTTGAGAGGTTGTAAGTGTTGGGATACACTTGGGTGAAGAGATTGGGGATAATCTCTTGTTATAGAGATCTATTGACACCTTAGAAGTCAATTGTAAGCGTGGTTGAAGCTTTGGAGGCTTGGATAATGAAATCATTAAGCTTGGTTTGCTTGGAGGCATAGGCATAGACAGAGATTGCCGAACCAAGTAAAAATATTTGTATTTGCTCTCTGCTCCCTTACACTTTTTATTCTCGAGCATTGTTAAATTTATTTATTTTCATTTTATTAAGACATTAGATTAAATTATTGTGTGGTTTGGTTAGTTTAAGTTTTAAAAACCCAATTCACCCCCTTCTTGGGTTGCATAACTAGTATTTCACGTTTCTCAATGGGAAAAGCGGATACTACTCTCTTTGCTAAGCATAAGAATCAAGATAAACTTGTAGTTCAAATTTATGTTGATGACATTATTTTTGGTTCTACTAAAGAAGTATTGTGTAAAGAATTTTCATCTTGTATGAGTAAAGATATTCAAATAAGCATTATGGGAGAGCTGAAATACTTCCTTGGACTGCAAATAAAACAAAATGAGGAAGGACTATTCATAAATCAAGCCAAATATGTGAAAGACCTACTCAAAAGATTTGGCTATGAAAATAGAACAGCAAAAAGCACTCCAATGAGTACCACCATCAAGATAGACAAGGATGAGAAGGGTAAGGAGGTTGACATCAAGACGTATCGAGGTATGATCGAATCCTTACCCTACTTGACTGCTAGTAGGCCTGATATTATGTTTAGTGTATGCTTATATGCTAGATTTCAATCTTGCCCTAAATAGTCACACTTGCATGCTGTTAAACAAATTTTTTGATATTTGATCGGCACTATAGATCTCGGCTTTTGGTATCCTAGAGGAACATATATAGACTTAACTTGCTATTCGGATGTTGATTTTGCTGGCTATAAGGTTGATAGGAAAATCACTAGTGGAACATGTCACTTTTTAGGTCACTCTTTAGTCTCTTGGTTTAGCAAGAAACAAAATCCGGTTGCACTATTAACTACCAAGGTTGAGTATATTGTAGTCGAAAGTTGTTGTGCTCAAGCTTTATAGATGAAAAAAATTCTTAGAGACTATGGCATTCACCTTGATAAAATACTTATTTTGTGTGATAATACTAGTGCTATAAATCTTTCAAAGAATCTTATCCACACTTAAGAACCAAGCATATAGAGATTAGACACCATTTCTTCAGAGATCATGTTCAAAGAGGGGATATTTCTTTGAATTTTGTTTCAACCAAAAAACAACTCAGTGATATTTTCACAAAACCCCTCAATGAAGAACAATTTACTAAAATTAGACATGAGCTTGGAATATTGAATGTTCCACAATAGCTTGGCTTTATGTGATATTAATCTATTTTTAGTAATGTGATTGCTTATTTGTATCAATTGTTTAAATTGTGTGAATTCATGAATTATGCATTAAATTGATTTTTAAGACATTTCAGATCAATAAAATGATCTTAAAATGGATTAATTGCTGACCAAAAACTAAAGTAGATGTTCGAAATCATTAGTTAAAGAAAACCGAATGCCGTTTATTCAATAAACGATTAACCGTTTTTGGGACAGAAACTAGGGAAAATATTCAGGAAGATAATGGTTCGCCGTTTTCGTAAAGCTTTTGGGTTACATTCTGGAATGATATCAGCTCGCTGATATCTTAATAACGGCTCACCATTATCGCGTGATAAGAGCACAGTAAACCGTTTTCTCCATCTTTTGCCCTTGAACTGTTTAACCTTCAACCGCGGCTATGACTCCTCTCTCTCAAATTACTCATTTTCCTTGCAATTTCTCTTCAAATTGAAGCCATAGAAATCTTCTTTAACGTGTTTAGAACATTTTCATTTGATTAAAAATAATTTTTAAGCCTTAAATTGGAAATTCCCAATTTCAAAACCCTAGTGCAAACCGAATATAGTTCCTCCAAATTCTCCACAATTTCCTTCATTTCTTGATCCTCTTAAGCCCATACACACTCTTTTATACCTCAAATTTATCCATAGATGGTGAAGGACCTTCAAGACCCAAGAGACAAGTCAAACAGAGGGCTAGCAGGAGTCCTCCTTATCCCCCTCATGTTCCTGATTTCGAAAGGGTCTACTTCCCTTCTCCTTCTCTTGTTAGGAGATTCCAAACTCATTTTATGACTCGTAAGTTAACCGATTCCTTTTTCTTGATTTAGATAATTTTGAGGAGTTGGTTGTATGTAGTAGTAATGTAAAGGAGATGTTGGTACAATGAGAGATTCCTTTGAACTTAAATGAGAAAGTGTACCTAAACCTACGTAGAATTTTCTACTCCAACATGGAGCTTTTGGCTACTAGTTTGGATCGATTAGTGACATATGTCGGCGGCGTACCCATTGAATTTACTGTGGAAGATTTAAGTTCCATTTTAGAGACTGATCATTTAAGTCTAGAGCTCTACACATCTCGGAAAGAACTTCAATTTAACTGTTTTTCTCATGTAGATGTGGTTAGGAACATTTATAGGTGTCGAGACCTTTCCGATGATATTTTTTCTCTACCTTTTCGGTCTCAATTATTGCCTAAGAATGTTAGGATTCTCCATAGTATTCTCCAGCATATCGTTACTCTTAGAAATGGGCATAGTGATGAGGTTACTCATTTAGATATCGGGTTGCTGGATTGTCTTCTTCGAAGGCGTTCGGTTAACCTTGGCTATGTAATTGTCCGTCACATGTTGTTTACCCCCGCCATGAGCAATCGACTTCTTCCATATGGCAGTATTATCACTAGAATTCTGAGGCATTTTAGGATACCTATTACCGAGCTTATATACGATGAGTCTAAGAGGTTAGGTAGTGAGATTATCCTCGGCATTGGTTTTCATAAGAGCAATGGGGAATGGGTAAAGGTTACCTCATCCAAGAATGAGGATACACTCTTGGCTCCTGAAGATGATTGTATACTGAATGACATATATTCTGCTAATCAGCTTCCAGACTTTCGTTAAGGAGCTAGAGACCTTGAGTTCCTCGTTGAGCTGCAGCTGCGCGTGCTGAGGAGCCTGATGAGCATGAGGAGCATGATATGAATACCTACGTGCCTCCAGCCCCTACCTCTTCTTCAGCTTATGAGGAATTGATGCAACAATTTTTGAGCGAGATTCACACTCTCTCAGTCCAGCAGTAGCAGCTTGTGTCTCGCTTCAATTCATTTCAACATATCATTTTTTATCAGCAGCAAGAGATTCGAGATGGTAAGAGACACATCCTTACTGCTCTTGGTTTTCCTCTCACTGAGTCTTTATCGCGACCACTTTCATAGTTTATCTTTATTTTCCCTTTTGGTTACACACATACATTTTTCATATCATATTTTGGATGTTATTCTATGTATGTTTTGGATGATATTTGTTATGCAAATTTTATTGAACTCACAAATGCACAATCTATTGTAGAATAGATTAATGATGATGAGTGTCGATCCCACGAGGAGGTTGATTCTAATTGTGTGTAGAATTAATTTTTTTCTAAATAGATGTTTGGATTTGTGGTGAAAGTGACTTAGATTATCTTAAAATTGGAATTGAAATGGCGAGAATAAATTGAAGAGAAATCTATTGAAATGAAACACTTGGGTATCTGGATCCGTATCAACATGCACCATGGGCTAAATATTCCTTATTAGTGCCAATTAAATCATGAGGGGGGAATCCACACCTCATGAACCACACTCTAATCAATATAGTGCTAAGGGCTTATCGTGCCAAATAATAATAACCTTGTACTAGGGAGCCGATGAAACCAGGGCGGTATCTAGACAAGATTATTATTATTTGTCGACGAGAAGTCAAAACATCCACAAAAACTAGAGGGGAAGAGAAAGTAAATTTACCAATTAAAGCTCATGACACATGTTGAGACTTCACCTTCAACCCAAGCTTGAAAGAAAATTAGCTACTCATAATTGGTTTTGGGCAAAATGAAAATTTATTAAAATACGTAGAAAATACAAGATGGAGAATGAATTACAGAAAATTGAGTCTGAAAATGGATTCAGAGATGCCAAATTGGGGGGGAGGCCCCTTTTTTATAGATAAATTGAGTAAATCATGGCCATCAGATTAAAAACAGTTTGGACGCTTAGGATTGCGCCACGTCATCAGTCAACAGTACACGGTTTGACCACGCGGTTTGAACAGTGACACGGTTTGACCCGGCTTGAACAGTAATGCGGTTTGGTTGAAAATAATTCTGTGTATATGCATGTACCGTACGCGTAATTTTTGGTTCACTAACATGCTGCCACGTCACCAATCAACAATGTATAAGAATTTTAGTCCAACAAGATCGTGACAGCTCATCAATCAATGCCACATCATCGGTCAATGCCACATCATCGACCCGTCTATGTGAACTGTGTCGTGAACAGTAACGTAGACAGTACCGTACATGTGAATAGTACTATACATGTGAACAATGCCATTTTTCCTTTTATGTTCCTCTTAAGGTTTTCGACTGTCCTGAGTTCAAAAGTGATGTCTATTTTGCCGTCTGATCTCTTGTTCATTGTGAAATGACCATAATACCCCTAAAATATATAAAATACTTAATTAAAATAAAACACACGTAATTAAATCACAAGAAGCTTAAATACATAAAAGTAAGAGTGTTAGTAAAACTTGAAGTGTAAATGATGATTTTCTCCTTTATAAATATACATTTTCTAACACTCAACAATATTAACTATATATTTTGGATGATTTTCTATTTTGATATTTGGATTTCATTTGTTGGTTTTGATGATGTGGTTATATGCTTGTTGGTTCTATGCATACTTTTGTGTTGTTGGCTTGTTGGATTGTTGGAGTTTGTTGATTAAGTTGAATTGGCTTGTGCATATTTGGGAGTGCTTTCAAAATTTTCTGTAATTCAGGATATGTCTACTTTTATGGGGAGTCTCTGCCCAATTTTCCCCTCACTTTCTCTTTTTGATGATGAAGGGGGAGAAATATATCTTTGTTGTGGTAAACAAAATTGAGTGCATAAATGTTTTTGGTTCAAAAATTGATTGGCCACAAACTAAGGGATAGCACACATTAAGGGGGAGCAATCTTGCTTAGTCTTGAAATGTTTGTCATCATAAAAAAGGGGGAGATTGTTAACTCTTTTGTTTTTATAATAATGATTTTGATGATAACAAACATGTTTTCAATTGATTAGTTTTAAAATTTGTTGTTAATTGGATCAATTTTTTAAGCCGTATGATATTCAAAGTAAAGAAAAACCTTTTGGAAATAAACGGCAAACTGTTTACAGAAAACGGTAAACTGATTACATTTTAAGAATGAATTTTCAGAAAACGGCAAACCGATTGCATTAATCGTTTATCGCTAACGGTACACCAAATGCATTCCAAAGAGCAAATTTCAGATATCGGCAAACCGTTAACGGATAACGGTAAGCCGATTTCATTTCAGAGAGCAAATCATAAATAACGGTCAACCATTTATGGATAACGGTAAACCAAATGCATTCCAGAGAGCAAATCTTAAATAACAGTAAACCATTTATGGATAACAATAATCTGACTGCATTTCAGAGAGTAAATCTTAGATAACAGCATAACATTTATTGATAATGGTAAACCGATAACATTCTAAAGAACAATCATCTTACAAACGGTAAACCGTTTATGTAAAACGGATAACCGACATCTTTGAACAAGTTTTTGGAACGATAACGGTAATTTGACTTCCTACGATGACTCGACAATTTGAATTTTGGGGCACCGGTAACTTACTAAAGTCAAAATGACCATCCGATAAGTTAAATTATTGTGTAGTTTGATTAGCTTAAATTTTAGAATCCCAATTCACCCCCTTCTTGGGTTGCCTAGTTAGTATTTCAACAATTATATTATATTATCCTAGTAAGTGAGGGTGTCATTTATAAATGCTATAAAAAACATTAGGGGAGCCAAGTTTTGTAGAGAGTGAGTGGCCTTCTCTAAGCTCACTAAGCTTGAAGCTATTTGTCATTCCTTGTTCTTGATTATAAGAAAATGTTGGAAGTCTGTGCTTCTGTAAACATTGTGTGTCTTTTGTTCTCTTCGTGCATTAGATCTTCGAAAATCTTAAGGTGTGTCTAACACACATAGCCTTCGTTGTGAATTGTTGAGTGGCTGGCTAAGCGGAAACCTTAGTGACATCACAAGCTTGCCGCATAGAAGAAAATAGCCTTGTGATAGTTTAGTATCAGAGCCTCGATTAATAATATGTCGGGAGACACTTTGAAAGATAGAATGAGTCGGATGAAACCTGCTGTCGGGGAAGTACGGTCTGGGGAGGAATCCTTGGCTGTCAAAACCAAAGTAACCTCTATTGATTTAGCGAATATGAAGTTGTCCTTTGAAGGGCTGACTCAAGATGTTGTTGAAAAGATCAGTTCGGTGATGGAAGATGTTGCTGCTTTGGTGGAGGAGCTAAAGGGCAGCGTTGCCAACCTGAAAAATGAGTTGGGCCTGCAAAAGCTCGCGTTGAGCACAATGTTGGGTATAAATACTAATGCTATTAGTGTTAATGTGCAAGTGTACATAACAAGTAATATAATGATAAGTATTCAAGATCGTCTCCACAAGAATTGATATTATCAGACTTGCTACAACAATTTTAACAGTGCAGATTTTGTTCTAAATTAAAATAAAACAATTAATGAAACTAATATACTAATTAAAATAAAAACGCAATAAATAAAATGCAACAAAGTAAATTATCACGTCAAACTCAAGGATAAAACCAATGGGAATATAGAGTAGTTGAGTGAATAAACTTTCTTAATGGTTTTGACTATTTTCTAATGGTTGGCTCGGTTGCTGCAGTATCTGCTACAGCACTAGGCAGAATCCTTATGCATCCTCAGTCATCGCATGTTGGATATCTTATATCTATATATAACCTAACAGTGATAAGTTATTATACCAACATAAGATATAACATTTCACGCTTAGGTTCTATTTACCCTACAAGGTGAATCCCTATTTTTAGTTCATCACTAATTTTAAATTAAACATGACCCTTTTGGGACTTAAGTAAAACTCAATCCAGGAAACCCAATTTAAGATCAAGTATTGCTTTGATATGTTCCACTAAGATATGTCCTTTTGTGGCTTTTCCTTAGCTAGTATCATTAAATGGGTGATCAGCCGAAATAATGAATAAAAATAAATTCTATCAAAACAAAATGCTCCAGCAAACATGCAACAACTTATATTTTCAGTCAATAAACCATCAAGGTTGTTTATCACTCAACTACAAATAAATTTAGTTCATGATTTGCAACAGAAAAATAAAGAACAAGGTTTCGGCCAAGAAACACATCCCCATGAATAAATAGAAAACAAGAAAACAAGAGAAGAATAAGAACGATTGAGCTCCCAATTGATCTCTGCAATTTCTCCTCTTGTGCAGCCCTTAATCTCTTTCTTGAATCTTCTTTTTCTTTTGTTTCTTTGTGGTTTTTCTCCTTGGGTGACGGCCCTCTTTATTCCTTATGATGTGTGCTCCTTTTATAGTTGAAAATTAGGGTAAACGGAAGCCTAGGGCATGCATAAGTCAGATTAGGAAACTGCAGATCGCAATTCTGTAAGTATCCCGCGCAGAATTTTCTTTGTCGTTGTTCCAGGATTGCTACAGCAACAACTACAACAACTACACTGTTCCAGATTTGTTTCAATTCTTTTGTAACTATGTTCTTTTTCATCTTTTGCAAGGCTATTACACCAACATTCCTTCCTTGAAATTGGGGCTTCCAATCACCTACAATTATGCATTTAATTTAAGCACACAAAATTATTCTAAAACAACATAATTTATTAAAAATAAACTAAAATGGTTATTCATGCAAAATAAAACTAAAATGCAATAAAAACATGTCATTTACTCTCAAAGTAATCTTGATTTAAGTCTAAAAGTGTCATGATAACTCTCATTTCATAGAGTTATCACACAACTTCCTTGCATTTGGAGGTAGGGCTTTCGAAAGTAAGGTTCCGAAGTCAAAATTATTTGGGGGCACGCGAAGTGCCAAGGAACTGGAGAACTTTCAGTAAGATATGAAGCAATATTTCAAGGCTGCTCGGATACTTGAAGCGGAGCGGGTTTCCATTACAAGCATGTATCTTGAGGGGGATGCAAAGCTTTGGTGGCGCGGTACACTCCAAGAGGATGTCGAAGCCAACTGACCAACTATCGAGACATAGGACTCACCGAAGCAAGAGTTGAAGGGTCAATTATTATCGGGTAATGCGAGTGGGATAACGGGTTTAAAGTATTAACATATATATAATCATTATAATGATTTTGATGATAACAAACTTTAAGTGTTCTTGATCAAAAGGTTGGAGTTTCTCTTTAATAAACATTTCATTAAATAGCCATATAACATTCTTAAATGTGTTCATGAAATATGAATTATCATTAACTTTAAACTGAAAAAGCATCTCCTGCAAAATATTGATTAAAACTTTGATTCTGGAAACAAACAGTGAACCATTAACTTTGAAATGGTTAACCGGTAATTTTCAGAGATGGTTAATTCCTTAAACTTGAACCGGTTAACGAAAACGGACAATGCAAGTAAGCTGGGGAGGCTACTGGAATTAAACGGTAAACTGTTTATATCAAACGGCTAACCGATAATTTCCAGAATGTCATTCCATACTAATCTTCAATCATTTAGCAAGAATAGTTAGCACAAATTTGTTTTTGTAGGTCTCTAGAAATTAACAGCAAACCGATAATGGCAAACGGTCAACCGTTTATTTGAATTTAAGATCAATGGTCACTTGGACCAATCAAAACGTTATCGGTTAATGGTGATCCGTTTTCGTCCAGAAAGTTAACAACGGCTATATTTCAGCTCTAACTATAAATAAACTCAATCAAATTCAAACAAGGACTAATCACAACATTTTCATTGAGCAAATTATTGAGCATTAAACTTATTTGTGCTTTAAATTCTTGTATACATTTTATTTACTCACACTTTAAAATTTCATTTGTAATCAAACATATTGTGTGAGAGAGATTTATTGTGTAATCTTTTGAAAATCAAATTGAGAGGTTGTAAAGTGTTAGGATACACTTGGGTTAAGAGATTGAGAATAATCTCATGTTGTAAAGGTTATTGACACTTTGGAAGTCAATTGTAAGAGTGATTAAAGCCTTGGAGGCTTGCTTAGTGGAATCTTTAAGCCCGGTGAGCTTGGAGGGGTGGACGTAGGCACGGTTAGCCGAACCTCGTAAAAAGCAAGTGTTTGATTTCTCTTCCCTTACTCTTTTATTATTTTGCATGATTAAATTTATTGTTTTTGTTCTTATTAAGGCAAGAGATTTAAATTGTTGTGTGGTTTGTTTTGCATAAGTTTTTATAACTCAATTCACCCCCCTCTTGGGTTATTTAGATAGTATTTCATAAGGAAGGTCAAACATACTGGTTCAATCAGTGATTATGTCAAAGAATTTAGTTCTTTGATGCTTGATATCAAGAACATGTTCGATGAAGATAAGCTTTTCAAATTCATGAGTGGTTTGCAACTGTGGGCGCAAACCAAAGTAAGAAGGTAGGTTGTACGCGACTTGCCTATGGCGATTGTTGCTGCGAAAGGTTTGGTTGATTTTAGGTTTGCGAGTTCTTCTCCCTCCGAACCTAAAAAGAATAAAGATTCGAGGAAATCTGACCCTTTTAAGCATGATGGTAAAAAGAAAGGGGGCTTTGCGGGGAAAAGCAAACCGAAAGATGGACATGAGAAGAAAAGCTCGGGATGCTTCATATGTGACAGACCACACCGGGTGAGGGATTGCCCAAAGCGGACACAGCTGAATGCTATGGTCAAGGAGACGGAGGTAGAACCTTCAATGACTGGGCAAGTACTTCTCGAATGAATACATTACAGTTGATGAACACTTTGAGGAATGAGGTTGTGTGCAATGACTTCAATCAAGGGTTGATGATCATGACTGTTTTGGTAGATGGGAGGGAAGTGCGTGCTGTGCTGGATACTGGAGCCACAACTAACTTTCTTGCATCCCACGAAGTGGCACATTTGGGTTTGAAAATAACAGCTGTGGGCAGCAAAGTAATGGTTGTAAATTCTGTGAGTGTGGGGGTTCAAGGGGCTATGCAAAGTTCACTACGGGTAGGAATTTGGCAGAAAACAGTAAAGTTTACTGTCATGCCTCTTGATGACTTCGATTTAATCCTTGGTATGAAATTCTTTATGGCGTAATGATACAATTGATGCCCTATTAGAAGAGCATCTTGATCATGGGAATGGAAGACGTGCTAGTAATTTATATATTATTTTTGTATTTTCTTAATTTAATTTTATGTTAAATTATATTTTATTATGTTAATTTTATCTTAATTTTTATATTTTGTTATTTAGGTATAATTTGGGATTAAAGGGGAATTAAATTGGAATATTCAGGAAGAAATCTACTTGAAGGAATTAAAAAGGAAAAGGAATAAAGAGATTTAATAAAAAATAAATTAAAGAAGATTAGCGGACACACCATCCATTGTACCATTCCAATTCGTGGTTCATGGCAGATCATAACCATCACTCCAATCTGCGAGACAATTTACAAAAGGCTTGAAACGGAAGGAGAACTCTTACTTGGCAGCGTTGTTGGAGATAAAACCTTATCAGATTGTGGAGATGCTTGATAAATACGCCCAAGTATTGGAATTGTTTGCGGATGTCATGCCGCCGGAGCTCCCTCGAGCCTTACTACTGAAACGTGCTAAAGATCATCGGAATGATTTAGAGCCTGGTACTAGACCCCCTGCACATGCTTTTTATCAGTTATTGCCTTCGATATTAGTAGAACTTCGGAAACAATTGGATGAGTTATTCGATGCGGGATTCATTTGACCATTCAAAGCACCGTATGGTGCACCAGTATTATTTCAGAGGAAGAACGATAGCTCAATGCGAATGTGTGTGGACTACCGTGCCTTAAACAATGACGATAAAAAACAAGTATCCAGTCCCCAACATTGCAGATTTTTTTGATCGATAGGGTAGAGCCTCTTACTTCACGAAGCTGGAGTTGAGGTCAGGGTATTGGCAAGAACGGATTGCGGAAGGTGGTGAAGCAAAAGCAGCTTGCGTAACTCGGTATGGATCATACGAGTTCTTATTAATGCCTTTCAGACTCACCAATGTGCATGCAACATTCTGCGATTTGATGAACGATGTTCTTTACGAGTACTTGGACTTCTTTGTGGTGGTGTATCTCGATGATGTACTGGTGTACAACGAGTCTTTGGAAGATCAGTTGGATCACTTTAACCAATGTTCTCACGATTATGGGAATACAAGCTCTTTGTCAAGAAAGAAAAATGTGAATTTTGTCACCGGGAGATAGTATTCTTAGGGCTATCATTGATTGGCCTGCACCTACAAAAGTGGTGGAACTTCGATAATTTCTTCGGTTAGCTAACTACTACCGCAAGTTCATTAAAGGGTACTCAAACAGGTAAGTTCACTCACGGAGTTGTTAAGGAAAGATCGAAAGTGGGAATGGGCAGAAGTGTGCGAGCAAGCATTCAAGAAACTCAAACAAGCAGTAGCTTTGGAACCGGTGCTTAAGCTACCTGACTTTAGCTTGCCATTTGAGGTACATACGATGCATCAGATAGGGCCATTAATGGCGTGCTTGTTCAAGATGGCCATCTGGTAGCGTTTGAAAGTCGAAAGCTAGAGGATACAGAACAACGGTACTCGGCACATGAGAAGGAAATGACGGCAATGGTACATTGCCTAAATATATGGAGACATTACTTGTTAGGTATGATTTTTATGTTGTTAAGGACAATGTAGCCAATGCTTATTTCAAGACACAGAAGAAACTATCACCAAAACAAGCAAGATGGCAACAGTTCCTTGCTGAATATGATTTTGTATAGGTACATAGGCTTGGAAGGCAAAATCAGGTTGCGGATGCCCTCAGCCGCAAAACAATTGAAACATATGTGGCGGCTTTAACTCAGTAGTAACGGATTTTCTTGACAAGATTCGGCAGCAAGCGGAAATAGATACTAGCTATTGCCAACTCCGCAAGAAGATCAAGCAAGGCTTGATGCGAAGATATTGGGTTGATGATGATCTAATTTATGCACAAGCTGGAAAATTATATATTCTTTCGGGAGGGGACTTACAAAGGATCTTATTGCGTGATACACATGATTCTCGATGGGCTGGACATCCGGGGTGAAAGGATAATGGCGTTGCTGGAACACTCATATTTCTGGCCTAAAATAGAAGACAACGTGCATCTATATGTCAAAACTAACCTAGTGTATTAACTAGATAAGTCGGAAAAGAGGAAGCCAGTGGGACTTCTTCAACCATTGCCAAATCCGGAGAGACCTTTGCAATCTCTCTATGGAGTTTATCTCGAGAATGGCTAAATCGAATAGATAGAAATCGATTTTTGTTGTGGTTGATCGATTTTCAAAATATGCGATATTCATACATGCACCTCATGCTTGCCCAGTGGCCAAGGCAGTGGAGCTATTTTTGAAGCACATGGTTAAGTACTTTGGTGTTTCGGAGGACATCATTAGTGACTAGGATGCTTGGTTCACGGGAAGATTTTGGAAAGTGCTCTTCAATTTAATGGGGACGGAATTGAAGTTTTCTACTGCCAATCATCCTCAAACGGATGGACAAACAGAGAGGGTGAATCCACTATTAGAGGAATACTTACGGCATTATGTGACAGCAAGCTAAAAATAATTGGGTAGACTTGCTAGATGTGGCTTAATTTTGCTGTGACATCCATTGCTCTTCAACAACGGGGATGAGTCCAGTGGAGCTAATTATGGGACAACAACCATTGACTCCTCATGAAGTGGTGAAACAGCACACATGCGGAAAATGCTTCGCAGCTTATCGATTTGCACGAGACAAGCAAGAAATGATTAAACGGGCCATTGATAGCTTGGCCAAGGCATCGCGACAAATGAAGAATATGCGGGTGCTGGAAGAAGACCGCCAGAGTTCAATGTAGGTGACAAGGTGTTACTCAAATTAACGCCCCAAATTTAGAAGAAAATCAGTAGCAAAACTATACATCGGGGGCTGGTACCAAAATATGATGGACTATTTGAGGTGATGAAAAGGGTGGGTCAGGCGACGTATCGATTACGACTACCCGAGCAGTTGAAGATCCATCCTACATTTCATGTGAGTTTCTTTAACCTTTCAGCGAAGACTTGGCTGACAAGGGGCGCCAACAAGCTAAGCGTGCTCCACCGGTAATTCGGAAGCAATATGACAAGGAAGTTGAGAAAATCCTTGATCATAAGCCAATGGGGCAAAGCAAGAAGAATCGGAGAATGGAGTATCTAGTTCAATTGAAAGGAGGCAGCGAAGCGAATGCTAGCTGGCAAAAAGAAGTATCATTATGGCAATTCTAGAAAAAGGTTAAGGCGTACTTAGACTCCTTGCCAACGAGGGCGTCGGGTTCTTCTGGTAGGGGGGTTTGTTACAGCCTTAAAACTCGAGGCACGCCAATGTTTGGCTTGCGGCCTTGTACCAAGCATGGCTACAAGTGAATGTGTGAGGGAAGGCACGAAAGCAAGGTAAGTCTGTGCGCAAGCTGGGGCGTGACAGCAACTAAACAGGCTGATGGAGAACACTCAAGATATGTGCAAGGCAGTGCACAAGTGCTCCGACGGATAGCGCGCACTGAGGGTGAGCGCGCCAAGCAGCATGTAGCGCACGCTAACGGACAGAGAGCAGGCGCGCGAGGGAGCGTACAACGCACTAGCAAGAGCCACACACAAGCAACAGGCTAGAGGGTTGTTGGAGCAATCCTTAGTGGCGGCGGCCAGCCACTACATGAGCATTGCCTATAATAAAGAATTTGTCAGGGTGGGGTTAGTCCACCACTGTTCAAAATATCCTAATTAATAGTGTTTGGGCAAAGCAATAGGGTATTGAGCTTATTTGTTTAGTGCGTTGGTGGCAAACAAAGTATGGCGTAGGAATACATTATACTATCCTTGTAAGTGGGGGTGTCACATGCAAATGCTATAAATAGCATTAGGATGGTGAGCTTAGGGAAGCCAAGTTTTGTAGAGAAGGAGTGGCCTTCTCCAAGCTCACTAAGCTTGAAGCTATTTGTCATTCTTTGTTCTTAATAATAAGAAAATGTTGGAACTTGGTGCTTCTGTAAACATTGTGTCTTGTGTCCTCTTCGTGTATTGGATCGTCGAAAATCTTGGGGTGTGTCTATCACACATAGTCACCACTGTAAATTGTCAAGTGGTTGGCTAAGCGGAAAACTTAGCGCCATCATAGGCTTGCCGCATAGAAGAAAATAGCCTTGTGACATAAAGCTTAGTTAACACAAGTACTATCTGCTTATCGTACGTTTGGTGTGGGATACTCTACCATACCCCTAATTACAAAAATTTACATGAAAATTCGTGGGGCCTTCCTGTATATCAACTTTCTTGAATGATTTGTAATCATTCTTTCTCATATTTAAGTGCAGATTTAGTTTTATTTTATATTAGTTTTTTAAAATTATATATAACTCACAAAACCTTCATAATAAGTTTCCCTTTATACTTCGACTTTTTTCTTTTGTTGCGTCACCAATATCCATGCTTTCATATTTGCAAAGTACATTGCTGAAAATTATTGTTCAAGACATCAAAGATTTGCAACTCAGTGAAAAAATAATCAGCCTTAAAATAACTGTAATTTATTCGAGTGTAGAACAAAAAACTGAAGCTCCTGAAGAGTTCCCAGCCAACGCGTAAATTAATATATCCTCTATCTTGTTGTTGCCGAGATCAACAACTTGAAGATTTGCACAATTGAGCAAAGATCTTGGGACTGACCCTACAAGTTCATTGCCATTGAAGTTAAGGGTCCTCAAATTATTGCAATTTGATTATTTCAGGAATTGGCCATGGAATCTATTCTTTCTTAAATCCAACGCACACAGAGTATTGCTAAAGTTTCTAATTAATGCATTCTGGAATGGTGCCACTCAAGCTGTTGCTGGGCAGATCACGAACTTAAATAGTACTTGAGTTACAGATCACACAAGGTATCTTTCTAGTGAACCTATTTCTTGATATCAGAAAGACTTTCATATTAGATGATGGAGTTGGAAACGATCCTTGAAGCAAGTTGGAATGAAAGTCAAGATATTCAAGATTCTTCCACAGAAGTTTCTTCGTGCCTGTAAAGAAATATTCTGATTCATCAAATATCTAAGAGGCTTTCTTTATTAAAGTGCCTTGGGGATTGAGGTATGTAATTTTCAATATATTTGTGCCAGCACTCAGCAGTTGTATGCCCTGATTTGAAGCAAATTTGAGAGATAGGCACTAATTTATCACCATTTGAAGCTTGTGGTTCAATAACAGACATATTGCCACTGCTAATAAGATTTTCGCCAAATGAATTCTTTCCAAACTGAGCAGACTTATTACTTCCCATCATATGACCTCTTCCAGAATTACCAAAAATACCAGTACTAGGGGGAAAACCTCTTAGATAAGTACTAAAAAACATGCATTTGCCATTTTTTTTTTTACAACAAGGCTTAGCCAAGCTAAGAAATTACAGATCGGGAAATTCTCATCCCGTACATATCATAAGAAAGTTAAGGACCAATTCCTGTTGGAGGTTCCTAAAAAACATGAAATTCAAAAGGCAAAGATCCTGCATTCCTAACTAAAAAATCAGTTGCAAAGTTGGCTTCGTGATAGATATGTTGAAAGGATACATGCCAATCCTTCGTGAGAAGATTCTTGATCGAATTTATCAAATAGGTGTGCACATTCGAGCTCTGACCTCCAGACTCCATCATATGCAGTATGCAAAGGCTATCAACCTTTGCCTCTAAAAATCGAATACCGTAATTCCACGCAAGGTTAAGACCTTGGTATAGCCCCTAAATTTCTGCCATACTAATGGGACAAGATCCAATATTCATCCCGAAGCCCCGAATCCAATTTCCATTTGCATCACGAATTAAGCCACATGCACTAGCTTTTCCATTAATTTCTCTTGATCAGTCAGTTTTTAATCAGAAATAAGGTCATCTAAGGGCTGTTCAGCCAATACCAACTGACACCTTGCAATGTCTCTGTTGCATATTAGCCTTAAAAGTCTATTGTATCTCATGCACCCATGCTCTGATATCTGACACCACACGAAGGCTGCATGGGGAATTGTTGGCAAAAAGAAACTGATTCCGACAGTGCCAAATTTTCTATACAGTGATCTAAAAAGCCAAGGACCAGCTATCTCCCATCTCCACACTCTCCCACATAGAAATGTTGTTAAAGAGCCATTCTTTAAAGTAGCAGAGAAGAAAGCATATGTACTAGTAATAGGAAGCAAGGAAATCTATACCTGTTTGGCCAAAATGCAGTCACGGAGTGTGTGCAAAATAGTCTCTGTGTCAGCTCTGCAGCTATCACAAACGGAATTACTATAAATGTGCCTTCTAAAAAGTTCCTCCTTTGTCTTGATTTTTTCATGCATTAAAAGCTAAAGAAATACCCTTACTCGGTGTGGGCCTTTCCAACTCCAGATGAGCTACCAATCCTTTTTATCCCCACAAAAGACTTGGTTACTGATAGATTCAGAGGCTGATTTTGTAGTAAAATTGCCATTACATGAAAAACTCCAGAATGATTGGTCTTCACCCTCCAAGCTAGATGGGAGTTTAACCACCGCAAGTTGGAGGATATGTTTATTAGATAAAAGGTAGCCAAAAACATCCTATCATACTGACCCGTCTAGGTTAACCATACCAGCCACACACATGTTTTGTTGGAGAATTAACAAAATAAAACACACAAAAAACACTATTTTATTTCTTCAACAACACTCCTCACCAATTACAACTCTTATTTTTCACTCTCTACACCTTAGAGATTTTGCTACTTCACTTGATGATTAAACCAAAGGGGAGAGGGGGTATTTATACATGAAACAAACTAATCACAACCATTCATTTATTCAATTAATACACAAATCCTCACTATCCATTAAAACCTACCACTCACCTACTTCACCAACCACACCTAACACACCTAACACAAATAATTCAAAGCTCACCAACCATACCTACTCATGGAACCTTCCATGAGTTGGGCTTGATTTACTCATCTTGGATCAAGTTCATGATCCAACACCTCCCCTTAAACTTGATCCTGTGACACCAAGCAAACTTCTGAATCTTGCAAAGTCTTCTTGCTTGAGTGGTTTAATGAAGATATCAGCTGCTTGATCTTGTGATTTTACATACTTGACTTGCACTTCTTTTCTTGCAATACACTCTCTTATGAAATGATAGCGAGTGTCTATGTGTTTACTTCGATCATGAAAGACTGGATTCTTGGATAGGGCAATTGCTGATTTGTTATCAACACAAATCTCGGTTGGCTCTTCTTGTGCCAAACTCAACTCCTTCAGCAAATTTCTGAGCCAAATTGCATGACAAACACTTGATGTGGCAGCTACATATTCAGCTTCACAGGTGGATAGAGTGACAATTGGTTGCTTCTTTGACATCCATGTGAAAGCAGTATCTCCCATGAAGAACACAAATCCTGTTGTGCTCTTTCGATCATCTACATCTCCACCCCAATCGCTATCGCTATATCCAATAAGCTTGTAGTCATTAGAAAATGAGTATAACAAGCCGAAATTAATTGTACCTTTGATATAGCGAAGGATTCTTTTTGCAGCTTTAAAATGAGTGGTCTTTGGATTCTCCATGTATCGGCTCACAAGTCCAACAGCATAAAGAATATCTGGTCTTGTGCATGTCAAATAACGTAGGCTTCCAACCAAACTTTTAAAGAATGTTGGATCTATATCTTCGCCTTCATCATATTTGGATAACTTGACTCCGCATTCCACTGGCGTGCTTATAGGCTTGCAATCATTCATCTTGAACCTTTTGAGAATCTCCTTTGCATAACTTTCTTGGGAGATAAATATGTCTTCTTCCTTTTGCTTGACTTCAATGCCGAGGTAATATGTCATCAGTCCGATGTCAGTCATCTCGAACTCTTTGATCATCACTCTTTTGAACTCTTCAAACAAGCTTGGATTACTTCCAGTGAAGATGAGATCATCCACATACAGGCACACAATCAAAATATCTCCATCTTTTTCTTTGACGTAGAGAGCATGTTCATATGGGCATTTGGTGAAGCCTTTCTCTTGAAAATACTTGTCAATTCTGCTATTCCATGCCCTTGGTGCTTGCTTTAACCCGTAAAGAGCTTTCTTCAATCTCAAAACTTTGTCTTCATGTCCTTTCACCATATAGCCTAATGGTTGTTCGATGTAAACTTCTTCTTCAAGGAATCCATTCAAGAAAGCAGACTTCACATCCATTTGAAAAATCTTCCATTTGTTCTGAGCAGCCAAAGAAATAATAAGTCTAATAGTTTCAAGTCGAGCTATAGGAGCAAATACCTCGTCATAGTCTATGCCAGCCTTTTGACTATAGCCTTTTGCAACTAGCCTCGCCTTGTGCCTTTCAATTTCTCCATTCGCATTTCTTTTTGTTTTATACACCCATTTGACACCGATCGCCTTATGACCTTTTGGAAGAGTAGTAAGCTCCCAAGTATCATTCTTCACAATGGCTTTGATTTCTTCATCCATTGCAATTCTCCACTTCTCATCTAGTGCAGCTTCTTGGAAGTTGACTGGCTCACAATCAGCAAAGAGGCAAAAGAGAGTGAGATTATCATGTCTCTCAGTTACCTCATAGAGATCTTGAAGACTCCTTGTACGTTCTTCGGTTCTTTCATTTAAGAAAGGCGGCGGTGAATCTCCGCATGTGGTTGGTACTGGTGAGATAGGTGGAGTGGCATGCTCTTGTTGTTCGTCTACTTGTTTTATCTGTGTATGATCATCTTCTTCAATGGGAAAGAAGTTGAAGTCATCCACACCAGAGCCAAAATCTCATTCTCCTTCTTCATCAAAAACTACATCTCGACTAATCACGATCTTCCCGTTGTTTGGATTGTAAAGCTTGTATCCTTTGGAGTTGTTGTCGTAGCCGATGAAGATGAACTTTTCACTTTTGTCATCCAGCTTGGCTCTACTTTCATCTGGTACATGTACATGGGCAATGCTTCCGAAAACTCTTAGATGGGTGATGCCGGGTTTTCTTCCACTCCAAGCTTCTTGTGGCGTCTTGCCCCACACGCTTCTTGTTGGAGATCGATTGGATAAGTAGACTGCACATGCAACAGCTTCAGCCCAAAATTCTTTAGGTAGCCTCTTACTCTTAAGCATGCTTCTTGCCATGTCGAGGATGGTTCTGTTCTTCCTTTCTGCAACACCATTTTGTTGAGGGGATCTTGGAACTGTCAAAGGGCGTCGAATTCCATTTGCTTCACAAAACTCTAAAAATTCTTTGGAAGTGAACTCTCCACCTCGATCAGATCTCATGGCTTTAATCTGGTATCCACTTTCTTTTTCCACTGCAGCTTTAAACTTCTTGAAAGCTTCAAAAACTTCTGATTTTTGCTTCAAAAAATACACCCAAGTTTTTCTTGAAAAATCATCTATGAAGAGAAGGAAGTAGTTACTTTTACCAAGGGAGTTTGGTTTGAATGGACCGCACACATCAGTATGAATGAGCTCGAGTGGCTTCTGAGCTCTTGAGTTTGACCCCTTTGGAAAGCTCTTTCTGAATTGCTTGCCAAGTAAACATCCTTCACAAAGTTGATCAGGGTGATTGATGTATGGTAAGCCTTTCACCATGTTCTTCTTGAATAGTAGCTCCAATCCTCCAAAGTTGAGATGCCCATATCGAAGATGCCAAGTCCAGGATTGATCTTTGTGACAGGCTTTGATACATTTTGCAACATCATTTTGAATATTTAATGGAAACATTCTATTCTTCGACATTTTCACCTTTGTAATTAGATTTCCTTTGTCATCTTTTAGGAAAAGACTATAATCTTTTAAGTGAATATCATAGCCTTTTTCTAAAAGTTGACCCAAACTAAGAATGTTGCTTTTCATATTGGGCACATAGTAAACATTCGAAATTATTTGGTGACTACCATCTTTTGCACGAAAAAGAATGTTACCTCTACCCTTCACTGGTACTTTTGAATCATCTCCAAAAGCGACACTGCCATTCACAGATTCACTTAGTTGCACGAATATGTTTATGTTTCCACTCATATGATTGCTAGCACCTGTGTCAAGATACCATGTATTTTCTTGACCTCCACTTGTGTCATTGCGTGCTAGTAAAAGTGTGCCATCTTCACTATTTTTCTCTTCAGCATAGTTCACTCTCTCTTCAATTCTGGTGCTTGGAGCTCTGCATTCTGAAGCATAATGCCCAAACTTTTGACAATTATAGCACTGTACTTGGGATTTGTCATACCTCGATCTTGGATTGCCTCTGCCTCGTCCTCTGGTTGAGCTTTCTCCTTTGGCATAATTGGAGTTGTTATTGTTGAAATTCCAACCTCGTCCATGACCACGACCTCTACCTCGTCCATGACCACGACCTCTACCTCGGACATAGTGCCTTCTCTCATTGTCGGAGCTTTCTTCTCTTTTCTTTGGATTGACTTCCATCTTGAGAAGTTGTTCTTCGATTCCTTGCCTCTTTTTTTGTTTTTCTTCATAGGCTTGCAACCTTCCTTGAAGTTGCTCGATCGTCATATCCTTCAGATCTCTTGTTTCTTCAATTGTCACAACAATATGGTCAAACTTCGACTCTACTGATCGAAGTATCTTTTCAATGATCCTTACCTCTTTTAACTCCTTGCCATTTCTTTTTAATTCATTGGAAATAGTCACAACCCGAGTAAAGTAGTCAGAAATTGACTCTGACGCCTTCATATGTAAGGACTCAAATTCTCCTCGTAATGTTTGGAGACGAACCTTCTTAACTTGTTCCGCTCCTTTGTAAGAGGTCTCTAGTTTCTCCCATGCTTCTTTTGAGGAGGTTGTACCAGCAATTTTTTCAAAAGCATCTTCATCTAATGATTGAAAGATGAGATACTTTGCTTTATTCTCTTTCTTCTTCAAGTCTTTTAAATTCTCCTTCTGCGCCGCAGTTAAAGTGGCTTCATTTTCTGGCACAATAAAGCCTTTTTCCACGACATCCCATACGTCATGTGCGCCCAATAGAGCCTTCATTTTAATACTCCAATTGTCAAACTTATTTCCCTTTAATTGTGGAACTTGAAATGACATCATACCACCGTTTGCCATAACTCACAAATTGAGTGAGAATTTGGAGATTCTGAAAGCACAAATGGATCCGGCACGTCGAAAAACCTTGGGAATGACTCGAGTCAACTTTCGGTCAATGGTCAACACTGGTCAACGGTCAACGGTCAACACCGGCTTGGTAGTCTTGGTTCGGTCCGGATTGGTTCAGCTCGAGTTGGCTCGGTTCGACTTGATTCGGTTCAGCTCGGTTCGGCTTGGTTCAACTCGGTGAGTCGACTTAGCTTTAGGGCAGAAAACTTCCGACGGCAAGTGTGGGCGCGTTCGGTCTCCGATTGGGATAATTTTTGCCGCGTCACTTTCCTCTCGTCGAGATCTTCGATTTGATATGCTATATGACCATATATAGCATCACGTACTAGCTCTGATACCACTTTGTTGGAGAATTAACAAAATAAAACACACAAAAAACACTATTTTATTTCTTCAACAACACTCCTCACCAATTACAACTCTTATTTTTCACTCTCTACACCTTAGAGATTTTGCTACTTCACTTGATGATTAAACCAAAGGGGAGAGGGGGTATTTATACATGAAACAAACTAATCACAACTATTCATTTATTCAATTAATACACAAATCCTCACCATCCATTAAAACCTACCACTCACCTACTTCACCAACCACACCTAACACACCTAACACAAATAATTCAAAGCTCACCAACCATACCTACTCATGGAACCTTCCATGAGTTGGGCTTGATTTACTCATCTTGGATCAAGTTTATGATCCAACATGTTTGCCATCCCTAAAGGAATCTGTTGTACGTGAGATCCAATATTACAAACCTCAAACACTCAATTATCATTCCAGAAACTAACACTTTTCTTGTTCCCTATAGCCCATTTAATGCCCTTCACAACATGAGGCCAAACGTTACAAACTAACTGCTCTCCACAAATAGGAACCGTGTCCAAAGTATAGATTAGTTGGAATTCCATAAAATTGTAAACCAAACTTTGTTCAAGGAACTCTGATCTATAACCTTTGGGGTGAAGCAACTATATTCCAACCAATTTTCATTAATAGGGTAGTGTTCATGTGCGAGAGATTTTTCAAGCTAAGGCCCCCTAGATTTTTCAATTGGCAAACTGTTTACCAATTAATCAGGCTCATCTTACGCTCATTGGCAACACCACTCCAAATAAATCTTCGACAAATTTTGTCAACCCTTGCACGAACACCCTCGAGGAGTCAAGTAGTTTGCATAGCATAAGTGTGTTAAGGAAGCTCATACTTGCAATGTGGTCAGCAGAGCAGAGGATCACAGTAGTAGCAACAACAGAGCAGAGCAGAGGATCACAACAGCAGCAACTTTCAGTTACAAATTGATGACATGGCTTTCCGGCTGGCACCTAGTAGTTATGTAATCGGTTGTGCGTGTATTAACTAGAAGTAGTTAATTAGCTATAGTTAGTTACAACAATTTGAGCTGAGCTTCAGCTTTGTATATAAAGAAGCCTCTTGTACATATCAGTGTGTGGTTAATAAAAATGATGTTATAGAGAATTCTCAGATCCAACTCTTATTTTCTTTCAATTGTCTCACTAGTTTCTCAGCTGCCAAACAATATTTTCATTTTTTAACTTGGTATCAGAGCTAATTGCAATGGCCTCAGTACATTTAGCTTCTTCTTCTCAAGCGGCAGTCAATCAAACAGCTGTTAACTCAACAAATATGACATTTACTTTCAATGCTCCTATTAAGCTAGATTAATCCAATTATTTGATCTAACGATCTTCAGTTCTTGCCTCGATACGTGGCAATAGACTTGAGAATTCATTGATGATTCCATCACTTCACCTCCTTCACACATTGCTCAAAGGATTAGTGATGATCTAAGATCAGTGGAGAATCCAGAATTTGTGACTTAGAGATGATAAGATCAGGTGCTTCTTGGCTGGCTGTTCTCTTCAATGAGTGAAGGTATTATTAGTCTGGTGTTCGATCTAGAGACTTCTCGTGAGGTATAGAAAGCTATTGAAGTTCAGTTTGGAACACAATCTAAATCCAAGCTTTTGCATTTAAGATACATGATGAACTCGACTAGGAAAGATGATCTGAAAATTACTAATTACTTTATTAGGATGAAAAACATAGCTGATAATATGGCTGCAGCAGGGAGTGCTTTAAGTTATAATGATTTAATCCTGCATATACTCGATGGCTTAAGTCTAGAATATAGTTTTGTTGCTACCTACATCACTAGACAAGTAGGTGTGGGAAAGATGAATGTGAATGAATCTTATGCTATGCTCTTAACTTAAGAAGCTAGGATTGAACAGCAAACTCATATGTTAGATTGGGTGTTCAGAACCAAGTACAACACAGATGGCTCAGTCTTTAAATATAAAGCTAGATTGGTAACACAGGAGTGTTTGAAATATTTGGTATTCAAGTTATACCAAGTCCAGTTCAAGTTCTTACATTAATCAAGTGAGCAGAATTTCTGTGCAGAAGGAGCATATTTGGGAATTAAACTGTACTGCATGAGATCGAATTAATTTTCGAGCCATACATCATTGGAAACATATTTCTGTCAGATTTCCAATGAATTTTACTAATCTAAATTTGGAGCTTTCTACAGTAAATTATGATCAGTTAAGTGCAGGCTGGTCAGTTTCGAGTCAAGAAGAATATTTCTGGACTTGGACTTTTTTTTAATGCTCTTTGTTGTGTTTTAAGCATACCAATGATTTATTAATGTCTAGCTTTAATGTTGGTCTTTGAAGTCAAGTCATTTGAAGGGTTTCTTTGTAGTATATCTATGCTTGGAGGATTGTTCCAAGAAAGTTATTGAAGCTTATGTAGTTGTAACCAAAAGATAGAGATTAATTTTGGAAATTGAATGAACTTTGAGCTATTATCAAACTTTGTATCTCTTTGGTGGATTCCATTGAGTGGTGAGTGTTTTAAGCTCTGTATCCTTAGCTTAACAACTTTAGGTGGTGAAAATTTGATTGTATCCTTTTGTTGTTTGCTATGGTGGTGAGCTTGTGATTTCTTGAGTGTGTGACGTTGTGCTTTCTCAGCTATTGTGTCCGGTGTCAATTGGTGGCTAAGGAATTTCATCAAACTACAGGTATTGATTATTCAGAAACCTTTAGTCATGTAGTAAAGTCCTCGACAGTGAGAGTAATTCTAAGTCTGGCTGTCATGAAAGGTTAGAAGATTAGACAAATTGATGTCAATAATGCTTTTTTAAATGGATTTATTAGAGGATGTGTATATGACTCAGCCTGAGGGTTTTTTATCCAAAGAAGGCTACATATGCAAGCTTAATAATGCATTATATGGATTGAAACAAGCTCCAAGAGCATGGTATGATAAACTGAAATGTTGTCTTACCACTTGGCAATTCTTTAATTCTAAAGTTGACACTTCTTTATTCTTCAAATATGATATTAAAGGCATGATCATTGTGTTAATTTATGTTGATGACAATTTGGTTATTGGTCCTGACTCAACATTACTTAAAGATTTTATTACTAAACTCAGTAAGGTCTTTGCTTTCAAGGATCTGGGATTAGTGGCCTATTTTCCGAGTTTGGAAGTTTGTTACATAACTCATGGTATGCATTTCTCACAGACGAAGTACATTAAGGATCTGTTGAGTAAAGCCTCAATGCAGGATTGCAAGGGTTCTGATACATCTCTCAGCATTGGTTTCAAACTGGAGAAAAATGGTGAAGGACCTTTGGGGCAAGAATTTGAAGAGGCAGCACTCTATAGAAGCATTGTTGGGGGTCTTTAGTACTTGATTCTCACCAGACCTAACATTACTTTCTCTGTACATAAACTTAATCAGTATCTCAATAATCCTACACTTTATCACTGGTTGCAATACAAAAAAGTTCTCAGGTATCTTCAAGTTACAACCACTCATGGTCTATATCTTCAAAAGGAGGGAACACTTGAATCTGTTGGTTTAATCGGCTACTCTGATGCTGATTGGGCGTGTGATGTTGATGATCGAAAATCTATTAGAGCTTATTATATCTACCTCGATAATAATTTGATTTCTTGGTCATCTAAAAAGTAAACTTTTGTAGCTAAGTCAAGTAGTGAGAGTGAATATGGGACTCTATTTTCAGCAAGCTCATAACTCTCCTGGTTACAATCCTTATTGTCAGAGTTTAATATTGTGCAAGTACCAAATATAATTTTTTGGTGTGACAATCTGAGTACTAGAGAATTAGCTTGGAATCCTATTATTCACTATAAGTCTAAGCATATTGAATTAGATGTTCACTACATTAGAGACAAAGTGCTTAGAAAAGAGTTGGAAGTGAGATATATTCCTACTGAAGAACAAATTGTTGATGTTCTTACAAAGCTTTTTTCATTTCCTAACCTCAACTACTTTCGATCCAAGCTCAATGTCATCAGCAGGCCATTGAACTTGAGGGGGGATGTTAACAAAGCTCATACTTGCAATGTGGACAGCAGAGCAGAGGATCACAGCTGCAGCAGCAGCAGAACAGAGGATCAAAGCAGCAGCAACATTCAGTTATGAATTGATGACATGGCTTGCTAGCTAGCAGCTGATGGTTATGTAATTGGTCGTGCACATACTAATTAGCTCAAGCTATTGTGATTAGTTACTAGAAGTAGTTCATTAGCTATAGTTAGTTACAACAATTTGAGCTGAGCTACAGCTTTGCATATAAAAGAACCTCTTATACATATCAGTGTGTGTGGTTAATAAAAATGATATTCTAGAGAAATATCAAATCCAATTCCTATTTTCCTTCAATTTTCTCACTAGTTTCTCAGCCGCCAAACAATATTTTCATTCTTTAACTTGGTGGGTATAGCTTGAATAACAATTTACACCAAGGTTACTCGTCCAGCTAGGGATAAGTGCAATGAATTCCTTCCCAATGATTTTTTATCCACCTTATTCACAATCTACTGATAGCTTGCCTTCCTAACTCGATTATGAAGTAAAGGCATTCCAAGATACTTGCTAAGGTTGTTTATAATAGAAAAACCACACACTGTAACGATATTCTTGGCCCTAACCTGCTCTACATTCTTAGAGAAGAAAATTTGTGTGTTTTCCTTACTGACCATCTTACTAGAGCTTAAACAAAAATCTTCCAAAACTGAATTGATAGTTCTGGCTTGTTGGTGAGTTTCTTCCGCCAACAAAAGTAAATCATCTGCGAAAAAAAAAAAGATAGGTTAGTAGAGTACTTTTTCGAGAGAGGTGGATGGGCACGACTGCATTATGGATGCCATGGCCAAGGTGCTCAATGCATAAACAAAAATATAGGGAGACAAAGGATCCATTTGACGAATCCCGTGAGTTAGGGTGAAAGGATGGGTGAGCTCTCCTTCCCGTAGAATTTGCATTCTCACCGTAGTAATGCACTCTATAGTGAGTCTAATAAAATCAGAGGGTAAGCCAACTTCAATAAGCATATCATGAATAAAATCCCACCTTAACCGATCATAAGCCTTCTCCAGATTGACTTTAATGGCCATGAACCCACCTTTGCTACTTTTCCTCCTCATTGAATGGACAATCTCTTGTGCCTTGACAATATTTTCAGTTATATTCCTCCCGGGGATGAAATTTGTTTGATTAGGGCCAATAAGTTAGGAAGGATAGCTTTTAGGCAATTGGTAAGGATTTTGGTAATTGTTTTATAAATGACAAGGAAAAAGTTAATAGGTCGAAAGAGCTTTATAATATCCGGTTGTTGGTTTTAAGGATAAGGACAATGAGAGTTTCATTTATTTTAGTGGGTAAGGGTTGCCCTCAAATATATTTTTTATGACTCTACACCCACGGTATTCCATTGGCTTTGGTAGAACAAAGCATGCAGCCCATCCACTCCAGGAGCCTTCAAATGATGCATGCCAAATATGGTGCTTCGAATATCCCCAACATTAACAGGCTACACCATCTCCCTTATCACATCACTGTCAACTGTTGGAAACATACAAGAGGATGGGTAATTGATAAACTCCCTACCATTAGACTTGAAACTTTTGATGAAGTAATGCACAGTATGATTTTTTATCTCATTTTTGTCATATAACCAACGCCCCTTGTTATTTTTTATGGCATCCACTTTGTTGCATCTTCTCCTACTAATGGTTTTCCTATGAATGAAAACTATATTCCTATCCCCACTAGAAATCCAATCACGTCTTGATTTTTGAAACTATAATATTTTTTTCCTGAGCAAGGACAACCTCTAACTCTTTTCTAAGCGTGGACTCATGTTGCATAAGCTTGTTAGAACTATGCCGCTGAAGAGCCTTTTGAATGCCACCTACAAGTGCAAGAAGTCTTTTTTTACGGTTAAAAATATTCCCAAAAGTCTTCTTGTTCCAAACCATAACGTCCTTAGTAAAAGTTTTTGTTGCATGAAAATAATTACACTCACTGTTCCAATAGCTAGCCACAAATTCAGTAAACTTCTCATCCGATAACCAAGCTGCAAGGAAGCGGAAACTTTTGATATTGTCCCTTCTGTTCCCAGACTTTTCAAACCTCATTAGCACCGGACGATAGTCAGATTAAATTTTTGGAAGATGAAAAACTGAAGCTTCCTCAAAAGTCGTTATCCATTCATCATTACAAATTGCTCTGTCTAATCTTTTAGCTAGCATTTCTCTAGACCAGGTGAATTTAGAACCCTTAAACTCAAGATCAACCATCTTTGCCTCGTGGAACCATCTATTAAATCGGCTACACACATAAATTCTTTTAGATAACCCATCTTGCTTCTCCTCAGCCTGTAGAATGGTATTAAAATCGCCACGAAGAAGCCACGGCCCTTTAATATAACTACCCATCTTCTCCAATTCACTCCATAAATGAGTTCTAAAGACATTAACAGGCTAGCATAAATAGCGGTGACCCATGACCATACCACATTGGTATCCATGACTTTGAAATGTATAAATTGTATATAGTTGAGGCAATATCGACAGTAATTGCATTATTCCACAATATCCATATGCCACCAGAGAAACCATCAGCTTTTACTCTTTGCGACCTTTCAAATCCGCTTAGCTGAATAAACTTGTCAGCTTTCAACCCACTGACCTTAGGCTTTAGTACAGCGGCTATGTCAACCTTATACACATAAATGAGTGATTTGAAGGCTCATTGAAAATCTAGAGAGGATACTCCTTGACAATTCCAAATGACTATTGATAAATTCATAATAAAAAGTGTATATACGAAAACATAGTAAACACGTTACAATGGTTCCTACATCATCCATCTCATCTTCAACTAAGGAAACCATACTATCAGAAGAGTCTATTCCTTCCTCACCACTCTCACCCATATAATCTTCATCTTTTGATCCATCATTTTCATCCTCACCAAATCTATTGGGCTTGTCAGGGGGTTTATCAATGTCATCCATAGCATTATCAATCGCCTTACCAGAGGGGGAAGGAGTAAGGGTTTCTTTCTGATGGGAAATGACTTGTTTGGTATCAAGGGTTAAAGTTACTGTTGTGTGCTTGTCAGAGTTGACATGCCTCTACCATTTAATGGGCCATTTTTGCCACCTGAATTGTAATGTCGCTAAAAACCTCCTATGTAACTCCCTCTTCTAACATTGCCTTTTATTTGTGCATAATAATATTTAATTCCTTTTATTTTTCCTAACTATCTCTACAAACTTCTCTTACATCATCACTTATGTCATTGCTTATGTCATCAATACTTTAGAATTAAATATTTTATATTATTATTATTATTATTATTATTATTATTATTATTATTATTATTATTATTATTATTATTATTAGTTTAATACTTAAGGGGCTTGTTAGTCTAAAGTTGATTCTATTATATTCAAGTGAGAAAGTTGTACCTCACAAATGCAGCTCTCTATACCTCCAACTGAGTATGATGCTCTCATTAAAAATAATACTTGGAATCTTGTGCCTATATGCTCATCTTATAAACTAGTTGGATGCAAATGGGTGTTCAGAACCAAGTACAACACAGATGGCTCAGTCTCTAAATATAAAGCTAGATTGGTGGCCAAGAGATTTCATCAAACTGCAGGTATTGATTATTCAGAAACCTTTAGTATTGTAGTAAAGTCCTTGACAGTGAGAGTAATTCTAAGTCTGGTTTTCATGAAAAGTTGGAAGGTTAGACAAATTGATTTCAATAATGTTTTTTTAAATAGGGATTTATGAGAGGATGTGTATATGACTCAGCTTGAGGGTTTTGTATCCAAAGAAGGCTATATATGCAAGCTTAATAACACATTATATGGATTGAAACAAGCTCCAATAGCTTGGTATGATAAACTAAAAAGCTACCTTACCGCTTGGCAATTTTTTAATTCAAAAGCTGACACTTCTTTATTCATCAAACGTGATACTGAAGGTAAGATCATTGTGTTAATTTATGTTGATGACATTTTGGTTATTGGTCCTGACTCAGCATTACTTAAAGATTTCATTCCTAAACTCTATAAGGTCTTTGCTCTCAAGGATCTGAGATTAATGGCCTATTTTCTTGTGGGCAGTTTGTTTCACAACTTATAGTATGCATTTCTCACAGACAAAGTACATTAAGAATCTGTTGAGAAAAGCCTCAATGCAGGATTGCAATGGTTTTGATACACATTTCAGCAATGGTTTCAAACTAGAGAAAAATGTTAAAGGACCTCTGGTGCAAGAATTTGAAGAGGCAGCACTTTATAGAAGCATTGTTGGGGGTCTTTAGTACTTCATTCTCACCAGACCTGACATTGCTTACTCTGTACATAAACTTAGTCAATATCTTAGTAATCTTATACTTTAGCACTGGTTGGCATACAAGAAAGTGCTCAAGTAGCTTCAAGTTACAATCACCCATGGTCTATATCTTCAAAAAGATGGAACACTTAAAGTTGTTGGTTTAACATGCTACTTTGATGTTGACTGGGCGTGTAATGTTGATGATCGAAAATCTATTAGAGCTTATTGTATCTACCTTGGTAATAATTTTATTTCCTGGTCATCCAAAAAGCAAGTTATTGTAGCTAAGTCAAGTAGTGAGAGTGAATATAGGGCTCTATCTTTAGCAAGCTCAGAACTCTCCTGGTTACAATCCTTACTGTTAGGGCTTAATATTGTGCAATTACCAACTCTAATTCTTTGGTGTGGCAATCAGAGTACTGGAGAATTAGCTCGAAATCCTATTTTTCACTGTAAGTCTAAGCATGTTGAATTAGATGTTCACTACATTAGAGACAAAGTGCTAAGAAAAGAGTTGGAGGTAAGATACATTCCTACTAAAGAACAAGTTGCTGATGTTCTTACAAAGCCTTTATCATTTCCTAACTTCAACTACTTTCGATCCAAGCTTAATGTTATCAGCAGGCCATTGAGTTTGAGGGGGGATGTTAAGGAAGCTCATACTTGCAATTACTATTTACAAATGGTATAATCAAAAGAGGGTGTTTAAATCCCTTATTGAAAAGTTGAGGATCTACATCGCCATGCATTTCCCCAAACCTTGTATATGTCATATTCCCTTGTTTACGCCTCAAAAATTGTTTGAATATTTAAAAAAGAATTCAAATAGATTTTTTATGTAATAAATGATAGAATTTGACAAACATTTGTAATTAGTTATATTCCTCTTGCTGAAAGGTTCAAAAAGATATATTATATGACCAAATCGATATCATTTGAGCTATCTGACAGTACCAAAAAAATCCTATGTCATAATACCAAATTACATTACAAAGAGAACAAATTATCGTGTCAAAAGTCCTCTCTTTAGGAGTTTTCTCTGAAAACAACTAAGGATGAGAGATAAAATCGAGTCGTCATGACTCTTAAAGTCGCTCCTGGGTGGGTGGTTGGCTTTTAATGTCTTTCGCTGGTAGATAATTCTCAAGGCTTGTTATTGAAGATAAAAAAGTTTTAGCAGTAGTGTAGTTAGGAGGTCATAAGCAATTTAGTTCCAGAGCGCTTCCAAGCTAAAATAAATGGATTCAGAAGAGCTCATTAAGAGGTGCAGAGCTATTGAGATAAGTGATGAGGAAGAAGGATAAGTAACGTTTAAGAGCAAAATGAAAGCTAGAGGAGAAAAAATAGTAGCAGGTTGTTTAATTGGGAAAGTAATTCATACAAGGGGAGTTAGTATTGAAGGCTTAAAAGCTATGATGCAGAGGATTTGGAAAACGTCGCGAGAGGTTAAAATAGAAAGTCTGGGAGACAATGTTTTCATGTTTAAATTTGGGTTTGAGATGGACAAGCGAAGTGTTTTGGTTGGAGGTCCATGGCACTTCGATAGAGCACTGATTGTGGTTAAGGAACCAGCTGGGATCGGAGATGTAAATAAGCTGAATTTTAGCCAAGCGTCTTTTTAGGTTCAAATTCACGATGTTCCCATCATGTGTATGTCAAAGGAAATGGCACAGGAGTTGGGTCAAGTGATTGGTAAAGTGGAAGAAGTAGAAACAGATGATGTGGGGGACTGTTTTGGTGAATTTCTTAGGCTCAGAATTTCAATAGATATCACTAAGCCATTAAAAAAGCTTATTGAGCTCGAACAAGAAGGGAAAGAGGAAGATATCCCGATGAGAGTAATGTATGAGAGGTTACCGGACTTTTGCTTTTGCTGTGGGCGAATTGGGCATCAATATAGAGAATGCACACATTACAAATCCCAATCAAAGGATGAAATGGCTTACGGGCCATGGCTAAAGGCAACTACCATAACCGAAAGGTTAAAACAGAGCAGACGTAGAGATAGATCGGAGTCCGAACCAAGCAAAGATTATACAAACTCTCCAACGCCTAGGAAGGAAAATGCAAGTCAAAGTAGAATAGAAGAGGAAAGAAACAAGCTTGGGGGAAATGGGCAGTATAGAGGACGAAAATCGGATCCATCAAAATCCGGGTATGGATAGTTTGGATGGGGAAGTGGGTGAGGTTCAAAAGATGAGTCAAAAGCAATTAATGCAAGGGGACACAAGAGACAGAGAGCCAAATGATAGCTGTAAGGGTAACCACAAGTTAGATGTTAGCAACACAGCCCATGGGAATAGGTTCGAGGAATCTGAATTAAAAGGCGGGAATGTAAAACAGCTGGAAGAAAAAATTCAAGACAAAAAGCTGCTGGAACAGATAATGAAAGTTTGAAAAATGCGGGAATCATTGAGCGGGAAGGGGAGTGTCCACGGAAAGATTTAGAAGAGTTGGGCTACCAAAAAATAAACGGGCTGCAAACATTAATGGAATCTGAGGTGGAGGACATGGAAAACGGGCCCAAGATAGACAGAATAAAAGCGAGAAAGAAAAAATGGAAATACTAAGCCCGAAATATTGAAGGAAGAAGTGAAACAAGTGAAGAGATTGTAAAGATAAAGAGGCCCAGTAGCACAATGGGTTGGGAAAGCCCGAAGCCAAAAAGAAGTAAATTTACCTGTCCTCATAAGACTGTTTTATCATCACCATTCCAGAGAGCAACGAGAGCAGTAACTAAGCTAACTTTTGATAGAATATGTGATGGGTGGGAGAGGATTCAGAATGTTGAAACTAAAACATCGGCGGTGGCTGGGAGACGGCACCGCCGACAGCCATGAAACTCTTAAGCTGGAACGTTCGGGGCCTAGGGCAAGATCAAACATTCCGAGAAGCCCAACAACTCTTGTAGGAGAATAGGTCTCAAATTTGTTTCCTTTGTAAAACAAAGATGACGACTAGACAAATGCAAGAAAAACGAAAGAAGTTGAAGTTCTAGAATTATTTTGCAGTTAGTAGAGAGGGTTTGGGAGGTGGGTTGGCAATGCTTTGGAATCCTGACATCAATGTGGAAATCAAATCCTACAGCAAACACCATGTGGATGGTGTAGTCCACAGTGAAAAGGGAAGCTACTGGAGATGTATTGGCGTTTACGGGCACCCGGAATCAGACCAGAAAAAACACACGTGGGAACTGCTGAGAAGGTTAGCTGTTTTATCTTTTCTCCCTTGGTTATGCTTTGGGGATTTCAATGAGGTGTTGAACTTAAATGAAAAATCGGGAGGTAGAGATAGGAGGGCAAGTATGGTAATTGACTTTAGGGAGGCTATAAGAGATTGTGGCTTGATGGATTTGGGAAGCACTGGGTATCCATTCACTTGGTCAAACAGGTGATTTGGGGCTCACATTATAGAAGAAAAGTTGGATAAGTTCTTAGGGAACAGCAGCTGGAAGAGTTTTTTTTAAAGAAAATATAGCTTCTAATTAAATTTCGTGGAGCTCTGATCATAGTCCCATAATGATAGAGGTGCTGGAAAAAGGGAGAGAAACAAGATACACGAGGAAAACTTTTCATAGAACCCACTATGAAGATATGTGAAGTCCGTATGAAAAGTGTAAGGAGATCGTTAAGCAAGAATGGGTGGAGATGAGCTGCTGGAAGAATAAGAACCCGATTGACAGCTTTACAAGGATTTCAAATGAGTCTTTAGCGAGATTAAAGATATGGAGTAAGGAGGAGTTTAGTGGGAGAAAAAGAGAGCTGAAACGGCTAAAGAAGAAGCTCCAAGATTTAAAGAATGGGTGCTATCATTTGGAAAATTGGGAGAATATCACGCAAGTAGAAAAGTAGATTGTCAACATCTTTCTGGATGAGGAAATTTTTTGGAAGCAAAGATCGATGGCTGACTGGTTGAGGGAGCAAGACAAAAATAAAAAAAAATTCACGCAAAAGCCTCAGCTAGAAAAAAGAAAAACAAGATCAGTGGTTTGGAAGATGATAGTGGAAAGTGGATAGAAGAAGAGGGGGATGTAGAACGGCTGATTTGTGAATACTTTTCAAAAATCTTTGCCACAACAAATCCTTTGTTGGATCAAATGAATGCAGCGTTAGATGACTCGCCAGCCATGATTACGGCGAAGAGGGAAAGCTATTTGGAGCAACCCTTTACAAGGGAAGAAGTTGCTGAAGCTTTAGCCCAAATGTGTCCCACGAAAACTCCAGGCCCGGATGGACTTCCAGCAGTATTTTTTCAGAGACACTAGTGCTCAGTGAAAGATAGGGTGACCACAACTTATTTGCACGTCTTGAATGAGGGAGGTAATATTCAACCCTTAAATCACACTTACATTGCTATGATTTCGAAATTAAACAAGCCAAAGAAAGTGATTGATTTTATACCTATTAGCCTTTGTAATGTTATCTATAGAATCATAGCAAAAACAATAACTAATAGACTAAAAGAGGTGTTAAATGCTATCATTTCCCCTACCCAAAGTGCCTTTGTTCCTGGCAGACTCATCACTGATGACACTATTATAGGCTATGAGTGCTTGAATAAAATAAGACAGAGCAGAAGTAGTAGAAAGGGGTTGGTTGCTTTAAAACTTGATATTAGCAAGGCATACAATAGGGTGAAGTGGAGTTTTGTCAAACACACAATGCAGAGGCTGGGATTTTCTTCAAAATGGGTGAATTTGGTTATGACTTGTATATCCACAGCTAGTTTCTCGATTTTGATCATGTGCCAAAAAGGCTCATCTTTCCGCAAAGAGGATTAAGGCAAGGTTGTCCTCTTTCACCTTACATTTTCATCATGTGTGCAGAGGTGTTCTCGAATATGTTAGTGCAGGCAAAAACCCGAGGGCAAATTCAAGGGCTGAGATTCAATGGAAGCTTGTCAATCACCCACTTGTTATTTGCATATGATAGTTTGGTTTTTGCAAGAGCATCTAACATGGATTGTATGAAGTTAAAAGACATTTTTTATTGCTATACAGCTGCATCGGGCCAGGTTTTTAATTATGAAAAATCCTCAATGTTTTTTAGCTCGAGTACAAGCCAATTTCAAAGGGAGGCATTCAGGAACATATTTGGGCTGAATGCGGTCACAAAACATGAGAAATACCTTGGTCTTCCATCCATGGTGGGGAGAAGGAAGATTAGCTTTTTCAATGAAGTAAAGCTAAGGGTTTTAAACAAGCTTTCCAATTGGCAAAGCAAAAATTTCACCCGTGGTGGTACAGAAGTTCTCATTAAGGCTGTAAAGCAAGCAATTCCGGCCTATGCTATGAGTGTCTTTAAAATCCGTCAAGGCCTTTGTTCTGAAATTGAAAAAGCCATTGCAAGATTCTGGTGGGGATCCTTGGATACGCATAGAAGCATACATTGGGCGAGATGGGAAAGATTATGCCATGCCAAGATAAGAGGGGGAATTGGTTTCCGAGATTTTTCTAGCTTTAATCAAACCCTCATAGCTAAGCAGAGGTGGAGAATTCTGCACAATCCTGATTCATTAATGGCAAAAATCTTGAAGGCTAAATATTCCAAACACACTAATTTTATGGAAACAAAGCTTGGCTCAAATCCATCTTTTGTGTGGAGGAGTATTCTATGGGGCAAACAAGTGCTTCATAAAGGGCTGAGATAGAGGATTGGTAATGGGAATCAGGTGCCAGTTTGTGGTAGCAATTGGGTTCAAAATTTTGAGATCACTGAAAATGCCACCCAAGTTATTGTACTAACCGAGGCAGTTGTGGCCGATTTTATTGACGAGAGCAATAACTGGAGGGAAGAGTTGGTTGCTAAGTATTTCTCTAAAGAGGCTTAGAAAGAATACTGAGGACTCCACTTCCGAAAATCCCAAGACCGGATCAACTGGTACGATCCTTTGATAAGCATGGTTTGTATACAGTTAAGAGTGGCTATCAGCAGGCTATAAAGCTCAAATTCCCGGACAGACCATGTTGCTCAGATAGCTCCAAAACTCAGTGGAAGGTAATCTGGGCAAATGACATTCCGAAAAAAGTGAAAATGTTCATGTGGAGGGCAGCTCAAGACATGTTACCAATAGGGGAGAATTTGTGGAGAAAGAAAATTGTGGGGGATCCGATTTGCCAAAGATGTTATAATATGAGAGAAGATGTGTTTCATGCGTTAATTGGGTGTAAGGTTGCTCGTAAGGTCTGGAAGTTGACAGAAATTTATGAGGATATCAGGCGAATGGCCCACCAGGACATGTTGAGTTTGCTGCAACTCGCAGTGAAGATGAAGAAAGAGGAGATAGAGCAAATAATTGTTGTTTGTTGGGCAATATGGTACTCAAGGAATTATATTATGGAAGGGAAGAAGGAAGACCCCATGCCTCAGTAGCAAGAGCAGAAGCTATCGTGGCATCCTACAGAAGAATTAAATCTGGAAATGGTCAAGCTCTGTCTCAGCATCAGTACGACAACAAGAAAACTTGGGAACCCCCCTACCAGGAAGGTACAAACTGAATGTAGATGCTGCAATTCAAATGTCTAAGCAAAGAGGGGGTCTTGGAGCAGTAGTTAGAAATTCAAGTGGGGAGATCATGGCTGCAGCTGTTAAGAGAGTAGCTTTCAAAGGAAATGTGGCAAACATGGAGGCAGAAGCAGTGCTGCTCGGTATTCAAGTAGCTTAGAAAGCAAATTGTGCCCAATTTATTGTTGAATCAGATTAAAAGGAAGTTGTGGAGCTCACTTTAAACAAAAAGGAAAGTTTAGCTGAAATTTGTTGGAACATTGAAGAAATCCAGGCAGGGCTGAAAAACCAGGTCTCGTCAGCTATACTTTTTGTCCCAAGAAAGTGTAACGTAATAGCCCATAACTTAGCTAATGTAGCTCTAGAGTTTGAGGTTGCTGTCACCTGGATAGGTGACTTCCTTGTCCAGGTGTTGATGTTGTTCTCTTCTTCTTAATCTATTGAAAGCTTTACTTTCTCATCAAAAAAAAAAAAATTACATTACAAGGGAAAAATCGTCTTTTTACATCAATTCAGTAACAAATACAAGGGCAAGGTGTAAACATGTTAATTTCAGAAACTCGGGTATAAAGATGACCTTTGTATTATAAAGATGGACAGTAAGGGGAACTAGAAATATAAAGATGGAATCTGGACCCCTTCGTACGAAAATTATCTAGCTCTAATAATTAAACTAAAATAACTCATAAGTTGTTATTTTTCTTATGGTTTATATTAGGTATGTAACGGTTAATTAAAAAAATTAAAATCTAATTAAAATTGGAAGACCTCTTTCTTGTGATGGCAAGATGGCGGTCACATAAAGGCCTTTTTCTTGTAACTTGAGTGGATAAGAAGTATATTAGAGACCCAAGTTTCATCCCAGAAAATAAAAAAGGAAACCATTCACAACAGATCTTCTTTATGAAAACTAAATTACTTGATATATGGAACTTCTAAATAAGGAAAAAAGTCATTTATACCCCAAGATTTAGGAAAATAGCCACAAAGACCTTCAATTTTCAATACCATAATTCCTTTTAGACCATAATGTCCCTCAACTCTATAAATCCCAAAAAATAACTCTAAAATTTTATAATAAATAGAAATATGGCATTAAAATAAATGTAATAATATATACATTTCAAAATAATTTTAATATTTAAAAATATTTTAATATTTTTCAATCCATGAGACCCATTTTATTATATTAAAGTAATTTTTAATAATAGATAGAAACATAATATTAAAATAAATAAATTAAAACTAAAATTATTTTGAATATTATGTCAAGTTTAATTCTAATATTACTAATAGGGAGATTTTTTTAATTGTAAAATCTATTTAACCCAAAGATTTATTTAAAATCTTTATAACATTACAAATATATTATTAAAATAAATATAATAATTTAAAATTTTAATATTATTTTAAATATAAAAAATAATTTAATATTATTAGTCTACTAGACAGATTATATTATTTATATTAAATTTTTGTTAATTAAAAACCATTAAAGTCAATTTTTTAATTACTATAATTAAAGAGTTTTATGGATAAAAAAGGATTTTGATGTCCTTTTATTAAAACTTGCCAATTTTTATGATCATTTTCTCAAACTTTAGAGATGTAGGTGTCTTTTTTTCTTTAAATAACCATGCCACAGAGGATTAGAAATCGTTGCATTCTATGGTGCATATAGATTTTAGAAGACCGTCATAATTTTCTTGTCAAATTCATCTGAATTATCCAATTTTCTATAATTTCACAAATCAACTGGTTTACTTTAATTTGCTCTTTTCTAAATCGACTGTTTAGTCCCAAAAACACGGAAAATTCACCCATGATTTCTTGTTATTTCTATCCATGGTAATCTGCTTGGATCATTCATTTGACAATATGACTGGTCCGTTTATTGTGTTTTCTCCGCACAATAGGACTGAATGATAAAGCATCGTCCGATTATGTGGTGTAGATTTTAAGGGCATTTTATCTCGTCTCTTATTACTATTGTTTGCATCTTCTGTGAAGACTGATTTGGATGATGAGAACGATTTCAGAGAATTATCGTTTGAATATGGCGGAACACCATTTTTCTAGCTCCAAATTTTCTGTGGACTGCAATTCAGGTTGCATATTGAACCAGCTGGGGCCTTGTAAAAACTGAAAATAAGAACATGTGTTTATCATTTTCTATGGGTTTGCTGATAGCCTGATACCGCTCGAAATTATGCGATGCTCATTACGCTCGACAGATGGCCGACAATTATTCATTTCTTTTTTTGTTTTGTTTTATTCACAAAACAACCGCTCAAGTCAAATCAAAAGTGGAAAAAGATTTTCCACGTCTAAAGCAAAAGCTAGATAGATAATTACATACGACAATAATCATGTTGTAATGTATATATATATATATAGGTTTTGGCAAGATGACAATTCGTACGGTGATAAAAATGCTTGATCTTATCAGATCGATAATGACAAGGCAACGTCCGATTTGCTAGAGATTTCACGAGCTATGTTCATCATGCCTCTCTTGTCGCAATTACGAGAATTGATTTGGATGAGAGCGACTTTATTGAATTATTAGTTTTTTTGATGGTCCAGGCTCAAAATATATTCATCACTAATTTAACGTATAAAATAAAGAAAGAGGAAATAGACATTATAAATAAACAGAGTCAGGTTCCAATTGCTGAAATGATTGATTAAACAACCAGAATCATACTTTGAAAAAGTAAGATAAAAGTCAAGTAATTAATCGGGTCAATCTTTCTGGAGCGTAAAAAATAAAGTAATGTATGATGTGGCTGGAAAAGAATAATGATATGTGACCCTTAATATATTTCAACCGCTCACTTAATTTCCAAAAGTACCCTGACGTGTGACCCTTAATATATTTCAACCGCTCACTTATTAATTATCCCTAGTAATTTCTAAAAGTACCCCTGCTCATTTAGTTTAATTCTGCAGCTCCAAACTTAATTTCAATTCTAAGTGTTGGCCAACAATGGTCTCGGAACTGAGAATATGACTTTTCATAATATAATGCAGGCAAGTAGTGCAAATATTAACTCACTAAAATAAATAAATCAATACAAATTGCAAACAAAAAGTAGGGGAAATAAAACCGCCGAAAATATTAGAAACCTTGGAGAAAGATTGCTGGGTCGTTGGATTGTTGGTGTCGGTATTGTCTTGGCAAGCAAACGCGCCAATTTTCAATCTTTAATTTAGAAAATCAATTGTTGTGGTGGGCGTTTGGCAGGGGAGGAAATGAAGGAAATTGATGGAGAATGAGAGAAGGGAGAGAAGGAAAAAATGGGCACTTTTTGAAAATAAACATTATTTTACTAAGTATATTTTAATAATTATTTTAGATATTTTAAGTTAAAATGAGAAAAATAGGGGTTAGTGAGATAAATTATGGAGGTCAAATATCACTATTCTCTTAAAAAGAGTGAAGTTGTTGACAGTCCTTTATAGTCTTTATAAAACCTCACCTCAAAAAAAATTATAGTGAAGGAGAAATAAGAATTAAGCATACGTAAGTTCTCTCCCCCCCCCCCCCCCCCCACAAAAAAAAAGAAAAAAAGAAAACATAAGCAATCTTTTTCTCTTTTTAATTTTCTACTTGTTTCTTCCTATTTAACTAAGATAAATTGTACAAATTTAGAATAATCCATTATTCTTTTCATATTTCTTATTTATTTAATATATTTTATGTTTAAAATTGCTTTTCAAATTAAAATTTAGAATATGTGTAATTTAAACCAATGACTAACATCAAAAAATTTATCACCCAAAAAAATTTTAATTTCTATGTCCAGTAACAATAAGATTACAAAATAAAAAGAAAATAGCATAATAATACATTGAGTTTTAACAAAATAAAAAATTAGAAATGTATTTAAAAAGAAGAAAATTTTTAAAATGAAAAAAATATAACTGACAAAAAATGGGGTTTTATGAGGATATTAGGGGGTGCCGATAGTTTAACTTTCTTTGGATATCAAAATTATGCCCAATGCCTAGGGCCTTGTACAGCCCGAAGGATTTTACTCAATGGGCAAGCTAGTATTTGGGGGTAATAAAAGTTCAAACAAACTTTGAAAAATAAATGGTTTCAATACTACATTACAAACTGTTCAAAGTCGTATATATTTATTCCGATTTCAAATAAAATATCAAACGCCTGCTTAATTATAATATATATAATTAAGTAAAATCCTAAATATTCTGTATAATATAATGTTCGGTTTATGGTGTAAGTTAAAAAGCTAAAGCTAAATGTTTCTTTAACCTTTTGGAAATTTGAGCCAATTACTTAGGGTGGATTCGTGGCAGCGGCACATCAGCTCGACCACTTATATTTTCATTTAAATCCAAACGCACCATTAGTTGGCCCTTGTGGTTAAAATCATCTTTATTACATATCTATTTCATTTACAAGCTACTCACTTACTCTTTACTTTACTTGCTGCATGTTGGATTTGATTTAAATGTTAAATTACATATCTTAGATAAAAATTATTTTTTAGCCTTGAGAAGTTGGATCCAACAATTATGTTTTGAGTAATTTTTAAATTTAGAGTTTTATTTGAATTATTGACCAATGCGCTAGTGCCTAAATGAAAATTTACCAAAAAGATAAAAATAAATTACAAATATCAATTTCTTTTTTATAAAGTAAAATTGAAATACAACTTGCTAAAGGAAAGAAAACTTTGTGAATTTAGATAGATTTCTTTAGATTATCTTTTAATTATCTTTTACGACATGCGTATTTATATCATTATATAGTTAAGTTTCTTATTACCAAGAAAATCACATCAACACTTGATCAAAATTTTATTTATCAAATACTAAGAAGATATTAGATTCCTACTTTTATAACAAGTGAAATCTAGTTTCAATTTATGCTTTACAAAAGGTTAAAGGAAAATTACCATTTTCCCTCCTGCAGATGGTAAATGGAAAAAGACATCTACACCACTAAAGTTTGGAAAAATAGTTATCAACACTCCAAGTTTTCAAAAAGGGATACCAAGACCCTCTTTTAACCATCTCTATTATCTTAAAAAAAATGACTCTAATGTTTTATAATAAATATAAATATAACATTAAAAATAAATGTAATAATATTTACATTTTTAAAAAAAATTAATGTCTAAAAATATTTTAATATTTTACAATCTACTAGATATATTTTTTATATTAATGTAAACTTTATAATAAATAGAATCATAATACTAAAATAAATGTATTAAAATTTAAATTATCTTGAATATTATGTAAAATAATCGTTTCAATGTTATTAATATGTGAGATTTTTTTTACTTGTAAAATGTATTTAATGCGAATATTTATTTAAAATCTATAACAAATAAAAACATATTACTAAAATAAATATAATAATTTACATATTTAAATTTATTAAAATATTAAAATATTCTAATATTGTTAGTTTTTTGATAGATTACACTATTTATATAATATTAGCATTTATAAAAAAAAATTAAAGTCATTTTCTTGGGATAATAGAGGTAAAGGGTATAATGATCAAAAGAAGGTCTTGGTATCATTTTTTGGAAACTTGGGGGTGTTGATGAAGGCACATCAAAAATATTACAATACTTTGAAATCTACCATTTTTATAAACTAAATTTGTAAAATGCTATTTTTACACTTTGTTGTTAACAAGGAATCCGTTAGTGAATTTGTTTGAAAAGATGTTTTTATCCTTGAAATGTAATTTAACATTTTGAAATAGAATATTTTGAGGAAATGAAGTCAAATTCATATGTATAACAAATATACATATAAAGCCCTCAATGAGAGGAACAAAAATTTAAAGTAAATATTTTACCACGTTCTATTGTTTTTGAGGAAAATGACACATGTATCTCCAACACCCCCATATTTTCAATAAATGATGCCAAGATCCCTTATTGACTATAATACCCTTTATTTACTCAAAAAAATGACTCTAATTTTTTAGAGTAAATACAAATATAATATTAAAATAAATGTAAAAATATAGACTTTTTAAAATAATTTCAATATTTAAAAAATATTTTAATACTTTACTATCTTATATTAAATTAAAAAATTATAATAAATAGCAACATAATGTTAAAATAAATATTTAAATATTTAAATTGTTTTCAATATTATATAAAAAAATTTAAATATAATTAATTAATAAGATTTATTCCATTAATTGTAAAATCTATTTAACCAAGGGCATGTTTGATTTGAAGAAAGGGGAAGAGAGGAAAAGAGTGGAACGGAAGGGAAATGAGAAGAAATGAGTGAAGGAAAATAGTGAAATTAAATTTCATTGTTTGGTTTGACATAAAATTTGATAGGAAAAATAATTACAATTTTTTTTTTGGACAAATTTATTCTTTGCCTTAAATACTAAACTATCTATATTGGCAATGAAATATAATTTAATATCAATACCACACTTTTTCAATGTCAAAAAGTCCTAAAACAATTCATGATTTATTAGAATAAAATAAAATGGAGGTTTGGAGGAAATCGATGGCATTTCGACAGAAATTAGTGGCGGCCGATGACATTCCAGCAGTGGTCCGGTGGAGTTCGGGTGATAGTCTGGCGGATGTTTGGCGAGGATTGACCGGAGTTTCGGCGACGGTTAATTTTTATTCCTATATTTTCATATTAAATAAATAAGTTTATTTATTTTGTTAAGTTTCTTAAATCATTCATTAAATTTAATTAATATAAAATTATTTATAACATTAAATTGATGAAATAAAATTATAAATAATAATTACTAAGGGCATTAAATAAGCTAAAACGTTGAAGGGTAATTTTGGAAGTTTTGGTTTCCAATATAAGAGGAATTTAAATTCTTCACTCCTTAGTGTGGAAATCAAATTATACATTATGATGGATATTAAATTCTAATGGAAATTAAATTCTTATATATTTTGTCTAGCTAATCAATGAAAATAAAAATAGAACTTAAATTATTTCTCTCCTCCATTCTATGCTCCTAACCAAACAATGCCTAAAGATTTATTTAAAAATTTTGTAATAAATACAGATAAATTATTAAAATAAAAATAATAATTTGTATTCTAATGTTATTTTTATATATTATAAAATATTCTAATATTCTATTAGATAAATTAGATTATTTAAATTATATTTATTTAAATTATATTTGTCTTTATTAGAAAAATCTAAAGACCAATTTTTTAATTACTATTTACAAAGGCTATTATAGTTAAAAGGGGATTTTGGTGTCCCTTATTAAATTCTTAAAGGTATATAACTATTTTCTCAAACTTTAAGTGTAACTGTGTAAGTGTTCTTTTTCCTTGTTTGTGCCTCAAAAACTTATTTCAATATTTAAAAAAGACTTCAAATAGATTTTTGATGCAATAAATGACAGAATTTGGCATACATTTGTAATTAGTTCTATTCCTCACGTTGAGAGGTTCAAAAAGACATGTTATATGATCAAATCTGATATCATTTGCCCTATCTAACAATATCAAACAAATCCTGCATCATAATATTAAATTACATTACAAGAGAAAAACTGTCTTTTAGAAACTTGGGTATAAAGATAAATTTGTTACTGTTGTAATATTTTTGGCCTTTGTCATCTATAAGGTGAAAAAAGAAAATAGTAATTTCCCAAGTTCAAATATGTGATTGAATATGTATAAATCATAAAATCAATAATAGAAGCAGAAGCGACTCCGCACTGACCCCACTTGTCAAATCACGATGATGACTTTGGATAACAAATCATGCCAAATGGACAAAATTAAAAAGAACTACTGAAGATAAAAACTGACTTAAATTATGCACGTTTTTTCGCATGCAACAATTCGATCTTATCCTCATCTGAGCTTAGTCTCTAGAGCTCTATAAATTCGAACTCTTCTATGTCTCTGAAAGATAACAAAATGAATACTCCTTTCGTGACTGCAATCTCCTTCCTTCTCCTCTCCTTTGCCACAAAACCTCTTGTGGCACACCCTGATCCTTTGGTTGATGTCAATGGCAACGAGGTCGAAGCATCCCGAGACTACTATGTGGTCTCACTAATTTCAGGAGCAGGCGGCGGTGGCCTCACCCTCTTCAGGGGCAGAAACGAACTCTGCCCGCTTGATGTTATCCAACTAAGTTCCGATTTACGAAGAGGAACACGTTTAAGATTCGCAACGTACAATAACACTAGAATTATCCATGAAAACGTGGATCTGAACGTGAGATTCTCGACGGCGACTCGCTGCAACGAACCAACAGTATGGAAAGTCGACAACTATGATCCATCAAGAGGCAAATGGTTTATAACAACTGGCGGCATTGAAGGAAACCCTGGAGCTCAAACTTTGAAAAACTGGTTTAAGTTTGAGAGAATTGGGAGAGATCGAGGTGAGTAAGAAGGATAAATTCTTATTTAGTCCTTTTATCCTGATTTAAGTAGCCGTTTGATCCTTCTATTTTAAAAAATACCGCAAACCCTTATAACGAAATATGTTGTATCTCATCCTTACTTTTTCTTTCATTTTAAAATAATATCCTTATGACAATATTATCAATATTAATTTATTTATTTATAAAAAATTAATTAATAAATTAACTAATAAATATTTATTAACAGATTAACCAATAAATTCAGTGTGAACAAATTAATATTTTTGCACTTATACAATAATTTTACTAATAACTATTTTAGAATTTTTATTAAAAGTAAAATAATAACATAAAAGTTTAAGGTGGCGTTTGTTTTTTAACTTAATGACTTAAAGTGACTTAACTTAATTAATTAAGTTAATTAGAGGTGTTTGTTTTTATAACTTAATGAGACTTTTTAGATAATTTTGACTTAATAAAATAAGCTAATTTTTTTGGCTTTTTACTTAATGGAGAAATCTGAATTAAGTCAATTACTTGCTAATGTCAAAAATATCTCTGTTTTATAATTTATTTTTCATGTCTATCCCAAAACTCACCCATATATATTTACCCCACATAAAAATATCTCTGTTTTTTCTTTCTTATATTATATACGATAAAATTTAAAATTTATGGTATTTTATATATTAAAATATTAAAATAATTATGTATTAACTTGAATATAGTTTTACTTATAAATGTTAAAATATTGTGGTATTTAATATATTATTTATTTGACATTCAAATTTAATAAGGATACAAATGTAAAAGTACATATTTTTAGCTTTTTAAGTTGAAAAAAACAAACAACTTAATACTTATTTTCTGAGATTCAGACGAAAAAACAAACATATTATTCAGATTCAGATATTCAGACCTATTCAGAATTCAGACTAATTCAGGTCTATTCAGATTTCAGATAAAAAAACAAACGCCACCTAAGTATGTTTCTTTTTCCTTTTAAGGTTAATTCAATGAAATGTCATTTTTTATCTTCATTAATATCCTTAAGAATATTATTGTAAGGATAATATTGTAAAAAAAAAAAGTAAGGACAGTAGTGTCATCACATATTTAAGAATAAGAATGTCATGGAATTTCGTTTTAAATATAAAGACTAAACGAATACTTAATTAAAAAATATAAGTATTAAAGGAGTATTTACCCTGAATAATAATGATTCGTGAACACAAAATTTGAAAGGGTTCCTCTATGATGATGTAATTTTTTTACAGCATCAATAATGTTTTTAATTGTGACCATTGGATTTAATCAATGGTACACAATATTTGTAGTAAAAACAAATAATGGTAAACGGTTAGCAAACGTGTAACGGTGGAGAATTTTGTAAAATAACTATGACCATCCTTAGAGTTTGAAACAATTTCACTTAAATAACATATTTTATTTAAAATTATTTTTCAATCCTCCTTTAAATTTGAAATGTGATAATTTTTTTTAAATAAATCTTCCAAAATCTATTACCATTAAGTATAAAATATAATGGTAGGTTATTTAACACAAATCAAATAAATAAGTTGCAATTGTAAATTTTATATATGATATAATAGTAATAAATAACACAACTAAGTACATATAATTAAGTAAATGTCATAGTTACATCAATAAACTCATTGTTGAGATTGCTTGTAACATAAAAAAGTACTTGATCACACATGTTTTAATAAAATTTAATATTGTATATTAAAATACTCATTATTTTATATAATATTAAGGGTTATTGTATAATTGATCATGAAGTATGTATTATTTTTAACACCCATTTAACATACTTATTCTCTGAACTTTATATTTATCTTACAATTAATATCCTTACATGATAGGAATTTTAAGTTTTATAAGCCTATATATTTTCATTTTATTTTCAAATATCACTTTGTTAATTTCATAAAAGTTAAATCTAATATATATTCCTAATGAGCTTTAATTTATTAATCGTGAAAGATTATTTTATTGATATCCTTTGATTGTAATTATAAAATTTTATGTTATTAAGAGTTATTACTTTTGTTATGATAATTAATAGTGACAATAAATAAAATATTGCCTCCAATAATATTTACGTGGGAAAAAAAGTGAAAGAAAATCATTTATATTTTTAGATTTTTATTGACATGGTAGGAAATTATCCCAGCCTTATAAAATTTAACTTCCACAAGCTTGTTTTCATTTTATTTTCAAATGTCACTTTGTTAATTTCATAAAAGTTAAATCTAACACATATTCCTAATTAACTTTAGTTTATGAATCATGAAAGATTATTTTATTGTTATTCTTTGATAGTAATTATAATTTTTTTATGCTACGAAGAGTCATTACTTTTATTATGATAATTAATAGTGACAATAAATAAAATATTACATCAAATAATATTTAATGGACAAAATGAGGAAAAAAAATCATTGTATGCTTTTATATTTCCATTATAAAGATATGGTTTGAGATACTTTAACTTATAATTTTGGCACAATATTTGAGCCACTAATATCTCATAGTCTAATGGTTGATATTGAAAGTTAAAGCAACATTTCATAATGTTATATCCTCCACCATTGAATTGCATGAAATAAATAGTTTAATTTTTTGATAAAAATTTAAATCAAAATATTTCTCACTCTATAGTTATATAGACATATATATTTTTCAATAATAATTGGTGAATAAAATATTTTTCATTTGTTGTGACTCATATAGTATTGTTAATAAAACACATATAAAATAGTTTATTGCAATACTTTCTATTATCATTATTGTTTAGGTATTAATGGTTTGTAATTAAATTCATACAATACAAATTATTACAAGACTTTGTGTTAAATAACCTGCTTGATATTATATTTTATACTTAATGGTAACTGATTTTGGAAGATTTATTTAAAAGAGATTATCATATTACAAATTTAAAGGAGGGCTAAAAAGTAATTTTAAATAAAATATACTATTTAAGTGAAATTGTTTCAAACTCTAAGGGTGGTCACAATTATTTTACAAAAATTATCCACCCACTTGTACGATTACCATTATTTTTAAATTATTTTTTTAGTACAAATAGTGTATACCATTGATTAGATCTAATGGTTCACAATTAATACATTATTGATGTTGTAAAAAAAATTACAACATCATAGAGGAACCCAATTTGAAAAGATAAATAATGACAAAGTGCGACAAAATCATCTCACTTATCCTGTATTGATTTTTTTTTTTACTGATTTTACAAAATGTCATGAAATTTTTTTTAAATATAAAAACTAAACGAACACTTAATTAAAAAAACATAAGTATTAAAGGAGCATTTACCCCGAATAATAATGATTCATGAACACAAAATTTGAAAAGACAAATAATGAAAAAGTGCGACAAAATCATCTCACTTATCTTGTATTGATTTATTTTTTTTTACTGATTTTACAAATTTTATATTTATGTATCATTGCTCTTTCCAGATGCGTACAAGATTGTTCATTGTCCTTCCGTTTGCGAATCCTGTGTATCCTTATGCAATGATGTTGGGGTTTCTTACGATGATAATCGACGTTTGGCTCTTACTAAGGAGCGCGCGTTTGCTGTTGTTCTATTCCCGGCTGATGAGAGATCAGCCTCATGCGTGTCTTGAATGCCCTTGTACCATTACTCTAAATAATGGACCGCGCTAGCTCCTTGACGCTTATAACATAAACAAAAATGTCATTGCTAGCTAGCCTATGTACCTTTTTTTTTTTTTTTTTGAAGTCTGTTATACACAGATATTACTGACATTACATCAGACATTACAATTGATATTTACAATCATACTATATAACTGGGACTACCACCATACATTGACACACTGAAGTATATGCCCAGATATTTTAAACCCTCTCTAATATTCGAGGGGTGCCTATCTACTCACATTTCGTGAGAGAGAGACTGTCTCCACTCAATTAATTGATAATTGAGGAAGAACTGAAACTAACCTCCATAATGCACTTATGGAAGCTCGAACCCTTGCACTCAACATTGTAAGTGTAAGGCTTCTCCCAATGGACCAAAGGCCCATTGGTGCTAGCCTATGTACCTTTGAACGGAAACTTGTAGTAGCATTAAATAAAAGCAGAATTTTGACTGTTTAATCTCTTACAGATTTGATTATGATTGAGGAGTTATAACTTCAAAAAAAAAAAATAAAAAATAACCTCGACAGTGATAAAAAATTTATTTTTTTAAAAATGAAATACTTCAATCAACTATGATAATATTTAGAGAAAATATCATTGCACTACTTTTTTTTATTTGATATTCTTCCAACTATCATAAAATTTTAATATGTTCTCTGCATTATTTTTCTTTGTAAATTTTTATTAATTAATTATTTTTGTACTAACACTTTTAAATAATTTAAATAAAATGAAAATTTTACCTCTAAATAAATTAAAAGACTATTTTATTTTATAAAAATTTGAAAATAAAAATTATAATTAAAAAATACTCCTAAATTTAATATAGAAATAAATCTCAAAATTAGAATTTTTATTTTTAATAAAAAAATATAATTATAAAAATAATTACAACATTTTGGGATTTAATAAAAATCCTCTAAATTATTAAAATTTTGGGATTTATTTTTTAATAAATAAATTCAATTATTTTAATAAAATTTTGCAAAATTATAAATTTTTAATAAAAATAATTATTAAAATTTTTCAAAATCTAAATTTAATAAAAATCAGCTGAGCACCTCTATTTTTGAATTTATTTTTTATTAAATTTAGAGGCATTTCTATAATTATATTTTTTATTTTTCAAAGTTTTTATAAGATAAAATGATTTTTTAATTTATTTAGGGGTAAAATTATCATTTCGTTTAAATTATTTAACAGCATTAGTGAAAAAGTGACTAATTAATATAAATTTAAAAAAAAATGTGATGCAGAGAATTATAATAGTTGGATGAACATAAGACAAAAGAAAAATAGTACAATGATAATTTCCCTAATATTTATATGCATTTTCATGGGAAGAGCTGAGAAATTAAAATTCTTGCAAGTGATAGGCTTAACCATTACAGTTAAGAAAAAAGTTGTGACAATCAGCTTATTCAGATATCTATATCTCACAATAATGGATCTTATCCTAATTAACAGGCTTTAAGACAATGAACCACACCGCGTAGTTAAACACATTTCAATTGTCTTGAACCAAACCGTGAAACAGATATCAACTGTCTTGATGCAAATAATTACGAGTAATATCTTGCTTAATATTTTGGACCGTTTGTTAATGAATGCAATGTACAGAGTATCTTTAATTCTTAACAAGGATTCGTAAGGGTAAATATATTACAATATATAGTATTTGAGTCAGATCAATCCTAGATATTTTATTAGAATTTGCCTTGTTTTTTATTTGTATTTGAGTTTTTTTTTTTTTTTTTTTTCTCTCTAGCTAGTATAGTTTATATATATTAGACCGGTAACCTTTTTCTAGACTATTTTATTAGAATTTTCCTATAGACGTACTCTTACTTAAAATTTAGCTTAAAAGAGAGTTACCTCAAGTTTAATTATTAGACCAGAAATAGGATACTAAAAAATAAAAATAAAAAACAACTTGACTTGATCCCTAATAATAAACTAGCCTCGGCATATTTATTAAACACTCAGGCCAAGTTCTGGTTCATGCCTCACCTTAAAAAGCTTGATACTAAACCGAAAGCTAGAAAAATGCTAGAAAATAAAAATATAATTTATTTCAATCAGATTTATCCAACCAATAACATATACTTAAAGTTCTAAATCCTTTGACCCAACTTTTAAATCCTAATCTAATAAAAACAAAATTTCATAAAGTACGAAGCTATTTTACAAATTTAATTTAATTTATAAAAACACCTTTTAATATATTTAATAGTTTATAACGTTTTATTTTTATTATATAGGCCTTAAAAGTTGGGGCTGAAGGATTTAAATGTTGTTATGGATGGGTTAAATAGATACAAAAATATATATTTTAACTTTACTCGTTTTTAAGCATTTTTCTTGCTTTCAAGCTGGATTCAGGTTTTTTAGGTGAGACCCAAGGCCAACATAAAATGTTTAGAAAACATGCCCAGGCCAGGCTACCTAGGCTCGGGTCAAGCGGATTTATTTTTCCATCCTTAGTATTGAACTAATAATATAACCTTAAGATAACTATCAATTCTTGAGCTATCTTTTTATTATGAATTGGGCCTATAGGCTTCTATACCATGATGAAACTCACAAATTTATTGTTGATTGAAAAAATATTTAACATCTTAATGTGATCCTTTCTAATTACATTTATTTTATTTATGAAATTATCCCTTTTTAAAAAAAAAATACAATCTTTTAGCTTTCAATTCAGCTTAAAAAATTTTCTTGGCCATGAATTTTTGGATGTCATTCATTGGTTTAAATTAAACTATTTCAAATCATAATTTGAAAGGAACTTAACTAAAAAAATACATAATCAGTAAAAAAAATGGGGAAAAACCAATAAATTATTTGAAGTCTATTTTGGTTAGATAGGAAGTGATAAATAGAAAATTAAAAAAAAAAAGGGATTGATTATGAATTCAAATAATTTGTTGGAAAAAAAAATATGTGTGTTTAATTCTTATTTGTCTTTAACTATAATTTTATTTAAAGTGGAGTTTTATAAGGATAACGAAGGGGTACCAATAACTTCACTTAGAAAATAGTTTTTGGTCTAATGATATGAGTTTAAGGCAACGTTAACTCTTGTTTTAACTTTTTAATATGAGTTAAACTTATAAACTTCAATATGATCACGTCATGACCCTCTACATCAAAAAGATCTTATTATATTTCATTTTTTTTCTTTTACTAATTGTTGAAAATAAAGACTAGTATAGATAAGGGTAACAATTGATTTTTGTAAGCATCAAGGCTTAACTTATTGATGTAGGAAGTTAATTTATGTTATTTTAGGTAATTTAGGATTCTAGAATATTTATTGTTTAAATATTTTCTATTTTAATTTGAGTCAATTATAGTATGTATCTTAGTCTTTTATTTCCATTATAATTGTGATTTAATTTCCCTTTTTAAGTTAACTTAGGAAAGTGAATTTTCTCTATTATAAATAGAGAGGTTTTGTTATTGTTTTGGGATCTTCATATTCAATTATACACATAATTTTCTTTCGGATGATCTATTAAAATCTCTCTTGTAAAGTCGTTTGGATTAGAGCATTATTTAATCTCGCATTACGCGTTATTAAAAATCTCATTGAGTCGTTGGATTAGATCTCGAACAAGATCTAATCATGTCTCGATTAGAGTGTAAGCTAATCGCGCGTTGGCTTAGTTCAGTACTAAAATGATATCCAGTGTTTTCTATCCGATCAATTCCACTTCCACTACGCTCGTTCCATCAATTGGTATTAGAGCGGTTCTGTGCGATTCGCACAGCTTTCCTAGATACCTAAATCCTCTAGATCCACTCATATCAAATCCACCACAAAAAAAGCACAAAAATTAAAAATTCCCAATTTGACAAATTAACAAACCCTAGCCGCCACCACACTCCACCCACTGCCGCCACCGAACCACGGCCACCATCATCACTATTCAACCCACCACCAGACTCGCCATCATTCGGCGGCCAAACCCCAGCCATCACCACTTAACCGCCAACTGAACCACCACAAATCACCAACCCTAACTCGCAGCTCCACCGATCAATCCACCACCGTTTAGCCACTTTCACCGCCAGCCAACATTGCCATCAAACTCACCAGCCACCGCCGGCCAAATCCCAGCCAGCTTCGCCTTCAGCCGCTGCCATTTAGCCACCGCACAAAAGCAACCAAATCCCGCAAGCCATCACCCTTAAACCTGCTGCCTACAACCTTCACCACCGTCGACCAGTACCGCTGCCACACTCTGTTGAGTGTTAGAAAATGTATATTTATAAAGGAGAAAATCGTCATTTTACATTTCAAGTCTTACTAACAACCCTTACTTTTATGTATTTAAAGTTCTTGTAATTTAATTATGTGTGTTTTATTTTAATTAAGTATTTTGTGTATTTTAGGGCATCATAGTCATTTCACAATAAACGAGAGATCAAACGGTAAAACGGACATTGCTTTTGAACTCAGGACGGTCGAAAACCTTAGGAGGAGCATAAAAGGAAAAATGGCACTGTTCACATGTACGGTACTATTCACATATATAATACTGTATACGTTACTGTTCACGACACTGTTCACATAGACGGATCAATGACGTGGCATTGACCGATGATGTGGCATTGGCCGATGAGGTGTTATGATCCCGTTGGTCTAAAATTCTTATGAACTGTTGATGGTGACGTGGCAGCATATTAGTGGACTAAAACTTGCGAGTACAGTACATGCATTACACAAGATTATTTTCAACCAAACCGCGTTACTATTCAAAGCCGGGTCAAACCGTGTTACTGTTCACCCGCGTGGTCAAACCGCGTACTGTTGACTGATGACGTGGCGCAATCCTGAGCGTCCAAACTGTTTTTAATCCGATGGCCATGATTTACTCAATGTATCTATAAAAAGGCCTCCTAATTGGATATCTCTGAATCCATTTGTGGACTCCATTTTCTGTAATTCCTTCTCCATCTTGTATTTTCTACGTATTTTAATAAATTTCCATTTTGCCCCTAGTTCAATTATGAGTAGCTAATTTTCTTTCAAGCTTGGGTTGAAGGTGAAATCTCAACATGTGTCATGGGCTTTATTTGGTAAATTTACTTTCTCTTCCCCTCTAATTTTTGTGGATGTTTTGACTTTCATCGACAAATAATACTAATATTGTCTAGTACTGCCTTGGTTTCACCGGCCCCCTAGTACAAGGTTATTATTATTTGGCACGATAAGCCCTTAGCACCATATTGATTAGAGCGTGGTTCATGAGGTGTGGATTCCCCCCTCATGATTTAATTGGCATTAATAAGGATTATTTAGCCCATGATGCATGTTGATACGGATCCGGATACCCAAGTGCTTCATTTCAATAGATTTCTCTTCAATTTATTCTCGCCATTGCAATTTCAATTTTAGGATAATTTAAATCACTTCCACCACAAATCCAACCACCCATTTACAAAATTAATTCTATACATAATTAAAATCCAACTCCTCGTGGGATCGACACTCGTCACCATTAGTCTATTCTACAATAGATTCGTGCACTTGCGAGTTCAATAAAATTTGCACAACAAGTTTTTGGCGCCGTTGCCAGAGAGGTAAGTAATTTTAATTCATAGAATTAATTTTTGTGAATAATTCCATTTAATTGTTTTTTTTTATTTTTTTTTCTTTAAAAAAAAAGAAAAAAAAAGTGAATCTACATTTAAAGGTTAGTATTTCTTTTCTTTTTCTCTTCTTTAAAATTCTGTAATTTATTTTTCAATTTATTTTTCTTTATAAATTTTTTTTTGGTTTATCTTATTAATTTATTTTTAGTTAATTTATTTCACGTATTTATTTTTGTGTATTTTTATAGTAAGGTTGTAATAGCGCAATAAGGTTAGTATCGAAATTTCTCTTTCTTCTTTATTTTTATTTGTTTTGTTCCCATTTATTTTTGTATTTCTTGCATGCATGGTCGTAGGTCATTATTACCTAATCTTGAACATATAGACCTTGATCTAGAAAAAATACTTCGCACACACAAACACGTTAAAAATCAATTTAAAATGGATTTGCAACCACAGGAGAGGCCATTTAAGGACTATTTCAGTCCCTTAGCTAATTTGAGCACATCATGCATAAGATACCCAAATGTAGCTACTAGGAGTTTTGAGTTAAAACCTAGTGTGCTAAATTGTCTCCCAACATTCTATGGCTTAGAAAATGAGGACCCATATAATCATCTGAATGATTTTCATGCTATTTGTCAAACTTTTAAATACGAGAATTTTTCAGACGATGATGTTAAACTCAGATTATTCCCCTTTTCTTTAAAAGATAGAGCTCGTTCATGGCTTAATACATTGCCTGCTAATAGTATTGCATCATGGGAACAAATGGTAACAAAATTTTTGAATAAATATTTCCCAGTGTATAAAACCAATGCTATTCGCAGGGAAATTTCATAGTTTACCCAGAGAGAAGACGAGCAGTTTTTCGAAACATGGGAGCGATTCAATGGGCTACTTTTGAAGTGTCCACATCATGGGTACGAGAAATGGCACCAATGCCAATACTTTTTGGAGGGATTATTGCCGAATGTGCAAGAATGACTAATGGCAACAAGTGGAGGAGAGCTAATGTCAAAAAGTGCATCAGAGATTTGGGAATTCTTCCGGCAACAAGCGGATAATTCCCAACAACGGAGTCGGTCACTCAGGAATACTAAAAGAATTAAAGGAGTAAATGAGGTTCAAATTGGCGAGTCAACTTCGGGAATCAAAGAAGTCAAGGAGATGGTTGAAGGTCTCGCTCGACAAATAGCATCGTTATCGACTGCTAAATCAACAGAGCCACATGACCATGACTCATACTCAGATCAAGCCAATGTCATAGGTGTAATGAGAAAACCATCAAATTACAACCCATACTCCAACACATATAACCCTGGATGGAAAGAGCACCCCAATTTTTCATGGTCTCAAGGATTCCAACAGAATGGACCAGCAGCTCCAGCTCCACCAATGCAATCAATTCCTTAAAATCCTCAAGCCTCTCAGCCACCATTTAGACCATACAATCAAAACCAGAACTACTCTCAACCCAGACCATGGGAGGATTCATTTCAGAATCTCAAGAATGTTACTCACTCCACGATTGAGCAACAGAACCGCACCATTAATGGACTACGAAATGAGTTAAGAGCGGGCTTCAACTCACAAGCCCAATCAGTTTCAAGCCTCGAGAAGATGGTGGGACAGCTTGCTTATTCAGTTCAGACCTTGGCAATGACCGTTGAGAAAGGCAAGTTTTCAAGTCAACCAGTGCCTAATCCTAAAGGAGTACATGAAGCAAGTATCAGTTCACCACAACAGCATGGAGAGGTCAAAGCAGTCATGACCTTGTGAAAAGAAAAAGAAGTCGACAACAAAGTGGAGATGCCGGTGACAAAAGAAAATCAAATTGTACCTGTTAATATTGAGGACTCACCATTGGAAGAGAAAGAAGAAACCAACCCACGAGAATATGTTCCAAAAGCTCAATTTCCTTAGAGGTTAGCTAAAGGAAAGAAGGGAAAATCCACAGGTGAGATTCTTGAAATCTTCAAACAGGTAAACGTTAACATCCCTTTACTTGATGCTATAAAACAAGTTCCATCTTATGCCAAGTTTCTTAAAGATCTTTGTACTAAAAAGATAAACATTCATGTTCAAAAGAAGGCATTTTAAACAGAAAACGTTAGTTCTATACTCCAACATAAAATTCATTTAAAATGCAAAGACCCAGGCTTCCCCACTATCTCATGTAGTATAGGGAACCACACAATTGAGAATGCTTTGTTGGATTTAGGAGCTAATGTAAATCTGTTGCCTTATTCAGTATTTTTGAAACTTGGACTTGGAGAATTACACTCAACTCCAGTGGTGTTACAGCTTGCAGATCGGTCCACGAAAATACCTCGTGGTATTGTGGAGGACGTGCTTATCCAGGTAGACAAGTTTTATTTTCCTGTTGATTTCATTGTAATTGACACTCAACCAATACAGGATTCAAGGAAGCACATCCCCATTATTCTAGGCCGACCTTTCTTGGCAATTGCGGATGCTCACATTCAATGCAGGACTGAAAATATGCAGTTGTCCTTTGGCAACATGACTATGGAGCTGAACATCTTCAACATTGCCAAACAACCTCACAATGCAGATGATGAAATTGTTGATGTGGATTTAATAGAAACAATAGTTGATAATACATTTCTTTCAAACCTTAGTGATGATCCTTTACAAACATGTTTAACTCACTTTGGTTTGGATTTTGATATTGACAGATCGGTCGATGAGGTCAACGCCCTGCTTGACTCAGTACCATCCATGGACACTAATAAATGGAAGTCAAGAGTTGAACAACTAGCACCATCAGAGAAGAAACTCATCCCATCATCAGAATCACCACTGAAACACAAGCTCAAACCATTACCCAACACATTGGAATATGCGTTTTTGGGAGAAGAAAGCACTCTACCGGTAATCATCTCATCATCCCTAAACGACGAACAAAAAGGTAAGTTGTTGGATGTTTTAAAAGAGCACAAAGGGGCATTAGGATGGACCATAGCGGACATAAAAGGTATAAACCCAGTAGACTGCATGCATTACATTCACCTCGATGAAAATGCTAAATCTACTAGGGAAATGCAACGTCGGTTAAATCCTAATATGAAAAAAGTTGTTAGAACTGAGTCCTTAAGCTATTAGATGCAGGTATCATTTACCCCATTTCTGATAGTTCATGGGTTAGTCCTGTACAAGTTGTCCCCAAAAAGTCAGGAGTCACAGTAGTTACGAATACCGATAATGAATTGATACCAACTAGAGTAACTACAGGATGACGTGTATGCATTGATTATAGAAAGTTGAATTCAGTCACACGTAAAGACCATTTTTCTTTACCATTTATTGATCAAATGCTTGATAGATTAGCAGGTCATGAATTTTATTGCTTTCTAGATGGCTACTCAGGATATAATCAGATTCCCATAGCACCAAAAGATCAAGAGAAGACCACTTTCACTTGCTCTTTTGGCATTTTTGCATATATGAGAATGCCATTTGGATTATGTAATGCACCTGCTACATTTCAACGATGCATGTTAAGCATTTTTTCTGATATGGTTGAACGATTCCTTGAAGTCTTTATGGATGAATTTTCTGTTTTTGGTGACTCATTTGATCAATGTTTACATCATCTAACATTAGTTCTGCAGAGATGTATCGAGAAGAACTTGGTCTTAAATTGGGAGAAGTGTCATTTTATGGTAAAAAAAAGTATTGTTCTCGGTCACATCATTTCAAGCAAAGGTATTGAGGTTGACAAAGCCAAGGTGGATCTCATTTCTAATCTTCCTCCACCCAAAACAATCAGAGAAGTAAGATCTTTCCTTGGGCATGCTGGTTTCTATAGACGTTTCATTAAAGATTTTAGCAAAGTTTCTAGACCCTTATGCAATTTACTTGCTAAGGATGTACCTTTTATCTTTGATGATTCATGTCTTGTGGCATTTGAAAAACTAAAGTAGTTGTTGACATCATCACCCATCATTCAGCCCCCAAACTGGAGCTTACCATTTGAGCTCATGTGTGATGCATCTGATTATGCAGTAGGGGCAGTATTAGGACAAAGAGTTGATCGAATTCCCCATGTTATTTACTATGCTAGTATGACATTGAATGATGCACAGTTGAACTATTCAACTACTGAAAAAGAAATGCTAGCAGTAGTGTTTGCATTAGAGAAATTTCGATCTTATCTCATTGGCTGTAAAATAATTATATTCACAGATTATGCTGCTCTTAAATATCTTTTCACAAAGAAAGATGCAAAAGCTAGACTAATTCGTTGGGTGTTATTTTTATAAGAATTTAACTTGGAATTCAAAGATAAGAAAGGCACAGAAAATGTTGTGGCGGACCATCTCTCTCGTCTCCATTTTGACACAATCACAGAGCTGTTAATATTGAATAAGTCATTCCCAGATGAACAATTAATGAGTGTGGAAGTATTACCTTGGTATGCTGATATAGTTAATTATCTTGTTACAGGTAAACTTCCAGACCATTGGACCAAGCAAGACAAGGCTAAATTCTTTGCAGAGATAAAGAATTTCTTTTGGGATGACCCGTATTTGTTCAAGTATTGTGCTGATCAAATTGTTAGACGATGTGTCCCAGAAAATGAAATTCAGAATATTCTTTCATTCTGCCATGAACAAGCTTGTGGAGGCCATTTCAGTGCTAAGAAAACGGCAACTAAAGTTTTACAATGTGATTTTTATTGGCCAACTATATTTCGAGACGCTTACACTTTTTGTTCTTCATGTGATAGGTGTCAATGAATGAGGAGCATTACGCGAAGGAACATAATGCCACTAAATCCAATTTTAGTGGTTGAGATTTTTTACGTATGGGGTATCGATTTCATGGGACCCTTTCCCTCTTCTTTTGGCCATTAATACATATTGGTTGCTGTTGACTACGTATCGAAATGGGTAGAAGCAATTCCATGTAGAACCAATGATCACAAGGTGGTGATAGGATTTTTGAAAAGCAACATTGTTTCGCGCTTTGGATTCCCTCGAGCAATAATCAGTGATGGTGGTGCCCACTTTTATAACAAAGCATTTAAAGCTCTTTTGACAAAGTATTCAATTACTCACAAAGTGGCGACCCCATATCATCCGCAAACCAGTGGCCAAGTTGAGATCTCCAATCGAGAAATAAAGCATATATTAGAAAAGACGGTGAAGCCGGACATAAAAGATTGGTCATTAAGACTTGATGATGCATTATGGGCATATAGAACGACTTTCAAGACCCCGATTGGGATGTCACCCTACAGGCTAGTGTATGGAAAAGCTTGTCACCTACCTGTAGAACTCGAACATCGTGCATATTGGGCCATCAAGAAATTCAACTTTGACATACAGCAAACCAGCTCAGAAAGAAGATTACAATTGGCAGAACTTGAAGAAATTCACAATGATGCATACGAAAATGCCAAGATTTACAAGCAACGAATGAAAGTCTTTCACGACAAGCAAATTATGAGAAAATCTTTTACTTCAGGTCAGAAAGTGCTTTTATTCAATTCTCGCTTGCACCTATTCCCAGGTAAGTTACGCTCTCGATGGTCTGGTCCCTTTATTGTTCATACTATTTTTCCACATGGGGCAATTGAAATTAAGGACCCAAATAACGATGTCACGTTTAAAGTTAATGGTCAAATATTAAAGCCATATCTAGAGTACCAACCACATGGAGAAGACACCAAAATAAATTTGAGTGACCCACCAGATTTGAATTGATTTTTTTTTCTTTTCATTGATTTGATTTTTCTTTCTTTATTTTTATTTGCTAATTGAAATTATTTTTGCATAAGTGTGTTTGTTTTACCATCAAGTTTTTTCTTATCATTGTTAATCATGAGTACCATACTTAGACCGTTCCTCCTGAACATTCTTAAACCACTTCAACGTGTCAAAACTCATCTCAAAAAGCAGATTCAATTTTGTAAAACACAACGCATTTGGGCTCTACAACCACCAGCGTTAGTAGCCTATGTTGAGAATCTAGAAAACCAACTCAGAGACATTGAGAGAAGTGTTTATGACATCCAGTTGGAGCTTGAGGTAAATTCAGTAAGAGGACGATTTTAATTTTCTTTGTGTGTTTTAATTTGTTTTTCTGTTTGTGTGCTTTAGTTTGTTACCCCGGTGAAGTGGCAGATAATGGTACTCCGTGACAATCAAGTCGGTTACTTCAGTTTTCCATAATAACTGATATTCTGAGGTGAAAGTATGGACAGAAACGACATTCTAGCAAAGCTTCACAAGCGATTCCCTTCACTTCCTCAAAATGCCCTCCTTACGATCTATAAAGCTCGGTCCAAACGCATGCGATTACTCATGAGAAATAACATACCTGCTGACATTCGTTGGTTAATCGAGGCTAAAGTACGATCGGCAAGTGAGTTACCTCCAAAATTTATTGCATACATGTCTAGTTGTGGTAAAGGAAATTATGCAAGAAAACGACGAGCTCGAAGAATTTCTGTTGCTTGTCATAAGTGTGCCAGAATGAGTTGCGATAAAAAAACCATGTTCTTTAGGAATGTTGTCTGATAACAAGGAAGATAAGATTCAATTCATTAGGGATGGCTTGAATAAGGAGTCATTGGATGATATTCTTTTGTCTCTTGAAACATATCCTAGTGGATATGTGCAAGGAGCGATTCTCCAGTTATGGCCATTATTCCAGAAAGAGCATGCACGATATAGTCTCGGGAATCTGACTATAAACGACCCTGTTTGCCAGTTTATAAGAAAACTGGATGGGAAGCCCATCCTCGACCCATAGAGGGCGTTCAAGCCGTTTCTGGACGTAAAACCAGAGGAAGATGTGAGCCACAGTCGCAACTACCTGTAAATATCATTTTACTTCACTGTTGTTTTATTTCACTGTTATTTTATCTTTTGCATTATTGTCTTTAATAATTTTATTTAATCATTATTTCTTTTTTATTTTACTGTTTCCTTTTTGACTCACAAGCCATGTGCTTTACGCGTTATTTGACAGTGACATGCTACCTCATACACAGTTGTGACCCACTGTCACCAAGACTCTTAAATGTGATTTCTTTTGTCAAACACTCATAAATTATTTTTGAGAAATATTCCAATGGCAGCTACTCCCAATAGACAATTCAAGAACATTTGTTTGCTTTCTGGATTTAACTATGGCAAACATAAAGAGTTCGTTGAGGCAGCCATAGATCTTGGTCGAAGCATAGCAGCGAGAAAATTACATTTGGTGTATGGAGGAGGTAACCGATGGTTATAAAAAATTGTCTCAGAAGCAGCTTTTATCAGAGGAAGTCAAGTGTTAGGCATCATCCCAAGAGTCCTAAAACCTTTGGGCAGTTTGTCTGACTCATCGACTGGAGAAGCGTTAGTCGTCTCAGGTATGCAAGAAAGAATAACTGAAATGCTTAATCATGCTGATGCTTTTATTTTCCTTCCAGGAGATCTTGCAACACTAGAGGCACTTATCACACTAGCATCTTGGGCCCATCTGCACATTCACCAGAAACCCATCGGTTTGTTAAATGTCAATAACTTTTATGATGGCTTTATCGCATTTCTTAACCATGCAATAAAAAACTACTTCATTCCTTCCAATGCGAAAAAACTTTTTATTTGTGCTCACACTGCTAATGAGCTACTTGATCTGTTACAAGCTTATAAACTGGAGCCGGACCCATGGACCTTTGTGTTGGAGCATCCAAATAATGATGGTAACAGTAGCCACAGTAAGAAGTACAAATTAGATTTAACTCTCCGCCTGTAAATATTTTCTTCTGTGTTGCACCACCCAGGTGATGTCCTCTAAACTCTACTTCTTTCCTTTAAACATTGAGGACAATGTTTCATTCTGGTTGGGGGGAGGGAATAGTCGACAATTGTAGAATCTTGGTTAAGTTTTTACTGATTTTTTGTTGTAGAAACTAACTGTTGCTAACTTTTTGTGTTGAAGATAGTTGAATATGGAGTGTAGTGACTCTAGAAACGCATCTTCATCGTTTAAAAAAAAAACAAACAAAAAATTCAGACATTTTCTTTTCTTTATTAAGCTTTGATATTCATTTTTCTTTTTCTTTTTAATTTCTCCTTATAAATATATATTTTCAAATTTTTGAGTCGAAGATGACTGAATATGGAGTGTAGTGCCTCTAGAAACAAATCTTCTAAGTTAAAAAAAAAAAAAAACAAACCATTTTCATTTTCTATCATTTTAAGTGTAACTTTTCTAATTAGTTTTTATGCATCGCTTTCACATTTCTGCATGCATATTTTCCTTTCATGCTTAGAATAGGTTGGGGGGTAGAATGTTGTTAAAAAAAAAAATTGTGTGATTTGTTTTAACATTGGATGACATGATTAATTTCAAATTTTAGTATTTGTATTATCTTTGGTCTTAAGTGATGTTACGCTATGTTTGCTACTTTACATGTTGATGCTGGAGACAAATATGAGTTGCTTGAAGGAATGAACATGTCATAAATAAGTGCCAAGTGAGTTTTTGAGCCTATCATTTTTCTTGGAGAGTAACCCTTTTGCCCATTCTTTATACAGCTTAGCAATTTATTATTGTATACACGATCTCTAGATTTCTTTTGAGTTAACCCTTAAAAAAAAAAATTGTAAAATAAAAAAAGAAAAAAAATGTGTGCTGCTACATTTGGAGGCCCATCTAACTAGTAGATATAGAAGATTATTTAGAGCCCTAAAAGACGATGGAAATGCCATTTTTTTTTATCCGTTTGAGCCTTTCTAGCCATCCCTTGTGTGAAATATCCATAGTTAACCATTTTGAGCCTTTAAAAAAAAAAAAAAACCTTTTATTTGTTAAACTTATCATCTTGACCCACTCCGATTTGGAGTATTACCCGATGTCTTATAAGTTCCATCACCTATTTATGTTTGAGAAAAATGTAAATAATTATTTTGTTCAGTGACGTTGTGCCAAGCAAAAAAAAAAAAATTGTTTCAAAAAAAAAAAAGAAGAAGAAATAACAATAATAGGTGAAATCCACCTTGCAACTTCCCAAAAAAAAAAAAAATTCCTCTGCATTTTTCTCAAACATACACTTTGTTTTCCTTATTTCCCTTCTTTGTTAACCATATCCCTAGCCTACGTTACATCCTAATAAAAGTCCTTCTTTATTTTAGGGAATTATAGTCTGAAGTAGAAGCTAGTTATATGGGCTAAAAAGATGTAGTGATGCATGAAAAAAAAATAATAAATGAATAAATAAATTGGGTTGACTAACATTTTTTATTTGACTTGAGATCGTATTATTTCTAAGTTGAGGGCATATTTCTTTCATCTTCGTGAGAGCATGTGATATCACTTCTTGATTATTTTCTCTCAATTACCATTCATTGGAGTGACTATTTTTATTGGGTTTAATTTCTTTGTGAGAGTGTCACTACTTCCAGTGAGACTTTGGGGTTTGATATGTCATTCTTGAAAGTAGCTCTAACAAAGTCTACTGGGCTGATTCATGTGGATGGTTGATGTGGGTGTGATGTTGCTTTAGACTGAAGATAATGCTTATACTTTTATTTGATTGCTATCATTAATCTAATTTAATAAACACGAGTGTTTCCAAAAAAAAAAAAATCATTTTGGATTTGAATTTTGTTTTCGCTTTATTTGCTAGGGACTAGCAATAAGCTAGTTGGGGGGTATGTTGAGTGTTAGAAAATGTATATTTATAAAGGAGAAAATCGTCATTTTACATTTCAAGTCTTACTAACAATCCTTACTTTTATGTATTTAAAGTTCTTGTAATTTAATTATGTGTGTTTTATTTTAATTAAGTATTTTGTGTATTTTAGGGGCATCATAGTCATTTCACAATAAACGAGAGATCAAACGGCAAAACGGACATCACTTTTGAACTCAGGACGGTCGAAAACCTTAGGAGGAGCATAAAAGGGAAAATGGCACTGTTCACATGTACGGTACTATTCACATGTACAGTACTGTATACGTTACTGTTCACGACACTGTTCACATAGACGGATCGATGACGTGGCATTGACCGATGATGTGGCATTGACTGATGAGGTGTCATGATCCTGTTGGTCTAAAATTCTTATGAACTGTTGATGGTAACGTGGCAGCATATTAGTGGACTAAAACTTGCGAGTACAATACATGCATTACACAGGATTATTTTCAACCAAACCGCGTTACTGTTCAAAGCCGGGTCAAACCGTGTTACTGTTCACCCGCGTGGTAAAACCGCGTACTGTTGACTGATGACGTGGCGCAATCCTGAGCGCCCAAACTGTTTTTAATCCGATGGCCATGATTTACTCAATGTATCTATAAAAAGGGGGCCTCCCCCCCCTAATTGGATATCTCTGAATCCATTTTTGGACTCCATTTTCTGTAATTCCTTCTCCATCTTGTATTTTCTACGTATTTTAATAAATTCTCATTTTACCCCTAGTTCAATTATGAGTAGCTAATTTTCTTTCAAGCTTGGGTTGAAGGTGAAGTCTTAACATGTGTCATGGGCTTTATTTGGTAAATTTACTTTCTCTTCCCCTCTAATTTTTGTGGATGTTTTGACTTTCATCGACAAATAATACTAATCTTGTCTAGTACCGCCTTGGTTTCACCGGCCCCCTAGTACAATGTTATTATTATTTGGCACGATAAGCCCTTAGCACCATATTGATTAGATTGGTTCATGAGGTGTGGATTCCCCCCTCATGATTTAATTGGCATTAATAAGGATTATTTAGCCCATGATGCATGTTGATACGGATCCGGATACCCAAGTGCTTCATTTCAATAGATTTCTCTTCAATTTATTCTCGCCATTGCAATTTCAATTTTAGAATAATTTAAATCACTTCCACCACAAATCCAACCACCCATTTACAAAATTAATTCTATACATAATTAAAATCCACCTCCTCGTGGGATCGACACTCGTCACCATTAGTCTATTCTACAATAGATTCGTGCACTTGCGAGTTCAATAAAATTTGCAGAACACACTCCCCTCAAGACACACATCCAAAATTAATCACCAATTGCCACCAAACACAGCCAAAAAACCACCCCACCATAAGCCACCGCCACTTTAATTCGGTTTTCTGGCCAAACCGCCGCGAATCCGGCCAATCCACCGCCACCAATGAGTTCCTCATCACCAAATCTACCAAATCTAACTTTCACCACACGCCAAATCTAGGCCACCAACTGCCGACCACACTAAACTCAAGAGTTGAGCATTATTTACAATTTTGCCATTGTGTGGGAATTTAAATGGTAAACCACCGTCCTTGCCCGCCTATGTATCATGTGCCGATATTATTTGCATACACTCGTCCAAAATAATTTCTTGATTAGTTGGACAATATTGAGCATTGGTTTCTATTTTGGCGCACTCCTAAAGAAGAGTATCGTTTGCTGCTAGTAGATTAAGCATAAGTGCTTCAGAATAGTGGGAAGAGTTGCAAACTTGTCGACTTGACCTAGGTAAATGTAAAATTCGATCATGGAATTATATGAAGCGTATTTTGCGATTTGAGTTTATCCCTCTTGATTATTGTTCGGTACAGTAAGGTACGAGATCCATTTCTGCTTATACTTATGAGTTTGAACAATTTTATGGATGCAAATACTACTATGAACGAGAGGAGAATACAACTACAAGATTTGTGAAAGGGCTTGATTTGCATATTCAAGAAAGAGTGTCTACATACACTATCTATAATTTACAGCAAGCAATTCATTTAGCCAAGCACATCGAATAATAAATTGAGTCACAACGATAAAGAAACTTTGATGATGTGTTAAGAAACTTGACGAAGTCTAGAATTTAAGCAAGAAATGGTGTGTCTCCATGAAAGTGCCTAAAGATGTACTAATGAGTTCTCCTATCGTGAGGAAGAAGACTCGTGTAAGATGCCAAAAGAAAAGGTACAATTTATTATTGATTTAAGGTTTCAATCTGATAAGTTGTTCGAGAATGTGCTTGATGTTTCCTTTGAAGAGAAAACAAGTATTGAAGATGATGATATTATTTATCTATCTGATATTTTTAAAGAATATATACAACCTACTCTTAATTTAAGCAGTGAGCCTAACAGTACGATCGAAGTCGTACAACAAAATCAAATTGAAGAAGTTGAAATGATTAAAATGGTTCTACCTATTCATTTTGAAGAAAAGAAGATTGTGCTTGAAAAAGATTTGGTTGAAAATGTGAAACTTATTGGCGAGCGCATAGAGCGACAATTGGGGAAGGGCAAGAGTTATGTGATCGTTGTTCGTTCTTGAAAGTCGTCATTGGCTCGAAGAATGTACAAGCGAAAGAAGTTGATGAAATTTGGATACTTCAAAGTTTCGAGGAAGATTGATGAGCAAGCCTACAAGTTTGAATTACAAGATGACTTGCTTCTACACTATAAGTTTCATCCTCCAGACTGTATTCAAGCTCTAGGACAAGTTTCTTTTAAGAGGGGAAGAATGATGTAGGAAGTTAATTTATGTTATTTTAGGCAATTTAGGATTTTAAATATTTATTATTTTAGGATTTTCTATTTTAGTTTGAGTCAATTATGGTATGTATCTTAGTCTTTTATTTCCATTATAATTGTGATTTAATTTTCCTTTTTAGGTTAACTTAGGGAAGTGTGTTTCCTCTATTATAAATAGAGAGGTCTTGTCATTGTTTTGAGAACTTCAGATTTAATTATTCAATAAAACTCCCATTTAATAATTCCCTTTGGGATAGCTATCAAAATCTCTCTTATAAAATCGTTTGGATTAGAGCGTCATCTAATCTCGCATTACGTGCTATTAAGAATTTCATTGAGTCGTTGGATTAGAACGAGATCTAATCACGCCTCGATTAGAGCATAAGCTAATCGCGTTGGCTTGCTCCAGTACAAGAATGATATATAGTGTTTTCTATCCGATCAATTCCACTTCCGCTAAGCTCGCTCCATTACTTATAACAAGAACAAAAATATTAAAACAGAAATGTTACGATTATAATGATTATGATTGATTAACGAGTTAATCCTTGATGCTTAATTTATTTGATTGATTTACAATATATTATTAAGGATTAACTTGTTGTCCATATGTCATTTTCATGCCTATTAGCCATTTTCTTAATCAAAATACTAGTCGCAACTCTTCTTCTATCAAGATTGTGCTTTGGCGCTCGCCAAGGGCACCTTAGATTGAGATAAATACGAATGGTTTGGCCACAGGTAATCCTAAAATCTCGGTTTGTGGGCTTTTTTCAAGGCTTTAATGGTGCTTTTAAGAATATGCTTTGTTGTGGGTCTGGCCTTGTTATGCTCAGATATATGCCATTCAAGCGGTTAATATTGCTTTTTCCGTGGGATAACAATTTGTTTGACCGAAGAGGGATTCAAATATGCTAACTTGTATTTCCGGAACTCTCCTTTTCATCTGCCGTGGCAAGTCGTACTTAGTGGTTGAACGGTCTATAACTTATCAGTCATGTAACACTCTAAATGTAACACGTGTGGAGCAAGCGAAAAAAAGAGGTTATTAACAAATCCAAAACGTTACACAAAAATCTCAAATTGAAATATTTTGAATTTTTAATCAATTAATTCACAAATCCATGTATTAATTACTAAATAATCTCTCCCGAAGACATAAATACAAAAGTCTCAAAACTCCCAAATTACAAGTTCATAACAAAAATAAACTAAAAAGAAACATGAGTTTATTCCTCTTCTTATTCATCTTGCAAAAAAGAAAGAAACCTCTAACTCCAATGATAAGCACACCTCTCAATAAGAAACTTAATCTGCAAAAAGATGTGACGAGAGGCAAGCCGTCAACTCGGTAAGTAAAATCATTCCCAACATACTAGGTCTATCGATCGCAAAAAATATTGCAAGCCCTCTTTTATCTAAAAGATATATTATAATTTATGAATTTCATAAAAAGAAATTTTACCATAACAACTCCACAGTAATTCAAAATATCAAAAGTATCGTAAATTATGAAAGCAAATCATATAACATATACACATAAAACAAAAGGTTAAAAAACAAAAGGTTAGCTCATGTCTTATAGTATCACCTATAGTCCTGGTGATTTGGCCCAAAATATAATCATAATCAGAATATCGTGTTCACATTCAGAATAGAAACTCAGCACTAGTCCAGAACACACACACACACACACACACACACATATATATACACGCACACTTACACGATCAGAATCATAATCAGAATTAGAATAATTATAGGCAATAAGTTAAAATATTCAAATTAGTTTTTCATATGTAGTGACTTGTACGTGGCACTTTGCAATATATATAGCACTTTGCGGTGCTCTGTACCTCAAGAGGTGACCCCCATATAGTCTCAAGAAGTGGCTCTCATAAATCATGAATAATTTAAATCGTACATCGGTGCAAAACATTCGTATCAGATTCATAAATGTCCATAACAATAATTTAGGCTTGCAAAATATTTTATAGACAAAATCATAAAAGGTAATCATGTAACAAAATAAGCTACATATTTAGAACATTTATAATATCTTGTAAAAAATTATAATTTTTCAGATTTGAAAACATTTATACAAATTAAATTTATTATGAAAATCAATTACTCTTTTAAGTAGTATAAAAACACTTATACTTATAATAGTATCAAATTAATCATACATTTCCAGTACATTAAGAATGAAGTTATTTACCTCGATAAAAGAATTTATCTAACACACTTCTAAGTCTCTAAGAGCCTCAAATACCTCCAACACTTTAAACCAAATACAATATATAACTATTAATAACTTATTCTAAGAATCTGATTCTCTAATTCATACCCGTACAAGTCTGATTCTCATAATTTTAACTCTTAATCTAAAAATCAGAATAACACCATATTTTACAGAACTATTCTAGACATATAAGGTATCTCATATAAAATTTTCAAGAATATTCGATATCAAAAACATTTTCAAAAGTATTTGTTTCCTAACAAATTCAAAACTATTTCACAGTACCTTAACTGAACAGAATAGGTTCCGAGATTTTATAAAATCATATATTGATAAGAAAATTATGAAATTAAAATTGTGGATCCTAGACACATATATCAATCCCTTTTTCAAATTTCATAATTTTTTGAACTCGTTTGGTTCTGTAAATAAATTTGTGAAATATGTCATTTTGCTGAAGTTGCAGTTTTATAGTGCAGCAATGTCTGCTTCAAAAATACATATAAAATTGAAAATGAAACCAAATTTCATGAAACAGAATTTATTCAATAAGTCGTGCATGTCTAGTTTCCCAAAGATAAAGGTCTTAAGAAAAATCATTCAGAAAATATACGTTTAATTTTGAGATACTCATTATGTCCAAAATTGTCCAGTGTGCTTAATGCATCAAGGATTGATTAACAAGACTCAACAATAAATCAAGCCTTAAATAGAACTTAAACACATCCTAAATCATGCATTATGATATGTAAAAATTTAAGATAATGTCAATTAAACCCTAAATAGAGTGATAGGAAAAACTGTGGAGGAAAAGTAAACTTATTGACCGTTATGATTCTCTCCTAAAAAAAAGTTTGAATCCTAGGGTATAATTAAGAGCGTAATGAGCAGAAGAGAAAAAGAAGAAAACGTCGTGCACTTAGTGTTATGGAAGGGGAAGAAAAATATGAATTTATAGGGAGTCTTGAGAAACCCTATTAAATTTGGAAAAATAAACTTTTTCCAAAAATTATCCCATGAATAACCTCATTTGTAGTTTTAATATCCTTACTAATAAGGGTTATAGAGCCATATACGATTTCTAATAAAAGCCCAATTTCCATAATTTAATATTATGGAATTTGGCATTACAAGTCATGTATTTTTGTAGTCATCTTTTGAAAGGTAATTCGGTTGCTGATTGCTTTGGAAAGGCCATGTCTAACTAATTCGAGGCCTTTGGTGAATTTGTTTTTAAAGACATTCTTACATGAAACAACATTAATTCCCAAAAGAACATTAAATAGCTTAAAATTGAACTATCTTTAATAATATCTTGAATATCAACAATTATAAACATCACCCAAAAAAATCAATAAAAAAAGATATATATTTATTGCGATCATCTTCAAAGTTGATTATTTCATTCACTATTTCATTATTGTTTAATTCATTTGGAGTTAATTGTTCAATAACTAATTCTTCACCTAATTACATATCTTTTTTACTGTTATGAAAAATTTATCAAGAGCTCGTTTTTGAGATTTGACTAATTTTTTTGTTCTCCTTTTTTTTTTTTGTAGTTTTTCATATTTTAATGCTTATTTTCAAGTTGACATGCTTTTCAATTCGAAATAACAAACAAATAAGCAAACAAAAATTTTCTTTCTAGATTATTCGAGTCATATATCAAAACAAAAAAAAAATTAAATTTAAGAAAGATAAGAATAATAACAATTAAAAATAGAATAATTGATACCACCAGGCAAGTTGACTAGTCGAGACAAATATAATGATCAAATGATGATAATAAATTTCCTACAAAAGGATTTTCTTTATAGAAAAGAGAGTAACAAATTGTTTATTTGAGATCGTCATTGATTCACTGTCTATTTTTTTTGAATTTTTAAATAGATTTTCATAGAATACTAAGAGTTACTTCTAAAATATAAGGTTAATAATTTTAATAGAGTAATTTTTGGAAAGAGAAGGCATTAATTATTTTTAAATAAAGAAGTGACAGTTAAAGTCATTATTCAATTGTAAAAGTATATCTTATTTTTAATACTAGGGAGATGCCTAGAAATTATGACAAGTACTACCTGCTCATCGTATGTCTGGTGTGGGATACTCTATCATACCCATGTTTACAACATTTGCATGAAAATTCATGGGGCCTTATTGTATATCAACTTCCTTAAATGATTGGTAAACATTCTTTCTCATATTTGAGTGCATATTTGGTTTTGTTTTATATTAGTTTTTTTTTTTAAATTATATGTAACTCACAGAACCTTCATAATAAGTCTCCCCATATACTTTGATTTCTTTTAATCTGATGCGTCACCAATATCTATGCTTTCATATTTGCAAAATACATTGCTAAAAATTGTTGCTGGAGACATCAAAGATTTGCAACTTAGAGAAAAAATAATCAGCCTTAAAGGACCGTAATTTATTCGAATGAAGAACAAGAAACTAAAGCTCCCGAAAAGTTCCCAGCCAATATGTGAATTAATAAATCCTCTATCTTGTTAAGGGATGGCAACCAAACCCGGACCCGGACTGAACCTGATAATCCGGTCCGGGTTCAACCCGTACTGGAACAATTTTGATGCGGAATCCGGATGAGATTTTGAGAACCCGCATACTTGCAGGTCCGAATCCGGGTTCAGGTGAACCCGCAAATCCAGAACATGGATCAGGATATTATTTATTTTAATATTAATTTTTTAAAAAATTATTAAATATAAATAGAAAAATTAAAAAAACAAAAAGAAACCTTTGTGCCAATTAGATCCTCTCTTAATCTCTCTCAGCCGTTCCTCTCTCAATCTCTCACTCTCTCTTTAACTCTCCTGTAATTTCTCTTCTTCAGATAAGATCCTTCGCAACGTGGCTGTCTTCGCGGCCTGGCTGTCATCACCTTCACGGTGCTGCTATGTTTGTTTCATCACTCATCTCATCTCTCACTCTATCGCAACCAACAAAAGGGGTTGAAATCCACCTCAATCGCGGCTGAGTTCGTTTCATTTTTTTCCTTTTTTTTCCAGCAACTTAAGTATAGAATGGCATCATCTGATTAATAACTCTGCTTATTTTGTTATTATTAATCAACATTATCGTCCTGAAGAGCCTTTGAATTTGAATTCATTTAAGCTTTAGTGCTGAAGAAGCTCAACAGAGCAACGATTGCCCTATTTTTACTGACCTAGATTTGGTTCCAAGGGTATTCATTGACGCATGGTCTAACGCTAATGGAGTGTCAAATGGTGATAACTAGATCCACAATACAAATTCTGGTACCAAGAGCTCTGTCTCTTCAAGCGGGAATTTGTAACTTTCTCCTCTTAAGTCTTTCAATAAGAGGCAACAACACCATTCATGAGGAAATGGGTCAACTACAAATAGGGTTGGGCCTTGTGGAATCTAGTCAAGAGTACCATAATTGTGATACCAAACTTAAGTAAACCAATCCGAGTTCAAAACTTGGATTTTTCCGAGTTGAATCCAGACCGGACTCGGTTTGAAAAAACCAGGTTTAAATGCGGGTCCGGTAATGATAATTGTGTGTCCGGATCCGGATCCAGAAAGGGCAAACCTAGACCCAGACCCAAAAATTACCATCCCTAATCTTGTTGTTGCCAAGATAAAAAATTTGAAGATTTACACAATTGAGCAAATATCTTGGGACTGACCCTACAAATTCATTGCCATTGAAGTAAAGGGTCCTCAGATTACTGCCCTTTCACAATGTTTTAGGAATTGGCCATGGAATATATTCTTCTTCAAATCCAACACATGCGGAGTATTGTTAAAGTTTCTAATTAATGCATTCTGGAATGGTGCCACTCAAGTTGTTGCTGGGTATATCAAGAACTTTAATAGTGCTTGGGTTGCAGATTAAAAAAGGTATCTCTCTAGTGAACTTATTGTTTGATATAAAAAAAAAACCTTCAAATTAGATGATGGAGCTAGAAACATTCCTTAAAGCAAGTTGAAACGAAGGTCAAGATATTCAAGATTCTTCCACGGAAGTTTCTTAATGCCTGTAAAGAAATGTTCTTGTTTTTAGTGGATTTTGGCTGCAGGGAAGATGAGTAAAATCTCACCAAAACAATAAATTTATCTTCTGGGGTCCAGGGTACCTCACTGGATCATGGTGTATAGGTTATTTTGGATTTGTAAAGGAGCTAGAGAAGAAAAGGAATGAGATGGTTTCGGCAAGGGGTCTATACTAGAGTAGAAAATCTTTAAGGAATGCCTTTGAATCTACAAAACAAGAAAAAAGGTTAGAGGTGGAGTTGGCAGTGACCAGCGACCACACTCCAACACTCAAGTCAGTTACTTGAACTTTTTTAGGTGAAAAGAACTTGCAAGCTCTCTGAAAAATAGTAGCTAGAGGTTGAAGAAGACCTCAGTCCCTTAGTTTTATGTGTGCTTTTGTGATGAGTCTTAAAGTATGAATGAGATAGAACTTTTTTTGCCTTTATATAGGTCTCCCTAGGTACCTTGCCACATGGCACTTTTTTATTGGACAATAAATTCCCATGTCTTTTACCATTATGGTAGTTTTTGACCCATTAGGAGCATGCTCAGAGAGTAATGAGGTAGTTTTTTTATGTGCGTTGTCGTTTAGTGTACGTGGCATATGCTGCAGGTGGTCCAAGTTTCCTTTTGCATAGACTGTCTGTACAGTGGCAGGTATGGCAACTAAGTGCCACAATCATTTATGGGATGCTTTTGATTTTTACTGATTACTACCAGTTGTCTTTCTTTTTCTGACATAATATATTTGATTTAATTTCATCAGATCAAATATTCCTTTTGGACGATTGAGACATCATGTGTGATGGTCATTTTTTGGATATTTTCTTTAATTCATTAATTCTATAATGGCATTAGTTCCTCTGGAGAGTATTCTCGGTACAGGTCGGGTACCCCATGACGTTAACTCCCAGCCATTAAAATCCATTTATTGATACGTGGTGCTTTTTTTTAACTCCTTTATTTATTCTCCAAACAATTCTGATTCATCAAATATCCAAGAGGCTTTTTTTATTAAGGTGCCTGAGATTGAGATATGTAATTTTCAATATATTTGTGCTAGCATTCAGCAGCTATATGCCCTGATTTGAAGCAAATTTGACAAATATGCACTGATTTATCACCATATAAAGTTTGTGGTTCAATAGCAGACATTTTGCCACTGCTAATAAGATTACCGCCAAATGAATTATTTCCAAATTAAGCAGACCTATTACTTCCCATTATATGATCTCTTATAGAATTGCCAAAAATACCAGTACTAGTGAGAAAACCTCTTGGATAAGTACTAAAAAAGATGCCTCAGCCATTTAATGAGCCATTTCTCCCATTAAATTGTAAGGTCCCTAAAAACCTCTTGTATAACTTCCTCTTCTAGCCTTTTGTTTGTGGATAATAAGTATTCATCACACCAGAATTGCTATAGTTAAAAAAGTTTGCAACATTAACATTGAACATTTGGTTTTCACTCTGACTTTGCTCATGAGTAAAAAGTAAAGCATAAGTATCATCATAATTCAGTTTACTTGCAATGATGAAAATAATTATATCTAGTTAACTAGCTCGTAAGCCATTTAGAATCTGTTGCAACAAATCCTTCTCAGATGTTGGACTACCAGCACAAGCCAATTTATTTGTTATCATTTTCATTTTTAAGCAATACTCTTTTATATCTAGAGACTCTTTTCTCAAAACATTCAATCTCATATCTAAGTTGAAAAACCCTAGCTTCATACTGCACACCAAACTTTTTCTCCAAAGTTCTCCAAACGTCAAAAAAAGTAATACGATAAAGTAGAAGACTTAGTATACCTTACTGATGGAACTGAGTAACCAGCTTAGAAGCATTTGATCTTGAGATCTCCACGTATAACATAATTAGGATTCTTAATTTGTTGCATAGATCTAGAAGCTGCTCCAACATAATTTAATGAAGTGATGAACTGATTTGGAGCTGTTTTCTTTTCAATGGTATAGCCTTCAAGACGATTTCCTCTTATAGAGGCAAGAACAAGATTACGCCAGATCCTGTAATTAGATCGATCTAATTTGATCAGAGCGATTAAAGAAAATGTTGTTTGTGGTGCTGGACTTGTAGTATCTGTACTGGAATTTGTATTAAAATTGCTTGTGCTAGCCATTTTGGCTTTGATACCATAAAACAAAAATGAAAAATTGATTGAAAAATGATGTTTGACAACTGAGAAAATTTGTGAGAATATTCTTTGTAATGAATCTATTATTTCCAAGAATGGGGCTATTGGCACCCCTCTAATATCCTTTTAAAACCCCTATTATAAGTACACCCCATTGAACAATGATAGAAAATTTATTGTTATTACTAACACTCACTTTAATTCCAAACCTGCCCTTCTTCTAAATTTGATTTTCTCTGCAATACCCAACAATAAATATCGGAAATATTTCTGCCACCTATCTCATGTCATGCTTTTGGTCTCATAATTCATGCAATTTCCCATCCATCTCTTGAATTCTTTTTCTCTTGCAATTTTGCTGTTTTATAAAATTTTTTAGTCCCACTCCATAATTTATGCTAAGCCATTGGATAGTCATGAGATTTTTCAAACAAAAGATTGTTAGGTCTATAAACACTTCGTTTTGGTTTTTGGATGCCTGAGATTCAAAAAATTCATTGATATTTGGAATGGAATTGATGATGAATGCCAAGAAATTGTAAACAGTTAAAATTTGTACTTATGCGAGGTATGGACTTGTTTGTACTTTAAAAAAAGAAAATATAATAGATTTACATTTGTCCTTAAATGTAATTGCAGAAAATAAGGGTTTTAAAAATTTAATAAGGGGGTGCCAATAGCTCCACTCTATTTCCAATTAATGAATGTGTCGTGATCTTGGATATTATACCTCTTACAATAAATCAATGCTTTACTAACTAACTGTATTAAGCTAATCTAGATCAGCTAAATTTAAGCACATTCAGGAGAGAATGCATAACAGAATTTGCTGAGCTGGCCGGTGAGCTGCATTAGCTGACTCAGCAAAATTGGCATTTGACTTCTTTAACTCGGCAATGCTGCTTCATTTCTTCACACTTGACTTGCTTTCCTTCTTTACCTCAACAATTTGAGCTATCTTCGCTCCCTTAAGACTGGATTCAATCACCTCCAATACCCTAGTAATATCTCAAATCTAAAGCAAGATTAACAAACAAATAATCAAACACGAATTGAATCAAGAAACAAATGAAAACAGACAAAAAACACAGAGATTTAAGCAGTTCAGCACCTGATACTGGTGCCTACGTGCACTGAGAAACATTGCTTAGTGCTTTCACTATATCAATAACTGAAGTTACAAGGCTATAGAGATTATTACAAGATTACAAGAATGGAACTTTCTCTCTCTACAACACACTCTCTCTCTCCTCGATTGTTGCATAACCAGCTTATATAACAGAAACAGCTGCAACTTGTAAACCCAGATTGCACAGTATTGAGCCACGTAGCATAACGGTTTTAACAGCTTTCACTTCTCACGTGCTGCTGACGAGTCTCTTTAGTGCATTGGCCAAAACAACTTTGAGTCTGTCGTTTCTCAGGCGCTTGAGCTTTACGCAATCTTCATACATGCTGCAGATGACAGTTATAATCAGATCTTGATTTACCCAGAACGACTCGTCTTATCTCTGAGTTTGTGCTCATAGTCAACAATATCCAAATTAATTAAACCGGAAATAAATCAAATCCCAAATGATCAACTAACTAGGAAGCTGAATGATCCCTTCAAAATATGAAAATAATAAAGGAAACAAGAAGCGCTTTCATCTAACAACTTTGACCCATCAGAAGCTTCAGATTCAGTAGCAGATGCATGTATGTAATTTTTTAAATTGCTGTGACCACCATGGACAACACACGAGCTTCCGGCAAGTAATTCAAGAAACGGAACAACAAAAAACAACAACACTACTACTCATGGCTGCCTGATTTCAATGCTGTGCAAGTTGAAATATTCTTTTCTTTTGTTAATTAACGTGTGTAATGCGAAATATTGTTTTCTTTTGTTAATTAACGTGTGTAATGCAGAATCTCTCCAAGTGCATTGTCCTTTTGCTAGCATATATTGTTTTGCCTGGTGTACCTGAGTTAAACTCAATTTCTAAAACACACTTACTTTACTTTCCGTCCCAGTAAGGCATTCCCTTAATCCTCTGACAGATTCCCAATGCTCTTTTAGATTAGCTACGAACCAGCTCTCCACACCAGGACACATCATAGTACCTAAGCTCTCCACTACACTATTTAGCAGCACCCTCAGCTTATTATTCGCATCTAGATCCTTACAATTCAGCCTCTCATCTGTATACACCCGCAGATAGAAAGCACCACCTTGCTCAGCATTCCTTAGGCCATCTCCACTATCAAAATATTCTCCTTAGTTTGAAGTGGTTCATTAGATGAACCGCTACGGCACTACCTGAGCACCTAATCCCCAAACTCCATCTACATCTGCTATAGGGAACTCTTTAGCCCATACAAAGACTTCCTGGACAAAAGTCTACCCTTGTCTCTTTCGAGCTTCGCTCCAGCGATTCCTTAGTTTACCTTGTATTGATAGCCCATAAATTACATGCCAGTAGGTCCCCTTTACATTTCCTTCATCCTCATGGTCTTCATTTAGCCAATGATTCCCGAACACATAATACTCATTGGAATCATGCAATAACCTCAAGAATTAAAATCTCCAAATCATAATCATAGAGGTCAAATGGAATAATTCTAAGTTTATACAAGAAAAATAGTGCTTTAATATGGTAGATATTCATACCTTAAGCATCTCCATAATTATCCCACATCACTATAACGAGGAAAAAATGAAAAAAAAAAAAAAAAGCTCTCAAAAGCTTTGGCCACTCTCTCTTCAATCTCAAATTGCTGACCATAAGGGAGATGAAGGGGCTAGCTCTCATTCTCTCTGTTCAATTTATCTATTCATACCCAGACCCTTTTTTGCTAATGGGCTCCGATAAAAATGACTAAAATGGCCTTGACTAAAACTAGATCCAATAACAAATAAGTCAAAGTACTAATATAATGTTCATACTAATATTAATTGTAATAACAAAAAACAACAATAATAATCACATAATTAGAAAAATTTATCAATTAAGAAACAAATCAATAATCACAACAATACAATGAAAATGATACTAACAATTAATTGCGTAATTTTTGGATTTTCCAATAAATGTGACCATATTTTTATCACTAAAATATAACATATGCCTAATTAGGAAAAGACTCATTACTTTTAGCTGCCTTAAACTGTAAATTAGTTGTATAGCATAAATAGGAAGTTTATGTATGGTGTAAGAAAGATTAAACCTCCCGAAATATGGTTGGTTCACTTAGTTGTGAAGTAAAGAAATTCCAATGAAAATGGACTCATCTTGTCATTTTTTGAGTACTTGGAGTTAGGAGTGGTAAAATCCGATCAAATTACCCTGTATTAGAGAGAGGTTGTGTGTGTATATATATATGGCTTGTCCCTTTACTAAAGTAAATGATTCTCTTACTGTAAAATTACTCATATATAGTTTGAGATCCCTTATAGAAAACTTTTCGTGTATACCCGGGCAAACTCAGCTGCAACTTTTCCAAACAACATACCCGGGCAAAATCTTCTTCCAGTACCAAACGGAATGAAATCAAAGTATTGGCCATTAAAATCAATCGTGCTATTAATAAACCTCTCTGGCAGAAACACTTCTGCTCTATCCCACACCTTCGGGTCCCTCTGAATGGCCCACACATTCATATACACAATTGTTTTGGCAGGAATATCATAACCTCCTAGATTGACCCTAGTTGAAGTTTCTCGAGGAAATGAAATGGTACCTGCCGGATGTAATCTCAGAGATTCCTTCATAACACATTTTAAATAGTGCATCTGATCGACATCATCCATATTTATACTTGATTTGTTTTTCACCACCCTCCTTACCTCTTCCTGTGCGTTCTTCAACAACTTGGGATTTTTCGCTAGTTCAGCCATTGCCCATTCTACTGTTGTTGCAGTTGTCTGAGTTCCTCCCGTGAACATGTCCTAAAAGATCAAATAAGAAAACTTCAATTAGCCACCTATGTATCGTATATTATCATGCATGCATGCATGTGTATGTGTAAGAGAGATTGTAATTGATAATTAGTAAAAAAATAACTAAATAATTATTTTCCATATATACACACACACATATACACACACACACATAAATACATATATGTGTGTGTGTGTGGAGCTAATGAGAAATTCTTATGTCCGGATGTCTAAATACAGATTTGTTATTACATCATAATTGAACCAAAATACTATAAGACCATATAGCATAAGAGCGAATCCATACAAAATTCGAATTTAGGCATCTTGACCTAGAAATTGTGTATGACTAGTATACATATGTGTGCGTGCGCTTGTCTGATAACATTCTTAAAACGTTAATTAAAATTAGATATGGAGAAAATTCTAATTCGAGAGGAGAGAGATACCAAGAGAAGTGCTTTAAGATTGTCTTGAGTCAGCTCGATCCCTAGCTTGCCATCCTTTTGAAGTTTGAGGAGTGCATACACCAAATCTTTTTTGTCAGACTGGTCATTATCTTCATGGCTCATTGCTGACATCCTGTGCTCTTCAATCACCTGATCAAACAAAGCATCAAATTCTCTAGTGGTTGCTTTCAAGCGACCAATGTGTCCCGTAACAACGTCCAGCCATCCAAAAGAAGGAAACAAATCTCTGAAACTAATGGATCCTAACTGAATCAACAGCCTTTTTGATAACTCCCCGAACTTATTGCTCTTCCCTCCAGCAGCACTTTCTTCTTCTACCCTCCGACCAAGAACGGAACGGGATACTATGTTGTTGGTAACAGTTTGAAGCATCTCAGCTAAATTAACGGAATCCCCACTTAAACACGAAGAACGAATTTTATTGATCATGATTGCAACCTCCTCTTCTTTTACATAGTGCAATGGCTGCACTTTTTTATTACTCAAAAGCCCAAGAACACAAGTCTTCCTAGCTTCTCTCCAGTATTCGCCATAAGAAGAAAAACCAATGTCTTTGCTTCCATAAAGGAGAACATCTCCAGCTGTGGTTTTGGGACGGTTCGAGAAAACAATATCATGATCATCTCCAGCTGTGGTTTTGGGACGGTTCAAGAAAACAATATCATGATTTTTGATAATGTCTCTAGTTATCTCAGCTGATGAGACAACAAGAGTTGGAGAATGACCCAAGTGCATGAACATCAAAGGGCCATACTTGCTGGATAGATCTTTAAGAGAGCGATGGGGGGAGAGCCTAGCTGGTGAAGGTTGCCAATTATGGGTAAGCCTGGTGGGGATGGAGGTAAGTTGAGTTTGCTTTTATTTCTACTGAGCTTGAGGCGCAAAAATAGAAATGGAGAAAGAAGAAGAAGGAGAAGGAGAAGAAGAGACACCAACATATTGTTGTAACGAGTTGATAACAAATAAGTTTACTTAAATGTTGCGGATCTTCACTTGAGGCCACTCACTTAAAACTTCGGTCATGTATATATATACACAGGAGCATGCATGATACCTGGAGAAACCTGCGTCTCTTAAAATTGATTATTTAACAAAGAAAGAGATGAAAGATGATAATGTTAGCATTTTGTTTTTTAAGAGGAGAGAGATTTTTTATTTTATTTATTTATTTCTGCTGTTTCTAAAATACAACGTTGGGGTAGAAAAAACAGTACGGCGGGGGATTTGTTTGACTGAATAGCGTTTGATTGAAAAACGACTTTTTTTAGATTCAAATTGATTATTTAATATCTTTACAGATTAAAACTAGCTTTTGTAGACTCCCATCGGCCTACTAACTTCAACTCATAATAAAAATGATATAGGAGTTTCTTTAGCTTATAAAATTCATATTAAATTCGGATCCCCTCCTTATATTAACCCTCTTTATCTACCCTCTGCTTTCAAAAATCTATTACATTTTTAAAATAACAAATTAATTAAAAGATAGAAAAATAAAAATTTCATTATCCTATATAAATGAGGGCTCATTTTATATTGATTTCGAGAGGCTTAAAAGTACTTTTAAAAAGTTGAAAGGTAATTTTTGGTGTTTTTTTTTAATCACTTTTGGCAAAATTATCACATTCTACAATTTTGAAAAGTAGTAAAGGAGTATCATTCCAAAGTTTGATTTTGAAAATCACTTTTGTACTTAATAAAATTTCATATATATTCTCATATATTTTATAAAAATTTAAAATTATTTTTATTATTTAAGAAATAAAATCATTAATTTTAAGAGATTATTATTATTACTAATTATATAGAGATATTTTATTTTTAGTTATCAATTAATAAATGTATGCATTAAAAAATATTTTATATACATATTTATAAATATTTAAATAAGTTTTATTATGTCTAATTCAATCATTTATATTTTTTCAGTAATTTAACAATAAGAATTATCAAATACATATAATTACTTTTAAAATTCATAACAATTTTAAAAATAAATATTACCAAATATTTAATTGACTCTCTTAATTTTTATAGCAAAGCTAATAATAATTATTTTAATAATTACAACATTACCAAACTGGCTCAAACACATTAAATTAGAGTATGACTTTTTATGTCTTTTAATAAATATCTTATTTTAATAACATAAAAGATCTTTAATTGAAAATTTACTATATATGTGTATGTGCACACGCGCGCAGAAAAAAAAAATTTAAAAAGATTATGAAAGTAATTGAATGAACATGCATATACGCAATGGACATAGAGACTGGGGGGACGGTTGACGATGGCATGGAGCTGTATAAGAGTGTTGAAAATATCAATGTTATGACCTGACTTTCCTTGATAGTGAAACCAAATGTTAAACTGTTAAAGAGAAAAATGAAACCAAATGTGAACCATACAATTAATTTATTGTTTGAACTGGTTTGATTGGATCCTGATCTGAAATGTAGCAAGGCAACCTCAAATAAAAATTTCCATTTTAAGACAACGTTTCGGGAAATAATAAATTTTCTTGATAACTACTTTGGTAAGTGCTTCAAAATTTCCAAGACAGTAATAAATGTCCGCAATTAATTAATTGTAGCGGCATCCTAGCTAGAAATTCTTACTTTATGACGTATAAACGCTTCATGAAATTTCATTGGATCTCACTTTGCTTCAAATTTTGTAACAGATTCAGATTTTATTGGTCCCGTTATTGCCTTCTACTGGCAAGATATCAGAGTATAATCATGGTAAGGAGAACATTATACTACAATCTTGATAAATTTGTACCTTTAAATAATATATTAATTTGGGGTATATTTGCTTAATTATTAAATTTTTCTTGGACTCAAAGATATTAACTTATACAAGTTTTATATTTTTACTGTATTAGGGTTTGAATTTTTTTTCAATTATCTTCATTGAAGTAAATGGAAATGAAAATCTTCCCCTGAAAATAAAAAATTTCCTTACTCATATGAACAATGTTCAAACTAAGAATTTTTCAAACGCTCCATAAGATTTTAATAATTAAACCAATTAACACCCAAAGTATTTTAATTTAATTGATACATGCTCAATAATTACCTTTCAAATTCACCCTATTACTTTATAGGAAAAAAAAAAAAAAGATAAGTAACTGGAGGGTTCCTTAATAACTTTAGATTTTAGTTTTCTACAATTGGGGTGAGGGAACGTAGTTGTTATTAGTAATAAAACTTTTTGGATCGATCAAAAAGTCCGAGATTTGAATTAATTCTGGCCGGCTAACATGGGTGGACAAGATTTAGTTGTGCTATGTTTTATTATAGAAAAATTCTCATAAATTTTGTACGGACATACTCTTTTACATATGTATCTTTTATATATTTTAAATAATGCCAGAAATTTCAAAAGGTATCGTAAATTTTCATTACAAATGATATTTCATTTATGAAATAATAGTGAGGTCATGTAATAAATTCATGTGGCAGTAGGTGAAGATGCACCGCACCGAATAATTTATAACACTTCTGAGATTTATAAGAGACATAATTGTTATATGATTGGTGTCACCTCATACTAGCTGATTAGCAGAGCAAGAGATAAACTTGTGTTCAAAAATGGATGGCGAGTATACCTCTAAAAAACAGTTAATTAACATTGCCGTTGGCTAGTTTTAATTTATTTATAATTAATTATTAACAAGATTAGTTAGAGCGTATGAAAAATACTGATTCTTTTATACAGATAATGATTGGTTGTTAATAAATAATTATTGGTTGATTTACTAAACAATAATTATTGATTAATTTGTTCATAAATAAGTATTAGTTAATCTATTAATTAATTTTTTATAGATAAATTAATTAATATCCCTAAAAATATTGTTGTAAGAGTATTGTTGTAAAATTTAAGAAAAAGTAAAGGTATAACATACTAATATTAGTGGTATCTTGAGATACTTTTTAAAATATAGAGACTATTCTAAAATATTAGAACTAAACTAACATTTACTCTGCTGAACAACTAAAGTGTATGAAAAAGTATTTAGTAACTCAGTTTTCACCATCTACATTGTGCAATGATTGATAATTACTTATTCTCATGATTTCAAAGAGATTTAATTGATAGTAATTGACAACATGAAACTCAATTATAGAGGATAATTTGAGCCTTGATTTGGAATTATCCTTGTACTTGGTAATGAGAAAAATTTTAATATTTGAATCAGTTTTCGTTGTGAAAAGTTGCTCTGGACTTGTTAGATTTATCGAATGTTCGGAAATTCATCAATATGACCATGTAATCAACTAGAATAATCCTTTAGCTAACGGTTGAAACCCAAATCCACTCTATCATAGCAAGAAAAGAGCAAAAGCCAAGCAATCAAGACACACAAATTTATAAATCCAATGTTTTTTGTTAGTTGGCTAGAGAGATATCCAATTTAATGAAATTAACAAGAAATAAATCTAATTCCACATGACCAACCTAACTAACTAAGAATATCAAAATCTCTTTAAAATATTATTACTACTCGTAGATGGACTAACGCATTCAATCTTTAAAATATTATTACTACTCAAAGATGGACTAACGCTTTCAATAACGTTGAACCACATCAATTTCCTATAGGACTCATTCATGAATAGTAAGTATGATCAAAATTGTACTAGTCTATAAAGGAAAAAATGTAAAGGAAATAATATAAATCAAGTTTGATTAAGCTTCTAACACAAGATACTTAGCCAAAACCAATAATGGATTTAAATTATGATAAGATTTTAAGTTTCTGATTTGCCATTTTATTTTATTTTTTCATCTATAAGGGCATTTTGGTGGTTTTAGAAAAAAGTAAACTTTAGAATGTAAGCCCAATAGTGTTTTTTTTTTTTAAAGGAGAGCCCAATAGGGTAAGATTTTCTTTTCGATAGTATAACAAAAGTAAAACATGTAAAATAAAAGGGTCTAGTTATGGTACCACAGTGATATCGTACTGCAGTTGGATCCAGCCATTGGATCCAGCTATGGTGACAACTGTGGGCTGGATCCAGCTGTGTTACGGTACCACTGTGGTGCCATAGTTTTACCCAAAATAAAATAGCTAAAAAGCAATACATATCTTTACATAAAAAGAGGTTAGAGTCTCAAAGATGATAGCGATTCGTCCATTTAAGTTAAAAAAATTTATTAGATGATAAATTGAAAATTTGAAATCAGCACCACAAGCTATTAAATTTATAAAGTACTTTGTGTTTACAGTATAGTAACAAAATATGTTAAAACTTTTTTACAGTATAGTAACAAAATATGTTAAAACTTTGTTATTCATTTAAAATGCCAAAAAGTTAAAATTGATTGCTCTATTTATGAATGAGACAACCACTAAGAATTTTTAGTTGAAAAACAAATGAAATTTCCAAGCAGAATGGGACAGATACGCTAAATAAGGAAATTAAGATATTGACCGAAAATTGGAGTGTAATGTGATTATTAATAATAACGGGTTATGATTGACAAAAGGTGATCAAGGCAATAAAAAAAATGAATAAAAAAATTAGTTTAGGTTACAAAAAGGTTATGGCATCAGATAATGATTACAATAATAGCAATAACGCAAATCATATATAAGTAATATCAAAGTCAATAGTTTACAATTTTATACCTCATTTTGGGGGGAATTACTATCATTATAACATGCTTCAGTCACTGGCATAGAATATGGTCAATCATTTGGTATTATTAAAAGTTTAACTTATCTTTGGGTAGTCATGGGTTGACTTGGGTTGGGGTTAAGTTCAACCAAATCAAACCAAATAAGTTTGGATTTCAACCCAAACCAACACAAAGTTGTTAGAACCTTATTCACATTACTAGAAAAAGACTAAATAATCACGATTTTTTACCATTGTCATGCATTCTATAAAGGTCACTTGAGCATCATTGAAGTCGATATCAACAAATTTTGGATGATGGTTTTTATATGCTATCAATTTTATGGTGTATTCTCCATCATTAATTTGTTATTCACAAATGGTTGTCTATCATAATATTTTTTATACACGACTATTATTTGCCATATGAAATTAAATATCTTATTATATAAATAAACATAAAATTGTTATCTTAATTAAAAATAAACTTGGTGGGATTATTTTAAATTATTTTGGAGGAAATGAATTATAATTTAAATAAATAATTTGGCAAAAATTGAAATTATTTTTAATTTTTAGCGCCAGCTATTACTATTGTTGTTTAATTTAGCGGGAATGAATGAATCTTTGGTGCCAATTGTTATTATTATTATTGAATTTCATTTCCTTATACGTATTTGTGCACCCACACGCATGCATGTGGTTTATAGGTGTGCATGTGCACACGTGTGGGTGTGTGGGTGTAGATGTGTGTGCATACATCCATGCGTGCGTGTGCGTGCGTGTGTGTGCATAATGGTGTGCGTGACCGTGGGTGTGCACGTGCATCTGCACACATGCAAGTGTGTGTGTGTGTGTGTGTGCACATGTGTGTGCAGCCATGTGTGTGTAGGTGTATGTGGTGTGTGCATGTATGTGCACGAGCATGTGTGTATGCTCACAACAAGAAACACTACTAAAAAAAAAAAGAATAACAGCATTCAAAATACTTTTTGCCAGACTATTTGTTACAAGTAAAATCATGTAAAAATTAATAAATGATTTGGAACCATGCTGCCATTTAATTTGTAAAATTAACAACTATTGAATCCAATAAGAATTTCAACTTTATCACTAAAAGCAATGAGTATAATAAACAAAGAGATCATGAGATTGTAATTTTACGTATGATAATTATTACAAGGAGACATGTTCTCACGATCTTCAATTATTTAAAACTAATTGATCTGAATGTTACTTTCATAATAGTTGTGTCATGAATCGTTAATTAGATTGGCAATATTATTAATTGCATCCTTTTCATTCCCCTTAATAACTGATATGTCTACTGTTAAAGCCAACTTCAATGGCATCGTCTAAAATATTTTTCCTTCAATGCTTACTTTAGCATTCTAGTAATTTTTAGCCAACTTGTCAAGTAGACATTCATTCAAGAAGTTTTTCCAAATGTTTAATAACTAAACTTAAAAAAGATAAGATCTCTATTAGCTAAAGCTTATAATAAGTCTAAATCAAACAGGATAAAGCCTAAATGATAGAGTTTCAATTATCATAATACAAAAAATAAAAATAAAAACTTCGTACAACTTCATAAAACATCGAACCTCCCCATTTACACTTAGCTTCACATACTTTGTAGTAAGTAATCCCTCGAACCCATGAGATGAACTAAAGATTAAAATCACATGCCTGATTAGCTTAAGAATCTCGTACAATTCACCATAGATGGATTATGGAGGGCAAAATGCTATGTGCAGGATAGGTAAAGAACTACCAACCTAAGAATTCTTGAATTGATATCTATTCATGCAGGCAATAGAGGGTCTGGGATTGCTAGATGGGATGAAAGCAAATTCGAGGTTGAAACAGTTGGGAATTATAAGTTACCAAGTATTGTCAAAACTCTAAAAAAATTGATGTCAGAAGAGGATAACAAATGTTATGGTTTAGTGATTGGATATCCGCTAACTGAGGAGGGAATTTTTAATAAAAAAATTTAACGAACCACATGCGAAAGCACTTGTTGCTTTGTTGGACTCTAACCCCTTCTTTTATGGGGTACCATTTTGCTTTATAAATGAATATGGATGTTCTATCGAAGCAAGAATTATATGTTCAGATATAGAGACTACTCGGGAAGTAGAGAGGGCTAATGATCAATCGACTAGTAGTCTTGCAAGAGGAAAACTTAAGATTGCAGATGATAACAAGAAATTACAAGCTACTAAAGTAATTCTGGAGACTTTCATTTGGAAGGTAAAGAAAGAATGATTCTTATCTCTTGAAGCAATTTCTACGAGAGAAAATAAAATAAAAGAGAAGCTGAAGCAAAAGTCCGCGGCAACAGCAAAAGCAGCATTGGCGAAAAAGAAGGAGGAAGAGGAGGCGCAAAAGTTGGCGGCAGAAGCAGCAGCAGCAGCATTGGCGAAGAAGGAGGAGGAGGAGGAGGTAGTGGCAAGACCAAGTGAAGCACAAGCTATTAAACCCTGAAACAGGTAAAACTAACCATGATTAATAAATTTTACTTCACTAGATTGGTAACTATTGGTAGAGGGCATGATATCCAATCTTTTACATGTGCATTTAGTACAAACTAGATGGCAATTTTAATTAATTTTAGATTAAAACTTCATAAAAATTATTTATTTCATCTCAATTATCATAGCCAAAAGAAATCTATGTAAAGCATGCATCCACTAACAAAATTCTCATGGTATAATTCTAGATAAAATATGTAAATAAAGAAAACTATTAAGAACAAGGGTTGCTAACTCCACCACAAAAAGTAAAAAAAATCCATCCAAATAAAGTACACGGTGAGTAAAACAAAAGAAAAAAGCAATGGAATTAATCATTTTACTTGCTAGCTATAACTTCAATGTTTTTGCTTAATTGAGTATGGCCTTGTCACTAATCTAAAGAAAAAAAAAAACCATAAAACAATACTTTATTTGTGATTTACATATACAAATATGCGAATAAAAGTCCAAGACATACAATATATGAGGGGAAGAAAAGAAATATAATCACCAACACTATTTCTTAAAGTAATTGATTCAATGTTAGTAAGTTGAGATAAAGACAATTAAAAAAAATCAAACAGTATGAAAGGTATAAATTTTCATGATGCAAATAGTATCAAAACAAGCACTCAAGTCTTATCTTTATAAAAAACACTTATATTCACATATAACATCATCATTATTTCACTTTTAGAGAGTAATTTTTCTGTTAAATGATTAAATTGTCGTAAGAATGTTTAATATTAAAAATCACAGCCATTATATAAAGCTATCATAGCCACAGAAGTAGTAACCAAACCAAAATAAATATATACAAAGCATGTATCTACCAGCTAGCTAAGACGCATTCAAATATATAAATACCACTGTTAAGAAACATTGTAACAAAAGGCTGCAAGATGCTACATCGTAGTTACACCTTGAACAATCTTACTAGGATGAAATGTCCTCATCTTCAATCTAAAGTGAAAAAAAAAACTATTAAGGAAAACTTCTATTGCAATCTTCAATTTCAAAAAAATTTATTTATATATATACTAACGAACTAAAAACTGAATTTCTTCACCATATTAAATTAATGCAGGCCTGTGATCACAAGATATAGTTAGTTAGTTAGTTAGATATGATTTATTTCAAATTTCAACTATGAAATGTCCTCAATATTTTAAAAAATATGAGCTAGTAATACAGAGAATGCTAATGTATTGTGAACTAGAATTTAGAAAATTTTGAGAAAATTTACACATACAAGAGAAAATAGCATGTGTTGTAAATTTAAGTTGTGAACGTTCACCATTTAAAAGAATGAAAAATCCCCATTTGGAAATATTGCTTCCCCACCCTAGCTCTTGAAACCTATATATACGTGATTTATTTCATTATTTTGGCAACAAAAAAAAAAGCTTAATATAAGCTTAATAGCAAGGTATTATTTAGTTCTTTGTTTAATTCAAAAAATTTTCTATTATCTATTTATTTTATAACAAGTTATCAGTACGATGGCTGATTTGATATGTGCAGTTTAATTTTTACTATTTATGTTTACTTATGTTTATTTTTTTATACTTTATCATTATTTTTATTATTTTTTATTTTACTTGTTTATTGTTTATGATAATTCTAATAGATGGTTCTATAATACTACCTATATTATTATTATTTTATTAATATGTTTATTATTCTGTTAATATAACTTGTTTAATTTATTTATATGGCTTGTTTAACCGCCTATCAAGTTATTTTAATTTCAATAAATTATGATTTGTTCTTGCATATATATGTCTTTGAATATTATTGTTGTAGCTTGAAGTTTACAAAACATATGAGACGGTGAGAACCTAAAGTTCTAATTTATGATTTTAAATTAGAACCTAAAAATCTAAAGACATGCATGAAGTTTCTACAAATTTCATAATTTTTGTTTTTGTTTATATTTAAATATTTCATATTTATATTATGATACTTATTGCTATTTCTTTTTTATTATTAATAAGATTTTTTTGAAAAGTGGCAAGTTTTATGAATTTACAAATCCATGTTCTTGAAGTTTCTAAAAGAAACTAGCTTTCTTAGGTATTGGACACCAAAATGCACTTGTAAGCTATGGGCCTAGAAGGCACTATAGCAAAAAGAGATGAGGTATCTTGGCAAGAAAAATTAAAGCCTATGATTTTCGTCCGCCACCACATACATGAGAGCCTAAAAGTTTGATACCTAATGGTGGAGGATCCACTAACTTTGTAGAGTAACTTCTATGAAAGATTTGACCACCAAAGAGATATTTTCCTCTCAAATGCCAAACATGAGTGGTTAATTTGATGTTCTAGGATTATGCAAGAGTCCCTTATTATAACTTTGCTCTATTCCGCATCACCTCAAAATTGAAATTATGTGACATAGAAATTACTGATCGAAATATGCTTGAAAAGACACTCACCACTTTTCGTGCATCAAATGTTGTCTTGCAACAGCAATATTGAGAGTGTAGATACAACAAATACTCTGAGCTGATAACGGCTCTTTTATTTGCTAAAAAAATAATGAGCTTCTAACGAAAAACCATGAATTATGTCTAACAGGCTCTCAAACATTTCCAAGAGCAAATGTAAATATATATACTAATAGTGGACGTAATCGAGGAGGCAAGAAAGGTCGTGGTTACTACCATTGTGGTAGCATAGGCACATAAGAGAGGGCACAATAGAATTGACGCCACCAGAAGTAGAGCATCTATGAGAGAACTAATAAACACGATGATGCAGGAAAGAATAATGCTAAAAATGATAATGAAAAAATTTATTGTCGATGCCAAGGAAAAGGACATTAGTCACGCACCTATCAGACTGACAAACATTCGATAGACCTTGACCAAGCATCCAAGAAATGAAAATGAAAGATTGAGACTAAGTTAATCGATAGCTCAAATCCTATTGATCTAATTCATCTTCATGCCTTTGATTTCTTTGAAGATACAAAGGCAAAAACGATCACTTAATTAGTGATGAAAATGTCCATATTAATTAAGCTCTTATTATTATGCAAGTTACCGCTATGTTAACTTTGTATCTTTTTGTAGTTTCATCAAATGTTCTTAATGTTTATATCTAATTTTAATATCTAACGTGAAGTTTTGTTTAATGTAAAGTTATGGATGTTAGAAATAAATTATCTATTTTGGAAATGAAAGCTGAGGATTTGTGCTTAAAACATATTTCTTAAAAATAAAATTTCTTGAAAGAAAAGTAAATGCTATATCTGGTCTTACAAACTTGATAAAACGATTCTAGAAGAGCCATAATCTTGTTGGCAAGCGGAATAAAATTAATAATCATAAATACGACTGAATGCTACACAGCGATGAACCAAAGATTCACAAATCCAAAAATATTTATGTTATGGCATGATCGCCTTGGACAACTGGATCTACAATAGTACGTAGAATTATTGAAAATTCTCATGGACATCTATTAAAGAACTAGAAGATTCTATTGTCCAATGAGATTGTTTGTACCGCTTATTCACAAGGAAAATTTGTGCTTAGACCATCCCCATTTAAGGTTGGTCATGAATCTTTATTATTTCTGCAAAGAGTTCAAGGACATATATGTGATCTATTTCGTTACTTAATGATTTTGATTGATACATCTGCATGGTGATCATATGTTTATTTATTGTACACCTGCAACATTGCATTTGCAAGATTGCTTGCCCAAATTATAAGATTAAATGCACAATTTCTAGATTATTCAATCAAAATCATACATTTAAATAATACTGGTGAGTTTACATTTAAGATGTTTAATGACTATTGTACATCAATAAGTATTGACGTTGAGCATCCAATTCCACATGTACATACACAAAATAGTTAGTGGAATTGTTGATTAAATAATATATATATATATAATATTACTAATATCTGCATGAATTCGTGCTATTTTATATGTTGCGATATTAGTTCGTTTTACACCCATCGCATATCATCAATGTTCTGCATCACAGCTTGTATTGTGTCAACAACCTGATAACTTCTATCTATGTACTTTTGGTTGTGTTGTGCATGTTCCTATCACTCCTTCAGCGCACAAAGATGGGACCTCAACGTCGTTTGGGGATTCATATTTATTTTAACTCACCTTCAATTGTTAGATATCTTGAACCCTTGATGGGGATATTTTCATTACACGTTTTGCTGATTGTCATTTTGAAAAATAGTTTTTTCATCATTAGGGAATGGAAAGCCTTTTGAAGTAAGGTATAAATTTTTTTGAAAAGTTTCCACTTTATCTCATTTAGATCCTTGTACTAATCAATGTAATAGAACAAAGTTGAGCCCATCTTAAAACCTAAGGTTTGTTATTCCTATATGCACCTTGCCTCGGTTGGGACTTGGCGTAAGGTTGTCCTACTCATGGTTACCTGCAATGTAAGGACTTTATGAGCTAATACCCAGTAAATTAACACTTTGATGCATGTATAAATTATTATACATATAGATAACCATATTAATTTTTTAAAAGACACTTAGAAAATACAAAAACAACTTTATTAGGGCCCTAGGTATGTTGTATTACAAGGCTAGCATTCTTATTCTTTAAAATAACATGCCCTTAGGCATAATTAGTTGATCTTTTGGGTGTTACATATCGTCGTCCCCAAAAGATTTAACTTTTACTATGTTTGGAGGGCTTGCCCTCCTTCAGAACTTTGCCACCTGGTAGTACAACCACCCATTTTTCATAAATTCATTTTCTAAAATGTCTTCTTTATAAAGTAATCCATGAAATGGGTGCATCTAATACAACTTATGTCATAACATTTGAAGTTTCTAGATGTAGAACAAAATCAACATACAACGCTATTTAAGAACAACAATCTTTAATATAGACAGCAGTGTCATCTATACAAAGATTAAACAAAATGGGATTATAGTATAGGTGGCAGAGTCGACCATAGCATAATTAAGTATTACAGAATAAGCGGCATAGCTGACCATACAAGGAGTAAATAAGAAAATATCATAATATAGGCGGCATAGCCGACCATATAAGGATAAACAAGAAATTATTGTAATATAAGTAGCATAGTTGTCCATGTAAAATTTATATCATAACTAATCACATTATAGTAGCCATCACAAGATAAAGAATTAGTTAAAACTGAAGTTAAGTATAATAAGAATTTTGCCCCTACATTGTAGTTGAAGCGTTACTTACTTTTTAACCTTGACTTCTCTATACTTTTTAAATTTGAGGATTTCTCTACTCTTGATATTATAACTTAGAATAGAAGAAGCTTGAATTTCTAGAGTTGTATTGAAAATGACAGGGCTAGGGGTTATTTATAGGATTTCTTAAGATTAATGGATTATTAAAATTTTGCCACCATAACTCTTGATTAATGGTTGTGATTATTCTTCATAAATATCTTACTAAATTCTAGATTTCCTAACTATCTCTACAAACTTCTCTTACATCATCACTTATGTCATTGTTTATGTTATCATTACTTTAGAATTAAATATTTTATTATTATTATTATTATTATTATTATACTTCAAGGGCTTGATAGCTTAAAGTTAATTATATTATATTCAAGTGAGGAAGTTGTACCTTATAAATGCAGCTCTCTATACCTCCAACTAATACACCATCTTGACTATCGCCTACACGTCATGCATCTTCTTTACAGCCTCTCACCTCTTCCTCTCAAATTCAACCAACACTTTAAAGTCTTCATCTCAGCCCAAACCAATCCTCTCTACATATAAAATTATTACTAGAGCAAAGGTTGGAATATTCAAGGCAAAAGTCTACGTAACATATCACAATGGCCTAGAACCATCTACTGTCTTAGAGACATTGTTTGATCGAAAATGGACAGCAATAATTCAAACTGAGTATGATGCTCTCATTAAAAATAATACTTGGAATCTTGTGTCTATATGCTCATCTTATAAACCGGTGGTATGCAAATGGGTGTTCAGAACCAAGTACAACACAGATGGCTCGGTCGCTAAATATAAAGCTAGATTGGTGGCCAAGGGATTTTATCAAACTATAGGCATTGATTACTTAGAAACCTTTAGTCCTGTAGTAAAGTCCTCGGCAATGAGAGTAATTCTAAGTCTGGTTGTCATGAAAGGTTGGAAAGTTAGACAAATTGATGTTAATAATGTCTTTTTAAATGGGGATTTATCAGAGGATGTGTATATGATTCAGCCTGAGGGTTTTGTTTCCAAAGAAGGCTATATATGCAAGCTTAATAATGCATTATATGGATTGAAACAAGTTCCAAGAGAATGGTATGATAAACTGAAAAGCTGTCTTACCACTTGGAAATTCATTAATTCTAAAGCTGACACTTCTCTATTCTTCAAACATGATATTAGAGGCATGATCATTGTGTTAATTTATGTTGATGACATTTTGCTTACTGATCCTGACTCAGCATTACTTAAAGATTTCAATACTAAACTCAATAAGGTCTTTGCTCTCAAGAATCTGGGATTACTAGCCTATTTTCTAGATGTGGAAGTTTGTTACACAACTCATGGTATGCATCTCTTATAGACAAAGTACATTAAGGATCTATTGAGTAAAGCCTAAATGCAGGATTGCAAGGGTTCTGATACACCTCTCAACACTGGTTTCAAACTGGAGAAAAATGTTAAAGGACCTTTGGGGCAAGAATTTGAAGAGGCAGCACTTTATAGAAGCATTGTTGGGGTTCTAATACTTGATTCTCACTAGACCTGACATTACTTACTCTGTACATAAATTTAGTCAGTATCTTAGTAATCTTACACTTTATCACTAGTTACAATATAAGAAAGTTCTCAGGTATCTTCAAGTTACAATCACCCATGGTCTATATCTTCAAAAGGAGGGAACACTTGAATATGTTGGTTTAACAGGCTACTTTAATGATGACTGGGCATGTAATGTTGATGATCAAAAATCTATTAGAGCTTACTGTATTTACCTTGATAATAATTTGATTTCTTCGTCATCTAAAAAGTAAGCTATTGTGGCTAAGTCAAGTAGTGAGAGTGAATATAGGACTATATTTTAAGCAATCTCAGAATTGTCCTGATTACAATTCTTACTGTCAGAATTTAATATTGTGCAATTACCAACTCCAATTCTTTGGTGTGACAATCAGAGTGTTGAAGAATTAGCTCGGAATCCTATTCTTCACTATAAGTCTAAGCATATTGAATTAGATGTTCACTACATTAGAGACAAAGTGCTTAGAAATGAGTTAGATGTGAGATACATTCCTACTGAAGAACAAGTTGATGATGTTCTTACAAAGCCTTTATCATTTCTTAACTTCAACTACTTCCGATCCAAACTCAATGTCATTAGCAGACCATTAAGCTTGAGGGGGGATGTAAAGGAAGCTCATACTTGCAATTATTATTTTGCAAATGGTATAATCAAAAGAGGGTCTTGATATCCCTTATTGAAAACTTGAGGATCTACATAACCATGCATTTCCCCAAACCTTGTATATGTCCTATTCCCTTGTTTGCGCCTCAAAATTTTTTTTGAATATTTAAAAAAGAATTCGAATAGATTTTTGATGTAATAAATGACAGAATTCGACAAACGTTTGTACTTAGTTATATTCCTCTGGCTGAAAGGTTCAAAAAGATATATTATATGACCAAATCGATATCATTTGAGTTATCTGACAGTACCAAAAAAATCCTATGTCATAATACCAAATTACATTACAAGGGAAAAATCATCTATTTACATAAATTCAGTAACGAATACAAGGGCAAGGTGTAAACATGTTAATTTCATAAACTCGGGTATAAAGATGACCTTTGCAATATAAAGATGGACGGTAAGGGTAATTAGAAATATAAAGATGGAATCTGGACCCTTCGTACGAAAATTTTCTATCTCTAATAATTAAACTAAAATAACTCATAAGTTGTTATTTTTCCTTATGGTTCATATTTGGTATGTAACGGTTAATTAAAAAATTAAAATCTAACTAAAATTGGAAGACCTCTTTCTTGTGATGGCAAGACGGTGGTCACATAAAGGCCTTTTTCTTGTAACTTGAGCGGATAAGAAGGATATTAGAGACCCAAGTTTCATCCCAGAAAATAAAAAAAAAATAAAACTATTCACAACAGATCTTCTTTATGAAAGCTAAATTACTTGAGATATGGAACTTCTAAATAAGAAAAAAGGACATCTATACCCTCAAGATTTAGGAAAATAGTCACAAAAAACCTTCAATTTTCAATAAGGAACATCATAACTCCTTTTAGACCATAATGTCCCTCAACTCTATAAATCCCAAAAAAATAACTCCAAAATTTTATAATATATGGAAATATGGAATTAAAATAAATGTAATAATATATACATTTCAAAATAATTTTAATATTTAAAAATATTTTTATATTTTTCAATCTATCAGACCTATTTTATTATATTAAAGTAATTTTTAATAAGATAGAAACATAATATTAAAATAAATAAATTAAAACTAAAATTATTTTGAATATTATGTAAAGTTTAATTCTAATATTGCTAATAGGGAGATTTTTTAATTGTAAAATCTATTTAACCCAAAGATTTATTTAAAATCTTTAAAACATTACAAATATATTATTAAAATAAATATAATAATTTAAAATTTTAATATTATTTTAAATGTCAAAAATAATTTAATATTATTAGTCTACTAGACATATTATATTATTTATAAAAAATTTGTGTTAATTAAAAACCTTTAAATCAATTTTTTAATTACTATACTTAAAGAGTTTTATGGATAAAAAATGGTCTTGATATCCTTTTTTTTTTAATTTACAGATTTTTATGACCATTTTCTCAAACCTTGAAGATATAGGTGTCTTTTTCCCTTTAAATAATCATGCCACAAAGGACTAGAAATCGTTGCATTCTATGGTGCATATAGATTTATAAGACCGTCATAATTTTCTTGTCAAATTCATCTGAATTATCCAATTTTCTATAATTTCACAAATCAACTGGTTTACTTTAATTTGCTCTTTTCTAAATCGACTGTTTTGTCCCAAAAGGACGGAAAATTCACCCATGATTTCTTGTTATTTCTAATGGTAATCTACTTGGATCATTCATTTGACAATATATGACTGGTCCGTTTATTGTGTTTTCTCCGCACAATAGGACTGAATGATAAAGCATCGTCCGATTATGCGGTCTAGACTTTTTTTTTTTTTTTTTTGATTCAATTATGCGGTCTAGACTTTAAGGGCATTTTATCTCGTGTCTTATTACTATTGTTTGCATCTTATGCGAAGACTGATTTGGATGATGAGAACGATTTCAGAGATTTATATTTTGAATATGGCGGAACACCATTTTTCTAGCTCTAAATTTTCTGCGGACTGCAATTCAGGTTGCATATTGAACCACGTGGGGCCCTGTAAATACTGAGAATAAGACAATGTGTTTATCATTTTCTATGAGTTTGCCGATACCGCTCGAAATTATATTTCATGTTGATACATTGAGATGCGATGCTAATTATGGTTGAGAGATGGCCGACAATTATTCATTTCTTTTTTTTTATTTGTTTTGTTTTGTTTTATTCACAAAACAACCGCTCAAGTCAAATCAAAACTGGAAAAAGATTTTCCACGTCTAAAGCAAAAGCGAGATAGATAATTACATACGACAATAATCATCTTGTAATTTATATATATAGGTTTTGGCAAGATGACAATTCGTACGGTGATAAAAATGCTTGATCTTATCATATCGATAATTGCGATTGTGTTTTCGCCGCATAATATTACTTAATGATAAGGCAACGTCGCCATTTCGGCCTTGGCCGAAGTGGTGGGCTGCTGCCCTCACAATGCTTGTGAAGGCAGCGGTTCTAGCCCCCACAAAAGTATTGTGGGGGCTAAATGTTCTTTATATTTAAAAATCATTTTTCCTTGCAAAATGCAAGTGGAGTATGGACATCCCTCTTCTGTGAGGGGTTATTTGTCTGGGCATGTACTTCATAGAATTCAATGTAATAATGTAAGTCCCAATCATGTATATCTGATTGTAAATATCAGTGTAAATGCAAGTGGAGTATGGACATCCCTCTTCTGTGAGGGGTTATTTGTCTGGGCATGTACTTCATAGAATTCAATGTAATAATGTAAGTCCCAATCATGTATATCTGATTGTAAATATCAGTGTAATATCTCTGCTACAATAGCAGTTGTTGTAAATATCTGTGTAATGCAGTAATCTGATGATTAATCAGTATTCAAAAAAAAATGATAAGGCAACGTCCGATTTGCTAGAGATTTCACGGGCTATGTTCATCATGCGCCTCTTGTCACAATTACGAGAATCGATTTGGATGAGAGCGACTTTATAGAATTATTAGTTTTTATGATGGTCCAGGCTCAAAGTATATTCATCAGTAATTTAACGTATAAAATAAAGAAATAATAGACATTATAAACAAACAGAGTCAGGTTCCAAGTGCTGAAATGATTGATTAAACAACCAGAATAATACTTTGAAAAAGTAAGATAAAAGTCAAGTAATTAATCGGATCAATCTTTTGGGGGCGGAAAAAATAAAGTAATGTTTGATGTGGCTGAAAAGAATAATGATATGTGACCCCTAAATATATTTCAACCGCGCAGTAATTAATTATCTCTAATAATTTCCAAAAGTACCCTTGTTCATATAAGTTTAATTCTGCAGCTCCAAACATAATTTCGAGTCTAGTGTTGGCCAAAAATGGTCTCGGAACTGAGAATATGACTTTTCATAATATAATGTAGTGAAATAATCAATGCAAATTGCAAACAAAACGCAGGGGAAATAAAACCGCCTAAAATATTAGAAACCTTGGAGAAAGATTGCTGAGACGTTGGATTGTTGGTGTCGGTATTGTCTTGGCAAAGCAAACGCGCTAATTTTCAATCTTTAATTTAGAAAATCAATTCTAAAAAAAAAAATTAGAAAATCAATTGTTGTGGTGGGCGTTTGGCAGGGGAGGAAATGAAGGGAAGTGGTGGAGAATGAGAGAAGGGAGAGAGGAAAAAATGGGCACTTTTTGAAAATAAACATTATTTTACTAAGTATATTTTAATAATTATTTTAGATATTTTAAGTTAAAATGAGAAAAATAGGGGTTAGTGAGATAAGTTGTGGAGGTCAAATATCACTATTCTCTTAAAAAAGAGTGAAGCTGTTGGCAGTACTTTGTAGTCTTTATAAAATCCCACCTCAAAAAAAATTATAGTGAAGGACAAATAAGAATAAAGCATACATAAGTCCCACCCCCCCCAACAAAAAAAAACATAATCAATCCTTTTCTTTTTTTTAATTTTCTACTTGTTTCTTCCTATTTAGCTAAGATAAATTGTAAAAATTTAGAACAATCCATTACTCTTTTCATATTTCTTATTTATTTAATATATTTTATGCTTAAAATTGCTTTTCAAATTAAAATTTAGAATATGTGTAATTTAAGCCAATGATAAACATTGAAAATTTTTATCACCCAAAAAAATTTTAATTTGTGTGTCCGGTAATAATAAGATTACAAAATAAAAGTAAAATAGCATAATAAGACCTTGCGTATTAACAAAATAAAAAATTAGAAGTGTATTAAAAAAAGAAGAAATTTTTTTAAAATAAAATAAATATACCTGAAAAAAATGGGGGTTTTATGAGGATATTAGGAGGTGCCAATAGTTCAACTTTCTTTAGAAATCAAAATTATGCCCAATGCCTTGGGCCTTGTACAGCCCGAAGGTATGTATTTTACTCAATGGGCAAGCTAGTATTTGGGGGTATTTATCTTCTATATAATAAAAGCTCAAACAAACTTTGAAAAATAAATGGTTTCAATACTACATTACAAACTGTTCAAAGTCATATATATTTAATTAAGTAAAATCCTAAATATCCTGTATAATATAATGCTCGGTTTATGGTGTAAGTTAAAAAGCTAAAACTAAATGTTTCTTTAACTTTTTGGAAATTTGGGCCAATTACTTAGGGTGCATTCACGGCAGCGGCACAACACTCGACCACTTATATTTTCGTTTAAATCCAAACGCACCATTAGTTGGCCCTTGCGGTTAAAATCATCTTTATTACATATCTATTCCATTTAAAAGCTACTTTCTTACTCTTTACTTTACTTGCTGCTGCATGTTGGATTTGATTTAAATGTTAAGTTACATATCTTAGATAAAAAATTATTTTTTAGCCTTGAGAAGTTGGATCCAACAATTATGTTTTGAATAATTTTTAAATTTAGAGTTTTATCTGAATTATTGACCAATGCACTAGTGCCTAAATGAAAATTTACCGGAAAGATAAAAATAAATTACAAATATCAATTTCTTTTTTATAAAGTAAAATTGAAATATACAACTTGCTAAAGGAAAGAAAGCTTTGTGAATTTAGATAGATTTTTTTAGATTATCTTTTAATTATCTTGTACTACATGTGTATTTATATCATTACATAGTTAAGATTCTTATTACCAAGAAAATCACATCAACACTTGATCAAAATTTTATTTATCAAATACTAAGAAGATATTAGATATCTACTTTTATAACAAGTGAAATCTAGTTTCAATTTATGCTTTACAAAAGGTTAAAGGAAAATTACCATTTTCCCTCCTGCAGATGGTAAAGGGAAAAAGACATCTACACCACTAAAGTTTGGAAAAATAATTATCAACACTCCAAGTTTTCCAAAAGGGATACCAAGACTCAATTTTAACCATAATTCCCTTTATCTCTATTATCTTCAAAAAATTAACTCTAATGTTTTATAATAAATAAGAATATAACATTAAAATAAATGTAATAATATGTACATTTTAAAAAAATTAATGTCTAAAAATATTTTAATATTTTACAATCTACTAGATATATTTTGTTATATTAATGTAAATTTTATAATAAATAGAATCATAATATTAAAATAAATGTATTAAAATTTAAATTATCTTGAATATTATTTAAAATAACAATTTCAATGTTATTAGTAAGTGAGTTTTTTTACTTGTAAAATGCATTTAATGAGAATTTTTATTTAAAATCTATAACAAATAAAAATATATTATTAAAATAAATATAATAATTTACATATTTAAATTTATTAAAATATTCTAACATTGCTAGTCTTTTGCATAGATTACACTATTTATATAATATTAGCATTTATAAAAAAAATTTAAAGTCATTTTTTGGAATAATAGAGGTAAAAGGTATAATGATCAAAACAAGCTCTTGGTGTTCCTTTTTGGAAACTTGGGGGTGTTAAAGAAGGGTGCATATATCATTTCTGTGGTAAAAAGACAAAAATATTACAATACTTTGAAATCTACCATTTTTATAAACTAAATTTATAAAATACTATTTTTACACTTTGCTGTTAACAAGGAATCTGTTAGTGAATTTATTTGAAAAGATGTTTTATCCTTGAAATGTAATTTAATATTTTGAAGTAGAATATTTTTAGGAAATGAAGTCAAATTCGGATGTATAACAAATATATATATAAAGCTCTCAATGAGACGAACAACAATCTAAGTAAATATTTTACCACGCTCTATTGTTTGTGGGGAAAATGACACCTGTATCTCCAAGACTCTCGAGTTTTCAATAAAGGATGCCAAGATCCCTTGTTGACTATAATACCCTTTAGCTTTATTTACTCAAAAAAAGTGACTCCAATTTTTTAGAGTAAATACAAATATAATATTAAAATAAATGTAACAATATATACTTTTTAGAATAATTTCTATATTTAAAAAATAATTTAATATTTTACTATCTTGTATTAGATTAAAAATTTATAATAAATAGAAACATAATGTTAAAATAAATATTTCAATTTTTCAATTTTTTTCAAGATTATATAAAATAATTTTAATATTATTAATTTATGAGATTTATTTCATTAATTGTAAAATCTATTTAACCAAGGGATGTTTGGTTTAAAGAAAGGGGAAGAGAGGAAAAGAGTAGAATGGAAGGAAATGGAGAAGAAATGAGTGAAGGAGAATAGTGAAATTAAATTTCATTATTTGGTTTGACATAAAATTTGATAGGAAAAAGAATTACAATTTTTTTCTTTGGACAAATTTATTCTTTGCCTTAAATACTATCTATATTAGCAATGAAATATAATTTAATTTCAATACCAAACTTTTTTAATGTCAAAAAGTCCTAAAATAATTCATGATTTATTAGAATTATATATATATATATATATATATATATATAGCCAAGATTGGAGTTTTATAGGCATTGGCTGCCATGGTCATTTAAATTCGGGTGAAGAGACATGTGCGCTCTCACTTGTGTCCAAGGGACCACCCGAGGGTACAAATATACGTACAAAAATAGAAAATACAGAGGAAAAATACTGGAATACTCTTTTTTTTTCATATATGTAATAATTATTTACAATGCTTTATAGGAGAGAAAATTCCAAAACAGTCGTCTTCATTTTCATCTCTAAGGGATATAAATGGCTCTTCGTCTTGATCATCATCATCAGAGGAGTCTGCAACTGAGGACTTTGATCTTGATGTGAGGAGCTGTTCCATGACTTTAAAGTATTCTACTTCAGATTTGGCACTGGCCAGCAGAGATTGGGCTTTGGATTTTTGAGTTAGAAAGGTTTCTTGGGCTTTTTTGGCTTTAATAGTTGGGGGTAAAAATCCTTTAGAACAGAGCCAATTGCGGATTAGAGTATCCGTCAATTTAAATTAAAAAACACTGTATGTTCCAAAGGTTACTGTTTCAAGTAGCTCCGCTTCCGCTACAGTAAAGAGTTCCAAAGATTACTGTATACTACAGCTCCGCTACAGTCTATAGTTTAAAAACTCATTTTGTATATAAATCTGGAGGAAGACTTAGACTCCTCAGATTTTTTCAGATCTAAGTTTTTTCTTTCTTTTCGTTCTCTCTCTCTCTCTCTCTTTCTCTTCTTCTCTCTCTCCCTCTCTTCTTGGGAAGTCTGGATCAAGACATCCAGGAAACCATCCTGTCTTGTAAATGATCAAGACATCAAGGGAGTTTCTTGTCTTGTAATCTTCCCGTCTTTCAATCTTTCTTTTACAACAGATCTGTAAAATTGCACCAAGCACAAAGCAATAAAGAAAAGCATGTATGATTTATGTTTCAGTCATTTAAATTAAAGAGGAACACCAAGACTTTGCAGTGTGGCCTTTTATACCACATTTGTGACATATGACTTCTTTGTAATTAAACGGGGTTTTGAACGGAGTTTTTGGTTTTGCTCTAAACTCTTTCTTTTTAGAGAAACTAGGTTTCTTATAAGGCCTCGAAGGTTTCTTATAATGAAGTTCTCTAAAGTCTTGAAAGGGTTTTTTACGGAATTTAGATTTGTAATGTTTTTTGTAAGGTTTTGTAGAACACTTACCATTACAATCGTTAGAAGTAGAAGTCTTAAAGGGGTCATAATTGAATTGTTTACAGAAACTGCCTAATTCTTGCTTAGACTTTTTAAGCTCCCATTTAAGTCGTTTCTGTAATTTCAAATCTTGACAAATCTTTAAGCCTTCTTTGTTGATGAAACTGACAAGTTCACCATAGGTGAGCTCATCATAAGGAATACGGTTATCATAAAGGGCTTTAATGGAATTCCTAACATTTTCTCCTAGTAGGGTAGGTAAACCTGCAAGGAATTTTTCCTTCCAAGTTATATGATTTGTATCATCCCTAAGGAAGAGTCTGGTGAAGAAGGTGGTTTTATAGCTTTGAAATTCACTAAGTTTTCTACACCTCAAGTTGTGTAGTAACTCGGCGTTTTTGTGTCTAAGGTGAGAAGGGTCACCTATAAAGTGGAGGGATATAGTCAAAATCAGGGTAGCTACAGCATCCTGAATTGGACTATTGAACTCATCAAGAATGAGGGCACCATCCTCATCTGTTTGTATGGAGTTTAGGATATCTAATTGCTGCAATTTGGTAAGAAGATGATCCCACCATCCTTTAAGTTGACCAGTAAAACCGGCAATAAGGATTTCTGCAATGTCTTTGTCAGAAGTTCCCGATTGGGTTTTATAGGCATTGGCTGCCATGGTCATTTGCTGCAATACTCCTAGGATATTGTATTCAGACATTCCATCTATATTTCACTCATAGACAGAGGATACATTATATCGAGATTGATTTAATGCACTAGGCCTGTTGTCTATGGTCAAATCAGGTGGAGACTTGGCTATAGGAAGGGCTAAATCCCATTGGATTTTATTGGCTTTAGGAACAAGTTCTTCTTTAAAAGCTTCGGAAACCCTCTCCAAAATTACCTCTCTGCTCATAGAGTCTTCTGACTCTATGTCTTCCATGTCGGGAGATAGTGACCCTCTTCAAGTTGATGAGTTAATTGACTCAGATGACTCTGCATCTAGAAGTAGTGATTCTGAATCAGATTCTTATTTAAAGAAAATCAATGTTTTGACTAAAGACCAAGAAATTTTTCTTGAACTTGTTAAACATATTTCTGATCCAAATCTTCAAAAGGAATACCGTGACAAACTTTTCAAAACTCTGGATTCTAATAAAGCAGAAACTTCTAAAGTTCCAATTGCTAAAAAGAATTCTTACGATCTCACTGAAATTCTGGATAAAAAGAAAACAAAAAAGTCAATTCCTAATATCCAAGATCTTCAGAAAGAAATCAAAGATATCAAACTTGAAATTAAAGAATTAAAAGAAAAACAAAAGAAAGATTCTGAAACTATTCAACTTCTTATACAAAAACAATTAGAAGAAAATTCTGAAAAGGAAGTTGAATCTGAAAGTGACAATGAACAAAAAATTGACAACATTGAATCTGTACCCAATGATTTTCTGTTTGTCCTAAAACAAATCACCACCAGAAAATACTTAATTAAAATCACTTTGATTTTTTTCAAAGACTTTGCTATTGACGCCATTTCCCTTTTTGACACTGGTGCCGATATAAATTGTATAAGAGAGGACATTGTCCCCAAAAGATTTCATGAAAAAACAAAAGAAAGGCTTTCTGCCGCCAAGAATTCAAAACTTAAAGTCAATTCTAAAGTTGAAGCCTCAATCCATAACAATGGTTTTGAATTTAAAACTTCATTTCTTCTTACAAATGACATTCACCATACTGTCCTTTTAGGAACCCCATTCATAAATTTAATTACCCCATATACCGTCAATTATGATAGTATATCTTTTAAAGCAAGATCCAAAAAGCTTGTTTTCCCTTTTATTGAGAAACCAAAAACAAGAGATCTAAATATTGTTAAAGCATGTTCTGTTTACCAGAATCAGATCAACGACATGCTTAAATCTAAACAAAATGACTTGTTTTGTTTTAAAAAGGACTTAAATTTCCAAAGAATTGAAAGCCAATTACAAAATGAATTTATACAAAGAAAAATCTCTGATTTTAAAAACCTCATTGAAAAAGAAATATGTGCCGATTTACCATCTGCTTTTTGGGAAAGAAAACAACATTTGGTAGATTTGCCCTATGAAAACTCTTTTGATGAAAAACAAATACCCACTAAAACTCGTCCAATTCAAATGAACATGGAATTGGAACAACACTGTAAAAATGAGATAAAAGATTTAGAAAACGAAGGACTAATTGTAAAATCCAGATCCCCATGGTCTTGTGCCGCTTTTTATGTCAATAAAAACTCCGAAATAGAAAGAGGAACACCAAGACTTGTAATAAATTACAAACCTTTAAATAAAGCATTAAAATGGATTAGGTATCCTATACCTAATAAAAAAGATTTACTCCAAAAATTGTGTTCAGTTTTTATTTTTTCAAAATTTGACATGAAATCTGGTTTTTGGCAAATCCAAATCCACCCAAATGACCGTTATAAAACTGTCTTTACTGTTCTTTTTGGACAGTATGAGTGGACTGTAATGCCATTTGGTTTAAAGAATGCACCCTCAGAATTTCAAAGAATTATGAATGATATTTATAACCCTTATTCTGAGTTTTGCATTGTCTATATAGATGACGTGTTGATTTTTTCTCAAACTATTGATCAACATTTCAAACATTTAAAGACTTTTTATTTTGCCACTAGAAAGGCTGGTCTAGCCCTTTCTAGTTCAAAATTTTCATTATTTCAAACAAAAGTCAGATTCCTTGGTCACTACATTTCTAAAGGAACTATCACCTCTATTGAGCGATCACTTTTATTTGCTGATAAATTTCCTGATAAAATTCTTGATAAAACTCAACTACAAAGATTTTTAGGACAAACAGAAAAGCATGTATGATTTATGTTTCAGTCATTTAAAAAAGAAATTGAACAAGAAAAACCTATTTCCAAAGAGATTTCAAAACCCTCTTCTCAAAATATAGTTGTCTCTGGAGAAAGTTCATCTTCTCAAATTGTACTTTCCCAGCCAACACCTTCAAAGAAATCATCTGATTGGTTTGATAAAACCCACTTCCAAAATGTTTTATTTGTGGAAGATGGTTTTTACCATACTGATCCTTTCCAAACTATTTCAAAGTTTTTTCCTAAAGGCTGGTTTTTCAAACCATGGGATTTGACAAAACCCCAGTCTTACTATCAAAGCATTTTAGAAGCTACTGAGTCAGTTAAATTCAAACATTTCTTTCTCAGTGAAACCCATTCAGAGCCAGCCTATTCCACGGCTACTATTCTAAAAGTCCTGAGCCCAAACCAGTGGGGTGACCAACTCCACACACAAAAAAGATTCCCTTCAAATTTCCTACACCATATACCACATTGTTTGACTTATTCCTATTGGGATTACCAACAGGCCTGGTATAATACCTTCTTTATCCAAAACCTCAAAAAATCACACTCTTGGTTATTTTTCTTTAATTCAAAAATAACTGTACAAAGCTGTTGTGCAAATTTTAATGTACTCGCAAGCGCACGAATCTATTGTAGTGTAGATCAATGGTGACGAGTGTCGATCCCACGAGGAGGAGGATTTTAATTGTGTATAGAATTAATTTTGCAAAATGGGTGTTGGAATTGTGGTGGAAGTGATTTAAATTATCCTAAATTGGAATTGAAATGGCGATAATAAATTCTAAAATTGGAATTGCAATGGCGAGAGTAAATTGAAGAGAAATCTATTGAAATAACGTACTTGGGTATCTGGATCTGTATCAACATGCATCATGGGCTAAATAATCCGTATTAATGCCAATTAAATCATGATGGGGGAATCCACACATCATGAACCACGCTCTAATCAATATGGTGCTAAGGACTTATCGTGCCAAATAATAATAACCTTATACTAGAGAGCCGGTGTAACCAAGGCGGTATCTAGACAAGATCAGTATTATTTGTCGACGATAAGTCAAATCATCCACAAAAACTAGAGGGGAAAAGAAAATAAATTTACCAAATAAAGCCCATGACACATGTTGAGACTTCACCTTCAACCCAAGCTTGAAAGGAAATTAGCTACTCATAATTGAACTAGGGGCAAAATGGGAATTTATTAAAATACGAAGAAAATACAAGATGGAGAAGGAATTACAGAAAATGGATCCCAAAAATGGATTCAGAGATATCAAATTAGGGGGGGGAGGCCCCCTTTTTATAGATACATGGAGTAAATCATGGCCATCGGATTAAAAACAGTTTGGACGCTCAGGATTTCGCCCCGTCATCAGTCAACAGTCCACGGTTTGACCACGTGGATGAACAGTAACACGGTTTGACCCGGATGAACAGTAACGCGGTTTGGTTGAAAATAATCCTGTGTGATGCATGCACCGTACGCGAGATTTTTCGTCCACTGATATGCTGCCACGTCACCATCAACAGTACATAAGAATTTTAGTCCAACAGGATCGTGACACCTCATCAGTCAATGCCACATCATCGGTCAATGCCACGTCATCGATCCGTCTATGTAAACAGTGTCGTGAACAGTAACGTAGACAGTACCGTATACGTGAATAGTACCGTACATGTGAATAGTGCCATTTTTCCTTTTATGCTCCTCCTAAGGTTTTCGACCGTCCTGAGTTCAAAAGTGATGTCCGTTTTGCCGTCTGATCTCTCCTTTATTTTGAAATGACTATAATGCCCCTAAAATACATAAAATACTTAATTAAAATAACACACACGTAATTACATCACAAGAAGGTTAAATACATAAAAGTAAGGGTTGTTAGTAAGACTTGAAATGTAAAATGACGGTTTTCTCCTTTATAAATATGTATTTTCTAACACTCAACAAAAGCCTCCATGGTCATTTAGGCATTGGCTATAAAAATACAGAGAAAATTCAGGTGAAGAGACATGTTCTAATACTCCAATCTTGCTAGATTGGGGAGTATCAGGGGCTATTTGAACTTTGCTAGATGAGGAAGAAACAGCTTCTATCCTATCTAGTTGTTCTCTAATGGCTTTAGCAAAATCTGACTTTGACTCTTGGACAAGCTTTTGGCTAGTTCTCGAAACCTGAAAAGGTTTGAAAATAGGTTCCTTAAGCTTTTTGTCAGAATCTGATTTTGAGGAAACAGGGGAAACTGCTATAGTAGAGGTTTGAAATTGGTTTTCTATACGGGCCAATTGCTTTCCAATAGTATTTAAGTTAGTATTACAGAAATTATTCTGTTGTATAACACTACTCAAATTCGCATCAGAATCATTTGGCTTTGGGATTTTATAAGGTGAAGCTCTAATTTGGACAGGAGGTTCACCGTGATCAACGGTTAAACTCCGAAGAGGTGGATGCTCAGATTCTACGGTTCTATCACTATCAGAAAGTTTCCACTCAGAGATTTTCTTCCTAACAGTAATAGGGTTTGATTCTTTGAAAGGATAATCTATGTTGTTATCAGAAGAGTATATCTTGAACCAATCAAAAAATAATATATGAACTTGATGCAAATTTACAAAGTCATAGTAAGTTTGTTGGATTTCTTTTCTTTGGTTCAAAAAATGTTTAAAAAACCAAAGTCTTTTTTCTTTATTTGTTTCCGAATAAAAATCATTGTGAAAAAGATTTTTATCAAGCTCAAAAGCCTTTTCAATAACATTTTCTGTGATAGCAGAAAAAGTAGGGGAAGTAGGGGGAGAATGTTCCTTCTCTTCCTGTCTTTGTTCATGTTGACTGCTAGTGTAAATTGGGTGTGGAACTTTTGTAGTGTAGTCAACAGAACGCATAGAGGAACTAGGTATATCTGAAGTGGAAAACCTAGGTTGACTTTGAAAAGGAAGGTTTATAACAGAAGGAATTTTTGTGAATTTCCTTTCCAATGAAGGAATACTTGAGCACGACTCTTTATCAGAAAATCTGGTTAAAGTAGATCTCCTGAATGATAATTTGACCTTTCCATCATAATACTGAGTTACATTTTGCAACTCTGTATTTGGCTCAAGTTGTTTTGGAATCGCTGGTGGAGTGGCTCCTTCAAGAATCCATTCTTCTGGAAGATGAACATCTTTCCACTGGATTGGTTTTGGAATGACAGTGTTGGCTCTTGACAAATCAGTCTGTAAGAGAAGAGTCTCTTCTCTTTTTGACTGGAATTTATGTTATGTACTAAAAGCAGAAATCATTGCTTTGTATGAGATTTTAAAGATTAAGGCTACAGGAACAGATTAAGGATGATGTTCTACAGAGTGGAGGGTCCATGGGTAAAACCTATGGTCTACTTATGGTTCGGTCAATGTGGCTACATGTATGGTTTTACAGCCCTGAGCGGAATCCTTATCCTATGGCGGGACTTACTACCAGTAAAAATTCACCACACAACAAAACTTCCAAATTTTAGTTGTCAAATTTTAGATATTTGAAGTACGAGGCGTTGTTCCCCAGATCGATGCAGAACTTAATCTGCCTTTGGATCCAGATCTGACTTAGAACAGATCAATAATCTGCACGTTCTGTTTTCCAGCCAATATACTCAAATATTGTTACCAGCTTTAAATATTAAGTTTGTTAGGCAAGCCTAGCAACAAACATACATCTAAAGGCTGGGTGCATACACAGTACTAGATCCGATTCCCGGAAATAGTGCTCTGAAGGAATGGAGGGAGAAGAGAAAGAATACAACTGAGGATTGAGATCTGGTCTCGTTGCCTCAGAGGAACGTAATAATTGTAAGGCAGATCTGATACAGATCAGTCTGCAAGCATGCTTTAAAATTTAAATTGCTGAAAGTTAAAGACTGTAAAGTAAATTGCGGAAATTAAATGCTTTAAAATTAAATTACAATGCTTTAATTTATATATATATATATATATATATATATATATAAATAAAACGGAGGTCAAGCGGCAATCAACGACGTTTCGACGGAAATCAGTGGCGGTCGACGGCATTTCCAGTAGTGGTTCGGCAGAGTTCCGATGATAGTCTAGTAGATGTTCGGCGACGGTTTGCCAGAGTTCTAGCGACGGCTAATTTATATTTCTATATTTTCATATTAAATAAATAAATAAGTTTATTTATTTTGTTAAGTTTCTTAAATCATTCATTAAATTTAATTAATATAAAATTATTTATAACATTAAATTGATGAAATAAAATTATAAATAATAATTACTAAAGGCATTAAATAAGCTAAAAAGTTGAAGGGTAATTTTGGAAGATTTAGTTTCCAATATAAGAGGAATTTAAATTCTTCACTCTTTAGTGTGGAAATCAAATTATACATTAATTCTTATATATTTTGTCTAACCAAACAATGAAAATAAAAATAGAACTTAAATTATTTTCATCTCCTTCATTCTCTACTCCCAACCAAACAACACCTAAAGATTTATTTAAAATTTTATAATAAATACAGATAAATTATTAAAATAAATATAATAATTTGTATTCTAAAGTTATTTTTATATATTATAAAATATTCTAATATTCTATTAGATAAATTAGATTATTTAAATTATATTTGTCTTTATTAGAAAAATCTAAAAACCAATTTTTTAGTTACTATTTACAAAGGATATTATAGTCAAAAGAGGATTTTGGTGTCCCTTATTGAATTCTTGAGGGTACATAACTATTTTCCCAAACTTTAAGTGTAATTGTTCTTTTTCCTTGTTTGTGCCTCAAAAACTTATTTGAATATTTAAAAAAGACTTCAAATAAATTTTTGATGCAATAAATGACAAAATTTGGCAAACATTTCTAATTAGTTCTATTCCTCACGTTGAGAGGTACAAAAAGACATGTTATATGATCAAATCTGATATCATTTGCCCTATCTAACAATACCAAAAAAAATATCCTGCATCATAATATTAAATTACATTACAAGAGAAAAACTGTCTATTTTATATAAATCCAGTAACAAATATAACGGTAAGGTGTAAAAATGTTAATTTTAGAACTTGGGTATAAAGACGATAAATTTGTTACTGTTGTAATATTTTTGGCCTTTGTCATCTATAAGGTGAAAAAAAAAAAAGTAATTTCGCAAGTTTAAATATTTGATTGAATATGTATAAATCATAAAATCAATAATAGAAGTAGGAGCGACTCCGGACTGACCCCACTTGTCAAATCACGATGATGACTGTGGAGAACAAATCATGCCAAATGGACAAAATTAAAAAGAACTACTGAAGATAAAAAATGACTTAAATTATGCACCTTTTTTTGCATACAACAATTCGATCTTATCCTCATCTAGAGCTCTGTCTCTAGAGCTCTATAAATTCGAATTCTTCCATGTCAAACTGATCAACTCACTCGCTCAAACAGCTCTCTGAAAGATAACAAAATGAATACTCCTTTCGTGACTGCAGTCTCCTTTCTTCTCCTTGCCTTTGCCACAAAACTGTTGGGAAAATATGCTCTTTAAAAACATATATGTTTATTTAATTATAATAAATATTTTTTTCTGATTAATAAAATTAATGAGGTATTTTATTCAAATATCTTAATTGCATTAATATTTTTATTAAAGTCAATTTAATCATATTATATATGTTTATGTGATCACCATGTGGATTCACAGAAGACATAAATATAAGTTATCTTATGATTAAATAAATTTAGTTCGCAGTTGATAAATAAAGTTGGGCACTTTATTTAGGTATAAACTGTAATAAATTCATTGAATGATTTGTCTTAATCATGTATGAATTTATTAATGTAGTATAACTACATTGAACATGATCACATATGAGATTTAATTAACTTTGTAATAACTGTCAGACTTATTAAATCTCATAGGCATTGATTTTACTGTAATCTTAATCTTGAGTTAATTATGATTTCATGATTGTAATTGTTATTCCATTTGAGTTACCAAAGGGCACGACACATCCTTGTGGTCAAGATTACCCGGTATCTTGGTGGGAGCAATTATGAGTATTAGAGTTATGGATTAACAATATAGAATTTGTACAACACATCCCTTGATGGGTTTTCGGCGCTTGATCATAGAATTCTCTAGCCAGAGTATGTCAACATATTTAGTATGTTGAAAATGATCATTAGAGAAAACCAGTAAGTATCAAGGAATAAGATATTATTAAATTGATTGGACAGTTTAGATATCAATTTAATTAACGATGTGGTACAAAGGATTGTGCAGTAAAGAAATCAATGTGGCTTGGGACGAATTATTATTCGAGCATACAATTATGGAAGTCAGTTCCAATCTTTTAGTGGAGTATGTTTGGAATTAAATAATTGGGCTAGTTTAATTACAGGCCTAATTATTGTAGCCACTATTGTATGTTCCCAAATGATCCCCAGGTTAGCTCATTTAATTGATTGCACCACTATTGGACTAATAAGCAAGATAACTAGCTATTTGGGTCAAAAGCCTAATTATATCATTTAGTGGGAGGCTCCATTTAATTAGCTTATGTGTAAGGGGTCTTACGTTATTTTACATGGTGGGTCCCCTATAGAAAAAACAAGTAACGTGAGTTTTTATTTTCATTATTTGGAGCCTAGGGTTTTCACTAAAGGGAGATATAAAAGGTTTATTTTCTCTAAAGAAAAAAAGAAAAGTCACTTTATACAGATCAGAGAAAAAGATTTTTCTCTCTATTGTTGAGAGAAAAATTTTCTCTCTATTGTTGAGAGAAAAATTTTCTCATGCTAGTTGCTTTGGTAGTGATAAAGGCGCCTACACGTCAAGTGTAGATCAAACTTAAGTCATAACCTGGAAGATCATTGGTGACAGTTCGTGATCTAACAAGCGTGGTGGTGACGGATCGTGATCTAACAGGAGTGGTAGTGGCGGATTGTGATCTAGGAGCCTAAACCACTTCAACGGAAAAAACCAAATCGGATTTTCAAGGTACGATTTCTAGATTACAAATTCTTATATATTATATGAGAGCGGTACTTAAAAGTTTTTATAAAAGTTTAAAAACTTGATTTTTCCCCAACAAAAACCGCTTGTGGGACTCGCTGATCCTTTGGTTGATGTCAATGGCAACAAGGTCGAAGCATCCCGAGACTACTATTTGGTCTCAGCAATTCGAGGAGCAGGCGGCGGCGGCCTCACCCTCTTCAGGGGCAGAAACGAACTCTGCCCACTTGATGTTGTCCAACTAAGTTCCGACTTACAAAAAGGAACCCGTTTAAGATTCGCAACGTATGACAACACTAGTATTATCAATGAAGAAGTGGATCTGAACGTGAGATTCTCGACAGAGACTCGCTGCAACGAACCAACAGTATGGAGAGTCGACAGCTATGATGCATCGAGAGGAAAATGGTTTATATCAACTGGTGGTGTTGAAGGAAACCCTGGAGCTCAAACTTTGAAAAACTGGTTTAAGTTTGAGAGAATTGGAAGAGATCGAGGTGAGTAATAGGGATAAAAATACCTATATTTCTTGATTTAAGTACCTATTTAATTCTTATATTTTAAAAAATACCTCAAAAACTTATAATGAAAATATTACATTACATTCTTATCCTTTTTTTTTCTTTTCTTTTAATGAAATAACTTAATTTGATATATTATAATTTTTTTATTGATATCCCAAAAATATTGTTGTAAAAAGAAAGTAAGGATGGAATTGTGGCTTATTTAACAATAAAAATATCTTGAAATTTTATTTTTAAATATAAAGATTAAATAAATATTTAACTCAAAATATAAGTAATAAATAAATATTTACCCTAAGTAATAATGATAACTGAACACAAAGTTTGAAGAGGCAAATAATGACAAAATACGACAAAACCATCTCACTTATCTTGTATTGATTTTTTTTTTTAACTGACTTTACAAAATTGTATATTAATGTATCCTTGCTCTTTCCAGCTACGTACAAGATTGTTCACTGTCCTTCCGTTTGCGAATCCTGTGTATCTTTATGCAATGATGTTGGGGTTTCTAACGATCATGCTCGACGTTTGGCTCTCACTAATGGGCTCGCGCTTGCTGTTGTTCTAGTCCCCGCTAATGAGAGATCAGCCTTATGTGCGTCTTGAATGCCCTTGTATCATTACTCTAAATAATGGATCGGGCTAGCTCCCTGACGCTTATAACATAAACAAAAATGTCATTGCTAGCTAGCCTATGTACCTTTGAACGGAAACTTGTAGTAGCATTAAATAAAAGTGGTGAATTTTGACTGTTTAATCTCTTAGAGCTTTGGTTATGAGTAGGGGTCGGCAAAAACCCATAACCCATCGGTTTACCCAAATCCAAACCAAATAAAATAGTTTGGGTTGAGTAAATCATAAAATGGGTTAAATTTGGGTTTTTATGTAAAAAATCATTTCACAATGGTTTTGGGTATGGTTTATCCATGGGTTATGGACAAATTCAAAGTAGCATATCAATGAAAAATAAATTAAACAAAATAAAAGGTTAAATCAATATTTAATAATAATAATAATTATTATTATTAATTATTATACTAATAATCATTATTATTATATAATAATAATTATTATTATATAATTATTATTATTATTATATAATAATAGAAGTGCTGCACAGGGCATATACATATGTAATTGGTTGTACAGTACACTATTATATAATAATTTTTTACGGTCTCAACTCGAGTTAAAAGACTAAATTAACATTTTAATAAATTACTCAGACAATATTTTTATGAAATCCTCTAATATAATTTAATAGTCATATTTGTATTGTAACTTACTAAAATTAAAAATGTAATTGATTATAAGATTTCATTAAATAAAATATGATTCTATTGTTATTTTTTAATTAGATTTCATGTCTAATTTTTCTTACTGCATTTAAAATTTTGGAGCTTTTTCTAATTAAAATAAATTTTAGATTCATTTCTCAGAAGATTTAAATTTATAAAATTAAATAATTTAATTTTGATGGATTGTTTGGATACTTGAGTTGAGATATCTTATTACAGCAGAATTTTAAAATAAACTTTTATTATTATCTAACAAAGCTCACCACTCAAGAGGGTTACAAAGGGATACAGAGATTCACCATGCAATGGTATCCTACAAGAGATACATGGCTTCTCAACTCACCACACAAAGGAATCCACCGAAAAGATACAAAGTTTAAAGAAGGAACTCTAAAAGAGAACTCTTCTAGGCTATATTATCAAATTACTCACTTTTTTTTTAAGTTACAGCCTAATACATTTATATAGGTAACTTGAAACATTCCTTCAAGTTTAGGATAAGATTTCTATTATCTAAAATTCAAATCAAATCTGCATTAAAGTCTTAACTGTCATGAGGTGGAAAAGAACAAAGCAAAACTCAATTTGACTACTAGGTCGGTTTGATCAACAAATGTAAGCAGTCAACACTCATTTAATCATATCTTGATGTAGAAAACTCTAAATTGAACACCGTAAAATTTATTAAACTCCTGATTCAAAGAGCTTTCCAAAGATATGAAGCTTATTAGATAGAACTTGATGCATTGATGCCAGTAAGTTCAGAAGTTGCGCCCTTGTGCAGAATTTCTTACAGTTGTGACCTTTGTTGACTAAATCTTGAATTTCCTTAAGAAGAGAGGTCCAAATTTGATTCCATAAAATTCCTTAGAAATTAGACAAAATTATCTTTTTAACCATATATTGTACATAATTTATCTATTTCTTGAACAGTACAGTTAATTCGAACAAGTGGGCTGTTAATTTTGACCTTTGCTTCCCACTTTGACTATCCTTTCCAAATGTCCATATCCATCTTCATTGTTAACCTCCAAACATGATAGGTCTCTAAACACTCTTGTGTCAATATCTTATCTTACTTTAATTTGTATTGACATTGTTAGAATTTATGTTGTAATATGGTTAATATTTAATGATGAAGTTATTGTAATATCTATTATTCATAATTTTTATAAACTGTATTTTTTATATATTAATGTAATAATTATTATAATTTTATATAATTAAATTTATTAAAATAAAAAAATTTTGATTATAAAATTCAAACCAAACCCAAATGGATTGGTTTGGGTTGGATTAAAAATATTTGAGTTGGTTTGGATTGGGTCTAAATTTTTATGGTTTGGTTTGGATTGACTTAAAACTCAACCCAAACCAAGCCATACCCACCCCTAGTTATGACTGAGGAGTTATAACTTGGGGGGAAAAAAGCTACCTCGACGGGGATAAAAAAATTATTTGAAAAAAAAATGAAATACTTCAATCAACCATGACAATATTCATAGGCATTTCATGTGACTAAGTTGAAAAATTAATAATCTTTCAAGTGATAGGCTTAAGCATTACAGTTAAAAACAAGTTGTGACAGTCAGCTTATTCAGATATTTGTACCCCACAATCGTGGATCTTATCCCAACTAACATGCTTTAAGACAATGAACAAAACCGTGTAGTTAAACAAATAGGAATACCGCAAATAAAGCCATTGCGACTCCCATCAAAGGAGTAGTTCCCCATCCAGGAGCTACTTTACCATATTCCGAATTCAAGGGTTTCAACAACCCCCCTGCAGAAGTTCTTTTTGGACGAGCTCTAGAACTACCCTCAACTGTTTGTGTAAATAATTATGAGTAATATCTTGCTAATAGTTTGGACCGCTTGTTAGTGAATGCAACGTACAGGGTATCTCCAATTCTTAACTAGGATTCATAGGGGTAAATATATTATAATATATAGTATTTAAGTCAGATCATTCTTAAATATTTTATTAGAATTTACCTTATTTTTTATTTGTATTTGAGTTTTTTTTTAGCTAGTATAGTTTTATATATGTTAAACCAGTAACTTCTTTCTCGCTTATTTTATTAGAATTTTCCTATGGATCTACTCATCCTCAAAAGTTAGTTTAAGATTCGAAAGTTGCCTCAAACTTATATTATTAGTCCAATAATAGGGATGGCAAAAACGAATTCAACTTGACTTTATCCCTAATAAACTAGCCTGCGTATATTTTTCAAACACTCGGCCAGATTCATGCCTCACCTTAAAAGCTTGATACCAACCCGAAAGCTAGAAAAATGCTTTACAATAGAAATACATATTTTTTTAATTAGAATACACATTTTAATATTTATTTACCTCACTAATAATATATATTTAAAGTTCCAAATCCTTTAACCCAACTTTTAAATCCTAATCTAATAAAAACAAAATTTTATAAATTACCAAGTTGTTTTGCAAATTAAATTTTATTTATAAAACACCTTTTAATATATTTTAAAGTTTATAACATTTTATTTTTATCATATTAGGCTTTAGAAGGATTTAAATGTTGTTATGAATGGGCTAAATAGATTAAAATAAATAAATATTTTAACTTTTTGTTTTTAAGCATTTCTCTTGCTTTAAGTTGGGTTCAGGTTTTTTAGGTGAAACCTAAGCCCAACATAAGTGTGTTTAGAAAACATGCTCAGGGCGGGCTACCTAGGCTAGGGTGGAGCCAACCACTAGGGTTTGGCCTAAGTGGCTAGAGCCACTCCCTCACAAGTGTGAGGGAACTCCCGCAGACGCATTGCAGATGTTTAATTTTAAATATTATTTTTTAAAATCTCATAACTTGAGTGAATGCAGTCTTTCTCCTAAGAAGGGAGTGGACGTCCCTCAAATATTTGAGAGAGTTAAAAATACGAGCGGTGCCATTTCAGAATTGATGTAAACTGATCTCAATAATTTATATGGTTGTAAATATCATGAGCAATAGTTCTCCTAAAAAAAAAAAAGACTAGGGTGGAGCCGATTTATTTTGCCACCTTTAGTATTGGGCTAATAATATAAGTTTAAGGTAACTATCAACTCTTGACCCAGCTTTTGGCATAAATGGAGCATATGGGCTTATGGACTTCTATACTACGATGGAACACACAAATTTATTGTTGATTGAAAATGATATTTAACATCTCGATGTGATCCTTTTTCCTTTGCTTCAAACACCAAATATCTGGGTATATTATCTCCCTTGCAAACCGATTTTAAGCTAGAATATAGGAGTTGGACTATTGGCACCCACCCAATCTCATCATGCAACCCCATTTTTAGTTGTATTTATTTTATTTCTGAAAATGTCTTTTTTTAATATATTCTTTTAGTTTTTAATTTAATTTTTTTTAATTGTTAAAACTCAAAGTAGTATTTTATCTTTTTTATGTTTGGGGGCAATCTTGTTGTTTGTCTACACACAAATTAAAAATTTTTCTAGGTAATGAATTTTTGGATGTCAATCATTGGTTTAAATTAAACTATTTTAAATTATAACTTGGAAGGAACTTAAACACAAAAATATATAACCAGTAAGAAATAGGAAAAAAAATTATTTTAAGCCTATTTTAATTAGATAGGAAGTGACAGATAGAAAATAAAAAAGAAGGATTGATTATGAATTCAAGAATTTGTTGGAAAAAAAAAAACATGATTATGAATTCAAGAATTTGTTGGAAAAAAAAAAAAACATTGTGTGTTTGATTCTTATTTGTCTTAACTGTAATTTTATTTAAAGTGGGGTTTTATAAGGATAGTAAAAGGGTACCAATAGCTTCACTTAGAAAATAGTTTCTGGTATGATGATATGAGCTTCAGGCAACTCTTAACTCTTGTTCTAACTTTTTAATATGAGTTAGGCCCATAAGATTCAATATGATCACATCATAACCCCCTACATTAAAAAGATTTTAATATGTTTCAATTTTTTTTCTTTTACTAATTGTTGAAAATAAATGGTATAGATTTTTGTAAGCATCAAGCATGAACGAAAATATTAAAACGGAAATGTTATAATTACCAGGAAAACAAATGTTACAATTATAATGATTATGATTGTTTAACAAGTTAATCCTTGATGTTTAATTTATTTGATTGATTTACAATATATTATTAAGGATTAACTCGTTGTCCAGGTGTTCTATCATATTCATGCCTATTAGCCCTCTTCTTAATCAAAATACTAGTCGCAACTCTTCTTCTATCAAGACTGTGTTTTGGCGTTCTCCAGGGACACCTTGGCTTGAGATAAATACGGATGGTTTGGCTACGGGTAATCCCAGAATCTCGGTTTGTGGGTTTTTACGAAGCTGCTTTACTGTGGCTCTGGGCCTTGTTATGCAAAGATATATGCCATTCAAGCTGTTGATATTGCTTTTTCCATGGGACGGCAATTTGTTTAGCTGAAGAGGGATTCAAATCTGCTAACTCTTGCTTATTTGTGGAACACGCTTTTTCATCCGCCGTGGCAACTCGTACTTAGCGGTTGAACTTTCTATAACAGATCAGTCATATGTAGTTTCGTAGTCATATTTTGAAGGATAATTCGGTTGCTGATTGCTTAGGAAAGGCCGAGTCTAACTGATTCGAGGCCTTTGGTGAACTTTTTTTTTTTTTGTTTAAAGACATTCTTACGTTAAACAACATCAATTCCCAAAGGAATAATAAATAGCTTAAAATTCAACTATCTTTAATAATATCTTGAATTTCAACAATTATAAACTTGATCCAGAAAAATAATAAAAAAGATATATATATATTGATCATCTTCAAAGTTGATTATTTCATTCACTATTTCATTATTGTTTAATTCATTCGAAGTTAATTGTTCAATAACTAATTCTTCACTTAAATACATATCTTTTTCTACTAGTTGTGAAAAATTTATCAAGAGCTCGTTTTTTAGATTTGACTACTTTTTCTGTTCTTTTTTTTTTTAATTTTTGTAGCTTTTCATATTCTAATGCTTATTTTCTAGTTGATATGCTTTTCAAATTTAAATAACAAATAAATAAACAAACACAATTTTTCTTTTCTAGATTATTCGAGCCATATATCAATACAAAAATAAAAATAAATTAAATTTAAAAAAGATAAGAATAATATCAATTAAAAATAGAACAATTGATACCACCTGGCAAGTTGACTAATTGAGAAAAATATAATGATCATATGATGATAATAAATTTCATATAAAAAATTTTTCTCTATAGAGAGGAGAGTAACAAAGTGTTTAGTTGAGAATATCATTGATTCATTGTCTATTTGTTTTGAATTTTTAAATAGATTTTGATAGAATACTAAGAGTTAATTCTAAAATATAAGGTTAATAATTTTAATAGAGTAATTTTGGAAAGAGAAGGCATTGAATTTTTTTTGAAATAAAGAAGTAACATTTAAAGTCATTATTCAACTGTAAAAATATTTCTCATTTTTAATAATAGGAAGATGCCTAGAAATTAGGCTTTCCTACAATATATACTTAACTTAAAATAATTTTGAATTAAAAAAATTATTAATTATACTAACTAATAAATAGATATATAAAAATGTGGCCTTTCATAAATATTGGGTTAGCCCAGTGGTAAAGCCGCCACTGTTGCTTAGTTAACACAAGTACTGCCTGCTCATAGTATGTTTGGTGTGGGATACTCTACCATACACCTGTTTACAAAAATTTGCATGAAAATTCATGGGGCCTTCCTGTATACCAACTTTCGTGAATGATTTGTAAACATTCTTTCTCATATTTGAGTGCATATTTAGTTTTAATTTATATTAGTTCTTTAAAATTATATATAACTGACAGAACCTTCATAATAAGTTTCCCCATATACTTCGACTTCTTTTCATCTGTTGCGTCACCAATATCCATGCTGTCGTATTTGCAAAGTACATTGCTGAAAATTGTTGTTCGAGACATCAAAGATTTGCAACTTAAAGAAAAAATAATCAGCCTTAAAGGACCGTAATTTATTCGAATGTAGAACAAGAAACTGAAGCTGTAGCCAACGTGTAATATATCCTCTATCTTGTTGTTGCCGAGATCAACAACTTGAAGATTTTCACAATTGAGCAAAGATCTTGGGACTGACCCTACAAGTTCATTGCCATTGAAGTTAAGGGTTCTCAAATTACTGCCCTTTGACAATGTTTCAGGAATTGGCCATGGAATCTATTCTTCCTCAAATCCAACACACGCAGAGTATTGCTAAAGTTTCCAATTAATGCATTCTGGAATGGTGCCACTCAAGCTGTTGCTGGGCAGATCAAGAACTTCAATGGTGCTTAAGTTGCAGATCAAACAAGGTATCTCTCTGGTGAACCTATTGTTTGATATCAAAAAGACTTTCATATTAGATGATGGATCTAGAAACAATCCTTGAAGCAAGTTGGAACGAAAGTCAAGATATTCAAGATTCTTCCACGGAAGTTTCTTAATGCCTGTAAAAAAATGTTCTGATTCATCAAATATCCAAGAGGCTTTCTTTATTAAAGTGCCTTGGGGATTGAGGTATGTAATTTCAATATATTTGTGCCAGCATTCAGCAGCTGTATGCCCTGATTTGAAGCAAATTTGGCAGATAGGCACTGATTTATCACCATTTGAAGTTTGTGGTTCAATAGCAGACATATTGCCACTGCTATTAAGATTACCGTCAAATGAATTCTTTCCAAACTGAGCAAAATTATTACTTCCCATTAATGAGCCATTTCTGCAACCTGAATTTTAATGTCCCTGCAAACCTCCTGTGTAACTTCCTCTTCCAGCATTGCCTTTTATTTGTGCATAATAAGCATTCATCATGCCAGAATTGCTATAGTCGGAAAGTTTGCAATATTAACATTGAACATTTGCTTTTCACTCCGACTTTGCTCAAGTCTAGTCTCATGAGTAGGAAGTAAAGCATAAGCATCATCATAATCCAGTTTACTTCCAGTAATGAAAGTAGCAATGTCTAGATAACCAGCACCAACCATTTAGAATCTGCTGAAACAAATCCTTCTCAGATGTTCGACTACCAGCACAAGCCAATTTATCTGCTATCATTTTCATTTTTAAACAATACTCTTTTCTCAAACATACATCTCATATCTAAGTTGAAGAACCCAGCTTCAGACTGCACACCAAACTTGTTCTCCAAATTTCTCCAAACATCAAAAAAAGTATTACAAGGAAGTAGAAGACTTAGTATACCTTCACTGACGGAACTGAGTAACCTTCTCAGAAGCACTTGATCTTGAGATCTCCAAGTAACATAATTAGGATTCTTAATTTGTTGCATAGATCCAGAAGCTGCTCCAGCATAATTTGATGAAGTGATGAATCGATTTGGAGCTGTTTTCTCTTCAGTGATATAGCCTTCAAGACGATTTCCTCTTATAGAGGCATAGAACAAGATTACGCCAAATCATGTAATTAGATCGATCTAATTTGATCAAAGTGATGAAATAAAATGTTGTTCGTGGTGCTGGATTTGTAGTAACTGTACTAGAATTTGTATTAAAATTGCTTGTGCTAGCCATTCTGGCTCTGATACCATGAAACAAATATGAAAAATTGATTGAAAGCTGTTGTTTGGCAACTGAGAAAATTTGAGAGAATATTCTTTGCAATGAATCTTTTATTTCTAATTAATGAATGTGTCCAGATCTTAGATATTTATACTTCTTACAAGAAATTAATGCTTTACTAACTGTATTAAGCTAATCTAAATCAGCTAAATTTAAGCACATGCAGGAGAGCATGCATAACAGAATTTGCTGAGCTTCACTGCTGTTGAGCTGCAGTAGCTGACTCAGCAATATTGGCATTTGACTTGTTTATCTCGGCAATGCTGCTACATTTCTTCATACTTGACTGTTGCTTTTCTTCTTTACTTCAACAAGGTGAGCTATCTTCACTCCCTTTATAAGACTGGATTCAATTACCCCCAAGACCCTAGTAATATCTCAAGTCTTGAGCAAGATTAACAAACAAAGAATCAAACGCGAATTGAATCAAGAAATAAATGAAAACAGATAAAAAAACACAGAGATTTAAGCAGTTCAGCACCTGATACGTACTGGTGCCTACGTGCACTGAGAAACATTGCTTAGTGCTTTCACTTTATCAAGAATTGAAGTTACAAGGCTATGGAGATTATTACAAGATTACAAGAATGGAACTTTCTCTCTCCCCCCTCGATTGTTACATAAACCAGCTTATATAACAGAAACAGCTGCAACTTGTAAACCCAGATTTAACAGTATTGAGCCACGTAGCGTAACGGTTTTAACAGCTTTCACTTCTCACGTGCTGCTGACGAGCCTCTTGAGTGAATTGGCCAAAACAACTTTGAGTCAGTCGTTTCTCAGGCGTTTGAGCTTTACGCAATCTTCATACATGCTGCAGATGACAGTTATAATCAGATCTCGATTACTCAGGACGACTTGTCTTATCTCTGAGTTTGTGCTCATACTCAACAATATCCAAGTTAATTAAACAGGAAATAAATCAAATCCCAAATGATCAACTAACTAGGAAGCTGAATGATCCCGTCAAAATATGAAAAGAACAAAGGAAACAATAAGCTATCTTACCTAACAACTTTGACCCATCAGAAGCTTCAGATCCAGTAGCAGATGCATGTATTTAATTTGTTAGGTGGCTGTGACCACCATGGACAACACACGAGCTTCCGGCAAGTAATTCAAGAAACGGAACAACATAAACAACAATACTACCACTCATGGCTGCCTGATTTCAATGCTGTGCAAGTTGCAATATAATTAACGTGTGTAATGCAGAATCTCTCCAAGTGCATTGTCCTTTTGCTAGCATATATGTGTTTTGCCTGGTGTACCTGAGTTACACTCAATTCCTAAAACACACTAACTTTGCTTTCTGTCCTAGTAAGGTATTCCCTTAATCCTTTGACAGATTCCCAATGCTCTTTTAGATTAGCTACGAACCAGCTCTCCACACCAGGACACATCATAGTAACCTAAGCTGACCACTACACTATTTAGCAGCACCCTCAGCTTATTTTTCCATCTAGATCCTTACAATTCAGCCTCTCATCTCATATGTATACAACCGCAGATAGAAAGCTCCACCTTGCTCAGCATTCCCTAAACAATCTCCACCATCAAAATATTCTCCTTAGGATGAAGTGTGGTTCATTAGATGAACCGGTACGGCACTACCTGAGCACCTAATCCTCAAACTTCATCTACATCAGCTATGGAGAACTCTTTAGCCCATACAAAGACTTCTTGGCCAAAAGTCTACCCTTGTCTCTTTCGAGCTTGGCACTAGCTATTCCTTAGTTAACCTTGTATTTATAGCCCATAAATTACATGCCAGCAGTCCCCCTTTACACGTCCTTAATCCTCATGGTTTTCATTTAATCAATGATTCCTAGTGGAAATCATGCAATATCCTCAAGAATTAAAATCTCCAAATCTTAATCATAGAGATCAAATGCAAAAATTCTAAGTATATACAAGAAAAATAGTGCTTTAATGTCATAGATATTCATACCTTAAGCATCTCTATAATTATCCCACACTTTTGTCACTATAATGATTAAAAAAAAAACACTAAAAAGCTTTGGCGACTCTCTCTTCAATCTCAAATTGCCGACCATAAGGGAGACGAAGGAGCCAGCTCTCATTTTCTCGGTTCAATTTATCTATCCATACCTAGGCCTTTTTTAAGCTAATGGGCTTGGATCAAAATGACTAAAATGGCCTTGACTAAAACTAGGTCCAATAACAAATAAGTCAAAGTACCACCATAATGGTAATACTAGTACTAATATTGATAGTAATAACAAAAAACAACAACAATAGTAATCACATTATAAAAAATTTGATAAAATCAATAATCACAACCATACTGCATACAATCAAAATAATACTAATAATTACTTGCATAATTTTTGGATTTTGCAATAAATGTGACTATAGTTTTATCCCTAAAATCTAACATATGCCTAATTAGGAAAAGACTCATTACTTTTAGCTGCCTTAAACTGTAAATTAGCTCTATAGCGTAAATAGGAAGTTTCTGTATATTATAAGAAAGATTAAACTTCCCAAAATATGGTTGGTTGACTTAGTTGTGAAGTAAAAAAATTTCAATGAAAACCGGTTCATCTTGTCATTTTTTTAATACTTGGAGTTAGGAGTGGGCAAAATGATAAAATTACGCTGTTTTAAAGAGAGTGGGCATGTATATATGTATAGCTTGTCCCTTGACTAAAGTAAAGAATTCCCTTATTGTAAAATTACTCATATATAGTTTGGGAAATTGGGATCCCTTATTCCCTTGTTTAAAAATTTTCGCATATATTAAAAGTCGGTTTTATTGATATCACAAGGCATGCTTGTTACATATTCTGAGTACATGCTTTAAGAACAAAAACAGTCTATTATTACATTGACATCAGTGGTAGATGGAGTACGTACATGTACAAGAGAAAGCATAAGGACGTACTCCAAGACAAAGCGCATAATGCAGACTGGTAGACAACTTTTATTGAAAGAGAGAGAATTCCGAGAAACTAAAGCTTGAACATAAACTGACTGAACAGGAGACAAACACTAAGCAAACAAAGACATACGTATAGGAACATCAGTAGCTTTGATACACGACAAAGACTGGAAATTATTGATCTTGAGAGGGTACTTCGACTTGATAGCGACCACCTTATAGCAAACTGATGCCTGCAATATTAAGGCGAGTACAATGTTGGTATAAGGATAAGGGGGTATTTCTTAGTGACAGCCAACCCGTATTCTTCAGTCATATCCAAGTTAGCATCAACCGCACCACCAGGAAGCTTCCAGTCAAACCAATACAAAAGGTTGGCCAACAGATACTCAGCTGCAACTTTTCCAAACAACATCCCGGGGCAAAATCTTCTTCCAGTACCAAACGGAATGAAATCAAAGTGTTGGCCATTAAAATCAATCGTGCTGTTAATAAACCTCTCTGGCAGAAACTCTTCTGCTCTATCCCACACCTTCGGGTCCCTCTGAATGGCCCACACATTCATATACACAATTGTTTTGGCAGGAATATCATAACCTCCTAGATTGACACTAGTTGAAGTTTCTCGAGGAAATGAAATGGTACCTGCCGGATGTAATCTCAGAGATTCCTTCATAACACATTTTAAATAGTGCATCTGATCGACATCATCCATATTTATACTTGATTTGTTTTTCACCACCCTCCTTACCTCTTCTTGTGCTTTCTTCAACAACTTGGGATTTTTCGCTAGTTCAGCCATTACCCATTCTACTGTTGTTGCAGTTGTCTGAGTTCCTCCCGTGAACATGTCCTAAAAGATCAAATAAGAAAACTTCAATTAGCCACCTCTGTATCGTATATTATCATGCATGTATGTGAATGTGTAAGAGAGATTGTAATTGATAATCAATTAGTAAACAAATAACTAAATAATTATTTTCCATATATACACACACATATATACACACACACATAAATACATATATATGTGTGTGTGGAGCTAATGAGAAATTCTTATGTCCGGATGTCTAAATGCAGATTTGTTATTACATCATAATTGAACCAAAATACTATAAGACCATATAGCATAAGAGCGAATCCATACAAAATTCGAATTTAGGCATCTTGACCTAGAAATTGTGTATGGCTAATATACATATGTGTGCGTGCGCTTGTCTGATAACATTCTTAAAACGTTAATTAAAATTAGATATGGAGAAAATTCTAATTCGAGAGGAGAGAGATACCAAGAGAAGTGCTTTAAGATTGTCTGGAGTCAGCTCGATCCCTAGCTTGCCATCCTTTTGAAGTTTGAGGAGTGCATACACCAAATCTTTTTTATCAGACTGGTCATTATCTTCATGGCTCGTTGCTGATATCCTGTGCTCTTCAATCACCTGATCAAACAAAGCATCAAATTCTCTAGTGGTTGCTTTCAAGCGACCAATGTGTCCCGTAACAACGTCCAGCCATCCAAAAGAAGGAAACAAATCTCTGAAACTAATGGATCCTAACTGAATCAACAGCCTTTTTGATAACTCCCCGAACTTATTGCTCTTCCCTCCAGCAGTACTTTCTTCTTCTACCCTCCGACCAAGAACGGAACGGGATACTATGTTGTTGGTAACAGTTTGAAGCATCTCAGCTAAATTAACGGAACCCCGACTTAAACACGAAGAACGAATTTTATTGATCATGATTGCAACCTCCTCTTCTTTTACATAGTGCAATGATTGCACTTTTTTATTACTCAAAAGCCCAAGAACACAAGTCTTCCTAGCTTCTCTCCAGTATTCGCCATAAGAAGAAAAACCAATGTCTTTGCTTCCATAAAGGAGAACATCTCCAGCTGTGGTTTTGGGACGGTTCGAGAAAACAATATCATGATTTTTGATAATGTCTCTAGTTATCTCAGCTGATGAGACAACAAGAGTTGGAGAATGACCCAAATGCATGAACATCAAAGGGCCATACTTGCTGGATAGATCTTTAAGAGAGCGATGGGGGAGAGAGCCTAGCTGGTGAAGGTTGCCAATTATGGGTAAGCCTGGTGGGGATGGAGGCAAGTTGAGTTTGCTTTTATTTCTACTGAGCTTGAGGCGCAAAAATAGAAATGGAGAAAGAAGAAGAAGGAGAAGGAGAAGAAGAGACACCAACATGTTGTTGTAACGAGTTGATAACAAATAAGTTTACATAAAAGTTGCAGATCTTCACTTGAGGCTACTCACTTAAAACTTCGGTCATATATATATATAGGAGCATGCATCAAACCTGGAGCAACCTGCGTCTCTTAATTTTTATTACTTTTAGTCATTATATCCATGATTGAAATATGACTTTTCTACATTCAAATTGATTATTTAACAAAGAAAGAGATGAAAGATGATAATGTTAGTATTTTTTTTTTCAAGAGGAGAGAGATTTTTATTTTATTTATTTATTTATTTCTGCTGTTTCTTAAATACAACTTTGGGGTAGAAAAAACAGTACGGCGGGGGATTTGTTTGACTGAATAGCATTCGACTGAAAAACGACTTTTTTTTTAGATTCAAATTGATTATTTAATATCTTTACAGATTAAAACTAGTTTTTGTAGACTCCCATCGGCCTACTAATTTCAACTCATAATAAAAATGATTTAGGATTTTCTTTGGCTTATAAAATTCATATTAAAATCGGATCCCCTCCTTATATTATCTCTCTTTATCTACGCTCTGCTTTCAAAAATCTATTACATTTTCAAAATAATAAATTAGTTAAAAGATAGAAAAATAAAAATTTCATTATCCTATATAAATAAGAACTTGTTTTGGATTGATTTGGAGAGGCTTAAAAGTACTTTTAAAAAGTTAAAAGTTAATTTTTGGTGTTTTTTTAGAAATCACTTTTAGCAAAATCACCGCATTCTACAATTTTTAAAAGTAGCGAAGAAGTATCGTTCCAAAGTTTGATTTTGAAAATCACTTTTGTACTTAATAAAATTTCATATATATCCTCATATATATTATAAAAATTTTAAATTATTTTTATTATTTAAGAAATAAAATCATTAAATTTAACAGATTATTATTATTATTACCAATTATATTGAGATACTTTAGTTTTAGTTATCAATTATTAAATGTACGCATTAAAAAATATTTTATGTACATGTTTATAAATGTTTAAATAAGTTTTATGTAGTATTATGTCTATTTCAATCATTTATATTTTTTCGGTAGTTTAACAATAAGAATTATCAAATACATATAACTCTTTTAAAATTCATAACAATTTTAAAAATAAATATTACCAAATATTTAATTGACTCTCTTAATTATTTCTATAGTAAAGCTAAAAATAATTATTTTAACAATTACAATATTACCAAACTGGGTCAAACACATTAAATTAGAGTATGACTTTTTATGTCTTTTAATAAATATCTTATTTTAATAACATAAGAGACCTCTAATTGAAAAATTACTATATATATGTGTGTGTGCACGCGCGTAGAAAAAAAAATTATTTATTTAAAAAGATTATGAAAGTAATCGAATGAACATGCATATACGCAATGGACATAGAGACTGGAGAGGCGGTTGACGATGGCATGGAGCTGTATAAGCGTGTTGAAAATTTTGGCCACAAAAAAATGAATTAACGGTACTTTAAGTTTGGAAAATATCAATGTTATGACCTGACTTTCCTTGATAGTGGGGTTAAAGAGAAAAATGAAACCAAATGTTAACCATACAATTAATTTATTGTTTGAACTGGTTTGATTGGATCCTGATCTGAAATGTAGCAAGGCAACCTCAAATAAAAATTTCCATTTTAAGACAACGTTTCGGGAAATAATAAATTTTCTCGATAACTACTTTGGTAAGTGCTTCAAAATTTCCAAGACGGTAATAAATGTCGGTCCAATTAATTAATTGTAGCCGCATCCTAGCTAGAAATTCTGACTTTATGACGTATAAACGCTTCATGAAATTTCATTGGATCTCACTTTGCTTCAAATTTTGTAACAGATTCAAATTTTATTGGTCCCGTTGTTGCCTTCTACTGGCAAGATATCGCAGTATAATCATGGTAAGGAGAAAATTATACTGCAATCTTGATAAATTTGTACCTTTAAATAATATATTAATTTGAGGTATATTTGCTTAATTATTAAATTTTTCTTGGACTCAAAGATATTAACTTATACAAGTTTTATACTTTTACTGTATTAGGGTTTGAATTTTTTTTAATTATCTCCATTTTTTTTTTGAGAAGTTTTAATTATCTCCATTGAAGTAAATGGAAATGAAAATCTTCCCCTGAAAATAAAAAACTTCCTTACTCATATGAACAATGTTCAAACTAAGAATTTTTCGAAGGCTCCATAAGATTTTAATAATTAAACCAATTAACACCCAAAGTATTTTAATTTAATTGATACATACTCAATAATTACCTTTTAAATTCGGGATCCCCTATCTTACATGCATGTAAGATACATCATTCTCACATGAATAGTGTGTGGGTCCCACACATGCACTATTCATGTGAGGAGGATGTATCTTACATGCATGTAAGATAGATATTGCCTTCAAATTCACTCTATTACTTTATAGGGGGAAAAAAAAAAAAAAGATAAGTAACTGGAGGGTTCCTTAATAACTTTAGATTTTAGTTTTCTACAATTGAGGTGAGGGAACGTAGTTGTTATTAGTAATAATTTTTTTTTGGATCGATCAAAAAGTCCGAGATTTGAATTAATTCTGGCCGGCTAACATGGGTGGACAAGATTTAGTTGTGCTATGTTTTATTATAGAAAAATTCTCATAAATTTTGTACAGACACACTCTTTTACAACATTGTAAAATATTTCCCAACATCACAAACACTTGAAAAAAGTCATTGACAATTTTGTAAAACCCGAATATACATTTTATAAAATACGGACCTCTGGACTACAAAAAAAAAAAATGCAAATCTCTTATTTTAAAAATAAAAATAAAAATATAAGTTAAAAGATTAAAAAATATATAACACAAAACATGCATCCTATATACGATGAAAAGGATGTTACCGATAATGACTTGGGCTTTGATTACGTATCTATGTTGAAATTGATTGTATTACATACAATATTCCAAAAAAAGAAAAAAGAAAAAAAGAACTGCGTGCATATTTAAACAGACTTTTAAAAAAGAGAAGAAAAACTGAGTTATCATTTAGAAATCGCAACAACTGAAATTCATTGCAACACACTTTACTTGACCAAGAATAAATGACTTGCTGGGTGTATATGACACGTTCCATGAAGTCAAAGCAAAGATTACTCTTATCTTCTCTTTTTAATTACGTGTCTATCGTTCTTGTTTACTTTGAAAAATGGCGCAACATCATTTCACTGACCCCCGGAACCTCAAAACTGCATCATTCAAGTAAAAGTGGAAGAGAACGAAAGAATATTTTAAAATATTATTTGCAATTCGATTCAATTAACTTTGATGATTAGTGATTTAACTTACGCCTATTTTGTCATTTAGTGATTTAACTATTAAATCTAACCAAAGACGGCGCAGATCAGTTTGCAGGGTTATTAACATTGTCATCCCTGATGTTTGTTGAAAAATTAGAAAAGGTAAAAATTTCTAAATGTTGACATATATGTCCAGATTTTTTCAAAGTTTTTTTACAATTAAATCTATTGACCTAGTTTGACTATTAGCATCAGTATAGTGTATGGACAATAATGTAATCTCATGTAAATTTTTTAAAATGCACGAAAAATTAACATGCCTTAATAAATATTTTTTTAACATAATATCTATTTAATATACAATAATTCTTTGTCCATAATAGTAATTTAATGAATGATTATCTTTTTAAGATTTAATTATAGTATGAGGTCATTTGAACCCACCAAATTAGTTTCTACACCCAATCAATCAAAAAACCAGTAGCCTAAATTAAAATTAGACACTGTACACCTCTTAATAACGAAAAAACACCAATTTAATTTATTTTTTGAATAATAAATTATTCACCTCTATTTTTTTAATCAAAATTGATCTTTTATGGACTAGATAAGCTTACAAAGTGTGGGTACAATAAAAATGAACAAAAAAGTACTTTAAGCTTCTAAAAATTCAACTCTTAATTTGATAGCAATGAACATTGATTTATCTCTTTTATTATTATTATTATTATTATTTACTTGTAATGGAAAAAGAATTCTCTGCAATTTTGTTATCAATTGCAAACTTACAACTTTCAAATGGGGATTGGTGCTAAATATTAAGAAAGGATGCTCAGATCTTGTTTTTGTGTGTGTGTGTGTGTGTTTTTTTTTTTTTTTTTTGTGCTATTTACCTTTGGTTTTACTGTTAACATTGTGCAATTCTTCATATATATACACTTTTAGTGCTTATGTAATTTTTAAATATTCCTCTACTAAAGGATTCCATAAAAGCCCAATTCATGTCTCGTGAAATTAATGGTAAAAGTTGCTTAAATTAAAGGTTTCCAACAGCAAATGCGGATGGTAATTCAATTTGATTCCTTTGTTCCATTAATTTTTACACTATTTTTCTTTTTTTCTTTTTGAATGAATATTATTTGTTTACAATGAAATTGCGTTTAGCTTAAAATAAATTTTGAATTTAAATTAGGATAAGATCAAAGTAAAATATAATTAATTAAGTATATATATTGATAAGAGGAATTTAATCCATGAATTTGATAAGAGGAAAGAAAGTAAAAAGAGTTGTACAATATATTTTACCTCTCAAACTTTGTTTGGATCAGATGAGCTCTATCCAAAATGTAGCTTTTTTAGTTTATTATAAATAAATCTTATTTCTCAGATCTCACAGTCCAAAAATAATGTTAAATGAAGAAAATTGGACTGATTATGGAGAAAAGGTGAAGAAGAATGGGAAAATAAAATTATTGCTATACTTATAACTAAATTGTAAATAAGAAAGAATGTAAGGGATTCAATCAAAAAAAGACAAAAGAGGGGTACAGTGTCACAGAGGTATTGTAGCTTTGTCCAATTAATTATTCATCTAAACTTTTCAGAATCCAAAGATAATTTCAGCATATACTAACATAATCAAGCAGCAAATATTTACGCTAATAAAAGTATGAAGGGCATTAAATTTTTGGAACTGTTTTCAGAATGCGTGCTTGCGTAGTCGCACATAACTCAAAATCCTTACTTGCGTAATTAATGAGATAGAAATCCAATTTTGAAAGTGTAGTCAATTCTTCATATAATTCAGAGGACTTTTCCTCTCTTTTTTTTTTCTAAATCTTTGATTTTTTTGCAAATCCGGGTGGTATTTGATTCAAAACGAAAGGATTGAAGGAGATTTCATGGCCAGCTGACGACCACATATACTCTTTTTTTTTTTTTAACTAATGCCAGAAATTTCAAAATGTATCGTAAATTTTCATTACAAATGATATTTCATTTATGAAATAATAGTGAGGTCATGTAATAAATTCACGTGGCAGTAGGTGAAGATCCACTGCACCGAATAATTTATAACACTTCTGAGATTTATAAGAGACATAATTGTTATATGATTGGTGTCACCTCATACAAGCTGATTAGCAGAGCAAGAGATAAACTTGTGTTCAAAAATGGATGGCGAGTATACCTCTAAAAAACAGTTAATTAACATTGTCGTTGGCTAGTTTTAATTTATTTATAATTAATTATTAACAAGATTACTTAGAGCGTGTGAAAAATATTGGTTCTTTTATACAGATAATTATTGGTTGTTAATAAATAATTATTCGTTGACTTATTAATAAATAATTATTGATTAATTTACTAAAAGATATTGATTAATTTGTTCATAAATAAGTATTAGTTAATCTATTAATTAATTTTTTATAGATAAATTAATTAATATCCCTAAAAATATTGTTGTAAGAGTATTATTGTAAAATTTAAGAAAACGTAAAGGTATAACATATCTAACATTAGTGGTATCTTGAGATACTTTTTAAAATATAGAGACTAAATAGACACTTAATCTTAAATATTAGAACTAAACTAACATTTACTCTGTTGAACAGCTAAAGTGTATGAAAAAGTATTTAGTAACTCTTTTCAACATCTACACTGTGCAATGAGAAAATTTTTCTTTGATAATTACTCATTCTCATGATTTCAAAGAGATTTAATTGATAGTAATTGACAACATGAAACTCAATTATAGAGGATAATTTGAGCCTTGATTTGGAATTATCCTTTTACTTGGTAATGAGAAAAATTTTAATATTTGAATCAGTTTTCGTTTGTGAAAAGTTGCTCTGGACTTGTTAGATTTCTCAAATGTTCGGAAATTCATCAATATGACCATGTAATCAACTAGAATAATCCTTTCGCTAACGGTTGAAACCCAAATCCACTCTATCATAGCAAGAAAAGAGCAAAAGCCAAGCAATCAAGACACAAATTTATAAATCCAATGTGTTTTGTTAGTTGGCTAGAGAGATATCCAATTTAATGAAATTAACATGAAATAAATCTAATTCCACATGACCAACCTAACTAACTAAGAATATCAAAATCTCTTTAAAATATTATTACTACTCGAAGATGGACTAACGCTTTCAATCTTTAAAATATTATTACTACTCAAAGATGGACTAACGCTTTCAATAACATTGAACCACATCAATTTCCTATAGGACTCATTCATGAATAGTAAGTATGATCGAAATTGTACTAGTCTATAAAGGAAAAAATGTAAAGGAAATAATATAAATCAAGTTTGATTAAGCTTCTAACACAAGATACTTAGCCTAAACCAATAATGGATTTAAATTATGATAAGATTTTAAGTTTCTGATTTGTCATTTTATTTTATTTTTTCATCTATAAGGGCATTTTGGTGGTCTTAGAAAAAAGTAAACTTTAGAATGCAAGCCCAATAGTTTTTTTTTTTTTTTAAGGAGAGCCCAATAGGGTAAGATTTTCTTTTCGATAGTGTAACAAAAGTAAAACACATAAAATAAAAGGTTCCAGCTATAATATCATAGTGGTACCGTATCATAATTGGATCCAGCTATGGTGACAACTGTGAGTTGAATCCAGTAGTGGATCCAGCTGTGATACGGTACCACTGTGGTACCATAGTTTTGCCCAAAATAAAATAGCTAAAAAGCAATACATATCTTTACATACAAAAGAGGGTTAGAGTCTCAAAGATGATAGCAATTCGTCCATTTGAGTTTAAAAAATTTATTAGATGATAAATTGAAAATTTGATATTAGCACCACAAGCTATTAAATTTATAAAGTGCTTTGTGTTTACGGTATAGTAACAAAATATGTTAAAACTTTGTTATTCATGTAAAATGCCAAAAAGTTAAAATTGACTGCTCTATTTATGAATGAGACAACCACTAAGAATTTTTAGTTGAAAAACAAATGAAATTTCCAAGCATAATGGGACAAATACGCTAAATAAGGAAATTAGGATATTGACTGAAAATTGGAGTGTAATGTGATTATTAATAATAACGAGTTATGATTGACAAAAGGTGATCAAGACAATAACAAAAAAATGAATAAAAAAGTTATTTAGGTTACAAAAAAGTTATGACATCAGATAATGATAGTGTGTACACTTAGTGATTACAATAGTAGCAATAGCAGCAAATCATATATAAGTAATATCAAAGTCAATAGTTTAGAATTTTATACCTCATTTTGGGGGGAATTACTATCATTATAACATGCTTCAATCACTGGCATAGAATATGGTCAATCATTTGGTATAATTAAAAGTTTAACTTATCTTTGGGTAGCCATGGGTTCACTTGGGTTGGGGTTAAGTTCACCCAAATCAAACCAAATAAGTTTGGATTTCAATCCAAACCAACACAAAGTTGTTAGAATCCTATTCACATTACTAGAAAAAGACTAAACAATCACATTTTTTTACCATTGTCATGCATTCAATCCAAACCAACACAAAGTTGTTAGAATCCTATTCACATTACTAGAAAAAGACTAAACAATCACATTTTTTTACCATTGTCATGCATTCTATAAAGGTCACTTGAGCATCATTGAAGTCGATATCAACAAATTTTAGATGATGGTTTTTATATGTTATCAATTTTATGGTGTATTATCCATCATGAATTTGTTATTCACAAATGGTGTCTGTCATAATATTTTTTATACACGACTATTATTTACCATATGAAATTAAATATCTTATTAAAAATTAAAATATGAATAAACATAAAATTGTTATCTTAATTAAAAATAAATTTCGTGGGATTATTTTAAATTATTTTGGAGGAAATGAATTATAATTTAAATAAATAATTTGGCAAAAATTGAAATTATTTTTTAATTTTTTAGCACAAGCTATTACTATTGTTGTTTAATTTAGCGGGAATGAATGAATCTTTGGCGCCAATTGTTATTATTATTATTGAATTTCATTTCCATATACATATGTGTGCACACACACGCACGCATGTGGTTTGTAGGTGCGCGTGTGCACACATGTGTGGGTGTGTGGGTGTAGATGTGTGTGCATGCATCCATGCACGCGGTGTGCACAATGGTGTGCGTGACCGCGGGTGTGCACGTGCATGTGCACATGTGCAAGTGTGTGTGTGCACATGTATGTGCATGCATGTGTGTGCAGGTGTATGCGGTGTGTGCATGTATGTGCGCGAGCGTGTGTGTGTACGCTCACAACAAGAAACACTACAAAAAAAAAAATAACAGCATTCAAAATATTTTTTGCCAGGCTATTTGTTAAGAGTAAAATCATGTAAAAATTAATAAATGATTTTGGAACCATGCTGCCATTCAATTTGTAAAATTAACAACTATTGAATCCAATAAGAATTTCAACTTTATCACTAAAAGCAATAAGTATAATAAACAAAGAAATCATGAGATTGCAATTTTATGTATGTTAATTATTACAAGGAGACATGTTCTCACTATCTTCAATTATTTAAAACTAATTTATATGAATGTTACTTCTATAATAGTTGTGTCCTGAATCGTTAATTAGATTGACAATATTATTAACTGCATCCTTTTCATTCCCCTTAATCACTGATATGTCTACTGTTAAAGCCAACTTCAATGGCATCGTCCAAAACATTTTTCCTTCGACGCTTACTTCAGCATTCTAGTAATTTTTAGCCAACTTGTCAAGTAGACATTCATTCAAGAAGTTCTTCTAAATGTTTAATAACTAAAATAAGCCTGAATCAAACAGGATAAAGCCTAAAAGATAGAGTTTCAATTATCATAATAGAAAAAATAAAAATAAAAATTTCGTACAACTTCATAAAACATCGAACCTCCCCATTTACACTTAGCTTCACATACTTTGTAGTAAGTAATCCCTCAAACCCATGAGATGAACTAAAGATTAAAACTACATGCCTGATTAGCTCAAGAATCTCGTACAATTCACCATAGATGGCTTATGGAGGGCAAAATGCTATGTGCAGGATAAACAAAGAACTACCAACCCAAAAATTCTTGAACGGATATCTATTCATGCAGGCAATAAAGGATGTGGGGTTGCTAGATGGGATGAAAGCAAAGTCGAGGTTGAAACAGTTGGGAATTATAAGTTACCACGTATTGTCAACATCCTAAAAAAATTGATGTCAGAAGAGGATAACAAATGTTATGGTTTAGTGATTGGATATCCGCTAACTGAGGAGGGAATTCTTAATAAAAAATTTAACCAACCACATGCAAAAGCACTTGTTGCTTTGTTGGACTCTGACCCCTTCTATTACGGGGTACCATTTTGCTTTATAAATGAATATGGATGTTCTATCGAATCAAGAATTATATGTTCAGATATAGAGACTGCTCGGGAAGTAGAGAGGGCTAATGATCAATTGACTAGTAGTCTTGCAAGAGGAAAACTTAAGATTGCAGATGATAACAAGAAATTACAAGCTGCTAAAGTAATTCTGGAGACCTTTATTTGGAAGGTAAAGAAAGAAGGATCCTTATCTCCTGAAGCAATTTTTAAGAGAGAAAATAAAATAAAAGAGAAGTTGAAGCAAAAGTCCGCAGCAGCAACAAAAGCAGCATTGGCGAAAAAGGAGGAGGAGGAGGAGGCGCAAAAGTTGGCAGCAGAAGCAGCAGCAGCAGCAGCATTTGCGAAGAATGTGGAGGAGGACGAGTGTTGAGTGTTAGAAAATGTATATTTATAAAGGAGAAAATCGTCATTTTACACTACAACCTTTACTAACACCCTTACTTTTATGTATTTAACCTTCTTTTGATTTAATTCCGTGTGTTTTATTTTAATTAAGCATTTTATGTATTTTAGGGGCATCATAGTCATTTCACAATAAACGAGAGATCAGATGGCAAAACGGACATCACTTTTGAACTCAGAACGGTCGAAAACCTTAAGAGGAGCATAAAAGGAAAAATGGCACTGTTCACATGTACGGTACTATTCACGTGTACGTTACTGTATACGTTACTGTTCATGACGCTGCTCACATAGACGGACGATGATGTGGCATTGACCGATAATGTGGCATTGACTGATGAGGTGTCACGATCCTGTTGGACTAAAATTCTTATGTACTGTTGATGGTGACGTGGCAGCATATCAGTGGACAAAAAAATCTCGCGTACGGTACATGCATCACCCAGAATTATTTTCAACCAAACCGCGTTACTGTTCAACCCGGGTCAAACCGTGTTACTGTTCATCCACGTGGTCAAACCGCGTACTGTTGACTGACGACGTGGCGCAATCCTGAGCGTCTAAACTGTTTTTAATTCGATAGCCATGATTTACTCCATGTATCTATAAAAAGGGGGCCTCCCACCCCTAATTTGATATCTCTGAATCCATTTTTGGGATCCATTTTCTGTAATTCCTTCTCCATCTTGTATTTTCTACGTATTTTAATAAATTCCTATTTTGCCCCTAGTTCAATTATGAGTGGCTAATTTTCTTTCAAGCTTAGGTTGAAGGTGAAGTCTCAACATGTGTCATGGGCTTTATTTGGTAAATTTACTTTCTCTTCCCCTCTAATTTTTGTGGATGTTTTGACTTCTCGTCGACAAATAATACTAATCTTGTCTGGTACCGCCTTGGTTTCACCGGCTCCCTAGTACAAGGTTACTATTATTTGGCACGATAAGCCCTTAGCACCATATTGATTAGAGCGTGGTTCATGAGGTGTGGATTCCCCCCTCATGATTTAATTGGCATTAATAAGGATTATTTAGCCCATGATGCATGTTGATACGGATCCGGATATCCAAGTGCTTCATTTCAATAGATCTATCTTCAATTTATTCTCGCTATTTCAATTCCAATTTTAGAATTTATTCTCGCCATTTCAATTCCAATTTTAGGATAATCCAAATCATTTTCACCACAAATCCAACCACCCATTTACAAAATTAATTCTACACACAATTAAAATCCACCTCCTCGTGGGATCGACACTCGTCACCATTAGTCTATTCTACAATAGATTCGTGCGCTTGCGAGTTCAATTAAATTTGCACAACAACGAGGAGGCAGCGGCAGGACCAAGTGAAGCACATGCTGTTAAACCCTGAAACAGGTAAAACTCACTCAACTCAACTAATTCCTCAAGATTAACCATGATTAATAAATTTTAGTTCACCACATTGGTAACTATTGGTAGAGGCCATGATATCCTATCTTTTACATGTGCATTTAGTACAAACTAGATGGCAATTAAAATTATTTTCAGTTGTTACTTCTAACTATTATTCACTCAATTACTCTAGACTGATTATATATAAATTTGGCTCATGTTGAGCTTTTGTTTTGCATAATTATCCAATTTTAATTAATTTTAGATTATAACTTCATAACAATTATTTATTTCATCTCAATTATCATAGCCAAAAGAAATCTATGTAAAGCATGCATCCACTAACAAAAATCTCATGATATAATTCTAGATAAAATATGTAAATAAAGAAAACTATTAAGAACAAAGGTTGCTAACTCCACCACAAAAAGTAAACAAAATCCATCCAAATAAAGTACACGGTGAGTAAAACAAAAGAAAAAAGCAATGGAATTAATCATTTTACTTGCTAGCTATAACTTCAATGTTTTTGCTTAATTGAGTATGGCATTGTCACTAATCTAAAGAAATAAAAACCATAAAACAATACTTTATTTGTGATTTACATATACAAATATGCGAATAAAAGTCCAAGACATACAATATATGAGAGGAAGAAAAGAAATATCATCACCAACACTATTTCTTAAAGTAATTGATTCAATGTTAGTAAGTTGAGATAAAGACAAAACTAAAAATAATTATAAAAAAATCAAACAGTATGAAAGGTATAAATTTTCATGATGCAAATAGTATCCAAACAAGCACTCAAGTCTTATCCTTATAAAAAAAACACTTATATTCACATATAACATCATCATTATTTCACTTTTAGAGAGTAATTTTTCTGTTAAATTATTAAATTGTCTTAAGAATGTTTAATATTAAAAATCACAGCCATTATATAAAGCTATCATAGCCACAAAAGTAGTAACCAAACAAAAAGAAATATATACAAAGCATGTATCTACCAGCTAGCTAAGACGCATTCAAATATATAAAGACCACAGTTAAGAAACATTGTAACAAAAGGCCGCAAGATGCTACGTCGTAGCTACACCTTGAACAATCTTACTAGGATGAAATGTCCTCATCTTCAATCTAAAGTGAAAAAAAAAAACTATTAAGGAAAACTTGTATTGCAATCTTCAATTTCAAAAAATTTTATTTATATATATACTAACTAACTAAAAGCTGAATTTCTTCACCATATTAAATTAATTCAGGCCCGAGATCACAAGATATAGTTAGTTTAGTTAGATATGATTTAGTTCAAATTTCAACTATGAAATGTCCTCAATATTTTAAAAAATAAGAGCTAGTAATACAGAGAATGCTAATGTATTGTGAACTAGAATTTGGAAAATTTTGAGAAAATTTACACATACAAGAGAAAATAGCTTGTGTTGTAAATTTAAGTGGTGAACTTTCAACATTTAAAAGAATGAAAAATCCCCATTTGGAAATATTACTTCCCCACCCTAGCTCTTGAAACCTATATATATGTGATTTATTTCATTATTTTGGCAACAAAACAAATTAGCATAATATAAGCTTAATAGCAATGTACTATTTAGTACTTTGTTTAATTCAAAAAGTTTTCTATTATCTATTTATTTTATAACAAGTTATCAGTACGATGGCTGATTTGATATGTGCAGTTTAATTTTTACTATTTATGTTTACTTATTTTTTTATGCTTTATCATTATTTTTATTATTCTATTATTTTAATTGTTTATTGTTTATGATAATTTTAATAGTTGGTTCTATAATACTGCCTATATTATTATTATTTTATTAATATGTTTATTATTCTGTTAATATAACTTGTTTAATTTATTTATATGGCTTGTTTAACCGCCTATCAAGTTATTTTAATTTCAATAAATTAGGATTTGTTCTTGCATATATATGTCTTTGAATATTATTGTTGTAGCTTGAAGTTTACAAAACAGATGAGATGGTGAGAACCTAAAGTTCTAATTTATGATTTTAAATTAGAACCTAAAATTCTAAAGATATGCATGAAGTTTCTACATATTTCATAATTTTTTGTTTTTGTTTATTTTTAAATATTTCATATTTATATTATGATACTTATTACTATTTCTTTTTTATTATTAATAAGATTTTTTGAAAAGTAGCAAGTCTTATGAATTTACAAATCCATGTTCTTGAAGTTTCTAGAAGAAACTAGCTTTCTTGGGTATTGGACACCAAAATGCACTTGTAAGCTATGGGCCTAGAATGCACTATAGCAAAAAGAGACGAGGTATCTTGGCAAGAAAAATTGAAGCCTATGATTTTCCTCCACCACCACATACATGAGAGCCTAAAAGCTTAATACCTAATGGTCGAGGATCCACTAACTTTGTAGAGTAACTTCTATGAAAGATTTGACCACCAAAGAGATATTTTCCTCTCAAATGCCAAACATGAGTGGTTAATTTGATGTTCCAAGATTATGCAAGAGTCTCTTATTATAACTTTGCCTTATTCCGCATCACCTCAAAATTGAAATTATGTGACATAGAAATTACTGATCGAAATATGCTTGAAAAGACACTCACCACTTTTCGTGCATCAAATGTTGTGTTGCAACAACAATATTGAGAGTGTAGATACAACAAATACTCTAAACTGATAACGGCTCTTTTATTTGCTAAAAAATTAATGAGCTCATAACGAAAAACCATGAATTATGTTTAACAGGCGCTCAAACATTACCAAGAGCGAATGTAAATATATATATTAATAGTGGACGTAACCAAGGAGGTAAGAAAGGTCGTGGTTACTACCATTGTGGTAGTCATAGGCACATAAGACAGTGAACAACAGAATTGACGCCACCAGAAGTAGAGCATCTATGAGAGAACTAATAAATATGATGATGCAGGAAAGAATAATGCTAGAAATGATAATGAAAAAATTTATTGTCGATGCCCAGGAAAAGGACAGTAGTCACGCACCTATCGGACTGACAAACATTCGATAGACTTTTACCAAGCATCCAAGAAAAGAAAATGAAAGATTGAGACTAATTTAATCGATAGCTCAGATCTTGTTGATCTAATTCATCTTCATGCCTCTGATTTCTTTGAAGACACAAAGGCAAAAACGATCACTTAATTAGTGATGGAAATGTCCATATTAATTAAGCTCTTATTATTATGCAAGTTATGGTTATGTTAACTTTGTATCTTTTTGTAGTTTCATCAAATGTTCTTAATGTTTATATCTAATCTTAATATCTAACGTGAACTTTTGTTTAATGTAAAGTTATGGATGTTAGAAATAAATTATCTATTTTGGAAACGAAAGCTGAGGATTTATGCTTAAAAAATATTTCTTAAAAATAAAATTACTTGAAAGAAAAGTAAATGTTATATCTAGTCCTACAAACTTGATAAAAGATTCTGGAAGAGCCATAATCTTGTTGGCAAGCGGAACAAAATTAATAATCCAAAATGTTTTATATTCAACAAGATCCAAATTGCTTTATATTCAAAATTAATAATCATAAATATGACTGAATGCTACGCAGTGATGAACCAAAGATTCACAGATCCAAAAATATTTATGTTATGACATGATCGCCTTGGACAACTGGATCTACAATAGTGCGTAGAATTATTGAAAATTCTCATGGACATCCATTAAAGAACTAGAAGATTCTATTGTCCAATGAGATTGTTTGTACCGTTTGCTCACAAGGAAAATTTGTGGTTAGACCATCCCCATTTAAGGTTGGTCATGAATCTTTATTATTTCTGCAAATAGTTCAAGGATATATATGTGATCTATTTCATTACTTAATGATTTTTTATTGATGCATCTTCATGGTGATCACATGTTTATTTATTGTACACCTGCAACATTGCATTTGCAATCAAGATTGCTTGCCCAAATTATAAGATTAAATGCACAATTTGTAGATTATTCAATCAAAATCATACATTTAAATAATGCTAATGAGTTTACATTTAAGATGTTTAATGACTATTGTACATCAATAAGTATCGATGTTGAGCATCTAATTCCACATGTACGTACACAAAAATGGTTGGTGGAATTGTTGATTAAATAATATATATATATATATATATATAGGAACTTACTTATGCGTAAAAAATTACCAATGTCTGCATGAATTCATGTTATTTTACATGTTGCGGCATTAGTTCGTTTTACACCCACCGCTTATCATCAATGTTCTCCATCACAGCTTGTACTTGGTCAACAACCTGATAGCTTCCATCTATGTACTTTTGGTTATGTTCTGCATGTTCCTATATCACTCCTTCAACGCACAAAGATGGGATCTCAACGTTGTTTGGGGATTCATATTCATTTTAACTCACCTTCAATTGTTAGATATCTTGAACCCTTGATGGGGATATTTTCGTTGCACGTTTTGCTGATTGTCACTTTGATAAATAGTTTTTCTATCATTAGGGAATGGAAAGCCTTTTGAAGTAAGGTATAAACTTTTTTGAAAAGTTTCCACTTTATCTCATTTAGATCCTTGTACTAATCAATGTGAAAATAAATTACGAAAAGTAATATATTTGTGGCAAATTGCAAATCAATTGCTAGATGCATTTACAGATGCAGCAAAGGGTAACCAAATCATATGTTCCAATTGTTGATTGTCACTTTGATAAATAGTTTTTCCATCATTAGGGAATGGAAAGCCTCCTGAAGTAAGGCATAAATTTTTTTGACAAGTTTCCATTTTATCTCATTTAAAACCTTGTACTAGTAAATGTGAAAATAAAGTACAGAAAGTAGTATATTTGTAGCAAATTGCAAATCAATTGCCAGATGCATTTACAGCTGCAGCAAAGGGTAACCAAATCAGCAAAATGTGTTGCTAATACACCAGCCAGGTGGTTGTTCCTGGTGAACAATCAAGTGTAAAAGTAGTTAATGAGTATTTGTTACATGTAAAAAACGTGGTAGACCACTTAGTTCCAAAGAGACTACTCCTCAAAAAAGGAAAATGAAAGATCATGATCCTATTTAAAAATAATGCTCAACTATAAACCCACATTATTAGAATCACCAGAATAACTTATGGTCCCTAAATAGACACAAGTCCTTGAAGAAATAGAAACTCTTGAAGAGGTATGAAAACATAAAAATATGGAAAAGTCTATAAATTTTACTTATACAAAGGAAATATGGAATCATAATGAAATAAACATCAACAATGTATTTTCATTCTTAGTAGCTACTAAAATTATAAATGCTTTTGAGCTTAAAACAGTCAATGAATGTAGACAAAGACATGATTGGCCATAATGGAAAAAAGTAATTCAAACAAAATTGATTTCTCTAAGTGTGAAGTTTTTGTACCTATAGTCTAGACACTTAAAAACGTCAAACCCGTCGATACAAGTGGGTTTTATGAGGAAACGTAATGAGCATAATGAAATCACTAAATACAAAGCACCTTTAGTTGCACAAGATTTCTCACAGAAACCTGGTATTGATTATAAGGATATATATTCTCTAGTAATGGATACCATTACATTTCGACATTTAATCAGCTTAGAAGTCTTAGAAAGACTTGACATGTGTCTCATGGAAATAGTGACTGCATATTTACATAAAAATCCTTGAAGGATTCAAAATGTCTGAAGCATTCAAATCAAAGGATCGTAATCTATGTTCAATCAAGCTACAACAGCCCTTATACAAAGTTGAAATAATCTAGACTCATGTGGTACAATCGTTTGAGTGAATATTTGATTAAAGAAGGATACAAAGATGATCATACATGCCCATGCATATTCATTAGAAAATCTGAATCTAGATTTGCAATTATAGGAGTTTATGTTGATGACATAAACTTAATTAGATCTTCTGAAGAGCTCTTAAAAATTGCTAAATATTTAAAAAAAAAATTGAAATGAAAGATTTGGGGAAAACAAAATATTGTCTCAATCTGCAATCGAGCATAAAACAAATGGAGCACTTATTCATTAATCAGCGTATGTTGAGAAAATCTTAAAACGATTCAATATGGATCATGCTCATCCACTAAGCACTCCTATGATTTTCTGGTTTCTCGATCCTAAAAAATATTCATTCCACACCAAAGAAGATAATGAAGAGACATTTGGTCTAGAAGTATCGTATCTAAATTCAATAAGTGCTTTATTATATCCAGCTTGATGTGTCGGACCAGACATTGCATCCTCTATGAATTTGTTGGCAAGATTTAGCTTAGTGCCAACACAAAGATATTAGGACGGCATCAAACATATCTTCTAACATCTTCGCGAAATGACGGGTTGAAGTTATTTTATTCAAATGAGCCAACAAAGAATCCTGGTCTTATCATTTATGCAAACTTAGGCTACCTTTTTGATCCGTCAGAGTCCATTCACAAACAGGATATATTTTCACTTACAATGGCACAATAATTTCATGTCGATCTACTAAACAGACTTTTATTGCCACCTCTTCCAATCACTCAAAGATCCTTACATTACATGAACTAAGCAGAGAATATGTTTAACTGCGATCCATTATCCATCATATGCAAAGCACATACAATTTGACTTCCCCCACAAGTACTCCAACAATTATACATGAAAACAATGCTGCTTATATTACTCAAATTAGAGGAGGATACATCAAGGAGATAGAACTAAGCATATCTCACCAAAGTTTTTTTAAACTCATAAGCTGCAATAGGACAAGAAAATTAATATCAAGTAGATACGCTCCATTGATAATTTTGCTGATCTTTTTACTTAAGCTTTGCCCGATCGAGAAATTAGTCCATAATATTGACATGCATCAAATCAACAAATTATCAAATTGATACATGACATTTGAGGAGATATTTCATTAAGGAGAGCATATTTTGAAAATAAGAAATCCAACAACTATATTAGACAAATGTTCATTGTACTCTTTTTCCTTCAACTAGTTTTTTCCCCACAGGTTTTACTGGTAAAGTTTTAACGAGACAATATTAAGCACATCTAATCAAGTACCTAAATGGTGAAGTTCAAGGGGAATGTTGTAAATAAGTGGTGAACTTTCACCATTTCAAAGAATGAAAAATCCCACTTCAGAAGTGTTACTTCCCCACCCTAGCTCTTGAACCCTATAAATATGTGATGTATTTCATTATTTTGGCAACGGTAAAAATTAACTTAGTATAAGCTTAATAACAAGATATTATTTATTACTTTGTTTAGTTCAAAAAAAAAAATTCTATTATTTATTTATTTTATAACAACTTGTACTTTAAATGAAATTATAAAAACAACAATTTTCTAATATTTATCGACATAAGATTTTACTTAGTTTTATTTCTGAAAAAAAAAAACTACGAAAAATTAACCTGAAGACCGTAACAATGAAAGTAAGATAGACTAGAATCATTGTCAATTAATCTCCATATTTGATTTAATAAGAACAATCTATATCAGCATACAATAGCATTTATTTTCAAACAATGTATTAGATCTTAAGTCTCTCAAACAATTACTGATGAATAAAGATAACAATTTGATCATCATCGAAACTTCTGAAACAATCAAGAAACCCACATCCACGTATGCTTCCAAATTATATATATTAATGAACTCTATGACAATAAAAAATGGGTCTTATCGTATGGAGGAAAATATCTGACCGTCAAATGAGGATCATTGAGCGTATATCAACCCTGAAATATTTTCCATGGTATCATTTGCTAAATTGGAGATTATATTCCATTGAGCAGACAACTGCAGTTCTACCACAACTCAATATTCACTGTTGAGATGGCTCCATTTGATAAAATTTTCAAGTACAGTTTATTTAAGTAGGACTTTTTGGAGTAAAATTTTTATTAAAAAAACTTATTTGTTCAGTTGGTAATAAAAATTTTTATTAAAAATTTTAAAATTATTTTGACAATTTTAAAATTATTTTATAAAAAATATATAAAATTATCAAACAAGTAAAATATATTTTAGATATTCTAACATTTTTAAAAAAATTTCAACCTCTACTCCACAAAAACCCAAAATTTAAAATTTTTACTAACAAAATATATTATTTAATTTTCAAAAACTATACCAAAAAAATCAAACAAAAAAATGATAAAAAGAACACTAATGACCATTAAATTAGTCATGTTAAAAAAGCATGCTATGTTTTTAGTAGGTAAGGAACCAATATGGAAAAATATTTAGCACCTTTGTTTTCAACATATATTAATAGATATTGCAATGAGGATTTTTTTAAAAAAAAAAATTACTCACTCATGATTTCAAAGAGGTATAATTGCTATTGGTCTAGAGTGGGCTGGTAGTTGTTACTGGCTAGAGAGCAGAGCAGGAAACTGAAGAGGATACTTGAAGCTTTGATGGGGAATCACCACATCCTTTACCTCACAGTGGAAATTCTTTTGCAACACCACCAAATGTGAAACATTGTTTACAAGAGCCCATTGCTTCAAATCAAGGGAAGATCATAATCATAAGACTCTTCACTTGTTCTAGTTCACTTACATCAAATTGATGAGTTGTGCCCTGCACTGATGCACAATCAATGGCAGGGGCGGAGAAAAAATGCAATCGAATTTCTTGCAAACCAAGCCGTAGAGAAGTCACATGCACAGCATCTCCTACGTTTTTCATCTAATAATAATGATTTTGTAAAAACTAGTGTGTGCCAACTGATATGACATGAAGAGATTAGCTGAAAAGTGAACAAATTCACAACGAAATAGAAATACTGAAGCTTTCCCGCCAGCATTCTTGTTTCTTTAAACCAAATGATTTCAAAACACATCCACAGAAAAAGTATAACAATACCGACACAGAGGTAAAGAAAATGCAACGTATCAGATTAATTTTGCACTGAGTCAACTCTAACATCATAAAACACAGGAAATCCAAATGGCAGCAAATCCAACCCTCAATGACAGAAAATACAACATATCACTCCATAAGCTAATTACCAACTGGAGTTTAAAAAATATTAAAAAAAATGTTGCAACCGAAGATCATAAAAGGGGAACATTCAAGATTATAAAATATCACATTCCTAAATCCCTTTTAATCTGTTTGTCACCAAACTAAACTATCCAATAATATTAAAATATGCTTATAATATTGATCTATGGTAAACAAAGAAACTAAAAGGAAAAAAAATACAAACAAATTCACCAAAAGAAAAAGAAGCCTCCAATTCAATGGAGACGGTATATAATTCAAATTCCAGACATTTTATACTAGTCAATCCATAAGCTTACAACTAGGCAGGAAGTACGATCACAAGAAACCAAAACTCCTAAAACATTCAATTCATGTAGATTCGACAAATAGGAAGGCACAGCATGACAATAACTATTTTGTTTGACATCAAAAGAAAAGGAAGAGTCAAGTATGGAGATCAAACGGGGCTGAGGAGCTGATAGACTTGGGGCTTGGGATCAGAATTCATGCCGATAATGATGATAAGAGGAATAAATCCATAGTGAGTGACCACTTTAGCCTTTTTCATGGTCCAAGTGCTCCACTCTTTGAAAGAATCGATCATTGATTTCTCCTCTGATGCCTTTGCTCCCTTCACGCCCTTGCCTTTGGTCCTAAGTGTTACTCTAGAACCCATTTTCTCCTCAAATCTTGACCTGCACAAGAGTAATAAGCCAATAAACACAACTTCATCATATATCTGATCAAGAAACAGTATTACGTCGATAAAAATCACTTAGCAGTTAGCATTCCTTATCAACCACACAAGTAAGATTCCCACACGAGTAAACTCAAATCAAGATAAAAACATTGTCACGCCCTGTAGCAATACTCCAAAACAAATTATGAAACTTGAAACAGCCGAGTACACAATTAATTCTTGTAAGGTATGACTTCTGATTCTGTAACTAACGAACCTAGAACAGTCCTTGTTGCTGCAAAAATTCTAATCACAGAGCATGGGTTTATATTGATATGGTAACATAATTCTTTTTTGATTAATTTCTATTTACCAAAATGAAAATAAGAAATTTGAAATTCAACAATCTGTTTACATTGATATGCTAACATAATTTCAAAATAATTTTCCAAACAAAGCAATGATAAATATGTTTTATAAGCCAAATATATTATACGCGTCTTACAAATGCACGATAATGAAACTTTAATCCAAAAATCAAACGTTAACCATAAATTCATTAGCATCATTAAGATACCAAAATAATTTTTCTATTTTTTCAAACAACAATACATATATAAAATTTTATCATAAAAAAATAAAAAATAAAAACTGATAGACAAAAAAATAATTATAAAATAAGCTTAGTAGATCCCGGAGACCGGCGGCGACGAGAAGTACCTGCTGCGGTGAACGGCTTGAACGTTGTGTTGAGAGGAGGCTTTGGCGACTGAGAAGCGACAACCGTGATTACTAGGGATTTTATACGTGTATGTGCCTCTGTGTATATATATCCGGGATTGTATGTACTCAGAAACAATTTACTACCATGAGTCAACTTATAAAAAGCTGCCACGTATATTTTTAAAACAATATTTTCAAGTTTCACTCTTCTAGGATCGATTGTCGGTTCCGCTCTCCCTTCTAATTTCTTTCTTTTTGTTCAAAAATCTATATCTATTAGGGGTGGTCAAAATACCCGACCCGATCCGACCCGAAAAATTTCAAGTTCGGATTGGATCGGGTTGTTAATACAACCCAATCGGATGAAATCTTACAAACCCGATCGACCTTTAAAAAAAAAAAAACAAATCTAAGTGGCTAAACACACGCACACGGAACACCACACATAATCACACACAAATCACATACTCAAAAGGTTACACAAACACAAGACTCACAACAAAACACAAACCCCAACTTAAGTCGTCTGCGAATTTGCTCTTTCTCAAAATTTCTTTCCTTTTTTTTGTTTTCTTAATGTGATTTTTTTCAAAAGACAAGTTGCGATGATGATGAGTGAAATTAATCTCGTTAATCTGAGATAAACATGAGGAAAAATTCTCTAATCCATTGTTAATTATCCTGAGCACCTTTTCTTCCTCTTTAAAAAAAATCACAAAACCCAACCCACCCTCAAGAAGCAAGAAAACATTCTCTCCTTCATGCGATTTGCTGCTGCCGTGTTGCGAGTCCGGCCATCTGCTGCTGCATCAGCGATCTGCTGTTGCCGTGCTGCTGTCATGCTACTGCCGTGTTGCGTCCAGCCATCTACTGCTTCGTCCGCAATCTGCTGCCGCCGTGCTGTGTCCAGCCATCGCGAGGAAACTGTTACGCATCCAACCGTGCGCGAGCTGCTGCTGCACGTCCACCGATCTACTGCCGAAAACCCAGCCGTGATCTGCTGTCGTGGCTGCCGATCTGCCGCTCCAAGGCTCAAGCCTCCAACCCGACCCGAGTTTCTCCCTTATGTGTTTTGAATTTTGAAGCTTTCATGGTGTATTGGTATATATGTTTTGAATTGACCCGTTTTCATCAACGCGAATTGGCTTAATTTGACCCAAATTCAATATGATTCATTTTTAATCCGAACCGATTCTACCCAATTTTTTGACCCGATCCGAATATATATCGGATCAGATCGAGTCGGGTTGTAAGTTCGGGTTGCATTCGAATCAATGTTTGCCCAACCCGAATAACCCGAAACCCGATCGGGTTGACCCGAACCCGACCCGAATCCGATTTTGCCCACCCCTAATATCTATATATATATCTATCTATATCTATCTATATCTATCTATCTATCTATCTATCTATCTATCTATATATCTATATAAAGCTGGGACTTGAGGAGGTGATGTGACATTACCATTTCTCATCTTTGTATATTCTCTATTATCTAATAAATAAATAAAAAAATTTTAGATTTGGGTTTTCATCTTCTCATAATTAATTTGATTGTTATTACACAATAACAATTATGTAAAGATTTTAATGAGGCATATTCTTTGTAATGAACATCCAAGGGGGAGTGTTATGAATTTATTAAAATAAATGTAAATGTTCATAACATATATCTCTTAGTCTCCCTACTATCTCCTATTAGCAACCTTTAACTTCCCTATAACTCTCACTATCTCACAATAAATTATAATCCATAATTCTTACATTTATTTCATTGAGTGATTATGTAACTATAAAAGGAGAGCTCATTTTTTTGTTTTGTATATACACAATTGGAATGAATAAAATCAATCTATAATATATTCTCTCATTTTATTCTTTATCTTGCGTTGCTTCTTTATTTGTATTACTGGCTAATTATTTTTTTTTGTTTTTTATAAGACTGTCTCATCTTAAAAAAAATCAATTCATATTTTTTATCAGTTTCATCAAGTGTAAAGTAAGAAAAAATGATAATACTAAATTCTTTTTTCAAAGCCGCGTGAAACGCGGTTCTATTTTCTAGTAAATAAATAAGGGAGAGAATTTTTATTTTTATTTTAGGCGATTGTTAATATATACCACTTATTTCTACTATTTTCATATTATTTAAAAAAATTAAAAAAAATTGTAAATAAATCATTAGTTTAATAATCTTTTTTTTAATATAAAACATATATTTATTATGAGAAAATATTTTTAAAAAACAGAAAATTAGAAAAATATTTTATCAATAATTTTTTATTCACATCAAATATATATATATATATATATATATATATATTTCTTTTCTCTAGCACTTAGTTTTTTTTATTTTAACTTTTATTTATATAATTTATAATAAATCTAATAAAGATATATTTAAAAATAAAAGTCATATTGTAAAACTATACTATTATAAAAACTATAGGAAAATAAATGATATATATTAATTTTGACTAAAAAAAATTACATATATTGATTTAAGTGGGAGATGGGGGAATTGACAATATCCCTTTATTTTTTTTTTTTTGAATTAGTAAAATATTTGATTGAAAACAAGAGTTTTAGAATTTGAATCCCACTTATATAGGTGGAAAGAAATTGAATTGCTATTAACCTAAATAATAATAAAAAAATCATTTCAACAATTAAGTTTCGATTATTGTGATAATTTATTTTGTCACTACACCATAACAGGTAGTTATTTGTTGCAAAAGAATAAAATTATAATTTTATAAAATAAATAAACATTAATTACTAATATCATGATGTTGCTAGAAATACGATGTCACATAAATTAGAATTAAATAAAAGATTGGCAAAATTATCACTGAAACAACCTAGTAGCCCTGCCGTCACTTTATATTTTGTCACACTTTAATTTATTAACAACGTATCTACGTGATTTTAATCAAAATGGTGAAAAAGGAAAATTCATACTAATCGGGGCACAACTATGGTACCACTGTGGTACCATACCACAGCTGGATCCAGCCATTGGATCCGGCCTACAGTGGTCCCCATAGCTGGATCTAATGGCTGGATCCAACTGTGGTATCTACTAATCGATTTATTAACAAAAGTATTTACGTGAGTTTACAAGATTACCCCTGAACAGTTCATATGTGCTAAAAGACATTTTTAACCTTGAAATGCCACCCAAAAAATCTCACCGGCATCGCCTATAAAAGCCGATTCGGAGGAGTGGCGGGAAAATTGGTGCCCTTTGAAGAATCTCAATCCCCAGGAAAAATGCCCGAAATCGAAACCCTAGGTATTCTCGACGAGATTCAGGCTCTCGTCTCTGATCATCTTCAAGTGGTAACTTCAATTCTTCTTCTCTCTCTTCATTTGGTTATTTATTTCAAATTTAATGTAAATTTTCTCTGATATGTTGCGTCTTACTGTGATTCAACTCTTTATGATGCTAATTTTGCTCGGGCTTTGTTAAATGTATTTCTGTTTATTCAATTTTTGCTGGATTGGTGAAATAATTTATGGGTATTTGGTAAAAATAGAGCCTTTATACTTAATTGTCTAAAAATTCTAGTGAAAAAATATTACATTTTTAGACATTATGCGTCTAATAAAAAGATGAATGATTGAAAAATAATTAAATTTTTCTGCAAGTGCTTTTAGTGTTGATTTGACATTGAGTTTGAGATGGGGTTTTGCTTTACTTGATTAGTAATCATTCTCAAATTTCCTAAAACTGTATTTATTGTGGAAAATTCTTCATTGAATGCATTAAGGATTTGTGTTTGTTCAAAATCCATCCCTCTGTCAATAATTAAATATGTCGGTTGTTTTTGCTTTTCATCCCTTATCCCTGTTTTAGTTGTATTTTTGTGCTAAATTTATGAAATGTCACTTGTTCATTGATCTGAGATTATACTCGTCAACACCTAGATTTTGTACTTGCTCACATATCCCATACACAGCATCTTCAAGCAAGTTGTATACATTTGGCTTCTTGGCTAACATTTATATGTAGAAATGCAAATTTCTTTTTTGGATTAGTAGTCTTATTATTTCATGATATAGACCTTGTAGGCTATGCATGCTACCCTTTTCTAAAGCTGGAAGTGCATGAGCAAATTCTTGACATAAATGATAATACTTTTCAGGTTTCATATAAGTGGCTGAGTCGCAATTTTTTGGTGTCTTCAAATACCGCAAAGAGGTTAGAATTTCTCCTTCCAGCATATAAGTGGTTTTTCTTATCTATTGGACATACTTTTACCTTATATTTTGTTTTTCTGATTCAATAAAGGCTGCTTCAAGAGTTTGTTGAGAAACATGGAAATGGGTTGGAAGTAGTATACACTTTATCCGGCTGGTTGAAGAGTAGTCCTCCAAGTTATAATATAAGGCTTGTTTCTGAGCCTAAACTTGCAGGTTAGATTTTTCATTGAATATGTTATGGTTCCACTTGTGCTAATAAGTGAGAATTGGACTACATGGTTAAACGTTGCTACAGCTTGGGAAAAGCAAGACTGAGAAATTTCTGTAATCATTTTGATACTTCGAGTAAAGCATTATTGATATCAATTGCCACATCTTTTAATTCAGAGAGGTTGCCTTATCATTAACTCTAGCCCTTTATTTGTGCCATAATATTTGAAATATGTGGCTCTGCTGTATGAGTTAACAAGAATTAATGAGGGACTCCATTATTTGTCTTCCATGCAGAAGCCAAGCAAGAATTTGATGGCAATTGCTCAATTCAGGTCTATAGTGTGCAAGCTTGTATCCCAAAGGATCCGGCAGCACTTTGGAATGCTGAATTTGTACAAGCCGAAGAGCTCTTCAAGCAGCCTTCAGCAGTTGATAACTGCTTGAGAGATAATAGGTATGATGATACCTCTGTATTAACTATAATTGTTTCCACTTTTAGATTAGACACTTCAGATTTTGGTATTTGGGACTGCATTTAGTTTTCTCAATAGAGCTTTATTCATTTGTCTTTTGAAATTGTAATATCCAAGAAGTTCTCGGTTTCTTTGTAAAATTTGGTTATTGCAGGTTTAGGATTTTCACTGCCTTATTTTGAAGCACTTCTTCCTGTGCTTCTATTGAAGCTTCATTTTTGACAGTTTCTTAAATCAAAATTCCTTAGAAAATAGAGCTTAATAGATATTGAAGATATTGATTGGTTATGGATTGTTGTCATCTGAGAAGCTTCAATTGTTTCTCTGTAAACATTATTGCAGTAAACCTTATATTCAAATCTCAGGGCATTGGAGTAAGATATGAAAATAGTTACACTTCTTTAATTTCCAGTGTATGGTTGCGCACAAAAAGAAGGGGGTGATGAGAAAAATAACAAACCTTTATGCATCTTCTGATAAGCGATTAGACGATCATTTCATCCATATACATTTCTGCAGGAACATTCTGTACTATTGATAGTTAGACTTACATAGTAAATGACTATGACTCTGCATATGTTGCCTCCTCTTACTTGACTGCATAATATTATTTAATCAGGTTCTGTGGGATTTCAAATTCCTTTGTCAAGCGCGGTGCCGAGGGAACTCCTGTAAGCAATGCTTCTTTGCAGCTTAAAATTGCAGCGATCCCAGACCTGACAAAAACTAACACTGCACATCATAACAATACAGTTCCACCATGTTTGCAAAATAAAGTTCAGCAATCAAGCCCAAAGGTGGGTCTGATGTCATCCAATGCGGCAAAAGAGGTCAAAGGTCAAAGTAATGGCACAGGAGCTCATGATCAAGTTACCAAGCCTTCTGTTCAAGAAGAAAAACTACAGCCTTTGCCTGCAAATATACAGAATAAAAGCTCTTCTGGTAATGGAGGTTCATTAGCAAATTTATGGGGTCGTGCATCTTCAAAGTCGAAGCCCAATAGCGCACCAGCAGATGGTAATGTTGACTTCCAAGTCCTACTGGTTGGCTCCTATCTGATTAATCCAATACTCTTAACTGTAATGGAGTAATTAGCTGTTTACTATTTTAAATAAATATATATTCTACCAAGTCCACAATCTAGGATACGTTTAGCTAACTCTTTCGTTTTCCCTTCCGCAACTTTTTACATGATATTAGCTAGTGCGGGAGTGGTGCAGGATGTGAGCAATGAAGATGATGCTGAAGATGTAAATTTTAGAAGAGCCTCCAATGGGGAAGGCAAAAGGAAAAGAAAGGTAGTTTTTGATCTCTCAGATGAAGATGAGTATGAAGATGCAGTCAATTTGGCATCACCCGATCTACCAAAGGGACAGTCAAGTCTAGCTCCAGAGCAAAGTAAAAAAGTTTTAGTTACTGAAAAACCCAATTTGATTTTTGATGAGCTAATAGAAGATAAACCAAAAGTAAAGGAAGAGAAAGCAACTGATCTGGAACCCAACCAATCAGAAGACTCTTCAGTTGTCAGCACAAGAACAATCACTGAAACTTCCATTACAGAGAAGATACAGAAGTGTGTTCCTGAGAAGGATGTACATAAGGATAAAGTGGCTGATTCTTCAGCCCAATCACCCAAAAGAAGAAAAGTTGTGAAGACACGGATCGATGAACGTGGGAGAGAAGGTATACCCATGTTTTATTTGTGCTCTCCTAAAAGGCATGAGTTACATTTGGTGGTGTTTTTATGTTGTTTCTGATGGGAAAAGTTTTATCCTAGGAGAAATTCAGGTTAATCTTTATTTTATTTTATTTTATTTCTGTCCAGTAACTGAAGTTTTATGGGAGGGTGAGGAAAGTGAAATGAAGAAACCTGACAGTGGAACGATGCAGAAAGCGGACAATACGATGAAGAAAGCTGAGAGCAATACTGTCGCCGACAATGTTAAAAGGTTAGAGCTGTCTTTACGTTTATTATTTGCACTTAGATATCATTGTTTAGCAATATTATTTTACTCCAAGAAGTTCAACATGCCCACTGACCACGTCAAATCATAGGGAAACTTTGGTATCCCGCAGGTGTCTGCTGGTTGTCAACCTCATTTTCTATTTGGTGAAAAATCTGTTTGCTTTAATGGAATAGATCTTAAATATGATTCCAGAGTGATCCATTATTTATTCTGGCCAACAAAAAAATAAATTAGAAACCAAATGAAACTAATAAACATGTCATAAAGTAGAAGTATTTAGAAGTGATGATTGGAAGCCTAAGAATAACTAGAATACTGTGCTGTGCAAACATCACAATCAGCTGGAAAACCATGCAAATAAATATATGAAAACATCAGATGACACCTATGATATTTGGTTTAATTATACGTAAATAAATTAGTTTGAAATTATCACATAGTGTTTGTGAATAATAGTTTGAAAATTATCATATGGCTCTGCCATCAACCGAGGTCTGTTAGATTTATGGGACCCTTGTTACTGGTCGCTGGTTGCTGTTTGCTGTTTGCTGTTTGGTAGGTTCTCAATTGCCAAATACAGTTTGTGATTTGCATTTTGTTTAGGTGTTTGCTAAGGAAAGCTTATTGACTCTTTTATGAATAATCCTTGAGATTTCTTTTGCTATTTTTCATAGTCAAGTTACCTTTCCTCCAATTGATATTGTGGTTTCCTTTATATCATCAAAATTAGCTTGGTAATATCCTTTCTTGGTTACATTTAACAGACCTGAGTTAGTGATAGAGGTAGTATGTAATATGACTTTTCTGGCATTGGGGTAAAACTAAGCCCAAAGTCAGGTTGTTGGATGATATTTTTCCTACAAGTATATTACTTCTTTGCTATTGTAAGTTTGATTATTTCAAAACGCTTTTGAGTGAAAATAAATATTGTGCACAAAATTTTTCATATCAGAGATCAAGCTTGCTTATCAGTTCCTTTTGATTGTGAAATGTTTGTCTCTGCTAATACTAGTTACAGTAGGCACTTGGTTTATAAGCCATGCCTGTCTTGGAGACTGATTTATATATGTGGCTAGCATTAGATTCCAGATTTCAAATATGAGTATTCTTATGGTGGTTATTTGTCAGTTTGTGCCTAGATACTCTTCTAAATGTTGGATTTATGTAATTATGTCAGGCCGGCGGCAGCTAAGAAGTCTCCAGCATTAGGAAGCAATGCACCGTCTAATGCTGGGAATAAAGCAGGAAACAAGAAAGCTGGAAATCAGAAGGATCCTAAACAAGGCAACATTCTATCTTTCTTTAAGAGGGTATGAAGTGAATGAAATGGTGTTCGTGCTATTTGACGTTTTCATTTTGGGTTCTGTAGAATGGTTTAACAACCTAGTTCACAATGGGATTTGTGGTCCGAGCGTTAAAACTCAATGTTTGGTTCTATCACTACTTATGGTTTGTACATTGATAGGATCAGAATTCATGAAATGAAGATGAAGGGTTCTGCATTGTGAGTGTGTCTTTATGCAGATTTAGGTTGTGAACCTTTCTCAAACGGTTATATTTCTAAAGGAAAATACAGTAATTTGCAGCCCTTGTTAAAACAAGCCATCAAGGATATGCATAATCATTGTTCGAATTATGTAACACATCTTTTCTTTGCTAATTTCCAACTTGGATTAGCATTAGGAATATGGAAATTTTACTGAAATTCACGTACATAATAACTTCTTAAAGTTATATAATTCTGATAACCTGGTTTTATCTTGAAAAATCATAAATGGTGGATTAGAAAAGCTTCAATCTGCAACAGTCTCATACAATCCAAGAGACCTTACACGACGGGATACAGAATCATCCTCAATTACATCATCAGAAAATCTCTTCTGATTCTTAAACATTGAACTATACATATTCAAATTGCCTGAAGAACTTGCCTTTCTCAGGCAAGTGCATATTGGAGAGAGAATTTCAAGTCTTAATAATATCTACCAAGTCAATATGCAACCTTTCAGGAGAACAAGTTGACACCGAAACCCTATTTTTTTTCCCCACAATATCCAGATGGGTCACAGGTGATCTTGTTCGGTATCCAAATGAAACTTACACAACACAGTTAAAAGAAAAAGTCCACAAATAAAGAGGATCAGAGCATGGCTTTACGAAAAATAGTATGGAGGAGATTTAGAGAAATATACATGATTTACAATCAATCTTTGCAGAAACAAGGTACTCAGTATCTCTCTATTCTTTAACCTAACCTTCTCGGATCAAGTTGGTCGGTTCGCTCAAAACATACTTGGGTAGTTCATATTTTGCACCTGCAAGATGGATTTGTAAAGCACAGCAGTAGAAATAAGAAAGGAAAACATAAGTTTCAACAAGAACTTCAGTAACATATTTATACATGATATGTTGATACTTCAAAAAATTAATAAACAGCAAAGTACCTCTTTCATCATAGCAAATAGTCAAATCAGCGCTTTGAACAATGACACCCGCACTGTCCACAATAGCTTGCGCAAGGCTCAGATCAGCTTCAGCAGCAGCACGTAGTGCATCCCAGATCTCTGATTTTTCAAAAAAAGGACAGTGACAATTAGAAGTATAACTATAAAACTCAAGAAGTATATTCTACCGGTAGTACAGATTATTGATGACAATAAAATAATAATTTAAGACACTGTTCTGAGAAACTACTAATTTTTCCCCACTCATGTTTGCTTTCCAGTGTTAAAAAAATAAAAATAAAAATAAATGTTTCCTTTTCGGCAAAATTACATGCAATCTAAACAGATTAACAATTTTGCTTCTTGTGAGGATACATTTTGTGATCTTCTACCAGTATTGATATCAATGACTTCTTCCCAAATAACTAACTAATGGAAACCTCAACCTCTGCGAAGCATACTACTAATTCAACAATTCACAGTCCGTATTGTAGTTCAAACGTTTGATTCAAATCACAGTAGCTGGCAATTTAATTGGTGATAAGAACTAGTTTTCTACAAGACTTGATTTCCAATTTATAAAATGCAGCTCTACAGTTGCTTCCCAGAAGCTTGAGATGATTGGGGATATACACTTGAGCATATATAGGCCAACACTCAATTCAGTAATAGTTATACAGTGGCTCTTACAAAATTGTCTAAACAAGGTGATGCTTCTAGTGGCATAATACTTATAGTAGTTTATTATGCCCCATCATTGTTTTTCATAATCCACATTCTACTTGATCTTCTCCGTAGCCTTAGCCAACTTAGATCAAGTCGGCCATCGTCTTAATTTTTAACTCTAGCTCCCTTTTTTTATGGGTAGGAAATTAACCTTGAATTTTTTAAAAAAAATCAGTATGGAACCACAAAAACAAAGATCTACCTGGGCAGGACCTCAAAATCTATACAAAAGAAAACTATCCACTCAATATCTCCCATTGCTGTCCACTCTACTTAGCATTCCTTCAAAAATGCATCATCACTTGACTTTGAACAGTATTTCATATCTGCTACAAAATTAACTGAAGGTTGTCAGGACTGCTAAAGCTTTGATACCACAATCTTGTCATAGCCACTGGATTCTTATCCTTCATGTTCACAGATATATTATCATCCAAACATACCATAAGATTCATATATCCTACACTTTTAAGCACAACATATGTTTTCTTTTTTAAATTTTTTTATTGTTATTATTTTTAGGATAATCCAGACTCCTGCACAACCTGGACCAGAAGTCTGCCTCGGCCAGGCCCCCTAGAGGTTCAGTTGGGCACCCTAGCCCCATGACTCATGAGACAACAAAGGGTGGAATTTTTAAGCCACCAAAAGGATCAAACCTGAGACCTCGATACAGCCAAGCACCAGAACCAAGCCCTAAACCAACTGGGCTGCCCCCTCGGGGGCTTTAAGCACAACATACGTATTGAACTCTACTATGCATAGTCTGTCCAGGAAAAAAAATGCTCAGTTTAGGGTCACCCTAAAAATAAACTCTCACCATTCCTAGCTTCCAGTGTCATTTCAACATTGAAAACCTTTAAACTGTAAGCAATTTATGCATATGATACAACAATAACTTGAATTTAGGAGAGCAAAGCCCTTAAAACAGCATTATGTCATAGCATACCTGACTTTAGTAATTTTTTGGTTATATTTCCAGATTTTTTCCCCCTAGAAACCCTCTAAGGAAATTTTCAAGAAATTAGATAGGCGTAAAATTAACACCGCAAGCATGATCATCCTTTATAGAACATGAAATAAATATACACATCCAACGAAACTTCCACCACTCCCTTATTTTGGTCCAGCTACAAAATCAAACCAAAAAGAAAGTTTCATTACAAGGAAAAGACCTATTTGTTTATGTTAATGGCTGAAAAAGGAAGCAGCAATGGGCTGCAAAGAAAAACTGGTAACCTGAAGGTTGTAGCCAGGTTCTTTCACTCTTCTAAGAACCTGCCTATTCATTGTATATATTGCTTCTTAAACAATGAAGGCTATTTATCTTGCAGGTAAGAATCATTTCCATACTTATTCATCACCTGTAGGAGAGATGAGATTAACACAGTAGTTTTGCTATAACGTGCAGCAAGAGGACTGCTATTTGCTATAGACACTCCAAGACGATCAACAATAGATTTACAAAGCCAAGATCTGGACGTTGAAAATGAACGTACAAATATAAATGCTCAACTCAAGGTAAATCTATTCAAAGATCTAACAAGTAATCATCCAAGGAAAAATGAATAAGTAATCACACAACAAAGCAGCAGATAAACAAATTCTGAAAGTTATAATGAAGTCATACTATTATAAAAATGGATTGTGGTGGTAACACACACTTGAACTATTCCAAATTAGCGAACTTCTTTCTTTATCTTCTTCTTCCTTTTTTTTAATATCTGATAAATTAGCAATCAATTCCATTTTCTCAAGTAATTAAAGAATCAGTACTTAGGTTTTCATACATTCTGAGGGACTACCTTTCCGGCCACCATAATGAGGAGCAGTGTCCCAAAACTCATCACGTAGCTGCATCAATTGAGACTTTGTTATTGGCTGAGGATGCTTCCAGGGTTTTGGCTTTCGAATCTTTTTCACAGTCCCTGATACAACCAATGTTTTCGGTCGGCATACTTTAATAAAACCATGATATTATATCTAAAACATTCAAACTATAGTTATAATCCAAGATATTGAAATCTTGGCCGGGAAGATTTCCATTAAAAACTCATTGGAATCTTGAAAGTCACCGAAATTGACTCAATTTGTATAAATTTGATATATTCATTCTATTGAGAATAAGATAATAAAAGTACATCACAAGCAGCACCGTTACAAGCTTCTTGCAATATATACAATAATAACAGAAGCATCAACTCAGCACAATTGACAGACATTCATTCATGCTTGCTAAAGAAGCTAATAAATTATACGAAGGCCACCATTTTACTAGTTACTGTGCGCGCACACACACACTGCAACTGCAAATCATACACGGTCTCAACCTAAATCATGCAATTTACAAACCTAACTTATACAAAAGAAATCACTTTCTATAAATTCAAGCCATAGAAGGTAAGAATTTTACTCGACAGGTCTCTTTAATAATACACAACAAGCCATATAATGCATGTGTTTTAAGCGGCATCCTGAGGCAAACAAATCCAAATTTTACACCTTATTAACCAAGCCTTGGAATCAATCTCTTGCTATACACTACACTCGCTAAGCGTGTCTCTTTTTTTCTTTTTCTTTTTTTTTGGTTTCACTTTATCATGTATATATCAAATTAATTCGAAAATTTGACACAAATTACACATAACTCGAAAATGTATTTAATCTACACCGAATCAAGCAGTTCATAAGTTCAGCGGAAAGATGACAGAAAGAGAGGGATTCAACTGAGAATTAATCAGAAAAAAATAATTAACAAAAACAAGAATTGAAGATAGCTAAATCCTACAAAAATAACAATAATAAAAAGACGAAAATTAATCAATGATAATTAATAAATTTTAACTGAATGAAGAAGACGAAAAGAAATAATAAAGTGACTTCACCGTCAGCTTTGCTCTGCGACGATCCAGCACACCCCATGCTTTTTTTTTTCCCGCTCTTCTTCTTCTTCCGTCACAATAGAAAACGGTTCATTGAATGCAAAGACAACTGAATTTAAATTTCTTTTTTTTTCTTAAAAAAATTATTTCAGTTTTGTACGTGGAGTGCGTGAGTGAGATATTTTTTTTTCCGGCCGCAAGAGTCCCTGCGGTTCCTCTCCCGTGAGTTGAAAAAAAAGGTCAAAAACCCAAGAAAGGTGCACGACGATTATGATTGGATAATTATATTAATTTTTTATTTTTAACGAATAATAATTATGACATAATTGGCTTGGCGGTTTTGCCCTGCTCAATAATATTTACTTTCAGCAGTAAAGAGATTTTTTTTTTTTTAATAGATTTTTCCAGTAAAGTGAGTTGCTTCGCTGTGATATGTGAATGAGATGTTTCCTCTTTCCTCTTTCCTCTTTCGGGTTAAATTGTTTTTTGATTGACAGCAACGAGATCTAGAATCGATTGTAGTAGTCATAACTGACAAAATTTCGCCGCATCAATAATTCTAAAAACGATTGGGACCTAAAAGTTTTTTTTTTTTTTTTTTTTACTTGTGAATGAGAATCAAAATCCACTGCTTAACTTTTTAAATGGAACTTTTGTAAGTGGAATATTAATTAAAAAAAAACTTTTAGTTATTTGTCACTTGTTAATAGGAGTTTTTTTTAAATTATAAAATTATTTTAATGAATACGTTTTTAAAGTTATGTTACGAAAGTAATTAAATAAGATTGTAAAATAAATAATAGGTATTTTAAGTATTTAATTTTTAGAAAAAAAAATCAACATTTACTCTTAAGAGTTCAAAATTTGACGTTTATTAGTAGAGGTAAAATATCTTATTTAATTCTCAAAAGTTTCACTCAAAATACAACTAAACAATGACAAAAACTTTGAAACAAGCTTTTGAAATTAAATAACCAATTATAACTATTAAATAAGTTATATCCAACATGTAGTACTTCTTTTTTAATTTTCTATTTTTAAAAAAATTAAAATGAGAAAAAAAGTTTCTTAGGAAATTTGTTTAAATTCTTTTATAATAAATTTCCAAATAGTGTCTTTTAGTAACATCATCTTTTACATACATACATACATACATACAAACATTGCTTGCACTATTGAGCATAATACTATTCCATAACACCATAAATATGGTGTTTAATCATGAAGTAGTGTCTGCACCGTGCTGACAATAACGCTCACCATATAATATTTTTCCTTGTCATGCTGATGGGGTTGTGTTAATCTTAATCAATAATCACTTAGTCCAAATCAAAGAAGTTGCACTGCAAGTTAGATGGATGGAACGAAAAGTGCTTTTGGTGTTGTTGATAAATGAATAAAGGATACAAAGAGGCTCCAACTTTATATAAGTCACTCACGGATTTTATATAAATGTAAAGTAAAGTTCATTTTTAATACTGTCATGCTCATGAATTTTGTTGGTCACATTTCCATCTCATGAATTGTGCTCACAGAAATGCAAAAATCATTTTCACTCCCATTTGAGTCAAAAACACCTCTTGATGTCATGTGATGTGAGGGATGCAATCAAAGTAAAAAGTCACAACCAAAGTTGAAGTTAGCTTAAACTTTTATTAATTTGAAAAATTCAGCTTCTACAACCCTCCATAATAATTTTTCCCCCACCTAGTGTGGAATCCACCATCTAAAAGCACTTTTTAAATGTGCTTTCAATGGAGAATTTGGCACCCCCACCACTGCACTTGAATATGTTGCTAAATACAATCTTTTTAAGGCATTTACTGTTAAAATATTGTCATATGGTTCCATGCCCCAAAATGAATGGCCATGCACTGTGAAAGTAAAATGATTCTTCAAATTGTCCAGATCACATGGGAACTAGATTCTGAAAGGCTAATTTAATTACTTAACTACATAAAGAAAACAAAAACAAGTCTACACAACTGAGTCTCCTTTAACAACTATGCTTCTGACATCAGTTGGGTAGTAGTTAGCTACATTTCAGACACTCGAGGATTTCATGCAGCTCCTTCCATATGTTGCAGTACCCGGACCACAAAATATCCTGAGATGAACTCATCTGTGTAGATATCTATCAAACACACAGAATCTTGCTTATAGTTTTGATTCAACTACACCAGGTAGACATTCATGTTGAAAGAAAGACAAAACAAAAAAATGAAGGTGGTAAACTAACCGGTAGATGCAAGTGATCGCCAAGAGTTTAAGCTTATATTCAAAAACGGTAGGAATCATCGCCATACTTGCTCCTCATATTGTAATGGTCAAACTTCAGGTTGTCATAATCTACTGGCTTCATCTCGACAGGTTTTGGCTCCATCCCACTCACTCCATAAACTACCTCTCCACTTTTATCACGCTGACGATGTCTTGTTCTTTCTTTCTGGCTCTTAGACTTGCTGTAAGGAGGAGGAACCTCACCTGACCCATAGAATTCAGCATACTCTTGTCTTTTTGAAGACCGGTGCTTTGTTGATAAAGAAGAATCCTTAAAACTGGCAGATTTGATCTTCGGAGGCTTCATGTCTGGATATTTATCACCAGTACCAGGAGTGCGGACTTGATGGGTTTCAGATAGAGGAACAGCTGACTTCTGCCTTTGCACTACTGGGGGCGCAGCTTCATCTTCAGGCATCCTGAGAGTATCCCTCAGTGGTGTAAGGTTTCCCTTGGTGCCACTGGATCTAAAACGAAAGGGGACAAAATTAAGGAACATGCTACCCATTGCCTCAAGGGCGAGCTTGGACAGATCAATAATCAGTTGTCCAAAAGATGGCCATCCTGGTTCCTCTTTCATGCTCTCAACTATTGGAATGGGTTTCTCTTTATTTGACAGTTCTTTGATTTCAGTTTCTTCATTGAATTCGCTCTCTGAAGGTTGTTGCTGCACCACAACAAGCAGTAGATTAAGCAAACAGTGAAAAACAATGTTAAGAACCAGCTTGTTAAAATTTATTCGGGCAGATAAAATAAAAGTACTTACTCCTTCAAAGACCTTCAAGACTACTAGAAAAAAAAAAAATTGAATGGCAATAAAGCATACCGAAGGCTATTAATTTACTTTTCCACAGATAGAAAATGAACTGGTAAAAATATATATATAAGTTGTATATTTGCAAATTATTCTTTGTAAGTTCTACTCAAATTATTAAGGCTTTCTCAAAGAACATCCAGTAAAGTCAAATAATGTTGTTAACAATAATGCCACCTGCGATGTGAGAACAGATAAAATGAATAGTACTTTGGAGTAAATATCCTTGAACTAGTTCAAAGCATCTAAATTTTCTATTTTGTGTATTTCTACACAAACAAAGAAATAGAAGTGAAATGATTGAGCAAGATGTATACCGTTCTCGAGAAGAAAAAAGGTCCAAACCCCTGCTGAAGCATGCAGGTCACATATCCAACCAAGACAGCCCCAACAACCATAAGAATATCTACAAAAAGAACCATAAATGTGTCAGTCGCTGAAGGGCATTACTATATGAGATGGAACCAAAAACTTAATTGATGGCAAAATAGAGAAAATACACAATGACACAAACACCTATTACAACACATATTACACAAGGAAAGACCAACAACCTAAAACAGAAATTTAAATATGAAAAGAGAGTTTGAATGCAGATCAGGATGGTTGATCATGAAAGCACATCAGAATGTTGATAACAATAGAAGAAGAGCTACATACAGAAAGTTCAGACCCCACACACCTGGGTGGAGAGGGAATTGGATTGCAGTTAGGCTAAACAAAAATAAAAAAGAACAGCTATATATGGATGGAATTTTGAAATTTGAATATCTAAATGGAAATGGAACGGATATCCTAAATAAAAGTGGAAAAGGACAATTTTGGACAAGGTCTAACCTCCAAACCATTTACCCCTAGATGCTAGGGTAGATTAAAAGTATGAAACCAGTAACCAATATTTTGCCTGTCAAATTAGAAACACAACATTCCGATCCACTAAGTGGGATAATTTCAACTTAATATTTCTTTCATTTTCGTTTTCCTTGCTTCTGTAACACAAAATTAATATTGCAACAAGCACTAAATTTAATTCTTTTCTTGTTCAATCCGTAAAGGATCTCTACTTTGCCAGCTGAGGTTCAATTATGCATGAGAAGTTCATTTCATTCATAAAAAGAGTTAAAGGTCATCATGGTTAACACAGGCTCATTCAAGAAATTCCTCCAATTCCTCTCTGGTGCCACTTAGGATTCATGCTTAACCCAACTTGATCACACAAAGATAAACAGGGTAAACTAACCTACGGAAATCACAGAGTTCAGGAATATTGGTACATTGGCTACTCACTCTATGCAATGATACATGAAACATAATGGATCCGGGGTGCAAAGCACACTCTGAGGACAGAATTCTTGATAGAAGTCATCAATATCCATTGTGAAATGTATGTCCTAGTCTCAAAGCTAGCATACTAATAGTTCCCAGGAACACCACGTGGCTATAAGCCATCACAAGCAAACCAGGACTAAGAAGACAGCAAAGTCAAAAATATATCAGGTTAAATGAAATGTATTCTTTATTGCCTCTAACATCCCCTTGCATAATGGACTGACAAATAATTTTCCTAGATCGTTTTGAGTTCTTATTTTAATTCAGTTTTCCTCAAGAGAAATACAAGTTCACCACCAATGATATTTAAATGACAAGTAGGAACTCCCACGCAAAGCCCTGAAGGAAAAATTCACAGCTTAAGTGTACAACTGGAAGTAGATACATTCAAAAATAAACAAACAGGAAAATAAAATGGCTTTGAACCTGTGGGAGAAATGGAATTGTACTGATATTCACAGTCATCTTGATTGAGAGAGATTTGCCGAAGAGCTGCATTTCCTCTATCAATAACTAATAAGGAGCAGGTGGGTCGAACATACACCACATCGAAATCATTTGAGAACTTAGCATCCTCACTAGGTCCATCTCTGAAACCTGCAACATTTGATTTCCCTCCAGCAATGGTTGTCACACCTACAAACAATTTCGATACTTAAAACCTTCTATCTCATAATATCCATCATTGCCTTTCACAGCCATACAATAAAATTGTTCATCCCTAGAAAAGCTCCAAAATTTTATGACGTATTGCTCAAATAAAATTTTATATCAACTGTAACTCTACCTAAGTTCTGATACAATGTTATAAATAAACTACAACATTCATTGCTATTCTAGTTTCACAGAGGCTAAGACAAATTTCCAACCTAGCTTCTAATATGAATTGAACATACCTGCATCTCCAATCTTTCGGATAGCAAGATTCAAAGTATCAGCAACATACAGGTTCCCTTTGTCGTCCATGGTCACCCCTTTTGGATGATTAAAACGAGCTTCATTTGGCTTTCCATCAACATGCCCTGTGTAACCCTGAAATGACCCAGCAACCAATCTACCCCGACTATCTACAAAATTAGAAATTATGAACAAGAAGACAATTAATAAATCTTCAAGCTATAGTGCAATCCAAAATATTCCAATCAACCCATACATTAACAGCTCATATTTCATCCAGGAAATAAAGACATTCAGAATATAAAACATATAAACTGGGCACAGATACACAATTAGAGTCTTTATCTTTCCAGAAAAAATTCCTCTGAACTTTTGGTATAAAAGAACAAGTACTAGAGAAAATAATATCCCAATCAGGTAGTTCTATCTAATTTTTGCTTCAGAGCACAAAAAATCTGAATTAAACACAGGCAACAAGCTGCACTAGGATCAAGTTTATGGAGCATTTCCTTTTACGGATCTGGAGCAAAGAATTTAAGGACTTAAATGCTAGTATCAGTTATTATCCTACATTTTCCAAGGAAAACAAATCAGAAATAAATCAAAGTTTTTGATCAGCAAATTAAGGAACAAGCATACATTGGGACAATGGTGGAGTAATTTTCACAATGTTGCTATTAACTTCATCAACAGCAAATAGTTCGCCATCCTCAGAGACACGGATCTTGTAAGGAACCACCCCGATCTCATTTCCTTCAATAACCGTCTCAACCAAGTAACCGTTCTCAAATTGGAGAACGTTCCCATCTGTAAAACACGAACGGATATAGTATACACAGGATCACTTGAAAGAAAACCATTTCAAGTAAACATATACCAAAACATAAAGAATCATAAGAACTCACCTGCTTGAGGTGCTTTGGAAGATGACCTGGTTGTCCACTTAAGAAGAGAAGTCAAGTGCTTTATCAAAGGCCCTGCATATCACAATAAAGTTACAATATGGAAAGAACCCAATTCCATAACAAATGAATATTGGCATATAAAATAAAAACTGAAAAAGTGAAAGAACCCAAAATTGGCTTTACCAAACAAAGCCAAATATAAACTAGGATTTAACTAGAAGCAGGACAAGTGAATATTAGTAAAGCAAAATCAATCAAGCTTGTATATAAGTACCAATTAACCAAACAGGTTAAAAACCAGAATCATAAAAGAAATATAAAGAGTAAAGAGAGGGCGGCGAAATGGGTTACCTGCAGGGGCAGCATGAGCTTGGAATTGAAGAGTGAAAGCGATCAAAAGAGTTAAAGTGAGGAGAAGATGCGTTCCTTTCATGGCTCTTTGAGCCAAAAACTTGCAGAAAGAGAGATCAGTACTTGTTTCTTTAGCTTTAGAATTTCAAGAACAATTTCATATTTTTTAAATTATTTTGTTGCATGTGTTAGTGAAAACTCTGAAACTGGGCAACAGCTGAAACACACACAGAAATCAGTGACAGTCGTTTGTGGAGTAAGTGGGTCACTCTGCTTGTACTGGACTGCTGGTTGCTGAATTTTGTTTTACAACACTTGAAAACAGCTTTTTGTGGTTTTTTAATTTTTTGTCTTTTTTTCTTTTGCAAAAACATTAAATGGAAAATAAAAGGTCTGCTTTTTTATTTATTTTTATTTACCCAAAAAGATAAAAAGTGGGTTTTTCAAGGAAAAAGAAAAGAATGTGGTGGAAAAGATAAAAAAGTGAAATTAAGAAAAATTGAATACAGTTGGATTGAAATCACATACGTGTTTCAGTTGTCAAGTATGGTGCAGCTCCGCCAAATTGTTGCCATGTCATTATAACCAATTAAGAGTTTTATTGGGATTTCCTTTTTTCTTTTCCAATAGGTCATCAAAGTATACACAACTTCCCATGAAGTAGTGTACACGTATTTTCATGATAGGGGATGGCAAATAGGGATGGAAAAAATCTCCACGGGGACGGGTACTCTCGGGAATTTTTCTCATTCGGGGAGGGTATGAGGATAATTTTATACTCAATTTCTTATTCGGGGAGGGGACGAAGAAATTTTATTACCCAATTTCTTATTCGGGGACGGGACGGGATGAGGTGGAATCCCCATCCCCTACCCATTTCCCCATTTTAATTTTTAATTTTATTTTAATTTTTTAAAATTACTAGTAAATAAATAATAAAATTTAAATTATAAACTTATAAATATGGGTAAAATTAAAAAATATCAAAATATTTATATTATTAAACTTTTAGGCCTAATTAACTAATTAAAATCCTAAATTTTTATTTAGGACATTAAAAAGACCGAGTAAATTCTATTAGCCCAAAAATTTTTTATTTTTAATATTCTTTAAATATTTTAAACTTAAATTTATTTTTTATTTATTTTTAGATGTTATAATTGCCCACAACGAATCACAATTTTAATATTTAATCTAATATAATCTAATATTTACTCTTGATTTGCTCCGATTTAACTATTATGTTGTAAAGGGAATAGTCCACATTTATAAAGTGCTCACGCCACCATTGAAAAAGTTAATTTTGAATCTAAATTCGATTTTATTTGTAACAATTTTGTATTAGACTATTAATTTGTTCATGATAGTTTGTAAAAGAAGTTTGTATCCCTTGCATGCTGCGTTACTTACTAATTTAATGTATGTGACTTTTGTAATGGATATTAATGTAAGATATATTTCGAACTTTACTTTTATTTGAATTTTTTATTTTAATATGATTAACTCAAAATCGAAAAAAAAATGTATTAGTTATTCGGGGATCCTCTGTTATTATTCGGGGAGGGATGGGGATTCGCTCAAGTAATTCTGACGGGGACGGGGAGGGGACGGGGACATACGCAAAATATCGGGGATGGATACGTGGAGATTGGTCCCCTCCCCTCCCCATTGCCATCCCTAATGGCAAAAACGCCTGACCGGACCCGTGTTTTGGGACATGCCTGAGCTGATATGTTTTCTTAACACCGGTTGGACCTAGGTTAGGTCTACAAGCCCAATGAATAATAAAAATTAAAAAAAATATATTTTATTTAAATAGAAAAATTATCATTTGTATACCCTTAGTCTACTCCATTATTAAAAATACTACAATACTTTAAGAGTGTATCAATCGTCCACCATAAGTTGACAAAATATATCAGCTGACCACCAAACAATTAGTTACCGTTTAAGTGTGATGACGTCAAAAGGGTAATTTGATCTTTTCATATGATACAAGTGATAATTTAAGGGTATACAAGTGATAAAAATAGAATTTAAGAGTATACAAGTGATAATTTTTAAGGGTAAAATCGTCAGTTCACTGTAACTCCATTAACTTTCAAACAGCAACTAACGGTTTGGTAGTCGGCTGATACATTTTGTCAACTAAGGGTGAACGATTGATACACCCTCAAAGTGTTGTAGTATTTTTTATAACAGAGCAAATATAGGGTATATGAATGATAATTTTTCATTTAAATAAAATATTATTTTAAGTATAGATTTTAAAGCTTAATATAATAAAAATAAAAAATTATAAAGAAAAATTATCCACCAACTACTTGATTTTTCACAATTTATCAAAAATACACTAATTTTTTTTTTTCAACAATCTACCTGAAGTTATCTTTGTTCCACTCTCTTCATAATCTTGTTAGAATATTGCTGATATGAGAGAGTTAAAATTGTCATTTGAACCAAATAAACAAAAGCAACACTGTATTCCGCTCACAAAAACGGCCACCATTTAAAAATTTAAAATTTAAAGGTTTAATAAAAAATATTCTCAAATCAAGCTCAGGTTTTAACAAGCTCGGTCAAAACACGATATTTTTACCATTCTTATTTTATGATTGTTGTGTGAGAGAACTTGAAGAAAAACTTTAACACATAGAGGATGGAATTTGCAAAATCACCTAAATAAAATTGCTATCAGATGGGTTGGTTTGGTAATAATTATTAAGGGGAAAAAAAAAACTCTTTGAATTAACAATATCTATTTTTGAAAAAAAAAATGCATTAAATATCTTTTTAAAGTATATTAACAGAATTACAAAAACAATTATTGCGGGCAAAATTTCCTGCTCGTCAAAGGACCTTAACAATCATTCTAAGAATGGGATTGGGGGCCCCAAATAAACCGAAGTTCATAATTTAAATTATTATGATTGAATAATTTGAAAGTTAAACTGATTATTTCAACCGCATTTACATAATGATCTAAATTATTATGATTGAATAATTCGGGTTCATGATTCTGCTACTTGGGATTCTATTGTTATTATCATGAGTTCAGATTTCTATATGATTATTGCTTATCGACTTTCTCCTAATTCAATCCTCACAAACACTAATCACGCATAAAGCCTAATTACATTAGAGAAGAGTGAACTTGTCATTCTCCATTAATTTAAGAAACAAACTACTTTAAGGATGCGTTTAGGTACTCCTAAGCGTAATGCAATGAAGTTGGGCAGCATTCAGGATTATAATGAGTTTGTTTATTTACTGCATGAATCATAATTCAAATAAAAAATATTTTTATTAATGTTTTTATTTATCCTGTAATCAGACTAGATTATTAACAAATTATAAAAGTATACTTATAGGAGTTTTGCACATAAGGTTCCATTTGAACAAAAAAAAAAAACTCGAGTGGGATAGTCTCATATGTATCATTAAGTGGAATTTAAATGTTTAAACTTTTAAAATATCAATTAATTTTATTGATAACTTTTTTGGAGGATTACATGTAATATCATATCAATCCAAGTGGGTTCACTCTCTAATTGGTATAATTAAAAAAAAAAAAAAAGTTTGAAGATGATTTTAGAGGGGTACCAATAGTTCAACTCATTACTGAAATATCCCTTCAAGATGGCCCAAGCCCAACAAACAGGATACAAGTATCCACAAATTCGAAAATATCGAAACGGTCCACACCCCATCCACAGTCCACACTCGAAAATTACCAAATAAGGTCAAACCTGCCGTCTGACTCTCTCGTTATCCACGTCACTCTTTCCCTCACACGCGTTCACCACTCATTGGTTCAACCTCGTGTCCACAAAGCCACACAGGCACCCCGTATATAAAACCCTCGCAAAGAAGACAGACTCGTTCACATTTTCTGTCCCGTTATTAGCAGAATTCAGATTCATTTAACGTTACGTTTCTCTACGGTTCTCCGATCCGCGAGTTCGTACGGTTAGTTCTTCAGTTTCGATCGATCCACTTTTCTTTGTGTAGATTATGATGTTGACTTTGTTGACGAATCTATATGAACATCGATTTTAATCATTTTTTTAGCTTTGCATAACCGCATTTTGTATTTAGATCTGAAAATTGCAATTGAGATTCATGTTACTTTCTAGGCAACCAAACAGAATGTTGTTGTTGGATCTGCGTTTCCGTGCGCATGCATGTGTGTATTGGTACTATCATGCCAGCTTATTTTGCCGACATTTTTTTTTTTTACTGGAGTAATAAAAATTTCTTAGATCATTGGATTGCAGCTGATAAGATTATTTGTAATTCGGTGGAGCTAACAAAACAGAATGTTACGAGGATAATTTTTAATTTTCATAATGCTATTATGCAGATATGAATTAAATGTATTCATAATTTTTGTTTTAGTTTCAGTTTAAGATTATACAGCTGAATATTAATAACTTGTTGAGTTCAAGATTATATAGTTGAATTTCTGCTTTCAAGCTTTTGTGGTTGAGATCGAGTTTGGTAGCAGTTATCATTAACCTCTCTTTATTATTCATTCGGTTTAGTGTGAATGGTATTGATAGACTTGGGATATTTATATCGTGGTTTGCAGATTAGGTTGGTCTAGCTGGGACTGAATAAAGATGGGAGGTGGATTCAGAGTGCTCCATCTTGTCCGGCCTTTTCTTGCATTCCTTCCTGAGGTTCAGAGCGCTGACAGGAAGGTTCCTTTCAGAGAGAAGGTCATCTACACTGTAATCTCTCTCTTCATATTCTTGGTGTGCAGTCAGCTCCCGCTGTATGGCATACACTCAACAACTGGTGCAGATCCATTCTATTGGATGCGTGTTATTCTTGCTTCAAACCGTGGGACTGTGATGGAGCTTGGTATCACCCCAATTGTGACATCTGGATTGGTGATGCAACTACTTGCCGGGTCAAAGATCATTGAAGTGGACAATAATGTTCGCGAAGATCGTGCCCTCTTGTAAGTATTCTTTATGGGCTAAGTTTATCTCGGTTATCTTGGCTTCTGACTTACTATGGCTTATTTGTTAGTCAAACTATTTGCTCCTTTTGCCGAATGTATGTTCCTTAATGATGACTGTTTTTCCTCCCAGAAATGGTGCACAGAAGTTGCTGGGCATCATCATAGCTATTGGTGAAGCAGTTGCCTATGTTCTCTCAGGAATGTATGGTAGCGTTAACCAACTTGGAGTAGGGAATGCCATTCTCATCATTGTTCAGCTCTGCTTTGCCGGTATAATTGTGATCTGTTTAGATGAACTCCTTCAGAAAGGTTATGGCCTGGGATCCGGTATCTCCCTTTTCATTGCAACCAATATTTGGTAAGTTAAAAATTTACTTTATTGTTTTGAGGACTAAGGATTCTTGTTTGTCTTGTGGCTAGGAGCACTTTGTTGTTTAAAGCTTAATAGATTCGCAATATATGACATAGAAGATTCAATGCTTAAAGAGGTTTTGTTGCTATTTTTTTTGCAGTGAAAACATCATCTGGAAAGCATTTAGTCCCACCACTATTAACAGTGGACGGGGAGCTGAATTTGAAGGTGCTGTAATTGCTTTATTCCATCTGTTGATAACTCGAAATGACAAAGTTCGTGCTCTTCGGGAAGCCTTTTACCGGCAGAATCTTCCAAATGTGACAAACCTTCTTGCCACAGTCTTGATCTTCCTAATTGTCATTTACTTCCAAGGATTCCGTGTTGTTTTGCCTGTTAGATCAAAGAATGCCCGTGGGCAGCAGGGATCATACCCAATCAAATTGTTTTATACCTCTAACATGCCCATCATTTTGCAGTCTGCTCTTGTCTCCAACCTGTATTTCATTTCTCAGGTATTGGAGGTTGATGGTGATATGCTTTGTTTAATAGGATTTTGATTTTATTCAATCTTACTAATAATGTGTGCCTATACAGTTGATGTACAGGAGATACAGTGGAAACTTTTTCGTGAATCTCTTAGGTAAGTGGAAGGAATCTGAGTACTCTGGTGGTCAATATGTCCCTGTGGGTGGCATCGCATATTATATCACTGCTCCCTCGAGGTAATTAAGACCTTTCTTATCTGGCTACCTTACCTAACTATTGGCGGCATTTCAATTGGTGGAAGTAACATTATCTTGTTTTGTTTCATGCTTCGGTCAATGAGAGACCAAAGATGTTCCATTGACATGACATGTATTTTTTCAGCTTAGCTGATATGGCAGCCAATCCTTTCCATGCACTTTTCTATCTTGTGTTTATGCTGTCGGCCTGCGCACTATTTTCAAAGACTTGGATTGAAGTTTCTGGATCATCTGCTAGAGATGTCGCGAAGCAGCTGAAGGTATGTGATTTAATGTTTGCGGTTTTTAGTTTTTACATTGTCAGTAAAAAGTGTGGTAGTTGCATACTGCAGTTTTGGTGAGTGTGGCATTGCATTTCTGCCATTGTGAACTTGCTGGAAATAAGATTAGACAAAAGTTATAATCTTGCATATTTTTAGTAGTGTAGTTAAAGTTTCAAGAAGTGGATTGTTGGTCGATCAAGTTAAGATGTGGCTATGCAAACTAGAATGATTTGTTGGCATCAGACTTGAGTTGGTTATACCAAGTTAACCTTCTGGCACCCAGACTTACCTTGATCATACTTAGTAACATTGTGTTCTTTTCATGTAAATTGAAGTGTTATTGCATTTCTTTGAATTAATATGGATGGCAAGACGTTACCCGTTGGATCTCTGATGGACCCTTCTCTATCAGATCCAAAATTTAATTCACTGTAAAGTTACTGGATTAATCTTTACTTTGTTCTCATACATCTCATCTGAATTAATAGCATTATTGTGCTTATTCTTCTTTGTTCAATTGTCCATGGTTCTTTACCTCAGATCTAGATGCAGTTACTGAAACATATTGTTTCTTCTTAACCTGAAAGTTTCAATTAGTTCTTTATTCAATTTGGCCCTAGTCATGATCAGTTATTATTAATATTGAGCTTTTTCTCCTAGGTTATCTGCCGAGTAATATCAGGCACATCATATGTTACAATTTTTCTCTCTATTTACAGGAACAACAAATGGTTATGCCTGGACACAGGGAGGCAAACCTACAGAAAGAGCTCAACCGGTACATACCCACAGCTGCAGCATTTGGCGGCATGTGCATTGGTGCTCTCACGGTGTTGGCAGATTTCATGGGGGCAATTGGTTCAGGGACTGGGATTCTGCTTGCCGTCACCATCATTTATCAGTACTTCGAGACTTTCGAGAAGGAGAGAGCCAGTGAGCTTGGCTTCTTTGGCTTTTAAGGTTAATATCTCCCTCAGTTTTGAGTGGTAATTTGGCCGTGGCAATCGAAGCTCTCCTGCAAAATTTTCGGAGAGCTGAGAGATGTATTTAGGCCTTCCCTAACACCAGAGTTCAAGTTAGAATTTAGGATTAGTTTGTTGTAATTCACTTTCAACGACGAAAGTACAAACGGGCAAAACACAATGATTTTTTTTCCCCCTGATTTTTTGTTTTCACTTGTCTCCTCCTCTCGCTTTATCACTGGTGAGCTTAAATTAAATCTCTTCGATCTTATGGATCTAGAAAAGTGTACTTTGATGGATTTTACAAGAACATTGAGGAAAACAGAGTATAATTTTCTGAGTTAATTTTTGGATAAATATTTCCTGCTTATCGATTAAATTTTGGATATTTATGTAACATCGTTTATCAAACCACACGAAACTGTACCTATGCAATCAAGTGTTATGCCTTGTAATTGAAATGTTCAATTTGCTTCTTTTGTTATTTCTGTCCATTTTGTTATAAATCTGAAATTTGATGAAGAAGTTTTATATGTCCACACTCCATAGGATGCCCCATGATGGGACAATGCCAGAATGGTGCGCACTCAACTGGCACAATTTAAAGAAAAAGCTGACGTTTGCAGCTTCAAAATCTCACCTCAAGTGTCTAGCGTCTTATCACATCATTCTTTTTCCTTTACGAGGCCCAGTTGACCTCACAAAATTTGGCCTTCACAAGGGTATTCACTATTCACATTCACTGCGGGCAATGCCAGTTTTTCTCCTCGCGTCTCTTATTTTGCTTTTTGAATTTCTGTGTCCATGTTTACGGGCAACTGGACATTGCAAACATGTTGCACGAGTGCCAGCAGAGTGGGATGAGGATGACATCTGGATGCAATTTGCTAGAAAATTATTTCTATCTTTTTCTGAATTATGTAGAAAAATCAATAAAGCAAAAGGCCCTCGTGAAAATCGGAAAAAATAGTCAAGTGCTTCTTAATTAATTGGAACAAAGACGTGGAACATGACAATATGGATTCAACTTGCTATAGTTTTTTCCATGAAATTAGAAGATACCCTCAAATCTAAATTGCATGAAGATTGAATATTTAATAAAATTCGTGGTTTTTGAGGGCTCCCTAATTTAACTTCGTAAGGTGCACATGCACATTCATCCAATCCAATCATCCAACAAATTATGCGCATTAATCATTGGATATATATATATACAAATTTGGGTTAATTATTGTCTCAACTACCTAACTAACTATATTTGTTTGGATTATTGGGTTGTTCATTCTTTGAATGAGCTTTGTGCGAGAGAAAAGAATTTGCCAATAAGCTAATGACATTTTTTTATCCACTCTATAATAAGAATGATGAGATTGCCAGTTCAACCTCATTTAGGTGGGATTAGAGAATATTTACGAAGAATATATCAAAATTAATACTCAATTTATAAAATTTCTCGTATACTCCAATGAATGTCAATGAAGTAAAATGACTCCTGCCAAACTAGAAAGAACAGTCAAACCCTCTAAGGCAACGTTTGTCCATTCATACAAGGGAAACACCCTTTTCAAGTCACGACAATTTTAACATAATAAAACGAGGGAATTGAAAAATAAATAAATACTAAAAGCTAGAAAAAAAAAATCTTCACGGCTCATCATCTTTATGTCTTGACAATTTTGACATTTAAAAATCAACGAAAAATATAACACGTAAGCAAATGCAAAAGTCTTGATTGATTCTCTATTTTCTTTATGGTTCCCATGTCATTTTCAATCCGAATTTAATTGTTCTCTAAATCTTAGATATGGAGAGATGTATTTATTTATTTTTTGCAATAAAAAATTAGAATTGATTTCAAAGGATTTTTTTTTTCTAGAAAGATTATTTATTTGTTTATTTGTACGTTTTCGGCAGTGGTGAAACTGAAGCATTAAATTATCCCGATAATATTTACTAAAAACACATTTACTCTCTACCAACTAATGTCTCACACGATTGTATATATTAGGCTTAAATTTTGTGGGACCCTCAAGGAAGTGAAAAAGCTTGCTTGTCCCATTCCCTGGCCAGAGCCACGCTATATATATATAGATTCGGTGGTATTTACTTGGCCTTACTAATTATCGAACATTGCTATATGTCTTATTCTTGATGGCTTAACGCATGCTTAACCTAGGGAAGTATGATTAAGACATAAATCTCTATTTGTTATAATCCCAAAACTGATTAAGGACAACGCTATCATGCTGTCTTATTTGCCATGCCTAGAAAGACATCGATATCTTCTTCTTCTACCTTTTTTGTTTTATTTATAAAAAGTCTTCGGTATAATAAAATATCAAGATTATATTTGAAATTAAGGTACTGTAATTTTTAAAATATAATTATTGTGGAAAAAAAGTTGTACTTATAAAATAAAAATTAATAATATGTAGTAAATATAAATTTTAAATAATAATTTTGATAAAATTATTAATGATATAATAATTTTTTTATTATACAAATGAAAAAACATATCAATATAACTTTCAAACTACAGTCGTTAGTGTTTACCAAATACTTTAGTGCTGTAACTTTTAAGTTACAGCTGTCCAACCTTAATTTTAAACGTACCCTAAAACGTATAGTGTAGATGTCTGTACTAAAAAATAACTTATCATAGCACACTACTATGTTACATTATCATGTCTTTTTTGTCTTGTTACACATTATATGATGATAAAAAATGCATGTAATTTTTATATAAATATTTTAATTTCTTACTTTTTTTGGTAATCACTACTATGTATAGTTTTTATGAGTACAATTTAAAAAAAATAAAAATTATTTGTTGTTGGGTGTCAATCATATTTTTAAACCAAATCAGTTTGATTACCTTTAAAGTGAGTGTTTTGATGTTACGTTATGTGATGTTAATTAAGTAAATCTATGTGGAAAAATGAGTTATCTAAGACCATCTAATATATATTATTATTATTTAAAAAAAGGGCCTGCACTCATAAGTTTAAAATTGTTTAAATATTTTTTTCCTTGATATTTCATAAGCTCTTGCAACCAAACAACCATAAAAAATAAATTTCAGAAGCTCTTTTTAAGTAGTCGAGAATCAGAACTATTTTATGAAGAATTAAATATCCAGAAAATAGTAAAGAATTGATATAGATATACATACCAAATGGACACTATCTCCACTTTAGTTTGAAAGCTCTATTTTATTATTTTTTTGTAGTGAAATTTTTTGCTAATTGGACATGGGTATCACATGAGCACTCTAATAATAGAATGCACTCTCTACTAAATTTCTTGATAAAGCCTTTTACCTAACTATCCCATTATAAAAATCTCTCTAAAGTTAAAAAAGTTTCTTATTAATAAATTTTGTAATATTTTTAAAGAATTGAAATTGTGGATTATAAAAAACCCTAATGTACAGTATGAGCATAATTAGATGATCATGTATAATTGATTTTTTTTTTATAAAATGACGGCGTTGAGGCTCTGTGGATATAATATTGTTTTTGAATAAAAGATTAGTAAAAATTCAGCCCAATTTTATTGCAAATTCCTTTTATTACATTCTTTTTTTTTTTTAGAGGAGTGCAAATTCCTTTTCTTGAAAAGAATGCTTTATTGAAAATTCGTTTTGGGAAAAATTAGTAAAAGAAAAAGAATAAATTTCTTTTAAAAAACAAAAAAACAAAATTGATTTTCTGTAGATGTCAAGGAAGTAAAAACAAATACACCAGCTGGGTCTCTGAATTACCTCAGAATCAGCAAATAAGTGGGGCACACTAGCACTCACGTGTCCGACAATTACTTCACACGTGTCTCAGCTCCCCTACACAAATCTCCCACGCACACAATCTCCCGTCTCGTTTTTACTTTTCAATTCTAGCCGTCCATTTATGCAAAGTCCAACCGTTCACACGTAAGATCTGCAAAATCGCGCTCAGATTTTTGAACCACAAACCCGAAATTACCCCTCACCAGTTTCTGTTTTCCCCAACCATCACCCTCACAACGGACGTATGATATCTTCAAATACCAGGGGCGAATGCGTAACGAGAAAGCGACCCGACCTAGACCTTATATTTTTAAGGTCCCAATGCTACGTCGGACTTTGTCCTTTTTCGTCATTTTCCATCTATTTCTTCCAATTAAAATCCCTGTTCTTCTCTCTCCTCGGCACTCGCTTTGTTTTTATTTTCCCCTCTCTCTCTCTAAATCCCAAATTTTTTTTATTATTTTTCTTTAAAACTAGCCTTAAGTCTCTCTGCTTCAGCTTCCCAAAAGGAAAATTCTGATAAAAAGAATTTTAATCGAATCAGTGGAGATACTCTAGTAATCTCAAAGCAGAGAGCCCGAGATTTCGTTTTGAATATTATAATTTTTTTTGGAATTTCGGAGCCCATAGCAGAGCAACATTCCCTGAAAACGGTAAGTTTAAAGAATGAAGTCCGGAAACTCTTGATTCGCTTTTCATTGTGTTTACATTGTGAAATGATCTTCTATCCTTTTGTTTCAGAATAGTTTATTAAGAGTTAACGTTTTAGAGTCTTAAAGCGTAAATGTTTCAAGTTTTTGCTTCCGTTTTCAGATTTAATCCTTGCTCTGCTTTGTTTTGATCGTTGAAGCTTTCAGTATTGTTTTTGTCTTTCATGTTTCTTATAAGGTTTTTGATTTCGTTTCGTGCGTTTTTGGAACTTGTTTTTAATTTTTTTCGCGCTGTTAGAATTAGTTTGCAGGGGCCGCAGGTTCAAAGGTCGCTATTGAATTTGCTGTTGCGGTGCTTTTGTCGCTCTGTTTTCTTGAGATTCACGTTACGATGAAGTAAACGCAATTTCAGACTTTGAAATTGCCTTCCGAAATTTCCGCAGTTTTAATTAAAGGTAATTATCACTAATCTCTGTCGCAATATTTTATTAATTATTTCTAATTCGTGAATAAAAATATTCATTATGCTTTTAGAAAAACTGTTTTTTTTTAAAAAAAATTAAAACTCTTCTAAATTTGGGGATTTCGTGTGATTAAGACGCATGCACGCTAAATGGTAGTTTCGCTTTAATGTCTGAGACGTAATTTCCTTTTTGGAGTTAGTAATCAAACCATTAATTTGAAAATCTCTCACTTACCATTTTAAAATAAATGAAAAAATAAAATAGCATGTTATTAACAAATTATATCTCACTTACCATTTTAAAAAAAATGAAAAAATAAAATAGCATGTTATTAACAGATTATATCTCACTTACCATTTTAAAATATATAAAAAAACAAAATAGCATGTGATTAGCAAATTATAAGGTACATTTTTTTTTTTATCATAAAACACGTGATAATTAGATAAGAAAATACTTTTAGGGGATTCTATTTGTGAACGTAGTGTAGGGGCTCTATTTGTTTAACGTTGCGTTGGGTTCACAAATCCTTTTTTCAGAAAAATTTATTGAACTTTCAATGAGGAAAAAAAAAAAAAAAAAGAACACTGTCAACGAATTAGCAGATTTTTATTCATCTTATCACCAATGGAGAGAAATGGGGATTAAATGCCTTTGTATTTGATGGGCCCCATGTCTCCTTCGTGATGATAACTTCTGTTATTGATGTTGACATGACTATGATAGGCTGTTCACGTAGGGGATCTTTATATTTGCTGTAAAGCACAAAGCTAAAAATTGGTAACTTTGGCAGCTACTGATATTTTTACTGGCTATATTTTACGGCAAATATAAGCCAACAAGAACCAAATGCCAAATATAAGACTAATTCTTGTTCGTTAAATTGCAATGAAGTCATTGGAATCAAACGGGCTCGCTTCCCAATCAACAGGGCGGAAAAGTTTTTAATTATTTTTATAAAATAAGGTAAAAATTGAAAAGTTTTCAAGACACCCCCCCACCAAAAATCTTATTTTTCAAGACGACCCTTAATTTTCTTAAGATACTAACTTGTAATGTATATGGGTAGCCTTCAAAGTAAAATCTTTGTTCCCCATTGCTAACTTGGGTAGCTTGCTACAGGTTTTTGGTAGAGAAATGCTATTTAATTAGGAAAAAAAGGAAAGGAGGACAGAGACGGTAGCATAGTACTGTTCTTTCTATTTTTTTCGTGATTTTTATAAAAAAAATGACAAAAATAATAAAATAACAAATATAAAATAAAAAAGAACAAAAGAAAAGATAAAATCTCACTCTCTCTATTCATTTTCAATCATATTCCCACGATTAAAAAAAAAAATTCTTCTTCCCCCACCTAGCACAATAGCTGTCCGTCAGTGACGGAAACGGCCACCGCCACCACAACGACCATGATAGAGTTTAGAGAGCCGGCACCACCATGTCGACACTGTTGGTGGGCGATGGGTTGTTCGGCTGGCTGTCCTTAAGAGAAAGTGAATTTTTTAATATTGCAATTGAAAAAGAATAAGGTGATTGTTTTTTATTTTAATTTATATTATTATTTTATTCTTTTTTTAATATAAAATCATTAAAGAAGAAAAAATTAAAGAAAAACGGTAGTATTATGTTACCGTTTCTGTTTTACTTTTTTTATAATTGATATTTATAAGTCAGGATATTGGTGGGGTTAACTTACATTAATATTTATTGGGTTCTGATTAAATTTTTAATTCTCACTAATATTTAAGAGATGTATGCTCCACTTGTATTTGGGTTTGTTTAGATTTTTTATAGGATTATTTATTCACGCTTAAATAAAAAAAATTATTTTTACTCGATTATATATTTTAATTAAAGAAGAAAATACTTCTCCATTGTATTTGTGGGGTTCGAGCAGCAAGCAGCAGTTCTAACTAACTTTCTCGGGCAGCAGTCCTAACCAACTCTCTCTTTAGTTACTGGTTAAGTAACATTTCTGTTAATATTATTGTGTTACTTATAACCATTTGTTGACAAAGTTCACGAGCGATGATACGAGATAGAAATTAAATTTTTTAGTTTGAATATAGGAAAAAGATGATTGTGATTGCACTCTAATAAATTTAAACTGGTCCGAATCCCAAAACAGCATTAGAGTGCTTCTGAAAATCCAATGGATATAAATGTGGAGTACTGGCTCACTTTTGAAAGCTTTTACTGTGAAAGAGCAGTTTTTGTATATCCCGAGTGGTACTCAATTGGGGCCACGTGATTTTACCTGAAGTATTGAATATTGCAGTAAATGATCAAATCTGATTTCACTCAAGTCTCTGTCCCAGGCTCTGCAATCTACAGATTCTATTTTCAGAACATGAGACCATTATAATATCTATAGGGATACTGTTTCTCCCTGTTGATGGCAACTCTTTTGATTATTTTCTGGGAGAGTTTTTGACTTTTACAATCGTGCTTCACTGTTGTTAATGGATCAAATCATTGAATTCTTTTACTCTTGCGAGCACTTGTCTTTTTGTTTTGAACTTTTAACCGTCATTTTATTAAAGAGATTTCTTTTATATAGAGGGAGGGAAGATTAGGCTAAATCATAGATGTTGCAACTTAGAACTCATTCTAGCACGAATGACGGGGTGGAGCTACTTTTTCATTTTAGTTAAGCTGTAAGTTATATAAGTGACCTATCCATAAATATAAACTTGTGTATGCCTGATGAGTAGGTTTATTTAATTAATTAAGTTATGTGAATTAGTGAGTCTCCTGATGGTTTGCCACATTTGTTTTTTGGTTTTTCAATTTCTACCAAATCCTCCTTTGGACGAGAGAAGACTATTTTAGTGGGTCATTGATGTTTATCTTATGGGATTCATATAACATGATTGGTTGAGAGCATGCCACCTCAACCGCCTTTAGTCATGTTTGTATTGAGATGTCTTTTAAGCTGTAGTTGTTGAGAAAAAAAAAATAATAATTATGAAATAAAAGTTAATAATATGTAGTAAATATAAAATTTAAATAATAATTTTAATAAAATTATTAAATATATAATAAATTTTATATCATATAAATAAAAAATTATATAAATATAATTTTTAAATTACAGTAATTAGTGTTTATTAAATAATTTAGTACTGAAATTTTTAATCTAACTTTAATTTTAAGCACACCCTTGCACAAGTTCTTTGCATCATTAGTAATATGCTATGCTTATCTCTATTTTGCGTTAGAAAACGCTTTTTTGTAACAATTTTGTTTTTGTTGTTACTATGACTAACTCATATCTTAAATACATGTGTTCTTTCAAAATTTGTTTCCAACGATGATTTTGTTATTAAAAACAAAAAGAAAACAGAATTTTGAGCATTGTAAGTAACACTAAATAAAAATAGGTGGATACTTAATTTAAAACATGAAGGATCATAAGGGAAAAAAAATTCCATTTTAAATTAATTTTGAGAATATTGAAGTAGCCGGCCTTGCAATAAATAATTTTATGTCTGTCTCTAATATTAGTTAAAGCTCCATGTAATTAAATACAGGTGGTTGGTAATAGATTAAATGCATAAAAATATTAGATTGGTTGATAGGGACATTTTCTTTTTACTTTGACCCAAAAAAAAGAAAAAATGGGAAGAATAGTTTAAGCTTTGAATAAATAAGCATCTCGAGTTGTTTAAAATTCCTCTCAATTTTCTCTTTCTGCCCACTTGAAGGAATTTCTGACCACTCAACTTGTTTTTCTCGACGCCCAGAAGCACTTCGAAATTCCAACTTTAACGCGTCTGTTTTAGCGTGTTCAGCTATAGTTGCTTTCTGCTTCTGCTTCTGTTCATCTTTTTCTTTTTGCCTCCGTTAAAAGTTGAGTCCTCCTTTTACCCCTTCAAAAACACAGAAAAGATATTCCAATGGGTTCTTTAGTGGCTCTCACCTCGGTCTAAGTGTTTAAAGCATATTGCTTTTTCTTCGTTCTTTCAACACGTTCATCATCGTCATCATCACCCTCATATCTTTATTTGCTCTCTTTTTGTGGTTTTTTTTTTAAATTTGGGATCGCTTAAAAAAAATCATTTGCCCTTTACGCCCACCATCATCAGCTTCATCTCATCATTTTGTAGTTCTTTCTGCAGATGGAATCTGTGAAACCCTCGGCTGTGACTCCGGCGAAGAGTAGACTAGCACGTACGTTTGCGAAAGTGCTTCACATACGCTCTGTCACCGGCGTGGCTCCGGTTGACGGAGTTGATAAAGTTAAGGATAATACAGTAAAGCCTAAAGATAAGTTCAAGGATGATCATCAGGCTGCTGGCGTTGCAATTAAGCCGCCTAAAGTCAGTTGGTCTCAGCTATTCGGCAAAGAAGATACAGAGCTTGAATACAGAATATCCCTGGAGGCCTTTCTTGCTAAATTATTTGCTAGCATTTCAACCGTTAAATCATCTTATGTTCAGTTACAGCATGCGCAGTCTCCTTATGATGCCGATGGGATTCAATCTGCTGATCAATTGGTGGTTTCCGAGCTTAAGCTTTTGTCCGAATTGAAGCAGTGTTACTTGAAAAAACAGTTTGATTTTTCGCCGGAGAAAACAATGGTCTCAGCTGAAATTCAGGAGCTGAAGTCTCTTTTGAAGACATATGAAATCATGGGGAAGAAGTTGGAATCTCAGTTGAAGCTCAAGGATTCGGAAATCATATTTTTGAAAGAGAAGTTGGAGGAATCGAATAAACAGAACAAGGCATTAGAGAAGAGAATGAATCAGAGCGGGCAATTGGTTATGCCGGACAATGTTCATCTATCAGGGCTAAGTCCCAGCCACTTCAATACAGTTCTTCGGCACACTGTTAAATCCATCAGGAGCTTTGTCAGGCTGATGATCGATGAGCTGAAATCTGCTGGTTGGGATATTGATGCCGCGGCCAATTCAATCCAACCCAATGTGGTGTATTACAGAGCTGATCACAAATGTTTCGCATTTGAGTCCTTTGTTTGCAGGGAAATGTTCGACGCATTTCACTACCCCAATTACTCTCCGGCAAAACAACATCAACAGCAGCAGCAACAGCAAAGACAGCAGCTCTTTTTTCAGAGATTCAATGAGCTAAAACCTGTGAAAGCGAAGGAATTCCTTTCCAGGAAGCCTAAATCATCATTCGCAAAATTCTGCCGCGCCAAGTATTGCCAAGTGATTCACCCCAAGATGGAGTCAGCATTCTTTGGCGATTTGAGTCAAAGAAATGTAATAAATTCCGGTGAATTTCCAGACTCTGCATTCTTTTCCTCGTTTGCAGATATGGCAAAGCGAGTTTGGCTTCTGCATTGCTTGGCATTTTCATTCGATCCCGAGGCTTCAATCTTTCAAGTGAACAAAGGGTCTCGGTTTTCAGAAGTGTACATGGAAAGCGTAGCCGAAGAAGCATTCCTTAGTTCGTCTGAAAATCCTCAGGAATCATCTTCATTATCACCATCACTATCATCATCATCAGATTCAGCAGAACCTCGAGTGGCATTCACCATTGTTCCAGGTTTCAGGATTGGTAAAACTGTTCTGCAGTGCCTGGTCTATCTCTCCCCACCTCGAAATGAATCATAGCCGTTGGTCATGGGGGCCCCACAGCACGAATCATACATTGATTGATCTTGGGAGGGCCTCTGTGGCACTGTCCGTTAAATGATGTTAGATTAAATTAAGATCAGACAAATTGGGTTTGTGTTGTTGTGGGGATTATGAAAAAACATAAAGAAATGCTACCTGGGATTTTTTTGTCTCTTTGTTTATGTGAAAGCGCGTAGTAGCAGCGGTGGTAGTAGTAGAAGCAGACCGTTGAATAATTATTTATTACCTTTTATATAAATTTGTAATGGACACAGCCTCTGCCTCCCCCTCCCAATTTTGTTAATATTAGGCTAATGACAGAGGGATGTTAGCTGTTTTGCACTATTACTTTTATTTGTTTTTTTTAATGTTTTTATTTATTTTAATGTACATAATTAATATGTATTATTTTTACCTATTAGATGTAGGTGGGATGTTTGATGTTTCACGTTGTATTTTATAATTTTGTATACATTATATGACTTTGGATACTTTGTGCCTTTTTTTAAAAAAAAAAAGGGTAGATCTCTCTTGTCTTGTTTGAAAAAAGATCTGGAATATTCTTTGCTAGAAAGAGCATCGCAGTGATGGGATTTTGACTCCAATTCTGTGATATGATTCCTGATATAGATAGAATCTGCTTTAACTGCACACACGAACACACGCAAACATAATGTATGTGTATGTGTATGTGTATGTATACGTAGATATATTTCAATTTCAATTCTAATATAATATAGGATTTGATTGCTAATTTGCTGTGTGACAATGTGTAATCAATGACATTCATAGAAAAATAAATTTTTTGTCACGCCAAATCATTGTACGGTCATAGTGATTTTTGTTTTTTTTTTTCGAGGAATAGTTTAAGGATTTTCTTAAATTATATTTATTGTAATTTATTATCAGATTTTTCAGTATAAAAATAAATAACAGAATACAATCAGTAGGTGAATTTTTTTTTTGATATTAATCACGAGGTATTCTGGGGAGGGTCCTAACTGTGGGAGGCACCTTTAAATCCGTACCCAGTAGGTGAATTTTTATTTGGCTGTAAAATTTTTTATTATTTTATTTTTCATTCAATTAATAAAAATATGTTATATTAGTTTGTACTAAAATTTGTGACTGTAATATTAATCTAATTTTTTTTTAATTAACACAATTTTGATGCAATTTGATCTGAATTCTTGTTTGTAAATAAAAAAATTGTGTCAAATATACATATTTTTTTTTTCGTAAATTAAATGACTGCAATAAGAATAGGATCATGGGTGGAATTTATCCTATAAACCGGCTTTATAAGGAAGAAGGAAAAAAAAAAAAGAGAGCGTATGAGTTCATAAATTCAATTAATTTTTATGTTTCTACTACCCATATACATATGATTTAGATACTAATAATCGCTTGAGATAATTTATTAATTTAAATATTATTGCTTGAAATAACTACGAATTTCTTCTCTCTTAGATGATTGATGCATTGTTTAGTTCCGATGTTAAATAATTGAATATTCTCGAACATGCATTGTTCTTGCTGCTTTGCGTTAAGTGTATTTTATTGGAGACAGAGACGCTTGAGATATGAAACATCAAAACGTGCATCGAAGTGCAAAATGTTTCATCGAGTCCGCAACCCTCTGAATTGCAATATTGCCCATAAATGAAATTATAATAAAAATTACGGATTTAGTCTAGTGTGTGCAGTTGCATATTTTATGGTGTGTGACCAACGTGGCTGATTCTCATTGACAGCTGTGAGCTCCATAACAAAACTTTTCCAATAAAAACTCGTCAGGGGATCAGTCCTACGTCATTTATTGTGCGACTTCACGTACTAAACCGAATTTCTTAAAAAGCTATTTGTATTTGGGCCCACCAAATGTACAAACCCACTTTATTAAATTTGGTCGGTCTCGCAGAGGCATGTGATGCCAAAATAAAACGACACTTATCACTCTGGGCGCGTAGGTGAATTTATGAAAGGAGGGGATTTGTTTCTTGTGCTTGCAAAGCATCACCCGACCGACTGCGGCCCTCTTTCACCATAAAAAATCTAGCGATGAATAGTAATAGCACTAATTTTCCAATTTATTTTCCGAAAGTAAATTAAAAGTTATAAAAGTATAGGATGATGTAGGGAACATGAGTCATCCACAATTATTCGATTCATAAGAATATAAGGTAATAAAATTATTTTATTTCCATAACTGTTAGATTTTTATTAAATAATTGTAGAAAAGTAATGTTTCTTATATCATCATGTAAGATAATTAGAGCTAAAAGTATATTGATGTTATTATTGCTTTTGTTATCGCAATGTTTGTCGTTTAAGAATAAGAACCTTTTTGTTATGTTATGTGGTATCATTCACAAAATATTATATTGCAAATGTGCCAAAGAAAACAGGCAATAATATTTACTTTAATATTTCATTCCCAAGTAATACTTATGAAAAATAAAAATAAGTCTATTGGAGTCCTTGCATACAATAAAATGATGTTCTTCAATTCCTAAATCAATCTCTCCCCCTCCCAACACCCAACTTCCCACAAACAAAAAAAAATCAAAAACAAAAACTAGCACTAGAAGACTTTATATTACTTCCAACATGGAAGTATGTTTTATTAATAAATTATAACAAAATATGAAAAACATCGTCAAACTGTTCAATGTCAAATGGTATTGGTACTTCAATATGCTCATACATCAAAATTAAGGGGAAAAAAAAAAGGAAAATTGGAAGTTGAAATTAGGAAGCAATGACTCTTAAGATAACATATCTTTTTCAAAGCATTAACAATCGTGGTCCAAATTATTCTTCAGAATCAGCCACGTTTATTTAGGTAGCATTCACAATTGGAAAAATGGCTTTTCGTTCTTTCTTTTTCTTCCGCTGATTTGGAGGAATTAATTTCGTTAAAGTGGTGCTGTTTTGTGCAGTTTATAGCCAAGTGTTAGATTTAAATCAAATATCATGGAGATGGGAATTTCGTTATATTTCAACATCAAATGTGACTGCCTTCCTCAGAGTTCACAATTGTTTTCTCCTTAGAGGCTGGGCGGCTTCAATTTATTTGATTTTTTTTTTAATTCCGAAAGGAGACAAATTATGTGGGTCTTTTTGGGAAATCATACCTTTGGGCGCAAATACGTGTTAGCCCTTTTTACATTTAGTTTTGGGCCCAATATTTGATAGCTACAAACAACTGTAATATATTAACAGTTAACTGATATGAATTAAAAAAAAAAATTGATATGTTTTGCCATCAATTATGCTAATTACGAAATTGACCATCCAAAACACTTGGATGAAAATTTTGGAAAATTATTTGGGAAGTGTGTTTTGTAAGAAGAGCATTTTAAAAGGACCCACATAGGAGCATGAAGCTCAAATATTTTGGTGGTACAAGAAGCAATTAATTAGCTGATATTTAAGTTATCTGGTTTGATCATCTAGGTCCTGATAGAATTGATGTCATGATTGAGATTATAAATCCACTTGGATTTAAAAAAACTGGCCTTTTTGGGGTGTTTCAACTTGGACAAAATTCAAGAGGCTCAAACTGTAACGCGTTCCAAGTTCATCAAACCCTCCATGATTTGGGCCAACATTGACCCACAAAGCCTCGTACTCAAATTTTTCCTGCAAGCCTGAGTTAAGACATTTGCTCCAACAAATGAATTCTAAAATCACAACTCGAAAACTCTAAATATGCATGTCAACATTCAATTCCCTTGGCTTTTGGAATAATGCTTTTCTTTCTTTCTTACAAACTAAAACTCTGTTTGATCTTTTAGCACATTAACCAAGGAATTAAGTAGGAAAAACTTGCTCAAAATACACTTTGGATAATAGTACAAAAGTTTCTTTTATTTCAATAATTACCAATCACCGTATTATTAAAAAGCTTAGCTATCCTAACCATATTAATGGCCTTTTGTTGTTTTCAAGTAACAATCCAACAATTCAATGCAAGAATTCTCAGAATGATCGAATGTATTATGTCAACTATATAATAAGTAGATGATACTATGACATATGTGCATTTATTTTGAAAAACCACCATGCAAGTAGTGGTTATATTAAATTCAATTATACATGTCATTTATATATTAATTGATTGCATTATCTATGATGTATTCTAGAATTCCTACCAGAGAAAAGTCATGAAACTTAAAAACTGGGGTAAAGGAAAAAAAGGCTGTAAGTACTGGAGCTGAAGCTGTCTTGACGTAAATACTTAAATGCAAGCTTGTGCTTTTTCTGCTTAGGATTATTTAGATTTGCCAACTCCGGTTCCTAGATCATAAAGATGCTCTGTTGCTCTAAAACAGCGCACAAAAGGGAGAAAAAAAAACAAAAAAAACTCCCCTGTCAACAATAAAAAGGATTTAAAAAGGAAAAAAAACAACTTTGGCTTGCAATTGCATAGTGGATTCCGGAACTATAACCTCTCTTTGGGATCAGAATGTGCCAACCTTGTGTCATTTTCAGCGGATAATTTTCTCTGTCTCCTATCCATTGAGGTTGATCTAAAATACGCGCCAGACTCATTAAACAGAACCAATGAAATCTAACTTTGTCTTTGATAAATGTCAAGAAAGATCGATATGATCATGGTAAATAACCAATTGTAGAGCAAAAGTTTTAGTTTAACGCATCATTGTATATGTTGTGTATATGCCGAACATCTACACTTCCTAAGTGATGATATTTCTACGAGATCTCATCTTGCTTAATATTAACCCTTTTTAGATATCAACGAAGTAGATGTAACAAAGGCAATACAACAAACAAAGAGAATCAACGGCCGGTTGAGAGGCTTAATCATTTTTTTAAAGATAACTCTTTTCATACTAGCCGCCTGATAAAGTATCCTATCCCACTAGACAATAATCCAATCAAGTAAATAGGCTTGTCAAATCTGTAAATAACTTGTAAATGTGTTAACATTCTGTGTTGCTTATGCTCAAACCGTGCTTGCAAAGTGAAACAAGAAATTAAAGGCATGGCTGTAGCACTAGAACTCATGATCATGATCTTCATCATGAACCTTTGTGCTACAAATGCCACCCAATCAACAGCACACAACAACACTTCTTGGCAAAACAACCAAGGTTCTGCACAAGAGAGCTACAATTTTGTCGACGGATCCCATGTCAGAACCTTACTTGTACGTAAAGGTACCTCAAAGAGCTACCCAAAGTTTGGTTTCGGGTTTTTGAGAAATGGTACAACTGATGAGATCTTCTATCTCGTGACGGTCAGATTCATGGGAACGATCACATCCTCCTCTAATCATCAGAACCACCCGCCGGTTATTCTCTGGTTCGCCAATGGACAATCCCCCGTCAAAGAGAATGCCACACTTGAGTTTACTGCAGATGGTGATTTGATCTTGAAAGATGTAGATGGTACCCGCGTTTGGTCTACAGAAACCTCAGGCAGCAATGTTACACGCATTACTTTAGATGGAAATGGAAACTTGAGACTTTATGATGCTGAAAATCGACCGCATTGGATCTCATTTCTTCATCCAACTAACACATGGCTGCCAGGACAGCGCTTGCATGTTCACAAAATGATGGCTTCTACAAATTCGACTACCAGTCTTTCCCAAGGCAAGTTCATCCTAAGTCTATCTCCCAAAGGCATTGAAGTTTTTCTGAATATGAGTACTGTAAAAAGATTTCAAACCATTCCATACCGAAATTATTTTCTGAATATGAGTTCCGCTGTACTCAATAAATCTGCCATTCTTGTATTCAATAAATCCGGCAGTCATATCACCTATGATGTCGCACCAAGGTCAAAATTTCACTACATGAGGCTGGAACCAAATGGGCACCTTAATATTTATCAGCTTGATAATGGGTACTCAGACAATGCTGATCTCTCAAGAGATGAACATTATGGGGACTGTATTTACCCCACTAAATGTGGCAATTATGGGGTCTGCTCTAATGGTGAATGCACTTGTCCTGGAAGTTCAAGTTATTTCAAGCAGTCAAATGATAGTGGGAACGGCTTTTCCTGTGCCGAAGTTAATCATTTGTCTTGCCAACTCAAGCATCTTCAAAGATTTTTAAAGCTTGAAAATGTTACTTACTTCGACTTTGTCCCTCATCTCATCAATATAGACGCAGAGGGCTGCCAAAGGGCCTGCCTGGGCAATTGTTCTTGCAAAGCTGCCTTGTTTCGGTACCAAGGAAGTCTCTCAACTGGTAATTGTTCTTTACCAACTGAAATTTATACTCTGAGGAATAGTACCAAAGTGATTTCTGGTTATAATGACATAACATTCATCAAGGTACAATTGCCATCGGATCAAAATAAACTTTCTGTGCTTTTCATGTTGCTATTGTCTGTTTCTGCCTTTTTACTCTTGGTTATTGGAGCAAGTATTTATTTGTACAAGAGATGGCGGGAAGGCAAAAGGAGAGACAAGTCCACTGATGAATCTTCAGTTCATGTAGCCAACCATTTGGTGAAATTTTCATCCAAAGCTATGAAATCTGCCACAAGGGACTTTCAGATTAGGCTTGGTCGAGGAGGATCCGGATCTGTTTTTGAAGGGTTGCTTAATGATGGCACTAAAGTTGCAGTGAAACGCTTATATCCTGGTGAGAACCGAGGCAAGAAAGAATTTTTGTCTGAGGTTGAGACAATAGGCAATATTCACCATTTCAATCTGGTAAGACTAGTTGGCTATTGTGCTGAAAGATCAAACAGATTCCTAGTTTATGAGTACATGTGCAATGGGTCACTTGATAAATGGATTTTTCACAAAGACCGAATTCAAACTCTTTCTTGGGACATAAGAAAGAAAATTATTTTTCAGATATCCCGGGGACTAGAGTATTTGCATGACTACTGTAATCCAAAAATCATTCACTTTGACATCAAACCTCAAAATATCCTCCTGGATAGAGATTTGAATGTCAAGATTGCTGATTTCGGATTAGCCAGATTGATTGCTCAGGATCAATCTCATGTGTCAACAATGCCAAAGGGCACTCCAGGGTACATGGCTCCGGAGTTAACCAGAGGAAACAATATCACTGCAAAGATTGATATTTACAGCTTTGGAGTTGTGATGTTAGAGATCATTTGTGGGAGGAGAAGTTCAAATCCTAAGGGTGGTGATTATTTAGTGGATACACTGAAGGTCAAGGCAGAAGCGGACCGACTTTGTGATCTAGTTGATAAAAAAAGCGAGGATATGCAAAGTCACAGAGATGATGCTGTGAAGATGATCCAGATTGCCATTTCTTGCTTACAAAAGAATTTGCATAGAAGGCCTTCTGCATCAATGTTGGTCAAGGTCTTACAGGGCTTAACAAAATTGGAACCTGTTACTGACTATGGTTTCTTAAGCTTTGCAGTTGTAGAGGCGACAACCCAAGAAGTCGTTCCAATTCGTTCATCTCCTATCACAGCAGCAACACTATCAGGACCAAGATGATTTGTGCAGATAAGATTGTATTGTATTCTTTTATCAATAGGAAATAATTGCAACAAAAAAAAAAGTAGCTCCACGATCCATATTGACCAGCTGCCCAAACACAGGATCAACACTTGATTTGCGCATTTTGGTTGTTTCATTAGCTAAATAACTTGGTAACTTTTGCAGCTGAAATGTGCATATTCAAACTTAAAAGAATCAAAAAGGTAATCTCATGCACTTTTCCTGAAGCTGTATGTGAGTTGATTGTAAGAAGCATCTAATTTTATCATTTTTAGTTACCAATACTCAGATAGCTTCGGGAAAGGACTAAAGAGATGTTAACGGTATTAAGCACTATAATAGCGAGATGAGATGAGAAAGAATGTGAATTCAAAGAGATCGAGACTATCAAATTGACCAGCTACAGCTAACATTCAAAGGAACGACCTTGACTCTGATACCACAGTACTAAAATCTCTCGAGACCTGGAATATTTTAAGGGATGCTAAACTAATATCAAGTCAGATCTAACTGGGTAGAAACATTGTTCTTTTTCTCTTGAATTCAATCAGTATATCCCTCAAGATCGCAAGAACTGCATTCCTTCCTGAACCCCCACAACTTATATTTGTCGTAGATGACATGAAGAGCAGCACTAATCCAAGCAGGCTCAGGGGCTGAAGCACCCTTGAAGAGAGACTTGACACCTCCGTATTTCAGGATCATAGCGAATGCATCAAATGAGCTCTCGTACTTGACTCCTTCACCAGATGTCATCATCATTCTTCTATGGACGGTGTCAAATGGATAGGAAGCAAGATAGGCACCTAACTTGATAAGGTAGGCAAAGGTAAAGCAACTAGGAAAATGGGTAGCAAAGTAGCTAGCAAATGTCACTAAACTGAAATAACCAACAGCAAAAGAGATGTCAGGAAGATGAAATAACTGCGTTGAATATTTATGTTCATCAAAACAGTATAAATGCTTAGAAAGCCCCCACCATGGAATTATATCTCACTTATTTTACACTAAAATATTATCAAAATCTGAAACCGTTGATCAGCAAACAAATTTGCTTCTAATTACAAACAAGCAGAGAACAAGATCAAGAAATAGACATTTCAACTAAGAATTAGTAATGAACAAGGAAAATCAAACTTCACTCACTCCTCATCTGCGAGCATGTGTATCAATGTCCAATTCTAAACATTTAGTATTTTTGGGAAAATGATTGCAAAAACAGACAGAACAAAAAATAGGTTTGACAACCGCAACTCATGACATGAAGGTATTTGCAGACAATGAACATAGCCTTCTAAGCAATTAGTAAGTTAGAGAGGCAACACATGAATTTCAAAAATAAATCATTGCAGCACTGTTACCATGATTGATAACGAATGTCAATACACAAGCAATAATAATATTTAATGTATACGGATAAACCCTACTATCTATCAAATAATCATCATAAACTATGAAACAAAACAAATCAAATTAAGTTACTGACCTGGGGCTTCAGAGAATCATACGTTCCAAAGTAAAGTCCAGGGTACATAATGATTCCAACGCATGAAATGCTGAAACCACAGTAAAGCCCAAAAATACCATCAGATTTAAATTTCTTTCCGTAGAAATCAAGCAGAGCATTGAATTGCCTCACTCTTCCTTGTCAGCCTTGTCATCATTGGCCAAAAGGGTATGAGGCACCAGCAGCACCTCCTTGTGCCAAGTTACCAGTTAGCCATTTCCAGTGACCATCCTTGCCTTTCTTGAAGTTGAAAAGACTTGAACTAATCCTTGAATGCGAAGTTCAGGTCCCGATACAAAATTTGAATAAATGCGACGTCAAATGAATGAGGAAACTTACATTTTATAGAAAAATAAGTACTCAAACAAAAACATGTAACAATGATAACCTGAGCGGTTAAGCAACGGATGAAATTAGCAGTTTTTCCTTTCCACAAAGAAGCAAAACCCTCATCCTTAATTTTACGATTCAAGAAATCATAACAGCTCTTGAAGGGTTCAGATAGCCGGCCATTCATGATCATCTCATCTTGGTTTTGAAGCAAAAGCTTAAGATGCTCTAAGGAAGCAACTGGAAGAACAACTAATCTGACGCTGGCAGCAGAAAAGCTACCATAACAGAAATCATTAGCGAAGCTGCCCTGGTCGTTCTCTGCAGGGGCTTGAATGCAAATAGTGGAGGCAGTTGACGACAAAATAGTAGCCGCACCGACTTTGGGGTATCTGAGTGCAGCATTGGAGTATTTCCCATATGCAGCACGTCTTTGGTACAACGTTGGCCTTTGGAAAGCCCCATCAGAACCCTGGATGTTTTTGGAAAGACTGGAATGAAGGAGTCGTCCAACCACCTTCTGCACGACAGAAGGATGTTGAATCTGATCCACCATTGTGACTTTGACAGCAAAATTGCACAAATTTCAGTAAAAAATGGGGCTGATACAATATGAAAATATGAAAATGACTTGTGCATATCTTTCTAATAAACACACCAACCAGCAATAATATTACTAAAATCATGTGAAAATGGAATTAAGTCCACTCAGCAACTACATAAGCATGGTAATACCCCCATTCTCTTAAGGGTATTTTAATCTTTTTATTTTTTAGTGATCGTTGCAACTTAATATAAAAAAAATGAGATGCCTTTCCTATTATGAGAGAGAAATCGGTTGAAAAAAAGTTTTCTTAATTTAATCATGAGTAACACATTTGACGAAATTTTATCTTTTAAAATGAATATTTTGTTGAGAGAGGATTGCAGGTAAATTTCAATTCTTTATTAATTATTATGGAGAAACATGATTAAATAATTATAGTAGAAATAGAAATTTAAGATTTTACAGAAAATATATTGATTTTGAGTAATTTCCATATGGCTTTAATCTTTGAAGAAACTCAAGCAAGCTCTATTTTAATTCACACCAGCTCGCTATTAATTGCTATTCAATTTATAACAACCACCACAACTAGAAAAAAAAATATGTATTTTTAATACTCTTTAAACCCAACCAGTAGGTTAGAAAAAAATCACAAGGACTTCAGAGAAAACTTGAGAAGGAAGAAGTTTGTTAATATCACTAGTTTATTAATGGAATTCAAATTACCACTTTCTCGCCAAGTCTTTGTCAGTGAGGCATTTCATCAATCACCTTCTAATTTTATCAAAAATTGACACTAACGTGTCATTGATACCTGGAGAGTAGAGGAGTTGGAAATATCGAGGAAAGTCCAAAGTAAAGATAAGCCAATTTCTATTTGGCCATTTCACTTTCATAAGGTTATTTTTCGGCAGCATCTAGCTATGGCAAAATAATCCGGATCCGGCCCGGACCCGCATGAACCCGGATAATCCGGACCGGGTTCAACCCGCACCGGATACAAAAAAATCCGGAATTCGGAAGCAATTTAATAAACCCGGATGTATCCGGGTCCGGATCCGGAATAGGCCAACCCGCATATCCGGAACCCGGACCCGGATGTCTTTATTCTTAATATTATATTTTTTATTTTTTTAAAATATAAATAGAAAAGCAAAAAGTCAAAAAAGAGGAAACCCTAGTTTGCAGTGACGGCTTCAAATCTCATTCATTCACTCAAAGTTACACTCCCCCATACATTTGCCTATCTTCTTCATCTTCTTCTTACAAAGCTTCCTTCTCTCTCTCTCTCTTTTCACTTTTGTTTTGTCCAAAAAAGGGAAACAAATGTCAGAAAAATCAAGCCGCCATCAAAGGAGGCCATTGCAAGGCGTGTTCATCAACTTTGATGATCTCTCATCGCCCATCTCCGATAATGTTGCTGGCGCCCCTGATCAGCTTCAGGCTCAGCCATCCGATGACCACCAGATTCGTGCCCCTCTCCCTCCGTCGTCGGCGCCGGCGCCGGGAAGTGTAATCGTGAAAGATGATGGCAAAGAGAAACCCAGGGACGTGAAGAAGTTGTGTTCTTTTGCTTGCTTATTTGTTGTAGTAGTTGGATTCTATAATTGCATTGCTTCACATTCTGCTGCTTTTGCTTTTTTGGGTGAAATTGCTATGCGACTGTACCATTTTTCCCATTGTATCCATGGCCTTAAGAGAAGTGGAAAAGAAAAATTCATATAGGTATCCGGGTTTGAAACCCGGAATCCGGAAACCCGGATTTTTCCGGGTTGAACCCGTACCGGACTCGGAGTGAAAAAACCGGGTTTTAATCCGGGTCCGGGAGAAAGAAAATAGCGTCCGGGTCCGGAACCGGGAAGGCTAAACCCGGACCCGGACCCGGATTTTGCCATCCCTAGCAGCATCCATAGAAATAGGATTTACTTATTACTTTTCTATGTTGATTGAACATTGTTAAGATAGTTAAGAATGATTAGTTAATATTTCAATTTGTTAGGCTAGTTAATTAGAGTTACTGACATGTCAGCTGAGCTTAGATATAGCAAAAAGTTTGGATATGACCCGACTTGTAAAGGACCCGTTTAGGCTCGCGGGTTTTAGGCATGTTCGGTAGCGAATGGGCTAGTCATGGGCTGAAAATTTAAAAGCCCACAATAGGTGGACCTAGATATGAGTTTATGGGAAAAGAGCATGAGTTTTATATTTTATAAATAAAATTTTTTATTTTAGTATTATGGGTTTTATATTTTAATTTTAATTTTTATATATTATATATTTTTATATTTTGTGTATTTAATTATTAGTCTATTATATATAGTATAATCAATTAATCATCTTTAATTTAAGTGTTCATTTATTTTATTTATTTATTTTAAACTCTATTAAAAAAAATTATCTAAACATGGGCTTTAGGCCCAAGTCCAGCCCGTTTAAGTATGGACGAGTTTTTGAAAGACTTGAGAGCCTACTGTCAATAATTTAGACCTAGGCCTGAGCTTGAAAAAGCCCGACCCAAACCTTTAAATTGGCATCCCCAGCTTAGCTAGTATAAATTAGTTATACTATTAGTAGTTTGTTAGTACATGCTGCTCAGCTCACGAATGCTTTACTCATCCATATTGATTCTGGAATATTCAAGAATCTTGTATAAATACAATTATAATCAGCTAAAAGAAGTGTGATTCAGTTTTATTCACCAAATTCAACTCTTAGTTGCTCTATGTTCTTTCCTTCATCTTGTCTCATTTTCTCATTTGCCAAACACTTTTGGAAACTTTAACCAAACATGAATATGAAGCTAACATGTTGATTAGCACACAACATTTATGTTAGGCTTATTAGCTCCTAATTAATCTTAACAATGTAACGCCATGGTAAAAAATAGAAGTTAAAACAACTAACAACATATATATGATCAATGTTACAAGTAACAAGAAGAAGATGTTGCATATATAATGCAATAGAACTATAAATTCGACACCTGATTAAACTTTTTCAGCAATTTGGAGGGAGTAAAATGAAAAATAACACATTCTAATTATTAAACAAACATTCATTATTTTATTTTTTGTAGGAGTACTAAATTAATGTTGAGTCTAGTTGCCGATGGAAGGGCTTGGATTTGACTGCTGCAAAATTCGGTGGTCACCTGCAGCCTCGGGAATTCCCATAGTATTAGCCATTTCATAACCAAATCGTCTACCAAAAGAAATCGGTGTCGTTTTGCCCTTTAAAACAGGAACCTTCATTGCCTCCATGCTCAAGATTTTTCTACCTGCACAAGAAGGTACATAAAACATAACAGTAACAAGCACAAAGACAACTGCAATTTTGCTCAGAAAGACCATATTTTCAAAATAATGCTTAGGAAAGAAAATGAGATCTTGTAGAGGATGACTAGTACTGATTTATTTATTCACAAGTTACTTCACAAATGTGAGTACATAAGTATTTATAGAGGACAATAAACAGTATATCTTGTGAATGTAAATGTGGGTTAGGTACATTTGAACCAGCAGCTGTCTGCAGGTATATTTTCCCACCATTTTCATGCATGTATTAAGTCTGCTAAATTATTGAAAACGATGAGCAAAACATATATAATGGGATAGAGAAAGCAAACTGATCAATAATGGCTGCGACTAAAACTGATGGAATTATTTGACATTTTCTTATTTTGACTCAATAGAAGTTGACATATTAGTTAATAATTGTCTTTTTTTTTTTTTAAAAAAAAAAACCGTTTTATTAAGATTTTGTTGTTAACGTATGTCTTTAAAGTTTGTACTAGTAGAGAAACTGCATCTTTTTGGCTGGCCACCGATTTTAAAGCAGAATGGTAAAAAAAATTAAGACAAACAGAAGGCAGGTATTTAAACAACAAACAATTATAATGCAACTATTAAGTCTACTGTCAGCCATAATTATCTTTTTTGCCAGTTATTTTATAATAATCTACTGATATTTATAATCAATAATTTACTAGAACCTTCTAAACCAACTGTTTAATGGCATAGTTGGGATAGTTAGGCCCAGATGGACTAAGTAATCTTTCAAATAATTGGAAACAAATCAACTTCCATAATATAGAGAAGAAGACTGGAAAACCTCAAGAATTAGGCGGGAGATGTGACCAATACAGGGACGGAATTATGTACGGCCATTCGAGCAAAATAAAAAAAGAAAAATTTTAATTGAAAATTTACGAACTTCTATATGTATTTTAAGTTTAGGCCTGCCCAGATTCATAGATATGTACAGAGGTTTTGTGTTGTAGTCTACTAAGTTTATAATTTATGCGTAATAGACTTAATAGTCCCCATAGTAGTATTGTTGGCCTTATCAGTTATGCGCTAACTTTATGATTTTTTGTATTACGACCTCCACCGAACCAAAATCCTAGTTTTGCCGGTTAGATGTCAGATGATGGCAATGAATTTTGTAGAGAAGATCAGAAGAATTTTTTTTTCTACATACTAGAGCAAAAACTTTTTTAGCTAAGTGTCCTTAATTCAATATCTATTAGTTTTGATGTTTTAAATAAAGTTAATAGAAGACTTAAAATTTTAAAATCTAACATTAGTAGTTTCAATGGAGTAATTATTTCTTCTAAAGGGAAAGTATTGAATTGTTTTCTTATAATTATTGACAAAATATAGTTTCAACGGGTTAAAATCATTATTATACCATAAAATTCGTACTTTTGTTAAAAAAAAATTTACTTTTAAGATTATCATATATAGAGATGATTATGAACATGAGTAATAATAAGGCGATGCCTAAAAATTAAGCTTTCCTAAAATATAAGCATAACTTAAAAAAATTAGAATCTCAGCATAATTAAGGTGATGCCTAAAAATTAGGCTTTCCTAAAATATAAGCATAACTTAAAAAAATTAGAATCTCAGCATAATTGTTATTATTATATTAATATGTAGATACTTAAAATTTGTGGCCTTCCTACATGGAGGGCCCTAAGAGTATAACTAAAAGACTATCATAATTTAACTTTTTAAATACTTATTTGCTTATCTATATGGCAAATAGAAGAGTAAAAAAATTAGGTATATCTCAAAAGACTATTCAAATGAAAATAAGTTCATATTATTTTAATCAAACTTCTTTTCTCCACTAAGATAATAACAATTGTAACACATTTCTCTCTTCAAGAATGAGAATATAAAATATAATATAATATTAAATTGAAGATTCAAAAAGACTATTTAAATGAAATTCTTCAAATAAGATTGTCCTTCTCTCTCTTCAATATATGAAGAATTTCAATTAAAGAATTTTTTGGAATATTTTTTTATTTATGTGCCTCTTCAAATAATAAGTAAAATTTTATTTGAAGAGTTTTTTTTAATGATGTTTGTGACGGCCTAATTCACCTGGTGCTAAAGCTGGCCTTGTTCTGCCGCTGCTCACCAAGCGATATAGAAGTGGTTTGCGTCAAAAAGTATTTGATGGGTCACATGTGCATAAAGTTATAAGCGACCATGTCAAATCTAGGCACTGTTTGGAGTTGATGAGGGGATTTCATGTTCAATGGATCGACTATTTATGTAAAGCACTTTTAATACTCAATAGTCATGTATAGTATTGCTTTTGGAAATGCAATTATGTCGATTGCGTACACGGCTTTACAAATTGATAGGCTGCTGCAGATGTACGGTATACATAATGCTCGTTGTTGATGAATATGCAAAACTCTTTAGTTAGTGGAGGCCAAACACATCATATCGATGAGTGATGATATACATACGCTATTATATCTCTTTTATATACATTCAATACAAATTTATTAGTATAGATTTTTAATTAATTATAGTCGAAATAATTAAAATCACAAGAAAAGCATTAAAAAAGCAATATATAACTTTTATTGAATGATCTTATTAAAACAGGGAGCCGCGCAAATGCTTTGTGGACCTTAAGATCTTATTAGAGGGAATCGAAAGAAAACAAGAGATTAGTGGTAAAAAATAAAGAAGAAACATTAAAAAAAATTAATTAATTTTTCTTTGCTCAATCATTACAAAATGATATTAATTGTGTTTTACTGCTTTTCAAGAATAATTAATTAAAAAAAAATGAGAGATCAGTTATAAAAGAATACAACGAATAATGAAAGCAACATAGCGGACAATGGGATGAAAGTAACAGTGGCTAATGCCCAATTCCAGGACTTGGCACAGATTCTACTAAAATTCGATGATCATTAATTTTAGCCATGGCATGACCATAAATATCGCTTGAAGTAGGAGTTGAAGTGATGCCTCCTCCAAAAACACTTAATTGAAAGCTGTTTTTCGAAGAAGGAATAAGCTGATGATCAAACTCCTTCTCTAGGCTTGTGAGTTTTCGGGCTTCCAAAGGTGCAACACTGCATAGTAAAACAAAGATGAAACTGGCCAATAAATAATTGATACGAACCATATTTAGAATCTATGTCTAGCTAGCTAGGCTTCAATGATGGCCTATGTATATATGGTATATCTATGACAATAATATATGTAGCTCATAGTTATAATGATAAACACAAGTAGATCGAGTTGGCTTAGTCATAGTATCAGCTATTTCAAATAGTACAATTAAAAGCATATATGTTTTGTCAAAGCTTGGAAGTGCTTTTGCTCAAGCCTGCTGCTTGATATTGGATTTGAGCTTGGAAGTGCTTTTGTAAAGTACATAAAGAAGACCAATTAATTAATTAGGCTGCCGGCCGCTTCTATTCACGCGATTTGTAATTATATTGTTCATGTATTTCCAAATATCAAGTTCAATTCAGCCTTATTCAAAAAGACAATTTTGACCACAATCGATCAACAGTTGTTATATTATTCAGAATAACATTTGGAATTGTATCGGTTTCTGATCGAGTTTCCCATTTAGAAATTGTTAGTTGATTGTCTTATATATAATGACTTATGGTCCTCAATCTGTCTAATGTTTTCTTTTGACCAAATCCATTAAGGCCAAGAATGATTTTGTTTTTTTACTGTGCTACATTGCATAACATATTTGGTACTTCTTGAAGCAAGTCAAGTTTCTTAATGGTTACCAATGGACCTTTGGTCCAGTGAGAGAACCCTTGCACTTACAATGTTGAGTGCAAGGGTTTGATCCTCTATAAAAATATTATTAAATAATTGAGTGGAGCCAATCAATCCCTCACGAAATGTGAGTGAAGTGGACAACTCTCGAATATTTGAGAGGGTTTAAAGAATCTGGGCAGCGCTTTAGAGGAGTACATGCCACGAAGAAGGTCCCAATTGTAGAATTTATTTGTAAATATTAATTGTAATACCTGATGTAATATCAGTAACAGTCCTGCATAACAGTATTAAAAAAAAAAGTTTCTTAATGGTTAATAACCGTACAAATGAAAGACTCGAACAGTAACTATATATCATTGGTTATTGTTTTCCTTTGTATTTTTGCTTTTAGAAGTTGGTATTTAACCACTCAACGTTATCAATTGATTGTAAATTGTGGCAATTGGCATGGCCGGGGGCCGACTTTATTATTTCGTGGAAGTAGTGTCAGCTTAATGTCAAAAGGGTAACTAAAATTTCCACCATCGATTCTCAGTCGGTGACTTCGTTGTCAAATTTCTAAAAATAATTAACCGATTTGTTATAATGGAACATGACGAATTCAGACCTGACATAATAGCAAGTATTTGTTTGGAGCCTTCCTCTATATATATTGCTTAATAATTTTCTTCTTCTTTACAATAGAAATAATGACCAAACCCTTTTTTTCTTTGCCGAAATAAATACTTTTTCTCTTTTATACACGTTTTAAACACAAGAACCTCCTTTGATCTTAAAGCAATGTTAAACAACCAATATACTTTTTTAGGACAATTTAGTTTTTTTGCAATAGACAATCTGGCAGTTGCAAAATATATAAATGGACTAAAACACTAATTTAGAAGTAATAAAAATTGATGTTTAATAAAAGATTACTAATGCCGGGGAGGTTTTGTTGTCTTTTGAAAAATAAGTGGAAAATAGTTAACTTGGTCAAAGAGGGGTTTTAGTTGTATTTCTTTTGCTCAGTAGCACTAGTTGCTTATGAGAAAAATAAGTGGAAAATAGTTAACTTGGTCAAAGAGGGTTTTTTTTTTTTTTGGGAATTATAAGAGATTATTGCTCGGATTACAATTTATATTATATATAATTACTATTGATGCTTACAATTAGACAATTGTTTACTCCACTCACATTTTGTAAGGGAGAAAACTACCTCTATTCAATTATAAAAAAATTGAGAATGAAAATTAAACATTCATAATTACTTTTATGGGAGTTTGAACACTTACGCTCACACAAGTGCACTCTCATTAGCCCAAAGGGCCATTGGTTTATGAGCATTACAGTTGGAGCAAGGATGGAAGGAACTCTGTAGACCTCAAAAAAAAAATAAAAAATAAAAAATAAGGAACTGAAATGAATTTTAATAATTTCTACAGCCTACTCAGGTTAATAGTTTCCCCATTTTAGTCCTTGCTGTTGACCATCTCAGTTTTATCGATTTTATGTTATAATCTACTCTACATGATGTTCGCAATGACCCCCCTCAAACCAGAATCCTGATTTTCCCACTGCTTATGAGGATAACGCAACACCACCATTCTTGCGTTTGCTTCCCCTTTACAGTCAAACATTATATTTTAGGCATATATCACATTTATCTGGAGACGAGTGTGCATTTCACGTCACTAGCAATTACAAGCCTAATTGCTTGCAAGCTTTTGACTTCCTTACGTATGCAGATGCATTTTGAGTAAAAGACACTTAGCCTTAGGTGAATCTAAAGACAAATAATATCACTTGTCTTTATAAATATATAGTCACGAGTCAGGATGCTTCTGTTGCAGTGATTAATTTCTTGCATTTTTGGAGCTCTCTCTTTGCTTTTGACTGTGAAATGTGACAAGAGCACTTGAACAGTTGTCTAAAGCGTTAATACAAAGTGGAGGACAGTGATGTTTAGTTTGAGGAGTTGCTCAATAACAAAGATAGTGATCTTCCATATAAAGACCTTTTTGGAGTCTGAGTTTCGTAGCAATCGTGGTCTAGACTATTTGCTTTATTTAAAATAGTTACTCAAATAAGTTTTTTTTTTTGGGATAAGCTTCTCCTATAGGTTACTCAAATACTTAAGAAATTTAAAATTTGGAGGAAAGAAATAAGGACTCGATAAGACACCTAATAGTTCAGTTAGGAGGCTGCCCTTTTCATTGATTTAATTTGTTTCATTAGATTATGGAGCTACATATATATCTTATTTGACTATAAATATCTGACAATTGCACTGCACAAATTGCTTAAAGTTCCGTTTGGTATTTTTGTGGGATAATTATTTGGTATTTGAGCCTTGCAAATGTAGGCATACTTTTGAAATTTAAGGTACTTCGCACCAAAATTGATTATTATTTTATTAAAATAATTACTTTCAACTTTTATTTCACAACGAAACTTCTACTTTAACGATATCGTGACTTTCAGTCACAATACCATAATAACAAACAGAGCCTAAAACCATTATAAGATGTTTTCGTTTGCGCTCGTGGGTGTAAAATTTTTCCTCTACTGAATTTGACACACTTTCTGAAATGAATTATAGATGATTCAATGCTTTTTTTTTTTTTCAACACTGTTACTTGACAACTGTTGATTTAGTGCTTCACACCGAATCGTTGTCCCTTTAAATTATACTCAAGGCTAAGTTATACGGATGAGCTTCATCTAGGTGCATGGGTTCTATAGATCTCTGATTGGCTTTCCTTGTCAATCTTACATGCTTTTGAGTAGAAGTCACTTTTTTTGATTGAATTGTGTCAAATTCTGTTGTACTGATTGAATTTTTAACAAACTGATTAGTTCAGCTGACTGGTCAGCTTCAATCCTTGCATTTAGTCATTAACAAAATAGTGTTAGTCGTTTTCTTCCCCTCTTTTACCTATTTCATCTCTAGAAACTTGTTAAATTGATTGCAGTTTTGTTGGGGAAAATATCTCACATTGACTGAGTATTGAACTTAGTTAAACATATAAGACTTGTACAACCTTCAACTCATAAGCTAACTTTTAAGTTGAGTTAGGCCGTTGACTTCTTCTATATAGTATCAAAACCAAACTCACATGCACTAGTAGCCCCGCATTACCTTACCATGTAACAAGAACCACTAAAAAAGATGGGCCTGTATGTGAATTGAACTTGGATTAAGTATATAAGAATTGGACAACTCTGAGCTCGAGCGCTAGTTGACAATTTTCATCTTAAAAAATTAATTGTTCCAAAGGAAAATGACATTTACATTCTCAAGATTTGAGGAAATGGTGATGTAGATCCCCAAATTTTTAATAGGGACTACCAAAATCCTTTTTTTGACTATAATATCATTTGATTCTATAAACTCAAAAAAATTAAATCCAATGCTTTATAATCAATAGAAATATAATATTAAAATAAATGTAATGGCATAGGAATTTTAAAATAATTTCACAATTTAAAAAAATATTTTACTACTTTACAATCTTAAATTATATCAAACTAAATTTTATAATAAATAGAAACATAATATTAAAATAAATATATAAATATGTAAATTATTTTTAATATTATATAAAATAATTTTAATATTATTAAAACATAAGACATATTTTATTAATTGTAAAATCAATTTAACTCAAAGACTTATTTTAAAATTTTCAATAGATAAAATATATTATTAAAATAAATATAATAATTTATATTTAAAAATTAGTTCATATATTAAAAAATTCTAATATTATCAATCTATTAGACAAATTAAACCATTTAAATTATATTTCTATTCATTAAATATTTTAAAGTCAATTTTTTAGTTACTATATAAAAGAGGTATTAAGATAATAAAGAGATTTTGGTGTCATTTATCTAAAACTTGGGGTCTCCATAAGATATTTTTAAATTTTACGAGTGCAGTTATCCTTTTCCCTTAATTTCAATTCCAAAACCATTAAACATACAATCAAGCTCCCCATAAACTCCTTCGACTCCAACAAATTCCATAGACTTTTAAATATTTTTAAAAAATAATTTTTATTCAAAGTAATTATTTTAAGTTGTAAAAAGTAAAAATAATCATATCTCAACTAGTTCTACTTTGTTCTTTAAGGTGGTGTTTGGTTTCAAGAAAGGGGAGGAAAGGACATGAGAAAAAAGGAGAGGAGTGGGGATAGGGATGGCAATTGTACCCGCAAACCCGCAAACCCGTCCAAACCCACCCGCCAAAACCCGCCCGTTGCGGGTAATTTTACCCGTTGCGGGCGGGTTTAGTATTATAAATTAAAACCCGCACATGGATGCGGGTGGGTTTGGTATTAACCTTATATCCGGTGGATACCCGCATGGATATCCACCAAACCCGCAATATTTTTTCCAAATATTTTTAATTTAATTTTAATCTAAAAATGTATAAAGAAAATAATGTCATTAATCAAATTACCAAATAGCCAAAGGCTCAAAGTTGTGTATGTGTGTATGTGACCTATCTCCTATTCTAAAGTCATAATCTAAAGAAAACTAAAGGCATTTTCCTTCGAATTAGTATTTGAAAATATTAATCTTAATTATTATTATAGGCATTGTGTTGGATGGGTGCTTATGGTGGTGAATGAAATGAATATCTTCTCTTGGAGCTTGTTTTAAATGATAATATGAAATGTAATTATTATTTTTAGATACTAGTTTGTGTTTTTTAAATGGATTTGTGTAATTTATACTTAAATTTGAGAATTTGTGTTGAATTGATGTGGAAATTTTAATTTTTCATTTACATTATTTAAATATAAAATTGAGTATGTTATATGGAATTTGAGGTTATTATTATAAATTTATATATTAAACATTTGTGATTTTAAATACGGAAACCCGCAAAAAATCCGCCGGATACCATTGCGGGTTTGGTAATTGTTAAAACCCGCTGCGGGTGGGTTTTTGTAAAAAAATTAAAACCCGCTGCGGGTTGCGGGTGGGTTTGGTAATTTAAATTTTGTGCGGGTTTGGGTTTGGTAATGGCAAACCCGCTGCGGGTGGTGCCCATTGCCATCCCTAAGTGGGGAGGTAATGAGAGGAGAGGAGTGCAAAAATTAATTGCTATTGTTTAGTTTCACATTAAATTTGAAAGGAAAAGAAATTACATATTTTTTATTTGGATAAATATACCCATTATTTTTAATGTTAATATTGTTAATAAATAAAAATAATTAAACTGTGAATTAAATTAATAACAAAATATTTAATTTTATATTATATTTTTAATTAATTCATTATTACTTTATAATCAAAATAAGTAACATTGCATAACTAGTTATATATCCAATTGAGTTTCTAAATATTTATAATTATTGAAAACAATAATATATTAGCCTATTGAAATTACCTAGTTAAATAGAGAATTTATTTTTAAATTATAGCACCAGGTCTTGGACAGCAGTTGATCGCCGCCGCTGCCACCTATGACTGCCGTTGACATACATTGACCACCGTTGTTGACCGCCATTTTTTTTATCACATTAATTAGATAATAATGATAAAAAAATGGACAATTTACTCATTGGAAGTGTTAATTTTGCAGAAAATATAGTATATGGTCGAAAATATGAGAATTAAAAATTTTCCAAATATTTAAACAAGATTTGAGATAAATAACAATGTGTATTAGCATTTCTAACCCTATAGAGTTGTAGATCGGCTCATAAGGATTCCATTGGTACCGGTTTTGATGGTGAAGCACGTCTCCGATGATATTTCGGCGAAACTCCGGTGAGTCTCTGGTGACTTTCCGGTGATTCAATTTACTGCTTTTTTCTTTTTTGAAAAAAGTTATCCTATTAATTTAAGAAAATAACTATAAATTATTTGCACTTTAACTTATTTAAAATTAATTTTATTTAGAGGATAATATTGAAATTTTTGTATTTTTTTTTTTGGTCTGAACCACGAGGTGGTCCTCAGTGAGCCCAACTGTGGGAGACACCTTTAAGCCCGTACCACAACCCAAACTAATCCCAGCTCGCACCAGGTCGGCCCGTAAGGGGTAAAGTGCTGGCCAAAGTGGTGACTCCATACGAGAGCGGGGCTTGAACTTCCTGACCTCTCTTAAGGAATAAGAGTGCCGAACCACTCACACTAACCAACTTTGGTTTGAAATTTTTGTATTCTAATAGATGATGAATTTGAAATCCTACCCATTGGTAAGGAATACAAATTCTTCAATTTGATGGAAGTTGAATTTCAATGGAAATTTAATTCCATTAAATTTGTTCCAACCAAACAATAGAAAGTGAAAAAGAATTCAAATTCTTTTCCTCTTCCAACTCCTCTACCCCCAAGCAAACATGACTTTAATTGTTTATCTAAAATAAAAATATTATCCACATGTAATTTATTTAAGGAAAAGTTTTGCGTGATGAAAAAGCAATTGTTTCAAAACACCCGCCGCTATTCTATCTATTTTGTCACATGCTTCGTAGTTAAATAAGAGGTGGTATCTTTTCAGTTTTCAGATAGTAAACATTGGATATGTTCAATTGTTTACATACTTTTCTTGTTTTCCAACTTAATCCAATGCATATATAACTTATTTACGTAATAAATCATGTTTTATACCTTATTTATAACCTTAATTTCTCTTGTTAATGACATTTATGAGGATACGAATTAAAAAAAAAATTGTGCCTTTAAGATATTACATTCAAGTGTAGAAAACATAAATTTAGTTAAATTTAAGTGTATTCAATTTTTAGATATTTTTTCTAAACCTTTTAGGGACTTGGCCAATTAGTCTGCAAATGGTTTTATTTAGTTGGTTATTCAAATTTAAATCTCGAGAGAGTTAGCATATTAAAATTTAAAAAATTAATTTAGACTTTTCCTACCTCTCTATCTTTTTTTTTTTTAAAATTATTCTTAGCCTTTTTAAATGTTTACAAAAAATAAAATGCGGTCTACGTGATTGACGTCCCATGACATTATTGGTTAGATAAAAATGCAATACAGCTCACATGATTTGTTTTCATCCTTTTTCTTATCCAATAAATACTATTATTAATTTGTACAAAATAATTTATACAATGAGTTTGTGCGGCTCTAGTATTATTGTTGATATAAAAATATTGATTTTTTTTTTTTTTGGGAAAGGAATTATTGTTGAAAGTTTAGCTGATATTAGTTGAGTTTTGAAAGTATTGGACTAGAATGTATTTATGTAAAATTTCAGGGAGAAAAGTAGTTAGCAATTTAATTGGATAAGTTCAAGGTTATCATACAAATGAGAATCGCTGTTATTACTCAATGTGATATATAACAAAAGAACATCTGAATCATTAATATCCTAAAGTATCCTAATTATTATTTATCCCTTTGTGGGATAGCAATTAAAGGAGTGGCAAGACGCAATCTATAAAAAATGTTACATCATTATAATTAATATATATCAATCTAAAATTAATTTTTTGTATGACTCAAATTTTACTTGTCAAATAAATAGAAATTACTTATTGACTCAACTGCAGCTGCCATTAAAACCTTGTTCAGAATAATTCCATTCGTAAAAAGACAAATAATTGCACACATATGATTTTTCTAATAAATAATATATAACAATAACATACACGTCGCTCATTAAGTTAAATCAGTCATCATAACATGAGACCAAGATATAATTATTCAGAAATAAAAGGGAAAAAAGAAGTTGTACATAATTACTCGTTATCAACGCAGAAACCGTTAACCTTTAAAATGGATTTATTGCCTAGGCTGCTGACATGAAGATCTAAAACAGACTCTAGATAATGATAAATGGCATGTAGCAAAGGCATGATATTTTTAATCATGCCCGATTCCTGGACTTGGAACAGACCTCAGCATTTCATGGCCGATTCCTGGACTTGGAACAGACCGCAGCATTTCATGGCCGATTCCTGGACTTGGAACAGACCTCAGAATTTGATCACTATTAGCAATTGATTTCACATAATGGCCTTCATCATAGCTTGGTCTCTTTAGGGGGTCACTTGGAATCACACTCTTCTTCATCTCTACGCCCAACAGCTCTCTTGATTCGAAAGATGGTGAAATGAAAATTAAAACAACCAAGAAAACAAACAAGATAGAGCTTAAACGAGCCATTAATAATAATGTGGATTAAGTTTCGAGCGAATTTTGTAGATACTGAAACGCTTTGAGGACGAATCGAATTAAGTTCTTGACTAGAAAAATGAATGGGGCTGTGAGCTATATATAGCTCTACAAGGGAAGATACGTGAGGGAAAAGTTAATTGCTCTAGTCAGCAAATTTGAGATTTGGAAAGGTATAGGATTTTAGTATAGCTGGTGCTGATCATGACAATCTAAAGGGAAAAAAAAATTGAAATCCATCAGAACTCTCCTAGCATTGATAGTATCCATTAACTGTCAATTTGTTTATTTTGACATTCATCCACAACCACGCGAGTGCAAATAATAATATGAGAAAAAAGTATTTAGTGGATAGAGTCTCTCATCGCCATCTATATTTTTTACAAAATTAAAAAAATATTTAATAAAATCCATTAATTTCGTTGAAATTACTGTTAATAAAGTCCATTCTTTTTCAATTGTCTGATTCTATTAGAAAAGGAATAGTAATTCCCTCCAAAAAGTGTATTTTAACATTGTAATTTGAGAGGGCTTTGATAGATTTTAAAATATAAGGAGAAAGTAGTTAATTTTACTAAACAAGATGATGTTTTGGTCATTTTCCTCCCAGAACTTGATCAAGATCTTTCTAATTTTGTACATTATGGCAGCAAATATTTAAGATGAATGTTCGAGTATAGTTATTGTATTTGATTATTTTTCTTGATATGATCTTTCAATTACAGATTATAAATTGAGTCTCTGGGTTATTGGAATCAATGCCTCTCAGTGGAAGTAAGGTTAGGTACATTTGAACTACACAGAATTTGGTTTGATTTCATTCTCCTATTAATTGCTCCAAATGCCTGGGATAATAGGCAAATTCAACCGTTCAAAGTGGATTTATACAAAAGACAATAAGATCTTAAAGTGTCATAAGAAATTTAGGAGTCACCATCAGTATATTACAGTACACTGACGATTTTATGTAATTATGTTTGAATTCTGAACAACAGTGGAAATGCACTTTAAATTATTAAACAATTCTGATTTGGTAATAGCTGTATTTTAAGTCAATGGTGACGTATATTTGCGTCAGTTCCGTGTAAGGTTCTACAAATGCAAGGATAACCATCGTAATTTTAGTCAATCAAGAGTCAAAGAATCAATTTGGTAGGATTCTGCTCTTGACATTCTCTAGACCATATTTTTTCATGAAATAATGTCGAACAAAAATCATAAGCTAAATAAATGAACATAGATTTGCAATAAATAATAATAATAATAATAATAATAATGCTACGTTTATATAGTTAGGATATATAAAATTTATATCTCTAGTGATACTAAAAAAAAAAATTGATTACATATTAATCAACAATCATTAATTAGCTTTGACAAAAATGCACATGACGACCTAATAATTGACGATACGTGTTGTGTGGAAACATGTCAAATGGCGATGTGAGATAATAACAAAAAAATGAGAGAGAAAAGAGAAAAAAATAACATATAAAATTTACGTGGTTGGGCAAATTGCTTATGTGCACAGGAGGGAGATCACAATAGATTCTTGTTGCTGTTGTAACTACAAAAGATTCTTGTCCTTGTAACCACAAAAAATTGTTGTTGCTGTTGAGGTTCTTGGATCGAAATCTCCTCTTCTTCTTGAATTTCTTCAAAGTTCTGTTATAGGAGATTTTTCATCTGTTGAAACTATCTTTGTTGCATCAAACTCCATCTGTTGTGGAATTTGCTCCACCTACTGTGTAACTGCATTGGTTACCTTTTTTAACATGATAGATGCATCAAAAGTGACATCCTTGCTAAAAATTATCTTCTTTGTTTCGAGACATCAAAGTCGATATTCCTTTATATCTCAGGTAATTCCCATGAACAGGGCTTTTTTAGCCTTTGGTTTTAACTTCTACTCCTTTACATGATAATAGGTAGTGGAACAAAAAATATTTAAAATAATCGTTAGCAAGTTTTCCATACTAGACTTCCATGGGATTCTTGTCTCCTATTGCAGTAGATGGTAACCGGTTGATGAGATGACTTGCATACACCACTGCCTTAGCCCGAAACACTTTGCCTAAACCAGCATTAGAAAACATACAACAAACCTTCTCCATCAAAGTTGGATTTATGCGTTCAGCCACCCTATTATATTGTAATTTTTTCTTATTGTGAAGTGTTAGATGATGCCATTAACTTGGTATACTTTCTCAAGTGGATCATTGGCATACTCTGTACTGTTGTTTGTTTGAAGTCGCTTGATCTTTTTACAAATTGGATTCTCAACCCTTGTCTTCCACTTAAGAAAACGATCTAACACTTCATTATTAGTCTTTATTACATATATCTAAACTCTTCTAGAAAAGTCATCGACAAAAGTGAAAAAAATAGTGCATAGCTCCCAAAGATGACGTTCTTGTTCGCCCCCACACGTCTAAATGAATGTTATCTAAATTACCCTAAGTAACGTGGATTGCTAGACCAAACTTTACTTTTGACTACTTTCCCTAAACACAATGCTCGCAAAATTCTAGCTTGCCTATTTTGACACCTTTCAACAAGCCCCGCTTTACCAAGTTCTGCAAAGTTTTCTCATCAGGATCTCCCAAACACATATTCTATAGTCTGATAATCCCAAAATCCATTTTTTCTTTAGAAACAGTGGCTATTGTCTTAATAATCTTATCACCTTGTAAATAGTACAAGTTATTCTTCTTGATACTTTTTATTACCATTAGGGCATGTTTGGCGCGCGAGTTTGAGGGGGTATGGATTGTACAAAATTTTCAGCACCATGTTTGGTGCAGATAATGAAGGTGAAGGTATGTATAAATAAATCAAGTTTGGGTGGCTTATAAAGACCCGCCCACCCCTCGGGTTTACGCGGGTCTTGCCACATTTACTTTTTTTTTATTTTTAATTCAATTCTTTAATTTATTTTAATTATGTATTAAATATAAATATTTAAATAATGGCTGGCAACTTGACCACCGCCGGCCGCCGGCCGTTGTTATTTTTCGGCATCTTTTGACATTATTATTAGTATTAATAGAATTATTATCATGAGCTCTACATAACCGTATCAATATCTCCGGCAATGGAGCTACCGTTTGTCGTAGATCTACAATTAAAGTTTTGAAATTTAAAATTTTAACTGTCGATCTACGATGAAGGGGAGGTCCATTTTCGGTGATTTTAGTACCGTTGTGTAGAGTTCAATAAGAGAATTCCAATGATTCTAGTTATAACCTAAACAAACAATGTTAAAAAGTTTCTGGTGGTGGTCAGTGGTGGCCAATGGTGTCTGCCGGTGATTAATTTATTTTCTATTAATAAATTTAAAAAATTATAGTTTAATATAATATAATAATATAAAATATTAAAATACACAATACATTCCATACTTACACCAAACAAAGGTTAATGTATTATTTAATACATTCTAAAACAATACAATCCATTACAAACCAGTTCAGTCCACTACAATCCAATCTACCAAACACAACCTTAGGGCACTAGAAAAAACTTTAAGAACTCCATCTTGTATAGTCACAGTAAAACCTTTAGATTCTAGGACTCTCAAAGAGATGAGATTCTTCTTAAGATTTGTTATATACCAGATATATGTTAAAAATCTTGTATATCTATCATGGCACTTCTAGTGGATTGATCATATCCTGACTTTTTGCAAGGTGTCATTGTTGCCCATTTAAACAACACCATCGTTTTGTTCTACAAAATTAAAGAACTAGTCATTATTAGGACGCATATGATAAGTATAACCCGACTCCAAAATTCCCTCATTTGAGTGAGATTTTAAAATATTGATCAACAAGAATTCTAACTCGTCATTTTCGTATTTAACAACACAGACATCTAAAGTTGCATTTGAAGAAGATTTACCATTTTCTTTCTTTTTCAGCTTTGGGCAATTTTTCTTCCAATGCCCTTTTTCATGACAAAAGGCACATTCATCTTTAGCAAGTTTACCCTTTGAACAAGATTTTCTCCTTTTCATGGGATTTTGATTTTGAGCATGACCTCTTGCAGTGTAGGTTTCTACTGTTGAAGTACTTTCATGTTCCTTCTGGTCTTTCTTTTGAATCTCATTATTGTGCAAAGCAGCACATACTTTATCAAAAGTAATTTTATCCTTTCTATAAGTATTGTAGTAATACTTTGATCATATTTAATTAAAAAGGAAGATACAAGCGAAATAAATTTATCTTAATCCTTGATGAATTCTTTAAGGTTTATCAACTTAGTTACCAACTTATTAAAATCTGTAACATGATTTTACATAGTTGTACCTAGCTGATACTGGAAGTGAAACAACTTTTTCTTTAGATATAGTTGATTATGGCAACTTTCAATTAAGAATTGTTGACATAAATATATACATAAGATTGATTTTGATGATAAAAAACAAGATTAAAAATGATCCAGTCTTTAAATTGATTAGATTTCATAGGCTGTATAATGTTTTGGATAAGATTAAGGTTCTAGAAACAAATGGATAACCATTAAGTTTTAAAAGGCAAACCGATAACGTATGGTTGAGTTATTGTCAGCTTCTAGAAATTAATAGTTGACCATTTATAATAAGACGACTAACCGATAAATACCAGAAAATAATTTATTTGAAGACAAAAACTGATATTAGCAAATGACAAGCTGACTTCGAATAGATGAGCTTTTGGAATTAAACGGTAAATTGTTACACGAAAACGACAAGCCAACTTTGATCAATGAACTCTTTGAAATTAAACAGTAAATCGAAAACTTCAAACGATGATTCGATAATTCAAATTTCAACGTAACGATTACTTAGCACAAGTCAGAATGGCAAATCGACTGAAGTTAATAGAAATCCGAGAATGTACTAAAAGTGAATAACGACTAATTTTCTTCTCCAACTATAAAAGGCACCATAAAATACAATTGTAAACATGTTCTGCAATTATCATCAAGCTTATCATTGTGTATTTAATCTATTCTAAGCTACAATTGTTTATTCCTTTATCAAATCACACTTTGGGTATCGTTCACGTATACGGTACTATTCACAAGAAACAGTAGAAGCGATCCAAGAATTTCGCAGTGCAAAGTAGGGAATAGTGGTGTGAGTGAAGTGATCGTGTGGTTTTGTACATGTTTAGGAAAGTTCTGTTACAAAAGCGATAAGTGTTAACATGTATATGTTCATAATATTGATTTTGATGATAACAAACTTTAATGTTTTTGATTAAATGTTGGAGCTATTACATTAATAAAAGAAAGCCGTATAATCTTTCTTATTTTGTTCATAAAAGATGGATATCTGCCAAACTTCAATTGGAAAATGACTTCCTGCAATTTTTGGCTAAAACTGTGATTTTGGAAGTAAACGGTTCACCGTTTACTTTGAAACGGTTCACCGTTTACTTTGAAACGGTTCACCGTTTACTTTGAAACGGTTAATCGATTAAATCCAGAGAGTAACAAATTGCTTAAGCTCTAACCGGTTAAGAAAAACGAATAAAACTAATGTGTTTTGCAGGTTACTGGAAATAAACGTTGAACCGTTAATTACAAACAGCTAACTGATAAATTCCAGAATGTCATTTCGTGCTAATCTTTAACCTTTTAGTGAAAACGGATAGCTGACGTTTATCTTGGAGGTCTCTGGAATTTAACGGCGAAAGGGTAAGCCTAAACGGCAAACCGTTTATTTGAATTTTGGCCTAACGGTAACTTTGACCAATTCAAATGGTTAACCGTTAATAGTTAACGGCGAACCGTTTTCGGGCAGACAATTTGTAATGGCTATTTTTCAGCTCCAACTATAAATAAGCTCATTCAAATTCAAACAAGGGTTGATCACAACATTATTATTGAGCTTATATTCGTGAATACAATCTTCAAAGAGCTTTAAACACATTCATTCTTTATCTATTCACACATTGGGCATTGATTTGTAATCTTAAATATTGTGTGAGAGAAAAATAATTTGTAATCTTTTATTTTGAGTGATTGTAAGTGTTGGGATACACTTGGGTTAAGAGATTGGGGATAATCTCTTGTTGTAAAGGTTTATTGCACAACAAGATCTTCTTGAAGAGGAGACTTTAGATTATTCGAATGGTGGAACTATATCAGTAACCAACCATATCAACACTCTGAAAACTCTATTTTCATAACTTATATCATTAGGTCATAAAATAAAGGAAACTAAATGTATGGAGCTTCTACTTCAAAGTTTACTTAACTCGTATGATCAACTCATTATCAACTTGACGAATAATATCTTTATTGAGTAGCTAGTCTTCAATGATGTTGCAGCCTCTGTATTAGAGAAAGAGAGTCGACGCAAGAACAAAAAGACAAGTAAGCAAGTTCGCAGCAAACAGAAGTGCCATCGATTACCAGAGGGAGATCAACGGAACATGGCCTCAGTGGGAGTCACAATCATGGTAGATAAAAATCAAGAAGTAAGAAGAATGTCAAATGCTAAAACTGTGGTAAGAAATGACATGTCAAGAAAGAGTGTTGGAACAATCAGAAGAGAAGAGAATGTAAAGATCCAGAGTCATCAAATGCTAAGGAGTGTGTAGCAAGTACCTCAGATGATGGTGATGTCTTATACAGTGAGGCAGCAATGGTTTCAGAAGGCAAAAAATAGTTATATAATGTCTACCTCATAGATTTAGGAGCTACTTGGCACATGACCTCTCGGAGAGAATGGTTCCACAAATATGAACTTATCTTAAGAGGATATATATATATATATATATATCATGCCTTGAAGATTGCTGGTATTGGTACGGTCAAAATAAATATGTTTGATGGTATAATTTAAATAATTGACCAGATGGAGATCAATGGAACGTGGCCCCAGTGGGAGTCATAATTATAGTAGATAAAAATCAAGAAGTAAGAAGAATATCAAATGCTACAACTGTGGCAAGAAATGGCATATTAAGAAAGTGTGTTGGAATAGTCAAAAGAGAAGAGAGGGTAAAGATCCTGAGTCATCAAATGCTCAAGGGTGTGTAACAAGTACCTCAGATGATGGTGACGTCTTATACAACGAGGCAACAATAGTTTCAGAGGGCAAAAAATAACTATCTAATGTATGCCTCATAAACTTAGAAATTACCTGACACATGACCTCTTGGAGAGAATAGTTCTATAAATATGAACCCATCTCAGGAGGATCTATATGGGTGATGATCATGCCTTCGAGTTTGCTGATATTGGTACTGTTAAAATAAAAATGTTTGATGGTACAATTCGTACAATTGAGGAAGTATAATATATCAAAAGCCCAAAGAAAAATCTATTTTCTTTGGGATAAATAGATGGTATTGGGTGCAAAAATCATGTTGAAAATGGAATCATTAAGAGAGTCAAAGGCGCGCTTGTATTGACGAAGGCGGAAAAGATCAGTGCTAATATATTCATACTTAAAGGGGAAACACTACAAGAAATTGGTGCATATGTTGCGTCAAATGAGGAAGTGTCGGTGATGATGTAGCATCTCATACTTGGCCACATGTCGAAACATGGTTTGAAGATTCTCTCTGAGCAAAAGTTGCTTTTAGGGCTCAAATCAGTGAACTTACTGTTTTGCGAGCATTGTGTTACAAGTAAGTAATATAGATTGAAATTTAGCAGATCTCATGCCAAAAGTAAATATATTCCAGACTTAGTTCATTCTGATGTTTGAGAATCGCTAGATATGTCCCTAAGAGGTGCAAAATACATGGTGACCTTTATTGATGATTATTCTAGGAAATGTTGGGTGTACTTAATAAAAAGTCAGATGTATTTCTGGTGTTTAAAGAATTAAAAGCGTCGGTTGAACTTGAATTTGAGAAAAAAGATAAAGTGCTTGAGAATAGATAATGGTGGAGAGTATATAGATGACGAGTTTCTTGCATACTTCCTTAACAAAATGGAGTAGCGGAGGGAATAAATAGGACTCTTACAAAAAGAATAAGAGCTATGTTGAGTACTGTTTGTTTACCCAACTTATTTTGGGTAGAAGCAGTCAAAACTGCCTGTTATGTGGTTAATTGGTCGCCACCCACAGCAATCGAGTTGAAAACTCCAACGAAGACGTGGATAGGAAAGTAAGCTGATTACTCTCATTTACAAGCATTTGGATGTCCTATGTATATGATGTACAATGCCTAAGAAAGAACAAAGCCAGATCCAAAATCTAGGAAATGTATCTTCTTTGGGTGCACTAATGGAATAAAGGTGTATCGTCTGTGGGATCATACTGCCCACAAGATAGTCCTCATCAAAGATGTTATCTTTGTAGAAGATCAATTGTAAAGAAGAAATAAGGATTATAGCACTGTAAAGGAAAAGACAGAAACTGTACCAGTATGTGTTGAAAATAATTTGGAAAAAGAAGATTCAAATTCTTCTGAAGTAGCACCAGAGTATGAGGAATAGATACCAGTCGAGTCAGAGGCTTCAAAAGTTCGTCGATCAACTAGTAAGAGACGACTGCCAGCGTGGCACTTAAAGTATGTTACAGAGATTAATGTTGCACACTGTCTTCTAACAGAGGAATGGAGAGCCATCAACTTTCCATGAAGCTTTAAACAATCCCAATGATGCTTTGTGGATGACAACAATATAGGAAGAAATTGAAGCTTTACACAAAAATAAGACATGGAAACGTGTACCACTATCAAGTGGAAGAAATGCCATCGGAAATAAATAGATCTACAAGATCAAGCGTGATGGCAATGACCAAGTAGAGCGATGTCGTGCAAGATTGGTAGTGAAAGGATATGCTCAGAAAGAAAGCATTGATTTCAACGAGATATTTTCTCCGGTGGTTTGACTCACAACAGTCAGAGTAGTCTTGGCAATGTGTGCTACATTTGACTTACATCTAGAACATTTAGATGTGAAAACTATGTTTTTTCATGAAGAATTGAAGAAGAAATTTATATGCTCTAACCAGAAGGTTTTCCTGAAAGGGCAAGGAGAACTTGGTTTGTAGGTTGAACAACTCTCTCTATATGGTCTCAAACTGGCGCCGGGGAATTGATATAAGAGATTTAATTCCTTCATCATAAGCATTGGATACAACAGACTCAGTCAGACCATTGTGCATATTACAAGAGGTTTGAAGATAATGATTTCATTATTTTGTTGTTGTAAGTGGATGACACAGTTGGGTAGCAGGCCCCAACAAAGATTGAGTCTAAAAGTTAAAGGTACAGTTAGGTATGGAATTTTAAATGTAGGACTTGAGACCAGTAAACAAGATTCTAGGGATGCAAATTCACCGAGACAGAAATAATAGGAAAAGAATTACTTAAAGAAAATCTTGCGAGCACTTTAACATGCAAGATTGTAAGCCAATTTCTACCTCACTTCCTGTTAATTTCAAGTTATCCTCAAGTATGTGTTCTAGTAATAAAACAGAGACGAATAAGATGTCTCGAGTACTGAATGCATCAGCGGTGGAAAGTTTAATGTTTTATGATTTGTTCAAGACCAGAAATTGTACAAGCAGTGGGTCGATACATGGCGAATCCTGGTGAACAACATTGGAAAACTATAAAGAGGATTCTGAGATACACCAAAGGAATGTCAGATGTTGCCTTATGTTATGGAGGATCAGAATTTACTGTCAGGGGCTATGTAGATTCAGATTTTGTAGAAGACCTTGATACAAGGAAATCTACAACTGGCTAAGCTGGGTTTCAAAACTTCAAACCATTGTAGCTTTATTTACAACAAAAGCAGAATACATGACAACTGCACAAGCTTGCAAGGAAGCTATTTGGATGCAAAGGTTATTGGAGAAACTCGAGGACAAACAAGAGAAATTTCATGTATTTTGTAACAGCCAGAGTGCCTTGCACATTGCAAGGAATTCAACCTTTTATTCCAGGATAAATCACATAGGGGTATAGTACCACTTTGTTCGAGAAATAGTAGAAGATGGAAATATAAATTTGCAGAAGATCCATACCAAGGATAACCTAGAAGTTATTACCAAGCCAATTAATGCTGACAAGTTTGTATGGAGTAGATCCTCTTGTGGCCTATCGGAGACGTAAGTGTTGAGTGTTAGAAAATGTATATTTATAAAGGAGAAAATTGTCATTTTACACTTCAAGTTCCACTAACATTCCTACTTTTATGTATTTAAGTTTCTTATCATTTAATTATGTGTGTTGTATTATAATTAAGTATTTTATGTATTTCAGGGGCACCATAGTCATTTCACAATGAACGAGAGATTAGACGGCAAAACAGACATCACCTTTGAACTCAGGACGATCGAAAACCTTAGGAGGAGCATAAAAGGAAAAATGACACTGTTCACATATACGGTACTATTCACATGTACGGTACTGTCTACGTTACTGTTCACGACACTGTTCACATAGACGGACCGATGATGTGGCATTGACCGATGATGTGGCATTGACCGATGATGTGGCATTGACTGATGAGGTGTCACGATCTTGTTGGACTAAAATTCTTATGTATTGTTGATTAATGACGTGACAACATATCAGTAGACCAAAAATCTCACGTACGGTATATGCATTACACAGGATTATATTTTCAACCAAACCGCGTCATTGTTCAAGCCGGGTCAAACCGTGTTACTGTTCAAACCACGTGGTCAAACCGCGTACTGTTGACTGATGACGTGGCGCAATCCTGAGCGTCCGAAATGTTTTTGATCCGATGACCATGATTTACTCAATGTATCTATAAAAATGGGGCTCTTCCCCCCTAATTGGATAGCTCTGAATCCATTTTTGGACTCCATTTTCTGTAATTCCTTCTCCATCTTGTATTTTCTACGTATTTTAATAAATTCCTATTTTACCCCTAGTTCAATTATGAGTAGCTAATTTTCTTTCAAGCTTGGGTTGAAGGTGAAGTCTTAACATGTGTCATGGGCTTTCTTTGGTAAATTTACTTTCTCTTCCCCTCTAATTTTTGTGGATGATTTGACTTTTCGTCGATAAATAATAATAATCTTGTCTAGATACCGCCTTGGTTTCACCGGCTCTCTAGTACAATGTTATTATTATTTGGCACGATAAGCCCTTAGCACCATATTGATTAGAGTGAGGTTCATGAGATGTGGATACCCCCCTCATGATTTAATTGGCACTAATAAGGAATATTTAGCCCATGGTGCATGTTGATACGGATCCAGATACCCAAGTGCTTCATTTCAATAGATTTCTCTTCAATTTATTCTCTCGCCATTTTAATTTAAGTTTTAGAATATTCCAAATCATTTCCACCACAAATCCAACCACCCTCATACATAATTAATTCTACATATAATTAAAATCCACCTCCTCGTGGGATCGACACTCGTCACCATTGATCTATTCTACAATAGATTCGTGCACTTGCGAGTTCAATAAAATTTGCACAACAAGTTTTTGGCGCCGTTGCCGGGGAGGTAAGTTATTTTAATTCGTAAAATTAATTTTTGTGAATAATTTCTTTTAATTATTTTCTTGTAATTTTTTTTCTTATTTAAAAAAAAGAAAAAAAAAGTGAATTTACATTTTGAGCTAAGAAATTTTTTTTTCTCTTTTTCTTTGAAATTCTGTAATTTAATTTTCAAGTTATTTTTCTTTGTAATTTTTTTTGTTTATCTTATTAATTTATTTCACGTATTTGTTTTAGTGTGTTTTTTTAGAAAGGTTGTAACAGCTTGATAAGGTTAGTATCGTAATTTCTCATTCTTCTTTATTTTTATTTGTTTTGTTCCCATTTATTTTATGTTCTTTGCATGCATGGTCGAAGGTCATTATTACCTAATTTTGAACCTATAGACTTTGAATTAGAAAAAACACTGCGCACACATACACACGTTAAAAATAAAAGTGAAATGGATTTGCTACAACAACAAGCACCACAAGAGAGGCCATTTAAGGATTACTTTAGTCCCTTAGCTAATTTGAGCACATTATGCATAAGATACCCAAATGTAGCTGTTAGGAGTTTTGAACTAAAACCTAGTGTGCTAAATTGTCTCCCAACATTCTATGGCTTAGAAAATGAGGACCGATATAATCATTTGAATGATTTTCATGTTGTTTGTCAAACTTTTAAATACGAGAATTTTTCAGACGATGATGTTAAACTCAGATTATTCCCATATTCTTTAAAGGATAGAGCTCGTTCATGGCTCAATACATTACCTGCCAATAGCATCACATCATGGGAACAAATGGTAACTAAATTTTTGAATAAATATTTCCCAGTGCATAAAACCAATGCTATTCGCAGGGAAATTTCAGAGTTTACCCAGAGAGATGACGAGCAGTTTTTCAAAACATGGGAGCGATTCAATGGGCTACTTTTGAAGTTTCCACATCATGGGTACGAGAAATGGCACCAATGCCAATACTTTTTGGAGGGATTATTGCTGAACGTGCAAGAATGGCTAATGGCAACAAGTGGAGGAGAGCTAATGTCAAAAAGTGCATCAGAAATTTAGGAATTCTTCCAGCGACAAGCAGATAATTCCCAACAACGGAGTCGATCACTCAGAAATACTAAAAGAATTAAAGGAGTAAATGAGGTTCACATTAGCGAGTCAAGTTCAAAAATTAAAGAAGTCAAAGCGATAATTGAAGGCCTCTCTCAACAAATAGCATCGTTATCGACTGCTAAATCAACAGAGCCACATGACCATGACTCGTACTCAGATCAAGACAATGCCATAGGTGTAATGAGAAAACCATCAAATTACATGAGTACCACATAACCATTAAGTTTTCTCTTATCATTGTTAATCATGAGTACCATAGCTAAACCGTTCCTCCTGAACATTCTTAAACCACTTCAACCTGTAAAATCTCATCTCAAAAGGCATATTCAATTTTGTAAGGCACATCATATTTGGGCTCTGCAACCACCAGAGTTAGTATCCTATGTTGAGGATTTAGAAAGCCAACTCGGAGACATTGAGAGGAGTGTCTACAACATCCAGTTAGAGCTTGAAGTAAATTTAATAAGAGGACGATTTTAATTTTCTTTGTGTGTTTTAATTTATTTTTCTGTTTGTGTGCTTTAGTTTGTTACCCCGGTGAAGTGGCGGATAATGGTACTCCGTGACAATCAAGTCGGTTACTTCAGTTTCCCATAATAACTGATATTCTGAGGCGAAGGTATGGACATAAACAAGATCTTAGCAAAGCTTCACAAGCGATTCCCTTCACTTCCTCAGAATGCCCTCCTTACAATCTATAAAACTCGGTCCGAATGCATGCGATTGCTCATGAGGAATAACATACCTGCTGACATCTGTTGGTTAATCGAGGCTAAAGTACGATTAGCAAGTGAGTTACCTCCAAAATTTATTGCATACATGCCTGGTTGTGGTAAAGGAAATTATGCAAGAAAACGAAGAGCTCGAAGAATTTCTTTTGCTTGTCATAAGTGTGCCAGAATGAGTTGCGATAAAAACCCATGTTCTTTAGGAATAATGTCTGATAACAGGGAAGATAAGATTCAATTTATTAGGGATGACTTGAATAAGGAGTCATTGGATGATATCCTTTTGTCTCTTGAAACGCATCCCAGTGGATATGTGTAAGGAGCGATTCTCCAGTTATGGCCATTATTCCAGAAAGAGCATGCACGATATAGTCTTAGAAATCTGACTATAAAAGACCCTGTTTGCCAGTTTATAAGAAAACTGGACGGGAAGATGTGAGCCACAGTCGCAACTACATGTAAATATCCTTTTACTTCACTGTTATTTTATTTCACTGTTGTTTTATCATTTGCATTATTATTTTTAATAATTTTATTTTATCATTGCTTTTTTTTCTTTTTACTGTTTCTTTTTTTGACTCATGAGCCATGTGCTGTACACGTTAATTGACATTGACGTGCTACCTCATACACAGCTGTGATCCACTGTCACCAAGATTATTAAATATGATTTTTTGTCAAGCACTCACAAATTATTTTTGAGAAGTATCCCAATGGCAGCTACTCCCAATAGACAATTCAAGAACATTTGTGTGCTTTCTGGATTTAACTATGGCAAACATAAAGAGTTTGTTGAGGCAGCCATAGATCTTGGTCGAAGCATAGCAAAGAGAAAATTACACTTGGTGTATGGAGTAGGTAACCGATGGTTATCAAAATTGGTCTCCAAAGCTGCTTTTGTCAGAGGAAGCCAAGTGTTAGGCATCATCCCAAGAGCCCTAAAACCTTTGGGCAGTTTGTCTGACTCACCGACTGGAGAAGAGTTAGTCGTCTCAGGTATGCAAGAAAGAATAACTGAAATGCTTAATCATGCTGATGCTTTTATTTTCCTTCCAGGAGATCTTGCAACTCTAGAGGCACTTATCACACTAACATCTTAGGCCGATCTACACATTCACCAGAAACCCATCGGTTTGTTAAATGTCAATAACTTTTATGATGGCTTCATCGCATTTCTTAACCATGCAATAAAAAAACTATTTCATTCCTCCCAATGCGAAAAAACTTTTTATTTGTGCTCACACTGCTAATGAGCTACTTGATCTGTTACAAGCTTCTAGACCGGAGCCAGACCCCTGGACCTTTGTGTTGGAGCGTCCAAATAATGATGGTAACAGTAGCCGCAGTAAGAAGTACAAATTAGATTTAGCTCTCCGCTTGTAAATATTTTTCTTCTGTGTTGCACCACCCAGGTGATGTCTTCTAAACTCTACTTCTTTCCTTTCAAATATTGAGGACAATGTTTCGTTCTGGTTGGGGGGAGGGGATAATCGACAATTGTGGAATCTTGGTTAAGTTTTTACTGATTTTTTGTTGTAGAAACTAACTGTTGCTAACTTTTTGTGTTGAAGATGACTGAATGTGGAGTGTAGTGACTCTAAAAATGCATTTTCATCGTTTGAAAAAAAAATTAAAAAAAAACAAAAAAAATTCAAACATTTTCTTTTTCTTTATTAAGCTTTGATATTCATTTTTCTTACTCTTTTTAATTTCTCCTTTATAAATATATATTTTTAAATTTTTGAGTCGAAGATGGCTGAATATGGAGTGTAGTGCCTCTAGAAACGCATCTTCTTAGTTAAAAAAAAAACCGTTTTCTTTTTCTATCATTTTAAGTGTAACTTTTCTAATTAATTTTTCTGCATCATTTTCACATTTCTGCATGCATATTTTCCTTTCATGTTTAGAATATGTTGGGCGGTATGATGTTGTTTGAAAAAAAATAAAATTTGTGTGATTTGTTTTAACATTGGATGACATGATTAATTTCAAATTTTAGTATTTGTATTATCTTTGGTCTTAAGTGATGTTACACTATGTTTGCTACTCTACATGTTGATGTCGGAGACAAATATGAGTTGCTTGAAGGAATGAACATGTCATAATAAGTACCAAGTGAGTTTTTGAGCCTATCATTTTTCTTGGAGAGTAACCCTTTGGCCCATTCTTTATACAGCTTAGCAGTTTATTATTTTATACACGATCTTTAGATTTCTTTTGAATTAACCCTTAAAAAAAAAGAGTTGTAAAAAAAAAAGATAAAAAATGTGTGTTGCTACATCTGGAGGCCCATCTAACTAGTAGATATGAAAGATTATTTAGAGCTCTAAAAGACGATGGAAATGCTATCTTTGATCCGTTTGAGCCTTTCTAGCCATCCCTTTTATGAAATATCCATAGTTAACCCTTTTGAGTCTTTAAAAAAAAAAACATATATATATATATATATATATATATATATATATATTTTTTTTTTTTTCTTTGTCAAACTTATCATCTTGACCCACTCCGATTTGGAGTATTACCCGATATCTTACAAGTTCCATCACCTATTTATGTTTGAGAAAAATGTAAATAATTATTTACTTAAGTGAAGTTATGCCAAACAAAAGCAAAAAAAAAAGAAAAAAATTGTAGTTTAAAAAAGAAAAAAAAATAATAGGTGAAATCCACTTTGCAACTTCCAAAAAAAAAAAAAAATCTCTACATTTTTCTCAAACATATACTTTGTTTTCCTTATTTCCCTTCCTTTGTTAGTCATGTCCTTGGCGTACATTACGTCCTAATAAAAGTCCTTGATTTTAGGGAACTATAGTCTGAAGTAGAAGCTAGTTATATGGGCTAAAAAGATGTAGTGGTGCATAAAAATAAATAAATAAATTGGGTTGACTATCATTTTTATTTGACTTGAGATCGTATTATTTCTAAGCTGAGGGCATATTTCTTTCATCTTGGTGAGAGCATGTGATATCACTTTATTATTTTCTCTCAATTACCATTCATTGGAGTGACTATTTTTATTGGGTTTAATTTCTTTGTGAGAGTGTCACTACTTCCAGTGAGATTTTGGGGTTTGACATGTCATTCTTGAAAATAGCTATGACAAATTCTACTGGGCTGATTCATGTGGATGGTTGATGTGGGTGTAATGTTTCTTTAGACTGTAGATAATGCTTATACTTTTATTTGATTACTATCATTAGTATGATTGAATAAACATGATTGTTAAAATTTTTTTTTTTTTAAAAAATCATTTTGGATTTGAATTTTTTTTTTTCGCTTTATTTGCTAGGGATTAGCAATAAGCTGGTTGGGGGGGTGTGTTGAGTTATAGAAAATGTATATTTATAAAGGAGAAAATTGTCATTTTACACTTCAAGTTCCACTAACATTCATACTTTTATGTATTTAAATTTGTTGTCATTTAATTATGTGTGTTGTATTATAATTAAGTATTTTATGTATTTCAGGGGCACCATAGTCATTTCACAATGAACGAGAGATTAGACGGCAAAACAGACATCACCTTTGAACTCAGGACGGTCGAAAACCTTAGGAGGAGCATAAAAGGAAAAATAGTACTATTCACATGTACGGTACTGTTCACGACTCTGTTCACGACACTGTTCACATAGACGGATCGATGACGTGACATTGACCGATGATGTGGCATTGACTGATGAGGTGTCACGATCCTGTTGGATTAAAATTCTTATGTACTGTTGATTGATGACGTAGCAGCATATCAGTGGACCAAAAATCTCGCGTACGGTACATGCATTACACAAGATTATTTTCAACCAAACCGCGTCACTGTTCAAGCCGGGTCAAACCGTGTTACTGTTCAAACCGCGTGGTCAAACTGCATATTGTTGACTGATGACGTGGCGCAATCCTGAACGTCCGAAATATTTTTGATCCGATGGCCATGATTTACTCAATGTATCTATAAAAAGGGGGCTCTTCCCCCCTAATTGGATAACTTTGAATCCATTTTTAGACTCCATTTTATGTAATTCATTCTCCATCTTGTATTTTCTACGTATTTTAATAAATTCCTATTTTACCCTTAGTTCAATTATGAGTAGCTAATTTTCTTTCAAGCTTGGGATGAAGGTGAAGTCTCAACATGTGTCATGGGCTTTATTTGGTAAATTTACTTTCTCTTCCCCTATAATTTTTGTGGATGATTTGATTTTTCGTCGACAAATAATAATAATCTTGTCTAGATACCACCTTGGTTTCACCGGCTCTCTAGTACAAGGTTATTATTATTTGGCACGATAAGCCCTTTGCACCATATTGATTAGAGTGAGGTTCATGAAGTGTGGATACCCCCCTCATGATTTAATTGACACTAATAAGGAATATTTAGCCCATGGTGCATATTGATACGGATCCAGATACCCAAGTGCTTCATTTTAATAGATTTCTCTTCAATTTATTATCGCCATTTTAATTTAAGTTTTAGAATATTCCAAATCATTTCCACCACAAATCCAACCACCCTCATACAGAATTAATTCTACATATAATTAAAATCCACGTCCTCGTGGGATCGACACTCGTCACCATTGATCTATTCTACAATAGATTCGTGCACTTATGAGTTCAATAAAATTTGCACAACAGTAAGCAACATGATAATGGCGAAGTAAAATGGATGGTGTGGAGATTGATTGGTTCTTAATCAAATCTCCAAGTGGGAGAATGTAAAAATTAATGACTATGAAAGCCAATGGCTTTGATAGGCCAAATTCAAAGATAATGGCTGTCAAAGCTACCAATCTTTAAAAAAAAAAAAAATGGGAGAATGAACAGTAGCTAAAATTTGGCTATAAATAGAGAGGTTCATTCCCTCACTTGAATCATCCTATTCTTTAGTTTTATTTCCTCTTCTTTAGAGAGAAATTGAGAGTTGAGATTATCAAAAATTTTAAGTTCTTGTTTTAGTGATTTGAGAAGTTGGGTGTATTGAGGTTCTAGGTAGTGAGCCAAAAATATTATAATGCTTGTAATCATAATTTTACTAGTAAAGTATTTCCTTATGTCTTCACCCGTAAATGTAGATTAAAAGCCTAACTATGTAAATTCTGGTGTTCTTGTGTGATTTTGTTATCTCATTATTTCTCAATTTTCACTTTGGTTGCGTGTCTACTTCACCCATCAATTTTTAAACATATTGGAATCCTGTAATCTTTTATTCATGATATACCCAAGATAATACCATATGCTGATATATAGAATCATTAATTCAGTGCAATAATTATGTCCTTTAGTTTCTCTTATAAACTGTTTTGACCAACACAACAGTCTATAAAAAATTTTTATACATCATTTCATTTTCATTACTGAAATAGTATTAGAAAAAAATACACTTTTGAAAAATAAAGGTAACATTTTTGACAAGTAATTAACAAGTTTTGATTCACATAGGTCTCCAATGATCAATTTATGAAAGAGCAAGTCACATTTACTAGAGACCTGAGTATAGTAAAACCATATTAATTATAAGAGAGATGAAAATGGATTAAAAAAAGATAAGACCTAAATCATCGTAGACAAAAGATGGATATATGTCCTCTTATATGTCCTCTTCAAGCACCCACAGAGACGTATATGTTGCATCAAAATCATCCGTCACGCATAAGCCCTTCTCTGTAAATGGCAGCTCTAAAAAATAGTGGTGTTTTTCAAATAAAATATTGTTATCATCTAGAATCGGAGTTTGATGAAGAGAAATGATCAACATATTTGCAGCCGTCAAGATCTGATGCTCCCGAAGCATTATTGCAGCCGTCAATTAGAACCAACAACTACAATAGTAAGAAGAAGGGTTATTTTGATAATTTTTAAAATGTAGCGGAGTTCGTAATTAGTTCAAAGTATAAGGATTAAGCAGTAATTACCCCTGACTAAAGCAAGAAATCTCCCAAACCTGAAGAGTCCAAACGTAGTTGCACAACACAATGATAAATGTTGTGACAAAAAACCAATTAGAAAAAGAACTTGTAAGTAGAAATAAAAGAACCCTAATTTTCTAACTCTCAAAACATGATCTCATATCTCACTGCCTTGCCCAAACTGTCGTCATCTAGTCTTCGCGGTCGTCGCTTTGCCTTTGCCTCCCCTTGCGATCGTCATCCAGTCTTCATGATCGTTATCTCTCATTCGTCGTAGCGGTATCGCCTCTCATTTGTTGCGGTCATTTCGCTTCAGCTCTCATCGTTGCTCGTCATCATCGTCCAGGCGACCATCAGCCACCGTTCTTTTCATTCATAATAAAGATAAAAGATAAGAAGTGAGGTATGTGCGATAGATGGCTATTTTCGTATTAGATTTGAAATTTTTTGACATGTGTTATCTCTTTATTTCGTGAATTGTAGAAAATGAGGGAATCAGGTTGTAATTTAATTTTTTTATTATAAAAAAAAGAGTGATTAATTTCTTGATTTTTATATTTTTAGATCAGATCTATAGAAAATCGATTAAATGATTGATGAAAGAACCAATAAATTAGAAAACAAAAACCCTAAACTTTATTTACAAGTGTGAAATGCATCTTTGATGGTCAATAATTAAAATTAATCACTTTTTTTTTGTAGGTACCGTGAGTATAATATAGACAAAGAAAGAAGGCGTAGACATAGATCGTGTTCCCATTCAAGTGACAGATTGAGGAATCGACCTAAATCTCTCTCTCCTTCTCGTGCTCTTTCCAAAAGGTATAGAACAAATTAATTTAAATGTGGTCGTTGAGGTGGTGAAACTGTGAAAGTTCTTTGTTAATTATTGTATGGGGAAAGGCTTTACATGTTCAACTTTTGAGATATGTTATCTTCATTATGTGAACAGATAAAATTAGGATAAGTATGGCGTTTATGTCTTTGTTAATTATTTCTTTTACCTTTTCTATTTTATCTGCAGCAAGCGGAGCAGTGGCATTGATATGGCACCACTAGCTGCAGTCATACTACCTAGTGTTGTTGTTCCAGGTTCGCCTCCAGCCTCTTTTCTAAATATGTACAATCTCCTATTGACTAGTTAATAAAACTAGAATTTTTTTCATCTAAGAGAAGAATTAGTTCATCGCAGAAATTTAGTTATTTCATCACATAAATTTTATCATTTTTTTTCAATTTTACTTCATTCACTTATAACTTTTAGTATTGTTTGGGAAAGTTGTTCATTTTAATTTTTATCTAATGGATTTCTATGGAAACTGAGAACCGTTGTTGTGTTGTTTGGCTATTGTGTGTGGTTATTTTTCTTGTGTTTTGTGTCTATCAGTTGGGTAAGAAGGCAACATTGAACTACATGTCCCACTGTGCTACCCATGGGCGTGACTAGCTAACATAAATTTTATCTCTAATGAAGAACCTATGCTTTGATTGGTTGGATCTCGTTAGCTTTCAACTGGCAACAGTTGTCATTGGTAGACTTACACATATTTCCCTAGCATCTGTAGGTGATGGAATTCATTTCTTTCTTTCTTTCTTTATTGAGTATTTAGGTATGAATTAGGCCTCTATAGTCTTATCACAATGTAGTTCCATGCTTTGAGATTTGTGACTCTTAAGATTTAGTAGCAATGTGTGTGTAAAGTTATCAGCCATATAACTCATCCTTATCCTTTACTTGCTTCATTTCTTATTACAATACAGGGCAATTGCCTCGTGTACCTTCAACAGTTCAAGAAATGGTACAAAACATGTAACCTTTTAGAGCAACATAAGTTTACATTTTTCACAAATAGTTATTTAGAAATTATTTCCTTTGAGTTATCATTTGTATATGTGTGCTGCTTATTAACTATTATTTCTGCATGTTTATATGCTTGAAGATCTGTTTCTGTTATTCAAAATTCTTTGTGGGGTAGCTAAAATACTAGAAAGATTGAAGATAGACTATTTGTGGGAATGGTTTGATGATGTTAATGGTTCTTACCTAGATAAGTGGCCACTGTTACTTTGGCAAAAGAAAAGGGGGGGGGGGGGTGGGAGGGGTTAGGAATTAGTAATTTGGATAACAAAAATCAGGCTCTTTTAGCAAAATGGTTGGAAATTTCCTCTTGAGAAAGATTATCTATGGCAAGAAGCAATAAGAAACAAAGACTAGTTTTGAAGAAAAAATGGCTAATCACGAAATAAAAAATGGCTATATGCAAATGTTATCAAAAAATTAAGGTTGATGCTATATAAAAGCTTTTTAATAGTATTTTCGTTTATATAGTCAATTTTATTTCTAAATGCAAATGTTGATTGTGATTGATTTGTTTATGTTTTACTCTATTTTTAGATAAATGTTTGAGAATCTCCTAATCATTATTTATTTCATGACACGAGAACCTGATGGGAGGGCACTTTTATGCTATTCGTATTTCAAAGGATGGGCTTTGATTTTGATCAATTCATTTGTTGACTTTCTGAACTTGGTTTCCTTTATAAAAGGTATGTAGTACCTGTTGTTATTTTGTTTATATGTCAATTGTCACTCATGTGCTCTTATTATTTCATTTATCATCATTATAGTCAATGTCTTAGAGAAGTGCAATGTGGTCTATTATACAAATTGAATGTGCAATAAGGTCTGCTATATTTTTGCCTTCTTGTTAACAAAGCTTTAAGATTGAATAGATTAGATTAAGGAAGTGATTGTTGATTAGTTTATAATAGAGCATTTGTGATAGCTTTTAACTAGCCAATAAAGTCAATTGATATATGTAGATAGAGCAACATACTTGTGTTGAAACTAGATGTTACATTGAAAACTTGTTTATTTGCGACTAGCTTATGAATATTTCTACTTTGGAACAATTTTTTTTTCTTTTTTAGTTAATTGTTGTTTTTTATTGCTTGTTAATTATTGTTGCGGTTGGAAATTGGGAACCATTTTCTTTAATTTTCCTTGCATTCCTTTGCAGATATCGATAATGTGCTTAAAGAGTTTCTTCCTCAACTTTCCATGTATCTTAATCTATCCAGTCCGCTGAATGAAGATGTCGTTGGTGTGATAATGTACCATCGCACTACATATGTTTAGAAGAGTGAAAGGCAATAATATTTCTCAATTTAGCTTCTAGATTTTTTAAATTTAGCCCAAAAATTCAGCTACAAATAGAAAGAATTTAATTGAATGATAAAAATTTTCATGTATAGATTATTCTATTATGAACAAAATGTCTTGTTTATTGAAGTCTTTAGAATGTGTTATATGTACTAATAATATTTGAATATATAATGAAAGATTTTCAATATAAATTGAGTTTGTTTTTGTTATTTCATACTACCTTTTAATTTTATCAACAAATCAATGGGTAACATGTCATTTTATATATTTTTTTAAATAGTAAATCAAATATTGATACCATGGTAACAGTAATCACAAACACTGATATAGTATTATAATATTCTGATATTATGGTGTCATGATTTTGATAATACTATAGTAACAATAATTACTGACACCACTTACAAGTGTTACTCTTTTTCTGACTGCCAGATTACTGACACAATTAACAAGTGTCACTGAAAGTAATTAGTGACACTATTCTAATGTCAGTAAATACCATTTTTCTAGTAGTGCTCTCTGATAAGACATATATTAATAGGTCTATGAAAATATTCATTTTGCTTCTTTAAAACGAAAGCAGTATGTTTTATTTTATTTTATCACTATCAAGAGAACAACTGAAATACAACTGGGTTCGATTGAAAAAAGAGGAGGATAAAAATTCACAAAACTGAAATTATTTGGGTAATAAATGAATTTTATTAATATTTTATACTACAACACTCACGGCCCACCCTTCTTTTCTCTCTTCTAATTCTTCACTCTGCACTTAATGCAACAACAAGGAACTTATGGGTGTTTATAGTATCCTAAAACTAATAAAAATACAAATATTAAATTACAAAAATTTAACAACCACATTTTATAAATATTTCTAAATATTCAAGAAATATCTAGACTTAAATATTTTTACCTCCATTAGATATTTTCTAAATTAGAACTATCTCTCATTCTCTACACAACTCTTGAATCTTCCATGGACTGGGCTTTAAACTTGGGCTTAGACAAATTTAATTGGTTAGTATCATGAAATTAGTGTTGGACTTTTTAACACTCTCCTCAACACCAATTTTCATCCTTCGATCCATATTTAGTTACTGGTTGAACTTTTCAAATTTCCCAGTACTAAGACGTTTTCTAAACAAATTCGCAACTTGATTGTTTGTCTTGGCGTACCATATCACAACTTCATCTTGTACGACCTTTCCGTTGATGAAGTGATAATGGACCTCTACATGCTTAGTTCTTGCAAGGAAAACTAGACTTTCCACCAAGCTGATTGCCGATTGCCGATTGATAATCGGAATACAATGGTACTACAAAATCTATTGGTCGGTGTAAATCATCATCAACTGCATCAACCAAGTGCTTTCTTGAGCTGCCATTGCTGCTACTCTATACTATACTTTTGTGGTTGATAATGATATAGTTGATTGTCTCTTATTACACCAAAAAACTGCTTTAAACCCAATTCAAAAACATACCCAGTAGTTGATCTTCTTGTATCATGATCTCTGGCGTAGTCAACGTCACAATAGCCAGTTAACTTGCAACTTTCACCTTTCTTGTATAATAGACTGTAGGTGATCTTCTTGCTGTTGACTACGTCTCAAAATGGGTAGAAGCAATTCCATGTAGAACCAATGATCACAAGGTGGTGATAAGATTTTTGAAAAGCAACATTGTTTCACGCTTTGGATTCCCTCGAACAATAATCAGTGATGATGGTGCCCACTTTTGTAACAAAGCATTCAAAGCTCTTTTGACAAAGTATTCAATCACTCACAAAGTGGCAACCCCATATCATCCGTAAACCAGTGGCCACGTTGAGATCTCCAATCGAGAAATAAAGCACATATTAGAAAAGACGGTGAGGCCAGACAGAAAAGATTGGTCATTAAGACTTGATGATGCATTATGGACATATAGAACGACTTTCAAGACCCCGATTGGGATGTCACCCTACAGGCTAGTGTATGGAAAAGCTTGCCACCTACCTGTGGAACTCGAGCATCGTGCATATTGGGCCATCAAGAAATTCAACTTTGACATGCAGCAAGCCAGCTCAGAAAGAAGAATACAACTGGCAGAACTTGAAGAAATTCTCAATGATGCATACGAAAATGTCAAAATTTACAAGTAACGAATGAAAGTCTTTCATGACAAGCACATTATGAGAAAATCTTTTACTCCAGATCAGAAAGTGCTTTTATTCAATTCTCGCTTGCACCTATTCCCAGGTAAGTTACGCTCTCGATGGTCTGGTCCCTTTATTGTTCATACTGTTTTTCCACATGGGGCAATTGAAATTAAGGACCCAAAGAACGGTGTCACGTTTAAAGTTAATGGCCAAAGATTAAAGCCATATCTTGAGTACCAACCACATGGAGAAGACACCGAAATAAATTTGAGTGACCCACCAGATTTGAATTGATTTTTTTTCTTTTCGTTGATTTGATTTTTCTTTCTTTCTTTTTATTTGCTAATTGAAATTATTTTTGCATAAGTGTGTTTGTTTTACCATTAAGTTTTTTTTCTTATCATTGTTAATCATGAGTACCATACTTAGACCGTTCCTCCTGAACATTCTTAAACCACTTCAACGTGTCAAAACTCATCTAAAAAAGCAGATTCAATTTTGTAAAACACAACGCATTTGGGCTCTACAACCACCAGAGTTAGTAGCCTATGTTGAGAATCTAGAAAGCCAACTCCGAGATATTGAGAGAAGTGTTTACGACATCCAGTTGGAGCTTGAGGTAAATTCAATAAGAGGACGATTTTAATTTTCTTTGTGTGTTTTGATTTGCTTTTCTGTTTGTGTGCTTTAGTTTGTTACCCCGGTGAAGTGGCGAATAACGGTACTCCGTGACAATCAAGTTGGTTACTTCAGTTTCCCATAATAACTGACATTCTGAGGTGAAAGTATGGACAGAAATGAGATTCTAGCGAAGCTTCACAAGCGATTCCCTTCACTTCCTCAGAATGTCCTCCTTACGATCTATAAAGCTCGGTTCGAACGCATGCGATTACTAATGAGGAATAACATACCTGCTAACATCTATTGGTTAATCGAGGCTAAAGTACGATCGGCAGGTGAGTTACCTCCAAAATTTATTGCATACATGCCTAATTGTGGTAAAGGAAATTATGCAAGAAAACGACGAGCTCGAAGAATTTCTGTTGCTTGTTATAAGTGTGCCAGAATGAGTTGCGAAAAAAACCCATGTTCTTTAGGAATGGTGTCTGATAACAGGGAAGATAAGATTCAATTCATTAGGGATGGCTTGAATAAGGAGTCATTGGATGATATCCTTCTGTCTCTTGAAACGCATCCCAGTGGATATATGCAAGAAGCGATTCTCCAGTTATGACCATTATTCCAGAAAGAGCATGCACGATATAGTCTCGGGAATCTGACTATAAACAACCATGTTTGCCAGTTTATAAGAAAACTGGATGGGAAGCCCATCCTCGACCCATAGAGGGTGTTCAAGCCGTTTCTGGACATAAAACCAGAGGAAGATGTGAGCCACAGTCGCAACTACCTGTAAATATCCTTTTACTTCACTGTTATTTTATCTTTTGCATTATTGTCTTTAATAATTTTATTTTATCATTATTTCTTTTTTTTTTACTGTTTCCTTTTTGACTCGCGAGCCATGTGCTTTACGCGTTATTTGACACTGACATGCTACCTCATACACAGTTGTGACACACTGTCACCAAGACTCTTAAATGTGATTTCTTTTGTCAAACACTCACAAATTATTTTTGAGAAGTATCCCAATGGCAGCTACTCCCAATAGACAATTCAAGAACATTTGTGTGCTTTCTGGATTTACCAATGGCAAACATAAAGAGTTCGTTGAGGCAGCCATAGATCTTGGTCGAAGCATAGCAGCGAGAAAATTACACTTGGTGTATGGAGGAGGTAACCGAGGGTTATCAAAAATGGTCTCAGAAGCAGCTTTTATCAGAGGAAGTCAAGTGTTAGGCATCATCCCAAGAGTCCTAAAACCATTGGGCAATTCGTCTGACTCATCAACTGGAGAAGAGTTAGTCGTCTCAGGTATGGAAGAAAGAATAACTGAAATGCTTAATCATGCTGATGCTTTTATTTTCCTTCCAGGAGATCTTGCAACACTAGAGGCACTTATCACACTAGCATCTTGGGCCCATCTGCACATTCACTAAAAACCCATTAGTTTGTTAAATGTCAATAACTTTTATGATGGCTTTATCGCATTTCTTAACCATGCAATAAAAAACTATTTCATTCATTCTAATGTGAAAAAAACTTTTTATTTGTGCTCACACTGCTAATGAGCTACTTGATCTGTTACAAGCTTATAAACCGGAGCCAGGCCCCTGGACCTTTGTGTTGGAGCGCCAAAATAATGATGGTAACAGTAGCCGCAGTAAGAAGTACAAATTAGATTTAACTCTCCGCCTGTAAATATTTTTTTCTGTGTTGCACAACCCAGGTGATGTCTTCTAAACTCTACTTCTTTCCTTTACAACATTGAGGACAATGTTTCGTTCTGGTTGGGGGGAGGGAATAGTCGACAATTGTGGAATCTTGGTTAAGTTTTTACTAATTTTTTGTTGTAGAAACTAACTGTTGCTAACCTTTTGTGTTGAAGATGGCCGAATATGGAGTGTAGTGACTCTAGAAACGCATCTTCATCGTTTGAAAAAAAAAAAAATTCAGACATTTTCATTTTTCTTTCTTATGTTTTGATGTTTATTTGTCTTCTTCTTTTTAATTTCGCCTTTATAAATATACACTTTCAAATTTTTTTTTGAGTCGAAGATGGCTGAATATGGAGTGTAGTGCCTCTAGAAACGCATCTTCTTAGTTAAAAAAAAAAAAACATTTCTTTTTCTATCATTTTAAGTGTAACTTTTCTAATTAGTTTTTTTTTGCATCATTTTCACATTTCTACATGCATATTTTCCTTTCATGTTTAGAATAGGTTGGGGGGTAGAATGTTGTTTAAAAAAAAAAATTGTGTGATTTGTTTTAACATTGGATGACATGATTAATTTCAAATTTTAGTATTTGTATTATCTTTGGTCTTAAGTGATGTTACGTTATGTTTGCTACTTTACATGTTGATGCCAGAGACAAATATGAGTAGCTTGAAGGAATGAACATGTCATAAATAAGTGCCAAGTGAGTTTTTGAGCCTATCATTTTTCTTGGAGAGTAACCATTTTGCCCATTCTTTATACAGCTTAGCAGTTTATTATTGTATACACGATCTCTAGATTTCTTTTGAGTTAACCCTTAAAAAATTAAAAAAAAAAATGTGTGTTGCTACATTTGGAGGCCCATCTAACTAGTAGATATGGAAGATTATTTAGAGCCCTAAAAGACGATGGAAAGGCCATTTTTTGATCCGTTTGAGCCTTTCTAGCCATCCCTTTTGTGAAATATCCATAGTTAACCATTTTGAGCCTTTAAAAAAAAAAAACCTTTTATTTGTTAAACTTATCATCTTGACCCACTCCGATTTGGAGTATTACCCGATATCTTATAAGTTCCATCACCTATTTATGTTTGAGAAAAATGTAAATAAATATTTTGTATAGTGAAGTTATGCCCAACAAAAGCAAAAAAAAAAATTTGTTGTTTCAAAAAAGAAAAAAATAACAATAATATGATAAATCCACCTTGCAACTTCTAAAAAAAATTCCTCTGTATTTTTCTCAAACATACACTTTGTTTTCCTTATTTCCTTTCTTTGTTAGCCATGTCCCTAGCCTACGTTACGTCCTAATAAAAGTCCTTCTTGATTTTAGGGAACTATAGTCTGAAGTAGAAGCTAGTTATATGGGCTAAAAAGATGTAGTGATGCATAAAAAAATTTAAATGAATAAATAAATTGGGTTGACTAGCATTTTTTATTTGACTTGAGATCGTATTATTTCTAAGTTGAGGGCATATTTCTTTCATCTTGGTGAGAGCATGTGATATCACTTCTTGATTATTTTCTCTTAATTACCATTCATTGGAGTGACTATTTTTATTGGGTTTAATTTCTTTGTGAGAATGTCACTACTTCCAGTAAGACTTTGGGGTTTGACATGTCATTCTTGAAAGTAGCTCTAACAAAGTCTACTGGGCTGATTCATGTGGATGATTGATGTGGGTGTGATGTTGCTTTAGACTGGAGATAATGCTTATACTTTTATTTGATTGCTATCATTAATCTGATTTAATAAACACGAGTGTTTCCAAAAAAAAAAAAAAATCATTTTGGATTTGAATTTTGTTTTCGCTTTATTTGCTAGGGACTAGCAATAAGCTGGTTGGGGGGTGTGTTGAGTGTTAGAAAATGTATATTTATAAATGAGAAAATCGTCATTTTATACTACAACCTTTACTAACACCCTTACTTTTATGTATTTAACCTTCTTTTGATTTAATTCCGTGTGTTTTATTTTAATTAAGTATTTTATGTATTTTAGGGGCATCATAGTCATTTCACAATAAACGAGAGATCAAATGGCAAAACGGACATCACTTTTGAACTCAGGACAGTCGAAAACCTTAGGAGGAGCATAAAAGGAAAAATAGCACTGTTCACATGTACGGTACTATTTACGTGTATGGTACTGTATACGTTACTGTTCACGACACTGTTCACATAGACGAACGATGACGTGGCATTGACCGATGATGTGGCATTGACTGATGAGGTGTCACGATCCTGTTGGACTAAAATTCTTATGTACTGTTGATGGTGACGTGGCAGCATATCAGTGGACAAAAATTCTCGCGTACGGTACATGCATCACACAGGATTATTTTCAACCAAACCGCCTTACTGTTCAACCTGGGTCAAACTATGTTACTGTTCATCCACGTACTGTTGACTGATGACGTGGCGCAATCCTGAGCGTTCAAACTGTTTTTAATCCGATGGCCATGATTTACTCCATGTATCTATAAAAAAGGGGCCTCCTCCCCCCTAATTTGATACCTCTGAATCTATTTTTGGACTCCATTTTCTGTAATTCCTTCTCCATCTTGTATTTTCTACGTATTTTAATAAATTCCCATTTTGCCCCTAGTTCAATTATGAGTAGCTAATTTTCTTTCAAACTTGGGTTGAAGGTGAAGTCTCAACATGTGTCATGGGCTTTATTTGGTAAATTTATTTTCTTTTCCCCTCTAATTTTTGTGGATGATTTGACTTTTCGTCGACAAATAATAATAATCTTGTCTAGATACCGCCTTGGTTACACCGGCTATCTAGTACAAGGTTATTATTATTTGGCACGATAAGCCCTTAGCACCATATTGATTAGAGTGTGGTTCATGAGGTGTGGATTCCCCCCTCATGATTTAATTGGTATTAATAAGGAATATTTAGCCCATGGTGCATGTTGATACGGATCCAGATACCCAAGTACGTCATTTCAATATAATTCTCTTCAATTTATTCTCGCCATTTCAATTCCAATTTTAGAATTTATTCTCGCCATTTTAATTTAAGTTTTAGCATATTCCAAATCATTTCCACCACAAATCCAATCACCCATTTACAAAATTAATTCTACACACAATTAAAATCCACCTCCTCGTGGGATCGACACTCGTCACCATTGATCTATACTATAATAGATTCGTGTGCTTGCGAGTACATTAAAATTTGCACAACAACTGTGAGGGCTAGCTCCTCTTCCTCAATGGCAATTGATGCTTCGGCTTCCCATTCCTATCGTCACTATCCTTTTTTCTTACTCTCTTTAAATTTTTTCTTAGACCAACAATCTTTCTCTATATGGTCCCTCTTTCCGCAATTGTAGCAATACCCTTTGAACTTTTTCTTTAGCTTGTATTGGCCACCATTTCTGCGATTCCTTTGTGCTCCCTCTATCTGTGAGCTATCTTCTTATTGATGACCTATTGACATATCAACAGCTCCTTTAGATTCTCTACCACTATGTCATCTGAAACGATGTCTCTTCTTATAAGTGAATAACGCTTCTTCGTCATTCATTATTGAGGCCCCGCTCATTTTCCTTTCAATTGCTTCTTAATTAGCAAGCAAGTTTTCAAATTCCTCAATGGTTGTTGAGTTGGCTAACCTTGGACATCTGTAATAAAACTCTTAAACTCGAGCCTCAAACCGTCGACAATAATTCTCTTCATTCTAGATTTAGAAATTGTAATAATAAGATCTAGCTCAGAAATTTCATGGCATAAAAAAATGACTATACTAGGGTGTATGAAAAAATAAAACATAATTGACTTTTTGTTAAAATATTAAGGTTATAATAATAACTTTAAAAATGTGTTGTGGCTTATTTAATACGTTGCTTTAAAAAAGCAACCCGCTCCTTTCTTTTAAAAGCTGCTATCAAAATGAAAAAACTTAGTGTCTGCTTGATATGCCTTATCTAATGGCCATAAGTGATTATTTTATCATATAAGCTCTTTTCAATTTTTTTTTATTTAATTGTCCTTTTAATAAACCTTTTGGAGATTAAATGCCCTCAAAATAAATGTATCCCCTCGAAATTAAACATAGATTAATTAATCTCTTACTTTAAATCAATCGTTTATTTTACCAACAAGAGGCCATGTATTTTATTAGTAAGAGACCAAACCAACATGGCTTTTCTTTATAAATCAAAATAAGACATATTGGTTATAATTAGTTATGTATCCCAACTTCACTAACATATTTCTCAAAAATTAAGGAGGACTAAACTGCTCAAAATTGAAACTATTTAGGTAATAGAAAAATTTTACTAAACTGAAAGACTTTATTAATATTTTACAAGAAAGACACTACAATACTCAGGGCTCACTTTTCTTTTTCTCTTCTAATTCCTCACTCTTCACTTGACGCCTATAAGACAGTGCTTAGGGGTTTTTGTAGTAACCTCATTAGATATTTTTAGATTAAAAATATCTCTCATTCTCTACACAATTCTTGAATCTTCCATGAATTGAGCCCTCAACTTGAGCTTGGACAAATATAATTAGATTGCATTATGAAATTGGTATTGGACTTTTAACATAATTGGGATGCATAATATATATTTAAATTGACGTGGCATCTAACATGTCTTCTTGATAGTTGATGCAAAATTAACACATTAATAGTAAGTGCTAATGGCCAATTCCTCGTGGACTTGGAACAGAGTGCAAAATTCGATGATCTTCGTTCTTGGTAGTGTTAGCTTGAAGAGCAAAGAGACACTCAGCATCAGCAGCAGCGACCATTTCATAATGACTTTTGGGGATTATGGCACTTAGAACCACACCGTCCTTCAAATTCAAGCAAGGCACCTCTGTCTTCTGCCTGCTCAATAACTTTCTAGCTTCCAAAGATGGAAAATTGAAAACTAAAGCTAAGACGAAGACAATCAGAAAAATAGAGTTGAAACGAGCCATGGATGTAGATTAATATGGAACAAACTTAGATATATACTATAATTTTGAGGATGAGTTTAAGTTAACGAATGTGTACGTGGGATAGTGAGTATTAGTGGATATATTTATATGTGTGCGTGTGTGTGTGCGCGCGCACATATATAGCTTTGAGAAAGGAGAGGCGTGAGGATAAAGAACTAAGGTTAATTAGCTAGTAGCTCAAGTCATCAATTTTTAAATTTTCAAAGGTATATAATTTGGGTTAGGTACATTTGACTATGCAGCCGGCGGCCAATAATATTGCTAGTAAGAACTGGTTTCATCCATGCATGCATGATTCTCCTATTGCTGCCTGCAAACACCTAGAATTTTGCATACATATTCAACAGTTCAAAATATATTGATTGATTCAATTGGTAATATATCTTTTCACTTTGAATATATAGTGCATGAAATAAGACAGGGTGTGGGGTGACTTTGATATGGTACCTTGTGTTAAATATGATGGATTTTGGCATATAATAAATTATTGTTAAATCGATATATATACTATTCAGAAAAGAAAAATATAACTTTTTTTTTCTCTGTATTATCTTTTTGTGCATACAAATTTTCATTTTTGTAAAACATGTTAACTTCCTCTTCTTTCAAAGGAACAAATTTTCAGCAAATACATTATTATTTGTTGGGCTGAATATATATGTCACGTATCATTATCGAATAACAGTTGATCTCTTTGGTAATAGTATATTCAGTTAACGGTAACATTATATTTATGTGGCTTGAGTGTAAGACTTTACTTCCATAAGCCGATCAGGAGTCAAAGAATCAAGTAGGCAGGATATTTTATTGACTTTTTTCAGGCAATTCTTTTTCATGAAGTGTTCGCTAAAATTATGACATTTAATACTCATTATTCAGTAATTGAAAAAAGATATAATTTGTAAGAAATCCATATGTTGTGATTCTAACAAACCCTGGTTGGGTTGATCAGCACCTCCTCTTTTTAACTCTAAGCTGAAGTGTCAAATTGTGGGATTGAGTGGGATTGTGTTGAGTTTTGGTTGTATTGTATATAGTATTCAAGTAGCAGTTGATCTCAAATAATTAAGTTCATGTTGGAGGCTCCAACAACAAAAGTAATGATGGACACTACAAAATTTTAACCAAATTGAAATTCATTACCCAATCTTAGTCTGTGGTATTTCAAGAATAAGCTTAATACACAGGCTGGTATAGAGGCATCCACAACATCTATAATAGGTAGAATGGTGAATCGTTAAGTCCAAATAGGGTAAGTGAGCATAATAGAGCTCAAGGGAAACCTTGCTAAATAGATAACACATGAATGGGGTCTTTACTCAATAATTATTACCTTTTGTTTCCAGAACATCAATATAGTGGTTCCGATTTCAACTTTCCAAAAAAATTCAAATTAGGAGATGACTGGCTAGCTGTAGTTGAATTCCCTACCTGCAAATCATAAGATGAATATGAAACATCTAACTGGCATGACAGGCCAAATGAATATCTCCCATGAAAATTACTTCACAAACCATTCAGAACTGCAATAACTTTCTTATTGAAGCTACCAAAGTTATACAACTTGACCTCTCTAATGTATTATCACTTCCTTCCACAAACGAAAATGAACAAGGTGGCTGGTGCGCTAAAACCTGTGCACACTAAAGAAACTACAGACTTGTGCATGGTGATTGGTGAAAGTACAGAGTCGTATGTAGAGATATTTGCCTTTGGAAAAAATTGAGACTTTAGCTAACACATCCAGCCAAAAAGAAGATATGTTTTCACTTCTAACCCTGAAATATTAGTAATCAGAATCTCAAATTTAGGGCCTAATCAAGGATTCAACAAGTTGAGAGGCCCTTGAGAACCTGTCATCCTTACACATCTAAGAAATCACAGTCCTCCATGTATCAAAATCAATAACATTCCCTTTCGTCAGGGTATTCAAAACCGTCCAAAGAACCTCCACATTCTCCATCTCACACAGCTGATCCACAAATAAATGTATGCGAGCAGAGCGCGGTACAAAACCTTTCAAAGGCATCTCATCCAAAATTAAAGCAGCTTCCTCAGCTGCATCCCATCACATAGCCCATCAAAAAGTATCCTATAAGAAACAACATCAGCATTACAAATTTTGTCTAGGCATATCCTCGGACAATTCTTCTGTCTCACTGCATTTTCCCTTCTTACACAACCTACCAAGTATAACCAATCTCATAATTCTTGAAAACTGTAAATGCTGCTTCAAAATCCTCTTTTTACGAAACCCACTATTTTAAAAAATGTCTGAAATTAATAAAATTTCAGACTTCAGACATTTATCAAACAACCTCTTACTCTTACCCCATGTTTGATTGAAAAAATGGATAGGAGAGGAAAATAATGGAAAAGGAAGAGAGAGAGAAAAAAAAATGAAAAAAGATAATGAATTGTTAGAAAAGCTATTAGCCAGCAATTCAAAATAAAGAAGCAACACAAGATGAAGAATAAAAAGAGAGAGCAATATATTATAGAGTGATTTTATTCATTCAAAGTGTGTACAAAACAAAGAGATAAGCTCTCATTTTCTAGTTACATAATCACTCCATGAAATAAATGTAAAAATTATGGATCATAATTCCTTGTGAGATAGTGGGAGTTATAGGGAAGCTAAATGTTGCTAATGGGAGATAGTGGGGAAACTAAGAGATATATGTTATGAACATCCACATTTATTTTAATAAATTCATAACACTCCCCCTTGGATGTTCATTACAAAGAATATGCCTCATTAAAACCTTTACTAAAAAAAAAAACCCTTAGGAAAAAATTAGTAAAGGAAAAAGAGTACATTATTCATTGATGTCTTGAATAATTTTGGAGATATAAAGTTGCCTCATTAAAACCTTACTAGGAAAAATCCTATGGGATAAAAACCTAGTGAGGAAAAAGAGTACAACATATAAAATTTCTTCCAAAATAAATTATTTTCCCTAATAAGTATACTCCCCCTCATCTTGACATAGATTCTTCAAGATTTGGAGAAAAATCTTTGAGTTAACGCATCCCAATTTTGTGTACCAACTTTTTGAATGTCGCCGTTGGTAGGGATTTTGTAAATAAATCTGCAAGATTATCACTTGAGCGTATTTGTTGAATATCTATTTCACCATTCTTTTGAAGCTCATGTGTATAAAAGAATTTGGGTGAAATATGCTTGGTCCTATCACCTTTTATATAACCACTTTTAATTTGGACAATGCATGCTGCATTATCCTCATATAATATTGTAGGGTTATTTTTAATTGATGACAATCCGCATGTTTCTCGAATATGTTGTATCATTGATCTTAACCAAATACACTCATGACTTACTTCATGAATAGTAAGAATTTCTGAATGATTTGAAGATGTTGTAACCATTGTTTTTTTCATTGATCGCCATGATACAACACTATTACCAGAGGTAAACAAATAACCCGTTTGAGATCGGGATTTATGTGGATAAGAGAGATATCCAGCATCTGCATATCCAATTAGTGGTGACTTTGATCCATTTAGATAAAATAATCCCAAGTCAATTGTTCCACGGAGATAGCGAAATACATGCTTTACACCATTTCAATGCCTACGAGTTGGTGCAGAACTATATCTTACTAATAAATTAATTGAAAATGCAATATCAGGTCAAGTACAATTTGCAAGATACATGAGCGCACCAATTGCACTTAAATATGGTATTTCAGGACCAAGAATTGCTTCGCCATCTTCTTTAGGACGAAATGGATCTTTTTCTACATCAAATGATCACACCACCATTGGAGTGCTTAATGGATGGGCTTCATTCATATAAAAACGCTTCAAAACGTTTTTAGTATATGTTAACTGATGTAAGAGTATTCTTGTTAGAGTGCAATTTATGCACTAGTTTTGCATTGTTTACTTCCCTTAATATCGATGTTTTGCACTTAATAATAGTGATTTACTTGTGTTTTACTTTTGTAGGTGTAATTCTATTGATTAGTGATAAAATTGAGCTACAAGATGATGTTTAAGGATGATTGTTCTCTTGGAGAAATTATGAGCGTCAGAAGAACTTTGTTAATAAGGCGTGGGTGCGTGCTGTTAACTGCGGACCTGCAGTTTTTAGTTAAACTTGTTTTGTATTTTTGGTTATTTTTGTAATTACGAATTTAATATTTCAGATATTAGTATTTTATTTTAAATAGAGCTCTAAAGGAGAAGAGAGAGAGAGCATTTAAGGGAGGAATCTATTGTGAAAAAAAGGGATTTTTAGAAAAGAAAGAAACCCTAGATCTAAATTTTTCTCTTCTCTCTATGAAGAACTAAACCTATTATTCTGGTTGAAGGTTAATGAAGCTTTGATTCATCACTATTGTGAGATCTTTCTTATGCTTTAATTGTTTTATTACTTTTTGGATATTTGTTTATTCTCTGAATTATTGTCATGATTATATTTGTTAATTAGATAATTGGCCACTATTTAATTATCAACTTAATCTATTGTCAATTAAAGGATTCATCGTATGAAGATTTTAATGTTTGTAACAAATAACATAGCAGTGAGTTGTGTTATGAGAATAAACAATCTAATTTAAATGAACCATCGTATGTGTTTGTTGATTAGGATTTGGGTCTCTCTGGTTTTTCAGGCTGTCAATTGATTAAATCCTATGATCGTATCTAGGGTTGTCTATTGATTAGGGAAATAACCAATGGTCGTACCTTGGTTATCGACTAGTTAAGGAGAGATTGGCTATTAGAGGGTCTCAGTAGCTATAACCGGTCTATTCATAAGTAGTAATGATTTATATTTGAATAAATTATCAGTAGTCGAATCAAGCTGAGTTAATTCCTTCAACCAGAGCTTTCTCCAATTTGAATTACAACTTTAATTTGCATTCTTGTTATTTTAATTTGATTTTTATTATTGTCAACAATTCCCCCATTTTACGTTTTACATTTTAAAAGGATTCAAATAATTACCAATCTCTGTGGACACGACCCTGCTCAATCACTATACACAATTTATTTAGAGTAGGTATTTATTTTTGCTGGCTTCGACAACCATCAATTCCAGTTGGCAAATACTTAATCTATAAGCCAATACAAAATTTTGTTTTTCTAAGATCTTTCATTTCAAACTCATTTTTCAAACAAAAAGCTGTTTTTGAAAGCTCTTCAAGAGTTCCAATAAGATTTAAATCATCAACATATATTGCAACTATTGCAAATCCAATTTCAGATTTTTTAATAAAAACACAAGGGCAAATTAGATTATTTACATATCATTCTTTCAATAAAGAGTTGCTTAAGCGATTGTACCACGTGCGCCCAGACTGTTTTAATCCATACAAGGATCGTTGTAGTTTTAAAGAATGTAAACTACGAGGTTTTAATTTGTTTACTTCTGGCATTTTAAATCCTTCGGGGATTTTCATATAAATATTTGTATCAATAAAACCATATAAATATGCAGTCACAACATCCATAAGACGCATATTAAGCCCTTCAGAGGCTACGAAACTAATTAGAAATCGAAATGTAATTGCATCCATAACAAGAGAATATGGCTCCTCATAATCAATGCTAGGCCTTTGAGAAAAACCTTGTGTAACTAACCTTGCTTTATATCTCACAATCTCATTTTTCTCATTTTTTTTTCTAAAAAATATTCACTTATAACCAACAGGTTTGACATCTTCAGGGGTCAGGACTACTGGTCCAAATACTTTATGTTTCGCAAGTGAATTTAACTCTGTTTGAATAACATCTTTCCACTTTGGCCAATCATTTCTATGTCGACATTCTTCCACAGTTTTGGGGTCAGGATCCTCATCATCATTTATGATATTAAGAGCCACAGTAAATGAAAAAATATCATCAATAATTATTTCATTTCGATCCTAAGATTTTTCTATACCAACAAAACCAATCATAATTTCATCATTTTGTTTCTCTTTAGGAGAAATTGATAATTTCTCAGTTGTTGGAAAATCTTATTATGAATCAATGGGACAAATACTTTTTGATTATCAATGTCTGTTATTTGATTAGCACGCAATGACTCTTCAGGAGTGCTAATTTCATTTTGTAACTTTTCTTTTGTAACTTTTCTTGTGTTTTCCTCTTCCAGGGAATTTTGTCTTTTGAGCTAATTGGTCTCCCACGTTTCAAATTTACTTTACTTTCATTAGTTTTGTCGTGTTGTCCTTCAAGGATCTCAACACGCGCTGGGGCATTTTCAGCTGGAATATATGATTATGTTATTTTTCTTGAATCAATAAATGCATCAGGAATTTGATTTGCAATATTTTGCAAATGAATGATCCTTTTAACTTCAAGTTCACTTTTATTTGTATGAGAATCAAGATGAGATAATGATGATGCATGCCATGTAATTTCACGTCGTTCATTTACTTTTGTCTTTTCTCCCCCTAACGACGGGAAAATTTGTTCATCAAAATGGCAATCTGCAAATCGTGCAGTAAAAAGATCTCCAGTTAAAGGTTCAAGATACTGAATTATTGAAGGAGAATCGAAACCAACATAAATTCCAAGTCTTCGTTGCAAAGCCATTTTATTTCTTTGTGGGGAAGCTACTGGGACATGCAAATGAGAAATATTTGGTTGTTGGCCAAAAACAAGTTGTGAAGGTGAATATGTATGATAAGAACTTGGTCGAATGTGAATTAATGATGCAGCATGTGGTATTGCATGTCCCCAGCATGCAAAAGGCAAATTTGATCTAAGAATTAATGGTCTTGCAATTAATTGTAAACGCTTAATTAAAGATTCAGCTAAACCATTTTTTGTATGAGTGTGTGCAACAGAATGCTCAACATCAATTCCAATAGACATACAATAATCATTAAAAAATTTAAACGTAAATTGACCAACATTATCAAGTCTAACTTTTTTAATAGGAAAATTAGGAAATTGCACTCTTATTCTAATGATTTGAGCAAGAAATCTAGCAAACGCAACAGCACGACTAGAAAGTAGAGAGACATGTGACCATCTAGTTGATGTATCTATTAAGACCAAGAAATAACGAAACGGTCCACAACTTGGATGTATAGGGCCACATATATCTGTTGGGAAAATATGCTCTTTAAAAGTATATGTGTTTATTTAATTGTAATAAACATTTTTTTCTGATTAATAAAAATAATGAGGTATTTTATGCAAATATCTTAATTGCATTAATATTTTTATTAAAGTCCATTTAATCATATTATATGTATTTATGTGATCACCATGTAGATTCACAGAAGACATAAATACAAGTTATCTTATGATTAAATAAATTTAGTTCGCTGTTGGTAAATAAAGTTGGGCACTTTATTTAGGTATAGACTGTAATAAATTCATTGAATGATTTGTCTTAATCATGTATGAATTTATTGATGTAGTACGACTACATTGAACATGATCACATATGAGATTTAATTAACTTTGTAATAACTGTCAGACTTATTAAATCTCATAGGCATTGATTTTACTGTAATCTTAATCTTGAGTTAATTATGATTTCATGATTGTAATTGTTATTCCATTTGAGTTACCAATGGGCATGACACATACTTGTAGTCTAGATTACCCGGTATCTTGGTGGGAGCATTTATGAGTATTGGAGTTATAGATTAACAATATAGAATTTGTACAACACATCTCTTGATGGGTTTTCAACACTTGATCATAGAATTCTTTGACCAGAGTGTGTCAACATATTTAGTATGTTGAAAATGATCATTAGAGAAAACCAGTAAGTATCAAGGAATAAGATGTTATTAAATTGATTGGACAATTGAGATATCAATTTAATTAACGATGTGGTACAAAGGATTGTGCAGTAAAGAAATCAATGTGGCTTGGGATGAATTATTATTCGAGCATACAATTATGGAGGTCAATTCCAATCTTTTAGTGGAGTAGATTTGGAATTAAATAATTAGGCTAGTTTAATTACAGGTCTAATTGTTATAGCCACTATTGTATGTTCCCAAATGATCCCCGGGTTAGCTCATTTAATTGACTGCATCACTACTGGACTAATAAGTAAGATAACTAGCTATTTGTGTCAAAAGCCTAAATATATCATTTAGTGGGAGGCTCCATTTAATTAGCTTGTGTGTAAGGGGCCTTATGTTATTTTACAAGGTGGGTCCCCTATAGAAAAAGAAAGTAACGTAAGTTTTGTTTGATGATTATTTGGAGCCTATGGTTTTCACTAAAGGGTGATATAAAAGGCTTATTTTCTCTAAAGAAAAAAAGAGAAGCCACTTTATACAGATCAGAGAAAAAGATTTTTCTCTCTATTGTTGAGAGAAAAATTTTCTCGTGCTAGTTGCTTTGGTAGTGATAAAGGCGTCCACACGTCAAGTGCAGCTCGAACCTGCGTCATAACCTGGAAGATCATTGGTGACAGTTCGTGATCTAACAAGCGTGGTGGTGACGGATCGTGATCTAACAGGAGTGGTGGTGGCGGCGGATCGTGATCTAGGAGCCTAAATCATTTCAACGGAAAAAGCCAAATCGGATTTTCAAGGTACAATTTCTAGATTACAAATTCTTATATATTATATGAGAACGATCTTTAAAAGGTTTTATAAAAAAATTAAAAACCTAATTTTTCCACAATAATATCCCCTTGGATTCTTTTTAAAAACTTAGGAGATTTAAGACTTACTTTCATTGGAGATGGCCAAATTATTAATTTTCCTTGAGAACAAGCAGCACATGAACTTTCATTTGGCAAAAGAATCTTCTGGTCCTTTAATTGATGTCCATGTGAATTTTTTATAATACGACGTATCATGATTGATCCAGGATGCCCAAGTCTATCATGCCAAAGTTTAAAAATCTTTGGATCAGAGAACTTCTGGTTCATTGTAAAATTTATCTCTATTGTTCTTATATTTGTATGATACAACCTAGAAGAAAGAGAAGGTAGTTTTTCCAGTACATGCTTCTGGCATGAAATAATTGAAGTAATGCAAAGAAATTCAAAATTACTTTCACTAGATGTTTCAATGTGGTATCCATTTTGACGAATATCCTTAAAACTAAGCAGATTTTTGCTGGATCTGCTGGAATATAAAGCATCATTTATTTATAATTTTGTACCATTTGGTAACATGATATTAGCTCTTCCGGAGCCTTCAATTAAATTAGCAGAACCATATATTATAGTAACATTAGACTTAGCTAATATTAAATTATGGAAATATTTTTTATTTCGTAGAATCGTATGCGTTGTCGCACTATCCACCAAACATCCATCTTCATTATTCACCAAGTGATTGTTCAAATTCATTGTATATCTGAACAGAGTCTTGTGCTGATAACATGTTAGAAAAGCTATTAGCCAGCAATACAAAATAAAGAAGCAACACAAGATGAAGAATAAAAAGAGAGAGAGCAATATATTATAGAGTGATTTTATTCATTCCAAGTGTTTGTACAAAACAAAGAGATGAGCTCTCCTTTTATAGTTACATAATCACTCCATGAAATAAATGTAAAAATTTTGGATCATAATTCCTTGTGAGATAGTAAGAGTTATAGGGAAGCTAAATGTTACTAATGGGAGATAGTGGAGAAATTAAGAGATATATTTTATGAACATCCACATTCATTTTAATAAATTCATAACATCAATTTTATTTTTATTATTTGGTTGGACAAAAATTTCATCTATTCCCTTTATTTCATTCCCTTGTCCTCTTTTCCTTTTCTCTCCTTTTTTTTTCCCTTCAAACCAACTATGCCATAAATTATTTTTTATTAGGATTTGAGTTAACTTTTACCACTTATCCTTAACTTTTCCATGAAATTGTGAATGATTAATTTTCCTCAATCTTTTATTAAATTAATCGTATAAAATAACATAAAATTTTATGAGGATTTAACTATTCGTAATCGTAAATTATTTGCCCTCTTAGTTTTATTGATTAATGTTATACGCGACCCATGTTCATGGTTTCTTAATAGTGTCCCTCGTCTAACCAAAATCCTAGTTTCGCCCTGTATGAAATGCTTAAAAAAATAGTAATAAACTATTAATCAAAATGTATCTATCATATCTTCTATATGAAAAGAAAACAATATAGAATTTTAATTACTATGAGAATAAGAGAATCAATGTGAGTTTCACGCATGACTCATCAATCCAAGATCGAAAAAGTACATAAAAATAAGGAAAAAAATTGCAAGGAGCAATATTTGTCCTTAGCTACTAGACACTTTTGGTCTCATAATATGAGACTAATTTGATTTCCAAACACATTATTTGATATTTCCATCATTAACAAATAACAAATAATAATAAACTTTTTGGATAATTTAAGAGGTTTCAAAGGAGAAACAGAAGATAACAAGATTTTCTTGTGCCTATAATGAAATTTATAGCGAAACGATAAGTGAAATCAAAGCCGATTAAAATTAACCTTTTAATTATATGTAATCAAATAAAACGAAGAAAAGGAAATCAAATTCAAGTTACGAACTTTTGTTCCCACAAGTATTGTCAGTTATTTGTTTTAAATATTTGTTAGTTGATCACAGAGTTTATGAGAGCTTCTATCTCAAATATCACATTTAACATTTCTATATCTTTATGTATGCATGAGGATATTAATAAGACATTTTCCTTTTTAGACGTTTGTACACAGATTATCTGTGTTCTTAAATATAAGAGTCTAATCATCCTATCTTCATCAAATTTTCTCATTTCAATGAAAGTAAAATATACTATAATGTCAAGATATCAGGGGAAACTAACTGTAAATATAATTTCTAATAAATTATAAAGGATCCAACGAATTCAAAATGACAACAAGGTATTTTGGATAATTTTTTAAAATATGTAGACTAATTGGATGATTAAATCACGTCGTACGAAATATAACATCATTTTTCCATAGTTTGCGAATACACATAGAAGTGCATAGATGAAGTTGGGTCAGGTATTATGTAACCATAAACCTGAAGTCATTTTAGATTCTACTTGGATGAAAAAGGGGTTTCACTTTGTGAGAGAAAGCTTGATTAAATAGAAACGCTTACCTAAAAGTGATGCTACCTGGGAAAGTTCTCAAGAATTATGAGATAGGTTCATTATTATGTACCTGAAGGATAAGGTTCCAGTGAAGGAGGGGGTATTGACATTTAAGGTACATACAAGAAGGTCATGGGAATATTCTCGAGAATTATAAGATAAGTTCATTACTATGGACCTTGAGGACAAGGTTCTAGTGAAGGAGGGGGTATTGACATCCAATGTACCTTCTCGAGAATTATAAAATAGGTTCATTATTATGTACATTGAGGATAAGGTTCCAGTAAAGCAGCGGGTATTGACATTCAAGGACGTATAAGAATGTCATGGGGAAGTTCTCAAGAGCTATGAGATAGGTCAATTACTATGGACCTTAAGGACAAGTTTCTAGTGAAGAAGGGGGTATTGACATCCAAGTTACATACAAGAAGGTCGTGGGAAAGTTATCAATAATTATTGTTGTTTGTGAAAGCAAATCCAGAAAACCAAAATGGCAGAAGACTTTGCGTTTAGAAGCTGGAAACACTTAAGCTCAACGGCACAGGATCCTGCGTTTTGAAGAGTAAAAGAAATACACTTCTGAACGACGTATGGGTTTGTCGTTTAGATTTAAGTGATGCACGCTTATATCACGTGCTTGTGTTTAGCTTGCAAAGTTCGTTAGAAGTCGTTAAATGCATGAGGAACTCACGTGAGGTGCGGGAGATTTCTGGGTTCGTTAACTGAAGCTGTTAATGGAACAACTGATGTGGAAGCAACGGATTGGAGAGCAGAGAGAGCTGAAGAGAGAGAAGGAAGTTGGTTATATAAAACTAGTTGTGATCTTTCTTGGCATCGAAGCATTACTCTGTAATTCATCTTAGTAAATCAATAAAGCTGTGTTCTTTCCCTCCCGTGGATGTAAGCTAGAGAAATCTAGCTGAACCACGTTAAGATTCTTTTGTTCTTTTGATTACGTTACTTCTGTTGATTCTTTAGTCCATATTGGTTAAATCATCTAGTTCTATAGTTTCATCTTAGTCGTAGCTTTTCAGTTAAACATCTTGCTACATCTTATTCTGTTGGCTTAAGATCTTAGGGCAGAGTCTTGGGTTGCTTAATTAGTTCATAGCACCTGAGATTCTACAATTGGTATCAGAGCTGGATCTACAACCAAAGACAAGTATGGTTTTAACCAAGATCGATCTTGAGAAGTTTACTGGCAAGAATGACTTCAACATGTAGAAGGTGAAGATGGAGGCCTTGCTGATAACACAGGGGTTAGGAGATGCACTTGAACCTGTCACCAAGAAGGAAGGGAAAGAAGAATCATCCTCCAAGACACCTAAAATGGCAGCCGAGATAGACAAGAAGGCCAGAAGCACCATCATATTGAGCCTTGGTGACTCAGTGATAAGGGAGATTGCCAAGGAGAAGACTGTTGCAGACCTATGGACCAAATTAGAAAAGATTTATATGACTAAATCTTTGGCTAATAGGTTGTATATCAAAAGAAGGATGTTCACACTAAAGATGGCTGAAGGGTCCTCTCTGGATGATCATATTGATGAATTCAATCAAGTGTGTGACACACTTGAAACCATTGATGAGGGGCTGGATGATGAAGGAAAGGACACACTTGAAACCATTGATGAGGGGCTGGATGATGAAGGAAATGCATTGCTTCTGGTGAGCTCTCTACCTCAGTCTTATTCAAATCTTGTTGATGCCCTTATGTATGGAAGATCAACCTTATCTTTAGATGAGGTTAAGGCTGCCTTGAATATTAGAGGGTTACAAGAAAAATCTGGGAATATGATGCATGCTGAAGGGTTATCAGTTAAGGGTAAGTTTAACAAAAATGATGGAAAAAAGAAGAAACAAAAGCAAGAAAAGTCCAAGTCACAAAACAAGAAGTGCTTTCATTGTAACAAAGAAGGCCACTTTAAGAGAGACTGTCAAGAACTGAAGAACAAAAGCAAAGAAAGAAATGGTGATGCAGCTACAGTGGAAGAAGAAGGTTATGAATCTGCTGGTGTATGTGTGGCTATAGAGGATCTCCAGAGAGGTAAATGGATACTAGATTTTGGTTGCACATTTCATATGTGCTCATTTAAAACTTACTTATCTGATTACCATGATTTAGATGGGGAAAAAGTAATGATGGGTAACAATGCTGTATGTAAAGTCATAGGCATGGGAAATGTGAGTCTTAGGCTTCATGATGGAACAATTTGGGAACTTAGAGAGGTTAGATATGTTCCTGATTTAAAGAGAAACTTAATCTCACTAGGTTTGATAGATTAGAATGGGTTTAGTGTTAAGCTTGAATCTGGTAGATTGTTGATCATGAAGGGCTCTAAGATAGTGATGAAAGGATAAAAAAGAAATGGAGTATATGTCCTAGATGGTGAGGTAGTTACATGAATAACAGATGTGATTGTTGGCACTGGTGAGGAAAGCACCAGGCTGTGGCACCTAAGATTGGGGCATATGAGTGTTAAGGGGTTAAAAGAACTTGAGAAACAAGGAGTTCTAGGGAATGATAAGATAGAAGAGTTAGACTTTTGTGAAGATTGTGTATTTGGGAAGTCCACAAGGCACAGCTTCAAACACTCAACTAGCAAATCTATTGGCATCCTAGATTACATACACTCTGATCTCTGGGGACCTGCACAGACAAGCTCATTAGGTGGTAATAGCTATTTTTTGTCAATAATTGATGATTACTCAAGAAGGGTTTGGGTCTATGTACTGAAACACAAAGATCAAGTCTTTAGCAAATTTAAAGAATGGAAAACCTTAGTTGAAAATCAAACTGGAAAGAAGGTTAAGAAACTAAGGACATATAATGGACTTGAGTTCTGCAATCAGCAATTTAACAGCTACTGTACAAATGAGGGGATAGCAAGGCACAAAATAGTGAGGTCAACACCTCAGCAGAATGGATTGGCAGAAAGGATGAACATGACCCTGATGGATAAGGTGAGGTGCATGCTGGTGCAAGCAAAGCTTCCAAAAGGTCTCTGGGCAGAAACCTTATTAACAGCAAACTATCTGGTGAATTTGAGTCCATCTGCTGCTCTAGACTTTAAGACTCCATTTGAAATATGGCATGGAAAACCAGCAAGCTATGTCGATCTTAAAGTGTTTGGATGCCCTGCTTATGCACATGTTAATCAAGAGAAGCTAGCACCCAGGGCTCTTAAAGGTCAGTTCCTAGGCTATCCTGATGGAGTTAAAGGATACAAACTATGGTGCACTGATCTAGAACCTCCAAGGTGCATAATAAGCAGAGATGTGGCATTTAATGAGAAAACTGTTTTGGAAGTTAGAAAGGAAGCTGTGTTGAAAACTTAGAAACCTCAAGTGCAAGATAACATCCAACTTGAGGTGGAGCACCCTGATTCAAAGAAATCTGAGAGGGCTGAAAGTTTAGATCAAGACAGTGAAGATCATGATGAATGCAGTGACCCTCAACCACAATCTCAAAGGCAGACTCAAGTACAAGGGTATCAGCTGACAAAAGATAGAGAAGAGACAAATCAGACCACCACATATATATGGATATGCTGATCTGATAGCATATGCACTAGCTGCTTCACATGACATTGATATAGATGAGCCCAAGAGTTATGCTGAAGCAATTCAAAGCTCAAACAAAACAGAATGGCAGGAAGCTATGAATGAAGAGATAGCCTCCCTGAAGAAGAATCACACTTGGATATTGGTTGAGAAGGCTGGTAACAGAAGGACAGTGGGTTGCAAGTGGGTTTTCAGAGTCAAAGAAGGCCTCACAGCCAGTGAACCTAGTAGGTACAAAGCTAGGCTGGTAGCTAAGGGGTACACTCAAAGGGAAGGAGTTGACTTTAAGGAGGTATTCTCCCCTGTGGTCAGACATGCCTCTATAAGGGTATTGTTAGCAATGACTGCAGTTCATGACTTAGAGCTTGATCAACTCGATGTCAAGACTGCATTCCTACATGGAAGACTACAGGAAGAAATTCTTATGACTCAACTTGAGGGTTATGTGGACTCTGAAAAACCAAACCATGTTTGCTTGCTAAAGAGATCACTGTATGGGCTCAAGCAATCTCCAAGGCAATGGTATCTCAGGTTTGATGAATTCCTGTTGTCACATGGATACCTAAGATGCAGTTTTGATTGCTGTGTATATTACAAGCTAATAAGTCCAAATCTCTACATATACCTGTTACTATATGTAGATGATATGTTGGTAGCCTGTAAGTCAAGAGAAGAAATTACAGTTTTGAAGAATTTGCTGAGCTCTGAATTTGAGATGAAAGATTTGGGGTCAGCAAAGAAGATACTGGACATGGAGATCAAGAGGGACAGAAGCAAAGGCATTATGTTCCTTTCCCAAGAGAAATACCTGAGGAGAGTACTGGAAACTTTGGGATGACCTCATGTAAACCTGTGATGACTCCAATAGCAACACATTTTAAGCTTTCCAGTTTGCAGTGTCCTAAGACAGAAGAAGAAAAGTTAGAGATGGCTAAGATTCCCTATGCTAATGCAGTTGGCTGCATGATGTATGCCATGGTTCTAACTAGGCCTGATATCTCCTATGCTCTAAGTGTAGTAAGCAAATATATGGTGTCTCCTGGAAAAGAACATTGGAGAGCTGTAAAATGGGTGCTGAGATACCTAAGTGGAACCTTGAACCAGGGGCTGGTTTATGGAAAGTCAGGAATCAAGTCTGAAGGGATCAGTGGTTTTGTTGATTCTGACTTTGCAGGGGACTTAGACAGAAGAAGATCTCTCACATGGTATTTATACATGCTGGATGGTTGTTTGATTAACTGGAAGGCAAGTCTTCATCATATTGTTGCATTATCAACAACAGAAGCTGAGTATACAGTAGCTGCTGAAGCAATGAAGGAGGCCTTATGGTTAAAAGGCCTGATTTCTGAGTTTGGAATGAGTCAGAAGACAGTTGATGTATTCTGTGATAGCTCAAGTGCCATTTACTTGAGTAAAAACCCAGCTCACCATGAGAAGACAAAGCACATCGACATCAAGCTGCATTTCATCAAAAATGTAGTCTCCATGGGTGTGGTCAAGATGGTGAAGATACATACAGACAGCAACCCTACTGACCTGTTAACTAAGGTAGTCACTACAGCTAAGTTCAAGGTGTGCTTGGACATAGCTGGTCTTGGCTGCTATTGATTCATTCTGGAAATGGAGGGGGGAAACCAGGGATGATTTGTTTCAAGGTGGAGAATTGTTGTTTGTGAAAGCAAATCCAGAAAACCAAAATGGCAGAAGACTTTGCGTTTAGAAGCTGGAAACACTTAAGCTCAACGGCACAGGATCCTGCGTTTTGAAGAGTAAAAGAAATACGCTTCTGAACGACGTATGGGTTTGTCGTTTAGATTTAAGTGATGCACGCTTATATCACGTGCTTGTGTTCAGCTTGCAAAGTTCGTTAGAAGTCGTTAAACGCATGAGGAACTCACATGAGGTGCGGGAGATTTCTGGGTTTGTTAACTGAAGCTGTTAATGGAACAACTGATGTGGAAGCAACGGATTGGAGAGCAGAGAGAGCTGAAGAGAGAGAAGGAAGCTGGTTATAGAAAACTAGTTGTGATCTTTCTTGGCATCGAAACATTACTCTGTAATTCATCTTAGTAAATCAATAAAGCTGTGTTCTTTCCCTCCCGTGGATGTAAGCTAGAGAAATCTAGCTGAACCACGTTAAGATTCTTTGGGTCTTTCGATTACGTTACTTATGTTGATTCTTTAGTCCATATTGGTTAAATCATCTAGTTCTATAACTTCATCTTAGTCGTAGCTTTTCAGTTAAACATCTTGCTGCATCTTGTTCTGTTGGCTTAAGATCTTGGGGCAGAGTCTTGGGTTGCTTAATTAGTTCATAGCACTTGAGATTCTACAATTATGATATAGGTTCATTACTATAGACCATGAGGGTAAGGTTCCAATGAATGAGGGGTAAGTCGTAAGAAATTTTTCAAGAATTATGAGATTGGTTCATTTTTATAGACCTTGAGGATACGATTTGAGTGAAGGAAGGGGTATTGACATTTGAGGTATATATAGGAAGACCATGGCAAAATTGTCAAGAATTATAAGATAGGTTCATTACTATGGACCTTGAGGACAAGGTTCTAGTAAAGGAGGAGGTACTGACATCCAAGGTAGATACAGGAAGGTCAAGGAAAAATTCCCAAGAATTATGAGATAGGTTCATTACTATGCACCTTGAGGACAAGATTCCAGTAAAGGAGGGGTATCGACATCCAAAATACATGCAAGAAGATAATGGGAAGATGCAGGGGCGTAGCCAGCATAGGACGTACCCTAGTTGGCTTTTAATTTTTTTTTTTATGGTTAACTTAAAAAAATATATTTTATTTATTATTTATAAAAATACCCCAGGTGAATTGCAAAATTCTGAAAGTGCCACATTAATTTTAAAACATTTCATACTGCCCTTAACTTAAATGTCTAATTCTAAATAATTTGCTTAACTATTATAATTTCATGAAAATTAATAAAGACAACAAGAGAACCACCTTTATCAAATGAAATCCATTAAAAAATCAATTAAAACAAATGAAATCTAAAAAAATTATAAATTTTTAAAATTATATTATATTTTAAATGTGCCCCAGCCAAATTAAATTCTTGACTATGTCCTTGGGAAGATGGATGTGTTGTCAAAGTCTTAGGTGGCGTTTGTTTTTTTGTCTGAAATCTGAATAGACCTGAATTAGTCTCAATTCTGAATAGGTCTGAATGTCTGAATCTGAATAATATGTTTATTTTTTCGTCTGAATCTCGAAAAATAAGTATTAAGTTGTTTGTTTTTTTCAACTTAAAAAGCTGAAAATATGTACTTTTACATTTGTATCCTTATTAAATTTGAATATCAAATAAATAATATATTAAATATTACAATATTTTAACATTTATAAGTAAAACTATATTCAAGTGAATACATAATTATTTTAGAATTTTAATATATAAAATACCATAAATTTTAAATTTTATCGTATATAATATAAGAAAGAAAAAATAGAGATATTTTTATATATGGTAAATGGGTGAGTTTTGGGATAGACATGAAAAATAAATTATAAAACAAGGATATTTTTGACATTAGCAAGTAATTGACTTAGGTGGCGTTTGTTTTTTAACTTAATGACTTAAAGTGACTTAACTTAATTAATTAAGTTAATTAGAGGTGTTTGTTTTTATAACTTAATGAGACTTTTTAGATAATTTTGACTTAATAAAATAAGCTAATTTTTTTGGCTTTTTACTTAATGGAGAAATCTGGATTAAGTCAATTACTTACTAATGTCAAAAATATCCCTATTTTATAATTTATTTTTCATGTCTATCCCAAAACTCACCCATAGATATTTACCCCACATAAAAATATCCATGTTTTTTCTTTCTTATGTTATATACGATAAAATTTGAAATTTATGGTATTTTATATATTAAAATTCTAAAATAATTATATATTCACTTGAATATAGTTTTACTTATAAATGTTAAATATTGTGGTATTTAATATATTATTTATTTGACATTCAAATTTAATAAGGATACAAATGTAAAAGTACATATTTTCAGCTTTTTAAGTTGAAAAAAACAAACAACTTAATACTTATTTTCTGAGATTCAGACGAAAAAACAAACATATTATTCAGATTCAGACATTCAAACCTATTCAGAATTCAGACTAATTCAGGTCTATTCAGATTTCAGACAAAAAAACAAACGCCACCTTAATTCAGATTTCTCCATTAAGTAAAAAGCCAAAAAAATTAGCTTATTTTATTAAGTCAAAATTATCTAAAAAGTCTCATTAAGTTATAAAAACAAACATCTCTAATTAACTTAATTAATTAAGTTAAGTCACTTTAAGTCATTAAGTTAAAAAACAAACGCCACCTTAGTCTAAGTTGGCCAACGTTCACATGATTGCAAAGGAATAGGTCATGTAGTTTCGCTATTTATTTACAATATTTTAAACTAATAAGAAGTTGTTTTCCTATGTAGCACATGTCATCTTGAGCTTAGGAGTAGTGGTTAAAATCTATTTATTTAAATTTCATCAGATTCAATCAAGTAAGCAAGTATTTATTAAAAATTCAGTTTTCTATTCTCAAGAGAATTGTACTTAGCAATTCTATTTGGGAACTATCACAAAGTTTTTAATTTCAATTTTTTCTTTTAACCTCTTTCTCTCACCACTGGAGGCCAAACTAGCTAAACTTTCTTTTGAATATCATATAGATGAAATATTATGTATATTTAATTGTCATCAACAGAAACTATACTTTGTAAGAGTATAATACTTGTCTTAATATTTAGCTCAGATAATTTATATGAATAATCATATATGTACTAAAAATAGAATAATTTAATGCGATAGATAAAAAATTTAAAAAAAAAAATCTTATCTTGTAATGCACTTAATGCACTTTAATTTTTTTTGGTCATGTAGTTAATTTTTTTAATCTCCTAGTAACAGTATGCTATTTTTTGTTCTACTTTTTGCACGCATGCATACACACATGTATATATAGAGTTCTTCTTTAGTGAGGACAAAATGAAGAAGTACACTACTGATTTCAATATAATAGAGATTGTGCTTTTTTGTTTGTTAGTGACAGCTTCTCTTTGTTAAATATCTGTGTGTATGTGTGTGTGTGTGTGAACTTACATTGACATAGTATTTGACACTTTTTCTTAATAGTTGGTGCAAAATTACTAAATCTTTTTCTTAATAGTTGATGCAAAATTACTAAATGAATGATACATAATATAGTATATTACATTACATGTGACAATTAATTATTATCGGCACACCACTTGAGATACAATAGATCCTAACTACATACATAAAAGTACCTAAATGAAAAAATAATTAAAACGCAACTACATAATTAATTTAAAGTTGCCCTTTGTTAATTGAAGGCTGCATTCTTGTAACAGCATGAAAGACAAAATGTTAATGGCCAATTCTTGGAGTTGGAACAGAATGCAAAATTCGATTAGCATTCTTAGTAGTATAGTTTCAAAAGCAAAGAGACACTCATCATCAGCAGCCATTTCATCACGGCTTTTAGGGAACAGGGCACTTAGAACCATGCTGTCCTTCAAATTCAAGCAAGGCACCTCTATTCTCCATGCTCAATAACTTTCTAGCTTCCAAAGATGGTGAATTGAAAACTAAGGTTGTAACCATCATACCGGGCTTAATGTGTCTTTCAACACCTTTTTTAGGCTTAGATCGTTCGGATCATATGGTTTGATGGGGTCGCTTGTTCGTTGAGATACACCACCTTTCCGTGACTCTGATTCGTCATTCCTGAAACTAAGTAACAATTATTTACTTTTAGCCTCCCTCACAACTTGGAACTCAGGACTTGTAAGTCTTTACATTGCAAGATGTGTACCATTGAGCCATCATTTCTACAGCCCAGTCATTAGAATTAGGTTTGGTAGCAATGATTTGTGACCCCAAATATCTTTGGTAATTTCCTTGATTGAATTCAGCTAAAGTGGTGTTTGGTTATAAAGAAAATGAAATGGAAAGTGAAAGAAAAATGTATTTTATTCAATCATAACATCGAATACACAATGTGTTCAGATCTCACTATTTATATTACAAGACGGATACAAGAGTCTAATAGATAGATTGTTCTGGAATCTTCATGTATGGTTAAAGGCTATTGAATCTGTTATAACCAACTTCCCAAGTCATCATAACTAATTCTCAGCTAGTATACTAAGCTACATGCTAAACCACCAGATTTATCATGTTCTTCTATCATACTCTATAAATTCTGCATAACACCATATCAGCATCACTACATAGCATCATCAGCTCAACATCACTGCACCATATCATCAGCATCATCAGATACTCTAACATTCCTTATCTAGCTTATTGTTTGTTTTGTTTACGTACAACCCAAAAAAGTAATGAACACCAACGATGCGTGATAACTGGTAGGAATCTGTTATCTCGCAGTCTCCTCTTTATATAGTGTCAGGGTGAAGTTGAATACTTGAGATTATGAATTTTTTGTAGTGTCAGTGTGCAGAGTGTAGTGTCCAAAAATTATATTTTTTCTTTTGGTTGACTAGGTTTGCATTCTTTATGCTCTTTTGAAGCTCCACTACCCACAAAAAAAAAAAAAAAACTGATAATAAATTACATTCATTTTATGACCGGTTCTGCTATATCATAAAAATATTATAAACTCGTAATAGAATTTTTGTCTATCAAAAGATTAATAAAGGACTTACGATTGAATTATTATCTATCAAAAATATATGATAGCACCGTGATAAAAATACATTTTTATCCCTTATAATCCATTAAATGTAACTTTTCACTTACTGATACGTACAAATTGGGCTAGTTTTGATTTGTACATATTTCATAAATTTTTACTTATTATCATCAATTTGTACGCTAATAGACTACATTTACTCCTTAAAAATGTGATTTTTTAACTAATTTTTTTATAATAATCAGTGATGAGATGAAGTATTAAAAATTTGTCAAGATTGCACATGACAAAACGAACTTAGGCAAAGAATCAAAGTTTGATTCTCCCCTAACAGAAATTTATTTTGACCATGTTTGTCCATATTTTAAATTGTAAATTTATTAAAAAACCAAAATGGGCATTTTAGATGAACAATAATATTAAAAAAATAAATCTAATAAAAAGAAAAAGAAAAACTCGATTCCCCCGGCCCCTCACTCATCAGCCTCAAATCGCAATCTAATTCCCTCAAGTCAAAAAATTAGAAAACCCTGAGCTGCCTAACTCTCTCTCCCTCGTCGTCGGTTCACCAACCACCCTCTCTCGTCAGTGTTTTAGCCTGTCAGTCGCCAGCCCACCACCATTTTGATTGTGCCGATTGACATCACAGACTCGCAGCTTCCATCTCGTCAACATCGTGGCTTCCATCTCTTCGCCATTGCAGTTTCCATCTTGTTGGGGTCGTGGCTTCCATTTCATTGGCATTGCAGTTTCCATCTCATCTGCATTGTAGCTTCCATCTCGTTGGCGTCGTCCCATCTAACTCATCGGTTTTACAACTCCTTCACTTGATAGTAAGTGGTATCTTGACTCTTCACGGTTTCAATGTGCATCATTTCTTAAAGCTAATTTAAAAAAAAAAAAATCTGTTGGTTTTATGTAAATTGGTTATTGAATAATCAAAGTGATAAATTGTTGTTAATGACTTAATTTTTTTTGACATTGGTAAATTAATGTTATTGTTATTGTTACTTTTTTCTGTTCTTATTTGATTGCCTTCGTATTTTAACTTTTTATGGGAAAATTTGATGTTTAGTGGGTGCCGTGAGTAAACTAGTGCGCTATATTTTTTTTTGTTATTTTAGCTTTAGAAATTGTTATTTCAGCTTTAAAAATTGAAACTACGAATTAAATGAATCTAAAAAACTTAGGTTAATAAAATATATTAAAATATTCAGTTTCAAGTTATTTGTAAGATCATAAAATTTTAAATTTACTTTCATTAAAAAAGTGAAATGTTCTTATTGTGGATTTTTTCATGTGTCATCTTTTAACTCAACTCTAATTGTGTCGTGCTTTTAAGCCAACGTACTTAAAACTCTCAGCCTAGCTTGCGTGTTGTGTGCCCTACCAAAACATGCTCGTGTTGTACTATGTTCTAAGGACATGTACTGTGCCATGTGTTACCCGACCTGTTGGCCATCTCTATCTATGTGTGAGGGGTTATGAATCTTACTTCTGTTTGGTTGCTTGAAAATTTTGGATAATGAATTGAAAGTTTGAAATTGAGTTAACTAATTTGAGTAATTGAGACAATTAGGCAAACAAATACATGCACTTGATTAGAATTTACTTATTTTATTTATTAGTTAGATTTGACTTAATTTTCTATTGGTAGGTAAAAATAAGAGAGAATTATTCATTCTTCTACTCAAGCACGTTGTTGATGTGTTTTAAAATGATCAATATGAGCTACCCTTTATGGCATATGGGATCAATAAAAGAATTAATAGAGCAGGTGTAGCAAAAGCGAAATTGATAAGGTAGGAAACACTAGATATTATTTTAGTACTGGACCAAGCCAACGCGATTAGATTACGCTCTAATCGAAGTGTGACTAAATCTCTTTCTAATTCAAATGACTTAATGAGATTTTTAATAACGCTTAAAGCAAATTAGATAACGCTATAATCCAAACAACTCTGCAAAATATATTTTAATAAATAATTCCAAAGGGAACGAGAAAAGGGGGTTTTGTTAAATAATTGAAATTGAAGTTACAATAATAAGATCTCTCTATTTTAAATAAAGCAAACTACTTCCCTAAGTTAACTTTAAAGAGGAAACTAAATCACAATTATAATAAAAAAAAAGATTAAGATAGATACCATAAGTTACTCTAATCAAAATAGAAAATCCTAAAATAATGAAAATTCTAGAATCCTAAATTAATGTCCTACATCATTCTCTCCCTTTAAAAAAAAAACTTGTCCTCGAGTTTGAATACAATCTGCAGGGTGAAACTTGTAGTGCAAGGCCATATCATCTTTTAATTCGAACTTATGGTCTTTCTCATCAATTCTTCTCAATACTTTGAAGAATCCATACTTCATCAACTTCATTTCGCTTGTACATTCTTCGAGGCGATGATGACTTCAAAAAATGAACAATGATCAAATAACTCTTGCCCTTCCCTATTTGTTGCTCAATGCACTCTCCAACGAATTTCATCTTTTCAATCAAATCTTCTTCAAGCCTAACCTTCTTGTCTTTAATGTGAATAGGTAGAACTATTCCGATCATTTCGTCTTCTTCAACTTGATTTTGCTGCACAACTTTAACTGTATTATTAAGCTCAATGCTCAAATCACTAATAGGTTATTCATCTTCTTTAAAAAACTCAGATAGCTCAATAACCCCATCGTCTTAAATGCTAGTCTTTTCTGCCAAGAACGCATAATGCACATTCTTGGATAAATTTTCATATTCGAACTTTAAATCAATAAGAAATTGTACCTCTTCTTCTGTCATCCTATGTGAGATTTCTTCCTAAACAATAGGTGAACTTATTTCTATATTTTTAGGCACTTTCATTAGGTTAAGCAATTGTTTGATTAAAACTTTATCAATTCTTTTAATTGCATCATCTAAGCTTCATTGAATTTGCAACTCGATATGCGACTTGATTTGCATGGCTAAATGAATTGCATGTTGTAATGTGGAGATAATAGGCATCTTTTGTTGAATTTGTAAACCAAGCCTCCTCACAAATCTCATAATTTCATCCTTTTCAAGTTCATAATAATATTTGCATCCATAAAATTGTTTGAACTTAGAAGTATAATTAGAAACTGATTTTGTACCTTATCATACTAAACAATAACCAAGAGCAATAAATCTCGATCTCAACATTCACTTTATATGAGTCCATGAAGTAATTTTGAAAAAACCTTTGACAAGTAATCTATGCCTTTGCATTCTAGTCCATTATTCTAAAGCACTCCTTGTTAATAGAAAATTGGCTACAAATTGTACTCAATCGTACCTCGGCAATCTAATCATGTATTCTTGATCAACCTTATCCAACCATGAAAGAAAATATTTAGGACTGCAATTTCTATCAAGCTTCCATATCATGATGCCTTTTCGAATATTTCAATCACAAATTCAAAGCCAATGGCAAAACTGTAAATAAGGTTGAGCTCTTGAGTTTGGTGTGGCCAGCGACTGGTTGATGTGATTGGGACCAAAGAGGTCGAATTTGGAGGATTTATGGTGAGGAACATGATGGTGGCCAAGGATTGCCCAGATTCGCGGCGGTTTGGCCGGAAAGCTAACTTAAATTGGCGGCAGCTTATGGTATTTCGTGGCAGTTTTTGGCCAGTGTTTTGTGGTGATTCATGATTGGTTTTGGATGTGTGGCTAGAGAGGAGTCTGATGGTGGTGTCCGCTAACAGTAAAGGGCAATTATTTTGCAGCGGCCAGTGGGCAGAGAGCTCGCGATTTTTGGGTGATTTGCAACGGCTATGCGGTTGGTTCACGTGGAAGCTGGTCAAGTTTTGATTAGTGGAGGCTGACGAATTTGGTGGTAGTGTTAGCTGACGGTGAAGGTAGCTGATAATGGTGGATTGAGTTGTGGAAAGTCGCAGGTTTGGGTGCTTTCATATGGAGGTTGTGGGCGGCAGTCAAGGGCTGAAGTTGATATGCTTTTGGGGTGCAATGGTTGGAGAGTTTGATGGTTACAGTGGCTGCTAGAGGAAGTAGTGGTGGAGGGGGCAACGGCTAGCGTTTTAAATTTTGAATTTTTCTGATTTTATGGTTTTTGTTTTTGTTATTTTATTGGCGGATTTAATGGGATGGTTGTAGGTAGCCAGGAAAGCGAGATTCACAAAAAACTTCTCTAATACCAACTAATAGAATGGGCGTAGAGAAAGCGAAATTGATAAGGTAGGAAACACTGGATATTGTTTTAGTACTGGACCAAGCAAACGCGATTGGCTTATGCTCCAATCGAGGCATGGTTAGATCTGTTCTAGTCAAAATGACTCAATGAGATTTTTAATAACGTTTAAAGCGAGATTAGATGATGCTCTAGTCCAAACAATTCTATAAGAGAGATTTAAACAAAAAATCCCAAAAGGAATTAGAAAAAGAAGTTTTATTGAATAATTGAAACTGAAGTTACAATAAAGGCCTCTCTATTTATAATAGAGTAAGCTACTTCTCTAAGCTAACTTTAAATGAGAAACTAAATCACAATTATAATAGAAATAAAAGATTAAGACACATAATATAATTGATTCTAATTAAAATAAAAAATCGTAAAATAATAAAAATTCTAGAATCCTAAATTAACGTCCTACATCAAGAATTATCTTATGTAACAACCGTTATTACATAATTAATTTATAGATACCAAACTTAGCAGTAACTACAAAGATCTGTCATTATAATTGATTTGACCCTTTTTTTTTCATTTGGACCAACTAAATTTTGATAGGACTACATGTATGCAAAGGTGCCATCAAAGAGCTTCGGTGATGATCTCATGCACTAGTCAGTGGATTCTTTTTCTTTAAGTGTTAAGCTAATAAAATTTTAATAATCATGGTGGAATTTGGGATTGCTTAATTGAATTTTGCCATTAGGAGACTATTTTCTTAATTACTTCATAGATAATTAAATTTGCAACATGCACTTAAATTTTTAGTTGCTTTCACTTGATGCCTTACGTATAAATTGTGTATTCATAGAGAATAGTTTTAGCTACTTTTAATGTTCCTATATCTATAAGCCACTTTTATTTTTTTTCTACCTACTTACTTAAATGTCATCTTCAACATACTTAACAAGTAGGTCTATAATTATTTCCCATATCTAAGTATACTTTTACTATATCCCTGTGGATGACTACAATCTTTTGCTACACTCATCCATTTCATCCTAACCTTGCCTTATTAAAAAACTCTATCCCTTATATAATTAAAAGAGAAGTTTCCACGTTTCTGCAGCTTTGTTTCTGTTGTACATCTTCTAGTTGGATCATGTACTTTCTCGTTTTTTAGACTATTGGTCTTCCCGAGGTTGCTACAAGTTTCAGTTTCAATCTCTCACTTGTTGCATTTGCTCCATAAGCCACATTCTGGCTTTCTTAAGTGATATAATTTCAGTATGTATGCAAAAGCCACACTTCTATATTATGCTGTTGTCATTGTGATGGATTGCCAATATTCTTTTCTGACATATATGTTATAAATTTGCGAGAGAGAGCCTATTTTCTATTTAATAAAAAGATCAGTTCATGCTTAAAAATTTTAAATTTGTGCTTATTTTAGGAACAATTTCAATAATTTCATTATTGATGAATGACATGAAACTTGAAATACTGACTATGCAACTTAAGAGAGGGGTGAATTGTGTTTCTAAAATTTGTGTAGTGCTTGAATAAAAATCAATACAAATATAAAACAAATACAAAACAATAATTAATAAATAAAGCAATCAAAATATAAAGAGAGAAGGGAAGAGAGAATCAAACACATAGATTTTTACGTGGTTCGGCCAAACCCTGCCTACGTCCATGCCTCCAAGCTCGCCAGGCTTAAGGATTCCACTAACCATGCCTCCAAGGCTTTAAGAACTCTTACAATTCACTTCATAGGTGTCAATCAACCTTTACAACAAGAGATTATCTTAAATTTCTTAACCCAATTGTTTCTCAACTTATAATCGCTCAAATTTGATTTTTAAATAAAGATTACAAAGAGTTTCCCTCACACAATGTATGTGTTTACAAATGAAAGCTCAAAGTGTGATTTAATAAAAAAATTATGACAAGTTAAAGTTCAAGAGATTGAATACTCAATAGTAGGCTCAATAATAATTGTAGAATCTCATTGCTAATTTGAATTTGATTGAGTCTTTTTGTAATTAGAGTTGAAAACGTTATTGACTTTCTGCACATTATCATATCGTTGTTAACTGTTGTCGGATTGTTGTTTTGACTTGAGCAAGTGACCGTTATGCTATATTTTCAAATTGACGGATCACTATTTTCTAGATATCGGATTGCCGTTAGTGTTCAGTGACCTGCAAGAAGTTGTCGGCTTACCGTTTTATGATAAATGGTTTGTCATTAGCATCCAGAAACTAAACTCCAGTCCCATACAATGTCAGTTAGCCGTTTTTCCACTAATGGTTAGCCGATTTCATCCAGAATTGATGAAATCTTGCCTCCAGGCAATTGGTTAGTTGTTTTCTAAGTTAACAGGAATCTATTTGTTTCCAGAAAGTTATTCTAAGCTCAAATCATTATTCAACTTCAGTATTTTGATCTGATTAAAGACTTCTTCAAACTTAGTCAATTTTAAAACGTGTTTGTTATCATCAAAATGATCATTATGGGAATGTACATGTTAATAAAACTTGCAAGATTCATAAAATGTTTTTGGATATACAACACTTCTTGGAGATGAGTAATGACTTATTATGAGGGTAATTACATTTATTAATTACATATGCGGAAACTGATAGTTATTTCTTCTCTTTTACTTTCCTTGTGCAGCATTTGTGTTCTTTTTGTTTTCAGTTACTAGCGAATTTGGATCTTGTAGTTGATGAAGGTTTTACCAATAGAATATACTAAACTTTGGTACAAGTATTTTGGGTGATTACTTGGGATATCTTTTAGAATTTGGGTTGATGTAGTTTAAATATTTCAACTATTGGGGTTGTTGTAGTTTGTACGACTAAATGGATATTGTAATTTGATTATTTATTAAATTTCATATATACTGTTATTCATTACATTTTTAATTAAATTTTATTTCTGAAAAGGAATTTGTGAAACAAATAATAATAATAATAATAGTATAGTTCAAATAATAGTAAAATTCAAAATAATGATAACAAAATAATGTTTATAAACAATATAAAATTAAAATATACAAATTTCCGTGCCAAAAACAACAAAATAATGCTAAAAATTCAAAAATTTTTGAATTTATCTTTAAATTAAGGTGTGACAAACTCGTGACTCGTAAAATCTATCATAGATTTCATGATGGTTTTAAATCTATTATAAATTAGTGATAGGTGCATAGATGATAGATAAATTCTCTATTATCCATTTCCTAATTTTTTTCTCGTTATTTATTATTTGTCTTCTTATAGTGCTCCTTTTTGTTTGTATATGGATGGGTCTTGCATTACATGTTGAAATTAACTACTTTGCCTTGCAAGTTGCAACAAAAATTCTAAATTGACTTATTGTTTATTAAAAGTCAGTCTGAAGTTTATTACAATTAGGTTATTGTCATTGTCGTTTTGGAAATTACTACTAGCTAGTTTAGTCTGATGTTATCTTCTCGCTAATTTTTTTTCCAGTCAATGCATGCATCTTAAGTATATATATCAGTCCAGACATCAAATCAATTCAAGTCAGACTAACCGATTGTTTATTGTAGTATTCCTTTCCGAGAAGCTACAATCAAATCGTTTAAAGTCCTACCACCTTTTTTTAGGATGAGAATACTTGAATCCACCAAAATATTGTTTTATATTTAATGATTATTTTATTATTAAAAGGTCCCAAAAATAAATTATAATTATAGACAGGATAATATAGTTAAATTAAAAAAAAAAGATTATTCTTCTTATTTTGATCTCTTTTGTATTATGCACTCGCTTTGTTCAATAAGTATTGATTGAATCATATTCAATGGTATTAAATTAATTGGAATCACAAATAAAAACAACTTGAAGGACGTTCTTTGTCAATGAAAGAAGGAAAGTGCAAGAGGAATGAAAGTTGTTTGCTTGCTTGATCTGGCATTGCTTCTAAGTTTAGATATGCTAGAATTCAAATTTTTTTTCTCACATGCTAGTGGAATGAATTGAAGGAAGTTGGATTTAGTTAATAAGTTCTTTCTAACTCAATTTATTATTACTCAGGTAGGTTTTTTTGTAAAGATTTCTATATTCACGTGTGAGAAAATATAGAACAAATAAATAATGGTGGAGAAAGATTTTATTATTTGGCGTGATTTATGGAAATACATTTAGAGGTTAACGGGACAAGAAACAACAAATGGAAAAAATGAATATAGAGTGAAACTTTAACATTTATAATAATGGAGAGAGATCCATAAATAATTATAGAGATAGAAAAAGGATGAAGAAACATGAAATTTTTTTTTTCGAAATTATAATAATTTTGTTCAATAATGGTATAATAAGTATTAAGTAGGATTTGCTAAGTAAAACATGAAATTTTAAAATGATGATGATGGGTTTGTTAAGTGGACCCACCCTCGTAAAGTTAAACTTTTACTCGTTCAAAATTTCAATTAATTTATAGGCCCATTACTGGAAAACGATTAATATTTTTTTTTTCTAAGAATTCTTCCAAGAAAATACCATGAACTAAGTGGTTGAAGCGCCATAAATAGGTAGCTCAAGAGCGGTTTTAGCTGAAAAGAAATAAAAAAATTATTGTACGGGGGTTTCAAAGGCAAGAATGGTTCATAAAGCCATTCAATTAATTCTAATTTATTGTCTCACGGCCAATCTTCATGATCTTGCTTTTGGCGATAGTCCTCCCTATAATATTTGTTCAACCAGTACTGCCGGTTCTGCACGTGCTAGCACAATCGACGATAATCTCCAAAATGTTCTCACTTCTTTAGCCTCAAATGCTAATGCAGCCAAGTTTTCCAACGCTTCTTTTGGGAATGACTCGGATAGAGTCTATGGTCTCTACATGTGCCTCAACTATATTTCAGCTGAAACTTGCAACGACTGCATAACCACAGCCTCGCAAGACATTAGCAAACTTTGTCCAAACAAAACCGAAGCAATTGTGTGGGAAGAGGTCTGTCAATTGCGCTACGCTTACCAAAATTTCTTTGGTCAATTGGATGTCTCAGGAAACATTCCTAAATACAATAGATTAAATATATCAGAACCAGAGAGGTATAGATCTGTTGTGAACAATACTCTGAGTGATCTGATCACCAAACTGTCAGCTTTTGATCCTTTTGAAATGTATGCTACTGATGAAGTACCCTTCACAAATTCAGACACTTTATATGCTCTAGTTCAATGCACCAAAGATTTACCTGCTGATGATTGTATTACATGCCTCCACAATGCTACAGCAGATATTTTATCTTGCTGCTATTTTTCAAGAGGAGCACGACTTCTTAGTCGTAACTGCTATCTGAGGTATGAATTATATGCCTTTTACAAAGGTGCCACAGAACCATCTATCTTAGCTGGAAACCAAGCATCTGGGAGAGGTAAGTAGTTTATTTCAGGATAAGAATTATTTTCTTAACCGGTGTTGGTGGTGTATGAAGAAAATGGAGCTTAATGTAGTATTTCATTTATGGTCTCAAATATATGCAGGCAAGCAAAGGAAGATGTGGATGATTATCGTTCTAGCCAGTGTGGTAGCACTTCTGCTGGTAGTCTTTGCTTCCACCGGCTACTTTTTTGCAACCAAAAAAATAACCCGGAAAAGTAAAGATTTTATCGGAACGTTTCTACATTTCTAGCTATATTTTTCTGTTCTGGCGTCAGCTGTAATAACCTTTAGTTTTATTTTTATGCATTTAGTGTTTTCATTTTTTTTTTTTTTTTTTTTTTTTTTTTTTGTGCTTCTCAGGGAAGGGTACTGCTAGAAAGCAGATTCAGTTACATAAAATTGGTGATGCAAACGACACAGATTTCCATTATCAACATGTTCAGGGGAGAGATAATGATCTAAAAGCTCAGGACTTCTTTATTGATCTGGAAACATTAAATTTGGCAACCAGTAACTTCTCTGATTCAAATATCCTAGGACAAGGTGGTTTTGGTCCTGTATACAAGGTATCAGTATTATTTTAAAAAATATTGAAAAAACAAATACCCACTAATATGCATTAAAAATAAAAAATAAAAAATAAAAATTGCAGGGTGTATTAAGTGATGGAAAGGAAGTTGCAGTGAAGAGACTCTCCAGCTGTTCTGAGCAGGGCACTGCAGAATTCACAAATGAAGTGCTACTTATATTGAAACTACAGCACAAAAATCTCGTCAAGCTTCTGGGCTTTTGTGTTGATGGAGATGAAAAGCTGCTTGTCTATGAATTTATGCCAAACGGCAGTCTTGATGCAATCCTTTTTGGTATGTGCTTTTCTTTTTCCTTTACTATTGCCTTAAAGAATTCTAAGAACCTTGATTCATTCCTCTTCCTGTAAATTTTGATTGGTAGATCCAAGGAAACGTGGGATACTGTGTTGGCGCAAACGTACTAATATTGTAAATGGAATTGCCAAGGGAATGCTTTACCTTCATGAGGATTCTCGACTTCGAATTGTTCACAGAGACCTAAAAGCTAGTAATGTGTTGTTGGACTCCGACATGAACTCAAAGATCTCAGATTTCGGAATGGCAAGGATATTCGCCGAAAGTGAAGGTGAAGCTAATACTGCCAGAATAGTTGGAACATAGTAAGTGAAAAATCTTGTAGTTATCATTAAGGCTTATTTGGTATTGTGGTTGGGTAACTATGTCTTAAAAAGGTTACATTGTTGTGATTTTGAAGCTAATTAATTAATTTTATCTCATATTTTTACGATGAAATCAAAACTAATTTTTCTTCACGACAAAAAAATACAACACCTTAATACTAAGTAGGTCTTAAGTCAAATATATTATTCTCAATAAATAATTTGTATTATTGATACATGTACCGAAACTCTTATCTATTGAAACTATCGAAATTAACATTTTCCGTCAAAATCAATCCAAATCATCGCCTTTAATTCTCTTTGTTCTCAAACTGGATAATGGGTGGAAGACAATCTATTGCCCGAACTGATTGACAATCCGTCGCCAGCCATCACGCAGACCAAAAAAAAAAAATTCTGTAGATTGGTTTAAGGGAATCTCGGTGTGTCTATATATATATATATATATATATATTATTTTGAATAATTTATGTGACATCTTTCTTTTTGGTGAATAGTGGATATATGGCTCCGGAATATGCAATGGAGGGATTGTATTCCAAGAAGTCTGATGTTTTTAGCTTCGGAGTACTCTTGATTGAGATTATAACTGGAAGGAGAAACGCAGGGTTCAATCAACTCCTAGCCTATGTAAATTTATCTACAATAAAGAATGAGCACTTTATTTCAGGAATTTAAATTTATGACTGCAAAATTGTTAATCCACTAACACGATTCAGGCATGGCATCTCTGGAATGAAGGGAATGTATTGGAGCTGGTTGATCCATTGTTGACGGATACAAGTTTTTCAGATGATGAATTTTCAAGATACATTCATATTGGATTGTTGTGTGTTCAAGAGGATGCATTTGACAGACCTACCATGTCATCTGTTGCGCCAATGTTGAAGGGCGAGACCGGCACTCTTCCCCAGCCTCAAAAACCCGCCTTTTCTATTGGAAGAGTTACGGATGGTCATTGCAACAATAATAATTGCTCTGCCAATGGCTTAACAATTTCTAATCTTTCGCCAAGGTGATTCAGGCAACGAATGAGTTTGATTATGCACTCGGCTGGAGCCTCTCTTGTCATAAACAGTGTTATTTCGCATTTGCTTGTAATTTTAACAAAATGTGATGTGTGGATTTTACGTATGTAATAATTAATTCATGAGTCCCTATTTTGTGAACCAGTGAAATAGCAACTTGCACTCATGGATGGTAAAATAACGTTCAATACATTGTGAAGTAATTAGTCTATATAAATTTCTTTTATTAAAAACCGGCCAAACTACTTTATTTCCGCCTTCAAAAGAGTAACCTACTTTTACTGCTCTACATTATTTCTTTAAAACAAGAGGTTTAGGTTCTGTTTAGGACTATTGTGACGTAGCTGGTCTGACACAGTGCAGCACTGGCAAACGCAATTGATATTGAATTAAGTTAAAAACTCAGTTAGGCTACCACAGCGCAGTTCTATTCCATCAAAAGAGGCTTTTCATTTTTAGAAATTGAATCCAATCACATCAAACTCGAAAAAAGAATTATATTTAATTGATATTTGAGAGCTCCATAATAAATAAAGGGTTTTTGCTACATCACAGCCCACGAAACTTACAACCCCGTAAAAATTAGTAAAATAACAATGGGGCCCACTGCCGTGTTACACGGACAAGTTACATTGGTTATAACTCAGCAAGACCCATAAATATAATCTAAGTTCATTTGATATTTTAATGATCTGGCTAATGAGGAAGCTTTTCTGCTTTGTCTTGTTCTCGTTTAATCTAGGGGTCATTCGAACTCCCCTTTCATATCTTTTTTTTTCTCCTTTAATGAAGCTCCCTCTTGATTGAGATTTTTTTTTTCAATAAAAATAAAAAAGTTTTGAGAAGAACCATAGATGGCAAACAAAAGGCCATTGGACCGGCTAGTTCTTCTCTAGTCGGAGAGGATATACATGTAACAACAATATTCTATTATGTTGAAATTGACTGTGTACCAAAAAGATAATCTTAAAACATATATCATAGGATGAAAGTGAAACTAATCAATTTATCAAATGCTGCTTGATGTTCATAATTTATATACATATTTTATCATTTATTATATATTTACTAGTTTTTTTTTTAATTAATTGAATTGTTTTATTGACTAGCAAATTTATTTGAGATTATAAATAAAAAAAAAAGTATAAAAGAATTCAATTTTAGAAGTATTAAAGATTAATTGATTTTTGAAAGCAATTAGACATACATGCATGTGAAAGTCAAGGAACCGAATTCAATAAGTTAATTCATCATGCACATGCGGACAAAGAAGAGAAATTGATTTTAGGTTTAAGAAGGACCTGCACTTGGCTTTCATAAATGAAAAAAAGAATGAAAATTCCAAGTGCCCAGCACATGAGTGAAGCCAAAGCAAATTAAAAGGCTTGGCCTTTGGCTTAAGAGTTGGAAAAGTGCGGACAAATGAGAGAAATTGATTTTAGCTTTAAGAAGGACCCGCACTTGGCTTTCATAAATGGAAAAAAGAATGAAAATTCCAAGTGCCCAGCACATGAGTGAAGCCAAAGCAAATTAAAAGGCTTGGCCTTTGGCTTAAGAGTTGGAAAAGTCGGTGGGGCCCATTTTAAAGGCTATATAAGAAAGCTAAACTTTGGCTTTTGGGGAGTAGCCGCCAGAGAAGAATAGCGAGAGCAGCAACAATTCGGCTTTCCATGGTTGAATTTATTTATTTTATTGATCTCAATTCAAATATGTTTAGTTAATTTTCTTATACTGAGGTTAAGGATGAAACCTTATTCAATGAAATAGTTATCTTTTTATTTATTTAATTCCCTATACATATTTTTTAATAATTATGGTTTTTATTTCACATGATTAATTGAATGTTGTTAAAATCTTTTTATCAATTCTATCATACATTATTGATTGTTAGGAGTGATATTCGATTAAATCTATACTTGGATCTATAAAGTTTATACATGATTATCTTTGATTCTGTGTCTTTCATTAAATTATTTACACAGAGTACTTAGAAAATCTTTGACTCTTTGTTATTCAATATGTTTACATGAAATGCTTAGATATCATACTATTAAGTAGAAAAAAAACATACACAAGATTAATTTTAATTGGGCTTAATTGTTATATTTATGAGATGACATAGATTGATTTCGAGTTGTCACTCTAAAATTGAGGATTAATTAATAATTAGATAATTACTAGTTGAAGTAGTGGATTCTGAAACCTTGGTAATTTTTGTCTTTTTAAAATCTCATTTACTTTAATTATTTCTTAGTTTAATTAGTTTAATTTCTTTTAAAACTCAAATTGCTCAACTAGGTTAGAATTAATATTAATTTTAGATTTAAATTATACTTTTCAATTTATAACAATCCATGTGGGATCGACCTCGTTACCACTATTTTATTTCTAGATTCGTGCGCTTGCGAGTATATTAAAATTTTCACAATAAGTTTTTGGCGCCGTTACCGGGGATTGTGTCAGAAAGTCAGTTTAATCTAGGTTGATTTAATTCTTCCACTAGTTATAATTTAGGTTATCTTTTATTTTATTTATTTAATTTTTTATATAAAAAATTATTTATTTTTACTTTGAATTCATTGTTTGGTTGTTTGATTTCTTTTATTTAAATTTTGTTTATTTTTATTATTATTGTTTTATTTTTCTTCTTTTGTCTAGTTATTTTATGAGCCTTTGGGAATGCGATTCAACAAATCGTTTGGTCAAAAAAGAGTCAAAAATTGAAAGTAGTATAGATAGTTCTTCAAAAGTGATAGATGACCCAAATAGATTATTGTCAATACTTCCACCAGTGCAAGCAGAGAAAACCCTTAGAGAATATTTTTCACCACTTGCAGCCAACCAACCATCTTATATTGTGTTGCCACAAACCACAATAATACACTTTGAACTCAGGCCCTCTGTCATTCAATTTTTACCATCTTTCCATGGGTTAGAGAGAGAAGATTCATATTTGCACATTAAGGAATTTCTTGACATATGCTCTTGTTGATTGATTTGTATAATCAATTATTATCAATGCCAATATGCAAGTATACACAACAAATAATAAAGTGATGAATATTCAAGATTGTCTCCACAGGGATTGATGTTACTCAAAATGCTAAAGCAATCACAATAGTGCAAATCGACTAAAGACTGAAACAAACAATTGTCAAATAATTCTATCGTAATTAATAATTGCGAGAGATGGAAATAAAACAATACTGTAATGAAATAAACTAAGTTAACTGTGTCTAAGATTCAATTGAGAATAGAGTAGTTGAATGATTAAACTCTCCTAATGGGGTGACTATTGTTTACCAAATTAAACCAGTTGTTAGAATAAGTGTTGCAGCACCGAGCAGAATAAATCAGTATCCTCAGCTATCGCATGTTAGAAGTCTCATATCTGTAAATCTTCTAACAATGACCAGTTGCTCATATATTTATGGTACGACATTATATCCTTTAATTTTTCTACTCTATAAGGTGAACACCTATGTCTAGAGTGTCACAAATCTTAACTTCAAGTATTGCCCTTATGGGATTCAGGATAACCTAATTCATGAAACTCGACTTAAGAACAAGTAATACTCTAATAATGTCCGCTAAGACATGCCCTTTTGCTGCTCTATCTTAACTGAAACTATTAAATGAGTGGTCAACCGAAATAACAGTTATATTCATAAAAACTTCTAGAGTAAAATGCTACAGCAATACCATAACAACATATAAGAACAGTCAAGAACCCATTGGATTATTTGTCACTCAACTACAAGTAAATTTAGTTCATAATCTGGATGAGAAAAATAAACATAAACATATTGATCTCGGAATACATCAAATCAATTAAAGAAAGAAGATAAATATAAGTTAAGCACGGTGAAAATCAAAGCTAAGTAATTCTGCACGATTTTCCAATGTTGCCGAAACAACACTCTTCAATTATGATCTTCCTCTTCTTCGTTCCTCCTAATTATTCTAATGATAATTCCCTTGCCGCCTTTCTTTGTGGTATTGCCTCTTTTTTATATTGTCAATTAGGGTAAACACAAGCCCATGAGCGTGCATGCGTTAAATTAGGAAGCATGTGCAGACCCGCACCTAAGTTTTCTCCCGCATTTACTTCCAGATTGCTACAGCATGGGTTACTCTAACATCCGCAACAGCATTGCATTGCTCCCGATTGTGCTTTTCTCCTTTTATGGCCGTCTTCTTTCCTCCTCTTGCTCATCTAATGTCTCAACATCCCCTCATGAATTAAGACTTTCCAAGAACCTACAATTATGCATATGTTTTTAGCACAAATTACTATGATTCAAGCAAAACTTATTAATACTCAACTAAAATGAACGTTTAAGCAAAATGTAATAAAAACCTCTTATTTGTTCTCTAAATGATCTTGATTCAAGTCTAGAATTAATGTAATAACTCTCATTTCCTAGAGTTATCACACCCCGAAACTTAAACCATTGCTTGCCCTCAAGTGATGACACATACTAATATTTCCCGCAAACAAACATGCACACAACTTTAGCTCTTTTATCAAAATTTGCAAGGATTCTTCCACCTTCAGATCACAATCCCAATCATACAAAATGCCCATAGTAAATCAGTTCTAGACTTAAGCTTCTTTCTATCCATAGTGTGTGTGTGCTTCCTTTGATTGAATTCCAGATATAATGTAACATTACCAAAGGATAGCATAACTTTCAGCAGTGATATAGTAGTGTGAGTGGTGGGCATAAGTCTAGATTTCAGAAATTTCACCCACACCTTAGCAATAGGTTTCAAATATATCCTATTAACTACACACCCTTCCTCGTTAGCCTATAATGCCCCTTCGATTATAAGAGTTGTGAAAATTGTGTTATACTTTTTTGGAGTTAACTTCCCACGCAACTTAGCATACTCACAAGTAATTTCAGCTGGTAAGTTATAAAAAGCATTAATAACACGGGAGTCTAATGGGACAGGTGTATGTCTTACCCAAATGTTGTGCTGATCAGGGCTTACCAAATTGGCGTAAAATTCTTTGACTACAGGCAGTACAAGATCTCGAGGGTGGTTGCAAAACTCTAGCCATCCTCGCTTTGCTACAACATTATGAATTGTTTGCACAATTCCCGTGAGTTGGTCTGGAAATTAAAACCATTTTTCTTCCATAATCCTGCGCGGCTCTATTATTTCCTCATATTTTTCTTTGGCGTTGTAACTCTGGAATCGTGACGGATTTTTGAGACGGCTTGCTGTTTTCTTATATCTCGGCATTGTTGTAGCAGTAAAAATTGAAGTTACTGTTCCTGAGAGTAAAAAGAGAAAAAAAAGGTTAAGAATTTAGGAGAGTTGGATTTGCGAAGGAGATGGGGAATAGTGGCGTAGAGTACTAAGTACAGTGACTCCTTTTTATAGTGGACTTTTAATTGGAGATAAATACGGTAACTAAAGATAAATGAGGGAAGAATATATATATATTTTTATTTAAAGCGCGTATCCCAAAAACATCGGCTAGTAAATTGAAGGCATTAATTTCGGAGATTTATTCGCAATTTCTATCCACATCCAAGCCTCCATTTGTCATGATTTATCTCCAATGGTAAGTGAGAGGCTCCATCTTTCAATTTACTGTAACAGTAAAATTGGTTGTTGCAGCACCTCTTTACTTACTCTAGCAACGGTTACATACTTCACACTAAAGCCTCTGCCACATGGCTTGCCTATGCACTCTACTACCATACAACCTCACTTGTCAATATGGAATTCAATTGTCACACATACTTGCCAAAAATTCAAATTAATTCTAATAAATAAATAGATCAAACAATAGCAAAAGTAAAGAATGCAATAATTTGAAAAGATAAAATTAAATAGCTAGGATGAAAGAACAAAATTAAATAAAATGGTAAAGAGGGAGAGCTGTCAACAAAACCAAAGGAGATCACAATTGGTTTGACGTGGTTGTCTCCTCAATGGGCTGCCTCCCATGGAGCGCTTGATTTAAAGTCCTTCAGCCTGACCTTCTTGTATTGTTCAATAGCTGGGTTCTTTAAGGAGTAACACCTCCTTTGAACATTCTGTTGCTGGATGTATGTAATGCTTAACCCTGTGTCCATTAACTTTGAATTTGTGGCCTGTTTGTTCATCCAGAAGATCAACAGCTCCATGAGGATAAGATTTTAACAGCTTAAACGGGCCAGACCATCGTGACTTGTGCTTTCCCGAAAATAATCTTAGTCTTGAATTTCTTGTGCTGAATATGCTTGTCGTGCCAGTGTTTGGTCCTCTCTTTATAGATTCTTGCATTTTCATATGAAAATAGTCGTAATTCATCAAGCTCACAAAGTTGAAGTTTCCTTTGCTCTGCTGCAGCATGCATATCCCAATTTCATTTCTTCAGTGCCCAATGTGCTTTATGCTCTAGCTCTAGTGGCAAATGACAAGCTTTGCCATAAAAAATTCGGTAAGGAGACATGCCAAGTGGAGTTTTGTATGCTGTTCTGTACGCCTATAGAGAGTCATGCAAGTGTAACGACCAATCCTTCCTCGTTGGGTTCACCACTTTTCTAAGATTTTTTAATTTCTCTGTTGGACACTTCAGCCTGACCATTGGATTGTGGGTGATATGCTGTTGCTATCTTGTGTCTGACTCCATATTTCATCATTGCTGCAGCAAAGATTTTGTTACAAAAATGTGTGCCCTCATCACTAATAATTGCTCTAGGAGTGCCAAACCTGGAAAAAATATTTTTCTGAAGAAAAGCCACCACTGTTTTCACATCATTGGTAGGTAATGCTGCAACTTCTACCCACTTGGAGACATAATCCACATCAACAAAGATATATAAGTTGCCAAAGGATGGTGGGAAGGGTCTTATAAAATCTACTCCCCATACATAAAAAACTTCCACTTCTAGAATGTTAGTCAATGACATTTCTTGTCTTTTAGTCATGTTCCCTGTTCTTTGGCACCTGTCACAATATTTAACAAATTCATAAGCATCTTTAAAAATAGTAGGCCAGTAATAACTTGATTGCAGAACTTTGGCAGCTGTTCTGTGACCACCAAAATGTCCTCCATATGCTGCAGCATGACATGACTCCAGTATATGGGGAATCTCTCCTGCTGCAACACATCTTCTTATTACTTGATCTAAGCACAGCTTATACAAATGTGGGTCATCCCACTGATAACTTCTAACATCATGAAGAAATTTCTTTTTCTCTTGAAACTTCAGCTTAGGTGGTAACAACCCACTTACTAAATAGTTAGCAAAGTCTGCATACCATGGAGATTCTGACTGTTGCAGCATTTGTGCTTGCTGTACTACCAATAGCTGTTCATCAGGAAAAGTTTCAGTGATGTCTTTCCTGGTCAATATGCTTGTGTCTGCATCCAGCCATGACAGGTGGTCTGCTACTTGATTCTCAGTCCCCTTTCTATCGTTAATTTCTAGATCAAATTCTTGAAGCAATAAGATCTATCTAATTAAACTTGGCTTGGCATCTTTCTTTGAAATTAAGTATTTGATTGTTGCATGGTCTGTATATACATTCACTCTAGTGCCTACTAAGTAGGCTCTGAATTTGTCAAAAGTAAATACTACTGCTAGCAACTCTTTCTCTGTAGTGGTATAATTGATTTAAGTTTGAGTGAGAGTTTTGCTTGCATAGTAGATGGAGTGAAAAACTTTATCCTTTCTTTGCCCTAATACTGCTCCCACAGAGTGATCACTAGCATCATACATCAATTCAAATGGTAAAGTCTAGTCTAGAGATATAACTACTAGAGCAGTGATAAGAGCTTTCTTTAATTCTCCAAATGCTTGAAGGCAATCTTTGTTAAAGTGAAATGGTTTGTCATGCTCCAGCAATGAACACAGTGGTTTAGCTACTTTGGAAAAATCCTTAATGAATCTTCTGTAGAATCCAGCATGAACCAAAAAACTCTTAATACCCTTTACTGAAGTTGGAGGTGGCAGTTTATCTATTACCTCTATCTTGGCTTTGTCTACCTCAATACCATCCTTGGATATCTTGTGACCTAGCACTATTTCATCTTGTACCATGAAATGACATTTTTCCCAATTGAGTACTAAGTTGGTCATCTCACATCTTTTAAGAACTTCTTCCAAGTTGTGTAAACAATCATTGTATATTTCTTCAAAAACTGAGAAGTCATCCATGAAAACTTCCAAAGTCTGCTATACCATATCAGAAAATATAGAGATCATGCATCTCTGAAAAGTTGCTGGAGCATTGCATAACCCAAATGACATTCTTCTGAAGGCAAATGTTCCATAGGGACAAGTAAATGTAGTCTTCTCTTGATCTTCTGGAGCTATAACAATCTGGTTGTAGCTTGAGTACCTATATAAGAAACAATAGTACTGTTTTCCAGCAAGTCTGTCCAACATCTGATCTATGAATAGAAGTGGGAAATGGTCTTTCCTTGTGGCTTTGTTGAGCTTCCTGTAATCTATACATACTCTCCATCCAGTTACTGTCCTTGTAGGAATAAATTCATTCCTCTCATTGGCCATTACTATTATCCCTCCTTTCTTTGGAACACATTGAACTGGGCTTACCCATGAACTGTCTGATATTGGATATATGATTCCAGCATCCAACCATTCGATGATTTCCTTCTTCACCACTTCTTTCATAATAGGGTTCAGCCTTCTCTAGTGCTCCACTGAATTGCTGGAACAATCTTCTAACAGGATTTTATGCATTCATATTAATGGGCTTATCCCCTTTATATCTGCCATTGTCCATCCAATTACTCTTCTGTATTTTTCCCAGCAAATCTACTAGACTCTGTTCTTGACCTGCATCCAAAGTAGAAGAAATGATTACAGGGAGTGTGTTGTTTTGACCAAGATAAGCATACTTCAAATGTGAAGGTAACAATTTTAATTCAAAACTAAGAGGTGATTCAATAGATGGTAAAGTTGTTTTTACTTCCCTGTCTGTAAGATTCAGGTGTTCAATAAACCTGTTGTGCCTATCAGATTGTTGTTTGTCCATCCACTCTGTTTGGATTGTTGCAATATCTTCCTATTCGACATCCTCAAATGTGGTGACTTTGTCAAGTGTATTACTGCAGCATCTGTCCAGTCTGTCTGTTACAACAAAATCCATTACACTTAGGAAATTGCAATCTTCTACTTCATCAGGGTTCCTCATAGCCTCTAGTACATTAAATGTGACTTGCTGATCATTCATTCTCATGGTAAGCTCTCCTTTCTGCACATCTATCAGAGTCTTTTCAGTTGCTAGAAAAGGTCTTCCAAGTATAATGGGTACTACTTTATCAGCTTCAAAGTCCAATACAATGAAGTCCACTGGAAAGATGAATTTTTCAACCTTCACCAGTACATCCTCTATCTTTCTTTCAGGGTATGCATGAGATCTGTCAGCTAATTGTAGAGTGACTGTTGTTGGTCTACACTCCCCTACTCCAAGCTGCTTAAATATAGATAATGTCATCAAATTAATACTAGCTCCCAAGTCACAAAGTGCTCTCTGTCAGCATATCTAGTCCCTATGGAACAGGGTATTGTAAAACTCCTTGTATCTTTCAATTTTATGGGAATTTTACTCTGGAGCATATGACTGCTTTCCTGTGTTAAAGCAACAATTTCAAACTCTCCTAGCGTTCTTTTTCGTGCCAAGATATCTTTTAGAAATTTCACATAGTTTGGCATTTGCTCCAAAGCTTCCACAAAAGGTATATTTATGTGCAGTTCCTTCAGCACTTTCAGAAATTTACTGAACTGCTTGTCCTGTTTTTGCTTCTAGAACCTTTGTGGGAAAGGTGGTGGATGTCTAAACTGCTAGGTAGCTTCAGGAGATATCAAACTCTGTTTGTTTGGTTTGGTGCAGGTTGTGACTACTGGTGTTGCAACTTTTTTTTCAGCTTGTTCTGGTTGAACTTTCTCTGCAGTTGCTGTAGCTTAGCCCATGTAACCAGTGTCTTGAAGAGGAGGTTGTTGTAACATGCTTTCATTTTGAGATAATTTTTGTGCTGAATTGAATTCCCTCCCATTTTTTGTTACATCAACTAGGATATCAACATTCTTTCCAGACCTCAAATTAATTACTTTGCAGTATTCTTTGCCCTCCCTCCTAGGATCTTCTGTGTTGCTAAGTAGGCTTCCTTGAGTTCTACTGCTCATTGCTGTGGCTAGTTGTCCCATTTAGTTTTTCAGGTTTCTTAAGGATACAGCTTGACTCTGCACAATTGCTTCATTCGTTGCAATGTACTCTTTAATCAGTGCTTCCAATGAAGTGATTGTATCTTGACTATTATGCTTTTGTCCTTGACTTTGTTGATGAAAACCAGGTGGTTGTGTGTTTCTATTTTGTCTATTTAATGCTGGAGCATTTCGATTCTGACTGCTCCATGCAAAATTTGAGTGTTGCTTCCAGCCAGGATTGTAAGTATTTGAATATGGGTTGTTCTAAGGTTGTTGATTGAAATTACCTACATAGTTTACTGAAGCTGGGTTTCCAGGACAATTATCAAAGTCATGCTCTTCACCACAGTATACACAAGAAAGTTCAACAACTTGCTATACTGTTGCTGGAGCAGATGTCAAGGCCTTTACCATGTTAGTCAATGAGGTTACTTGTGCTGATAAGGGTGTAATTACATCAATGTTATGTACCCCTACTGATCCTCTTGCTGCTGGTTGCCTGGCTGAAGGCCACTGGTAATTATTATTGGCAATTCTTTCCAGAATTTCATAAGCTTTAGTGTAAGATATGGATAATAGAACTCCATTTGCTGAAGCATCCACCATTAATCTTGTACTTGGATTCAACCCATTGTAGAAAGTTTCCAATTGAATTCAACAAAGAATACCATGATGAGGACACCTTCTGAGCAATTTCTTGAATCTTTCCCAAGCCTCGTACAAACTTTCATCTTCTAGTTGATGGAAGGAAGTAATCTCATTCCGCAACTTTGCATTTTTTTTTGTGGGAAATATTTCATTAGGAATTTATCTGCCAATTCATTTCATGTAGTGATGGAATCAGATGGTAACGAATTTAACCATGCTCTTGCTCGATCTCTTAAGGAATAAGGAAAGAGCCTCAGTCTTAAGGCATCTTGTGTTGCTCCAGCAATCTTGAAAGCATCACTTACTTCCAAGAATAATTTAAGATGGAGATGAGGATCTTCATTTGGTAATCCATTGAATTGCCCAACTATTTGCAACATTTGAAACATCACTGGCTTTAACTCAAAATTTACAGCATCTACTTCAGGTCTGATGATGCCAGGATGTACAACCTGAGGAGTTAGCACAGCATAATCTCTTATAGCTCTGTCTCTGTCATCAGCCATGTAAATAATATTGTTATTGCCTGGTTGTCTCCCGTTAGCATGTTCATTCTGCTCTTCTTGAATGTTGACTGGTTGTAAAGGCCCGTGAGGATTTAAATTCTCTGCATCCTGTAAATTATTCATGCTTGAAGCAATTTCTGAATTCCTTTGTTCTCTTCGCAATTTCCTAACAGTCCTTTCAATCTCAGGATCGAATTGGAATACCACAGATCTGTCTTTGCGCATGCATGTACCGATCTGCCAATAAATAGAATAAATTAAATCAAATTTGGCGCTATCAAGATTTACTTGACACTTCAAAAATAAACAATCAATCCCCGGCAACGACGCCAAAAACTTGTTGATTGATTTGTATAATCAATTACTATTAATGCCAATGTGCAAGTATACACAACAAGTAATAAAGTGATGAGTATTCAAGATCGTCTTCATAGAGATTGATGTTACTCAAAATGCTAAAGCAATCACAACAGTGCAAATCGACTAAAGACTGAAACAAACAATTGTCAAAAAATTCTATCGTAATTAATAATTGCGAAAGATGGAAATAAAACAATACTATAATGAAATAAACTAAGTTAACTGTGTCTAAGATTCAATTGAGAATATAGTAGTTGAATGATCAAACTCTCCTAATGGGGTGACTGTTGTTTACCAAATTAGCACCAGTTGTTAGAATAAGTGTTGCAGCACCGGGCAGAATAAATCAGCATCCTCAGCTATCGCATGTTGGAAGTCTCATACCTGTAAATCTACTAACAATGACCAGTTGCTCATATATTTATGGTATGGCATTATATCCTTTAATCTTTCTACCCTACAAGGTGAACACCTATGTCTAGAGTGTCACAAATCTTAACTTTAAGTATTGCCCTTATGGGATTCAGGATAACCTAATCCAGGAAACTCGACTTAAGAATAAGTAATACTCTAATAATGTCCGCTAAGACATGTCATTTTGCTGCTCTATCTTAACTGAAACTATTAAATGGGTGGTCAACCGAAATAATAGTTATATTCATAAAAACTACAAGAGTAAAATGCTACAGCAATACCATAACAACATATAAGAACAGTCAAGAACCCATTGGATTATTTGTCACTCAACTACAAGTAAATTTAGTTCATAATATGGATGAGAAAAATAAACATAAACATATTGATCTTGGAATACATCAAATCAATTAAAAGAAGAAGATAAATATAAGTTGAGCACGGTGAAAATCAAAGCTAAGTAATTATGCACGATTCTGCAATGTTGCTGAAACAACACTCTTCAATTCTAATCTTCCTCTTTTTCATTCCTCCTAATTATTCTAATGATAATTCCCTTGCCGCCTTTCTTTGTGGTATTGCCTCCTTTTTATATTGCCAATTAGGGTAAACACAAGCCCATGAGCATGCATGCGTTAAATTAGGAAGCATGTGCAGACCCGCGCCTAAGTTTTCTCCCGCATTTACTTCCAGATTGCTACAGCACGGGTTACTCTAACATCCGCAACCGCATTGCATTGCTCCCGATTGTGATTTTCTCATTTTATGGCCGTCTTCTTTCCTCCTCTTTCTCATCTAATGTCTCAACATCCCCTCATGAATTAAGACTTTCCAAGAACCTACAATTATGCATCTGTTTTTAGCACAAATTACTATGATTCAAGCAAAACTTATTAATACTCAACTAAAATGAATGTTTAAGCAAAATGTAATCAAAATGTAATAAAAACACCTTATTTGTTCTCTAAATAATCTTGATTCAAGTTTAAAATTGATGTAATAACTCTCATTTCCTAGAGTTATCAGCTCTACATTCTGTTTTCAAAATTTTAATAATGAATCAATTAGGCTATGTATGTTCCCTTTCTCGTTAAAAGACAAAGCAAAAGCTTGGTTGAATTCACTTCCTGCTGGGTCTATTACTATGTGGGATGAATTGAGTAATAAATTTCTCACCAAGTTTTTCCCTATATCTAAAAAAAATGCCCTTAGGAGAGAGATAAGTGATTTTTATTAAAGAGAGAGATAAGTGATTTTTATTAAAGAGAGAGTAAGCAATTTTATGACTGTTGGGAAAGATTTAATGATTTACTCCTCAAGATTTAATGATTTTATGATGCTCTTATGATCTTTTATGATGCTTTTTGTTGGATATGTGGATTTTATATATGATTGAGTTGATTTTGATGATATGGTTAATTGTTGTTCTTGATTATATTGATGATATGGCTGATTGTTGGAATGAAGTTTGGTTGATAAGTTGGCATATATATGGAAGTGTTCTTAACTCTTTGTATTGTTGAGGATATGCTCATATTTCAGGGGAGATTCTGCCGAAAGTTTTTCCAAACATAAGTAATCCCTCAGCCTCTCTTGTTAATCTTTTTGCGCTTATTTCTTTTTGATGATGAAGGGGGAGATAAATTATCAAAATAAATCTATTTTGTTTACAATTTATTTTGAGATTAAAATTAAATGGACACATATTTAAGGGAAGTTAACAATTCCTTAAAAATTTCACTTAAGGGGGAGCACACATTTAGGGGGAGCAAAATTGCACAAGTATTTTCTTAAAAAGTTTTTCATCATAAAAAATGGGGAGATTGTTAACATAAATATTTCTTTATTGATTTTGATGATAACAAACATGATTAAGATTAATTAATCTTTTAAAAGCTCAACATAATTTTCATCTATTTTGACAAGTTTTATAAAGTGTTTTTACAAAGAGTTGGAGACAAACAGTTATCTTGTAAAATAAGTTCACTGCAGCAGTTTTGTGGAAAATGGCGATCCGACAAGTTTGATAAACGGCTCGCCAATATCAAGTAGAATTGAAGATTAGTCTCTGGACCTAAATGGCGATCCGACAATTCAGATAAATGGCTCACCGATATTGGACAGAACTGAAGATTTGCCTCTGGACCTAAATGGTGACCTGACATCTAGCTAACGGCGATCCGACAATTTGAAAAATCAGCCCAACAGTCATATTGACCAGTCAAACGGCGATCCGACAATGTGCAAAAAGTCAATAATGGCTAGTTTTCAGCCCCAATTATAAATAAGCTCATTCAAATTCAAACAAGAGTGGATCACAATACGACTACCGAGCTTATACTTGAAAATACAATCTTCATTAAGCTTTAAAATACATTCTTGCTTCATTTATTCACATATTGGGTATCATTTTGTATTCTTAAATATTGTGAGAGGCAAAACAAATTTATAATCTTTTATCTTTGAGTGATTGTAAGTGTTGGGATACACTTGGGTTAAGAGATTGGGATAATCACTTGTTGTAAAGGTTATTGACACCTTGGAAGTCAAGTGTAAGCATTTGAAGTCTTGGAGGCTTGCTTAGTGGAATCCTCAAGCTCGGAAAGCTTGGAGGCATGGACGTAGGTAAGGTTGGTCGAACCACGTAAAAATCTCGGTGTTTGAATCTCTCTTCCCTTATCCTTTTTGTTGTGGTTAACTTAATTGTGATTGCTTTGAATTTGTTTTATATTTGCATTGAGTTTTTATTTATAAATTGAATAATTTTTAGAATTCCAATTCATCCCCCCTCTTGGGTTGCACTATTAGAATTTCAGTAAATGCTTTAGCTCTGAACCAATCAACGAAACATCATCCTAATGTAGCTAATAAGATTTGTGCTCTTTGTTCTAACTTGTCTCATGCAGCACATCAAGAGGCTTATTCTGAGCAGGTACATGCCTTACAATCATATGAGAAAACCTCCAATAATCCATATTCACCCACATATAATCCTAATTGGAGGAATCACCCTAATTTTTCTTGTAAACAAAATCAACCTTTGTCAAACCAAGGAAGACAACAATTTAGCTTGCCCAATCAACAATTTGTCCCTCCTAACCAAGTATATCCTCCCGCCCAACAACCTATGTCTCAATTTGTTGCACCCCAACAAAGAAAACCTTCTTTGGAGGATACACTTCAAACTTTCATTCAGTCAACCCAACAAGCTTTTCAGTCAAACACTCAAGCTATTCTAAAGCTTGAACATCAATTGGGTCAATTAGCAATTATTGTAGCCGAGAGAGAAAAAGGAAAATTCTCAAGTCAACCAATTCCCAATCCTAAAAGAATGCATGAAGTTGGAGTAAGTTCAAGCCATCAGAATGAAGAAGTAAAATCTGTTATGACCTTGAGAAGTGGAAAATTATTTCACAACAAGGTGGAGGTTCAAACAAGAAAGACATCTGAGCCCACTTCTTCAGATCCAGTTCCATCACAAGACTCATCAACAAATGATCCAGAAAAGAGTGGCCCACCAGCTAACATTCCCAAGGCTCCTTTTCCTTAAAGGTTAACAAAGGTAAAGAAAGGGACTTCAACAGGTGAGATTATGAAAATCTTCAAGAATATAAGTATAAACATCTCTTTACTCGATGCTATTAAATAAGTTCCTTCATATGCCAAATTTTTGAAAGATTTATGCACTAAAAGAGAATTTTGCATGTCACCAAAAAGACATTTTTAACTGAACAAACTAGCAATTTACTCCAATGTAAAATGCCACTAAAATTTAAGGACTCTGGTTCTCCTATTATCTCATGTGTTATAGGGAACCAATTGTTTGATAAAGCATTATTGGATTGAGGCGCTAGTGTTAATCTCTTGCCTTATTCTGTTTACATACAGCTTGGACTAGATGAGTTAAAATCAACTTCCATTGTTTTGCAACTTGCTGATAGGTCAATGAAAATACCTCGTGGTATTATAGAGGATGTGTTGATACAAATTGACAAATTTTATTATCCTATTAATTTTATTGTTATTGATACTCATCATGTACAAGATCTTAAGAAACATACCCCAGTTATTCTAGGTCGTCATTTCTTAGCTACAATTGATGCTCATATTAGTTGCAGGACTGGGAACATGCAATTGTCTTTTGGTAACATGACCATGGAAGTAAACATTTTTAATGTTCCCAAGCAGGCACAAGAAGATTTTGAAGTCGTTGAAGTAGATATGATAGAAGCATCAATTAATGATTCACTTATTTCTAACCACTATGACAATCTATTAACACCATGGACAACTAACTCTGATTTCTTGTTGATGTTGACAGTGATATTAAAGAAGTTAATGCTTTACTTGATTCGACTCTTATCATAGATCTACTTAAGTGGAAAGAAAAGATTGAGCCATTCAAGTTGGAGTTACTTCCTAAAAAAGTGCAACATATGTCACATTCTGACATGAAAAATGTGGTAAGATCTAAAGGGCTTAAATTATTAGATTTTTATATTACTTCAGATAACTCTCAGGAAATCTTAGAACAGAAGAGATCAAAGCAGTGCGTTATTGAGGAGTTTCATTACCATAATCCTTTTATGGATAAAATGCTCCAGTGCTTAATCAATTATGTTTGCTGGTGTTTTCTGTGTAATTGCTTTGATTTTCACCAAATTCTTATTGATCCTGATTGATTTGTTGTTTACATTAATTAGTTAGTTAGTAGGATTTTTTTATTTTGTTTTTTATTTTATTATTTATATTTCTTCTAATGTTTTCTTTTTAGTTGTCACTTTTTTAAGCTTCCCCAGTCCATTCAGGTGTGTTCTCTCCAGTTTTCTCTTTTATTATTTATGTTTTTAGTTTTTTCATCTTTTTGCATGCATATCTTTTGTTTGTGAAACATTGAGGACAATGTTCCGAATAAGTTTGGGGGGGTGGGAATAGTGTGTGCTTTGTTATAAAAAAAATTAAAAAATTTCAAAAATTCAAAAAAAAAATTGTGTTATTTTTTTTTTGTTTTTATGTGAAAAGTCAATGATAAGAACTTAATTGACAATGAATATGGCTCTTAGAAAGAGTTGAATATTGTCTTAATTTATATTTGATTCTTTGTTAATTCCTCTTGATTGAGATTCTTTAACCATGAGCACTAATATTAATTCTTTCATAATTTTGACTCAAAATTTGAGATTGACGCAGCCTGAGTTGAGAATTTTAAATAGAGTAAATGAATGTTTGTCTTTATTCTTATCTCCACAATGCAAAATAGTATACATAGGCGCCAAAGTCAGAAATAGCTATCTATAACCTTCAAGAGTGAAGCTATCCTTGAATAATTTGAGCTTATGTATTACCAGTATGTAGAGGATAATCTACCATGAGAAGAAGGCTACCTTAAGAGGTAGAGTGAAAGTTCCTGACTATGGTTAAAAATAAAAGAAAAAAAATCAAGTGCATGCACTGAAATGAAAAAATCAAGAGAAAATGCACATAAAAGCCTGTGAAAAAAAAAACATTTAGAGATTAAGATGATAAGATTAGTTTGACCTACTCTTTTCTTTGTTTGAGGCAAAGGCTGTTGATATTAAAGATTTTGAGAATAGATTTGATTGATTTGATTTCACACACACACTACAAGAATCAAAAGAGAGATGGGATTGACTATTGAATTAAAGTTAGAACTTTGCCAATATTTGAAATTTTCATTGAGCTATATAATTTATGCAATCTTTGAGGCTATTTTCATGTTTTATTTAAAGTTTTTTTGTTCTTTTTATTTTATTTTTATTCTTTAAAAAAAATGATGTTTGTGGAGATCATCACTGAAGCTCTCATGAGACTATAACTCGTCCACTAGGGCTGCCTAGGGGTTTAAAGGCTTGTTGGATGCGCTAAATGCAATCGCAATTACCTGCGAAAGTGGTTTAGTTAGGATTTATTATTTTTTTTGTTTTGTTACTTTTATTTTTGTTTTTAAGTCTTAGTTTTGTTCGAGGACTAGCATCTAAGTTTGGGGGTATTTGATGTTCATAATATATATACATATTTTATCATTTATTATATATTTGCTAGTTATTTTTATTTCTTATTTTTAATTAATTGAATTTTTTTATTGAATAAGGAATTAATTTGAGATTATGGATAAAAAGGGCATAAAAGAGCTCAATTTTAAAAGCATTAAAGATTAATTGATTTTGAAAGCAATTAGATATACATGCATGTGGCAGTCAAGGAACCGAATTCAACAAGTTAATTCATCATGCACATGCAGACAAAGGAAAGAAATTGATTTTAGCTTTAAGAAGGGACCCGCACTTGGCTTCATAAATGGAAAAGGAATGAAAATTCCAAGTGCCCAGCACGTGAGTGAAGCCAAAGCAAATTAAAAGGCTTGGCCTTTGGCTTAAGAGTTGGAAAAGTCGGTGGGGCCCATTTTTAAGGCTATATAAGAAAGCTAAACTTTGGCTTTTGGGGAGTAGCCGCCAAAGAAGACGAATAGCGAGAGCAGCAACAATTTGGTTTTCCATGGCTGAATTTATTTATTTTATTGATCCCAATTCAAGTATGTTTAGTTAATTTTCTTATATTAAGATTTAAGATGAAAACCTATTTAATAAAATAATTATCTTTTTATTTATTTAATTCCCTATACATGTTCTTTAATGATTATGGTTTTTATTTCACATGATTAATTGAATGTTATTAAAATCTTTTCATCAATTCTGTCATGCATTATTGATTGTTAGGAGTGATATTCGATTAAATCTATGCTTGGATCTATAAAGTTTATACATAATTATCTTTGATTCTGTGTTTTTCATTAAATTATTTACACAGAGTACTTAGGAAAACTTTGACTCTTTGTTATTCAATATGTTTACATGAGATGCTTAGATATCATACTATTAAGCAGAAAAAGAACCTACACAAGATTAATTTTAATTGGGCTTAATTGTTATATTTATGAGATGACATAGATTGATTTCGAGTTGTCAATCTAAAATTGAGGATTAATTAATAATTAGATAATTACTAGTTGAATAGTGGTGGATTCTGAAACCTTGGTAATTTTTGTCTTATTGAAATCTCATTTACTTTAATTATTTTCTTAGTTTAATTTCTTTTAAAACTCAATTTGCTCAACTAGGTTAGAATTAATATTAATTTTAGATTTAAATTAGACTTTTTAATTTATAACAATCCCTGTGGGATCGACCTCGTTACCACTATTCTATTTCTAGATTCATGCGCTTACGAGTATATTAAAATTTTCACAACACTGCTTGAAAAGAACAATGCGTATTTGTAAGCTAGCCTTTGTCAATTACACAATTGTAGATATGTGTATGGTACCCGTATTTTCTTAAAACAAGGGGAAAAAAAAAGATTTTGGTCCATTTTGTTGTTTCTACAATCTCACACGCGAAGTTTTTTTCCCAGTAATGAGAATTCTTTTTGTTGTTTTTATGATTTGTATTGTGGTTAGACAAATGTAATTTGAATAGTAGATAAATATTTGGTAAAACACTTACTGCACTTGTATGTATATATGCATGTATGTATGTTTGTGTGTGTGTACATCATCTTCATTATTTTTGTCAAAGTTATTATATATATATATATATATTGTCAAAATTATTATTTAAAAGTCATTTTTAAAAAAAATTATCAACTTTTATTTCACAACTATAACTTTTTTATTCTACAACAATTGTAGTTTAAACCTGAGTACTTCAATACTAAATAGGGCCTAAGGGATTGGACAAAATAAATATCTTGTAAAAAATAAATTCAGTAATCCACAAATTCTTGAGTTAACTTTTTGTTGACAAACCCTATTAGTACTTGGAAATTTCTGAGATAAATCTAAAGAAAGAGATGATAACAACAAAGAAAAATAACTAAACCTAGTAGTCAAGTGATAGTGATATAGTTGATATTCAATGGGCCTGTCTATATCTTACGAATTGCTATTAATCTCACTTGCATAATTTTAATCACACAATAGGTAACCGATTGCACGGGGTGAATTGAATTTGACTAAAATATTGTGAACCTGTTTACGACATTATGTCTGGGATAGATGAGAATTCAGAAAGTGCTTTATACAGCTGCTTCCTCGTTGTTTCGCCAACACAAGAATAATGACCATGTGATGAAATATCATCTGACAAAATTTTGGAAGTCTAGCGACTTATTACTACCAATACTAGTCATGGGATCATCATTTTTATTGATTGCATGATTTTGATATTATTAGGTATGGCTGCTTGCAGGGCTATTTGTTAGCGCTTAAGCTAGCTCGTTGAAAATTGATTGCAGAGCTATAACTGTTAAAGCTCTGCTCTTGAAATATCCAAATGAAATATCCAATCTAAACAGCCATCACGTGAACATTTTAAGTGGAGTCTTCCCAAAATTTAAGCAGTCTAGTTAAGGTTTCTTCCTATCAGTTCTAGACTTGTAGCTTTTAAATTATAGTTAGAAAATTTCTGGTAATTAAATACTTATATATAATTGTAGTTTTGAATCACAACTACAATTGTGTGACGAAAAACCTTTATTATTCTTTATAAAAATCATTATTTTCGAAATTTTAATTGTTAATAACAATACATTTTTTTTTTCTGTGATTATGCATCTGAAATATTCTTGAACTTATATTCATTTATGTAATATAATTGTCGTGGGTGAGATCAGTCAAGAAATAATGCCAAAAACAAGGTAAATTCTTCCACCAATCAATTGTCAGCACAAAACTCCGTATCGATGACCAGGAAGTTTCTGTTCCATAATGTCCAAGCCTCAACAAAATAGTGTCAACTGAAAAAATGTCATGCAGCTACCCATTGGCCTCCTATAGGCTATAAATCCCAATGTGCTCCCGAATTTGGAAAGATGGTAAAAATTACAATTTCAGCCATGCTTCTCGTAGTCATGCAACTCATCATGCTCTTTACTGTTACTAACAGCCCATTTGAAAAATAACCTCAAGCTTGTTCTACAGTCATTAGCTACCAATCCTTCATAAGGCTTCTACAAGTTGTTTATGGGTGATTATCCTAATCCAGTTTTTGGGCAAGCACTTTGTCGAGGGGATATTAACCGCACAGTTTGTCAGAATTACTTCGAAAATGCAAGACTAGAAATCTTAATAAAGTGCATAACTGATGCAGAGGCAATCATATGGTATGAATTATGTCAAATTCAATACTCATACCAGAAACCTTTAATGATGATTTATGCCAGACGATACGCGAAAGAGTGGAATAATCAGTGGAAGAGTGTGTCAAATCCTGCTCGTTTCATTAAAATATTAACTTAATTAATGACTAACCTCTCATTCATGGCCTCATCTGATACATCAAACGGGATGTTTGCTGTCGGTGCACTTAAATTTTCAAAGCTGGGAACTATATATGGGCTTGTGCAGTGTACTAGGGACATTACTGCCCGTGAGTGCAACTACTGTTGGACTGGCGGCTTGGGGAATCTCAAAGCTTGCTGCGGTTCTCGGCAAGCTGTGATTCTCGTTAATTTGAATTGTAACATGAGATTTCAGCTCTCCTCCTTTTATAACTCTTCAACACGCATATCATTAACATACCCAATTTCCGCAGCTGAAGTCGTTGACTTTGTCAATCATTTTTCGTTTGCTGGTCTGACTTTGTCTGTCACTGCAATGAAATTGAAGCAAATAATGAAATTTTAATTTTTGTTTATTACAAGATGATGACCTATGAATGAAAACAATCCAAATTAAGGGAAAAGGAACCCCAACATTCATTTAGTTTGAGGAAATGGCTACAAACATTATGTTTTCAGAAATAGTCACACAAAACTTTTTTTAAGATATACAAACTTCCTTTTGTTTTTAGAAATGGTTATATAAACCATTTTTTAGATACATAAATCCCTTTCTGTGTTAAAAAATCATTATAAACTCCCAAAAATATCTAAGGTATCAAAAAAGGAAATTTGTATATCTTATAAAAGGATTTGTGTGAATATTGTTAACTTGTATATGTTCATAATATTGATTTTGATGATAACAAACTTTAAATGACTTTGATTAAAATAGTGGAGCTATTCATTAATAAACAAAAGTCTTATAATCATTCCAATTATGTTCATGAAAAATGGATAATTGCTAAACTCAAATTGAAAAATGATTCCCTGTAATATTTGGCTAGCTAAGTGAATATGGAAATAAACGGTGAACCGTTTTCTTTAAATCGGTTAACCGATAAAATTCAGAGAGGAAAAATTGTTTAAGCTCTAACCGGTTAGCCAAAACGGAAGCACAAATATGTTGGGAAGGTCACTGGAATTAAACGGCAAACCGTTTAGTAATAAACGGTTAACCGATAAATTCCAGATTGGAAGCATATGCTAATCTTACACCGTTTAACAGAAACGGATAAGGCTATTTAGTTTTTGCAAGTCACTGGAAATAACCGGTGAACCGTTATCTACAAACGGCTAACCGATAAATTTTAGAATGTCATTCCTTACTAATCTTTAACCGTTTAGTAAGAACGGATAGCTGGAGTTTGTTTTGCAGGTCTCTGGAATTTAATGGCGAAAGGGTAATGACAAACGGTCAACCATTTATTTAAAATTTGGATCAACGGTAACTTTGACCAGAACAAACGGTTAACCGTTAACTGTTAACGGTGATCCGTTTTCTCCCAGAAAGTCAATAATGGCTAGTTTTCAGCTCCAACTATAAATAAACTCATTCAAATTCAAACACAGGTTTATCACAACACTATCATTGAGCTTATAATCGAAAATACAACTTTCATAGAGCTTTAAACTCATTCTTACTTCATTTGTTCACATATTGAGCATTGATTTGTAATCTTAAGTATTGTGTGAGTGAAGAACAAAATCTATAATTTTTGTTTTTGAGTGATTGTAAGTGTTGGAATACACTTGGGTTAAAAGATTGGAAATAATCTCTTGTTGTAAAGGTTTATTGACACCTTTGAAGTCAAGTGTAAGCATTTGAAGCCTTGAAGGCTTGCTTAGTGAAATCCTCAATCCCAGAAAGCTTGGAGGCGTGGACGTAGGCGAGGTTGGCCGAACCACCTAAAAATCTCTGTGTTTGAATCTCTCTTCTCTTATCTTTTTATATTGTTATTGATTTGTTTGTTATTACTTTAAATTGGTTTTAGATTTGCATTGAGTTTTGTTCTAGAATTGAATAATTTTTAGAATTCCAATTCACCCCCCCCCCCTTTTGGGTTGTATAACTAGAATTTCAAATATTTCTGGAAACGTTAAATATTTTTTATTATTTCACCAAACCACGAGAGTGCTAGTTGAAATGATAGTTATGCAACCAAAGAGGGGGGGTGAATTGAAATTTTAAAACTTAAGCTAAACAAACCATACAACAATTCAATCTATTGCATTAATGAAATAAAAAATAATAAATTTAATAAAGCAAAATAAAAAAATAATAAGGGAAGAGAGAGCAAACACAATAATTTTTATGTGGTTCGGCAATTTCCGCCTACATTCACGCCTCTAAGCTAACCAAGCTTGAGGATTTCACTATCCAAGCCTCCCAAGGCTTCAAGTTCTTTATAATTGACTTCCACGGTGTCAATAAACCTTTACAATCAAGAGATTATCTCACAATATCTTCATCCAAGTGTTCCTCACACTTATACACTCACAAATTTGATGAGAAAATAAAGATTACAACAAAAACTCTCTTTTAGAGTGGATAAGCAAATAATAGCTCAATGATGATTTAATCTATGATGATTTCCGAATTGGAAGCTCAAAATATGTTGTTTACACTTGTTTATACTTACAAAAGTCTTCAAAAATGAATTGGATTTGAAATTATATAGCTTAAGCCCAAAAACTAGCTGTTATAGGCAAATTCCAGCAAGCAAGTGGCTAGCCTCTTAATTAGCTGGCTCACCGCTTCAGTACAGTGAAAGTTATCGTTAAAATTTGAATTTTGCTACAATAATATTGTTTACTAAAATTATATTTTTGCCCAAATGTTTTTATAATTATACTCTGGCTCAAATAGTTATAAAACTTTACAAAAAGGTCCAATTTCAAAATTACTAAATAATACTCGTTATTCTCAAAACTTTCTAAAATTATGATATGACCCAAAGTATAATAATATTTTTCAAAAAATCCCTTTTCAAAATTTAATATAACACTTATAAATTTCAAAGTTCTTAAAACTTTTTCAATTTAGTCCAAAATTTGAGAATTTGAAATTTTCCTCAGGCGGCTAGCCACTAGCCCTTAGGTGGTTAGCCGCTCACTCTCTGTTAATTTTTAATATTTTACTTCAGTCTCAAAACTTTTAGAAATTAAAATATAGCCCAAAATGTTTTGAATGTTTACAAATAGGTCCAAATTTAGAATTCAAAACAATACTTATTAAAATCAAAGATTAAAAAACTTTTTCATTTTAGTCCACATCTTGAAAAACAACTAATTTCATAAAATACTTTGCTTATGATTGCAAAACCTTTGGTTTATGAAAAATGATAATTTATTAAATAAAATCTTGAGCTTCTCATATGCTAAATGATAACTCTATGAAATGAGAGTTATCATGTCACTTTTAGACTTAAATCAATAATACTTAAAGAGTAAATGATGTGTTTTCATTGCATTTTTGTTATATTTTGCATAAACATTCATCTTAGTTTATTCTTAATAAATTTTCTTTGATTTAGAATAAATTGTGTGCTTAAATTATATGCATAATTGTAGGTGACTGGAAGCTCAAATTTCAAGGAAGGAATGCTAATGCAATAGGCTTGGAAAAGATGGAAAAGAACTTGGCTACAGAAGAATTGAAACAAATCTAGAACAATGCAGTTGTTGTAGTCGTTGCTATAGCAATCCTAGAACAACAACAGAGAAAATTTTACAGAATATTGTGATCTGCAGTTTCCTAATCGGGAAGACACGCGACCTAGGCTTTCGCTTACCCTAATTTTCAACTATAAAATGAGCAAACATCATAAGGAAAAGGAATGAGCCATCACGCAAGGAGAAAGAACCACAAAAAAACAAAAGAAAAACATAATTTAAGAGAGAGATTAAGGGCTGCAGAGAGGAGAATTTGCAAAAATCAATTGGGAGCTGAGTCATTCTTATTCTTATTTTATTTTCTTGTTTCCTTTTTAGTCATGAGGATGTATTTGATGACTGAAATTTTGTTCTTTATTTTTCTTTTGCAAACCGAACTAAATTTATTTGTGGTTGAGTGATAAACAATCTTGATGGTTTATTGACTGAATATATGTGTTGTTGCATGTTTGTTGTAGCATTTTATTTTGATAACATTTATTTTTATTCATTATTTCGGCTGATCACCCATTTAATGATACTTGTTAAGGAAGAGTCATAAAAGAGCATATCTTAGTGGAACATATCAGAGCAATACTTGGTTTTAGATTGGGTTTCTTGGATTGAGTTTAACTTGATTCCAAAAGGGCCATACTTAATCTAAAATTAGTGATTAACTATACATAATGATTCACCTTGTAGGGTAAATAGAACCTAAGCGTGTAATGTTATATTTTTTGTTGGCATAACAATTGATCACTGTTAGGTTACATATAGATATAAGATATCCAACATGCGATAGCTGAGGATACATAAGGATTCTGCCCAGTGCTGTAGTAGATGTTGTAGCAACTGAGCCAAACATTAGAAAAATAATTAAAACCATTAAGAGAGTTTATTTACTCAACTACTATATATTCTCATTGGTTTTATCTTTGAGTTTGACGTGATAATTTACTTTGTTGCATTTTATTTATTGTGTTTTTATTTTAATTAGTACATTAGTTTCATTAATTGTTTATTTTTAATTTAGAACAAAATCTGTACTGTTAAGATTGTTGTAGCAAGTCTGATAATATCAATCACTGTAGAGACAATCTTGAATACTCATCATTATATTACTTATTGTGTACACTTGCACATTGACACTAATAGCATTTGAATTTATACCCAACAAGTTTTTGGCACCGTTGCCGGCGGTTGATTGTTTATTGTGACTTGTGAAATTAGTTTTAACGGTGCTAATTTTTAATTTTATGTTAATTTGTTTATTTTGTTGACATATGTGATCTAGCAACCCTTGCATGCGCAAATATTAATCTGTTGAATTCCAATTTGATCTAGAAATTGAAAAAACTGTAAAGAGATTAAGAAGAGAGCATCAAGAATTACAAGTACTGTAGCAATAGATGATTTGCAAGATATGCGAAACTTGAACCCTTGAGAACAAATACAACCAGTCAATGTACATAAAGGTCTAAATGGACAATGTGTTCAAAGGCAACTAGGGAACAACAACAGTATTCACATGACGAATGATAGAGATAGAGTCATTCGAGACTATGCAGTGTTGACTTCTCAAGACATGCATTCGGGAATAGTTAGACCCGACGTTCAAGCTGACAATTTTGAGCTCAAACCAATGATATTTCAGATGCTACAAACAGTGGGGCAATTTAATGAACTGCCATCAGAAGATCCTCATCTACATCTTAAGTTATTTTTTGAAGTGAGTGATGCTTTCAAGATTGTTAAAGCATCACAGGAAGAATTGAGACCCAGACTTTTCTCGTTTTTTTTTAGAGATCGAGCAAGAGCATGGTTGAATTCCCTACCACCCGATTCTATCACTACATGGAATGACTTGGTTGACAAATTTTTTATGAAATACTTCTCGCCAACCAAGAATGCAAAATTGAGGAACGAGATCACATCTTTCCATCAACTTGAAGATGAAAGTTTGTATGATGCATGGGAAAGATTTAAGGAGCTACTCATGAGATGTCCTCATTATAGTATTCCTTGCTGCATACAATTGGAAACTTTCTATAATGATCTCAACCCAAGCACTAGATTAATGATGGATGCGTCAGTAAATAGGGTCTTGTTATCTAAGTCTTACAATGAGGCTTATGAAATTTTGGAGAGGATAGTCAACAATAACTATCAATGGCCATCAACCAGACAAGCTGCAGCAAGAAGAATAGTATCAATCCATAACGTAGATGCCTTGATAGCATTATTAGCCCAAGTAACCTCATTAACAAATTTAGTAAATGTCATGACCATTGCTCCAGTAATTGTCAACCAAGTTGCCAAGATCCCTTGTGTTTATTGTGAAGAGGGACACTTATTTAATAATTGTCCTGGGAATCCAACTTCAGTCAATTATGTGGGCAGCTTTAATAGACAGAACCAGAATAAACCATATTCAAACACTTAAAACCCTAGATGGAGATAGCACCCGAACTTTTCATGGAGTTATCAGAACCAGACTATTACAGCACCTAGTGAACAGAACAGACCTGCTCAACCACCTAGATTTTATCAGCAAAATTAAGGGCAAAGAAGCATCAACAATGATCAACTCAGCTCCCTTGAAGCTTTAATTAAGGATTATATTGTGAAGAATGAAGCGGTTGTCCAAAGTCATGCTGCATTTTTGAGAAACCTGAAAAATCAAATTGGACAGCTTACTACAACAGTAAGCGACAGATCTTAGGGTAATTTACTCAATAACAAAGAGGACACAATAAGAAAAGGGAAAGAGCACTACAAAGTGATTAACTTAAGATCTGAAAAGGATGTTGATAGTCCAATTGGTGTACTAAAAAGAAGAATTGAATCCAACGAAAGCCAAGAAGACACTCAAGTAGAAGAAGAGTCACAGTCTTCCACTTTTCATAATGCAAATCAACACAGTTCTGCTATAACATCTGGAGAAAGTTATGATCCAGCACTTGGTGGTGAGGAAGCTACAACACCAAAAGCAACACACCAGAGTATAGCAAAAGAGAAGTAATTTGCACAACTAGCTGCAGCACAACAGTTTAAGCACCCACCACCATTTCCTCAAAGGTTCCAGAGCAGTAATAAAATAAGTAGTTCAGCAAAATCTTGGGAGTGCTGAAACAACTACATATCAATATCCATTTTGTGGAAGTTATAGAGCAAATGCCGAATTATGCAAAAAATTTTAAGGATATTTTGACAAAGAAAAAAAGACTTGGAGAATTTGAAACAGTTACTCTAACACAGGAGTGCAGCCGAAAGTTTCAGAGTAATATACCGTAAAAAATGAAGGATCCAGGAAACTTCACAATCCCATGCTCCATAGGTACTAAATACAGTGGCAAAACACTTTGTGATCTAGGAGCTAGCATCAATCTTATACCTTTATCAGTGTTTAAGCAATTGGAAGTTGGTGAATGTAGACCTACAATAGTGACTTTACAGCTTGCTGACAGATCTCATGCCTATCTAGAAGGGAAGATTGAAGATGTGTTGGTGAAGGTGAATAAATTATTTTTCCAGTGGTTATCATTGTGTTAGACTTTGAGGCAGATAAAGAAGTGCCAATCATTCTAGGGAGACATTTCTTAGCCACCGGAAAGACTTTAATTGACGTATAAAAAAGAGAGTTGACTATGCGGATGAATGATCAGCAAGTTACATTCAATTTGTTGGATGCCATTAAGAGTCCCGATGAGGTCGAAGACTGTAATTTTATCAATGTTGTGGACTTTGTTATAGCAAAGAGATTACACAGTTGCTGCAGTAAGGAAGAAATCAATACTGTAACATTTGAAGAACTTGATGATGAAGGTCATGGAGCAGTCAACATAGCATGGTCAGGAGATAAGCAACCCGTGAGAAATGACAAACATTTTGCATCTTTAGACCTTTTAAAGAGATCAAGAGAAGAGTTTGGTAGATGTATTGGGGCGATAGCACAAGGATATTGGATAAGTGATCCAACATGAGAAATCAAGAATGGTAAGGCCGAAGAACCTAAAATCAAAGGCTAATTGGGAGGCAACCCAATAAGGGAAGGTTTTTCAAGTTTTTAAGGCATTGAATTTAGTTTTTAAATTATTTAATTTTTCTTTTTGTTATTTTAAGTGTGCATCTAATTTTTTATGTCTTTCTGTTAAATTGCAGCAAGTAAAAAAAAATGCAGGCAAAAAGAGCATGAAGGAATTGCTACAGCATCATTTACAGTATGACATATAACAAAATATTCTCAAACAATAGAGGCATTTCTTGCTTTTAGAATAGCAATGGATTGATTAGATTTTATGATAAGAAGCGTTTGAGAAGTGGATCAAAGAATAAGTGACCCTTTACAGCTTGTGCTGCACCAGTGCTTCCAGCAATAGGGGAGTACCCCCTACCCACCAGTTTATTTTACTTCTTTCTGCAAAACTTTTCTTTCATTTAGTCTTAATTTTATGATTCATTTTGTATGTCCTTTTATTTAGTGTATGCATGTCTAGTTTGTGTTGTTTTGTTTTGTGTGCTTGTGAGGACACAACACCTCTATAAGTTGGGAGGGGGTTGTATTATTGTGTAAAATGTTTGTGACTGCATGTGTTTGTGTTGTGTGTTGTGTGTTGTGTGAAGCTCTATTATCTAGTATTTGTGTATGAATTTGAAAACTTAATGACGATAAATTGAGTGTTATTCAGTATTTATAAGAATGCCAAGTAGGGATAGTTAGAGATGGAGGTTGAAATTATGTCCTGACACTTAGAATTTGGTTGAGTTTTATAAGAATGCTGTAGCAGAGCCAAGAAAACCAAAAAGAGTAGAAAATATCTCAATTTTGGGGGAAAATTTTTGTTGAACTGTGCTTGTTATGCAATAAATTTGGCTCAAATGGCTTAAGTTGATGAGTAACCAGGGCTAAGTATGTGCCCTATATGCAGACTTGACTCCAAAGGCAACAAGAGTTATGAGCATTGTTGTAGCCAAAAAAAAAAAGGTCCTCTGTCTAGGATATTAAGTAGCCAAGTCTGTTCATGAGCACCATGTTCAGTCTTGAGTTAAAGATATCTTTAGGTAAGACTATGGTATGAGCATTACTGCAATAACTCTGATCTATGCATTGGTTGAGTAATTAGGTGTCATCATTACAAGTGATCGACATTCACATGAAAAATCAATGATACATTAAAGATAGGTTAAGTTAGAAAAAAAAACAAAAAAAATTATTTTTGTTGTAGCACAATTTGAGTTTATTTTTGAATTCTACTCCCCCATATGTGAATCTATTTGTGTTCTACCTTTAAATTATATGCAATGTCTGTGTAATGTTGTAGCACATCTGGAATTTAATCAAAGTGGCACACACACACACTTTGGATAGAATGAGGCCTAAGTCTAAAACTTGAACTGCTATGGCAATTTTGCATAACTGAGTGTGATATGAGGATTGAAGAATCCTTGCAAATTTGATGACAGAGCTAAGTTAATTGTTGTATGGTTGTGTGATTGAAGTGTAGCATTGTTCTCATTACTTGAGGACAAGTAATGGTTTAAGTTTGGTGGTGTGATAACTCTCAGTGATAACTCTATGAAATGAGAGTTATCATGACACTTTTAGACTTAAATCAATAATACTTAGAGAGTAAATGATGTGTTTTCATTTTATTTTTGTTATATTTTGCATAAACATTCATCTTAGTTATTCTTAATAAATTTTCTTTGATTTAGAATAAATTGTGTGCTTAAATCATATGCATAATTGTAGGTGACCGGAAGCTCAAATTTCAAGGAAGGAATGCTAATATAATAGGCTTGCAAAAGATGGAAAAGAATTTGGCTACAGAAGAATTGAAACAAATCTGGAACAGTGCAGTTGCTGTAGTCATTGCTGTAGCAATCCTGTAACAACGATAGAGAAAATTTTACAGAATATTGCGATTTATAGTTTCTTAATTGGGAAGGCACGCGACCTAGGTTTCCGTTTACCCTAATTTTCAACTATAAAAGGAGCACACATTATAAGGAAAAGGAAAGAGTCGTCACCCAAGGAGAAAAAACTATAAAGAAACAAAAGAAATATAGAATTTAAGAAAGAGATTAAGGACTGCACAAGAGGAGAATTTGCAAAAATCAATTGGGAGCTCAATCCTTCTTATTCTTCTCTTATTTTCTTCTTTACTTTTTAGCCATGAGGATGTGTTTTTTATGGCTGAAACTTTGTTCTTTATTTTTCTTTTGCAAACCACGAACTAAATTTATTTGTGGTTGAGTGATAAATAATCTTGATGGTTTATTGACTGAATATATGTGTTGTTGCATGTTTGCTGTGGCATTTTGTTTTGATAGCATTTATTTTTATTTATTATTTCAGCTGATCACCCATTTAATGATATTAGTTAAGGAAGAGCCACAAAATGGCCTATCTTAGTGGAACATATCAAAGCAATACTTGGTTTTAGATTGGGTTTTCTGGATTGAGTTTAACTTGATCCCAAAAGGGTCATACTTAATCTAAAATTAGTGATGAACTAAACATAAGGATTCACCTTGTAGGGTAAATAGAACCTAAGCATGTAATGTTATATCTTATGTTGGCATAATAACTTATCACTGTTAGGTTACATATATATATAAGATATTCAACATGCGACAGCTGAGGATACATAAGGATTCTGCCCAGTACTGTAGCAGATGCTGTAGCAACCGAGCCAAACATTAGAAAAATAGTCAAAACCATTAGGAGAGTTTATTCACTCAACTACTCTATATTCCCATTGGTTTTATCCTTGAGTTTGACGTGATAATTTACTTTGTTGCATTTTATTTATTGTGTTTTTATTTTAATTAGTACATTAGTTTCATTAATTGTTTATTTTAATTTAGAACAAAATCTACACTATTAAAATTGTTGTAGCAAGTCTAATAACATTATCCATATAGAGACGATCTTGAATACTCGTCATTATATTACTTGTGTACACTTGCACATTAACACCAATAGCATTTGAATGTATACCCAACACTGAACCTTGCATATATTAAACCTTACCGGCTTTATAAGAATTGTCGTAATAATGAGTCCGTTGAGCTCTAAACTTTATTCTTGATCAAGCATTTGTCTGTTGAGTGTCTTGAACTTGATTTCACTTGCATAAACATTATCCTTAAAAAATTAGTGAAAATGTGAAATTCAATATTTGTCAAATCACTTAAGACACATATTTGTTATCATCAAAATTACATTATATGTAGCCCTTTAGGCTAACACTAGTACCATTTTCCCTAGTTTAAAATAATAAATCACTGTGTTAAGTAACGAGTCACTGTATTAAGCAAAACCTCAATATTCCTTTAACTAAATTGTACAATTATGACACCTCATTATTCATACACTATTTTGAGATAAAATTTAATGACTAGTTGTCCTGTTGCCTTCTCTAGTGAGGTTTCTCTCATTCTTATAATTATAGATCTAGTAAATTGCTAATGATTAGGGCTTGTTTGAAATTCCTTTGAGAGACTCAAAAATGAATTCATAAAGCTAAAAGTTAATATTGATGTTTCATAAATTTTTTTAAAAATCACTTTTGGAAAAATCATCCCATCTCACAGCAAATTTTGAAAAACAGAGAAAGAGATTCAAAACCTAATTTTGATAATTAATTTTATACTTAATACAATTACATATATATTCTCACATATATTTTAAAATTTATAATTATTCTTATTCAATCAGGAAATAAAATCATTAATTTACAGAGATTATAATCATTATTCATTATATTGAGATAACTAAAGAATGTTTTATATACATGTTATAAATGTCTAAATAAATTTTATTCGACATTTTATCAATTTCAATCATTTGTATTCTTACACCTGTTTAAGAGTAAGATTTATGCCAACTATATATGACTGATTTTAAAACTCACAATATTTTAAGAACAAATTTTATCAAATATTTAATTGATTTTCTTCACATCTAAATATTTTTATAGCATAACACTTATTTGCTACAGCCTTACCATAGTAGCCGTAGATATTAAATTATTAACAACAACAACAATTAGTCTTGGCAGTCGGTTTACGCCCTTTAAAATGTAGATGTGCAATCGCAACTTCTACAGATGATTTGAATGTAAGGTGGTTCGTTTTCAATGAAAAGCAGGCCAAAAATTGAAGGCGATTGCATGCGTATCGACATTTCTGCTAGTTGTCCTCACTGCATCATATCGTATCTATCTTCGTTGGAAGAAAGGAGCAAAAAATCTGTAAATAAGGCTTTCCACAAATATAGCAGAAAATTTCCCAGAAGTTAGCGACTAATATGTTTAATTTGCTTCTCTAGATGACGAAATAAGCCAACAAGGGTTACAATATGAATTGGCAAGACCAATATCACTGTCACTAACACAAGAATGAGATTTGGTTAGTTCAGAGGAATTGCCCACCATGCATCTAGTTGTTATTAACGCAGCCACTGATGGTTTTTCTGATTTTAATAAGAATGGACAAGGTGGTTTTGGCACTGTTTGTAAGGTAACACGCTACTTCCTGGTTCAATAACACCCAAAGGTTATTTGGGTAAATCCTCTCATGTTCTAAGCTTTCACCTAAATAAAATATAAGAATGTGATTGATGGTTAATAGAAATTAAAATAATTAATTAAGCAAGATATTTTGACCACATATGAGTTTACACATATATGGCGCAAAATCCTTTATTAAAAACTAATTAATTGAATTGGATAGTGCACATGAGCCGATCGTATGGGGAAGATTTTTCCCTGACTTTAAATTAATTCTCCGGGTGTGCTACCGAATGGGAAGGAAGTAGCAGTTAAAAGGTTGTCAAGGAAGTCAAGGCAAGGTTTGGAAGAGTTCAAGGATGAAATCATACTTATTGCAAAACTTCAACATAGAAATGTTGTAAGACTAGTGGGATGTGGCGAGGAAAAGCTGCTTATCTATGAATTAATGCCCCAACAGAAGTCTTGATTTCTTACCTTTGGTCTGATTCTGTTACTGACGACTAGTCCACATATGAACTTACGGGTTTCTTATGCGTAAGGTACTAATCTCTCTTTGGTATATACTCAATTTTAGATTCTAAAAGACCGTTGCAACTTGATTCGAATACATGCTACAACATTATTGGTCGAACAATATATTACTAGACGAAGATATGACTGCTAAGATTTCAGACTCTGGGATGGCAAGGATTTTTTATGAAAATCAGAAGACAACTAACACTAGGAGAATAGTTGGAACCTAGTATTCTTTTTACCTTTTTTCCATTTTCCCTTTAGCATTTATTTTTCCCACATATTGTTTTAATCCTTTATATATTTTTGTTATTAAGAAAAATACATACACACATACATATACATATATTTGGAGCAATAGATAAAAGTATATATGCATTTTGGATGTGACCTCACACTTTCAAGTATCTCACCACAATAACTGTTTTATGTGTGTGTATTTTTCTTTTCTTAAATGGTTGAGAATCCATAATAATCAGTGCCAAGCCAATGGGGTTTAGAGGTTGTTTGTTAAATGTTTAAAGTCTGAAATTTTACTAATTTCATACCTTTTTTTGAAATTTATTTTTTTTTTGTAACTTATATTTGATTTTCATATATTTATATTTGAATAGAAAAAGTAAACTTTTGTGACTTTTATCTGAATGAAAAAATGTCTGAATAATAAGTAAATATTATATTCCAGAAATATCTCTATAAAATAATTTATTTCCTAAACTATTAATAGAATCCTCCTTTATTTTGATTTACAAGGACATAAATGTCAAAGAACCAAGTTTAAGATTTTTTTATTATAAAAACAAATAAGATGCCACTTCTATTCAGGTATTAAAAAAAAGAAAAACAAACATGTGATTTAAATTTTCATATTCAGACCCATTGAGATTTCAGAAACATTTAGACCCATTCAGATTTCAAGGTTTGTGTTCAACAATTCAAGGTTAGCACATGTTTCCACTCTGGAAATTATCGGTTAGTCGTTTGATATAAATAGTTCGCCGTTTAATTCCAGTAACCTTCCCTGCATACTTGCATTGTTCGTTTTTGCTAACTGGTTCAAGCTTAAGGAAATACTCATCTCTCAGAATTTATCGGTAAACCATTTCAATGTAAACGGCTCGCCGTTTGTTTACAGAATCACAATTTTAATCAGCATTTTGTAGAAGACGTTTTTCCAGTTTAAGGTTAATGATTACTCAAATTTTATGAACACATTTAGAAATATTATACGGCTATTTAAGGAAATGTTTATTAAAGAAAAACTCCATAAAAAACATTCAGAGTTTGTTATCATCAAAATCATTATAAAGAACATTTACATGTTAACAATACCCAATCCTCAATAACATGCCACAATGATTAAATAACTTTTCCCTTCCTCGCTCTTATGAATCATTCATTACTTACAATCATTCATTACTTATGAATCATTCGCTCTTATGAATCATTCATCAAAATCATTATAAAGAACATATACATGTTAACAATACCCAATCCTCAATAACATGCCACAATGATTAAATAACTTTTCCCTTCCTCGCTCTTATGAATCATTCATTACTTACAATGTTACGCACACAAATTTGTACACTAAACCAAGAGTTGTTGTTTCATTGTTTTTCATAATTAAAGGGGCCTAATAAGAACTTTAATATCATGAATCGATCAATAAAACTGATCGATTTATTCCTTTTGTGGATATAAGCTAATACAAATTAGTCGAACCACATTACAAGCTGTGTGCTGTGTTTCTTTGATTATGTTACTATGATTCTATTGCTTTTGTTTCATCATCATTTAGATCTAAGCTTTGATTCTTGTGGACTGATCTAAGATTACTTGTGAAGCATCACGATTGATCAAGATTGAAGGTCTTGAGCAGTGTCTTAAGTTTTTGGTTTCATAATTCATTATAGTTTTATCTCTTCTTTGACTAGTTGTAGAAATTTAAGCCATTTAAGCTACATTATAAATGGAATAATTTCCTCCATCTAGTAGACTATGATTTTTAGTTAGATACTGAGAAATCTTAAGCCCAGCTCTCAATAAGTGGTATCAGAGTCAAACCCTAATAGTCGAAATATAGTGGTGGAATAGCTTAAGTATGTAGAACGAAAGGATTGGGGTCTGGGTATAATTTGGTCCAATGGAAGATTGTTGATGGAGAATTGTGGAAATCTAAGAGATTTAAGCTACAATTATAAGTAGAATAATGTCTTCCATCCAGTAAGCTAGTCTTTTTTGTTGGACACTTAGAAATCTTAGATCCAGTCCTAATTAATGGTATCATAGCCAATGGAATAGCTCAAGTATGTAAGACGAAAGGACTGGATTTGGTGGTAGTTTGGTCCAAGGGAAGATTGTTGAGTTGTATCTTATATTGGCTAGTAAAGAAGAGTTGCTTGGATTTATAAGTAGAGTAAGTCCCTCCATCCAATAAACTAGTCTTTTGGGTTGGATACCTAGAAATTGTAAACTTAATTCCCAACATTGGTTTGGATACCTAGAATGTAATAGTGGAGTAACTTAAGTGTGTCAAACGAAAAGACTGGGTTCTAGTGGTGGTTTCGTCCAAGGGGGATTATTGAGTTGTATCATACATTAACTAGTAAAAGACAATTACTTAAATTTACAAGTAGGATGGGTGCCTAACTATTAAAAGAAGTTACTTAAATTTAAAAGTAAAAGAGGTGCCATCACCCAATAGACAATTATTTTGGGATGGACACCTGAAAATCCTAAGCTTAAGCCCCAATGTTGAGGTTTTTTTTAGGAAAAAAAATCATCTTAAGAAGAACCATAGGTGGTCTTTGAATGAAACAAAAAAACGATATTCCAACTACTTCTTTATCCAGTCGGAGTGGATGTTTTTTTTTTTTGGGGGGGGAAAAACGGTCATAAGAAGAACCATAGATGGCCTTCGAATGAAATAAAAAGCCAATGTTCTGGATAGTTCTTTATCCAATCGGAGGGATGTAAATGTGACAGCAATATTCCATTCTATTGAGATCGATCGTACCAAAAAAAAAAATCTTAAAACATGTATCAGAGGTGTAAAGTGAAAATAGGCGTCTGTCTAAGTTAGCCTTTGTCAATGACACAATTGTAGATATTGTATCGTACTCGAATTTTCTTAAAATTTGCATTTTTAATTTGATAGTTATAGCTTGAACAGTATCAAAGTATTTAGTAAATACTTATTGTAATGATTTAGAAGATAAGTTAATTTTATGTTATACTTGAATGATGAAAAATATATAACATCTTTATTATTTTTATCAAACTTATTATTTAAAAATCATTTTTATAACAATTATCAATTTTTATTTTATAATTATAATTTTTTCTAATAACAATTATAGTTTAAAAAATGATAGTACCTCAATATTCTCCAAAAAGTAAAAGTTTTTTTTTCTATTTTTTTAATGCCGACTTCAATTTATACTTTAAGTTTGATATATTGCATTACATTATGAACTTTGATTGTACATTTAAACTTTTGACTTTGGTTGTATTGTATGTAGTATATATTAAAAAATTTAATTTAATCTAATATTTTTTTATTAAAAAAATTAAAATTACTATGTAAGAACTTATCATTCAATTAAAATATCACATTAACAAATGATGTTGTACTCCCGGAACAGAAGCAACTAAGACTTCTTCATCAAATATCTAATAAAAACAAGTAGAACATAAAATCTGAAATGATCAGTACTTAAAACGTCACTTCAGACCAACTAGCAATTTGGTCAGTTACTACAGATCAATAAGGATGGCAATGGGACGAGTTCGGGGTGGAAATCGGGGAAATTTACACCAATAACCATAAAACTTTATGCTTTTTCCATCTTAACCCCCCAAACTAATTTCTATCAACATTAGCCAAAAAAAACTTTCAAACCAAAATACCCCTCTCACATCTCTCCCCCAACAATCTTTCTTTCACTTATCTCTCCTAAACCGAAGAAACACCCATAGTCGGCGGCAACATCAGCCCTTGTCGGCGACGGCTCCATCCATCATCGGTGTCTGATCTACCATCTACGGCCTTCAACAAAACCTAGGTTAGCCATTTTATTTATATTTCATTAATTTAAAATGAAATTTTAGAATAATAGTGGTTTTAGTTTGAGAATAATGGTGGTGGTGGCGGTGGTGTTTGTAGTGGTGATTGTTGTTTTGGGAGTGTGTTGTTTTGGGAGTAATTTGTGATTATATTGTTTTGGGTTGAATGGTGCTGCCCACCGAGGGAACCGTTGTCCAGCGACGGGCCCTAGTTCGCGCCCGTCGCTAGGCAGCAGTTCACGCGAGCGACGGGCGCAAGCGCGCTTACTGTCACACCAAATTCATCCTGTCGCACCAAATTATAGTGGGTTTAATTTTTTTTTCGTGAAGTCAATTTCTTTTATTTTAATTGTAAATGCAATGTAATAATGTTATAAATATTACACATACATGGTGAAATCAGAACCATCAAAAATCGAACTAGGCAGGATGTATTTTGCTTATGTCGATCACTTTCTGAGTCAAATTTCGAGCATGTGTAATTTATCTTCAGTCGTAAAAGCCATCGAGCGAAAATTAACAAAGCAGCAGTTGAATCTGTTAAAGAAGGACATATTTGGGCATTTCTTAGAGTGTCGAAGCTTTCCATTTAGTGGTGTAATTTTGCACAATCTTTTACTTAGGCAAGTGGCCCATGAAGAAGACAACCGGGAGGATCAATTATGGTTACGGTTATGTCCCAGTTCATTACACCGCCCGCATCTAACAGTCCACCGATTAACGTCCTTACTAGCCGAGGGTATTCTGAGCTCTTTACGACGACCAGGTGGTGGTGCCTCAACTGGTAGATATACTTGCTTCTCTTGAATTTCATCTGGAACTTCCCAATCAGCCACGTTGTCAACCGGCTCCACTAGTTGTGCATAAGCCATCGCCATCGCCAATGATTTTGTAGTGTAAAATTCCGAATAAAGGTTAATGAAATCCACTCAGACAGTTAGACATGCCGCAATTGCATGAGCACATACAAGCTGATTAAGTTGAAACACTCTGCAGGAGCAAGTTTTCTTTTGCAGGTCAATCAAACCTTCGTTAATCCAATCACCTACAACTTGAAATCGATACAGAGACACTGACCGAACTATCATTCTTTCAGTTATAGTTCTCCTCTCAGTGACTATTTCATCCGCCCATGTTGTTAGTCGAGTACTCATTGATTCAACTACAATTTTTCTATCATAAAACCATTAGTGCAATGTTTTCCTAAAGTAATCAACAAGATGAGTAACAGGAAATTTTTACGGTTCCCTCATGAAAGAATTAATACTCTCCGCGATGTTGGTGGTAAGCATATTGTACCTCCTACGTTCAAACTGAGACCTTGCCTAATTACACGTACCAATATTATTTTCTAAGTAATCAGCCGCCCCGAGTGGATCATCCACAACCCTTCAAGTTGTCTTTTAAATTCCTCGTGGCCATATGCTTTTGCTGCATTAATAAAGGCAGGCTCAAATTCATCCCAAAGAGCTTTGGACATCCTAAACTTTGACTTAATGTTACCTTTCAGATGGTGAAAACAAACGCCATGAGTTGCATTGTGAAATACTTTCATAACAACTCTCTTTATGGCAGTGCATCGATCAGAGATAATTACCAACTCAGGTCTATGGCCAATCACTCCGTGTAACTTCATCATGAACCATTCCCAAGCATCATTGTTTTCTGAATCCATGACCCCAATGGATAATGTATACAATTGATTGTTACCATCAAGACATGTTGCTACGAACATGCTTCCACGATATAGCCCATTTAGATGAGTATCATCTACAGCAATGACAGGCCGAATGTACTGCATAAAACCCTTGATGGAAGATCCAAGTGCTACAAAGTAGTATAAGAAATTACCATTTCCATCCCGTTCGAGGTGAGTGACTGTACCCTCATTCACTTTAGTCAGTACATGAGAGTATTTAGGGAGCAAGTTGTATGACTCTGCAGGGTTGCCTCGAACTATTTCAAGACCAACTTCTATGACCCGATATGCTTGCTGGTATGTTAACTAAACATCGTATGCATGTTGCATATCTACTCTTATGTCATTCGGAGTATAAATCCTCTTGTCTTGAATATATTTATCTGTGATAATATGACCGACAACCCGACTCCTTACTTAATGACGTCCATCAACCAATACCTCATTATGACAAGTGTGTACATTGTCAATTCTCCGCACCACCCAAGGAGCATTTTACTCGTTCGAACTTCTAGTTGCTCGAATATGTCATTTACATGATTCTGAACAACAATGAGCCTCAAAACGTGTCGTTATAGACTGTGCAATCTTGAAATCAAACTTATCCCTAAAGGCAACCTTGCGTAGTTGTAATATAAACTTGTTCTTCTCAGCAAATAGCTTACCTACACTGAAATCATCTGAGTTACAAATGCTAAGAAAGCTTGGAGCAACCATGTTCGAAGGTAAAATTGGAGCAAGACTTGTGAGGGGGTCAATCCTCCTTCTCGATAGAACCATTAGAGGAATAGATTCATTGCCTCTGTTACTCACAGGAATATTGTCTTCACACTCATCCTCATGCTGAAACGACGAAATATTCGAAGGACCGACTCCTTCATCATCACCAGCATTATTGAAATGAGTGCTCTTCATACTATTAGAAGGTTCTACACAAACATTATCCCCCTCTATCTCATCATGAAGATCATCATTGTCCCAGGAATCATTGTTGTGATACGGAGAATACCGTTGCTCCAACGACGTCGTTATTGGAAATACCTCTTCTCTAACATCTTGTAACGTAATGCCGTTGTCATCAATGTTGTCATAATTGTCGTGGATTGAAGAGTAATATTGTTGCAGCGACATTGTCCTTGGCAACACCTCTTTTTTATTATCAGGGACAGACATATTTGCTCTAAAGGAAGTTTTTGTTTCGACATGTGGCTCAATATTTTCGCTCGGAACTCGAGGTGATGTGGTAACGAATATAGGAATGCATCCAAAATTGGCTACATTGGATGCCATATGCAACACAACCCTCACCATTTCATCATCAAATATATCCATGGGCAGTGCACATATACGATATAATGTGTTACTAGACCTAAAAGTTGTCTTCATTGTAATACTATATTCATTAGGATTTATTTGTAACACCTCGTATACTCTTGTCAAAAACTGATCAAATAGACAATTTTTTCCCAACAAAAAAAGCTCTATTTTTACCATTCACATACTCCATACGGCCATCCACTAACGTCTCCCACCAACCATCATAACACAATTCAAGTACAACTGAATCTATTAAGCCTGAAATTATAAAAAAATAAATAAATTATTTGCGCACTATCAAATTAATAGTCAGTTGCAATGAATTTGCCTCTTGATGCGACAGGATGCATGTTGCACGCTTTTGGTGCGACAGGCACATGTCGCATGACATTTGGTGGAACAGGTAGCCTGTCGCACCAAAAGGCATATTCACCCACGACTCGCAGCAACCAACTGCACTGAAACTCTCGCGCAAGTTCAAAAAATAACTCATACCACTAAGTGATGCCGATTAGTGTTGGATCCGGATGGATTATGATCGGATTTCACTTTTACTGTTCGCCTTCGGCGTTTACCGTTGCCTTTTGCCATCACCGGTGATGATTCAAAAGTGTAAAGTTGCGTTTGGTTTGATGAAAGGGGAGAAAGAAAGTTATTTTTTGTTTGTAAACAAGGGTAATTTAGGGAGAAAATCATGTGTTTGGCTAATGTTGATAGAAAAAAGTTTAGATAGTTAATTGTGAAAATAGTAAAATTTTTATGGTTATTTTTATAAATTTCCCGATGGAAATCATGGTCCCTACCCCATTCTCGAATTAGAAGTAATTCTTGAACCTACTTTGTGTCAACAAATTTATATTTGGCAATAATTCGGGGATATTTCCAATAATTCCTGAATGGGATGGGTGTTAAAAGGAAGACCCAATCCTCAATTTTTTAATATTTTATTTTTAAAAAATATTAATTATACTATAGTTAAAACTTTAAAAACATGATATTTTTACCGTTACTTGCATCTTTTATTGATTGATGTTCTTATGAACCAAATAAAAGGTTTATTAATTTACGCAGCAAACAATTTCTACCCAAATACAATAGTAATAATAAATACATTTTAATTAATTTATTGGTTAAACACTGAATATATAATTAATATATTAGCGAACTTTTCTGAAATAAGAAGGAAAAAATGAAGCAAAAATGGAAAAATTAAAGAAAAACAAAAATGGAAATAAAAGAATGAATAAGCAAAAAAGGACTATGAGAGAAAAAAAAACAAAGAAAGGAAATTAATTAGATTCAATATTAAAGTGATAATATTACATAAAAAAAAATACAAGGGTGAGGTGTGTGAGTGTGAGTATATCTTCTTTCAATGGATTTTGCTTTTGCAAATATAAACAAGAATAAGAAGATGGAATTTGAGTGATCAAAAACAGGAAAAAAGAAAAAATAATTTTTCTTGTTTTTTCAAGATTCAAAGTTAGAACTTAAAAAAAAGTTAGAAGAAAGAGAGCTTTTTGTGTTCGCTTTATAATTTTTAATTAATTAAAAAATATTTTGGGTTCAGCAACAAGATTCCTAAATCTAAACCTAAAATTTTGTTGGATATTGGGCACATCCCCAAAATAGCCCTGATTCATTTTTGAGGCTTTGTGGAGGTCTATATCTGACCCAAATTCATCAAGACCTGGGGGCCATCTCAGAGAATTCTCCATACAAAATACAAATAGACAAACTATGTTCTTACTACACTTTGTTAGACTTCAACTGCTTCAATAGTATTTGAAAGAAAATAGGAAAGAAAGGAAAATGCTTGAACAATGACTTGTTTTTGGAACAAAGGACAATTTTGTTAAACTGGTAGAATTTTATGGTAAGTAGTTTCATAGTATTTTTTTTATTTGTTACAACTTATTTGTGATACTCTCTTCAAATACCGTTCTTTGACTAACCATTCAATTTTGAATAACGAGAGAGGTAAGAAGTTAAAAAATCTAAGGATAAGATAAAGGAAACCATCTGCTAGCTTTTGATCTTGTGGCCTTATTTGAGCAACATACATTTGAATTTTATTTTTTGTAATAAGAAATAAGGCAGTTATCAGATTTCTGCAAACGTATCCTTCCGCTCATATGAAGAAAGAACAAAATTAAATCTCAAAACATGTTGGATGTTCTGCCAACCTCTCACTTTGCACATAGTGGAAAAAATGAGGTAAAAGTTCTCATTGGTGGGTTGGCTCAATACCTATGAGCAAACTTATTTACGACAATCAATGATTTTTCGGTAACCCAAATCTAATCCACTGGAAAAGAGACTGGCAACACAACTGGTTAGCCATGAGGGTGCAAAGTGGGCTAAACAAAGGAAGATTATCAGCCCACCATTCTACCAAGAGAAGCCCAAGGTTTTTTATTCACCTGTGCTTTACTAATGGAATATTAAATTCCGTAGTGCCATCATTTTATTGCTTTTGTTACAGTTTATGTTGCCTGTGTTTTGCCAAAGTTGCACTGAAATAATTAGCGAGTGGGAGAATTTTGATGTCTGCTGAAGGATCATGCGAGTTGGATTTACGGCGGACATAGTTGGTTTGTATTGAGTTCTAGTTCAATCCATTTTAAATAAAAAAAGTTTAAGATTCAATCCAAACGAATCTAAATATTTTTAACTCAATCCAAATCAAGTTATTTAGATTTTGTTTGAATTTTACTATCAAAATATCTTTGTTTAATAAATTTATTTATATCAAAATTATAATAATTATTAATTATTATTCATATTAATCATTAAATAAATATTAAAATATGAGAAATATATAGTGGATAAACAAATTACACAAAATAAATTTTACAGTAACTTCAACTGCAAATCACATAATACTAGAAAAATAAAATAAAGTTTTGTTAAGAATCAAAAGCTAAAGCAACAAGAAACTCAATAATCGTGGGAATGATGTTGTGCAAATTTTAATGTACTCGCAAGTGCACGAATCTATTGTAGTATAGATCAATGGTAACGAGTGTCGATCCCACGAGGAGGTGGATTTTAATTGTGTGTAGAATTAATTTTGTAAATGGGTGATTTGATTTATGGTGAAATTGATTTGGAATATTCTAAAACTTAAATTAAAATGGCGAGAAAAAATTGAAGATAGATCTATTGAAATGAAGCACTTGGGTATCCGGATCCGTATCAACATGCATCATGGGCTATATAATCCTTATTAATGCCAATTAAATCATGAGGGGGGAATCCACACCTCATGAACCACGCTCTAATCAATATGGTGCTAAGAGCTTATCGTGCCAAATAATAATAATCTTGTACTAGGGGGCCGGTGAAACCAAGGCGGTACTAGACAAGATTAGTATTATTTATCGACGAGAAGTCAAAACATCAACAAAAATTAGAGGGGAAGAGAAAGTAAATTTACCAAATAAAGCCCATGACACATGTTGAGACTTCACCTTCAACCCAAGTTTGAAAGAAAATTAGCCACTCATAATTGAACTAGGGGCAAAATGGAAATTTATTAAAATACATAGAAAATACAAGATGGAGAAGGAATTAGAGAAAATTGATCCAAAAAATGGATTCAGAGATATCAAATTAGGAGGGGGAGGCCCCCTTTTTATAGATACATGGAGTAAATCATGGCCATCGGATTAAAAACAGTTTGGACGCTCAGGATTGTGCCACGTCATCAGTCAACAATACGCGGTTTGACCACGTGGATGAACAGTAACACAGTTTGACCCGGGTGAACAGTGACGCGGTTTGGTTGAAAATAATCCTGTGTGATACATGTACCGTACGCGAGATTTTTCGTCCACTGATATGCTACCACGTCACCATCAACAGTACATAAGAATTTTAGCCCAACAGGATCGTGACACCTCATCAGTCAATGCCACATCATCGCTCAATGCCACGTCATCGATCCGTCTATGTGAACAGTGTCATGAACAGTAACGTAGACAATACCGTACACGTGAATAGTACCGTACATGTGAATAGTGCTATTTTTCCTTTTATGCTCCTCCTAAGGTTTTCGACCGTCCTGAGTTCAAAAGTGATGTCCGTTTTGCCATCTGATATTTCATTTATTGTGAAATGACTATGATGCCCCTAAAATACATAAAATACTTAATTAAAATAAAACACACGGAATTAAATCAAAAGAAGGTTAAATTCATAAAAGTAAAGGTGTTAGTAAAACTTGTAGTGTAAAATGACAATTTTCTCCTTTATAAATATACATTTTCTAACACTCAACACACCCCTCAACCAGCTTACTGCTAGTCCCTAGCAAATAAAGCGAAAACAAAATTCAAATCCAAAATGAATTTTTTTTTTAATAGAAACACTCGTGTTTATTCAATCAGATTAATGATAGCAATCAAATAAAAGCATAAGCATTATCTCCATTCTAAAGAAACATCACACCCACATCAACCATCCACATGAATCAGCCCAGTAGACTTTGTTATAGCTACTTTCAAGAATGACATGTCAAACCCCAAAATCTCACTGGAAGTAGTGACACTCTCACAAAGAAATTAAACCCAATAAAAATAGTCACTCCAATGAATGGTAATTGAGAGAAAATAATAAAGAAGTGATATTACATGCTCTCACCAAGATGAAAGAAATATGCCCTCAGCTTAGAAATAATACGATCTCAAGTCAAACAAAAATGCTAGTCAACCCATTTTATTTATCTCTTTTTCTTTTATTATTATGCACCACTACATCTTTTTAGCCCATATAACTAGCTTCTACTTCAAACTATAGTTCCTTAAAATCAAGAAGGACTTTTATTAGGACATAACGTAGGCTAGGGACATGACTAACACAGAAGGGAAATAAGGAAAACAAAGTGTATGTTTGAGAAAAATGCAGAGAATTTTTTTTTTTTTTTTGAAGTTGCAAGGTGTATTTCACCTATTGTTGTTATTTTTATTCTTTTGAAACAGCAACTTTTGTTTTTTTTTTGCTTTTATTTGGCATAACTTCACTGAACAAAATAATTATTTATATTTTCTCAAACATAAATAGGTGATGGAACTTATAAGACATCGGATAATACTCCAAATCGGAGTGGGTCAAGATGATAAGTTGACAAGAAAAGGTTTTTTTTTTTTTTTTTTAAAGGCTCAAAAGGGGTAACTATAGATATTTAATAAAAGGGATAGCTAGAAAGGCTCAAACGGATCAAAGATGGCATTCCATCGTCTTTTAGGGCTCTAAATAATTATCCATATCTACTAGTTAGATGGGCCTCCCAATGTAGCAACACACATTTTTTTCTTTTTCTACTTTTTTTTTTACAATTTTTTTTTAAGGGTTAACTCAAAAGAAATCTAGAGGTTGTATATAAAATAATAAACTGTTAAGCTGTATAAAGAATGGGCAAAAGGGTTACTCTCCAAGAAAAATGATAGGCTCAAAAACTCACTTGGCACTTATTTATGACATGTTCATTCCTTCAAGTAACTCATATTTGTCTCCGACATCAACATGTAAAGTAGCAAATATAGCGTAATATCACTTAAGACCAAAGATAATACAAATACTAAAATTTGAAATTAATCATGTCATCCAATGTTAAAACAAATAACACTATTTTTTTTTAAACAACATTCTACCCCCCAACCTATTCTAAACATGAAAGGAAAATATGCATGCAGAAATGTGAAAATGATGTAGAAAAATTAATTAGAAAAAGATTTTTTTTTTTTTAACTAAGAAGATGGGTTTCTAGAGGCACTACATTTCATATTCAGCCATCTTCGACTCAAAAATTTGAAAATATATATTTATAAAGGAGAAAGAGGAAGAAAACGGTTTTTTTTTGTTTTTTTTTTTTAAACGATGAAGATGCGTTTCTAGAGTAACTACACTCCATATTCAGCCATCTTCAACATAAAACGTTAGCAACAGTTAGTTTCTACAACAAAAATTAGTAAAAACTTAACCAAGATTCCACAATTGTCGACTATTCCCTCCCCCAAACCAGAACGAAACATTGTCCTCAATGTTTTAAAGGAAAGAAGTAGAGTTTAGAAGACATCACCTAGGTGGTGCAACACAAAAGAAAATATTTACAGGCGGAGAGTTAAATCTAATTTGTACTTCTTACTGCAGCTACTGTTACCATCATTATTTGGTTGCTCCAACACAAAGGTCTAGGGGTCTGGCTCCGATTTATAAGCTTGTAACATATCAAGTAGCTCATTAGCAGTGTGAGCAAAAATAAAGAGTTTTTTCACATTAGAATGAATGAAATAGTTTTTTATTGCATGGTTAAGAAATGCGATAAAGCCATCATAAAAGTTATTGACATTTAACAAACCGATGGGTTTCTGGTGGATGTGCAGATGGGCCCAAGATGCTAGTGTGATAAGTGCCTCTAGTGTTGCAAGATCTCCTGGAAGGAAAATAAAAGCATCAACATGATTAAGCATTTCAGTTATTCTTTCTTGCATACCTGAGACGACTAACTCTTCTCCAGTTGATGAGTCAGACGAACTGCCCAATGGTTTTAGGACTCTGGGGATGATGCCTAACACTTGACTTCCTCTGATAAAAGCTGCTTCTGAGACCATTTTTGATAACCCTCGGTTACCTCCTCCATACACCAAGTGTAATTTTCTCGCTGCTATGCTTCGACCAAGATCTATGGCTGCCTCAACGAACTCTTTATGTTTGCCATAGTTAAATCCAGAAAGCACACAAATGTTCTTGAATTGTCTATTGGGAGTAGCTGCCATTGGGATACTTCTAAAAAACAATTTGTGAGTGTTTGACAAAAGAAATCACATTTAAGAGTCCTTGTGACAGTGGGTCACAGCTGTGTATGAGGTAGCATGTCAGTGTCAAATAACGCGTAAAGCATATGGCTCGCGAGTCAAAAAGAAAACAGTAAAAAGGAAAAAGGAAACAGTAATAAAATTATTAAAGACAATAATGCAAACAATAAAACAACAGTGAAATGAAATAAAATAACAGTAAAGTAAAAATGATATGTACAAGTAGTTGCGATTGTGGCTCACATCTTCCTCTGGTTTTACGTCCAGAAACGGCTTGAACGACCTCTATGGGTCGAGGATGGGCTTCCCATCCAGTTTTCTTATAAACTGGCAAACAGGATCGTTTATAGTCAGATTCCCGAGACTATATCGTGCATGCTCTTTCTAGAATAATGGCCATAACTGGAGAATCGCTCCTTGCACATATCCACTGGGATACATTTCAAGAGACAGAAGGATATCATCCAATGACTCCTTATTCAAGCCATCCCTAATGAATTGAATCTTATCTTCCCTGTTATCAGACACCATTCCTAAAGAACATGGGTTTTTTTCGCAACTCATTCTGGCACACTTATGACAAGCAACAGAAATTCTTCGAGCTCGTCGTTTTCTTGCATAATTTCCTTTACCACAACCAGGCATGTATGCAATAAATTTTGGAGGTAACTCACCTGCCAATCGTACTTTAGCCTCAATTAACCAATGGATGTCACCAGGTATGTTATTCCTCATGAGCAATCGCATGCGTTCGGACCAGGCTTTATAGATCGTAAGGAGGGCATTCTGAGGAAGTGAAGGGAATCGCTTGTGAAGCTTCGCTAGAATCTCGTTTATGTCCATACTTTCGCCTCAGAATGTCAGTTATTATGGGAAACTGAAATGACCGACTTGATTGTCACGGAGTACCGTTATCCGCCACTTCACCGGGGTAACAAACTAAAGCACACAAACAAAAAAAAAATTAAAACACACAAAGAAAATTAAAATCATCCTCTTATTGAATTTACCTCAAGCTCCAACTGGATGTCGTAAACACTTCTCTCAATATCTCGGAGTTGGCTTTCTAGATTCTCAACATAGGCTACTAACTCTGGTGGTTGTAGAGCCCAAATGCGTTGTGTTTTACAAAATTGAATCTGCTTTTTGAGATGAGTTTTGACACGTTGAAGTGGTTTAAGAATGTTCAGGAGGAACGGTCTAAGTATGGTACTCATGATTAAAAATGATAAGAGAAAACTTAATAGTTAAACAAACACACTTATGCTAAGATAATTTCAATTAGCAAAAGAATAATAAAAAGAAAGAAAGAAAAATCAAATCAACGAAAAGAAAAAAAAATCAATTCAAATCTGGTGGGTCACTCAAATTTATTTCGGTGTCCTCTCCATGTGGTTGGTATTCTAGATATGGCCTTAATCTTTGACCATTAACTTTAAACGTGACATCGTTCTTTGGGTCCTTAATTTTAATTGCCCCATGTAGAAAAACAGTATGAACAATAAAGGGACCAGACCAACGAGAGCGTAACTTACCTGGCAATAAGTGCAAGCGAGAATTGAACAAAAGCACTTTCTGACCTGGAGTGAAAGATTTTCTCATAATTTGCTTGTCGTGGAAGACATTCATCCGTTGCTTGTAAATCTTGGCATTTTCGTATGCATCATTGCGAATTTCTTCAAGTTCTGCCAGCTGTAATCTTCTTTCTGAGCTGGCTTGCTGCATGTCAAAATTGAATTTCTTGATAGCCCAATATGCACGATGCTCGAGTTTCACAGGTAGGTGGCAAGCTTTTCCATACACTAGCCTGTAGGGTGACATCCCAATCGGGGTCTTGAAAGCCGTTCTATATGCCCATAATGCATCATCAAGTCTTAATGACCAATCTTTTCTGTCTGGCCTCACCGTCTTTTCTAATATGTGCTTTATTTCTCGATTGGAGATCTCAACTTGGCCACTGGTTTGCGGATGATACGGGGTCGCCACTTTGTGTGTGATTGAATATTTTGTCAAAAGAGCTTTGAATGCTTTGTTACAAAAGTGGGCACCACCATCACTGATTATTGCTCGAGGGAATCCAAAGCGTGAAACAATGTTGCTTTTCAAAAATCCTATCACCACCTTATGATCATTGGTTCTACATGGAATTGCTTCCACCAATTTCGATACGTAGTCAACACCAACCAATATGTATTGATGGCCAAAAGAAGGGGGAAAGGGTCCCATGAAGTCGATACCCCATACGTCAAAAATCTCAACCACTAAAATTGGATTTAGTGGCATCATGTTCCTTCATGTAATGCTCCCCATTCGTTGACACCTATCACATGAAGAACAGAAAGTGTAAGCGTTTCGAAATATAGTTGGCCAATAGAAACCACATTGTAAAATTTTAGTAGCTGTTTTCTTAGCACTGAAATGGCCTCCACAAGCTTGTTCATGGCAAAATGAAAGGATATTCTGAATTTCACTTTCTGGGACACATCGTCTAACAATTTGGTCTGCACAATACTTGAACAAATAAGGGTCATCCCAAAAGAAATTCTTTATTTCCGCAAAAAATTTGGTCTTGTCTTGCTTGGTCCAATGCTCTGGAAGTTTACCTGTAACAAGATAATTAACTATATCAGCATACCAAGGTAATACTTCCACATTCATCAATTGTTCATCTGGGAATGACTCATTTAATGGTAATGGCTCTGTAATTGTGTCAAAATGGAGACGAGAGAGATGGTCCGCCACGACATTTTTTGTGCCTTTCTTATCTTTGAATTCCAAGTCAAATTCCTGCAAAAGTAACACCCAACGAATTAGTCTAACTTTTGCATCTTTCTTTGTGAGAAGATATTTAAGAGCAGCATGATCTGTGAACACAATTATTTTACAACCAATGAGATAAGATCGAAATTTTTCCAATGCAAACACTACTGCTAGCATTTCTTTTTCAGTAGTTGAATAGTTCAATTGTGCATCATTCAATGTCATACTAGCATACTAAATAACATGGGGAATTCGATCAACTCTTTGTCCTAATACTGCTCCTACAGCATAATCAGATGCATCACACATGAGCTCAAATGGTAAGCTCCAGTTTGGGGCCTGAATGATGGGTGATGATGTCAACAACTGCTTTAATTTTTCAAATGCCACAAGACATGAATCATTAAAGATAAGAGGTACATCCTTAGCAAGTAGATTGCATAAGGGTCTAGAAACTTTACTAAAATCTTTAATGAAACGTCTATAGAAACCAGCATGCCCAAGGAAAGATCTTACTTCTCTAACTGTTTTGGGTGGAGGAAGATTATAAATGAGATCCACCTTGGCTTTGTCAGCCTCAATACCTTTGCTCGAAATGCTCGAAATGATGTGACCGAGAACAATACCTTGTTTTACCATAAAATGGCACTTCTCCCAATTTAAGACCAAGTTCTTCTCGATACATCTCTGCAGAACTAGTGTTAGATGATGTAAACATTGATCAAACGAGTCACCAAAGACAGAAAAATTATCCATAAAGACTTCAAGGAATCGTTCAACCATATCAGAAAAAATGCTTAACATGCATCGTTGAAATGTGGCAGGTGCATTACATAATCCAAATGGCATCCTCTTATATGCAAAAGTGCCAAAAGGGCAAGTGAAAGTAGTATTCTATTGATCTTTTGGTGCTATGGGAATCTGATTATATCCTGAGTAGCCATCTAGAAAGCAATAAAATTCATGGCCTGCTAATCTATCAAGCATTTGATCAATAAATGGTAAAGGAAAATAGTCTTTACGTGTGACAGAATTCAACTTTCTATAATCAATGCATACACGCCATCCTGTAGTCACTCTAGTGGGTATCAATTCATTATCAGCATTCGTAACTACTGTGACTCCTGACTTTTTGGGGACAACTTGTACAGAACTGACCCATGAACTATTAGAAATTGGGTAAATGATACATGCGTCTAATAGCTTAAGGACTTCAGTTCTAACAACTTCTTTCATGTTAGGATTTAACCGACGTTGTATTTCCCTAGTAGATTTAGCATTTTCATCAAGGTGAATGTAATGCATGCAATCTACTGGGTTTATACCTTTTATGTCCGCTATGGCCCATCCTAATACTCCTTTGTGCTCTTTTAAAACATCCAACAACTTACCTTTTTGTTCGTCATTGAGAGATGATGAGATGATTACCGGCAGAGAACTTTCTTCTCCCAAAAATGCATATTCCAGAGTATTGGGCAATGGTTTGAGCTCGAGTTTCGGTAGTGATTCTGATGATGGGATGAGTTTCTTTTCTGATGGTGCTAGTTGTTCAACTCTTGACTTCCATTTATTAGTGTCCATGAATGGTACTGAGTCAAGCAGGGCGTTGACCTCATCAACCGATCTGTCAATATCAAAATCCAAACTAAAGTGAGTTAAACATATTTGTAAAGGATCATCATTAAGGTTTGAAAAAAAAGTATTATCAACTATTGTTTCTATTAAATCCACATCCACAATTTCATCATCTGCATTGTGAGGTTGTTTGGCAATGTTGAAGATGTTCAGCTCCATAGTCATGTTGCCGAAGGACAACTGCATATTTCCAGTCCTGCATTGAATGTGAGCATCCGCAGTTGCCAAGAAAGGTCGGCCTAGAATAATGGGGATGTGCTTCCTTGAATCCTGGATTGGTTAAGTGTCAATTACAATGAAATCAACAGGAAAATAAAACTTGTCTACCTGGATAAGCACATCCTCTACAATACCACGAGATATTCTCGTGGACCGATCTGCAAGCTGTAACACCACTGGAGTTGGGTGTAATTCTCCTAGTCCAAGTTTCACGAATACTGAATAAGACAACAAATTTACACTAGCTCCTAAATCCAACAAAGCATTCTCAATTGTGTGGTTCCTTATACTACATGAGATAGTGAGGAAGCCCGAGTCTTTGCATTTTAAAGGAACTTTATGTTGGAGTATAGAACTAACGTTTTCTATTAAAAATGCCTTCTTTTGAACATGCATATTTCTCTTTTTAGTACAAAGGTCTTTAAGAAACTTGGCATAAGATGAAACTTGTTTAATAGCATCAAATAAAGGGATGTTAACACTTACCTGTTTGAAGATTTCGAGAATCTCACCTGTGGATTTTCCCTTTTTTCCTTTCGCTAACCTCTGAGGAAATGGAGCTTTCGGAACATATTCTCGCGGGTTGGTTTCTTCTTTCTCCTCCGATGGTGAGTCCTCAACATTCACAGGTACAATTTGATTTTCTTTTATCACCGGCATCTCCACTTTGTTGTCGACTTCTTTTCCTTTTCGCAAGGTCATGACTGCTTTGACCTCTCCATGCTGCTGTGGTGAACTGGTACTTGCTTCATGTACTCCTTTAGGATTAGGCACTGGTTGACTTGGAAATTTTCCTTTCTCAACAGTCATTGCCAATGTCTGAACTGAAGAAGCAAGTTGTCCCACCATTTTCTCGAGGCTTGAAACTGATTGGGATTGTGAGTTGAAGCCTGCTCTCAACTCATTTCGTAGTCCATCAATGGTGCGGTTCTGTTGCTCAATCGTGGAGTGAGTAACATTCTTGAAATTTTGGAATGCATCCTCCCATGGTCTGGGTTGAGAGTAGTTTTGGTTCTGATTGAATGGTCTAAATGGGGGCTGAGAGGCTTGAGGATTTTGAGGAATTTGTGGAGCTGGAGCTGCTGGTCCATTCTGTTGGAATCCTTGAGACCATGAAAAATTGGGGTGATCTCTCCATCTAGGGTTATATGTGTTGGAGTATGGGTTGTAATTCGATGGTTTTCTCATTACACCTATGGCATTGGCTTGATCTGAGTATGAGTCATGGTCATGTGGCTCTGTTGATTTAGCAGTCGATAACGATGCTATTTGTCAAGCGAGACCTTCAACCATCTCCTTGACTTCTTTAATTCCTGAAGTTGACTCGCCAATGTTAACCTCATTCACTCCTTTAATTCTTCTAGTATTCCTGAGTGACCGCCTCCGTTGTTGGGAATTATCCGCTTGTCGCTGGAAGAATTCCCAAATTTCTGATGCACTTTTTGACATTAGCTCTCCTCCACTTGTTGCCATTAGTCATTCTTGCACATTCGGCAATAATCCCTCTAAAAAGTATTGGCATTGGTGCCATTTCTCGTACCCATGATGTGGACAGTTCAAGAGTAGCCCATTGAATCGCTTCAATGTTTCGAAAAACTGCTCGTCATCTCTCTGAGTAAACTTTGAAATTTCCCTGCGAATAGCATTGGTTTTATGCACTGGGAAATATTTATTCAAAAATTTTGTAACCATTTGTTCCCATGATGCAATGCTATTAGCAGGTAATGTATTAAGCCATGAACGAGCTCTATCCTTTAAAGAAAATGGGAATAGTCTAATTTTTACATCATCATCTGAAAAATTCTCGTATTTAAAAGTTTGACAAATAGCATGAAAATCATTCAGATGATTATATGGATCCTCATTTTCTAAGCCATAGAATGTAGGGAGACAATTTAGCACACTAGGTTTTAGTTCAAAACTCCTAGCAGCTACATTTGGGTATCTTATACATGATGTGCTAAAATTAGCTAAGGGACTGAAATAATCCTTAAATGGCCTCTCCTGTGGTTGCAAATCCATTTTATTTTTAACTTGTTTGTGTGTGCGAATTGTTTTTTCTAGTTCAAGGTCTATAGGTTCAAGATTAGGTAATAATGACCTACGACCATGTATGCAAGAAACACAAAAATAAATGAGAACAAAACAAATAAAAATAAAGAAGAAGGAGAAATTACGATACTAACCTTATTGCGCTATTACAACCTTACTATAAAAACACACAAAAAAATAGTGAAATAAATTAACTAAAAAGAATTAGTAAAATAAACAAAAATTACAAAGAAAAAAAAAACTTAAATTACAGAAATTTAAAGAAGAAAAGAAATACTAACCTCTAAATGCGGATTCACTTTTTTTTTCTTTTTCTTTTTTAAAAAATACAAGAAAACAAATAAAAGAAATTATTCACAAAAATTAATTCTATGAATTAAAATTACTTACCTCCCCGGCAACGGCGCCAAAAACTTGTTGTGCAAATTTTAATGTACTCGCAAGCGCACGAATCTATTGTAGTATAGGTCAATGGTGACGAGTGTCGATCCCACGAGGAGGTGGATTTTAATTGTGTGTAGAATTAATTTTGTAAATAGGTGATTGGATTTCTGGTGAAATTGATTTGGAATATTCTAAAACTTAAATTAAAATGGAGAGAATAAATTGAAGATAGATCTATTGAAATGAAGCACTTGGGTATCCGGATCCGTATCAACATGCATCATGGGCTATATAATCCTTATTAATGCCAATTAAATCATGAGGGGGGAATCCACACCTCATGAACCACGCTCTAATCAATATGGTGCTAAGGACTTATCGTGCCAAATAATAATAACCTTGTACTAGGGGGCCGGTGAAACCAAGGCGGTACTAGACAAGATTAGTATTATTTGTCGACGAGAAGTCAAAACATCCACAAAAATTAGAGGGGAAGAGAAAGTAAATTTACCAAATAAAGCCCATGACACATGTTGAGACTTCACCTTCAACCCAAGCTTAAAAGAAAATCAGCCACTCATAATTGAACTAGGGGCAAAATGGAAATTTATTAAAATACGTAGAAAATACAAGATGGAGAAGGAATTACAGAAAATGGATCCAAAAAATGGATTCAGAGATATCAAATTAGGGGGGGAGGCCCCCTTTTTATAGATACATGGAGTAAATCATGGCCATCGGATTAAAAACAGTTTGGACGCTCAGGATTGCGCCACGTCATCAGTCAACAGTACGCGGTTTGACCACGTGGATGAACAGTAACACAGTTTGACCCAGGTGAACAGTGACGCAGTTTGGTTGAAAATAATCCTGTGTGATGCATGTACCGTACGCGAGATTTTTCATCCACTGATATGCTACCACGTCACCATCAATAGTACATAAGAATTTTAGCCCAACAGGATCGTGACACCCCATCAGTCAATGCCACATCATCGGTCAATGCCACGTCATCGATCCGTTTATGTGAACAGTGTCATGAACAGTAACGTAGACAGTACCGTACACGTGAATAGTACCGTACATGTGAATAGTGCTATTTTTCCTTTTATGCTCCTAAGGTTTTCGACCGTCCTGAATTCAAAAGTGATGTTTGTTTTGCCATCTGATCTCTCGTTTATTGTGAAATGACTATGATGCCCCTAAAATACATAAAATACTTAATTAAAATAAAACACACGGAATTAAATCAAAAGAAGGTTAAATTCATAAAAGTAAAGGTGTTAGTAAAACTTGTAGTGTAAAATGACGATTTTCTCCTTTATAAATATACATTTTCTAACACTCAACAAATGATTCATTATCCTATTGAACAAACTGAGGCTTTATAAATAGCCTTTATATAATAACAGAAAAGCGAAATATTAGCTCACATTTGCCACTGCAGCAACGTGCTAACACTAACTAACAATTTGAAAGTAATAACAAGCATATGCTAAAGACTAGGATTTATTTTAACTGAAAGCAACTAAACTTTAGGAAAACACCAACATAAACTTTGACTTCTTCTCTTCATTCCCTCCCTTAAACTAGTTCCCAACTAGTTTATCTCAGGAACCTGACAAACTCCTAGTTGACTTCTGAATTTTTGGAAAACATCCACAGTAAGGGGCTTTGTCATCACATCTGCCAACTGATCTTTAGTCTCACAAAATACCAATTCAACAACTCCATCTCGAGTTAAATCACGAAGGAAATGGAAGCGCACATCAATGTGTTTGCTTCGACCATGAAGTACTGGATTTTTGGATAACCGAATAGTGGAACTGTTATCACAATAAATCGTAGTACACTTACTTTCCTCCAAACTCAGCTTCTCAAATATCCTCTTTATCCATATGGCTTGACTTGCACATGCAACTCCAGCTACGAACTCTGCCTCTATGGTGGATAGAGTAACAATTGGTTGTTTTTTCGAGGACCAAGCCACAGCTCCTGAACCTAGCATAAACACATAACCTGATGTGCTCTTGCGATCATTCAAATCCCCTGCATAATTACTGTCTGTATACCCAACCAGACCCTCATTTCCTCCTTTTTTGTAAAAAACTCCAAGCTCTATTGTTCCTTTCAAGTACCTCATGATATTTTTTACTGCCAACATATGCAATTGAATTCAGTTGGTTTTGACATGTACCTGCTTACCAAGCTCACAGCATACATTAAATCCGGTCTTGTAGCTGTGAGATACATGAGACATCCCACCATCTGCTTGTACAAAGTCTCGTCAACTTGAACTCCATTTTCATACTTAAACAACCTGCAACCTGGGACTATAGGGTTGTAAACCACGTTACAGTTCTCCATTTTAAATTTTCTTAATACCTCTAGTGCATACTTTCTTTAGTACATGTAAATTCCATCTGACGTTTGCAACACTTCAAAACCAAGAAAGTATCTCATTCTTCCCAAATCAGTCATGTCAAATTCTTTAAACATAGAACTCTTGAACTCAGCGAACATTATTTCATTATTGCCAGTAAATATTAAATCATCTACATATAAACTGACAATTAGAATTTTACCTCCTTCTTTTGTCTTGATGAATAGAGTTTGCTCGCTATAGCACTTTTCAAATCCTTGACTCACAAAATGTGCTTCAATACGACTGAACCAAGCTCGTGGAGCTTGTTTCAGTCCATATAAGGCCTTCTTCAATTTATACACCTTCTGAGGATATTTCTCCAACTCATAACCCCTTGGTTGCTCTACGTACACCTCTTCCTTGAGTTCTCCATGCAGGAACGCAAATTTAACATCAAGTTGATAGACATTCCATCCTTTCTGAGCTGCTAGAGCCACAATCATCCTTACGGTATCCATCCTCGCAACCGGTGCAAAGACCTCTGTGTAGTCAATCCCTTGTTGCTGCACGTATCTTTTAGCTACCAACCTAGCTTTGAATTTGTCTAACTCTCCATTTTCCTTGAGCTTAGTCTTATATACCCATTTCAAACCTATCTTTTTTGCACCGGTAGGTAAATTGGTGAGCTCCCAAGTATTATTTTTCTCTATTGCCTTGATCTCCATGTGCATGGCCATCCTCCACTTGTCATGCTTCACAGCCTCCTTAAAATGCATTGGATCTGCTTAAGTAAACAAAACCAAATTGACATTTGCATCTTCTTTTTCCTCTGAACGTCTTTTCCCAATTATATAATCTCTCATCTACACAGGAGGTATTCTGTTTCGTCTTTCATTTTCACCATTTTGAGGACTGCTACCCGGTTCAATGACTTCTTCTTCCTCTTCACTCACTACTGCCATATTTTCTGCATCCGTTATCTTATTATCTTCTTCATTTCCATAATTCAAGTCGACCACCATTTGCTCTTCATAACTTTTATCCCAATTCCAATACTTGTTTTCTTCAAAGACCACATCCTTACTAATTATAATTTTCTTGGCAACAGGATCATAGAGTCTATATGCTTTAGACTCTTCACTCACTCCTAAAAGTACACAAGTAGTACTCTTAGCATCTAGCTTTTTTCTTTTCGCCTCTGGAATATGCACATAAGCCACACATCCGAAAATCCTAAAGTGCTCCACTGAAGGTTTTCTTCCACTCCAAGCTTCTTCGGGAGTTTGATTCATCACAGCGAATGTTGGACATCGATTTAGGACATAAAACGCCCAATTCACCGCTTCTGGCCAAAATGTCTTGGGGAGTTTTTTTTCATATAACATACATTGAACCATGTTCATCACTGTTCGATTCTTCCACTCGGCTACTCCGTTTTGTTGAGGAGTATAAGCTGCGGTCAATTATCTTTTGATACCATGCTGGGAGCAAAAATCATTGAATTCAGAGGATGTGAACTCTCCTCCTCGATCTATTCTCAAACATTTAATATATCCCCCTATTTCTTTCTCAACATGATTCTTAAAACGTTTGAATAAGTTTAATGCTTCTGACTTTTCTACTAAAAAATAAATCCATGCTTTTCTAGAAAAATCGTCAATAAAACATATAAGGTACCTCTTCTTGCTATTGGAGATTGGATAAATTGGACCGCAGAGATCAGCATGAATGAGCTGAAGCTTTTCAGTAGCCCTCCAATTGCTCTTTCTTGGAATTGAATCCCTATTTTGCTTCCCAGTCAGACAACCTTCACACACTCTTGATGGAGCATCAAAGTGGGGCATACCTTCTACCATCTTTTTATACTGCAATGTCCTTAATCCTTTGTAGCTAAATGTCCGTAGCGACAATGCCACAGATGCGCCATATCTTGTGTACGAGTATAGAGACATGATGATGTTTGAGTAATTGCTCTTTGCGGTAGAAAACTTGCAATCATCATAAACATCCGATTTGTTGTCATATCAGTTGTTACAATCAACCCTTTCTCTGGATGATACATCTTGAGCTTTCCATGTTGAATGACAATTGCTAGACCCCTTTCTTGAAGTTGTCCAATGCTCAGCAAATTATTTCTCAATTCCAGTACATAATAAACTTCACTAACAACATGAGTAGTACCTTTTACTTTTAGTCTCACATTGCCTCTACCTGTCACCTCCATTCTTGTATTATTTCACAGCTTCATTGTATGCTTGAAACTTTCATCGAAATCGTAGAACAAGCTCTTGTCACTACTCATGTGATTGCTACACCCCGAGTCAAAAAACCAAACATCTTCTCTTCAAGCTCCATTCTTTTCCACATAAGTCATGAGTAACATTTCTTCCTCATCTAATTCAACACAATTTGCTTCCTTATCCCAGCTTGGACACTCAAATTGATAGTGTCCAAGTTTGTGACAATTGTAGCACTCCACATTAGCTTTGTTATATGTTTGCCTGCCTTTTCCTCTTCCTCTGCCCCTGGAAGCGCCTTGACCTCGTCTTCTTTCACCTCTACCTCTTCCTTCTTCAAACGCAACCTTCAAGACCTGTTCTTCACCACTAGTTCTTCGAAACTTCTGCTCATGTACAATTAAAGAGCTCTGAAGTTCATCCACAGAAAGACTATCAACGTCCTTTGACTCCTTAATGGAACAGACAATGTAGTTGAATTTCTCTATGAGAGTACGCAGAATTTTCTCCACAATCTTCACATCCTGCATATCTTCTCCATACACTCGCATCTTGTTTGCCACAGTCATGACTCTAGAGAAGTACTCTATCACTTCTTCACTGGACTTCATCTCTAGAGTTTCAAATTCTCGTCGAAGAGCTTGAAGTTGAGACTTTTTAACCCTTGCATTCCCTTCGAACTTTTTCTTCATGGCATCCCAAATTTCTTTGGCAGTATCCTTCTTGAGAATAGTGTTAAGGATTGTTCGATCAATGGCCTGGAAGAGGTAATTCTTCACTTTCAGGTCTTTCAGCTTCAACTCATCTGTCATCTTTTGCTGTGCATCTGTGAGTACTGATCCACTTGCTGGCTCATCATAGCCAGTCTCCACCAGTCCCCAATATTCCTTTGAACACAGGAAATTCTCTATTAGCATGTTCCAATGGTCATAGTGACCAACAAAGCGAGGAATGGCTGGCTGAACGAAATTCCCTTCACTAGTCATCTCTCTTTCTCACTGTGTTTGCGAATCACTCAAAGCTGCAGCTTTTTCTTTTTCTCAAGTCCCAGTGGGGGTTCTGATACCACAATGTTAATAATCAAAAGCTAAAGCAACAAGAAACTCAATAATCGTGGGAATGATTCATTATCTTATTGAACAAACTGAGGCTTTATAAATAGCCTTTACATAATAACAAAAAAGCGAAATATTAGCTTACATTTGCCACTGCAACAACGTGCTAACACTAACTAACAACTTGAAAGTAGTAACAAGCATATCCTAAAGACTATGATTTATTTTAACTAAAAGCAGCTAAACTTTAGGAAAACACTAACATAAACTTTGACTTCTTCTCTTCAAGTTTAATAAAGAAAATTTTTATTCTTAATAAATGAGAACATAAACTCTACCAATAAACTTATACAAATATGACATTAACAAGTAAATTGAAAGAAAGAAAATAAAAAAGTATTAACCCATTATAAACCAAAACTCTAACAATGTCCATATCACTCAAAATAAGACAAGACAACGCAATTTAAGTATTAAAACAATCCATCATAACCATTTCCATCAACAATACTTTCATTAAGAGCTTCCATGGTCAATTGAGTTTGCTCCTTCACCAATAAATAAAATAACAAAAAAATTATAATGTTGAATAATTACAAAGACAAGGGTAAATTTGGAAAAGAACATGCTTGGTACCAAAATTATTATAATAACATCAATTGAAAATTATCGCCTTCGTTGTTACACTTAATCTAAACTCTACATTAAATTAAAAAATGAAAAATATCCACTGTTCACTCATTTTTTCCAACTTTTTCAAAAATACACAATTTTTTTTTGAAATCCACCTAAAGCTACATTTTATTCCACTTTTCTACTTCCGTTAAGAAAACTAACGGAAACTTAAAAAATGACCATTTTACCCCAAAACGAAAATTACAATTTCACCTTAAAAAAGCCAAAAATAATAAGATTTAATAATGAATATCATTATTGGTACGTTAATGAAGTATAAAAAAATCTTAACTACTGAAGATTATAACTTAATGAATAATTACTTATCTTAAATTCAATTGATGGTTTGCGAGATTGAACTATTTTTAATACTACTGTTATAATTTATCATTCTAATTACAGACATATTTAAAAAAAAAACCCTGCATTGATGGTTGTGGAATTAATTCCTTTAATATGATTATTTTTGGCAATTTTTGAAGTGAAATTATAATTTTCGTTTTGGGGGTAAAATGGTCATTTTTTTAAGTTTTCGTTAGTTTACTTAACAGATTCCAAACGGATGTGGAAAAATGAAATAAAACGTAACTTTAGGTAGATTCCAACAAAAAAAAAAGAATTGTATGTTTTTAAAAAAGTTAAAAAAAAATGGGTGGACGGTATATATTTTCCCCTAAAAAAATAGTAAAAAAAACTAGTGAGGGACAAATATGTGAATACATTTGCTTATTATGATGAATGCTTTGAGTAATTGCCAAAGTTTACAAGGAATAACTATCATGACAACTTTGAGTTCTCATCCATCTAAAATTAATTGAAAAAAAAAAATCATATAACTTTGGGCCAATAACTTTAATGTAATAATTAAAGATTTTGCTAAATAAAACAATTATAATTGAAATTATTTGAATTTGAATTTCATGCAAGATAAATTATGGTTTTAGATGCCCAAAACGTAAGTTTAGAGCGAGAATTTGACATTACTAATTGATAAAGTACCTACTAAGTTATTGAGGATGAAGTAATCTAATATTGTATTGTATAATCTAAAAGTAAGAACAAAACGAACATTTAAATCGAATAATGACATTTAAATTTATATCGAGAACAAGCAAAAAAAAAAGGAAAAAAATATTAATTTAGCAGGATCACATAAATAATTTCATCACTTGTTGCCTTCTCAGTTCTCACTTTCTAATTAATTAATCTTAAAAGAAAAATCATATAGCTCAACAAATCTAAGACCAGAATCAAAACCTTTTAAAAAGAACAAATATTGCGATTGAATCACCAAGCAAACAACTCCAAGTAACTAAATCCACTAATTCCAGGCATACCCATTTGACAAATGACTCAAAACAATCAAATAAAAAAAAAAGGATATTCATACAAATTAAGCTCTACCCATTAAACACAAAAATACACCAGAACCTAATAAATTGATCCATCAGTCCCTTCTAAAGCTAAAAGTCTTACGAGACCACTGCAACAGTAACCAAAGAAAAACAAAAAATTGAAACTTTTGCAGCAGAAACAGAACCTCACCTTAGGTCAACAAAATGGTTGTAATAGAGCTTGGGGGCTCGCAAGATTCTGCAATTTCAGCTGAGGACAACAAACGAACAAACGCTGTTTGGGAAGTTCTGTGTCATGGTTTTAGATCTAAGTTAGTTTCCATCGACGATTGGCGCTGTCGAGAGAGAAGAGAGGCTACTGATGTCGACAATCGGCACAGCCACTGCGGTAACGTCGAGTTTTTGGTCTGGATTTTGAGTGAATTTTTAAATGGGTTAGCCAAACCCAAACCATACTTCTACTATTTGCCCAACGCAAACCATTTAATTTAGCTTGGGCATCCAGTTGGATGTATGGCCTTTTCATGTAAATTCGACAAGTGATGTGATTTCTCGAACGGCTTTTCGGAGCAACTATGAAGAAGGAATAAGGATTTTCCTACTCCAAACAGAACTATCTGATCTCCCCTCGCAAGCTTTACAGTCGGTTTACATTCCAGGATGGAGGTGCAAGAACTAATCTCTAGTTAATTTGAAAACATATATACCCCAAGTTATTTACTAACTCATTAATCACAAAGTTGAAATTTAGGTGTACCAATAATAAGTAATAGTCTCCTATTTCCTTCGTCTTTCTTATTTTTATTTTTATAAATGCTTTTAGTCGTTTGCACATTATCATGTGCAATTTACATTGTTATTGTTGCTAAGAGGTGAATTTGCAGATTTTATAAAGTGCGGACTTTTCCACTTAAGAACGACGGTTTCTTATTGATCTCTTTTTAGTAAATTTTTGCTGCTTGTATACAGGTATGTCCCTACTAAACGAAATACGAGAATGAAGGATCTTGACAAGGAAATTCGAGCTCACGGAAATCATTAGGAAAAGAGAGGTAGCAATGAAAATTGGAGAAGCTGCAAAAGATGGCTTATTGGGTTTGCTCATGGAATCAAATTTTAAAGAAATTAAAGAACATCAAAACAACAAACTTAAAAGGATGAGTGTAACTTTGCTGGACAAGAGACTACTTCAGTTTTGCTTTTTGGGACAATGGTTTTGCTGAGCAAGCATCAAGACTGGCAAGCACGTGGAAGAGAAGAGGTTTTGCAAGTCTTTGGTGATAAGAAACCCGACTTCGATGGATTAAATCACCTCAAAATTGTAAGGTATGTATAACTCTAGGATTTCATTTTGATCAATATTTTCATCATACAATTAATCTTAAAATTCACATAAATTAAAATAATAAATGTATTTGTTAGGATAATAATTTAAATATTATTTAGATACCACATCCTATAATACTTTTAATATCTATGGATATCCCAAATCATAATATGCTTTCTCCACGCTTCTGTGAATTGCATGTAAATACACAACAAACCATATATTTATTTTATTACAGAAACTGAAAATAGGTTTCAAATTCAAGTATTGATCACAACACACTCGCATCTCACAACAACAAGGACAGCAACAATGGCAACAGCAACAGCAACAACAGCAAGAAGGTAAAGAAGCTGTCACACAAGCTGTTTATTTAAAAATATATGCACACACTTAACTATTTTAATCTCAAATAGCTCCACCAACCAAGAGCACAATCCCTGTCTGGAATGGCACTCCCTAGTGATGAAAATTTTCAAGGCCCTGGCCTTTAGCTTCTCTGCTTTCCCCTTTTGATCTCAATCAGCTTGTCATGGATGCACCACGGGAAGCTGAGAAAATGGTTTCGATTCATTCCTTCTTCTTTATACCGACCCCAGTAACTTGGATGGTAAGCTACATGGTACCAAGCTGAAGCTTTGGCGTAGACATCTTCATGGCTAGAGTCTGACTCATTCTTCTTGTTGAACCAGGCCCTGGCTTCTTTTTTCAAGGACTTTACAGCAAAAATGATTGCTTCCAAGTCTCTTTTCTTATCGAAGGACTTCGCCATTTCCATGATGCAACCACTCAGTATTTCAGCCTCAGTTTTGATCCCATAATAATCCATCAAGTTCCCCAACCTGTTATCATACACAGTTTTGTACTTGAAAGCATTGGTGATGTAGTCCTCAAAGCCATCAACTTCCATATCAGTATCATAAGACTGCATTGCCACTTCCTTAGTGAAGGATTTTATTGTGGCTGTTGATGGCGCAATGTCTTTTACCGCTCGATAAAGCTTCCCAATGACACTCTGTGATTCATAGCTGGTTTTGTCTTGCTTTTCCATAAAGTCTGGATATATCTCGACACGTAGTCTACTGGGTATTGTGGCTGCTACTCCAGTTTTGGAGAAGTCCACAGCAATGGAGGATAGCTTTGCAAGCTCAAGACATTGGTTGCTCTTCGCCTTGTCAGGTTCTAAATCTGCATGCACGATGTGGGCATTGCAGATTACGCCCAAGCTGTCATTGACTATGTAGTCGGCAAAGTATTCCTCCACATCCTGGAGGATAGAAGCAAATATGTTAAGCGGCAAAGAAAAAGATCACAACAGATTATAGAGTGAAAAACAAATGATGAGAAAATTTTCAGGATGAGATGATATCCTGCAATGCCTTTGGCTTGAAGAAATTAGAAGCGACAGAGTGCAATGACAAAAGAAACTACGCAAATAGAAGAGTTTATTCATGCATATGAATGAAATAAATCTTAAAACATTACTAAAAGATTGAGCAATACCTCGATTGTCATATCGCGAGCCAAAACCTTTTCAGGAGCAGGAGTATAATCCATGGGAGGAAACTGAAGTGGAGGAATAAGTTCGTGGTCCCAGCAGACAAAGTAGACGTCACCGTCCAGGTCACTTCCCGAGCATTCATTTGTATGGGGTCTAACAAATAAAGCAACCATTGTCAGTTTACACAGGTAGTCAGGTATATATCTAAGGATTCATCAAAACCGAACATTTTATTAGGAACAACCTAATATGAATTATATTATAACTCTTCCTTGGAAAAAAAGTGGGGGAAAAAAAAGTCTTACCTTTTTCCTTTTGCAGGGAAAACAACACAATCCACCATGTGATGCAAAGATGGTACGTCCACAGCTCTTAGCACACGCATGTCTCCTGGGTGTAGACATGGATTTTTAGCAACAACCACCTTTCCCTCCACAACACTAAGTTCTCCTGATCGGTTGTTGCAGGAATTATCCAAAAACTCTCTTCTTCTAGAGGCAGAACATTGAACAAACACCTGACCAGATTCTAATGTGCCTGTTTCATCAAGACATCCCATCATTGCTCGTCCATTCTGAATAAATATCCTTGTTCTGGTTCTCAGCTCCAGCAGATTTGATGCACGGAATGTCTGTAGCATCATTGACAGAAACGGTTCTGTATCAGGCTTATAACCACACATGAGCAGTTCTTTCAGAACATTTGTGTTCTCCCCTGAAGACATCAGTTCCAGTGCCTCATGTGCCTTCAAAGGATCTGTTAAAATGGCATCTAATTGCGCGACGCCCTCTCTCTGCTTCTTTTCAAAAACACGATCTCTAATGCCAAGAGTAGACAAAAGGGTTATCAACTGGCGATTAAGGAAACAGGGCTGATACTTGCTATTTGCCAAAATGTCTAGACTTGTGCTTTCTGATTTGTACTTGAGCATACTCTTCCTCAATGATAACTTTGTTGATGAAGTTGGATCAACTGCTACAACACCTTTGTACCCACCATATCGAATCTGAAATGCAGATGGAGTATAAATCGTGAAACCACAATTTTTAGCCACAATTTCAGCTAATTCGGCAGATATTTTCCCTATACCATCCGAGAAACAATATGTAATCCCATCGTCCTCAACCTCTACATCAGGAATGATTTCAATATCACTACTGTCAACATGCAGTGCCTCTCTAGATGAGCTGAAAGACTGACCAAGTCTAGCAGCATACTTTGCAACATTCTTTATGTCGCGAAAATCACCCATACTCTCTCTGATATCTGCTGCAGTAAGCTCAGGCCTGGATGCAAACATCCACATAGAATTATCTTTTACTTGACTATTTGAAAATGCTAGAGTTTCGAACTTCTTATCTCCAATGACTATCCCATTTCTTAGAGTTGAGAGTACTCTTTCGTAAATTGTTGTGTGCCTTTCTTCATTTGTAGAGGATATCAGAGGAGACAAAACTGTTGAATACAACTTATCCAAGTCCTCATCAACAAACGAAAGGCGAAGAAAGTTGTCAATTTCATCTGGATAACTTCGTACCACACGATTTGATAGACTAATCTCCGGACCAGAGAAATAAACTTTAGATGGGGTTACCAAAACCTTGTTTACATAAATCAACCCATCATCCAAGGCAACAGCAGGGGATGTAAGAAATCGCCTAGATAAGACATACTTCCTATATTGCTCTTCAAGCCAGCTTACAGGCTCATAGCAGCATTCTCTAAGGTGAAATAGCGTCTCCAAAGCATGTTCTATGTATTCCATCCTGATTCTACTCGGATCCACCAAGCGAAAGAATTTTGCATCAAGTGCAGGCCCTGGAATGCAGCCATGTTGAACTAGAGAATTGATTTTGAACAAGATTTTGAATTGCAGTTTAATGCCATGAGGTGGACTGATCATCGGGACAAGATCAGTATTGCAAGAGAATGCAGAGCCTGGTACTAGAGTGAACTGCACTGGACTTTCTTTGTAGTAGAAGAAATCTTTCAGAGTTTTCGGAATATGAGCCCCTCTGGGAAGTTCCAAACACATAGCAGATGATTGTCCAATGCTTGAAGATGGAGTAAAATCAACTTCACGAATCCAGTGGACATCTTTCTCATAAATCTTAGGAGCACCATGCAACTGGCAACAGAAAAAAAAGAAAACAAGCTTTTAGCTTATGACATTTGAAAGATGTAAGCTGATCAATCATACATCACGGTATTGAAGTTATAGCTTTCTTGTAAGTGATCAATTTGCAAAAAGCTGCATTTCTTGGTACATGACATGAAGTGATTCTTAAAAAAAAAAATCAGATTAATAATTTGTAATAAAGAATACAAACCTGAATGACAAGATACTTATCAGAGTGACGACTGGAACGGTGAAGCACAATCTGCCAAATGCTTTCATAGGAGAGCTCAAGCTTATAATCTACAGATGCACAAGACAGAAAGAACATGAATTTTCTGAGGTCCGAACACAGTTTCACAGAAACGTTTTCCTGCGACCAGAGCACAGAAAACTTGTCCTCGGAAATTTGGCATCCAAAATTCAACTTCAGATCATCATCCAACTTGGAATACGGGCTCCTTCTCTTTGCATCGGAAGCTTTTAGATAAGAATTCCGGTACCACAGACGACGCTCAGCAGCCAACCCCTTGATTAGTTCTGCAGCTTCCACAGTTGTGAACTCAACTACAGCATGTGCTCTTGAACCTTCATTTTGTCCAACTTCTACATAAGAAACAGTTCCTTCACCGGTATGTACCTCCAGAAATTCCTTCACAGCTTCGGAAGACGCAAGTGAAGCAAATCCAAACAAACTGATCGTCTTAGCCATTTCGTCTAAACAATTTCAACTACAGTCTCAATTGTACAGTATTGAAGGTTAGCAACTCTTACAATGCCAAACTTATGCAATCAATTAACAATAAAAGGCAACACATGCTCCTACAGAAATATATAACTAGGACGGAAAGCAAGTTCTAAACCAAATAATATAAGCAAATGACTTACTAGAAAAGATTGATTACTCAGAGAAGCTTGCAGCCAGAGATGCCAATAAACACTAACTAGCTTTGTGAGAAACAAATGGTGATCAAGGAAGGTATATATAGATAGAAGAGCTCATCAATGCCTTCTTCTTGGTCTTCAGTTTTCAATACTAGGAAACTTCTTGCATAAGCAGACTTGGCTATGACCTTTGGGCCCCATTGATCGTGCAGCTGCTTAAATTAGCACCCAAACTCCCAAGTGACTGACACGTCTCGACATCTCATTGGCTGACATGAGTTTTCTCCCATGAAATGGTTAGTTTTAACTCAACACATAGGGTCACGCGGAGTTAGAAAATGCCATGTTGTGTCCCTAGTGTCTTCGTAAGATTCTTCAGTTAAAGTCGTCATTGGTTCAACGTTGACATGAAGTGATCCACTGTGAGAGTCTCCATAGTTTCATGCAATAAACTATCAATAAGTTACCTACACATCATCAAGATACTTTCTCTGTTGTGTGGTGGCACAAGATTATTGAGCAGCGAGCGAAGTTCTCGAATGTTCTCGCCATATTTTAATGATTTGATAAGAGAACAAAGTGTGCATGCATTTAACTTCCGTGCAAGGAATACATATTTTAAGGCTAGCAAAAAGGAAAAAGGTGATAATGAAAATATATGTCCCTAGTAGCATGATAGGGAAGGAGAAGGGATCTGAGCTGCTCGAAGAAGGATGAATAAAGAGATATTTCTGTTTTGCATAAAGTTGTGGAGAGTGGAAACAATAACGAAACTTACACGCCACGAAGAAAGACAGTAAATGTCAGTCGAGTTCCTAGAAGCTAAAGCTATATCCAATAGGAGTAAAGTCCTCGTTGTTCCACACACTTTATGACATTTGCTAATTAATATGCAAATTATATTCATTAAGCAAGTTGTATCTCCCTTCACTGAGATATAATATAGTAGTTAAAATAAGATACTGAATAAGCTAATTAAGCTATCCAAAAAGATTTACGACAAAAATTGTGTATCTTTAAATGACTGTTATTGCTTTAATTTTTTTATATAATTTTTTTAAATGAAAACACTTTTACAACATGATTAGAATTAAATATTTTCAGAAATCCAAATCTAATCCACTAGTAAAGATAATAACAATCAGGCTCGCAAGCCATGAAGGTGAAAAGTGCACTAAACTTAGAAAGACTATTGACCCAGCATTCCACCAAGAGAAGCTCAAGGAATATATATACCTTTATGTGTACTAATGGAATATTAAGTTCCATAATGCCATCATTTTCTTGCTTTTGATACAGCTTATGCTGCCTGCGTTTTACCATAGTTGCAGGGAAATAATTACCGAGTGGGAGAATTTGATGTGTACTGAAGGATCATGTAAGTTGGATGTATGGCCTTATCTTGTAAATTTGATAAGTGATGTGATTTGTCAAATGGCTTTTGGGAGCAACTAAGAAGAAGGAATTATAAGCATTTTCCAGCCCCAAACAGAACTAGCTGATCTCCCCTCGCAAGCTTTACAGTGAGTTTACATTCCAGGATGGAGGTGCAAAAAATAATCTCTGGCTAATTTGAAAACATGTATATCCCAAGTTATTTACTAACACATTAATCATAAAGTTGGAATTTACTTATGACGATAGTAAGTATTAGTCTCCTGTTTCGTTAGTCTTTTTTATTTTCATTTATGTAAATGTTTTTAGACAGTTGTACTTTATTAAGTGCAATTTCCGTTGTTATTGTTGCAAAGAGTGAATTTTCATATTTTTTAGAGTGCAGACTTGTGCACTTAAGAAAAACGGTTTCTTGTTAATCTCATTTTAGTAAATTTTTACTGCTTATATATAGATATGTCCCTACTAAGAGAAACAGGACAATGATGGACCTTAACAAGGAAATCCGCTCTTAGAAATAATGAAAACAGGGGAAGCTAAAAAGGATGACTTATTAGGTTTGCTTATGGAATCAAATTTTAGAGAAATTAAAGAACATCGAAACAACAGACTTAAAGGGATCAGTAGGGACGATGTTATCTGTGGCTAAGAATGTAAGCAATTTAACTTTGCTGGACAAGAGGATACTTCAGTTTTGCTTCTTGGCACAATGGTTTTGCAAGTCTTTGGTGATATGAAAGTTGAAAACTGACTTCGATGGATTGAATCACCTCAAAATCGTAAGTATATATAACTCTAGGATTTCATTGTGATCAATATTTTCATAACACAATTATGTATCTGTTAGGATAATAATTTAATATTTATTTAGATACCACTCCCAATGATATTTTTAATATGTATGGATATCATAAATAGTAACATTCTTTATCCATGCATCTGTGAATTCCAAGTAATCACATAACAAACCATATTTTTATTTTATTACAGAAACTAAAAACAAGTTTCAAATTCAAGTAAAGATCACACCACACTTGCATCAAACAGCAACAACAACAACAACAACAACAACTGCAGCAGCAACAGCAACAACAACAAGAAGGTAAAGAAGCCGTCACACAAGCTGCTTATTTAAAAAATAATTGCACACACTTAACTATTTTAATGTCAAATCGCTCCACCAACTAAGAGCACAATCCATGTCTGGAATGGCACTCCCTAGCGATGAAAATTTTCAAGGCCTGGCCTTTAGGAGCTCTGTTTTCCCCTTTTGATCTCAATCAGCTTGTCATGGATGCACCACGGGAAGCTGAGAAAATGGTCTCGATTCATTCCTTCTCGTTTATACCGACCCCAGTAACTTGGATGGTAAGTCACATGGTACCAAGCTGAAGCTTTTGCGTATACAGCTTCATGGCTAGAATCTGACTCATTCTTCTTCTTGTTGAACCAGGTCCTGGCTTCTTTTCTTAATGACCTTACAGCAAAAGTGATTGCTTCCAAGTCTCTTTTCTTATCAAAGGACTTTGCCATTTCCATGATGCACCCACTCAGTATTTCAGCCTCAGTTTTGATCCCATAATAATCCATCAAGTTCCCCAACTTGATATCATACTCAGTTTTGTAGTTGAAAGCATCGATGATGTAGTGCTTAAAGCCATCAACTTCCATATCAGTATCATAGGACTGCATTGCCACTTCCTTAGTAAAGGATTTCATAGTGGCTGTTGATGGTGCAATGCCTTTTACCTCTCGATAAAGCTTCCCAATGACACGCTGTGATTCATAGCAGGTTTTGTTTTGCTTCTCCATAAAGTCTGGATATTTCTTGACACGTAGTCCACTGGGTATTGTGGCTGCTACTCCAGTTTTGGAGAAGTCCACTGCAATGGAGGATAGCTTTGCAAGCTCAAGACATTTGCTGCTCCTCGCCTTGTCAGGTTCTGAATCTGCATGCACGACGTGGGCATTGCAAATTATGCCCAAGCTGTCATTGACTATGTAATCGGCAAAGTATTCCTCTACATCCTGCAGCATAGAAATGTTAAGGGGCAAAAAAAGGATCACGGCAGATTAAAGAGAGGAAAACAAATGATGAGAAGTTTTTCAGGATAAGATGATACGCTGCAATGCCTTTGGCTCGAAGAAATTAGAAATGACAGAGTGTAATTACAAAAGAAACTAAGCAAATAGAAGAGTTTATTCATGCATATGAATGAAATAAATCTTAAAACATTACTAGAAGATTGAGCAATACCTCGATTGTCACGTCACGATCCAAAACCTTTTCTGGTGCCGGAGTATAATCCATTGGTCGAAACTGAAGTGGAGGAATAAGTTCGTGGTCCCAGCAGACAAAGTAGACGTCACCGTCCAGGTCACTTCCCGAGCATTCATTTGTATGGGGTCTAACAAATAATGCAACCATTGTCAGTTTACACAGGTATATATCTGAGCATTTATCAAAACAGAACAAGTCGTAAAAAAATGTTCCAATCGAATCTATTGAAAATTTCATTAAGAATAATCTATTATGAATCGTACCATAAGTCATTCTTGGGGAAAAACCAGAAAAAAAAAAAGCTTACCTTTTTCCTTTTGCCGGGAAAACAACACAATCCACCATGTGATGCAAAGCAGGTACGTCCACAGCTCTTAGCACACGCATGTCTCCTGGGTGTAGACATGGATTTTTAGCAACAACCACCTTTCCCTCCACAACACTAAGTTCTCCTGATCGATTGTTGCAGGAATTATCCAAAAACTCTCTTCTTCTAGAGGCAGAACATTGAACAAATACCTGACCATATTCTAATGTGCCTGTTTCATCAAGACATCCCATCATTGCTCGTCCATTCTGGATAAATATCCTTGTTCTGGTTCTCAGCTCCAGCAGATTTGATGCGCGGAATGTGTGTAGCATCATTGACAGAAACGGTTCTACATCAGGCTTATAACCACACATAAGCATTTCTTTCAAAACATTTGTGTTCTCCCCTGATGACAGCAGTTCCAGTGCCTCATGTGCCTTCAAAGGATCTGTTAAAATGGCATCTAATCGCGCGACGCCCTCTCTCTGCTTCTTTTCAAAAACACGATCTCTAATGCCAAGAGCAGAGAAAAGGGTTATCAACTGGCGATTAAGGAAACAAGGCTGATACTTGCTATTTGCCAAAATGTCTAGACTTGTGCTTTCCGATTTGTACTTGAACATACTCTTCCTCAATGATAACTTTGTTGATGAAGTTGGATCAACCGCTACAACACCTTTATAGCCCCCATATCGAATTTGATATGCGGATGGAGTATAAATCGTGAAACCACAATTTTTAGCCACAATTTCAGCTAATTCGGAAGATATTTTCCCTATACCATCCGAGAAACAATATGTAATCCCATCCTTCTCAACCTCCACATCAGGAATGATTTCGATATCACTGCTATGAACATGCAATGCCTCTCTAGATGAGCTGAAAGACTGACCAAGTCTAGCCGCATACTTTGCAACATTCTTTATATCGCGAAAATCACCCATTCTCTCTCTGATATCTGCTGCAGTAAGCTCAGGCCTGGATGCAAACATCCACAAAGAATTATCTTTCACTTGACTATTTGAAAATGCCAGAGTTTCAAACTTCTTATCTCCGATGACTATCCCATTTCTTAGAGTTGAGAGTACTCTTTCATAAATTCTTGTATGTCTTTCTTCATTGGTGGAAGATGTCACAGGAGACAAAACTGTTGAGTACAACTTATCCAAGTCCTCATCAACAAAAGAAAGACGAAGAAAGTTGTCAATTTCATCCGGATAACTTCGTAACACACGATTTGACAGACTGATCTCCGGACCACAAAAATAAACCTTAGATGGGGTTACCAGAACCTTGTTAACATAAACCAAACCATCATCTAAGGCAACAGCAGGGGAATTAAGTAGTCTCCCAGATAAGACATACTTCCTATATTGCTCTGCGAGCCAGCTTACAGGCTCATAACAGCATTCTCTTAGATGAAATAGCGTCTCCAAAGCATGTTCTATGCATTCCATTTTGATTCTACTTGGATCAACCAAGCAAAAGAATTTGGCATCAAGTGCCGGCCCTGGAATGCAGCCATGTTGAACCAGAGAATTGATTTTGAACAATATTTTGAATGGCAATTTAATGCCATGAGGTGGACTGATCATAGGGACAAGATCAGTGTTGCTAGAGAACCCCGAACCTCGTACTAGAGTGAACTGGAGTGGACTTTCTTTGTAGTAAAAGAAATCTTTCAGAGCTTTCGGAATATGAGCCCCTCTGGGAAGTTCCAAACACATGGCAGATGATTGTCCAATGCTTGACGATGGAGTAAAATCAACTTCGCGAACCCAGTGGATATCTTTCTCATAAATCATAGGAGCACCATATAACTGGCAACAGAAAACAAAGAAAACAAGCTTTTAGCGTATAACATTTGAAAGAAGTAAACTGATCGATCATGCAACACGGTATTGAAGTTATAGCTTTCTTGTAAGTGATCAATTTGCAAAAAAGCTATATTTCTTGATACATAACATGAAGTGATTTTATAAAATGATCTCATATTGATTAGTTGTAATGCAAAATACAAACCTGAATGACAAGATATTTAACAGAGTGACCTCTGGGACGGTGTAGCTCAATCTGCCAAATGCTTTCATAGGAGAGCTCAAGCTTATAATCTACAGATGCATAAGACAGAAAGAACATAAATTTTCTGAGGTCCGAACACAGTTTCACAGAAACGTTTTCCTGTGACCAGAGCACAGAAAACTTGTCCTTAGAAATTTGGCATCCAAAATTCAACTTCAAATCATCATCCAACTTGTAATACGGGGTCCTTCTCCTTTCATCGGAAGCTTTCAGATAAGATTTCCCGTACCACAAAAGACGCTCAGCAGCCAACCCCTTGATTAGTTCTGCAGCTTCCACAGTTGTGAACTCAACTATAGCATGTGCTCTTGAACCTTCCTTTTGTCCAACTTCAACATTAGAAACAGTTCGTTCACCGGTATGTAGCTCCAGAAATTCCTTCACAGCTTTGGAAGACACAAGTGAAGCAAATCCAAACAAACTGATCATCTTAGCCATTTCGTCAATGCAATTTCAACTGCAGTTTCAATTGTGCATTATTGAAGTTAGCAACTCATACAACACCAACTTACGCAATCAATTAACGATAAAAGGCGACACATGCTCATACAGAAATATATAACTAGGACAGAAAGCAAATTCAAAACCAAATACAATAAGCAAATGAGTTACCAGGAAACAGTGATTACTCACGGAAGCTTGCAGCAAGCGATGTCAATGAACACTAAGTAGCTTTGTGAGAAACAAATGGTGATCAAGGAGGGAATATATAGAGAGAAAAGCTCGTTAATGCCTTCTTCTTGGTCTTCAGTTTTCAATACTAGGAAACTTATCATATAAGCTGACTTGACTATGACCTTTGGGCCCCATTGATTGTGTAGCTGCTTAAGTTCGCCCAAACTCCCATGTGACTGACACGTCTCGACATCTCATTGGTTGAAATGTGCCAGATGAAATAGCTAGTTTTAATTCAACACACAGGGTCACGCGGAGTTAGAAAATGCCATGTTGTGTCCATAGTGTCTTCGTAAGATTCTTCAGTTAAAGTCGTCATTGGTTCAACGTTGACATGAATTGATCCACTGTGAGAGTCTCCAGAGTTTCATGCAATAAACTGTCAATCATTTACGTACACATCGTCAAGATACTTTCTCTGTTGGGTTGTCGCACAAGATTATTGATCAGTGAGCGAAGTTCTCGAATGTTCCCGCCATATTTTAATGATTTGATAAGAGAATAAAGTGTGCATGCATTTAACTTCCATACAAGGAACACATATTTTAATGCTAGCAAAAAGGCAAAAAGTGATAATGAAAATTAATGTCCCTAGTAGCATTACAGGGAAGGAGAAGGGATCTGAGCTGCTCGAAGAAGGATGAATAAAGAGATAGGTGCTTTTGAAATATTTCTGTTTTGCATAAAGTTGTGGAAAGCGGAAACAATAACGAAACTTGCATGCCACGAAGAAAGACAGTACATGTCAGTCAGGTTCCTAGAAGCTAAAGCTATATCCAATAGGAGTAATACTCCTCGTTATTCCATACACTTTATTATGACACTTGCATTTAGTAATTCATATGCAAATTATATTTCATTAAACAAGTTGTGTCTCACTTCATTTAGATATAAAATAGTAGTTAAAATAAGATATTGAATAAGCTAATTAAGCTATCCAATAAGATTTCCGATAAAATTTGTATATCCTTAAATGACTGTTATTGTTTTAATTTTTTTATATAATTTTTTTTAAGTGAAAACACTTTTACAACATGATTAGCATTAAATATTTTCAGAAATCCAAATCTAATCCACTAGGAAAGACAATGACAATCAGACTGGCATGCCATGAAGGTGGAAAGTGCAGTAAACTTAGAAAGACTATCGACCCACCATTCCACTAGGAGAAGCTCAAGGAATATATATACCTTTATGTGTACTAATGGAATATTAAGTTCCATAATGCCATCATTTTCTTGCTTTTTTTTTAATGAAAATCCACTAAGATGGTGGGGGGTTAGGCAGGGACCCCTACCTGTAAATAAATCAATCAATGAATGAACATAAGGAGGGGGATATAAACCAAAACCTTTCAAGAGAAGCAAATGATTTAGTGATCAATAAAAAACCAATACAAATCAAGGTGATTAATGTTGAATACATGGAATTTCGAGAGTGTCCAAATGAAGAATGCCTGATAAACCAATTGGAAGGTCTCCAGGATTGAAAAATCGCTGACAAGAATGATGAGTACAAGCCTAGTTGGCCATAAAGTCAGCAGCAGATGTAGCTTCTCGAAAAACATGCCTGATAATAATAGATGGGCTAGAAGCCAATGCTCGAACACGCTCAAGGAGGTAAATAAAATCCCACTACACGAATCCACTTGAAATAGCCCAAGAAACCACTGTGGCTGAATCAGATTTCACCTCAAGATCAAAAAAATCAAGTTGAGCAGCAAGATCTAAACTCTTTAATAAAGCTATCAATTCAGCAAGAAGAATAGATTGGTGCCCCAAAAAGGAACCAAAGGCAGCTAATACCACACCTTAATGATCTCACAAAACACCACCTATAGCAACCATACCTCAGTTTCCCCTAGAACAACCATCCACACTCAACTTCACCACCCCCGACGGCGGTTTCATTCAAGAAACCAATCGAGGTGGTCTACGGGGAGGCATGATAATCCACAACCCTCCCCAATCTGAGTATCCAAAATATCCCTCAACTGAGATGGATTGAAACCAAACGCGTCACTAGCTAGCCTAATATCCAGGAGCACTCTAAAAATAACATCTTCTGCATTAAAGGCAACAGAATCATACTTAAGGGTGTTTCGAGCCTTCCAAACATGCCATAGAATGAAGTATGAGAGAATGACTCGAATATGTTTTAAAGAACAGCAACACCGCCGCCAATGACTAAGCAAAGCATGGGGAGACAAAAAAAAGAGATACGGACTACCAATCATTGAATAAAACCGCCGCCAAACCTGTTGAACCACTGGGCAATCCAAAAGTAAGTGTCTAATAGTCTCAACATCCCGATTACAAAGACACCGAGAAACCATGTGCAAACCCCTCAAGCAAAAAGCATCATCCGTGGCCAAGAAACCATGCAACACGCACCACAAGAAAAAAGAGACCCGTGAAGGAATATGTTGTTGCCAAATTAAAGGAAAAACCTCATTCTGGCTATGAGACCCACCGATAAATTCCCAGCTATTCCTTAGAGAAAAATTCTCATCCCTAGATAAGACCCAACAAAATATATCTGGCTTTTGATACAGCTTACGTTACGTTGACTGCGTTTTACCAAAGGTGCAGGGAAATAATTATTAAGTGGGAGAATTTGATGTGTGCTGAAGGATCATGTGAATTGGATGTATGGCCTTGTCTTATAAATTTGATAAGTGATGTGATTTGTCAAATGGCTTTTGGGAGCAGCTATGAAGAAGGAATTATAAGGATTTATATTGTCCATTAAAGCCTCTATTGGGACCAGTAAAAGGTCTTGGAGCAAATCCTCTCATAAGATTAAAATCAGGCCTAAAACCTCCTCTACCACCTCTGCCATGATACCTTTGAGGCACAAAGGCAGGATTAAATCTATTCTTACATTTATTAGCTCCATGTACAGGAAAAAGCAAATTTAGGAAATAACGGAATCAAAATTGCCACCCTCATTGCTGTTTGAACCTGAATTAAGTGTGTTGCTATTAAAAAAATTCCCTTTTTGATTTCCAGAAACACCTTTAGGCATCACTTGATTTTTCTGAGCAAAATTTGTAGTTAAATTGTGCACAATATCATAACTAATCTTGCCTTTCTTCTGTTCAATTCTCATCTCATGGCTTAAGAGCAATGCATACAAATCATCTACACTCATACTTTCACCTCTGTCTAACAAACTTGTAACAAGTGACTTATATTCCTGAGACTATAAACCAGTCAAAATATAAGTAACCAGATCAGCATGTTCAACTGGTTTACCAGCAATAGCAAATGTACCTGCCAATCTCTTCATCATAGTAAAATATGCACATATATTTATTGATCCTTTTATAGCAGTTTGTAATTGCATCTTAATAGACATTATACAAGCTTGAGTTTGAGAAACAAACATACGTGTTAAGAAATCCCACAGCTCTTGAGATGAGACACAGTGAATCACAAAGGAGAGCAAATTTTCTTGAATTGAGGACATCATCCAGCTAAGAAGAAGCTGATCTGTTCTTATCCAGGCTGAGAAATGAGGATTCTTAGTTCTTGATCCAGATCCAGTATTAGAGGAGCTAGCCGCACTTTCATCTTAAACAAGATACTGATCTGGACATTTATTTTCTCCAGTGATAAATCCTTCTAGGCCATTAATTGCCTTTAATCGAAGTTAACACTTGAGTTCTCTAGATGATAAAATTGTTTTGATCTAGTTTCACAGGTGTCACAAAGTTATATAAAGTGTTTGTTTGATTAGAAAGTGCTGATGGCTCTGATACCATGATTGAATTCAGCTAAATTGGTCTTTGGTTATAAAGAAAATGAAATGGAAAGTGAAAGGAAAATGTATTTTATTCAATCATAACATCGAATACACAATGTGTTCAGATCTCACTAATTATATTACAAGATGGATACAAGAATCTCATAGTTAGATTGTTCTGGAATCTTCATGTATGGTTAAAGGCTATTGAATCTGTTATATCCAACTTGCCAAGTCATCATAACTAATTCTCATCTGGTATACTAAGCTACATGCTAAACCACCAGCTTTATCATGTTCTTCTATCATACTCTGTAAACTCTGCATAACACCATATCAGAATCACTGCATAGCATCATCAGCTCAACATCACTGCACAATATCATCAGCATCATCAGATACTCTAACATTCCTTATCTAGCTGATTGCTTGTTTTGTTTACGTACAACCCAAAAAAGTAATAAACACCAACGATGCGTGATAACTGGTAGGAATCTGTTATCTCGCAGTCTCCCCTTTATATAGTGTCAGGGTGAAGTTGGATACTTGAGATTATGAATTTTTTGTAGCGTCAGTGTGCAGAGTGTAGTGTCCAAAAAATTATATCTTTTTTTCTTTTGGTTGACTAGTTTTGCATTCTTTATGGTCTTTTGAAGCTCCACTACCCAAAAAAAAAAAAAACTGATAATAAATTACATTCAGTTTATGATCGGTTCCACCAAGTCATAAAAATATGATAAACTCCTAATAGAATTTTCGTCTATCAAAAGATTAATGATGGACTTATGATTGAATTATTATTTAACAAAAATATATGATAGCACCGTGATAAAAATATATTTTTATCCCTTATAATCCATTAAATGTAACTTTTCACTTACGGATACATACAAATTGGACTAGTTTTGATTTATACATATTTTATAAATTTTAACTTAATATCATCAATTAAAAATGTGATTTTTTAAATAATGTTTTTTATAATAAATAGTGATAAGATGAAGTACTAAAAATTTATTAAGATTGCGCATGACAATAGGAACTTAGGCAAAGAATCAAAGTTTGATTTTCCCCTAATAGAAATTTATTTTGACCATGTTTGACCATATTTTAAATTGTAAATTTATTAAAAAACCAAAATGGGCATTCGCAATCTAATTCCCTCATGTCAAAAAATTGGAAAACCCTAAGCTGCCTAACTCTCTCTCCCTTGTCGTCGTTTCACCAACACACCCTCTCTCGTCAGTGTTTCAGCCTGTCAGTCGCCAGCCCACCACCATTTTGATTGTGCCGATTGACATGACAGACTCGCAGCTTCCATCTTGTCGACATCGTGGCTTCCATCTCTTCGCCATTGCAGTTTCCATCTTGTCGGCGTTGCAGCTTCCATCTTGTTGGGGTTGTGGCTTCCATCTCATTGGCGTTGCAGTTTCCATCTCATCTGCATTGTAGCTTCCATCTTGTTGGCGTCGTCCCATCTAACTCATCGGTTTTGCAACTCCTTCACTTGATGGTAAGTAGTATCTTGACTCTTCACGGTTTCAGTGTGTATAATTTCTTAAAGCTAATTAAAGAAAAAATCTGTTGGTTTTGTGTAAATTGGTGATTGAATAATCAAAGTGATAAATTGTTGTTAATGACTTAATTTTTTTGACATTGTTAAATTAATGTTATTGTTATTGGTACTCTTTTCATTTTTCTGTTCTTATTTGATTGCCTTCGTATTTTAACTTTATATGGGAAAATTTGATGTTTAGTGGGTGCCGTGAGTAAACTAGTGCACTGTATATATATTTTTCTGTTATTTTAGCTTTAGAAATTGTTATTTCAGCTTTAGAAATTGATTGCAATGATTTAGAAAATAAGTTAATTTTATGTTATATTTGTATGATGAAAAATATATAATATTTTTATTATTTTTATCAAATTTATTATTTAAAAATCATTTTTGTAACAATTATTAATATTTATTGTATAATTACAAATTTTTTCTATAACAACTATAGTTTAAAAAATTTCAGTACCTCAATATCCTTGAAAAAGTGAAAGTTTATTTTTTTAATCTTTTTTTTTACCTTTTTTCCATTTTCATTTTAGCATTTATTTTTCCCACATTGTTTTAATCCTTTATATATTTTTGTTTTTAAGAAAAATACATACATAAATACATATACATATATTTGGAAGAGCGGATAAAAGTATATATGTAATTTATATGTGACCTCACACTTTGAGTATCTCACCACAATAACTGTTTTATCTGTATGTGTATATATATATATTTTTCCTTAAATGGTTGAGAATCCATAATAATGGGCGCCAAGCTAGTGGGATTTAGTCGAGTGGGTTTCAAACAATTTTAACTAGTCAACCAAATTCAATAACCCCATTTTTTTGAATCAACCTCATTAAACTAAAAACTTTTTATTTCTAGTAAAAACTTAATTAATTTAATTATAAAAATAACGCTCTATTCTGCAAATTAAATGAAAAACTGATCAAATCTCTGTTAAAGATGCAGTTTAATTACACTTTTTATCTACAAATTGAAAAATTGCTACTTTTTTTTTTCGAAATATGGAATTTCTAAAATTGAATTAATTAAGTTACCGAGATTCAAGGCAACTGGAGATTGGCCATCCGCATAGCAAGCATCAAAAACAACTTTCAACTTCTAATAATTAGAAACTCCAGCAACCTCCCGTCATTCAAATACATGCCAGATCCTCAATATCCTGCCACAATGATTAAATAACTTTTCCCTTCCTCGCCCTTGTGAATCATTCATTACTTACAAGCTAGGCACACAAATTTGTACACCGAACCAAGAATTGCTGTTTCATTTTTTTTGCACAATTAAATGGGCCTAATAAGAACTTTAACATCATGAATCAATCAATAAAACTGATCGTTCTGTTCCTTTTGTGGATATAAGCTAATACAAGTTAGCCCAACCACGTTACAAGCTGTGTGCTGTGTTTCTTTGATTCTGTTACTGTGATTCTATTGCTTTTGTTTCATCATCATTTAAATCTAAGCTTTGATTCTTGTGCACTGATCTAAGATTACTTGTGAAGCATCACGATTGATCAAGATTGAAGGTCTTGGGCAGTGTCTTAAGTTTTTGGTTTCATAAGTCACTACAGTTTTATCTCTTCTTTGTCTAATTGTAGAAATTTAAGAGATTTAAGCTAACTTATAAATGGAATAATTCCCTCCATCTAGTAGACTACACTTTTTAGTTAGATACTGAGAAATCTTAAGCCCAACTCCCAATAAGTGATATCAGAGTCAAACCCTAATAGTCGGAATATGGTGGTGGACTAGCTCAAGTATGTAGGATGAAAGGATTGGGGTCTGGTTATAGTTTGGTCCGATGGAAGATTGTTAAAGGGGTAATTGTAGAAATCTAAGAGATTTAAGCTACAGTTATAAGTAGAATAATGCCTTCCATCCAGTAAGCTAGTCTTTTTAGTTGGATACTTAAAAATGTTAGGTCCAGCCCCAATTAATGGTATCAGAGCCAATGGAATAGCTCACGTATGGAGGACGAAAGGACTGAGTTTGGTGGTAGTTTAGTCCAAGAGAAGATTGTTGAGTTGTGTCCCAATATTGGTTTGGATACCTAGAATGTAAAAGTGGAGTAGCTCAAGTGTGTCAGACGAAAAGACTGGGTTCCAGTGGTTGTTTCGTCCAAGGAGATTATTGAGTTGTATCCTACATTAACTAGTAAAAGACAGTTAATTAGATTTATAAGTATGATAGGTGCCTAGTTAGTAAAAGGAAGTTACTTAGATTTATAAGTAAAATAGGTGCCATCACCTAATAGACAATTATTTTGGGATGGACACCTAAAAATCCTAAGCTTAACCCCCAATATTGAGGTTTTTTCTAGGGAAAAATAAATCATCTTAAGAAGAACCATAGGAAGTCTTTGAATCAAACAAAGAACCGATGTTCCAGCTACTTCTTTATCCAGTCGGAGAGGATGTTTTGGGTGGGGGGGAGGTCTTAAGAAGAACCATAGATGGCCTTTGAATGAAACAAAAAGCCAATGTTCTGGGTAGTACTTTATCCAGTCGGAGAGATGTAAATGTGACTGCAATATTCCATTCTGTTGAGATCGACCGTACCAAAAATAAAAAAAATCTTAAAACATGTATCAGAGGTGTAAAGTGAAAATAGGCATCCATCGAAGTTAGCCTTTGTCAATGACACAATTATAGATATATGTATCGTACTCGAATTTTCTTAAAATTTGTATTTTAATTTGATAATTATAGCTTAAACAGTATCAAAGTTTTTAATAAATACTTATTGCAATAATTTAAAAAATAAGTTAATTTTATGTTATATTTGTATGATGAAAAATATATAACATCTTTTTATTTTTATCAAACTTATTATTTAAAAATTATTTTTATAACAATTATTAATATTTATTTTATAATTACAATTTTTTTCTATAACAGCTATAGTTTAAAAAATTACAGTACCTAGTATCCTCCAAAAAGTGAGTTTATTTTTATCTATTTTTTAATGCCGACTTCAATTTATACTTTAAGTTTGATATATTGCATTACATTATGAACTTTGATTGTACATTTAAACTTTTGACTTTGGTTGTATTGTATGTGGTATATATATATTAAAAATTTTAATTTAATCTAATCTTTTTTATTAAAAAAAATTAAAATTACTATGTAAGGACTTATCATTCAATTAAAATATAGCATTAACAAATGATGTTGTACTCCCGGAACAGAAGCACCTAAGACTTCCTAATCAAACCCTATCTAATAATAACAAGTAGAACATAAAATATGAAATTATCAGTACTTAAAACGTCACTTCAGACCAACTAGCAATTTGGTCATTTACTATCAGATCAATAAGGATGGCAATGAGACGAGTTCGGGGTGGAAATTATGGTCTCTGCCCCATTCCTGAATTAGAAGTAATTCCTGAACCGACCTCGTACCAGCAAATTTATATTTGGGAATAATTTGGGGATATTCTTGATAACTCCTGAATGGGACGAGGATTAAAATGGAGACCCAATCCTCAATTTTTTAATATTTTATTTTTTTAAAATACTAATTATACTATAGTTAAAATTTTAAAAACATAATATTTTTACCGTTACTTGCATCTTTTATTGATGTTCTTATGAACCAAACAAAAAGTTTGTTAATTTACTGAAGGATCATGTGAGCTGGATATAGGGCGGTAATGAGTTGGTTTGTATTGAGTTTTAGATCAACCCATATTAAATAAAAAAATGTCTAGATTCAATCCAAACAAATTTAAATATTTTTTTAACTTAATCCAAGTTAACTTATTTAAGTTTGGTTTGAATTTTACTATCAAAATATCTTTTGTTTTGATAAATTAATTTATATCAAAATTGTAATAATTATTAATTATTATACATATTAATTATTAAATAAATATTAAAATATGAAACATATATTGTGGATAAAGTTATTATAAAAAATAAATTTTACAATAACTTCATCCGCAAATCAAATAATACTAGAAAAATAAAATAAAGTTGAATAAAGAAAATTTTTATTCTTAATAAATGAGAACGTAAACTCTAACAATAAACTTATACAAATATGACATTAACAAGTTAATTGAAAGAAAGAAAATAAAAAGTATTAACCCATTATAACACAAAACTCTAACAAATTCCATATAACTAAAAACAAGACAAGACAACCCATCATAATCATTCCTATCAACAATACTTTCATTAAGAGCTTCCAGGTCAATTGAGTGTGCTCCTTCACTAACAAATAAAATAACAAAAAAATATATATAATGTTGAATAGTTACAAAGACAAGAGTAAATTTGGAAAAGAACATGCTTCATTCACCAAAATTATTAGAATAACATCAATTCAAAGTTATTACCTTTGTTGTTACACTTAATCTAGACTCTACATTAAATAAAAAAAAATTAGTAAAAAAGACTAGTGATAAACAAATATGTAAATACTTTTTCTTATTATGATGAACATTTACCTAGCATCTTGCTTTGAGTAAGTTTCTAAGGAATAAGTATCATGACAACTTTGAGTTCTCATCCATCTAAAATTAATTGAAAAAAAGAATCATATAACTTTGGGCCAATAACTTTAATGTAATAATTAAAGATTTTGATAAATAAAAGAACTATAATTGAAATTTTTTGATTTTGCATTTCGTGCAAGAGAAATTATATATGGTTTTAGATGCCCGAAATTTCAAGTTTGGAGCGAGAATTTGACATTACTAATTGATAAATTAGCTACTAAGTTCTTGAGGATGAAGTAATCTAATAGTGGTATTGTATAATCTAAGAGCAAAAATAAAACGAACATTTAAATCGAATAATGACATTTAAATTATATCAAGCACAAGCGAAAAAAAGAGAAAAAAATTAATTTGGCAGGATCACATAAATAATTTCATCACTTGTTGCCTTCTCAGTTCTCACTTTCTAATTAATTAATCTTAAAAAAAATCATATAGCTCAACAAATCTCAAACCAGAATCAAAACCTTTCAAAAGGAACAAATATTGCGATTGAATCACCAAGCAAACAACTTCAATTAACTAAATCCACTAATTCCAAGCATACCCATTAGACAAATCATTTAAAACAATTAAAAAAAAAATGCTATTCATTCAAATTAAGCTTTACCCATTAAACACAAATGCAAGAGCACCTCATAAATTAAACCATCAGTCTCTTCTAAAGCTAAAGTCTTGGAGGACCACTGCACAGTAACCAAAGAAAAAAAAAGTTGAAGCTTTTGTAGCAGAAACAGAACCTCACCTTAGATCAACAAAAAGGTTGTAATCGAACTTGGGGGCTCTCAAGATTCTGTAATTTCAGTTGAGGACAAAAAACAAACAAACGCTGTTTGGGAAGTTCTGTGTCATGGTTTTAGATCTAAGTTAGTTTCCATCGACGATTGGCGCTGTCGAGAGAGAAGAGAGGCTACTGATGTCGACAATCGGCACAGCCGCTGCGGCAATGTCGAGTTTTTGGTTTGGATTTTGAGTGAATTTTTAAAGGGGTTAACCAAACCCAAACCATACTTCTACTATTTGCTCAACGCCAACCATTTAATTTAGCTTGGGCATCCAGTTGGATGTATGGCCTTATCATGTAAATTCGACAAGTGATGTGATTTCTCGAACGACGTTTTGGAGCAACTATGAAAAAGGAATAAGGATTTTCGTACTCCAAATAGAACTATCTAATCTCCCCTTGCAAGCTTTGCAGTTATTTGAATTAACAAGGTGTTTGGAACGAAAGAAAGTGAAAGAAAATTTGACTAAGAAGATTCTGGAACAATCACAAATCTAATTGATGAAAACTGATGAAATCATTCTTTGTAAACGAGCTAATCACTATTTATAGTTACACACATACTGATTACAAAAACAGAGCTCAAAACTGCAATGTTAACAACTAATTAACCTTCCAATCATATTAAGCCGGCTGGACTATTAGCTACAACTTATTCAGTGCAAATAACAACCCACTCTAGCTCAGCAACTTTTTACACATCATCAGCCAGCTCAGCTTACACTCTTAACAATAGTTGGTTTACATTCCAAGATAGAGATGCAAGAACTAATCTCTAGTTAATTTGAAAAGGATGATAAGTTAAAGCTTTCGTAAGGATATCGGCTGAGTTATGAGAACTGGGAACATAGGTGACTTGAAAACTATTATTAGCAACCTTTTCTCACAAGAAATGAACATCAAGTTCTATGTGTTTAGTTTGAGAATGGAATTTAGGATTACTTGCTAAGGCAGCTGCACTCTGGTTATCACACCAAATGACAGGAGTAGAGGCGAGGGAAATGTCAATTTCAATCAACAATTACTTGAGCCACAAAACTGTTAACATGTGGATGTTCATTATATTGATTTTGATGATAACAAACTTTAAATATTTTTTATTAAAATGATGGAGTTTTTCATTAAACGATTTCTCAAAAGCCGTATAATCTTTCTAAATGTGTTCATAAAATATGGATAATTGTTAAACTTTAATCGGAAAATCATTCCTTGTGAAATTTCGTTAAAACTGTGATGCTGGAAGTAAACAGTGAACCGTTAACTTTGAAACGATTAATCGATAATTTCCAAAGAGGAAGAAATCCTTAAGTTTCAACCATTTAGTAAAAACGGATAAGGCAAATGAGATTTGTAGATTACTGGAATTAAACGGCGAACCATTAACTTCAAACGACTAACCGATAATTTCCAGAATGTCATTCAATGCTAACCTTCAACCGTTTAGCAAGAACAGATAGCAGGAATTTGTTTTGCAGGTCTCTGGAAATTAATGGCAAATTGATAGTGACAAATTGTCAACCGTTTATTTGAAATTTCAGCTTAACGGACACTTAGACCAGTCAAAACGGTTAATCGATAACGGTTAACGGCAATCCGATTTTGAGCAAAAAGTCAACAACAACTATTTTTCAACTCCAATCATAAATAAGCTCAATCAAATGCAAACAAGAGTTGATCACAACATTATCATTGAGCTTATAATCGAGAATACAATATTCATTGAGCTTCAAATTCATTTTTGTTCATTTATTCACACATTAAGCATTAATTTGTAATCTTATATATTGTGTGAGATCAAAACAAATTTGTAATATTTGTTTTGAGTGATTGTAAGTGTTGGAATACACTTGGGTTAAGAGATTGATGATAATCTCTGGATGTAAAGGTTGATTGACACCTAAGAAGTCAATTGTAAGTGTTCTTGAAGTCTTGAAGGCTTGACTAATGGAATCCTTAAGCTTGGTGTGCTCGGAGGCGTGGTCGTAGGCAAGGTTGGCCGAACCACATAAAAATTTCTGTGTTTGAATCTCTCTTCCCTTATCTTTTTATATTTTGGTTGATTTATTCATTATTGTTTTAAATTCATTTAAGATTTGCATTAAGTTTTGTTTAAGAATTGCTTTTTTTATAGAAACCCAATTCACCCCCCTTTTGAGTTTCTTAGATATTATTTCAAAAACTTCAGAGGCAGCCATTGTTAAAGCTCTATATTTTGATTCAGTACTTGGCCTAGACACCACTCCTTGTTTCTTTGAACACCAAGAGATTAGATTTGGACCAAAGTAAACACAGTATCCAACAATTGATTTTATGTCATCTTTGTCAGCTGCCCAATCTGCATCACTGAAACAATCTATGTGCAAGAGACCTTGATTAGAGTATTGTAACCCCATATGCATTATACCCTTAAGATATCTAAGAATCCTTTTACATGATTGCCAGTGATTGATGGTTGGAGCAGCCAAAAATTGGCTAAGTTTATTTACTGGAAATGCTTTAAGGTCTGGTTAAGGTAGTATACTGAAGAGCTTCAATTGTGCTTCTATACAAAGTTGCATCAGCAAATGGTTCATTGTTAGTTTTGGTAAGAGGAGCATTTGCAGCCATTGGAGTTGAGCAAGGAGTTCAATCTTGCATTTTGACTTTGTTGAATAGATTAGCTATATACTTTGACTGAGAGAGATGCAAACTTGTTTTAGTTTTTGTGACTTAAATACCAAGAAAATAATGTAGTTCTCCAAGGTCTTTCAGAGCAAATGTAGTCTGTAGATTGTCAATAACTTGCTGAATCTGAGTAGAATCTGAACCCATAATATCATCAACATAGACTAATACCAGCAAAAGATGACTTTGAACTCTCTGAAAAAACAAAGAAGTATCTGACTTGGAATTCTTGAAACCCCATTGTTTAATCAACATTGTTTTTAGTCTTTTAAACCAAGCTCTAGGAGCTTGTTTAAGACCATACAATGCCTTTTGAAGTTTACAGATGTGTGTAGGTTTTGACTGATACACAAAGCCTTCTGGTTGTTGCATATACACTTCTTTAGTAAGGTAACCATTGAGAAAGGCATTGTTAATGTCAACTTGTCTCAGTGACCAGTGATTTAGAACAGCCAAACTAAGAATAAATTTAACTATAGAAACCTTCACCACTAGACTAAAGGTCTCATTGTAATCAATGCCTTGAGTTTGATGAAAACCCTTTACTACAAGTCTGGCTTTATACCTTGAAATGCTACCATCGACATTGTATTTAATTCTAAATACCCACTTGTTGCCTACTACTTTGACAAGGTATGTAGGTTGAACAAGTGTCCAAGTTTGATTATCAACTAAGGCTTGATATTATTCTCCCATTGCCTGAAGCCACTTTGGATCATTTAGAGCAGTTGAAACTGTAAATGGTTCTGTTGTTTTAGGATCACATTCAACTAGATAGGCCTTTTAGGTTTGAATATCCCTATTTTGGACTGGGTGATCATAGGATGTCCAACAATAGGTTGAGGAGGTGGAGATAGTTGATGAATAAGTGATTACTGATTTATGGGACTAGGAGTATGGGATGGGAAGTGATTTTCAGAGGAGGATAAATTTGAATTTGAAGAAGCTGGATTGGAGGGCAACTCAATTGCTGAAGGTGAAGATTGAGAGGAAGATCTATCAAGCTTTGCAGCAGTCTGTGATAAAGTAAATGAGATAAAAAGGATTGACAGAAGGTCTATCAAGCTACTGCCTCTTTAGCTCGCCATTCTGTAGCTAGGGTATTAGTGGAGTATGATGTCACTCAACCTCTGTTGCCACAGATACGAATCAGTGTGGGTGTAACACCAAAAATTTCATAATATTAAATCATGGAAATTGGGCGTTCATTAGGAATCATGCGTGGCCTTATAACCCTTATTAGAAAGGGATATTAAATTATAAATAGGGGTTATTTATGAGATAATTTTTGGAAAAGGGTTATTTTTCCAAATTCAATAAGGTTTCTTAAGACTCCCTATAAATTCATATTTTTTCCTTCCATAACTCTAAACCCACAACATTTCTTCTTCTTCTCTATTGCTCATTACGCTCTTACCCAAACTCTAGGATTCAAACCTTTATTTAAGAGAGAATCAAAGCGATTGGTAAGTTTATTCTCCTTATTCTCCACAAGTTTTTCAATCACTCTATCTAGGGTTTAAATTGACATGATTTTAGATTGTTATAGATCATAATGCATGATTTAGGATGTGTTAGGCTTTGTTTAGGGCTCCGATTTATTATGAGTCTAGTTAATTAATCCTTGATGCATTAAGCACCCATGATAATTCTGGACAGCCTGAGTACCTCGAATTTCAACCTGTATTTTCTGAACGATTTTTCTTAAGAAATTTATATTTCTGGAAACTAGACATGTAGGGCTTCTTGAATAAATTTTTTTTCATTAAATTTGACTTCGTTTTTTATTTTATCTCTATTTGTGAAACAGACACTGCTGCACTGGAAAACTACGATTCTAGTGCTACGACCAGATTCAAAAAATTATTTATACTACCAAATGAACTCGAAAAATTCTGAAATTTTATTTAGAAGTTAATATATGTGTCTAGTATTTCTATTTTTAATTTTGTAATATTCTGATTAGTATCTGATTTTATAAAAATCTCAGAACTCTCTCTGTTCAGTAAAGGTATTGTGAAACAGTTTCAAAATTCATCAAGAAATAAATAGTTTTGAAAATATTTTTTGGTATCGGATCCACTTGAAAATCTTACATGCGGTACCCATGGATGTCCAGAATAGTTTCATAGAATATTATGTGATTCTGAGTTTTAGATTAAGAGTTAAAATTCTGAGAATCAGACCTGTACGAGTATGAATTAGAAAGACCAGGTTCTTAGAATAAGTTATTAATTGTCATATCTTGTATGTGTTTAAGGTGTTGGAGGTGATTGAGGCTCTTAGAGGCTTAGAGGTGTGTTAATTCAAATTCTTTTGTCGAGGTAAGTAACTTCATTCTTAATGTACTGGATATATATATATGATTATTTTGATATTATTATAAGTATAAATGTTTTTATACTATTTAAAGGATTAATTGATTTTGATAACAAAATTAGTTTATGTAAATGTTTTCGAACCTAAATTCTTTCTAACAAAATATTTTATAAATGCTTTTTAAGTATGTAAGTTATTTCGTTACATAACTACCTTTTATGATATTGTCTTTAAAATATTATGCAAGCCTAAATTGTTGTTATGAATATTTATAAAATTGATACGAATGTTTTGCGCCCACTTATGATTTTAATTATTTATGATTGTATGGGGGCCACCTCTTGAGGGTCAAAGCGCCGCAAAGTGCCACATATGGTGCAAAGTGCCACGTATAAGTCATTATGTATGAAACACTGATTTGAATGTTTTGGCTCATTATCCGTAGTTATTCTGATTTTGATTTTGATTTTGATCATATTATACGACATATATGTTCTGGACCAATACTGTGTTTCTGTTCTGAGTGTGCACACGATATTCTGATTCTGATTCTGATTCTGTTTCTGGCCGGGTCATCGGGACTATAGGTGACACTATGTGACATGAGCTAACATTTTGTTTTCTGTGAATGTGATATATGATTTGCTTTCATAAGTAACTATGCTTTTGATATTTTGAATTACTATGAATTTATGTTATTCTATCATGATATATCGTTTTATGAAATTTATGAATTATGATATATGTTTTTAAATAAAAGAAGGCTTGCAATATTTTTGGTATCGATAGGCCTAGTGTGTTAGGAATGGTTTTACTTATCGCGTTGATGGCTCACCCATCGTCATTACTTTTTGCATATTAAGTTTCTTTTGAGAAGAGTGCTTAGCTTTGGAGTTAGAGATTTCGTGTCTGTTTGCTAGTTGAATAGGAGGAGGAATAAACTCATATTTCTCTTAATTTTATTTTTGTTATGAACTTGTAATTTGAGAGTTTTAAGACTTTTGTCATATTTATGTCTTGGAGAGAGAATGATTAGTATTAGACATATGGATTTATGGATTTTATTAAATAAAATTTAAGGTATTTCGATTTGAGATTTTTGGCATAAGGATTTGAATTTGTAAGTAACCTCATTCTGCACGTGTTAGATTTGGGGTGTTACAGTGGGAGATTCTGGATTTTGGCAGAGTGTAATTTTTTAGAAAACGCCACTCTACTGTGCTTCTTACAAGCACCTTGGTCATACCATTGAGACATGTTACGTGGCCAATTCGAAGCTCCGTCTCCAGCGGCCCAGTGGGAACTGGCAGACCAGAGTAGAAAATAGTAAGAAGTCAGAAGTTCTGCCGTTAGATACTCCACAACCCTAAAATACTCCACGACCTGAGCCTTCCATCACTAAACAGATAGCGGATGCGGGGTCTCCGATTACCAATGTCTTACCTACAGAGAACCGAGCTAACGTTACAAATTCTACTTCTGTTCAGGAGCCGATTTCCCAGGATGCCACAACTTATAATTCTAGGGTTTGAAAACCTCGGGATCAAAGCCCTTTTCCCCTGCGGAGCATTGGTGACTATAATTAATCCACATCTTCAACGAGCATCCAAGACAGATTTTAGGCATTACAATTCTCATACTGATAATAATGATAGTTCTGGCGAGCACCTGGCGAATAATGACCACTTTTTGTCTGCACCTGAGAATTTTGAGAGAATTGACTTTAGCCCTGATTTTAGTGTTGCCAGTCAACATTCGAAAAGGGGCATTAAATTACTTGCCAGCCGCAAGTATCGTAAGAAATATTATAACCGTCTGCATTAGTCATTTTTATTATGCTTCTTACCTTAGGCTATGCCTTAATCATTTCTTTTACTATTGTATTTATTTCTCTTGATTGGAGGTTTTGGTTTATGTCTCCTGGCAACGGCGCCAAAATTTGATAGTTGTCGAAGCCAACAAAAATAAATTCATACTCTAAATAAATTGTGTATAGTGATTGAGCAGGGTCGTGTCCACAGAGATCGGTAATTATTTAAATCCTTTTAAAACGTAAAACATAAAATGGGGGTTTTGTTGACAATAATAAAAATCAAATTAAAATAACAAGAATGCAAATTAAAGTTGTAATTCAAATTGGAGAAAGCTCTGGTTGAAGGAATTAATTCATCTTGATTCGACTACTGATCATTGATTCAAATATAGATTATTATTACTTATGAATAGACCAGTTATAGCTACTGAGACCCTCTAATAGCCAAACTCTCATTAACTAGTCGATAACCAAGGTACGACCGTTGGCTATTTCCCTAATCAATAGACAACCCTAGATACGATCATAAGATTTAATCAATTGACAGCCTTAAAAACCAGAGAGACCCAAATCCTAATCAACACATACGATGATTCATTTAAATTAGATTGTTTATTCTCATAACACAACTCACTGCTATGTTATTTGTCACAAACATTAAAATCTTCATACGATGAATCCTTTAATTAACAATAGATTAAGTTGATAATTAAATAGTGGCCAATTACCTAATTAACAAACATAATCATGAAAATAATTCAGAGAATAAACAAATACCCAAAAAGCAATAAAACAATTAAAGCATAAAATAGATCTCACAGTAGTGATGAATCAAAGCTTCATTATTATTCAACCAGAAAAATAGGTTTAGTTCTTCATAGAGAGAAGAGAAACGTTTAGATCTAGGGTTTCTTTCTCTTCTCCAAAAAGTCCATTTTTTTCACAATAGATTCCTCCCTTAAATACTCTCTCTCTCTTCTCCTTTAGAGTTCTATTTAAAATAAAATATTAATATCTGAAATATTAAATTTGTAATTACAAAAATAACCAAAAATACAAAACACGTTAAACTAAAAACTGCAGGTCCGTAGTTGACAGCACGCGCCCACGCCTTATCAACAAAGTTCTTCTGACGCTCATAATTTCTCCAAGAGCACAATCATCTTTAAACATTATCTTATAGCTCAATTTTATCACAAATCAATAGAATTGCACCTACAAAAGTAAAACACAAGTAAATCATTATTATTAAGTGCAAAACATCGATATTAAGGGAAGTAAACAATGCAAAACTAGTGCATAAATTGCACTCTAACAAATTCCCCCACACCAAGATGATGCTTGTCCTCAAGCATATAACTCAAGATTAATCCCAAATCTTCACTCAATTCTCATCTCAACTCATCCAAAAACAATTTTAAGCAAGTATACCTCAAGAAATTAAGTCGATCAACATTCGAGAGACAAGGATTTTAAAGCATAGAATCTCATAAGATAGAATAAGAACATTCAACCACCAAGAAGATCCATTCAAAATTCAAGTGCAACAAGATTTAATAGCCCTCTCATTGACTTCACTCCATGCACTCAAAGTGTTTAGGGTGTCATTTATTCACTCAAATCAAATCAAAGAATGCTATTACCATAAGCTTGCTCATATATCACATCTCAATCCACAAAACATGAATAAAATGCAAAAATCTAAGGGTCTTAAAAAGGTTGTAATGGGGTTAAATAGGTTAAATGAAAAAGAAAGGTTTATGAAAGAAAAAGAGATCAATATGAGAAGAATGAACTCATTGAATGAACTTATGATATCAAAATGCTTATTTCTACTCAAGTCACCAAGAATGTAAACTTTTTTTTTCGATTTTTTTTTCGATTTTTCTTTTTCTCTTTTTTGTTGTTGTTGTTGTTTTTTTTTTTTTTTTGAATCAAACAAGAAACGAACCTTGCACAATTTAATTCAAGCATAATGCTTGTTGATCTAATTGAGAAACTTTAATACAAGGTAGAAAAAACAACAAAATATATTCACACAATGAGTCCAAAAATCTCCTTAAATTGAGGCTCAAAAATAAGAAAAATGGTTAAGTAGACAGAGAGAATTAGATGGGTAATGGTTAAGGCTCAAACAAAGGTAGCAAATAAAGGTCTTCGGGTAGAGAAAAAAGAAAATGTGAGAATAGAAAAATGGTAAATGGTTTGCCCTTATCATTTTAATGCATAAAATCCCGTAATGTGGCTTCAACATGCATAACAAAGCAAGTTCTAGAATAAACAAACTAAGATTGATATTTACATAACAAAAATAATTAGAGCAAAGTGGTTGCTCATAGGCTCAAATCCTCACAAAGTTGGTAAATTTGCCATCAAATCATGCACGCTCTTCAAATGAATCAACCATCAATAGTGGTGTAGAATGAGAAGAAGGTATGAGTGAGATATAAAAGGAAAGGTAAAAAGGATAATAAGCGAGAAAGATGTATGTAGTTAAAAAAAATGAAAGATAAAATGTGAGTGATGAAAGAGTATGATAGAATAAAAATAGATGTAAATAATTTGAGGTAGATGGGAAAAGAGTAGTGAGAGAGAAAGGAAAAGAAAATTAATAATATATGAAGCATACTAACTCCAAAATCATTTAAGGATGAGTAGAGTGAAAATAATAATTCCAGACATCAATAATGCAAAAATCCCTCCCCCACACCAAGAACTTACATTGTTCCCAATATAAGATAATCAAAGCTCACATAAAAATTAAAGCGTAAGGATAAAAGATAAAAGGCAAAAAAAACTTCCCTGAATTGTGAGCTTTGATTCACATAACGTCTATGGGCTTGGCGGAAATGGTGGGGTAAATCCCACACTCTCGAAGTATGCGGCCAAATTCTGCTCCATCTTGTTCAGCTTGTGCTCCATTTTCTCTAACTGAATGTTCAAAGGTGGTGCGGATGTAGAAGGAATAGTTGGCGGGGCAGCAGTGTCGTCGTCAAACTCGTCATCAGAGGTAGCACCACTCCTAGCATAAAGCTTCTTCGGAGGTTGAGTGGGTCCTGGTTCAATAAACTGAAATCTCCCCTCCTTGAAGTCGACCACACCTGTTCTTTCAAACACAGACAGATCCAAAATTTCCTTTTTGCAAGCAAGATGCAAATCATTATTGTTAGGATCAAGCACACATAGGTTTATAGCCAACAGAGTAATGTATGGACCAAGAAATAAAGTTCTATACCGTTTAAGCACACTTTGAAATTGATCCGCTAACCAAAAACCTAAATTAGGCCTCACATCATTTAACATGCACCAGATAAAATAAAATTCAGTTTTAGAGAAAACTCCTGAGTGATCTTTCTTACCTAAAAAATTATATGCTAAGAATTGATGCACACATTTCAAAACAGGATCACGTAAGAAAGAACTATTTAATTTACTCGAGTCATAGGCATTGTGATCAACAGATAAATTACGCCAAAGACCATAAGGCTCAAAATTTTCGCTACAGTCACAAGTTGTTCCTAAATATGCATCACTAGAAGAATAATCATCATCAATGAATCCTAAAGCTAGGTTAAAATCCGTGATAGAGTGTGAAAAATTTCGTCCCATTAACCTAAACTTTATGACATCTGGGGTATGCAAAGTAAAATCATTCGGCATATTAAATTGAAAAGTAGCATAAAACTCCCTAATCAACTCAACATAACCCAAACAATCAACATCAACAAACTTACGCAACCCAATCTTATCTATCAAAGAATCAAAATTATCCTTAACATTCAATTTTTCAAGAGTCAGGTAATGAATATACTTAGCTGGAAGTATTTTGCAAGTGGAAATATCTTTGTACCTCTCTTTCTCTTGTTGAGTCGCGAATACGAGGAACCCTCCAAGATTGGATTCCGCAAGTGGCAAAACACTCATGCCTTTTCCATGTTTCGATCTTTGTCCCACGGCTTGGCGTGAATTTGAAATTGTGTTCCATGGAACTGTAGTGGGAGTGGCAATCTTAGATTTCTTTGCGACGAGTGTCTTTTTAGATGACTTGGAAGTAGATGCTTTCCTCTTTGGCATTGTTACAATAATTGCACTCACGGATTTCGATTTACCCGGTTGGAATACAGGGCATAGGCTGGATCTACGCTGCGTTGCTGCTCGGCTGGAGCTTGCTGCGCGGGTTGGGGCTGGTTGCGCACTGCATTGCGGGGGCTTGCGTTGCGGGTGGGATTGATTGTGCGGCGCGCGCGGGTTGCTGGATCTGCACGCAGCGCAACCCAGCACGGTTGCTGCTGATTGTGTGGCTGCGGCTGCTGCTGCGTGACTGTGTTGTGCTGCGCGTGGCTGCTGCTGCCGCGTGGGCTGTGTTGCGCGCACGGTTGCTGCTGCTGCGTGGCTGCGGTTGCTGGTTGCTGTGGGTGAAAACGATAATCAACAGTGAAATTTTTTTTTTTGAATTAGGGATTTGTGAACAGTGAACAGTGATTTGTGATTTTTGTTTTTTGTTTTTTTTTTCATTTTTTAAATAAAATATATATATATATATATATAAAAGAAAGAAAAGAAGGAAAATAAATAAATAAATAATTTTTTTTTTTAGTGATGAATCACTTTGAGACACTAAAAATTTCAGAAGTACTTTTCTAATAAGCACGTGGACACGCCTTAAAACCATTTTACTTTAAAAATCACAGAAGTACTTATTAGTTAAGATGTGGCCACGCCTTATCGAAAATTTTCTTCTGGCCAAAATAAGCAAACACATTATTTTTTTAAAAAAAATCTGAATCAAAATTAAAAGAAGATATAACAAAAACCAAAATAAATAAATCATTTGGGTTGCCTCCCAAAAAGCGCCTTTGTTTTATGTCTTTGGCTAGACACATTTATGCATCAATCTCCATAATTGGGACTCTCGAGAGCCACATCCTCCACAATATTCACCGAAAAACCTTCATAAAAAGGTTTTAAGCGATGACCGTTAACCTTAAAAACTTTGTCAGAGGTCGGACTCCGAATCTCAACTGCACCATGAGAAAAAACATTAGTAACAATAAAAGGTCCAACCCAGCAAGAACGTAATTTACCCGGAAAGAGTTTAAGCTTAGAATGAAAAAGAAGAACTTTTTGACCAACAGAGAACTCATTTCTCAAAATCATTCTATCATGAAATGGCTTCGTTTTTTCCTTGTAAAAACCTTCCTGCACTATAGGGTTAATAACATCCACAGAAAATACCGAATGTTCCTCACTAGGATATTTCATGGCATCATTCATATTGAATTCTATAACCTCTCCATCAAACTCCATAGTCAGAGTCCCTTTATGTACATCCATTTTAGTCCTAGCAGTCTTAAGAAAAGGTCTTCCTAGCAAAATTGGGACAAAATTAGAGGAGTTATCCTCTTCCATATCAAGTACATAAAAATCAGCAGGAAAAACCAACTCATTAACTTGTACTAAGACATCTTCTAATACCCTATTAGGATATGCATTAGACCTATCAGCTAGTTGAATTATCACGCTAGTTTCTTTTAATGGACCAACATTCAAAGATGAATAAATGGAGCGAGGCATGACATTAATAGAAGCTCCTAGATCTAACATAGCCTTTTCAACTCTAACACTACCAATTTTACAAGGGATAGTAAACATACCTGGATCCTTGCACTTAGGAGGTAGTTTCTTTTGGAGAACTGCTGAAATATTCTCCCCCATGTGAACTTTTTCATCTCCTCTTAATTTTCTCTTGGAGGTGCACAATTCCTTAAGGACTTTAGCATATTGAGGTATTTGTTTTATAGCATCTAATAAAGGAATATTTACCTCAACCTTGCGAAATGTCTCAAGGATGTCTTTCTCTTGTTCCTCCTTCTTGGATTTTGCAAACCGACTTGGAAAAGGAGGAGATATCACAATAGGTAGGGGTTTCGCTCTGGTGGGTTGCGCATCTTGAGATTTAGGCATCAATTCATTCTTCTCAAGCTCATCTTCTACATGCTTTGTCACTTTCTTACTAGGCTCTTGTAACTCACTCCCACTTCTAAGGATGACAGCACTAACGTTTTGATTTGGATTCACCTCAGATTGTGAAGGCAATCTCCCTAATACTTGAGACTCCAGACGGCTCACTGTAGTCGCCAATTGACTCATTTGGTTCTCCAAATTCTGAATGCTTGCTGTAGTTGCCTGCTGAAATTGTTGAGTGTTAGTCACAAGTGATTTAACAATTTCTTCAAGAGATATACCTGACTTGAAGTTTGACTGTGGAGGTGCTGGTTGTCTTGGTGGATACTGTTGTGGGAATCCTGACGGCCTAACTCCATAGCTTAAGTTGGGATGATCCTTCCATCCCGGATTGTATGTTTGTGCATAAAGATCATACCTCCTCTGAGGCATGCCTGAAAATCCTCTAACTACATTGGCTTGTTCAACGGGTTCTTCTTGAAGTGTAGGACACATATCAGTTGAATGACCTATATTGGAACAAATGCCACAAGTCTTCACCTGTTGCACATTACCTACAACAAACTTTTTCACAAGAGAAGTAAGTTTATCTAAATGTTGTTCAACAGAAGAAATATTTACCTCATTCACCATTCTTGAAGTGGCATCTTGCCTGCTGCCAAATTGTTGTGCATTGGCAGCCATATTTGAGATCAACTCCCTTGCTTGAGTAGGGGTCTTGTTCACCAACACACCTCCACTAGCAGCATCTATCATACTCTTATCCATTAATGACAGTCCTTCGTAAAAATATTGAATAAGAAGTTTATCAGAAATCTGATGCTGAGGACAGCTGGCACACAATTGTTTGAATCGCTCCCAATACTCATACAAAGTCTTCCCATGAAGTTGTCTGATCCCACAAATGTCTTTTCTGATGTTGGCAGCTCTTGAAGCAGGAAAGTACTTCTCGAGGAACTGCTTCTTCAAACCATTCCACGTTGTAATTGATCCAGGAGGCAAGTAGTACAACCAGTCTTTAACTAGCCCATCTACAGAGAACGGAAAAGCATGCAGCTTAATCTGCTCTTCAGTCACGCCTTGTGGCCTCATACTTGAACACACAACATGAAACTCCTTGAAATGTTTATGAGGATCTTCACCTGCAAAACCATGAAACTTGGATAATAAATGAATAAGACCAGACTTTAATTCAAAATTTACCTCCAAGTCTACATATTGAATGTAGAGTGGTTGCTGATTCAAGTTTGGTTCAGCTAACTCTCTAGGAGTTCTTTCTAAAGGTGCAGCTCTATCCATTCTAAAGGTGCAGCTCTATCCATCACTTGTTCTTCCGAATCGCTAGTAATTCAACTAAATCAGGCACCGTATCTATTTCAGAAAGCAAAGGCGACGAGGATCGTTGCTTAGCTCGCTTCGTCTGCTGTCTCAGCTGGCGAGCTGTCTTCTCAATTTCAGGATCAAACGAAAGTGTACCTGTACTAGAAGAACGAACCATACACCAAGTAAAACGTAAAAAGGATTAAATAAATGACACCAATCCCCGGCAACGACGCCAAAATTTGATGGTTGTCGAAGCCAACAAAAATAAATTCATACTCTAAATAAATTGTGTATAGTGATTGAGCAGGGTCGTGTCCACAGAGATCGGTAATTATTTAAATCCTTTTAAAACATAAAACATAAAATGGGGGTTTTGTTGACAATAATAAAAATCAAATTAAAATAACAAGAATGCAAATTAAAGTTGTAATTCAAATTGGAGAAAGCTCTGGTTGAAGGAATTAATTCAGCTTGATTCGACTACTGATCATTGATTCAAATATAGATTATTATTACTTATGAATAGACCAGTTATAGCTACTGAGACCCTCTAATAGCCAAACTCTCATTAACTAGTCGATAACCAAGGTACGACCGTTGGCTATTTCCCTAATCAATAGACAACCCTAGATACGATCATAAGATTTAATCAATTGACAGCCTTAAAAACCAGAGAGACCCAAATCCTAATCAACACATACGATGATTCATTTAAATTAGATTGTTTATTCTCATAACACAACTCACTGCTATGTTATTTGTCACAAACATTAAAATCTTCATACGATGAATCCTTTAATTAACAATAGATTAAGTTGATAATTAAATAGTGGCCAATTACCTAATTAACAAACATAATCATGAAAATAATTCAGAGAATAAACAAATACCCAAAAAGTAATAAAACAATTAAAGCATAAAATAGATCTCACAGTAGTGATGAATCAAAGCTTCATTATCCTTCAACCAGAAAAATAGGTTTAGTTCTTCATAGAAAGAAGAGAAAAGTTTAGATCTAGGGTTTCTTTCTCTTCTCCAAAAAGTCCATTTTTTCACAATAGATTCCTCCCTTAAATACTTTAAATGACTGTTATTGCTTTAGTTTTTTTATACATATACATATACATATATATATATATATATATTAAGTGAAAACACTTTTACAACATGATTAGAATTAAATATTTTCAGAAATCCAAATCTAATCCACTAGGAAAGATAATGAAAATCAGACTGCCAAGCCATGAAGGTGAAAAGTGCACTAAACTTAGAAAGACTATCGACCCACCGTTCCACCAAGAGAAGCTCTACCTTTATGTGTACTAATGGAATATTAAGTTCCATAATGCCATCATTTTCTTGCTTTTGATAGAGCTTATGTTGCCTGCGTTTTACCAAAGTTGCAGGGAAATAATTACCAAGTGGGAGAATCTGATGTGTACTGAAGGATCAGGTGAGTTGGATGTATGGCCTTATCTTGTAAATTTGATAAGTGATGTGATTTGTCGAATGGCTTTTGGGAGCAACTAAGAAGAATGAACCAATCCCAAACAGAACTAGCTGATCTGGCCTTACAAGCTTTACAGTCAGTTTACATTCAAGGATATATGGAGGTGTAAAAAATAATCTCTGGCTGATTTGAAAACATGTGCATCAATCATAAAGTTGAAATTTACTTATGACGATAGTAAGTATTAGTCTCCTATTTCCTTAGTCTTTTTTATTTTCATTTCTATAAATGTTTTTAGAAAAATGAACTTTATTAAGTGCAATTTCCGTTGTTATTGTTGTAAAGACTGAATTTGCATATTTTGTAGAGTGCAGACTTGTGCACTTAAGAAAAACGGTTTCTTGTTAATCTCATTTTAGTAAATTTTTACTGCTTATATATAGATATGTCCCTACTAAGAGAAACAGGACAATGATGTGTTGAGAAGTCAATATTAGCCCAAATAAGTCCACACCTAAATTAATTTGATGTCATTGCTTACATCAATTTAGTTAGGTGAAAATTAGGTATTTTTCCCATGTTTAATTTCAATGGTTTAAATTAGTTTGTGGTTATTTTAATGAGTGGTTTAGATTGTTTCTTGTAACCTATAAATACCTCATTTGTATTTGAGTTTTATCATTCAACAATCAAAGCTTTATTATAAGCATTTGAAAGTTTTCTTAAGAGTTCTTCTCTTTTGCAATTTTGTGAGATTATTCTAAAGAGAGTTTTTCTTCTTCTTGATCAATTAGAGTTTTTACTCTATTTTGATTCAACATTTGGTATCAGAGCATTGGTTGTAAAGTCTCTTGAAATTCCGAGTATGCTCTGTGGTTGCAGTTTTGACTGATCTTCCACATCAGAAAAGATTTCTTGAGATTATTGCTGGGGTTATCACAAACCTTGAGAGGGAGCTTCTTTGTGTCAAGAGTAGTGTATTACTTTGCACGGTAGTCACTCAAGCTTGTTCGGTGTAGTCAAAGTCTTGTCGATACAATGGGTGATCTTCAAGTTGTTGGAGGAATCAAGAAGCTCAACAACCAAAACTATAACACGTGGGCAACGTGTATAGAGTCTTACCTTCAAGGTCAAGACTTGTGGGAGGTTGTCGGTGGTAGTGAAGTTACACAACCGGCAGCGGAAGATGCTAACGGCGTCTTGCGGAAGTGGAAAATTAAAGCAGGCAAAGCAATGTTTGCTTTAAAGACCACAATAGAAGAAGAAATGTTGGAGCACATTCGGGATGCTAAATCACCGAAGGAAGCGTGGGACACCTTCGCTACACTCTTTTCGAAGAGGAACGATACAAAATTGCAACTTCTCGAGAATGAACTTCTATCAATGGCGCAACGCGACATGGCGGTTGCCCAATACTTTCACAAGGTGAAGTCGATATGTCGCGAAATTTCAGAATTAGATCCGACAGCTGCTATTGGGGAAACCAGGATAAAAAGAATAATTGTCCATGGCTTGAGACCCGAATACCGAAGCTTTGTAGCCGCTGTACAAGGATGGCCGACACAACCATCACTTGTTGAGTTTGAAAATTTGCTAACAGGCCAAGAAGCTATGGCCAAGAAAATGGGAGAAGTCTCACTAAAGGGTGAAGAGGAAGCGCTTTACACCAACCAAAGTAGAAGTGGTTCAAGACAGCACAACAAAGGCGGATCTAGAAAGACTGGTGAACAGACAAAAAGTCATCAGGGAGGGAATGGCTCTCGTCCAGGAGGAGCTTCGAAGAATCGCGACAGTAATAGAAAGTTCGATGGCGAATGTTACAATTGTGGGAAAAAGGGCCACATGAAGAGAGATTGTTGGTCCAAAAAGAAGTCTACCGAAAGCAATATTGCTACTTCTAGTTCTAAAGAAGATAGTGAAGATAGCTGGGATGCCGAAGCATTACTCGCTATGGAGGAAGAAGAATTAGCTCTCACGGTAACAACACCGGAAAAGATTAACTACGAGAATGATTGGATCGTAGACTCAGGCTGCTCAAATCACATGACGGGTGATAGACAGAAGTTGCAAAACTGTTCTGAGTACAAGGGAAATCGTGTGGTGGTAACAGCTGACAACTCAAGGTTACCGATAGCTCACATCGGTAAAGCGATCGTTACACCTCGATATAGTCCCAACCAAGTGCCACTTCAAGATGTCTACCATGTTCCAGGAATGAAGAAAAATTTGCTATCCGTAGCTCAATTGACATCATCAGGCCACTATGTCTTGTTTGGTCCACAAAATGTGAAGGTATTTCGAGACCTGAAGATCTCAGAAAAGCCTACGATGGAGGGACGACGATTGGAGTCAGTTTATGTGATGTCAGCTGAGTCTGCATACGTAGACAAGACAAGAAGGAATGAGACGGCAGATCTGTGGCACATGCGGCTAGGTCATGTTAGTTATTCCAAGCTAAGTGCGATGGTGAAGAAGTCGATGCTTAAGGGACTTCCACAACTTGACGTGAGAACAAATACTGTTTGCGCGGGATGTCAATATGGTAAAGCACATCAATTGCCATACGAGGAGTCGAAGTTTAAAGCAAAGAAACCATTAGAGTTAATTCACTCTGATGTGTTTGGACCCGTTAAGCAACCATCAATTGGCGGAATGCGGTATATGGTTACGTTCATTGATGATTTCTCCAGATATGTATGGGCTTTCTTCATGAAAGAAAAATTTGAAGCATTCTCAAAGTTCAAAGAGTTCAAAGAGATAGTCGAAGGAGAAGTGGAGCAAAAGATTCGTTGCTTGCGCACAGACAACGGGGGTGAGTATAGCTCGAGAGAGTTTTCTCAATACCTACGGGAATGCCAAATACGCCATCAGTATACTTGTGCCAATACGCCACAACAAAATGGTGTAGCAGAGAGGAAGAATCGGCACCTTGCTGAAATTTGCCGGAGTATGCTACATGCGAAGAATGTACCTGGAATATTTTGGGCCGAAGGTATGAGAACTGCAGCTCATGTCATCAACAAGCTTCCTCAACCAAGGTTGGAGTTTGTTTCACCCTTTGAGAAATTGTGGAACAAGAAACCTAGAGTTAGCTATCTTCGAGTATTCGGCTGTGTATGCTATGTATTTGTTCCTGACCATCTACGTAGCAAGATCGATAAGAAAGCAGTCAGATGTATCTTTGTGGGATACGACAACCAGCGAAAAGGGTGGAAGTGTTGTGATCCAGTAAATGGAAAGTGCTACACATCACGAGATGTGGTGTTTGATGAAGCATCCTCATGGTGGACCTCAGAAAAAGAAGTGCCGCCAGACTCGAAAGAATTCGGAGACATGCTACAACAAAAGATGGGAGAGCATACTGTCCAAATTCATCTAAGCTCAGCTGGGGATCTATGCGATAGTGATAGCGAACGAAGAGTAACTCTAAATCCTTGGCAATCTGGGGTGTATCGACAACCAGATGAAGAAGGTGTGCCTAGTGAAATAGAAGAATCAACTCCATTATGAAGGTCAACAAGAACCCGAAGGCCAAATCCCAAATACGCTAATGCAGCCATAGTTGAAGAAGCAACTGGAATAGAACCTGAGACGTTCGAAGAAGCGTCACAGAGTTCTGAGTGGATGACAGCTATGAAAGACGAGATCACTGCACTTGAGCAAAATCAGACCTGGGAACTCGTGCTAAAGCCAAAAGATGTGAAACCCATATCCTGCAGATGGGTTTACAAAATAAAGCACCGTCCAGATGGGTCAATCGAGAGGTACAAGGCTCGATTGGTAGCTCGTGGTTTCTCTCAACAATATGGACTAGATTATGACGAAACGTTTAGTCCAGTGGCAAAACTTACAACCGTCCGAGTCTTACTTGCACTTGCAGCCAACAAAAGCTGGAACTTGTGGCAGATGGACGTGAAGAATGCCTTTCTCCATGGAGAGCTGGATAGAGAGATCTACATGATTCAACCGATGGGTTTTCAGAACCGAGGTCATCCTGAGTATGTGTGTAAACTGCAAAAGGCTCTCTACGGACTAAAACAAGCACCCAGGGCGTGGTATGGCAAGATTGCTGAATTTCTAACTCAAAGTGGGTATTCAGTAACATCTGCAGACTCCAGCTTGTTTGCTAAAGCTAATGGAGAAAGGATAGCTATTGTGCTCGTGTACGTAGATGATCTAATCATCATTGGAGATGATGTTGAAGAAATTTTCCGAACAAAGGAGAACTTGTCAGTTCGTTTTCAAATGAAAGAACTTGGACAACTTAAGCATTTCCTTGGGCTAGAGGTTGATCAGACGAAAGAAGGGATATTTCTTTGTCAACAGAAATATGCCAAAGATTTGTTGAAGAAGTTTGGGATGCTAGAATGTAAGCCGATCTCAACACCGATGGAACCAAATGCCAAAATGTGTGCACATGAAGGCAAAGACCTGGAAGATGCATCGATGTATCGACAATTAGTGGGTAGTCTAATCTACTTAACCTTGACTCGACCTGACATTTCTTATGCAGTTGGCGTGATGAGTCGATACATGCAAAATCCGAAGAAGTCTCATTTAGAAGCGGTTCGGCGAGTACTCAGATATGTGAAGAGTACAATAGACTATGGTCTTCTATACAAGAAAGGTGGAAATTGCAAACTAGTTGGCTACTGTGATGCTGACTATGCAGGAGATCACGATACTCGCAGATCAACTACTGGGTATATGTTTACCCTTGGATCTGGAACGATTTCTTGGTGTAGCAAGAGACAACCGACTGTGTCCATGTCAACTACGGAAGCAGAGTATCGAGCAGCAGCAATGGCAGCTCAAGAAAGCACGTGGCTGATACAACTAATGAATAATCTACATCAACCAATAGATTATACAGTTCTGTTGTACTGTGACAACCAATCGGCAATTCGGCTAGCGGAGAATCCTGTTTTTCATGCAAGAACTAAACATGTGGAAGTGCATTACCACTTTGTTAGGGAAAAAGTTCTGCAAGAAGAGATTGAGATGAGGCAAGTCAAGACAGATGAACAAATTGCTGACTTGTTTACAAAAAGCTTGAGTGTTGGAAAGTTTGAACATTTCCGTCGTCAGCTTGGCGTGATTCAAAGAATGGGGGCTAACATTGAGGGGGAGTGTTGAGAAGTCAATATTAGCCCAAATAAGTCCACACCTAAATTAATTTGATGTCATTGCTTACATCAATTTAGTTAGGTGAAAATTAGGTATTTTTCCCATGTTTAATTTCAATGGTTTAAATTAGTTTGTGGTTATTTTAATGAGTGGTTTAGATTGTTTCTTGTAACCTATAAATACCTCATTTGTATTTGAGTTTTATCATTCAACAATCAAAGCTTTATTATAAGCATTTGAAAGTTTTCTTAAGAGTTCTTCTCTTTTGCAATTTTGTGAGATTATTCTAAAGAGAGTTTTTCTTCTTCTTGATCAATTAGAGTTTTTACTCTATTTTGATTCAACATGATGGACCTTGACAAGGAAATCCGCTCTTAGAAATAATGAAAACAGGGGAAGCTAAAAAGGATGACTTATTAGGTTTGCTTATGGAATCAAATTTTAGAGAAATTAAAGAACATCGAAACAACAGACTTAAAGGGATCAGTAGGGACGATGTTATCTATGGCTAAGAATGTAAGCTATTTAACTTTGCTGGACAAGAGGATACTTCAGTTTTGCTTCTTGGCACAATGGTTTTGCAAGTCTTTGGTGATATGAAAGTTGAAAACTGACTTCGATGGATTGAATCACCTCAAAATCTTAAGTATATATAACTCTAGGATTTCATTGTGATCAATATTTTCATCACACAATTATGTATCTGTTAGGATAATAATTTAATATTTATTTAGATACCACTCCCAATGATATTTTTAATATGTATGGATATCATAAATCGTAACATTCTTTATCCATGCATCTGTGAATTCCAAGTAATCACACAACAAACCATATTTTTATTTTATTACAGAAACTAAAAACAAGTTTCAAATTCAAGTACAGATCACACCACACTTGCATCTCACAGCAACAACAACAACTGCAGCAGCAACAGCAACAACAACAAGAAGGTAAAGAAGCCGTCACACAAGCTGCTTATTTAAAAAATAATTGCACACACTTAACTATTTTAATGTCAAATCGCTCCACCAACTAAGAGCACAATCCATGTCTGGAATGGCACTCCCTAGCGATGAAAATTTTCAAGGCCTGGCCTTTAGGAGCTCTGTTTTCCCCTTTTGATCTCAATCAGCTTGTCATGGATGCACCACGGGAAGCTGAGAAAATGGTCTCGATTCATTCCTTCTCGTTTATACCGACCCCAGTAACTTGGATGGTAAGTCACATGGTACCAAGCTGAAGCTTTTGCGTATACAGCTTCATGGCTAGAATCTGACTCATTCTTCTTCTTGTTGAACCAGGTCCTGGCTTCTTTTCTTAATGACCTTACAGCAAAAGTGATTGCTTCCAAGTCTCTTTTCTTATCAAAGGACTTTGCCATTTCCATGATGCACCCACTCAGTATTTCAGCCTCAGTTTTGATCCCATAATAATCCATCAAGTTCCCCAACTTGATATCATACTCAGTTTTGTAGTTGAAAGCATCGATGATGTAGTGCTTAAAGCCATCAACTTCCATATCAGTATCATAGGACTGCATTGCCACTTCCTTAGTAAAGGATTTCATAGTGGCTGTTGATGGTGCAATGCCTTTTACCTCTCGATAAAGCTTCCCAATGACACGCTGTGATTCATAGCAGGTTTTGTTTTGCTTCTCCATAAAGTCTGGATATTTCTTGACACGTAGTCCACTGGGTATTGTGGCTGCTACTCCAGTTTTGGAGAAGTCCACTGCAATGGAGGATAGCTTTGCAAGCTCAAGACATTTGCTGCTCCTCGCCTTGTCAGGTTCTGAATCTGCATGCACGACGTGGGCATTGCAAATTATGCCCAAGCTGTCATTGACTATGTAATCGGCAAAGTATTCCTCTACATCCTGCAGCATAGAAATGTTAAGGGGCAAAAAAAGGATCACGGCAGATTAAAGAGAGGAAAACAAATGATGAGAAGTTTTTCAGGATAAGATGATACGCTGCAATGCCTTTGGCTCGAAGAAATTAGAAATGACAGAGTGTAATTACAAAAGAAACTAAGCAAATAGAAGAGTTTATTCATGCATATGAATGAAATAAATCTTAAAACATTACTAGAAGATTGAGCAATACCTCGATTGTCACGTCACGATCCAAAACCTTTTCTGGTGCCGGAGTATAATCCATTGGTCGAAACTGAAGTGGAGGAATAAGTTCGTGGTCCCAGCAGACAAAGTAGACGTCACCGTCCAGGTCACTTCCCGAGCATTCATTTGTATGGGGTCTAACAAATAATGCAACCATTGTCAGTTTACACAGGTATATATCTGAGCATTTATCAAAACAGAACAAGTCGTAAAAAAATGTTCCAATCGAATCTATTGAAAATTTCATTAAGAATAATCTATTATGAATCGTACCATAAGTCATTCTTGGGGAAAAACCAGAAAAAAAAAAAGCTTACCTTTTTCCTTTTGCCGGGAAAACAACACAATCCACCATGTGATGCAAAGCAGGTACGTCCACAGCTCTTAGCACACGCATGTCTCCTGGGTGTAGACATGGATTTTTAGCAACAACCACCTTTCCCTCCACAACACTAAGTTCTCCTGATCGATTGTTGCAGGAATTATCCAAAAACTCTCTTCTTCTAGAGGCAGAACATTGAACAAATACCTGACCATATTCTAATGTGCCTGTTTCATCAAGACATCCCATCATTGCTCGTCCATTCTGGATAAATATCCTTGTTCTGGTTCTCAGCTCCAGCAGATTTGATGCGCGGAATGTGTGTAGCATCATTGACAGAAACGGTTCTACATCAGGCTTATAACCACACATAAGCATTTCTTTCAAAACATTTGTGTTCTCCCCTGATGACAGCAGTTCCAGTGCCTCATGTGCCTTCAAAGGATCTGTTAAAATGGCATCTAATCGCGCGACGCCCTCTCTCTGCTTCTTTTCAAAAACACGATCTCTAATGCCAAGAGCAGAGAAAAGGGTTATCAACTGGCGATTAAGGAAACAAGGCTGATACTTGCTATTTGCCAAAATGTCTAGACTTGTGCTTTCCGATTTGTACTTGAACATACTCTTCCTCAATGATAACTTTGTTGATGAAGTTGGATCAACCGCTACAACACCTTTATAGCCCCCATATCGAATTTGATATGCGGATGGAGTATAAATCGTGAAACCACAATTTTTAGCCACAATTTCAGCTAATTCGGAAGATATTTTCCCTATACCATCCGAGAAACAATATGTAATCCCATCCTTCTCAACCTCCACATCAGGAATGATTTCGATATCACTGCTATGAACATGCAATGCCTCTCTAGATGAGCTGAAAGACTGACCAAGTCTAGCCGCATACTTTGCAACATTCTTTATATCGCGAAAATCACCCATTCTCTCTCTGATATCTGCTGCAGTAAGCTCAGGCCTGGATGCAAACATCCACAAAGAATTATCTTTCACTTGACTATTTGAAAATGCCAGAGTTTCAAACTTCTTATCTCCGATGACTATCCCATTTCTTAGAGTTGAGAGTACTCTTTCATAAATTCTTGTATGTCTTTCTTCATTGGTGGAAGATGTCACAGGAGACAAAACTGTTGAGTACAACTTATCCAAGTCCTCATCAACAAAAGAAAGACGAAGAAAGTTGTCAATTTCATCCGGATAACTTCGTAACACACGATTTGACAGACTGATCTCCGGACCACAAAAATAAACCTTAGATGGGGTTACCAGAACCTTGTTAACATAAACCAAACCATCATCTAAGGCAACAGCAGGGGAATTAAGTAGTCTCCCAGATAAGACATACTTCCTATATTGCTCTGCGAGCCAGCTTACAGGCTCATAACAGCATTCTCTTAGATGAAATAGCGTCTCCAAAGCATGTTCTATGCATTCCATTTTGATTCTACTTGGATCAACCAAGCAAAAGAATTTGGCATCAAGTGCCGGCCCTGGAATGCAGCCATGTTGAACCAGAGAATTGATTTTGAACAATATTTTGAATGGCAATTTAATGCCATGAGGTGGACTGATCATAGGGACAAGATCAGTGTTGCTAGAGAACCCTGAACCTCGTACTAGAGTGAACTGGAGTGGACTTTCTTTGTAGTAAAAGAAATCTTTCAGAGCTTTCGGAATATGAGCCCCTCTGGGAAGTTCCAAACACATGGCAGATGATTGTCCAATGCTTGACGATGGAGTAAAATCAACTTCGCGAACCCAGTGGATATCTTTCTCATAAATCATAGGAGCACCATATAACTGGCAACAGATAACAAAGAAAACAAGTTTTAGCGTATAACATTTGAAAGAAGTAAACTGATCGATCATGCAACACGGTATTGAAGTTATAGCTTTCTTGTAAGTGATCAATTTACAAAAAAGCTATATTTCTTGATACATAACATGAAGTGATTTTATAAAATGATCTCATATTGATTAGTTGTAATGCAAAATACAAACCTGAATGACAAGATATTTAACAGAGTGACCTCTGGGACGGTGTAGCTCAATCTGCCAAATGCTTTCATAGGAGAGCTCAAGCTTATAATCTACAGATGCATAAGACAGAAAGAACATAAATTTTCTGAGGTCCGAACACAGTTTCACAGAAACGTTTTCCTGTGACCAGAGCACAGAAAACTTGTCCTCAGAAATTTGGCATCCAAAATTCAACTTCAAATCATCATCCAACTTGTAATACGGGGTCCTTCTCCTTTCATCGGAAGCTTTCAGATAAGATTTCCCGTACCACAAAAGACGCTCAGCAGCCAACCCCTTGATTAGTTCTGCAGCTTCCACAGTTGTGAACTCAACTATAGCATGTGCTCTTGAACCTTCCTTTTGTCCAACTTCAACATTAGAAACAGTTCCTTCACCGGTATGTAGCTCCAGAAATTCCTTCACAGCTTTGGAAGACACAAGTGAAGCAAATCCAAACAAACTGATCATCTTAGCCATTTCGTCAATGCAATTTCAACTGCAGTTTCAATTGTGCATTATTGAAGTTAGCAACTCATACAACACCAACTTACGCAATCAATTAACGATAAAAGGCGACACATGCTCATACAGAAATATATAACTAGGACAGAAATCAAATTCAAAACCAAATACAATAAGCAAATGAGTTACCAGGAAAGAGTGATTACTCACGGAAGCTTGCAGCAAGAGATGTCAATGAATACTAAGTAGCTTTGTGAGAAACAAATGGTGATCAAGGAGGGAATATATAGAGAGAAAAGCTCGTTAATGCCCTGTTCTTGGTCTTCAGTTTCAATACTAGGAAACTTATCATATAAGCTGACTTGACTATGACCTTTGGGCCCCATTGACTGTGCAGCTGCTTAAGTTCGCCCAAACTCCCATGTGACTGACACGTCTCGACATCTCATTGGTTGAAATGAGTTTTGTCCGATAAAATAGCTAGTTTTAATTCAACACATTGTTTTACACCGAGTAAGAAAATGTCATGTTCTGTCCTTTGTGCCTTCGTAAGATTCTTCAATTAAAGTTATCATGCGTTCACTTTGATATGCAATTTTCGAGTGTGACAGCCTCCATAGTTTCATGCAATAAACAATCAATCATTCACATACACATCATCAAGGTGCTTTCTCTCTGTTGGGCTAAACGTAATTAATCATCGATTGATCAGCTTGAGGCTTTGAAGTAAAGGATAAAGAGTGATACAGCGGAGAGGTCATTGACTCGCTGAGATATTAAATCAAAGCAAGATATGTCGCATTTGATGAAGTTACCACGATGCCAGCAAAATGGAAAAAAAGTGACAACTAAAATATGTCCCCAGCGACATGATAGGGAAGGAGAGTGGGCCTTTAGCAGCTTGAAGAAGGGAGAATGATGAGATAGAGATAGATACTTTTGAAATATTTCTGTCTTGCATAAAGTTGTGGAAAGTGGAAACAATAAGGAAACGTGCATGCCAAGTAGAAGTAGACAGTACGCTGGTTCATAGAAGCTAAAGCAATATCCAATAGGAGTAAAGTCCTCATTATTCCATGCACTTTATTACATTTGCATCGTAATTCATATGCAAATTAAATTCAGTAAGCAAGCGTGTTTCCCTTCATTAAGATATAATATATTGGTTAATTAAGAATTTAAGATATTGAATATGCTAGTTAAGCTATCCAATAAGATCAATGAAAAAATTTGCATATTCTTAAATGATTATTATTGCTTTAATTCTTTTTAATATGTGTTTTTAGTTAAAAACACTTCTACAACATGATTTAAATTAAATATGTACATATTTCTAGTAGGTATATAAATTAATTTTCCTCTGAAAGTTTTTTAATTAATCTTCTGGAAATCAACAATTAATCTTCAAACCAAACAAGAAGCGGCTTAATAAACATAAGAAATCTAATCCACATCTCAACTTTTATCAGTCAAATCTACTCACTATTTTAGAATTATTATCACAAATTCCAGAAAATGAGTACTTGAGGAATCAAATAATTAGTTTTCTTCTTCTTTTTTTTTGTTTTACTCTGAAAAATCTCAAAAATTAAAATAACTATGCTTTGAAAGTCAAGGTGGGTTTAATAGGAGCAATTTTGTGCAATGGCTTTGTTGCTTTGCTGAGTTGGGACAATTGCAGGGTAATAGAGTGGTGATATTTTACCCCCTTAGGGTGGTGAGATTTCCACCCTACAATTTCTGAAAATCCAACCCACTTTAAAAAATTAATTATAAAAAATTCTCTTTATTTTTAAAAATTTCAAATAAAGAAGAATTTTGAAGAATTAATCAACTAAATTTATCTTAATTTATTTTATTGTGACTTAGATTTTTTAATTATATTGACTAATAAGATTGCCTTAACCTAAATTTAAATTGACTATTTTACCCTTAAAGGGTAAAAATACCAAAAATTTAATTTAAACAATTTTTTAATTTTATCCAAAATTCATTGTTTCTAAATAGTTAGCTCTACTTTATTAGTCTCTTTATTAATTTTTAATTAAACTAACATAATGTCTTTATGAGAAAATACTCATTAAATTGTCAGGCTATAAATTTATGTCACTTACATGTAAAATATTGAAAATTATTAGACTTCATTTAAAAAATTAGATTGCAAGTCACAAAATTAAGTACCTAAAGTATTAGATACAAGAACACATTTTTTTCGGGCAAGTGGGTCATTTTATGTCATAAAGTAAAATAATTAAATAGAACTTTAATAGTAAAAAAAACTAAGTAAGAAGAAAAATATAAGAATGATTTAATTGATTAATTGCATAAATTTCTTTTGTTGATTTGTATTTATTAAAAAAAATGTGTATTTATTATAAATATTTTGTAGAATTGGGGTGGGTTTACACAAATAATGGGGTGAAAATATCCCCACCCACCCCCTTATCATATCTCATCAACCCCCACTTATCAGTTAACTCTATTAAAAATTGAGAAATTATCCCTGCATCACCTTTGTTTTTAATCTTGCATTAATCGACCACTTTGACACTAAAAATGATCATTTTACCCTTAAATGAATTAAAAGATTATTTTATTATACAAATTTTAAAAAATAAAAAAATTATAATTATAAGAATACATCTAAATTTAACAAAATAAATAAATCTCAAAATCAAGATGATAATTTTTTTAAAAAAAATTATAGTTATAAAAATTAACATCTTGTAAATATAATTTTATTTAATTTTTTAAATTAAATTAAGTATAGTGAAGTTTACAAAAATTAACATGAAGAGAAAATCTCCCTATAATTACTGTAAAATTCTCTGTAATTATATTAAAAAGCTTTCTTATACAAATTAAACAAAATTATAATTACAAAAAAATTAACATTAAATTTTTTTAAAATGGAATTATAATTATAAAAAATTAACATATTGGATTTGAGATTTATTTATTTTATTAAATTTAGGTATCTTTGTAATTATAATTTTATATTTTTTAAAATTTTGTAAAATAAAATGGTCTTTTAATTCATTGAGGGATAAAATGATTTATTGGCGTCCAAGTAGTTAACTGATAGGAGCTTAAAACAAAAATAGTGCAAAGAATATGTTAAAATTTTGCGGTGGTGAGATGTAAATATTACAAAACGAAGGTGGTGCAGAGATAATTTTTCTTAAAAATTTTAAATTAATCTTTATTTTTCTACATACCCCACCTAATCCCAAATTTACCCTTATTATAATTTTTATCTTTTTTTTAAGCACCCATCATATAAAACTTATAAAATCTATTTTTTTTTTTAAATATCAAAATCACTATAAAGAAAAAGATTTATCTATCATTGCCATAACCATAAAAAAGATTTGATACTTTTTCATCATCCTCTATTGAGTACTGTAAATTAATTTCTTTCATGATTAAAAAAGTTGAATATACAATATTTGAGAAGAAATAATATTTAAAAAGTTAAAAGAAATTAGGATTTAAAAAATTAGATTAGCTATATTAGATGTTAATAGAAATTATTATGTGGGTGCATGTAAAACCTATTTATCCTTTTAAGTCATTTCAAACGAGGATAAAAAAAAATTCAGTATTAGAATGGAAGTGATTAGTGGGGTCTGGCGAGATATAATAAAGGGGTCAAATATCACAACTCAGAGGATAAATTTGTTATTCGAAACTCTGTTTGAATCCCATCAAAACAACACCACTTTTACCAATGAATAGGACTTTTGACACCACTAAAAATTCCTCATAAAACCCTTTCTGAATTAAAATTACCGAAATAATGAAAGACAAAATAATTCTTTTCTTATTTTGAATAAGAATTCAGTTAACCACTTAGCCCTTATATAGATTATTCTTTTAACAAATTTTTTTAGTTCAACCGCATTTCATGATTTATATTTATATTTAAAATTTAGTTGAAAAAATAAATTATTTTTTTAGAGAAGTAAAAGAGTTTAGAGTTATGGGGATATGAACTATATAATGAGAATAAAACAATTTGAGATTTTAGGATTTAGATGTATTTCATAAATGAAACTTAAAAGAATTTTGTTGTTTTTTTTGTGAAATATGATTGAAAGATGATTAATTTTAGTTTGTATTTTATATATTAAAGTGGGGGTTATTTAGAAAATAAAACTGAAAAGGAGTGTTATAAAGACTTAGAAGGGTTTTTAAAGCCCTCACTATTTACGAATAACTGCCCAAGGGTACTTTCATTTTAAAAAAAAACACATTAATTTAAGAGCAATGATATTTAAACAGAAAAATTAAACAGAAGGATGATAAAATTAACTATTACACCATACAACGTAAAAGAAAAGACAAAATAATCAATTAACACTATAAGTCTATAATATCATATTCATTTGTCTCCCATCTGTCTTTCTTTTGTATTTTTAGCATTTTTCTTAATTTAAATGTAGCGTATTCGACAGTTAATTTGCAAAAGCTATAACTAGGAAGGTAATGAGATAAACTTATAGCGAAAAAGTAAAATGCTTCTTAATCTTATTTCTTGATTAAAAATAATAATAATAATAATTTAGTCATTTCCATGGTAATGCTATTGTTTAGGGAATGAAATAGGGTGACCAAGATAAAGGTGTTTGCTCATACATTATCGTGCTCTCCTCCAAAGTAAAAGCGAGCAAATGGTTGAGCAGATCACCTCGACCAGGAGGTTATTGGTCACCTCGAGCAGATCATCTCGACCAGGATGTTATTGGTCACCTCGACCAGAATAATATGTGGTGACCTCGAGCACATTTCCTCGACCAAGATGTTATTGGTCACCTCGACTAGAGTAATATGTGGTGACCTCGAGCACATCACCTCGACCAGGAGGTTATTGGTCACCTCGACTAGAGTAATATGTGGTGACCTCGAGCACATCACCTCGACCAGGAGGTTATTGGTCACCTCAAGCAGATCATCTCGACCAGGATGCTATTGGTCACCTCGACCAGAATAATATGTGTTGACCTCGAGCACATCACCTCGACTAGGAGGTTATTGGTCACCTCGACTAGAGTAATATGTGGTGACCTCGAACACATCACCTCGACCAGGAGGTTATTGGTCACCTCGAGCAGATCGTCTCGACTAGGAAGTTATTGGTCACCTCGACCAGAATAATATGTGGTGACTTCAAGCACATTTCCACGACCAGGATGTTATTGGTCACCTCGACCAGGAAGTTACCAGGAAGCACGATTCAGCAAAACAGTTTCTTCGAAATATTAGGGACCATATTCTTAGTGGGCTGAAAATTAGTAGTTTTCTTGATAATTCTAGGAGAGTGGATAAAAACCGCTATAGTTTCCTATAAAAACCCTAGGAAGAAGAAGGAAACGGGGGGGGGGGGGGATTCGAGCTCTCTCTCTCTCTCTCTGGGCAACTGAATCCATTGGACCTTTTTCTCTCTCTACCACTGAAAATTTTCTCTTTCGCTTATGATTTCTTTAAGATTAATTATTCTTAATTATTTTCCTTTAAATTTACTTAAAAGCTTTTTTGTTTAAAGCAATCATAATTAAGCCACATGAATTGCGGTATAGGTTTTTCCAAGTAAGACCCAAGTCGCTGACTTGAGCGTCGGAGGGTTCTCGCCGGAAAAACTTTCGGCGCCTCCTGACTGTTGGTTGTGCTCACTGGCTCACAGGTTATCTGCTCATGGATCATCTGCTCATGAATTGTCTGCTCATGGGTTGTCTGCTCATGGATCATTTGCTCATAGATTGTCTGCTCATGGGTTGTCTGCTCATGCATCGTCTGCTCATGGATCGTCTGCTCATAGGTTGTCTGCTCATAGAACATCTGCTCATAGAAAATCTGCTCATGGTGCTAACTAATCAGCGGCTTCCCACCAAACAAATTTAATGCTGATACAGGGATCTGAGATTTAACCAACTCATCCGGATTTCGACATCAACATTTGGCGCCGTCTGTGGGGACCGGTACGAGAAGCCAATTTTTTGTCTTTATCAATTTTCATCTAGTCAAAGCAAATCAAAATGTTACAGTGCATAAATAGATGAGCTTGCTTAAACAAGGAAACAAAAACCTTAAATGAGAGCACATTGAAGGCACACGTTTGTAAAATCAGAACAGGTCAGAAGTTAAATTTTTATTTACAAGCAATTTTTTCATGAAAATTTAATTATTTCTCTAAACCCTGCTATGTGAGATGAGGATACCTTATATTCATTAAATTGATTGTGCTCATATTAGGGCTGACGGTATAACTTAGTTAACTTGATTTCTTGAAAGTTACTCAATATGAGAATGATTAAGAAAAGAGAGCTAGGCTAGCGTTGAGAAGCCAATCAAAGTTTACTAATAAGGCGTGCAAAGGCTCCAAAGTCTCAAAGCCTGTTTTATGGCAGGATAGGAAGCCAAGCATGCCAGGATCTGCTCGACCAAGCGAAGGCGAGCAGACGACCAAAGTTCCAAAAAGTTTCTAAGGCATGCAAAGGCTCCAAAGTCTCAAAGCCTGTTTTATGGCGAGACAGAAAGCCAAGCATGCCAGGATCTGCTCGACCAAGCGAAGGTGAGCAAACCACCAAAGTTCCAAAAAGTTTCGAAGGCATGCAAAGGCTCACCAAGTCTCAAAGCCTGTTTTATGGCGAGACCAGAAGCCAAGCGTGCCAGGATCTGCTCGACCAAGCGAAGGCGAGCAGAATCCCAAGCATACAAAAATTTTGAAGGCATGCAAAGGTTCACCAAGTCTCAAAGCATGTTTTATGGCGATACCAGAAGCCAAGCGTGTCAGGATCTGCTCGACCAAGCGAAGGCGAGCAGACCACTAAAGTTCCAAAAAGTTTCTAAGGAGTGCAAAGGCTCCAAAGTCTCAAAGCATGTTTTATGGCGAGACAAGAAGCCAAGCATGCCAGGTGTTGAGTGTTAGAAAATGCATATTTATAAAGGAGAAAACCGTCATTTTACATTTCAAGTCTTACTAACAACCCTTACTTTTATGTATTTAACCTTCTTGTGATGTAATTACGTGTGTGTTATTTTAATTAAGTATTTTATGTATTTTAGGGGCAGTATAGTCATTTCACAATAAAGGAGAGATCAGACGGCAAAACGGACATCACTTTTGAACTCAGGACGGTCGAAAACCTTAGGAGGAGCATAAAAGGAAAAATGGCACTATTCACATGTACGGTACTATTCACGTATACGGTACTGTCTACGTTACTGTTCACGACACTGTTCACATAGACGGACAGATGACGTGGCATTGACCGATGACGTGGCATTGACCGATGATGTGGCATTGACTGATGAGGTGTCACGATCCTGTTGGACTAAAATTCTTATGTACTGTTGATGGTGACGTGGCAGCATATCAGTGGACGAAAAATCTCGCGTACGGTGCATGCATCACACAGGATTATTTTCAACCAAACCGCATACTGTTCATCCGCGTGGTCAAACCGTGGAATGTTGACTGATGACGTGGCGCAATCCTGAGCGTCCAAACTGTTTTTAATCCGATGGCCATGATTTACTCCATGTATCTATAAAAAGGGGGCCTCCCCCCCTAATTTGATAGCTCTGAATCCATTTTTGGGATCCATTTTCTGTAATTCCTTCTCCATCTTGTATTTTCTTTGTATTTTAATAAATTTCCATTTTGCCCCTAGTTCAATTATGAGTAGCTAATTTCCTTTTAAGCTTGGGTTGAAGGTGAAGTCTCAACATGTGTCATGGGCTTTATTTGGTAAATTTATTTTCTTTTCCCCTCTAGTTTTTGTGGATGATTTGACTTATCGTCGACAAATAATACTGATCTTGTCTAGATACCGCCTTGGTTACACCGGCTCTCTAGTATAAGGTTATTATTATTTGGCACGATAAGCCCTTAGCACCATATTGATTAGAGCGTGGTTCATGAGGTGTGGATTCCCCCCTCATGATTTAATTGGCATTAATACGGATTATTTAGCCCATGATGCATGTTGATACGGATCCAGATACCCAAGTACGTCATTTCAATAGAATTCTCTTCAATTTATTCTCGCCATTTCAATTCCAATTTCAGAATTTATTCTCGCCATTTTAATTTAAGTTTTAGCATATTCCAAATCATTTCCACCACAGATCCAATCAACCATTTGCAAAATTAATTTTATACACAATTAAAATCCACCTCCTCGTGGGATCGACACTCGTCACCATTGACCTATACTACAATAGATTCGTGCGCTTGCGAGTACATTAAAATTTGCACAACAAGTTTTTGGCGCCGTTGCCGGGGAATTTGTTTTCTTGTATTTGTTTTTTATTATTAAAAAAAAAAGTAAATCTACATTTAAAGGTTAGTATTTCTTTTCTTTTTCTCTTCTTTAAAATTCTGTAATTTAATTTTCAATTTATTTTTTCTTTGTAATTTTTGTTTATTTTATTAATTTAATTTTTAGTTAATTTATTTTACGTATTTGTTTTTGTGTATTTTATAGAAAGGTTGTAATAGCGCAATAAGGTTAGTATCGTAATTTCTCCCTCTTCTTTATTTTTATTTGTTTTTGTTTCCATCTTTATTTTTATTTTATTTATTTTGCATGCATGGTCGTAGGTCATTATTACCTAATCTTGAACCTATAGACCTTGAACTAGAAAAAATACTTCGCACACAAAAGCACATTAAAAATAAATTTGGAATGGATTTACAAGCACCACAGGAGAGGCCATTTAAAGACTATTTTAGTCCTTTAGCTAATTTGAGCACATCATGTATAAGATACCCAAATGTAGCTGCTAGGAGTTTTGAATTAAAACCTAGTGTGCTAAATTGTCTCCCCACATTCTATGGCCTAGAAAATGAGGACTCATATAATCATCTGAATGATTTTCATGCTATTTGTCAAACTTTTAAATACGAGAATTTTTCAGATGATGATGTAAAGCTTAGATTATTCCCATTTTCTTTAAAGGATAGAGCTCGTTCATGGCTTAATACATTGCCTGCTAATAGCATTGCATCATGGGAACAAATGGTTACAAAATTTCTAAATAAATATTTCCCAGTGCATAAAACCAATTTTATTCGCAGAGAAATTTCAGAGTTTACACAAAGAGAGGACGAGCAGTTTTTCGAAACTTGGGAGCGATTCAATGGGCTACTCTTGAAGTGTCCACATCATGGGTACGAGAAATGGCACCAATGCCAATACTTTTTTGAGGGATTATTGCCGAATGTGCAAGAATGGCTAATGGCAACAAGTGGAGGAGAGCTAATGTCAAAAAGTGCATCAGAAATTTGGGAATTCTTCCAGCGACAAGCGGATAATTCCCAACAACGGAGTCGATCACTTAGGAATACTAGAAGAATTAAGGGAGTAAATGAGGTTCAAATTGGCGAGTCAACTTCGGGAATCAAAGAAGTCAAGGAGATGGTTGAAGGTCTCGCTCGACAAATAGCATCGTTATCGACTGCTAAATCAACAGAACCACATGACCATGACTCATACTCCGATCCAGCCAATGCCATAGGTGTAATGAGAAAACCATCAAATTACAACCCATACTCCAACACATATAACCCTGGATGGAGAGACCACCCCAATTTTTCATGGTCTCAAGGATTCCAACAGAATGGACCAGCAGCTCCAGCTCCACCAATGCAACCAATTCCTCAAGTTCCTCAAGCCTCTCAGCCCCCATTTAGACCATTCAATCAGAACCAGAACTACTCTCAACCCAGACCATGGGAGGATTCATTCCAGAATTTCAAGAATGCTACTCACTCTACGATTGAGCAACAGAACCGCACCATTGATGGACTACGAAATGAGTTGAGAGCAGGCTTCAACTCACAAGCTCAATCAGTTTCAAGCCTCGAGAAGATGGTGGGACAACTTGCTTCTTCAGTTCAGACCTTGGCAATGACTGTTGAGAAAGGAAAATTTCCAAGTCAACCAGTGCCTAATCCTAAAGGGGTACATGAAGCAAGTACCAGTTCACCACAGCAGCATGGAGAGGTCAAAGCAGTCATGACCTTGCGAAAAGGAAAAGAAGTCGACAACAAAGTGGTGATGCCGGTGACAAAAGAAAATCAAATTGTACCTGTGAATGTTGAAGACTCACCACCGGAGGAGAAAGAAGAAACCAACCCGCGAGAATATGTTCCCAAAGCTCCATTTCCTCAGAGGTTAGTGAAAGGAAAGAAGGGAAAATCCACAGGTGAGATTCTCGAAATCTTCAAATAGGTAAGTGTCAATATCCCTTTGCTTGATGCTATAAAACAAATTCCATCTTATGTCAAGTTTCTTAAAGACCTTTGTACTAAAAAGAGAAATATGCATGTTCAAAAGAAGGCCTTTTTAACAGAAAACGTTAGTTCTATACTCCAACATAAAATTCCTCTAAAATGCAAAGACCCAGGCTCCCCCACTATCTCATGTAGTATAGGGAACCACACAATTGAGAATGCTTTGTTGGATTTAGGAGCTAGTGTAAATCTATTGCCTTACTCAGTATTTTTGAAACTTGGACTGGGAGAATTACACCCAACTCCAGTGGTGTTACAGCTTGCAGATCGGTCCACGAAAATACCTCGTGGTATTGTGGAGGACGTGCTTATCCAGGTAGACAAGTTTTATTTTCCTGTTGATTTCATTGTAATTGACACTCAACCAATACAGGATTTAAGGAAGCACATCCCCATTATTCTAGGCCGACCTTTCTTGGCAACTGTGGATGCTCACATTCAATGCAGGACTGGAAATATGCAGTTGTCCTTCGGCAACATGACTATGGAGCTAAACATTTTCAACATTGCCAAACAACCTCACAGTGCAGATGATGGAATTATTGATGTGGATTTAATTGAAGCATTAGTTGATGACACATTTATTTCAAACTTTAGTGATGATCCTTTACAAACATGTTTAACTCACTTTGGTTTGGATTTTGATATTGACAGATCAGTCGATGAGGTCAACGCCCTACTTGACTCAACACCATCCATGGACACTAATAAATGGAAGTCAAGAGTTGAACAACTAGCACCATCAGAGAAGAAACTCATCCCATCATCAGAATCACCACCGAAACTCGAGCTCAAACCATTGCCCAACACATTGGAATATGCATTTTTGGGAGAAGAAAGCACTCTGCCGGTAATCATCTCATCATCCCTCAATGACGAACAAAAAGGTAAGTTGTTGGATGTTTTAAAAGAGCACAAAGGAGCATTAGGATGGACCATAGCAGACATAAAAGGTATAAACCCAGTAGACTGCATGCATTACATTCACCTTGATGAAAATGCTAAATCTACTAGGGAAATGCAACGTCGGTTAAATCCTAATATGAAAGAAGTTGTTAGAACAGAAGTCCTTAAGCTATTAGATGCAGGTATCATTTACCCAATTTCTGATAGTTCATGGGTCAGTCCTGTACAAGTTGTCCCCAAAAAGTCAGGAGTCACAGTAGTTACCAATGCTGATAATGAATTGATACCAACTAGAGTAACTACTGGATGGCGTGTATGCATTGATTATAGAAAGTTGAATTCTGTCACACATAAAGACCATTTTCCTTTACCATTTATTGATCAAATGCTTGATAGATTAGTAGGCCATGAATTTTATTGCTTTCTAGATGGCTACTCAGGATATAATAAGATTCCCATAGCACCAAAAGATCAAGAGAAGACCACTTTCACTTGCCCTTTTGGCACATTTGCATATAGGAGAATGCCATTTGGATTATGTAATGCACCTGCTACATTTCAACGATGCATGTTGAGCATTTTTTCTGATATGTTTGAACGATTCCTTGAAGTCTTTATGGATGATTTTTCTGTCTTTGGTGACTCGTTTGATCAATGTTTACATCATCTAACGCTAGTTCTGCAGAGATGTACCGAGAAGAGCTTAGTCTTAAATTGGGAGAAGTGCCATTTTATGGTAAAACAAGGTATTGTTCTCGGTCACATCATTTCAAGCAAAGGTATTGAGGTTGACAAAGCCAAGGTGGATCTCATTTCTAATCATCCTCCACCCAAAACAGTCAGAGAAGTAAGATCTTTCCTTGGGCATGCTGGTTTCTATAGACGTTTCATTAAAGATTTTAGCAAAGTTTCTAGACCCTTATGCAATTTACTTGCTAAGGATGTACCTTTTATCTTTAATGATTCATGTCTTATGGCTTTTGAAAAATTAAAACAATTGTTGACATCATCACCCATCATTCAGGCCCCAAACTGGAGCTTACCATTTGAACTTATGTGTGATGCATCTGATTATGCAGTAGGAGCAGTATTAGGACAAAGAGTTGATCGAATTCCCCATGTTATTTACTATGCTAGTATGACATTCAATGATGCACAGTTGAATTATTCAACTACTGAAAAAGAAATGCTAGCAGTAGTGTTTGCATTAGAAAAATTTCGATCTTATCTCATTGGTTGTAAAATAATTATATTCACAGATCATGCTGCTCTTAAATATCTTCTCACAAAGAAAGATGCAAAAGCTAGACTAATTCGTTGGGTATTACTTTTGCAGGAATTTGACTTGGAATTTAAAGATAAGAAAGGCACAGAAAATGTTGTGGCGGACCACCTCTCTCGTCTCCATTTTGACACAATTACAGAGCCATTAATATTAAATGAGTCATTTCCAGATGAACAATTAATGAGTGTGGAAGTATTACCTTGGTATGCTGATATAGTTAATTATCTTGTTACAGGTAAGCTTCCAGAGCATTGGACCAAGCAAGACAAGGCTAAATTCTTTGCGGAAATAAAGAATTTCTTTTGGGATGACCCATATTTGTTCAAGTATTGTGCAGACCAAATTGTTAGACGATGTGTCCCTGAAAATGAAATTCAGAATATTCTTTCATTCTGCCATGCACAAGCTTGTGGAGGCCACTTCAATGCTAAGAAAACCGCGACTAAAGTTTTACAATGTGGTTTTTATTGGCCAACTATATTTCGAGATGCTTACACTTTCTGTTCTTCATGTGATAGGTGTCAACGAATGGGGAGCATTACACGAAGGAACATAATGCCACTAAATCCAATTTTAGTGGTTGAGATTTTTGACGTATGGGGTATTGACTTCATGGGACCCTTTCCCCCTTCTTTTGGCCATCAATACATATTGGTTGGTGTTGACTACGTATCGAAATGGGTGGAAGCAATTCCATGCAGAACCAATGATCACAAAGTGGTGATAGGATTTTTGAAAAGCAACATTGTTTCACGCTTTGGATTCCCTCGAGCGATAATCAGTGATGGTGGTGCCCACTTTTGTAACAAAGCATTCAAAGCTCTTTTGACAAAGTATTCAATCACACACAAAGTGGCGACCCCGTATCATCCGCAAACCAGTGGCCAAGTTGAGATCTCCAATCGAGAAATCAAGCACATATTAGAAAAAACGGTGAGGCCAGACAGAAAAGATTGGTCATTAAGACTTGATGATGCATTATGGGCATATAGAACGGCTTTCAAGACCCCGATTGGGATGTCACCCTACAGGCTAGTGTATGGAAAAGCTTGCCACCTACCTGTGGAACTCGAGCATCGTGCATATTGGGCCATCAAGAAATTCAACTTTGACATGCAGCAAGCCAGCTCAGAAAGAAGATTACAACTGGCAGAACTTGAAGAAATTCGCAATGATGCATATGAAAATGCCAAGATTTACAAGCAACGAATGAAAGTCTTTCACGACAAGCAAATTATGAGAAAATCATTCACTCCAGGTCAGAAAGTGCTTTTATTCAATTCTCGCTTGCACCTATTCCCAGGTAAGTTACGCTCTCGATGGTCTGGTCCCTTTATTGTTCATACTGTTTTTCCACATGGGGCAATTGAAATTAAGGACCCAAAGAACGGTGTCACGTTTAAAGTTAATGGTCAAAGATTAAAGCCATATCTAGAATACTAACCACATGGAGAAGACACCGAAATAAATTTGAGTGACCCACCAGATTTGAATTGATTTGTTTTTTCTTTTCGTTGATTTGATTTTTCTTTCTTTCTTTATTCTTTTGTTAATTGAAATTATTTTTGCATAAGTGTGTTTGTCTAACTATTAAGTTTTCTCTGATCATTTTTAATCATGAGTACCTTACTTAGACCGTTCCTCCTGAACATTCTTAAACCACTTCAACGTGTCAAAACTCATCTCAAAAAGCAGATTCAATTTTGTAAAACACAACTCATTTGGGCTCTACAACCACCAGAGTTAGTAGCCTATGTTGAGGGTTTAGAACGCCAACTCCGAGATATTGAGAGAAGCGTTTACGACATCCAGTTGGAGCTTGAGGTAAATTCAATAAGAGGACGATTTTAATTTTCTTTGTGTGTTTTGATTTGTTTTTCTGTTTGTGTGCTTTAGTTTGTTACCCCGGTGAAGTGGCGGATAACGGTACTCCGTGACAATCAAGTCGGTTAACTTCAGTTTCCCATAATAACTGATATTCTGAGGCGAAGGTATGGATAGAAACGAGATTTTAGCAAAGCTTCACAAGCGATTCCCTTCACTTCCTCAGAATGCCCTCCTTACAATCTATAAAGCCCGGTCTGAACGCATGCGATTGCTCATGAGGAATAACATACCTGCAGACATCCGTTGGTTAATCGAGGCTAAAGTACAATTGGCAGGTGAGTTACCTCCTAAATTTATTGCATACATGCCTGGTTGTGGTAAAGGAAATTACGCAAGAAAACGACGAGCTCGAAGAATTTCTGTTGCTTGTCACAAGTGTGCCAGAATGAGTTGCGATAGAAACCCATGTTCTTTAGGAATGGTGTCTGATAACAGAGAAGATAAGATTCAATTCATTAGGGATGGCTTGAATAAGGAGTCATTGGATGATATCCTTTTGTCTCTTGAAACGCATCCCAGTGGATATGTGCAAGGAGCGATTCTCCAGTTATGGCCATTATTCCAGAAAGAGCATACACGATATAGTCTCGGGAATCTGACTATAAACGACCCTGTTTGCCAGTTTATAAGAAAACTGGATGGGAAGCCCATCCTCGACCCATAGAGGGCGTTCAAGCCGTTTCTGGACGTAAAACCAGAGGAAGATATGAGCCACAGTCGCAACTACGTGTAAATATCCTTTTACTTTACTGTTATTTTATTTCATTTCACTGTTGTTTTATTGCATTATTGCCTTTAATAATTTTATTACTGTTTGCTTTTTCCTTTTTACTGTTTCCTTTTTGACTCGCGAGCCACGCGCTTTATGCGTTATTTGACACTGACATGTTACCTCATACACAACTGTGACCCACTGTCACCAAGACTTTTAAATATGACTTTTTGTTAAGCACTCACAAATTATTTTTGAGAAATATTCCAATGGCAGCTACTCCCAATAGACAATTCAAGAACATTTGTGTGCTTTCTGGATTTACCTATGGCAAACATAAAGAGTTCGTGGAGGCAGCCATAGATCTTGGTCGAAGCATAGCAGCGAGAAAATTACACTTGGTGTATGGAGGAGATAACCGAGGGTTATCAAAAATGGTCTCAGAAGCAGCTTTTATCAGAGGAAGTCAAGTGTTAGGCATCATCCCAAGAGTCCTAAAACCATTGGGCAGTTCGTCTGACTCATCAACTGGAGAAGAGTTAGTCGTCTCAGGTATGCAAGAAAGAATAACTGAAATGCTTAATCATGCTGATGCTTTTATTTTCCTTCCAGGAGATCTTGCAACACTAGAGGCACTTATGACACTAGCATCTTGGGCCCATCTGCACATCCACCAGAAACCTATCGGTTTGTTAAATGTCAATAACTTTTATGATGGCTTTATCGCATTTCTTAACCATGCAATAAAAAACTATTTCATTCCTTCTAATGTGAAAAAACTCTTTATTTGTGCTCACACTGCTAATGAGCTACTTGATATGTTACAAGCTTATAAATCGGAGCCAGACCCCTGGACCTTTGTGTTGGAGCGACCAAATAATGATGGTAACAGTAGCCACAGTAAGAAGTACAAATTAGATTTAACTCTCCGCCTGTAAATATTTTCTTCTGTGTTGCACCACCCAGGTGATGTCTTCTAAACTCTACTTTTTTCCTTTAAAACATTGAGGACAATGTTTCGTTCTGGTTGGGGGGAGGGAATAGTCGATAATTGTGGAATCTTGGTTAAGTTTTTACTGATTTTTTGTTGTAGAAACTAACTGTTGCTAACGTTTTGTGTTGAAGATGGCTGAATATGAAGTGTAGTTACTCTAGAAACGCATCTTCATCGTTTAAAAAAAAAAAAAAAAAAACCTGTTTTCTTCCTCTTTCTCCTTTATAAATATGTAGTTTCAAATTTTTGAGTCGAAGATGGCTGAATATGGAGTGTAGTGCCTCTAGAAACGCATCTTCTTAGTTTTAAAAAAAAATTCTTTTTCTAATTAATTTTTCTACATCATTTTCACATTTCTGCATGCATATTTTCCTTTCATGTTTAGAATAGGTTGGGGGGTAGAATGTTGTTTAAAAAAAAAAAATTGTGTTATTTGTTTTAACATTGGATGACATGATTAATTTCAAATTTTAGTATTTGTATTATCTTTGGTCTTAAGTGATGTTACGCTATGTTTGCTACTTTACATGTTGATGTCGGAGACAAATATGAGTTGCTTGAAGGAATGAACATGTCATAAATAAGTGCCAAGTGAGTAGTTGAGCCTATCATTTTCTTGGAGAGTAACCCTTTTGCCCATTTTCTATACAGCTTAGCAGTTTATTATTTTATACACGATCTCTAGATTTCTTTTGAGTTAACCCTATAAAAAAAAATGGTAAAATTAAAAAAAAAAAGAAAAAAAAAGAAAAAAATGTGTGTTGCTACATTGGGAGGCCCATCTAACTAGTAGATATGGATAATTATTTAGAGCCCTAAAAAACGATAGAAAGGCCATCTTTGATCCGTTTGAGCCTTTCTAGCCATCCCTGTTATTAAATATCCATAGTTACCCCTTTTGAGCCTTTAAAAAAAAAAAAAAAAAACCTTTTCTTTGTCAACTTATCATCTTGACCCACTCCGATTTGGAGTATTACCCGATGTCTTATAAGTTCCATCACCTATTTATGTTTGAAAAAATGTAAATAATTATGTTGTTCAGTGAAGTTATGCCAAACAAAAGCAAAAAAAAAAAAAAACAAAAAAAACAAAAGTTGTTGTTTCAAAAGAATAAAATAACAATAATAGGTGAAATCCACCTTGCAACTTCAAAAAAAAAAAAAAAAAATTTCTGCATTTTTCTCAAACATATACTTTGTTTTCCTTATTTCCTTTCTTTGTTAGCCATATCCCTAGCCTACGTTACGTCCTAATAAAAGTCCTTCTTGATTTTAGGGAACTATAGTTTGAAGTAGAAGCTAGTTATATGGGCTAAAAAGATGTAGTGGTGCATATAAAAATAAATAAATAAATAAATTGGGTTGACTAACATTTTTTTATTTGACTTGAGATTGTATTATTTCTAAGCTGAGGGCATATTTATTTCATCTTGGTGAGAGCATGTGATATCACTTTTTCATTATTTTCTCTCAATTACCATTCATTGGAGTGACTATTTTTTGAGTTTAATTTCTTTGTGAGAGTGTCACTACTTCCAGTGAGATTTTGGGGTTTGACATGTCATTCTTGAAAGTAGCTATAACAAAGTCTACTGGGCCGATTCATGTGGATGGTTGATGTGGGTGTGATATTGCTTTAGACTGGAGATAATGCTTATACTTTTATTTGATTGCTATCATTAATCTGATTGAATAAACACGAGTGTTTCTAAAAAAAAAAAAAAAAAAAAAAATTGAATTTGAATTTTGTTTTCGCTTTATTTGCTAGGGACTAGCAATAAGCTGGTTGGGGGGTCTGTTGAGTGTTAGAAAATGCATATTTATAAAGGAGAAAACCGTAATTTTACATTTCAAGTCTTACTAACAACCCTTACTTTTATGTATTTAACCTTCTTGTGATGTAATTACGTGTGTGTTATTTTAATTAAGTATTTTATGTATTTTAGGGGCAGTATAGTCATTTCACAATAAAGGAGAGATTAGACGGCAAAACGGACATCACTTTTGAACTCAGGACGGTCGAAAACCTTAGGAGGAGCATAAAAGGAAAAATGGCACTATTCACATGTACGGTACTATTCACGTATACGGTACTGTCTACGTTACTGTTCACGACACTGTTCACATAGACGGACAGATGACGTGGCATTGACCGATGACGTGGCATTGACCGATGATGTGGCATTGACTGATGAGGTGTCACGATCCTGTTGGACTAAAATTCTTATGTACTGTTGATGGTGACGTGGCAGCATATCAGTGGACGAAAAATCTCGCGTACGGTGCATGCATCACACAGGATTATTTTCAACCAAACCCCGTACTGTTCATCCGCGTGGTCAAACCGTGGAATGTTGACTGATGACGTGGCGCAATCCTGAGCGTCCAAACTGTTTTTAATCCGATGGCCATGATTTACTCCATGTATCTATAAAAAGGGGGCCTCCCCCCCCTAATTTGATAGCTCTGAATCCATTTTTGGGATCCATTTTCTGTAATTCCTTCTCCATCTTGTATTTTCTTTGTATTTTAATAAATTTCCATTTTGCCCCTAGTTCAATTATGAGTAGCTAATTTCCTTTTAAGCTTGGGTTGAAGGTGAAGTCTCAACATGTGTCATGGGCTTTATTTGGTAAATTTATTTTCTTTTCCCCTCTAGTTTTTGTGGATGATTTGACTTATCGTCGACAAATAATACTGATCTTGTTTAGATACCGCCTTGGTTACACCGGCTCTCTAGTATAAGGTTATTATTATTTGGCACGATAAGCCCTTAGCACCATATTGATTAGAGCGTGGTTCATGAGGTGTGGATTCCCCCCTCATGATTTAATTGGCATTAATACGGATTATTTAGCCCATGATGCATGTTGATACGGATCCAGATACCCAAGTACGTCATTTCAATAGAATTCTCTTCAATTTATTCTCGCCATTTCAATTCCAATTTCAGAATTTATTCTCGCCATTTTAATTTAAGTTTTAGCATATTCCAAATCATTTCCACCACAGATCCAATCAACCATTTGCAAAATTAATTCTATACACAATTAAAATCCACCTCCTCGTGGGATCGACACTCGTCACCATTGACCTATACTACAATAGATTCGTGCGCTTGCGAGTACATTAAAATTTGCACAACACCAGGATCTGCTCGACTAAGCGAATGTGAGCAGACCACCAAAGTCCAAAAAGTTTCTAAGGCGTGCAAAGGCTCTAAAGTCTCAAAGCCTGTTTTATGGCGAGACAGGAAGTCAAGCATGCCAGGATCTGCTCGACCAAGCGAAGGTGAGCAGACCACCAAAGTTCCAAAAAGTTTCTAAGGCGTGCAAAGGCTCCAAAGTCTCAAAGTCTGTTTTATGGCGAGACAGAAAGCCAAGCACGCCAGTATCTGCTCAACCAAGCGAAGGCGAGCAGACCACTAAAGTTGCCAGTCTTGATTCGTTTCACTCTCAACACTAGAAATTGGGGGACTGGTGTTTAAGGAATGAAATAGGGTGACCAAGATAAATGTGTTTGCTCATACATTATCGTGCTCTCCTCCAAAGTAAAAGCGAGCAAATAGTTGAGCAGATCACCTCGACCAGGAGGTTATTGGTCACCTCGAACAGATCATCTCGACCAGGATGCTATTGGTCACCACGACCAAAATAATATGTGGTGACCTCGAGCACATTTCCTCGACCAGGATGTTATTGGTCACCTCGACTAGAGTAATATGTGGTGGTCTCGAGCACATCACCTCGACCAGGAGGTTATTGGTCACCTCGAGCAGATCATCTCGACCAGGATGCTATTGGTCACCTCGACTAGAGTAATATGTGGTGACCTCGAGCACATCACCTCGACCAGGAGGTTATTGGTCACCTCGAGCAGATCATCTCAACCAGGATACTATTGGTCACCTTGACTAGAGTAATATGTGGTGACCTCGAACACATCACCTCGACCAGGAGGTTATTGGTCACCTCGAGCAGATCATCTCGACCAGGATGCTATTGGTCACCTCGACTAGAATAATATGTGGTGACCTCGAGCACATTTCCTCGACCAGGATGTTATTGGTCACCTCGACTAGAGTAATATGTGGTGACCTCGAACACATCACCTCGACCAGGAGGTTATTGGTCACCTCGAGCAGATCGTCTCGACCAGGATGTTATTGGTCACCTCGACCAGAATAATATGTGGTGACTTCGAGCACATTTCCTCGACCAGGATGTTATTGGTCACCTCGACTAGGAAGTTACCAGGAAGCACGATTCAGTCAAAATAGTTTCTCCGAAATATTAGGAACCATATTCTTAGTGGGCTGAAAATTAGTAGTTTTCTTGATAATTCTAGGAGATAGGAAGGAGAAGGAAACGTGGGGGGGGGGGGGGGGATTCGAGCTCTCTCTCTCTCTCTCTGGGCAACTGAACCCATTGGACCTTTTTCTCTCTCTACCACTGAAAAATTTATCTTTCGCTTATGATTTCTTTAAGATTAATTATTCTTAATTATTTTCCTTTAAATTTACTTAAAAGCTTTTTTGTTTAAAGCAATCATAATTAAGCCACATGAATTGTGGTATAGGTTTTTCCAAGTAAGACCCAAATCGCTGACTTGAGCGTCGGAGGGTTCTCGCCGGAAAAACTTCTGGCACCTCCTGACTGTTGGTTGTACTCACAGGCTCATAGGTTATCTGCTCATGGATCATCTGCTCATGGATTGTCTACTCATGGATTGTCTGCTCATGGGTTGTCTGCTCATGGATCGTCTGCTCATGGATTGTCTGCTCATGGGTTGTCTGCTCATGCATCATCTGCTCATGGATCGTCTGCTCATGAGTTGTCTGCTCATGGAACATCTGCTCATAGAAAATCTGCTCATGGTGCTAACTAATCAGCGGCTTCCCACCAAACAAATTTAATGCTGATGCAGGGATCTAAGATTTAACCAACTCATCCAGATTTCGGCATCAATAGCTATCATACATCAAATTCAAAGACATTGATCCTATAACAAATCTATCAGGTTCTGTAATATGCTAATGCTATCATGCATAAAAACTAAAACATATTATGTCCTGACAAATTAAGTTGCTAGTTATTTGATATCTAGTCGGATGTCTGAACTTGAAAACGACACTTTCTTTCTAATCTCTTTTTCAATAAAATTTTATTGGCAATCAAATTTAATCTTCTATTTGAAGGTTATAAACACCTTATTATTTAGTATTATAGTTGGATAGCTATAATAAAATATTTAACAAATACTTACTACTGTAGTCTGAAGGTTTAGTTGATTTCATCTCACTGATGAAAAATATAAATTAACTTTACTATTTTTGTAAATTATATTTATAATAAATTATCAAAATTTATTGTTTTGCTACAGCTTTTTTTCCCATTGCAAGTTGAACTTTTAAGCCACATACTTTTGAGTTTTAACACCAAACATACTCTAAATTGGATCTCATAGATTGCTTTGAAAAAAATCGAAGTTCATGCCTACATCTAGAGAATTGTCAACGTGCGGTGCCCAACTTTTTGAGAGGCCGGCCCAAAATTGCCCCACTTGGGCCATGTCTAGCAAGAGGCCCATTTCTTTTTTCTTTTTTTTCCTTCCAAATTGAGTTGGGCTGCTTTTATTATATATATTAAAAAAAAATTCGTCATATATCTTAAGTTTAGTATGTTATCAAAAATACTATAAAAATTTAAATTTATTCAATTTTTCACCCTAATTTTTTAATTTATGTCAATTTTCCACCAAAACGTTAAATATTTAATGAGTAATAATACAACCACAAACGTTTGTACAAACTGATTTGACATTAACTTATTGGTTGAATAAAAATACAAAATAATAAAAACAAATCATGTGGACCAAGGGACATCTAATCTAATCAATTAAATTATGTCACATCAGTTTATACAATAAAAATTTATACAAGAATTTGTAACTATATTATTACTCATATTTAATAGAATCTAAGTAAAATGACTATTTTACCCTTGCATTCAAGGAAAATTATAGTCATCCATCTTAAATTTATCTTGTTATAAAAAATAATACAAAAGTTTGAATTTGTTGAATTTTCCACCTAAATTTTTAATTTGATCAACCTTAACCAAAATATTAACTCTATTAGAATATCTTACAGAATCTAAATAAAAATGATCTTTTTACCCTTGAATTCAAGAGGATTTTGACTTTGCAATATAAATAATTAAATTAAATTAAAGAAGAAAAAATAAAATATCAAACCCAACAAAATCCACCAATGATTTTGATCCCTAACCACAATTTGCATCAAATCATTTGTCAACCAAAAACAAAATAAAATACATCTCATTATGTTCTTTCTTATCTTCTCTCTTTCCAAATTTTTAGGGTTCACAAAATCAACACTAAATTCGTACCAAATCCTTCATCATCAACATCCTTCCTCACTAAATCCTTCAACTATCTGCGGTAATTAACAAAAACATGCATTGGGCTATGAAAACCGGCCGTTGAGGAATCCTATGACAGTTGTAGATATTCATGAGGCTAGCAAAAGTGGTAACGGCAGTGATGATTAGCGATAATGGCAGCTATGTTACTGCAAATTGGGTTTGATTGGGTGTTCATGAAATCAAATGTAAGGATTGAATTCATTGGTGTCGATGAAATAGGGTCTAGGGTAATTTGTAGATTGATTGGGTAGTTTAGTGAACAGTTGATGCAAATTAAAAGCTTAGGGTTGAAATGTGAACCAATTTTATTTTTTGTAATATTTTTTATAATAAGGTAAACTTAATGTGAATGACTGATAATTTCTAAATACTTAGCATGTTAAATGTCTAAATTGTCTTATGATGTCCACATCAGTTATAATGATAACTAACATTTTGGCTGATGATCCAATATAAATAACTTTGGTGGATGATCAATACAAATGATAAACTTAGGGCATAAAATTAGTCAAATTTGATTTTTTTATAGTATTTTTTATACCATGATAAACTTAAGGTATCTAATTGATAATTTCTCTACAAAAAAATTACAAAATTGGCAATCTTGGTTATTAAGCTCAAGTTCTCTAGCACTCCAACACTTTAACCACTAAGCCGAGCCAATTACGGCTAAATAATGTAAACAAAATTTTAAGTAGGGCATAGAAAGTTCAATCGTTCAAATTTTTTAAAAGATAAACAGTAATAAAATTAAAAATTAGTCAAATGAAAATATTTTCCATTAAATTTGATTATAAGGGGAATTAATTAAGGAACTTCAGGTATATTAAAAGAAAATTTTCACATATTTGTAACATCATAATAATAATAATAATAATAATAATAATAATAATAATAATAATAATAAGAAGAAGAAGAAGAAGAAAATACTTTTTATGAGTTTTTTCATGTGCCGTACTTTTACCTGTCTCAAATCATGCCACACTTTTGAGGCCAACATGCTTGAAAGTTTAAGTATGGCCCTGGCTACATGTATGCCATGTTGTGCTGTGCTTCATGACGCTAGGGTCTTGGCCTTCTCTACCTACATTAGAGAATCAATAGAGAATTCAGGATTGCTATTGGAATGAACAAAATTGATTTTTAGAAACTAATAGTCAATTTAAGTATTTCATAAATTATTTTTAAAATTAATTTTGACCTGATAAATTACTTTATTCTAAAACAAATTTTGAAAAGAGAGGAATGAATCGGTTTTATCCTTTAATATAATTTTAAAAATATCCTCGATTATGTTAAATAAACCTAAATATGTCTTTAATTCCAAATATAAAAATAAAAAGTTATACAAACAAAAAGCATCTTTACATATACTGATCTTTCGATTCCAAATCCATCTACAATACAAAATTAATATAATATTTATTCATCGTTACACTCATTTTAGTCATAATCAAGATTTTAAGAGTTAACATTTATTACTTTTAAAAAGAGTTTACTAATTGCAATGAACTTCTTTTATTTTTTTTGTTTTTTGTTTTTATTTAACTGGGGCTCTAAGAAGAGCTAAAGAGAAACAAAACGGGGGTAAGACACCCCGTAAAAGTCATGAGACAAAAGAGCTCGAACACCCAAAGGGGGGGTAGGGTACACAATAAAGCCAAGAGGAAGAGAAAAAGCGAGGTTTGCCATATAATCTGCAGCGAAATTGGCTTCTCTGTAAATATGGACGATGGAGACATGCCAATCCAATTTGAGATAGTCCTTAATAGCCTGGACCAAGGGAGCATACTCATTAGTCATCACCGATGATCTAGCCACCAATTGAGTAATGCACAAGCTATCTGTTTCAACTTTCAATCTACGGATGCCTAAGTCCCAAGCAAGCTGAAATTGGCTTCTCTGTAAATATGGACGATGGAGACATGCCAATCCAATTTGAGATAGTCCTTAATAGCCTGGACCAAGGGAGCATACTCATTAGTCATCACCGATGATCTAGCCACCAATTGAGTAACGCACAGGCTATCTGTTTCAACTTTCAATCTACGGATGCCTGAGTCCCAAGCAAGCTTAAGCCCCTTATACAAGCCCCAAAGTTCTGCCACCGTAATAGAGCAAGAGCCAATCACCATCCCAAAGCCAGATATCCAACGCCCTAAGTGATCCCGAATCAGACCGCCTGCAGTAGAAATCTCATCAGACTTGTGAGCACCATCCGTATTCAAAGTACACCAAGGCCACTTAGGAGGATGCCAAGAAATCCACTTATTTATTCTAATGCTCCTTGTGACCAACGGGCTGTTATGAAGCTTATGCGTCTCCTTGGCTCTTGAATGGACATCCACTAACAAAGCCGAACAGTTCATCTTTGTTTGGTTAAAAAGAAACTGGTTCCTCCATTACCAAATCCTCCATAATGCAAAACCAAAGAAAACAGCCCAACTTAAAACATCTCCCATTCTACTATCATCAACCAAATTCGAGTGCAGCCAATGGTGGAACCGAGCGTTAAAAAATCCTTGTCGTTCACTTATGGGGATGATGTTGAGCCAAAACTGTTTAACCAAAGGACAGTCACGTAGAGCATGCAGGGCATCCTCACACAAAGCCCCACATCGGTCGCAACAAGTCGAGGTGAGAAGATGCCGTCTAGCCAGCTCAGCCTTAGTCTTCAACCCCGCATGAAAGGCCTGCCACAAGAAGACTCGCATGCTCTGAGGGCCTTTCCACGTCCAGATCAACCTCCAAGTTCGATCTTCAGCAGCTGAGTTGTAACCAGAGAGAGCCAAATAAGCAGAGCTTGTAGTAAACTCACCATGTTTCGAATGGGCCCAAAAAATGGTATCCATGCCCTTCGCATGAGAAGGGGGATGAAGAGCCGCTATTTGAAAGATAATATTGTTAGGAAGATACTGCTCAAAGCTGGACCAGCACCAACTCCCATTTTCATCAACGAAATCAGCCACCTTGCAATCCAGAATTTCCACAGGGATAGAATCAGTTGCGTAGGCTATTAAGGGAATATTATCAGTAACCCAAAGATCCCACCAAAAGCGAACAGATAGACCATCTCCCAAACACCAACGCCTGCTCGCTAGGACCTCGCTCTAAACATGTCTAAGAGATTTCCACAAGTGAGAGCCATAACGGGTAGGAAGCTCATGAGGCAAATTGAAGGGGTCAATTCTGTATTTGGTAGTGAGGACCCTGACCCATAAACTAGTTGGAGAAGAAATTATACCCCATGCGAGCTTCATGTGTAAAGCTCGATTCATCATTGTCAAAGACTTAAAGCCAAGGCCGCCAATAGCTTTAGGTTTACACACATTATGCCAACTAACCATGCTAAGCTTCTGCTGAGAAGAAACCCCGCTCCAAATAAACTTCCTGCAAGCCCTATCGATGCGCCCACGAACAACACTAGGAAGTGAAACAGTTTGCATAATATAAATTGGGATGGCCTGGAGGACTGACTGAGCATAAGTAACAGTGATTATCTTAAAAATTACATCATTAACAAACTAGCCTTAATATTGCCGCCACAAACATTAATGTCTCGAGTCTCAACTATAATGTTTAGAAAAATGAAAAAAAAATATACACACAAACATTAATGTCTCGAGTCTCAACTATCATGTTTATAAAAATGAAAAAAAATATACCCAAAACGTTTTAGCGTATTTCCGCTCTGTATTATTCCAAGAATTGATTAGAATCCCAATTGACTTGATAGAAATTTACTACAGATGTAATAGAACCCGTAAATAGCTTGTCAACTGCAGATGTAGAAGAACCTGTAAATGACCTAGTTTATGTATGGCTTCCACTCTGTTCTATTCTGAATTGGCAATATGCCCTCATTACTTCGGAATTGGTTTCATCACGTTTGATAAACTTGAATCTGAAACGGCAGCCCTGCCTTCGAGCATGCTCACAACGAAAGACATCAAAGGCCTATTTGTAGGAGTCACAGAAGAGCAACATTGATCATTACCATCACTTGTTCTTCGATAAAATTTGAACCCAAATTTGGATCAACTAGCTCCATTAAGTTTCCTTGCTCTTTTAATACAAGAGCCTAACTAGAAATAGGTAGAAATAACATTATATTCGGTTTAGTTATAAATTCAATGGCAATGGAAACAAAAACCTGTAAGAGCCAAAGTTACCCAATCCAGAAGATAAAATTTATCCTCCTTTGTCCTGCAAATAACGTTGCTTCTCCCGCTCTCAATTTCCAAAGTAACAATCCCGAAACTACAGACCTCTGCTTTGTCTGTTAATTAGCCACGCTTTGCATATTCTGGTGCCATATATACGCTGCACAGTCATGAATTTGGATTTGAATATTACATTGATTTTCATGAGAAGAAAAAGAGAAAACATTGATCAGAAATTAGCATGCAGCAACCCACAAGGTTCCTGCAATTCAAGTGCTTATGTAGGGTTTCTCTTCTTCATCAAGTTTGGCTATACCGAAATCGAATATTTTTTGGGTTTAGGTCCTTATCAAGAAGCACATTGGTTGCTTTAGTGTCTCTGTGCACAATCCATATAGCTTTACAAGATTAGGGTGTTGTAAAGCAGAAATCATGCCAATCTCATTAACGATTTCTCGATTTCCTTGCTTTGAATTGGAAGAGAGCTGCTTGACTTCAATGACTTTGCCATCTGCCAATAGGCCCTGCAATTTTCAGAAATGTAATCATATCTCTATATTGAAGAGATTATTATTAATTTTTTTTTTTGAAAAAAAGTAATCATATATAAATCTCCTATGCTATGAAACAGAAGGTATTATTTATCATGCATAGAATACTCTGTAAACAGGGCCAAAACCGCGTTCACTAATCTCGTTCTCAGAAGCAAAGTTGTTTGTGGCAGCTTTAATTTGCCGTAGGTGAAAGGAACCAGTAGGCAAGTCTAGGCCCTTCAGCTCTATGGAAGAAATAACTGGGTTAATCTTCAAAAACAAGATTTCTTCACATGCAGATTCTGAAAAAGAGTTGACAAATCGAACTATAGATTGGAAAGAAAGTTTGTTTTTTATTCTCATTTTAAAGTCCTTGTTCCAATGTATGTTTTCTTTTGGAAGAAAAAAACCCTTCTACCAAAGGACACTAACAATTAAGATTAGAATAAATGCTGCTACTGCCACAATGCCGAGTACTGTGCCTACATTTGTACTATTCCTGCTTCCATTTATTAATGGGGATATGATATATGCTTGAAAAAAAAAACAAATCACTTAATACAAGGAATTCACATAGATATAACATTAGGGGACTTTTTTAAAATCTATGAACTTGCAATGAAACATGCCTCGTGTTAGTATTAAACCTACCAGGAATGTAAAGAGAAATAGCTGATAAAAGAGGACTATAAACTCCTGTATATAAGGGATAGTAGTTGTCCCTTTTCCAGTCCTATAGAGACGAGTCTCCATGGTATTGTTTGTCACAAAAGCAGAAAATGTTTTCAAAATTACTTTACAACACTACCAGCTAATATCGAAATCCTTCAGCTCCAGATTCCCCTGCAATAATGATACCCAATCAACTTAACTTTTCATACAGAAACTGAATTGTGTAAAGATTGAAAACAAATTACCTGAATGTAACCATGAAATATACGTCTTCCTAGACTGCGGTAAGTTTTGTCGTCAGTGAAGAATACTTCTGCAAATGGAGATTGACTATGTAGTTTCCATTTACCATACAATATCCACAGAAAGCTAGAGAAATGGGAGAAATGCGAGCTTCAGTGTACAACTGGGACCCATTCATCAACAATCTAGATGTATTTATCTGAATATAAAAGTCTTCACAGGTACTATTATCTATGAAGTGACCAGTGGTGCTAATTTGGAAGCCCCTGCTGCATCTGAATCGTCTTCAAATGTTGTATTTCCATCGGCAATCACTTGTTTCCCACAGCAGTTTATATGAAGAGACCAGTGATCTGGGACGATAAAGAACTGTCAGCATCTAATGCACAAGAAAAATTGTAGAATAAAAACTTTTAAAAGAAAAATTAAAAGCCAATGATTTTTTCACAGCATTGTTGTACAATATAAACAGCATTAGCAGAGTTTTTTTTTTTCTCTTTATAATAATGAAACCGTTATAAGAGCTGTAAGGAAATGGTCTTGTCAATTATAAAATGGATTTCTGTCCCGTATTTATTTAATAGTGCTCCCATGTTCCTCGAGTTAAGAAAGAAACTTTCTTGTTTACTTGTTGGGCAGGTGAAGCATTTCAATTTCTATAAGGATGCAAGGTGGTGGTCAGAATTATAACAACATAATAAATAGTCTAAACTTGATTAAATTATGAAAGAAAACTAAGTCAAGGCAATGCACAAAGTTACTTTTAAGTTGATAATGATCTTACACGCTTGGGATTTCACAATTTGAATCTGAGCTCCCAGCAGTGAAATTATTATATGAATGAGCTCTGCAATAGATATTTCTATGAGATTGATATATCATCTCTCGCTGTGCAATGTAAATTACATGAAACAAGCAAAAGAGATAAGCTGACTGTTGAAATGATCAAGAATGATTATCAAGTCAATCAAAGAACAAATAACCCTTTTAATAACAGAGATGAAAGCAAATAACAACACAAACAATTTTTATAGAGGTTCAGCCATAGTGGCCTAGTCCTCTTGAGAAACGAAGCTATAGCCTTATGTTTTTCTTTGAATCAAGTTACAATCTTACAGACAGTATTACGAAGAACGCAATGGATCATAATAAAGCCTAAAAGACCTTATATCTAGCTCTAGAAAGATCCAGCAATTTTGTGAGTCATCCAGCTTGCATTCTGGGTTTGTTATACTTTCCCGCTCTTAGTAACCGTTTTTTAACAGCTTCTTCCACGTGCTGAGCATGTGAGACCCATTAGCGAATTAAACGGCATCTGCATATGTCGTTTTAGGCGTATAGATGATAAGTGTATCACGTGCAAGTCACATGCTTCACTTAAAACTACATTTGACACCAACTCATTATCATAAACATGATTTAAGCTTGTAACCGACATGTCATTAAGAATAAAACCGGCATGTCAGCTATAACTCGCTGATCCATCTGACCATGTCCTCTATTCTAGAATTCTGATTCTGATTTGCATTTCAACACTTATATTTACTTGTTTCATTTACAGATTTACTGACCATCCAATCAGCTGGTATAGCTCCACTTAGCAAGTTTCCAATCAAGTACCTAAACAAAATGACTGTAACTCTGTACAAGTTATGTCTGTCTGTTGATGGAGAGAATGAAATTAATGAACATTATGAAAAAAAAAAAGACATAGAAGTTTGTCAAACAACCTGCACTTGGAGAAAAATAGGAGTAAAAAAAAAAATTGCTTACATGTAATTTACGCAAGGACCAGAAAACTTGCTTGGAATTACTCCATTTGGTTTGTTAAAGATGAGATCCCTGCAAGAAAATTCATGACAAAAAATCATAAAAAACTGATTTTTCTCCTATGTGTACCTGGGAAGAAGGAATTACAGTGAGTTCAAACTAACAAGACTCTCAAGCCTATCATTTGTGCAAGATATTCAGGCAGCTCTCCTGTAATATTGCAACTCCTCACTATCCTGCAGTGTCACAACCAAACAGTAAGATTTTCAAAATAGTCGAGAGAAGCAGAAAAATTCTATCAACTCGGTATTTACAAGTAATTCATCTTCTTCACATGACTAAGTGATGGAAAAGGTCCTTCAGGTCGCTAATTCTCCAGCATATTGAAATTCAACGAAAACCAAACCAAGTATGAATCAAATATGTTATAGACATGATGTAACAAAAAATTAAAACCTTTTAAAATGAGAAACCATACATACAGGTCAGTTGATTCTACCGGAGAAGCAATGCCAGAAGGAATTGGCCCAACCAAACGACTTCCCCGGATGACTCTGTTGATACATATATAATTTTTGTTTCATTAATCATTAGCATTATTCACATAATTCTTGTTATAAATAGTATAATAAAGAACGAAGCTAGCAATCTAATTATTTTTATTGTGCTATAATAAAATAAATTAATTAATAACACTGTACATAAATTTTTTCATCTGTGAATTGTTAATGTAATCACCTCATTTGTTGACTCCATACAATCTTATATTTCAATCAAGCAAGAGTTGAATTTTTACATTTAGATACATTATATTCAGATGTCTAATTTGTAGGTTGGTTGATGATTCTTGTATATCTTACGCCGCATATATATATTTTTATATCTAACACTACATTATTTATTATTTTCGTATATAATAAATCGTGGTGTATTTATGTTTTTATTTTTTTAATAAAAGAGGACTAAATGTTTTCGAATTTGTAGTTAAAATATATAAACATATTATAATGTTTTAAAAAATTACAAATTTGATAATGAGGTTTTCATGTAGGCAGGAATTTTGCCCGACCAAAATGTAAACTAATTTTTTTAATATATATAACTTCATATTGTTGAATGATGATTTTATATTTATTTAATAGAATACTAATTTTTAGCAATTTATGAACGAATTGTATAAGAAACTTTTAAATAATTTATTATATAAATTTTGTAACACTTATATAAGTGCCTGTACATTTTTACTCAAATTAACTTAGTTTAATATAAAATTTTAACTATTATATATGAACTAACAATTATAAATAAAATAAAATAACATGTTGATTAATGTTAATAGTTTCGCTAAAAAAATATTTTTCTAGTTACATTGTTAATTTCGTTCAAATCTTACCATAATGACTAAATTCTATTTTATCAGGACGATAATACCTAGCTATGATTAATATTGACAACATCAATAATAATTTTAACGTTACAAAATCATTAATCAAAATGCAAATTACGGCAGACAATCAAATATTAGCATTACAAATATAAGCTTCCATTATAGAATTATAGTTATACTATATATAGTGTTGAGACTTGAAATTTTGTCTAGCAATGGCTGGTGTTTAAGTGGCTTTGCCTCATGTTCTTATTTTATCCTGTTGAATTGTGCTTAGTTGAACCATGAAGTGGCACCTTGACGCCACATGCGTAAACAATATTGTGTGATTAGCAAAATACGTTTTTTAGAAATTTTATAAAAATATTAATGTGCATAGTTAAAATATATACTTTTAAGCATTGACAAATCTTACTATACTAATTATATATATATTTGTTTGTTTTTAATGCATTTGTAAGGGCAAAAACATAAAGAGTTGATAAATGAAATATTTCGTTAATTTTTTTATGTCAAGGGGGTAATGAATAATTATGAAAATAGTAAGAGATAGACAGCCCGTAATTCTTCATACGAGGAAAATTGACAACTTCTCTTGTAAACTCTGTAGTCAAACTTATGATTAATTTAATCAATCTAATCTACGTAAATATAAATAGGAAGATTGTCAATTTCTCCCCTACTGTAATTAATATATATTATTTATCCCCTTATTATTTTTATAATAGCCAATTACCCCCTCTGATAGCATAAGTTTACGATATTATCCTTATTTTCAAATACACTTTTATTTATATTTATCATAGATTAAATAAATCACATGAATGAAAATTAAAATAAAAGATTAAATATTAAAAATAAGAAATATATGTTTTGATGTGAAAAAATTAATAATAAATATTTTTCTTGTACTTTTTTATTTTATAAGCATTTTCTTATAATAAATATATAAGAAAATTATTATAAAATGATAAAAATTTATTATAAGAAAACTTGATGATAAATAAATAATTATTATAAAATAAATAATTATTATAAAATAAATAATTAAATAATTTTGTTGTACTTTTTACAATTAATTTTAAAATATTTATTATAAGAAAATGTTTACAAAATAAAAAAAGTACAAGAAAAAATTTTAGAAATAAAAATTGATTACAGTAATGGGGAAGTTTGGCAATCTCCCTAAACATATATCTATGCGGCGTTAGATATACGAGAATAATCAACCAACCTACAAATTAGGTATCTAAATATAAGGGATCTAAATATAAAAATTCAACTCTTGCTTGATTGAAATATAAAATTGTATAGAGTCAACAAATGAGGTGATTACATTAACAATTCACAGATGAAAAAATTTATGTATAGCGTTATTAATTAATTTATTTTATTATGGTACAATAAAAATAATTAGATTGCTAGCTTTGTTCTTTATTATACTATTTATAACAAGAATTATGTGAATAATGCTAATGATTAATGAAACAAAAATTATATGCATCAACGGAGTCATTCGGGGAAGTCGTTTGGTTGGGCCACTTCCTTCTGGCATTAATTCTCCAGTAGAATCAACTGACTTGTATGTATGGTTTTTCATTTTAAAAGGTTTTAATTTTTTGTTACATCATGTTTATAACATATTTGATTCATACTTGGTTTGGTTTTCGTTGAATTTTAATATGCGGGAGAATTAGTGATCTGAATGAACCTGAAGGATCTTATAAAAATAGTACGAGGTAAATGATATATATTAATTACACTAGGGGGAGAAATTGGCAATCTCTCATATAAATATTATTTTAATTAAAGTTATTAATTTATACTTATTGCTGTTATTCACTAGTTACTACCAATAATATTGAAAATAAAATATTTCATGGTAATTAGTATTTAAAATGTGTGTACTATCAACTCCATAATGAATATGTATCAATTTTATTTACAAAAATATAAATCATTAATAATAAGTATATATATTTCCGCATTAAAAGACTAATCTGGTCTTTGTCAGTCCTATCTTTAGAAATTTGTAAAAAAAATAAAAAATAAAAAGTACTTTTTTCATTTTCAGTTGAGGGACTTTTGATAATGTTTTAAAATAAAATAGATGTACATGATATTTAGATAAAATGAAGTAGCTTATTGATAATTACCATGATTTTTTTTTTTGGGTTTCTTTTTTTTTTTATATCAATCACGAGGTATCTTGGGGAGGGCCCCAACTGTGGGAGGCACCTTTAAGCTCATACCACAACTCAAACTAGAAGTCCCCGCTCGAACCGGGAGGCACATGTTCTCCCAACAAAGGCGACTTCCCTGCGACTCGAACTGGGAAGCAAACCCAGTCAAGCCACTTAAGGGGACTCCATTGCCAGTGGAGCCAACACTTTGTTGGTTTTTTTTTTTTTGGGTTTCTTCAGCAGACAACAATTAGTGGTCTCCGTAATCTAGCGGCCAATAATTTTAGAAATAAAAAGAGTTATGCTATTTACCCATGGTCAAATCCCGGGTCAAACCTCGAAAGTTAAAACAAAACGATGCCGTTTCCTCTTCTTCATGACACCTACCGTTTCATCCTAGCAAAAGCAAACGTTCCTCTCCTCTCTGTTTTCGTCTTCCTCTCCTGACTCCTCTTCGTTTCACCAGGGAACGACATTCGTTTTGTTCGTTTTGTTTAACATCCAAATCAAACGTTCCTCTCCTCTTCGTTTTCGTCTTCCTCTCCTGACTCGTCTTCGTTTTCTCCTCTTCGTTTCACCAACAATATTTGGAGTAATTATTATTTTTTATTCGGTTGATTGGAAGCAAAACAAGTAATTAATTGGAACGGGACAAGCTTGACTTCACTTTGTTGACTTTGTGCAGCGAGTCTCGTCTCTAATCGCAACGTTTGAAGCTTCCACCACTCGTTTCTTCATTATATTTGATAAAATCTCGTCTCTCTCTAACATTAATAAAACGAAAGATAGAATAAAAAACAATAAAAAGGAAGAAGATAGAGGATTGTATTTGTAATCCACAGTACGCAACAAAAACCTCGGATTCCGAATGCCGCCTTTGAAATTCTCCATGTTGTTTCTGTTTGTGATATATCTTTTAAGCTCCCAGTTCAGTTTTACGGCTGCAGCTGACCCAACATACGTTCATCATGTTTGCTCAGAAACAGCAAATTTCACCAGAAACAGCACCTTTGAATCAAACCTCAATCGTCTCCTCACTTCTCTTCCCACTAACGCCAGCCGTGGGAATGGATTCTCCAGGGGTTTCTTCAACGCCACCGCTGGCCAAGACGCAAACAGGGTCTACAGCCTCTTTCTCTGCCGCGGTGATCAAACTACCAACAGCTGCCAAAACTGTGTCACTTTTGCTAACAGAAATGTAACTCGGCGTTGCCCAGTTAGCAAAGACACCATAGTATGGTACGATGAGACAGAAATTCGTAATCGAAACTGAAACTTCAAAAATTTGAAGATTCGAAAACAAAATGCTGCCAAAAGAAAACAGTACCTTAGCTTGTGCAAAGCCACGTATAATCGAAACTGGAATCCGTAAATGCCGAAACTTAGTCTTATAACAGAAAAATTTAACAGCTGTTGTTAATGCCGATGAGGTTAGGAATCATGGACAATGTCGAGACTCTATCTTGTTCAAGCTTCTGCTTTTGCCTTGTCTGAGCCTAATCTTTCACTCGGGCGTGGTGAATCGAAGAGAAAGAGCTTAAAGATTCTGCGTTTTTCTCAGTTCATAAAGTAGCTGTTTCTCTGCGTTTTTTCTGCTTTAGTTCGTTTTGTTTTTACTAGGCTCAAACGACTACGTTTCATGGAAGCAAAAACAAAAAGAAAAAAAATCAAAACGGTGTCGTTTTGATTAAATTCGGGGTTTGACCCTGGGAAAGTAGCATTTTCCAAATAAAAATTAAGCATCAGCTCTGTGGGATGCACCGCTGTAACAGCTACCTAGTGTCTCTAACGTCACGTATCTAGTTTTGGCGAAATTCTTTAATACATCCGTGAGTTTGTCATATTCTAATATGAAATCATTTACTAATAACACTTTAATACTTATCAAAATTTTTATTTGAATTTATTAATGATTTGAAATATCTTTTTCGTCACATTTTATTTTCTTTTCATTTTTAAATTTTTGTCTCCCTCTTTCTTTCTGTCCCACTTGTATTTCCAAATTTAAAAAAAAACAGAAATCAAACATTAATTATGTATTTTTGTTTCTCTCAGACTCCACTAGGCACTTGATTTCTCATAATTCTCTTTCCTATTTTCTCTCTTTTACTCAACAATTTAGTCATTGTATTTCATATATTTTGTGTACATTTGTAGCTTGGTCTATCATCATCTTCGTCAATTTTGAATTCTTCCGCAATCTCGGTTGTTCGAAGTTGGAGAATTCAACAATGCCCCATGACACAGCATTTGAGCAAAGGCTAACTTTGATAAAAAAATGGGTTTTGCTTAGCGGCAGTGATGGCAATGCAACTATAGACTATTTCGGTTCCGTCGTTGACCCCTGCGAAGTATTTGTGAAAATGTATTTGAATTGCGTTGCTTTGTAAGAGAGTTTGAAGGGAGAATGGGGATGGGGAGAGTTCAAGAAGGTTCCTGAAGAGCTTCGAAGGTGTTTTGCAAGATTCTTCCTTGCAAAATAGTAACCTTGTTAATGCAAAGACATTCAATTAAGAACATATATATATATATTTTCTTTTTGGGGACAAATTTAAGCATATGATTTAAAAATTAATTTCCATATACTACTGTGCATTAAAGATTTCAATGTGGGTATACCACAATATCCTGTCTTACTTTTGACTTAATTTCAACACAGATCAACTAGAGCATCAGTAGTTTTAGAGGTGCATTTATTATTACTCTTTTTAATTATATTCGGGCAAGCCTAATATCTCCTAGTTCATAGTTGTCTTACTTTAAAGACAAATCGGTGCAAGAATATGGCATAATTGGTAAAAAATTTCTGAATTTTTTTACCAAGGAGCGGTGGAATACCTTGTTGTCTTACAATTAATTTACTTCACTATACACATTACCTAAAGTTCCAAAATGCAAATCCTCAAGGTCATGTACTTTTTGAGTTCGAAAATCATCTCAACGTGGTCATTATCGTGTAATATCAGTGAAATATTGATTAGAATAGAAACATAATCTCATACTAATAAAAGATTAATTCAACTACGAAAGCATTAAGACGAAGAAAAATAACACAACTAAAATGATCATTTCCACATCAGGGATAATAGCCATTTGTCTTCTTATCATACACAAACATGGGACTGTTCAATGAGCAAAAGGAACAAATGGATAGAACCATAAAACATAGCACAAAACAGAACTGCATGCTCTCTCATCTCATTTTCAAGTTTATTCTCAAAAGATGTTAATATCATCAAAATCAGAATAATTCAATTAGCTCGTAGCTTCTAATGTGTGCTGTTACACCATTTTCTGGATGTTTTTCACTCGAAAGCAGGATCTAGTCATTTCGCCCACCAATGAAATCACCGGCAAATTATCAGAGTCACATATCTCCCCATCCTCACTCTTCATTCAATTTTATAAAACTTCTTACAAGACAAACCCAGTACTCAATGAACATATTTCAACAACTATGCTTCCTGCTTCATTGAGACATTCTCACAAACACCTTGCTAAGGAAAAAAAAAAAATGGAAGTCAGCCTTGCTCAAAAGCTGTGTGGCGGGACCATTGTTGAAGTCTCCAATGTGGAAAAAGCCAAGAATGTAGAAAGATTCAAAATTGAGAAACACGAAGATGCACCAAGCTACAAACATACAAAAAGGATATGAATAAAACGACTGAATTGTTGAGCAAAACAGATGAAAGAGGAAAAAGAATTATGAGAAATTAGATGCTAATGAAGTATGAGATAAAATATAATTAATGTTTAATCTTCTAGTTTTTGAAATTTGGAAATTGAAGAGGGAGGAGAGAGATCAAGAGAAACAAAAATTTCACAATGGAAAGATGATAAAAGTGAAGAAAAAGATATTTTAAATATTTAATAAATTTTAAGAAAATTTTAAAAGGTGTTAAAGTTATTAGTCGAAAGGTTCACGTTAATTATAACATGAAACCACCCATATACAATATAACAAATGGCCGGCTCGAAATTTCATTTTCTATTTTCCTTCCTCTCTTTCGACTTGACTAATCTCCTTTGCAGTGGCGGCACTATAATTCCTACGCCTATCCCTTCATTCCCTCTTTTAACCTATCTATATTTCAGAAAATTCAACGCTTCATGAACATGGAAGGAGCAAAAAGTGGAGACTTGGTTCCTTTTCCGTCTTTCTTCGCAATGCGAATAGTTAGAAATAATTTATTGGAACTGGAATGGAGAGGGGTCGCCCTTGACTTCAATTTATTGACTTTGCGTACACAAGTCTTCTCTGCCTTGCCAATTCAACTTTTGCATCTTCACCATCTGTTTCAACAGAGATTATTTGATCAAGTGAGGATCAATCTCGTCGCCACATCGCTATTCACCAACAATAATATTTAATAAAACAACTGACAAATTAATAAAAACAATAAAAAAGAAAAAAAAATATAGATGATTACACATTATAGTAGAAGTACTAATAAGTAATAACTATATTCATTCGTAGGTGAGGTGAGCCTTGAGAGTTGAGAGCGAGAAATTGAGAATCTACCAAATGCCTGCCTTCAAATTGTTCATGTTCTTTCTCTTTCTGTCTTTTCTAAGCAATTTTATGGGTTTCACAACTGCAGCTGACCCAACTTACCTCACTGATTTTTGCCTAAATACAACAACTTTCACCAGAAACAGCACTTTCCAATCCAACCTCAATCTTTTCCTCTCTTCCCTGCCCACCAACGCCAGCCGCAGCAATGGATTCTCCGGCTGTTTCTACAACGCCACAGCAGGCCAACCCTCTTACTCTGACAGAGTCTACGGCCTCTTCCGCTGCCGTGGCGATCTCGGAAGCACGGCCTGCCAAGACTGTGTCACTTTTGCTGCCAGGAATATAAGTCAGTGTTGCCCGTTGAAAAACAAACCACTATATGGTTCAACGAGTGCCTTTTACGTTACTCAAACCAGTCTTTCTTTTCTATCACCGACATGTCTTTCCAACTTTCTATGTAGATTACACAGAATGTTACAGAACCAGATAAGTTTAACAAGTTCCTGGGGAACTTGATGAACCAAGTTGATACACAGGCTGTGAATGATCCCAAAAGGTTTGGGATTAGAAAGGCAAATTACACGGCGTTTCAGACCGTTTACAGTCTTGTACAGTGTACGCCGGACCTGTCAAGTAGGGACTGCGAGGTATGTCTTCGAGGAGCTATTGGAGAGTTGCCGAGTTGTTGTAGCGGAAAGCAAGCGGGTAGAGTTTTGTATCCCAATTGTTGTTGAAAAATAGCATATCAATATGCTATGGCACATTTTGAATGGGTCCCACTTAGCGAATGTGGGAAATCTTGAGAGGTTCGGATTCTACTCTGTGAATTCTTCGAAAGCGTATATTTATTTATTCAAAATGGTGCTTGAGTGAATGAGAAATTATCTCTCAAAATGCACCCTTGAAGTTGGAAATTTGAAAAGAAATGAGGCTTATCCCACAAGGGAAAAATAAGTCAAGGGATTTGTGTTTATATATAGACACTTACCCTTGCATGAGCAAGAATTTTAAAGATAAAAGCTCTTTACACACGCGCGTGCGTGGTGCGAATCTACGATCTATTTGGTTGAACTCATGTGCGTCCTGCGTGGGTACACGAATGTCAGCCCAAAATCACCAAAGCTTACACGACACATTTTTAATTTCCTTTTGAATTTTTGTAATTTCACAATTATTATTTGTGAATCTTTTGAATTCAATGGCTTTGTAACAACTTTGCAATTATTTTGGCTGTTATGCAATTTAATTTTTGAATTCAATAGGCTGAATTGGATTGTTTAAATTTAACGGGTTGTTACAACATTAAATCGCATATATTGAATTCAGAAATTCAATTTTATGGTACTGTTACATACCCACATGTGTATAAAAAGGCAGCTTCCTCTTCTATTTTAAAACACACAGAGCACTTAAAATTTTTTTTCCTCCTTCTAACGTCTTATTTTTTTATCGAATTTGTACGTTGTTGTGGTTTGCCGGAACTATTTGTCTGTACTTGATGGATAATTCGTGCCCGTTGTATTCTGGGAAACAGTTACCAGCAAACTTAAAGCACTACAGTAGGTGGTAAATCTGTTTTAAGGAAACTGTGTTACAGGCCTTGGGTTATTTTCTTCGTTTCGTTAATTTCTTTACCTGTTGTTTGATTTCCAGTTACTATTTTTCTGTTGTTTAATTCCAATTGTTGTTCTTGCTGCTGTTTAATTCTGTTACCAATTAATTTCACATAAATTAGTTACTATTTTTTAATTGTTAACTCACTGCTATCTTTCTAATAGTTGTAATGTCAGATATGAATTCTACCCTTTTTACAATGAATCAGTCATTGTCGTGCTTCCATCTCCTCCACCTGCTGCCTCCGTAACAAGACCTCAAGGTAAAGTTAAAATTGTTAAATTCAATAATTTTATTAATTATTTTTAACCAATATGTTTCATGATTTCATTTGATTGAGTGGAGGATGATATGATATCTTTGTAGTCGAACGCATTGGCAAATTTTTATTCATCCAAAATGATGACATAACTATAAATTTTTGTATAAACTTGTTTGGGGCGGAAATTTCACCAAGCCACGTGTCACAAGGATGGGTTCTTTCTGGAATTGGGCTTAAATAGAAATCTAGATTAGATGGTATGAGATCCGCCTGATCCCGTTGTGTAGTTCGAAGAGTGAAGCCCAAAAGCGTATTCAGGTGTTGATGTGGCCCAAATAAGCTCTTGTTACGATTTGACCTTGGCTTGAGTAGTCACAGATGCCACAATATTGCATACCACATGATTACTTTATTCTTGGCATTTGAATACTCCTGCCATGAATAGTACCATATACGTGAACAGTGCCGTATGCATGAATAATGTCGTATATCTAAGCAGTAGCTTTACTTCAAATAATTACACTCAATAGCTCTGGTGATGCCGTTTATGGATTAGCGAGGGAAGTAGATGCAGCACTAAAATGAAAAAAATAAGAAGTAAACATCACACGAGAGACACAAGGATTTACGTGGTTCGGCTTTTGAGCCTACGTCCACGGGAGAAGATGAGAATAAGTATTTTACTAATTGTATAGAATTACAAGTATTGTTGTATTTATCTCACAACCCAAAATCCCCAATACACCCTAAACTCTCAAATTAAGAACTTAAAATTCTCAAAATACTCTCTCAATTGATGCTTCTTCCATACTACACTTGATGGCCTCTTCATACCCTTAACTTACCTATTTATAGGGCAAGCCAAGCCTGAAATGTCCATTTTGGTTGGCTTTAAAATAATAATTTATTTTATTTTATCAAAATTGGTGTGCATTAAAATAATAGTTTATTTATAAAAATCAAATCATTATTTTGGTTTATCAAAATTGGTGGGCTTTAAAATAACAATTTATTTGTAAAATCATATTATTTTAATAGAATAATTTGTTTTGTCAAAATTGGTTGATGATATTTTATTGCTATCGTTTTACTGTATTTGGACTGCAATAATAGGCGTTACTGTTGAGCATCTCGAATAGCTAATCTGACTTAGTTCCATATTTTCTTTACAAGTTTCTTATTGGGCAATGTCTGATGCGAACTCTTAGAAGCATGTAACATATCCCATGCCTAAGCCTTATGGGCTGATTTGAGTTATTGGGTCTAACATCGATTTTTAAGTAATAACAAAACTAATGTAACATAAATTTATTGACTAAATTATGCAAGGAAAGAGTTATTTAATCCAATTAACTGATTGTGCTACATCAGTTTGTATAAAATAAATTTGTATAAGAATGTATCACTCAATTATTATTCTTTGATCATTTTATTCTATTAAAAATCCTCATTCCATGTATAGTTTAATGATTCCGCTAAGATTCATCAAACACTAGATATCATTCTAGTACTAAATCAAGCCAATGCGATTAGGTTTCAATATATTCGAACCGTGATTAGATCTCATTCTAATCCAAACGACTCAATGAGATTTTTAATAGCGCATAAAGCGAGATTAGATGACGCTCTAATCCAAACAACTCTATAAGATAGATTTCGATAGATAATCCTAGAGGGAATTATAAAAGAGGGGTTTTACTGAACAATTGAATCTGAGTTATAAAAATAATAATAAGACCTCTCTATTTATAATAGAGAAGACCTACTTCTCTAAATTAACTTAAAAAGGGAAATTAAATCACAATTATAATAGAAATAAAAGATTAAGACACATATCATAATGGACTCCAATTAAAATAAAAAGCCCTAGAATAATAAAAATTCTAAAATCCTAAATTAATCTAAATTAACGTCTTAGATCAAGGTGTAATGTCCTTGTCTCTCAACTAAAATTCTTTTTTAAATTTTGGGTACAGTGATTTCGTTGTCAACATGATTGATAATCTTGACTGTTTGATCCTTTAGGCCATTATATAATTAACAAGGTTTTGAGCAAAAAGAAGAAACTTATGAAGATAGATGTTGATTTTGGTTCTTTAATCATTTAGTTTGTTGTTTTACAGCCGTGTATTTATACTTTTACCAAACGAAACACATTACTGTTCTTGCAGGAAAGAGTGGAGTCTCATCATCAACAATTATCGCCATTTGTAGCTCCAATTGTTGTAATTGCAGTGCTTTTTATTGCCGTCTTATGCTTCCTAAGAAGGGGGCATAAAAGAAATATAATGTTGTAGCAGAACAAAATGGTAAATACAAAGATCTATTTATTCATTAAATCAAACAATCTTTTAACCAGATTGTGAATTCATAAACTTGTGGTAGCTTCTTTCCAAGAGAGAGTAAATTACTCTTTGTTTGTGCAGCTGATAATGATATTACAACTCTGGAATCCTTGCAATTTGATTTTGAGACAATTGAAGATGCCACAAACAAATTCTCAACTGATAATAAGTTGGGTGAAGGTGGATTTGGTGAGGTTTACAAGGTATCTTCTCATTTCCATGATCTGTTCTGAAAGCTTTTGAAAATTGATTTAGCAATTCCAAAGATTACACAAAAGAAATCTTCAAATGAGTGGTTATTTTACATTTACAAGGTGTACTTCCTAATGAACACGAAATAGCTGTGAAAAGGCTATCAAGAAGCTCTAGTCAAGGTGCTCAAGAAATCAACAATGAGGTTGTGGTGGTAGCCAAACTTCAACACATAAATCTGGTTAGGCTACTGGGATTTTGCTTAGAGCGAGAAGAAAAGATACTTGTCTATGAATATGTGCCAAATAAAAGGCTTGACAATTTCCTATATGGTTAGGACCATTTGCATTTGAAGAAATGATACTTCAGTGTCTTAAAAGAATTGACTATCCGAGATTTGAAAAGATTTTTCGAATACATAATTGCTTTTGAATTCAATTCCCTAAATTTTTTATTTTGATTTATGCTCAGAACCTGAAAAACAAGGCCAGTGGGATTGTTCAAGACGCTACAAGATAATTGGAGGGAGAGGGAGGGATTGCTCGAGGAATTTTTTATTTTCATGAAGATTCTTGAAAATTATACATCGTCATCTTAAAGCTAGCAATATACTCTTAGATGTAGAGATGAACTCTAACATTTTAGATTTTGGTGAAGAAATGTGTTTTTATTTCTTAAATAAACCATTATACATTGAGAGTTATTTATAGATGCAGAGGCTACATTTTTTCAAAGATTACATATGTGAATACGGAAGGAAATGTGTCAATCCGTTCGGCGCGGATCTTGTCTTTGACAAGTAGAGATTACCCCTTTGACAATTGCAGATTCTGTCTTTGAAAGCTTCATTCAATGCCGTTTTATTTGATTCTCAACACTCCCCCTCAAGCTGGTGCATAGATGTCTTGCATACCCAACTTCTCTAGGAATTTTGTAAATGCCCTGCTTGAAATGGCCTTCGTTAAAATATCTGCAAGTTGATCTTCTGATCGAATTTTCGGCAGTTCTAAGATTTTTTCATCTAATTTCTCCTTGATGAAAAATCTATCTACCTCCACATGTTTTGTTCGATCGTGTTGAACTGGGTTATGAGCAATATCTCGTGCAGCTTTGTTGTCACAGTATAGTTGTATTGGTTGTTGTGATGGATAGCCCAAATCGTTTAAGATAAAACTTATCCATAGCCCTTCACATATCCCAAGGGCCATGCCTCGATATTCTGCTTCAGCGCTCGAACGGGCAACAACATGTTGTTTCTTGCTTCTCCATGTGACAAGGTTTCCTCCCACAAAGGTAAAGTATCCTGAAGTAGAGCGTCTATCACTAACTGACCCGGCCCAATCTGCATCAGTATAAACTTCTATGTTGCTGTAATCTTCATTTTTGAAAAATAAGATTCCTTTTCCTGGATTTGTCTTCAGGTACCTCAGGATCCGCCTTACTGCTTTCATGTGTTGTTCTCCGGGATTATGCATAAACTAGCTTACAACACTCAATGCATAAGCAAGATCTGGCCTTGTGTGGGACAAGTACATCAATCTTCCAATCAGCCTTTGATATCTTCCTTTGTCTACTGGAACTTGGTCTGAAGTAATACAAAACTTCAATCCTTCTTCTATTGGGGTGTCAATAGGCTGACAATCTGTCATTCCCGTTTCGTGCAATAGATCTAAGGCATATTTCCTTTGAGACAGAAAGATTCCTCCCTTAGATCGAGAAACCTCAATTCCAAGAAAGCATTTTAAGGCACCTAAATCCTTCATCTCAAACTCTCTTGACAAGTACTTCTGAAGAGCCTCTGTTTCTTCCTCGTCGTTGCCTGTAACTACCATATCATCCACATAGACAATAAGGGCAGTGATTTTACCTTGTCGTTTTTTAATGAATAAGGTATGATCTGAATTACTTTGGTTATACCCAAAACGAACCATAGCCTTTGTGAATTTCCCGAACCATGCTCTTAGGGATTGCTTCAACCCATACAATGATTTCTTCAATTTGCATACTTTCTGATTGAGTCGTTCTGGTCCACTGCATCCTGGTGGCAGATCCATATAAATTTCTTCAGACAGGTCTCCATGGAGGAAAGCATTCTTTACATCGAACTGTTGCACTGGCCAATCCAAGTTGACTGCTAATGATAATAAGATACGAATAGTATTAATTTTTGCTACCGGTGCAAACGTATCAGTATAATCAATCCTGTAGGTTTGGGTGTAACCCTTAGCTACGAGTCTTGCTTTGTATCGTTCAATAGAGCCATCTGCTTTGTATTTTATTGTGTAGATCCATCGACAACCCACTGGTTTCTTTCCTGGTGGAAGATCAACTAGTTCCCATGTTTGATTTTTCTGAAGAGATCTCATTTCATCATTCACAGCCGCTTTCCACTTTGGATCTTTTAAAGCTTCCTGCACACTGTTAGGAATAGATACAGCAGATAATTGATTCACAAATGATTGATTTGATTCTGACAAGCGATGGTTAGACACAAAATGACTCATAGGGTATTTGACTCTACTAGAGAAGTCAGGCTCATATGTGGGTTTAGGGATACCTCTATTTTGACGCTGGGGAGGAATTCTTCTGATTGGACTTGTAGTAGGAACATCCTCTGCAGACGATTGGTTAGGTATTTCTTCATGTGACTCATTCTCGATTGCAGTTGTGTCTGAGTTATTGTGCTCCCCAAATGTGTCTTCACATATCTCAGCCTGCGAATCATCACCATTTGCTTTTCTAGTATCTTGAAGGTTTACTATCTTAATGGAAGACTGACTTTCTTCAGGTGGAAGATATGTAAGAGTATGAATTTCCTCTTCATTATACTCCCCCTGAAATTCAGACTCTGACAAGTAGTACATGATATCTTCATGAAAAACGACATACATGGTGATGTATATTTTTCTTGATGGTGGATGATAGCATCGGTATCCTTTTTTATGTAAGGCATACCCTACAAACACACAACGTAGTGCTCGAGGAGATAATTTGTCTTGTTGTGGTAAATGAACGAAGGCAACACAACCAAACACATGTGGGAGCAGATTCGGCACATTTGGTGACATAATTGCATCATTCAGAACTTGGAAAGGAGTCTGGAATCCAAGGGAGCTTGAAGGTGTTCGATTGATCAAGTATGCTGCGGATGCCAGTGCTTCTCCTCAATAAGATAATGGCATGTGGGCTTGGATTAGTGATGCTCGAACAACTTCTAGTAAATGTCTGTTTTTTCATTCAGCAACGCCATTTTGTTGGGGTTGTCCCCACACAAGTGGTTTGATGGACAGATCCTTGTGATTTCAGAAACTGTTGAATTGCTGTGCTCATATACTCGCCTCCATTATTAGTATGTAGAACTCGAATTTGTGTCTGAAATTGAGTTGTCACCATCTTATGAAATCTTTGAAATAAAGAGTTTACTTTGCCTTTCGATTTCATCAAAAAAATCCACATCATTCTGCTACAATCATCAATAAATGTAACAAACCAACGAGCACCTCCAATTGTAGAAACTTTAGATGGCCCCCATACATCAGAATGTACTACCATAAAAGGAACTGGATTTTTATTTAAGGACAATGGAAAAGTAGTTCGATGGCTTTTTGAAAGTTCACAAACATCACATTTAAAGTTACAAACATCAAATTTCAGAAACAAACTAGGAAATAATTTTTTTAAGTAACCAAATGACACATGCCCTAAACGTCTATGCCATAACCAAATTTCTGATTTCCCTTTTTTTTATGGAACTATCTGCGACTAGTGCGGGGCTTAGCTTTCCAGTGTTTGTTGATGACATCTCCAAGTAGTACAAGTTGCCTCGTCTAATACCATAACCAATCGTTTGCTTCGTTTGGATGTCCTTAAACACACAATGATCAGGCCAAAAAAATTACAACACATGATAAGTAAGTGGTTAATTGAGACACAGATAAAAGATTATAATCTAAAGATGGAACAATTAACACAGCGTCTAAATTTAATTCATTTGTGAGTCGTAAAGATCCTTCCCCAATAACTGAGGTTGTGGTTCCATTTGCAGTGGAAATATGTTTTTGTGAAGATGGTTTCAATTTTGAAACTTGTCGAGAATCAAAAGTCATATGATCAGTTGCCCCAGAATCAATTATCCATGTATTATTAATAACAGGTGTAAGAGTTTTAAGGGCTTTACCTGGACTGACAGAGGTTGCGATTTGCACTGAAGATTCTTTTCTAAGATCTGTAGCGGATGTGGATTCAGCTACTGCAGTTTTTGATCCATGCTTGGTGTTCTTCTTTCGAGTATCCCACCAGTCAGGATATCCAATGATTTCAAAACATTGTTCTTTCGTATGACCCTTCTTTCTACAATGAGTGCAATGGAGTGATGACTTGTCAACAAACTTCCTTTGAGGCTATTGTCGTGCTATCATAGCAGACGTTTCTGAGTCGACCTTCTTGTTTAGTTTGCTTTGCCGTATATCTTCTCGTTGGATCAGAGAATAACATTCTTCTAAGTCTAGGATAATGTCTTTTCGTAGAATTTCTCCACGAACTTGGTCAAATTCTTCATCTAGCCCAGCAAGAAAAATGTGCACTCTCAATCTTTCAACATACCTTCTGTATATTACAACATCTTCTGGATCCTTCATGACCACTTTATCTCGGTGATCAAGTTCTCGAAATATTTCGACCAATTCTCCATAGAATTTAGAGAGTGGTTGTCCATTTTGCTTGGTAGAGAATGCCTTCTGGTTTAGAGTGAAAACTTGTAATTCATCGCTTCCATCATAGAAGGCTTTTGATAATGCATCCCAGATTTCGTAGGCTGTAGGAATTCGTAAATATCGCTTCATGATCTCCGGAGACATGGATATGAGTAACCATCTTTTTACTTTTTGGTTCTCACTATACCATTTCTCATATTCCTTTGAAGATTCCTCAAATGCCTTTGTGCTGCTACGAATATATGAGAGTTTTTCTCTTTCTGCAAGATGTATCTCCATTATTTGAGACCAAACATCGTAGTTTGTCTTAGTGAGGATAATTCCAGCATTAAATACTCCATCAGATTGAACAGATTGAATGACAACAGGACTAGATTCAATTGAAGTTTTCTCCATTTTTTTTCTTTTTCTTTTTTCTTTTTTTTTCTTTTTCTTTTTCCTTTTTTTTTTCTTTTTCTTTGTTTGTTTTTTTTTTTCCGTCTAGATTGAAAGAAGAAAAAAAATAACCTTTTTAGGTAACAAAACGACAGGTCGTTTGGCCACTGCTTTACAAACCGACATGTCGGTTATGGTGGAATATAAACGACATGTCGTTTTACTCCTGCTGCACTTCTGGAGACTAAGCGTCACGTCGTTTTATCTCTAATTGAAAAACGACATGTCGGTTTTTAATATAACAAAAAACGACACGTCGTTTGTTGACTGCTGCACTTCTGAGATAAAAACGACATGTCGGTTAATGTCTTCTTCAACCTCTGGAGCGCGTGAGGGCGCGTGAATGATGACAGAGGCGCGTGATTGACTTTCCGTGGTTTCGGGTGGCGCGTGGGAGCGCGTGGGAATGTGTTTAAATGCGAAATTTTTATAGTTTCCTCCCTGAAAATTGAGAAATTTAATGGGGTTCTTGGTTTTTGAGGAACACAATCTCGGAAAATTGATGGGATTGTTGATAAATTTGTAAACTCAACTTTTTTACGTATGGGTGGCTTGTTTCTTGATCGGAATGGATATCTGTAACGGTAGGAATGGGTTTAAGAAAGAAAATGGTGGGAAAAATGGTTGTGGAAGGAATTTGGTTTCCTCTGTTTTTGTTACAAACAGAGCAGCGGAACTTGAAGAAACTTGAGCGTATTCATGGCTCTGATACCATGAAGAAACGTGTTTTTATTTCTTAAATAAACCATTATACATTGAGAGTTATTTATAGATGCAGAGGCTACATTTTTTCAAAGATTACATATGTGAATACGGAAGGAAATGTGTCAATCCGTTCGGCGCGGATCTTGTCTTTGACAAGTGCAGATTCTGTCTTTGAAAGCTTCATTCAATGCCGTTTTATTTGATTCTCAACATTTGGCATGGCAAGGATATTTGGAGTTGATCAAACTCAAGGAAATACTAGCAGAATAGTTGGGGCTTAGTAAGTATTGATTACTCCAAAAAATTTTATTCTAAAAATAAAATTCGAAATCAAAGTGTCGGATGAGTTTATAACATTGTAAATGAAACTAGTCAAAAAGACAGTTTACAACATTGTAAACTCTTCTCGTATACTTTATGTTTCATTAGTTCACAATTTATGCATCACATCCCTTAGCAAAACCATTTATCCTAAATTTGTTTGATTAATTTCAAAAGATTCATAGTTGTCTTTATATTGACTTAATTGTTGATTTACAGTGGTTACATGTCCCCAGAATATATTATGCGTGGGGAATTTTCTGTGAAATCATATGTATATAGTTTCAGTGTCTTAGTTTTGGAGATTATAGCTGGCCAGAAGAATAGCGGCTTTCATCAAACCTATGGTGTCAGAGATCTTTTGAGCTATGTAAGCACAAATAAGATTTTATATATGGACACTTTCCTCTTTGTTAATGCCTATATATCATATCACATACAACTAAACAAGTAATATGTCTTGTTTTGTATTGAGGTACTGTGTGAAAGGAATTTGGATCTATCGAAAATAAATGTAGGCAATTAAAAACAAAAAATTAATTATTTAATTAATTTTTTTCGAAAGAACTGTTCACTGCAACTGTTCACACTTAGTATTCACGGTTACTGTTCATCTGCATAAAAAATATTAATTTTTTAAAAACACAATAAAATGTAGAAAATAAATGACATGGAGATTTTTACGTGGTTCAGATTAATCAATCCTACATCTACGAAGCCACGCCCAGATGAAAAATAATTCACTAAGTTGAGATGTTACAACCTATGGATTGACCAAACTTAAGACTCTCACTTACAGTTTAACAACATACAATTTACTCAACCTTAGAATGAATATGCTTCTCTTGAATAATTGCTACCCCTCTTGATCCACGATCCTCAAGGCACTTCACAAAGTGATCAATAGCAATTCTTCAATGTCTAGTGATCCAAAATCCACATTGACTCTCCATGGAGATGAAAAGAAGACAATAAAACAAATCAACACAATATTATGCACCAAATCTGGATTCTCTAGGGAGGAGGCCGAATTTCGCTTCTCTGCTTTATACTCTGTGTTGTGCGATCAAACTTAATTGTGAAATACCTCTCTTTATAAAGGCACTAGGGTTTCACCAAAATAACAAGTTTTAAAAGACTTGGATTCTTTCCAAATAAGAGTTTCTTTCCTCTTATAATTCCCATGAATCTGAATATGATTAAATATGATCTTCTTGCCTTACTTGTCTTCTAAGAAATATCTAGAGCATTTAATGACTTCCTGTTTGAACCAACTTCTTGTTCTAAATAGATCTCATGCTTCAATTATAGAATCCCACCATTAATTGACTTCCTAAAATAAACATCTAATTAAATTAGAAAACAAATATTCCTAATAAATTGGAATCTCACTAAATTAGGCAATTAATAAATTAATCCCTATTACAAGATAAGCAATAAATAAACTTCCAATTTAACTAGACTTATCATAAAATACCAACTCTATAAATAATGGACTTAACAATCTCCCCCTTTAGCATACTTGTGGCAAAAGCAATCCAACACAAGTCTTCCATGAACTTTGGCGCTAAGATATGAACCTGGACAAGTGTAAACAACAACAAGGAACTAGCCAAAATAATTGACAATTAGCATGTTAGTTCATGAAAATAAACCAAGGTAAGAATTAAAATAAAATGCTAATTTTATTGATCAATAAATGGAAAGACAACATTAAGCAGAAAATTAAGAGCAATAAAAATATAAACTCCCCCTAAGAACTAGAATCCAAAAATTAAAAATTCTTGAATAAAATATCTCCCTAGAATGGAAAATACTACTCCCCCTAACTCATTGCATTGAACAATTGAAGACTTGAAACAAATTACTCCCCCTCTTTTGTCAAAAGATTACAAAAGGGAAGTAGTTTTGCATGCAATTTGGCCAAGCCAAACGAGTAGAAAGATTAGCAATATCTTGCCCTTGTTTCAAAATGGTGGCCTCAAGATGGACAAGATTAGGAGCAAAAGAGGCAGATGGAGGAGAAGAGCGATCAAAGGTGGCAACAAAAGTAGGAAGATCACGAAGAGTACTAGGAGGAGCTCCACTGGTGACGGCACGTGAGGGTGTGTGTGGCGGTGGCTGGTGGTCGATAATGGCAGCATGAACAATGGCGACATTGGTGGTGATCCTAGGGTCAAAGGAGGAAGGGCCAGAGTGAAAACTATCTTCACTAGGATCACTTTCCATGGAGTCGCTGTCACTTGAATGCATGGATTCTTCAGGAGGTATTTGTCCAAATTTGGGATCAAAATCCTCATCATCATCAAGTATATGAATCTTATGAGACCGTCCACAACCAGAACAAAGGTAAGGTGTAAGAGTGGGACGACGCTTGGGATTAGAGTGAGCATGAGAGCTCTCACCAGTGTTAAGCTTAGAAGCCATGGAAGAGGAATATTAAGAACAAGGGAAAAAAAAATTTAAACAAGAAGAACGAAAAAAATCTGGACCAGCCAAAAGAAAGGAGAAAGAAGCCACAAATTGGAATGCAGAACAAGGATCTAAGGGTTGCTTTATATAGAAGAACTTGACTTGTTCAAGTAAGGTTTGGAAATCCAACTAACATAAGAAAAACATTAATAAAGCGGATTGTATTCCAATTTAATGCACTAACCATCATAGATTTCATTCCAGATCAGTAATTAAACATAAACCGACTCAAACAAGTCAGAAACAAAGAGGAAAATATCAAAACGAAATCCCATGCAGGATACTTTACGAAACAGACATACAGTGCAGAGCAGAGAACTTCAAAATTAAACTGGGAATGAATGAGACAGAATCAGAATGAAATATATATACCATTGGAAAGCTTATTGAATCAGATTTTTACAGGATTTTACAGAATCAAATTTGGAGTTCTATAGACAAAGTTATGACCAAAAGATCGCAACATGCTCAGTTGTGACAGGAAAAGCTTGTCAATGCACTTTTAAAAAAATTGAGTTATGCTTAAAAAAAATGTGTCTCTTAAGACTTAAAAGCGTATCATTATGTAAGAACATGACAATGCACATGCAACATGAATTTTTTTTTTGTTTTAAAAAAATGCATTAATAATGAAATTGAACAAAAAAATATTTGAGAATTTTTCACAACAAGCATTAATTCATGTAATCAAGATTCTAATTTCCTCAATTAAGTAAAGATTAAAGAAATCTAAGCTTGTGTGTGCAAACAACTCAATCTAAACTTTTTTCCCAAAAATTCATCAATTTTCACAGTCAAAGTCTTAAATATAAAACATAGAGTTTGTCAAACTAACCTTATCATCTTGATCTCCAATTTTTGACCATTTCAATTGACAGACCTTTTTTTTTTTGTGTGCTTGCAAAGCCTTTTATTTATTTTTTTTTAAATTTACGGTCAGGAGCTTTCACTCTACCCCTTCAGGTAGCCTTCTTCTCATGATAGTTTGTCCTCTATCATATTTGTGATACGCAGACTCAGATTACTCAAGGATAGCTTCACTCTTAAGAGTTATAGGTAGTTATTTCTGACCATAGTGTCTGCATATATTTGAGGTCTTATAACAAGATAAGAATCAAGGCAAACAATCATAACTTAAGTTAAATATTCTCAACAAAGACCATGTCAATATCAAAACCTTGAGTTAAAGTAGAGGCTGAATTGTCATTCCTGTGCTTTTGAAGAAAGGTTAAATAACTCTAATCAAAACTTATTCAAGACTTTCAAATCTTTAAAAACATGAAAATTTGCTTGTCGTCAAGAAAATGGAACACAAAAACAATGATTTAAAATTGAAATTTATAAATGCATGACCTATATCTAATGCACAAATGCATGAAAAAAAAACTAAAGAAAAACATTTGAACTTACATGGAACACACACCTAAAGCTTTCCTTAAAGATTCAAATCGTTTGGAGTCTAAAGCTTTTGTGCAAATATCTGCAAGTTGTTTTTTTATATCAATGTATTCTAAGGGCACGGTCTTGCTCTCAACTAAATCCCTAATGAAGTGATGACGAATATCAATATGCTTAGTTCTACAGTGTTGAACATGATTTTTAGAAATATTGATAGCACTCGTGTTATCACAAAACATAGTCAAAGTATCCTGAACCATACCATAATCTGCAAGCATTTGTATCATCCAGACCAATTGGGTGCAACAACTTCCAGCTGCAATATATTCAGCTTCAGCCGTGGAAAAAGAAATTGAACTCTGTTTCTTACTATGCCACGATACTAAGTTATTTCCAAGATAAAAACATCCTCCAGTTGTGCTTTTTCTATCATCAATATTGCCAGCCCAATCTGCATCACTATATCCTGCAAGACTTGAATTAGTGTCATTAGTGTACCAAATTCCATCATTAACTATTCCACTAACAAAACGAATGATTCGTTTGACAGCAGCTAAGTGTGATTCCTTTGGATTTGCTTGGTACCTAGCGCATACACCAATACTGAAACATATATCTAGTCTACTTGCAGTCAAATAAAGTAAGCTACCAATCATGCTTCTGTAAAGACTAGGATCAACACTAGAACCACTATGATCAACAGTTAACTTGGCATTAGTGCTCATAGGGGTTCTCAAGTGTTTTGCAGAATCTAAACCAAACCTCTTGACTAAACTCTTTACATACTTACTTTGATTAACAAAAATTTCATTCTCCATTTGTTTCACTTGCAAACCCAAAAAATAAGTTAATTCTCCCACCATGCTCATCTCAAATTCCTTTTTCATTTGACTTACGAATTCATGCACATGATAAGAAGAAGTAGAACCAAACACTATATCATTAACATATATTTGAACAACTAAAATCCTTGAATTAAGTTGCTTAATAAATAATGTTTTATCTACTCCCTCTCGCTTATAGCCATTTTCAAGCAACAAATTGGTCAACCTTTCATACCAAGCTCGGGGAGCTTGCTTTAAACCATACAAAGTCTTTTTTAATTTAAAAACATGGTTTGGGAAATAGGGGGTCTTCAAAACTTTTGAATTGTTCGACATAGGCTTCTTCGTTTAAGATGCCATTAAAAAATGCACTATTAACATCCATTTGAAATAATTTAAAGCCTATTAAACAAACAACTAGAAAAAGCAAACGAATAGATTCTAGTATAGCAACAGATGCAAAGGTTTTATCAAAGTCAACCCATGCATACCAAGAGAAATCATCTACACACACAAATGCGTACCTTTTTCTAGCCAAACTTTCAACTTGCATTGGTCCCATAAGATCCATATGAAGTAGTTGTAGCACCTTTGATGTTGCTTTATCCTGAATGGCTTTATGCGAGCCCTTTGTTGTTTTCCAGATTGACATGAGCTACATATTCCAGGTTGTTTCTTTTTAAGCATTGGAACTCCTTTTACAGCACATGTTTTCACAATTCTAGCTAGTAATTTGTAGTTCAAGTGACCCAACTTTTGATGCCACAATTCTGTGTCATCAAGAGTGGTCTTATGACAGACAATTGAACTAGTCAATTTATAACGATGATTAGATGATCGATGTCCTTCCAAAAATGCAATTTCCATCAACATCAAGAACGCGGCATTTGTTCCTGTCAAAATTGACAAATAAGTTTTGATCACAAATTTGACTAATACTGAGTAAATTTGTTTTGAGATCCTCCACATGCAGAACATTGTCAAGTTTTGGAAACCCTTCCACATTCAAAGTTCCCTTTCTAAGCACTCGACTTTTCACACCATCAGCAAATGTTACATTTTCTCGATCAAGTTTTTGATAATTGTTCAAGGCATTTCTATCACCTGTCATATGTCTAGAACAACCACTATCAAAATACCAAAAATCAGTAGTGTAAGTTCTCAAGGAAATAAAGGAAATATAAGCTTTATAATCAGTCTTCCTTATCCAAGTAGTTCTAAGTTTATTTTCACTTGGCTCAACCTTAGGTCTAGGTGTCATCCTAGGTTTTACATGAGTATAATTAAAGAACATAGCCTTTTTCATATATTTAATGAGCTTGAAACAATTAGGTCTTACATTTCCTTTCATATGAAAAAAATGACAAGTGGGAATAAATTTGTTGTTCTTACCTTAATGAACTGGTGAGAAGGTGCAACAGCTTTGCCTTTTTGAAGATATGGAAGTTTAACTATAGGTGGAGAAGTTGTTTGTGAAGAAGCTTTAACAAACACACCTTGAGAATTCGAGTCTTTACCATGTTGATATCTAAGACCATGATGATCTAAGCTAGATTTGCCAAGGGACAAGATATGGTATAACATCTGAGTTCCAGAACTCATCATCTTAAGTGACTTTTTAGTATTCTCTAATTCTGTCGTCATTGCAAGCAATTGGTTATCTTTGTCAGTAAGTAAAGACTTGTAATGAATTACCTCACTCTCAAGTTTCGCCTTATCATCTAAAAGATTGGATACTTGAGTCATCAATGTCACATTCTCATTGTAGACTTCTTCCCATTTAGCGAACATCATCTTATAGCTTTCATGAAATGCTTTCTTGTCATTTATATCAATGTCACTGACGTTGCTATCTGAATCATTATTTTGGTTAATATGTTGCACAATTGTGTCAAGACGGGAATCAGTGTCTTCCTTGCAAGGAGCTAAGTGCGAGGATTCAGATGTGGATGCATCTATGATGTTTGATTCATGTTTACTGCTATCATTATGCACAATAAGTCCTCCAACAAGATCTTATCCATCAATGCTATCATTTGAATCATCATCACTCCAAGTGGATTGCATTGCTTTCTTTTTCATTAAAGTGTTAGCACATGGTGCTTGTATGTGCCCTATGCCTCCACATTCTCTGCATTGAATACCCTTAAGCTTATTAAGATCAAACAATTTAAAATTAGGGTTAGAAGAACCTTCTTGAGTTGTTGGAGCCACTGATGTAGAGGTCTTCCTCGATTTGTTGAAGTTCTTCTTTTTTCAACATTTTCTTGAAATTATTTGCAATGAGTGCAAGATAATTATTAACGCACACATATGGTGAAATACAAGTGTGCAACCCAAGAGGGGGGGTGAATTGATATTTTAAAAATTATCCTAACAAAGCCACACAACAATCTAATCTAACGCCTTAATAAATTCGAAAGCAATAAGTTCAATAAGAGCACCATAACAAATGAGTAAGAGAGAAGAGAAACAAACACATCAATTTTTATGTGGCTCGGCAATCCCCGCCTACGTCCACGTCTCCAAGCGATCCGACCTTGAGGATTTCACTATCCAAGCCTTTCAAGACTTCAAACGATTACAATTGACTTCAAGATGTTAATGAATCTTTACAACAAAGAGATTATCTCCCAATCTCTTCACTCAAGTATCTCACACACTCAAACACTCACAATTAAGATGAAGAAATGAAAGTTACAACCAAAACTCTCTTAAAGAGTAGATGTACAAATTGAAGAACAACAATAATTCAATGAATAATGACTTGCGAATTGAGAGCTCAAGATATGTTGTGTGCTTTTTGTTTTTGCTTGTTGGAGAGCTTGAAAATGAATTGGATTTGAGTTTTTATAGTTTGAGCTAAAAAACTAGCCGTTATGCAGATTTTGGTGATAACCGACTTACCATTTATGGACATCCAGTTAGCCGCTTAATATTACCGTTAAAGCCAAAATTTAAATTTTTGAACATCCGGTATGTCACTCGTGAAATCTGAATAGCCGTTTAAGTTCTAGAAACTTTTTGCCCAAATTCGGTCTACCGTTTGTCAGGATCTGGATAGCCGCTTGCTATAGTAACTGCTATAGTAAACTATTTTCTAAAATTATAGTTTGACCTTAAAACTTTATAAAACTATATTATGGCCCAAAACGTTATTAAAGTTTTCAAATAGGTCCAATTTTAGAATTTATAAATAATACTTTGTCAATCCCAAAACTTTCTAAAATTATGATATCACCCAAAATATGTGAAATTATAGAATGACCCAAAATATTTAAATATTTTCAAATAAGTCCAAATCCGAAATTCAAAACAATATTTATTAAAATCAAAGATTGTAAAATTCTTTCATTTTAGTTCACAACTTGAAAAATAACTTAACTCCATAAAAAAACATTTTCTTATTATAAAAGCACAATACATAAATCTTTATTTAATCAACACATGTGGTTTGTTATCATCAAATCAATATCTATAACCATATAGGCTAACATATGGATCATCCTTCTCACTTGGTTTGGCAACGGGACCTGTGTTTTAGCTTGCAAACTAATACCTTTTTCTTCTTTAAAATTCAAATTCAAGTATTTAGTTTTATAAACCATCAATTTTCCTATAAGTGAACCCCTAGTCATAGCAGACATATCAGCATATTCTTCAATGGCCAAAATTTTAGGATGATATCTAGGATGGACATATCTTAAGATTTTTCTGTAAATTTCTTCCTCATAAATAGGTTGTCCAAGAGCAAAAAAATCATTAACCATAGCAAGAATTCTAGAATTAAATTAAGATATAGTTTCATGTTCATGCATTTTCAGATTTTCAAAATTAGATGGAAGTTTTTGAAGTTTAGAACGTTTTACTATATTGTCGCCTTCAAAGGTACTCTGGAGTATATCCCAAGCAGCTTTGGATGTCTTGCATGCAGAAATTAGTTGGTGCTGAAACACATTAACTCCATTCACAATGGCATTAAGTCCTTTTACATTATATCCGGATGCATCAAGTTCATCATTAGTCCATTCTCTGACTGGCTTGGGAGATGCTACACCATCTTCATCAATTTTGATAGGTGGAGTATATCCTGTGAGTACGCATTGCCAAACTCTTTCATCAATAGCTGTCAGATAAATTTCCATTATTTGCTTCCAATAAGCATAATTCGTCCCATCTAATACAGGTGGACGAGCCAAAGAGCCTCCATCTCTTTGCAAACTCATACCTACAAAATAGATCTAGGTTCCAAGAATCTCACCAAATAGTTAATGTCCCGCTCTAATACCAATTGAAAGGAATTTAGATTTATCGAAAATAGATGTAGGCAATTAAAAACTAAAAAATTAATTTTTTCGGAAGTACTATTCACAACTGTTCATCCACATAAAAAACATTAATTTTCCAAAAACACAATAAAATGCAGAAAATAAATGACATGGAGATTTTTACGTGGTTCAGATTAATCAATTCTACATCCACGAGGCCACGCCTAGATGAAAAGCAATTCACTAAGTTGAGATGTTACAACCTATATATTAACCAAACTTAAGACTCTCACTTATAGTTTATCACCATACAGTTTACTTAACCTTAGAATGAATCTGCTTCTCTTGAATAATTGCTACCCCTCTTGATCCATGATCCTCAAGGCACTTCGCAAAGTGATCAATAACAATTCTTCAATTCTTCAATGTCTAGTGATCCAAAATCCACATAGACTCTCCACAGAGATGAAAAGAAGATAAGAAAACAAATCAACACAACATTATGCACCAAATCCGGATTCTTTAGGGAGGAGGCTGAATTTTGCTTCTCTACTTTATGCTCTGTGTTGTATGGTCAAACTTCAATTGTAAAATACCTCTCTTTATAAAGGCACTAGGGTTTCACCAAAATAGCAAATCTTAAAAGACTTGAATTCTTTCCAAATAAGAGTTTATTTCCTCTTATAATTCCCATGAATCTTAATAGGATTAAATATGATCTTCTTGCCTTACTTGTCTCCTAAGAAATATCTAGAGCATTTAATGACTTCCTGTTTGAACCAACTTCTTGCTTTAAATAGATCTAATGTGCCAATTATAGAATCCCACCATTAATTGACTTGCTAAAATAGATATCTAATTAAATTAGGAAACAAATATTCCTAATAAATTGGAATCTCACTAAATTAGGGAATTAATAAATTAATCCATATTACAATATATGCAATAAATAAACTTTCAATTTAACTAGACTTGCCATAAAATGCCAACTCTATAAATAATGGACTTAACACTGTGACTTAAAAGTTATAAGTATCGGTAAAAAAAACTGTAGTTATGAATTAAATATTATTAGTGCATGTAAATATAATCCTTAAATAATAATTTTGACAAAATAAAAGATATTTAGGTTTTTTGGTCATAAATTGTGCAATAAAATTAACTTATCTTCCAAAGCACAGCAACTATTGTTTATCTAATACTTCAATGGCTTAACTTAGAAGATACAGCTACCTAACTAAGGGCTATAAAGTCGCACTAAAAAGGAGTTTTGAATGACAAACCCTTTTTATTATGACTTGACACACGATTTGCAGGCTTGGAAACATTGGAGTGATGGAACACCTTTGCAGTGATTCGTTCTCAAGGAATGAAGTGATTAGATGCATGCATATGCGCTTATTACGTGTCCGGAAAGATCCAGCTGATAGGCCATTAATGGCGACAATAGTTCTTGTGCTCGATAGTTACTCTATCATACTTCCAGTGCCCCAGCAGCCTGTATTTTTCATTGGTAGTTGAACGGAGGGGAGCTAGCCAGCAAAAAAAATTTGAGTGCTCTAATAAATCGATGAGCAAGTCGATGCCATGGTCTGTTGATGAAACATCAATTACTGAAGTATATCCTTGTTAACTGGTAACCATGTGTCTGTCGAAACATGCATTTGTTAGTAAATGATTAACTAAAACAATGAAATTGAGAAGAAAATGATTCTTTATTATTGAGGAAGCACTGTATTATAAGGCTATAGTGCCTACAATTTATAGTGCAAGCTAATGATTCTGCAATGAATATAAATTGGAAATAGTCAATCTAACTAATCAAACTAGAATCTTCCACAATTGCAAGACAAGGCAGGGTCTTGATATCCCTTGTTAAAAATTTGGGGATATACATGATCATTTTCTCAAACCTGACAGGTGTAAATGCCTTTTTCCCAATAATTTATGAACAAATTGTAATAACAAATTTTAAGTCATTTAGTATATAAATTATGTAACACTTATATAAGTGAATGTGCATTTTTACTCAAATTAGTTTAATTTAATATAAAATTGTAACTATCATGTATAAAGTAACAATCATAAATTAATAAAATAAAATAAAACATTGTTTAATGTTAATATTTGCCCTAAAAATACGTTTTTCTAGTTACAATGTTAATTTGGTTCAAATCTTATTATAATGACTAAATTCTATTTAGAGCTCGTTTGAGATTGCTTTTGAGAGACTAAAAAGTGCTTAAAAAAGCTAAAAGTTAATTTTGTGTTTAGTTAATTTTTTTAGAAATTATTTTTAGCAAAATCACCTCATCTTACAGTAGATTTTGAAAAACAGGAAAAAGTAACTTTTCAAAATATGATTTTGAGAATCACTTTTATACTTAATATAATCCTATATATATCTTCATATATATAATGAAAATATAATATTATCCTTTTTAAAATAAATCGTTAACTTTAAAGAGAATATTATTATTGTCAATTATATTGAGATAACAAAATAAAAATAAAATTAATAATATAAAATATTTATTTTATTTATCAGTTATTATTTATACACAATTAAAAATATTTTATATGCATGTTTATAAATGTATAAATAAATTTTATTTAATATTGTATCCAATTTACTTATTTAAATTCTTACAATATTTTAATAGTAAAATTTATCAAACATAAACGACTGCTTTTAAAACTCACAGCGCTTTTAAAAACAAATTTTTTTAAACATTTAATTGATTCTCTCCACAACTAATTATTTCTACAACACAACTAATAATAATTATTTTAAAAGTTACAATATTACCAAACTGGCCCTTAGTCACAACGATAATAGCTAGCAATGATTAATATTGACAACATCAGTAATAATTTTAATGTTACAAAATCATTTAATCAGAATACAAAGTACGATAGAAAATCAAAATATTAGCATTACACATATAAGCTTCTGTTGGGTGAATTCTATTGCTATAGGTGTCAATGTGCAAGTGTACACAACATTGCAATTTCACGCTAAAATAAAATAATCAATGAAACTAATAAACTAATGAAATTAAAAATGAAATAAACACAATGTGATAAAGAAAAATCTTAAATCAAACACGAGAATAAACGCAATGGGAAATGAGTAGTTGAGTGATTAAACTCACTTAATGGTATTAACAATTTTTCCAAATAAGATTCTGTTACTATAGCATCAACGACAGCACTGGGCAGAATCCCTCATGAAACCTCAACTGTCGCATGTTGGATATCTTATATCTAAGTGCAACCTAACAATGACAAGTTGTTACACTAACATTAGATATAACATTATGCGCTCTTGGTTCCAATTGTCCTACAATGTGAATTCCTATGTCTAGCTCTTCACTAATTTTAGATCAAGTATGGCCTTATTCAAATCGAGATTAACTCAACTTGGGAACTCAACCTAAAACCATGTATTTTCTCAATTTGTTCTACTAAGTCAGACCTTTTTTAGGCTCCTTCTTAGTTTGTATCCTCGAAATGGGTGGTTAGCTGAAATAGGAATTGCAATAAGTAAAATCAAGACAAAATACTCCAACAGATTCAGAGCAACACACATATACCAGTCAATTAACCATTAAACTTGTTTATTACTCAACCACAACAAAGTTTAGTTCATGATTTGTGATAAAACAGTAACAAGAATCATTTTAGCCATCAAATATATTCCTATAAATATATAAAAATAAAGATGAGAAAGTGAAGCTCACTTGATCTTGCGATGTCTCTTTCTTTTTCTCCTTGAATCATTTGTTGCAGCCCTCAAATCTCTCTTATTCTCAGTTTTCTTTTTGTTTTTCTCTCTTATTTTTCCTTAATGACGACTCTCCCTTTTTCTTTTCATGCGTACTCTTTTTATAATTTGGAAGTAGGGCACCCAAAAGCATGTGACTGCGTATCTTCTATTTTTGGAAACTTTGGATCACAATCTTTCAATAAACATGTGCGAAAGTTCGTCTACAGTTGCTACAAGATTGCTGCAGCAACGGCTACAACATCTTCACTATTCCAGACTTATTTTATTTCCTTTGCAGCCAAGTTATATTGTCATCTCTGCAAGCCTGCTGCAGCTTTCCATGTATAAAATTTGAGCTTTTTGGTCCCCTACAATCATGCACATAATTATAATTCAAAGTATTCTAAACACAACTAATTTTTTAAAAGAAACTTAAATAGATGCTCATACAAAATGTAACTAAAAATGCAATAAAAACACATCATTAACTCTTTAAGTAATATTGGTTTGAGTCTAAAAGAGTAATGATAACTCTCATTTCATAGAGCTATCACACCCCCAAACTTAAACCATTACTTGTCCTCAAGTAATGACAACAACACTAGCACTTCAATCACACAATCATGCAACAAACAACTTAGTCCTGTCATCTAACTTGCTCGAATTTATCAACCCTCATATTTCATTCTTAAACTTGCAAAATTACCATAAGCAGTTTCAGTTCTAGACTTGGGTCTTATTCTGTCCAAAGTGTGTGTATGGCACTTTGATCAAGTTCCACAGGTGTTGCAGCATTACACAGGCATCAAATATAACTCGAAGATAAAACACAAATACATTCATATCTGGGGGAACATGGGTCAACAATAAGTTCAAACCGTGCTAAAGAATTTTTTTTTTCAGTTTCATACTCTTCATTGTAACATTGATTTTTTATGAAAATGTCTATCACTTGTAATGATGACATCCAATTACTTCACCAATGTACATATCAGAGTTACTGCAGTAATAACATTTAAGATATTAGAACATAATCTTATCTTTGGACACCTTTGACTCAAGGCTAAACATGAGGCTCATGAACAGACTTGGCTACTCAATATCTTAGATATAAGACCTATCTTCCTTTTTTTTTTTTAAATCATATCAATTGCTACGACAATACTCATAACTCTCGCTGCTTTTTTACTCAAGTCTACATATGGGGTACATACTCAACCTTGGTTACTCAGCAGCTAAGTCATTGGAGAATTTTATTTCATATCTAGTACATTTTTTGAATTTTCAAGTTCCCCCCAAACTTGAGATATTTTTGACCTTGTTACTCTACTTAGTTTTGTTACAACATACTCATAAAAATCAACCAAAGCCTAAGTGTTAAGACAGAGTTTCAACCTTCATTTATAAATTGTCCCTACTTTGCAGTCATTTATGCTACATTTCAACACTCAATTCATCCTCATTGGGTTTTCTAATCCAAATACAAATGCTAGGTACACAGAGCTATACACACAATTACACACATTCACAAAAACATTCATAACACTTGAATTTTTTTTAGTGACATTAAATAACTAACATTAAATTCCATAAGACAACACACATTCACTCAACACAAACATATTTCAAAATGACATAATCCCCTCCAAACTCAAGAGGTATTGTGTCCTCACATACACACAAAATAAATAAAAAACACACATGTACACACTTAAAATAAAGAAATGCAACATTAACAAGATAAAGAAAGAAAAGTTTTAGAAATAGCAAACTAAACTAGGCTGGTGGGGGTATTTCCCTATTGTTGGAAGTTATGTTGCAGCACATGTTGTAAGGGTTCACTTCTTCTTTGATCCACTTCTCAGTTGTTCATTTGGCAAACTAAGTGGTGCATCAACTGGCTATTTCTTTTTTTGGCTCTTGGTTGGACTGATTGGAAGGGTTCCGGCAGCTTCTGTGACTTTGGGTAGAGTTGTCTTTGGTTTTTTTTTATTCTAGTTCTTTTGGTGCTCGCATTGCTGCAGCACCTCCAGAAAGATTGTGCCCTTTTTCTTTTGTTGGATGCCTGAGAGTTGATACAAGAGACTTTGAGGGAGTTTTCTTTGCAATAGCTGGTGGAGGAATTGTTGTGGCTAGTTGCTTGGCAGTGATGCTTACAATGATTTCTCTCAAACTCCTCTTGGCTTTTGCTGTCCTTGTGGCCCTATTGATGACCTCTTCAATTGCTGCATCAACATCCTCTTCTCACTCTAAATCCATCTCCTCATTGATCAAGATTTTCTCTTTACCCTTACTCTTGGGAGTCACAATTGGTGGTTTCTCTTCATTTTCCTCTTCTTCTTATTCGTCTTCACTTTCGTCTTCTCCTTCTGCATCTTTAACCTCCCCTTGCTCCTACTGCTGCTCTTCTGTTGACTCTCTTTCACTCTCTACTTCTTCACTTTTTTTTGCTGGAGCAATCTCTTCTACTCACTGAAAATTAAATTGCTGCAGTAGTGACTCAGGGAAATTTGCATATTTGTTCTTCATATATCGTGCAAATTGATACTTCTATACTTCAAGATTCACTAAGTCTAAAACCACTGATTTTCTTCCTTTTGCGCTTGGACACATGCATTAATGCTTTCACTAAGTTCTTGCATCATTGTCTCAAACCCTGTGGCTTGCTCTCCTTTAGCTACAGTAGGGTGTACTGTGGTTGCTACATCAGTAGATTCCACAACAATCCTTTCGATTGTCCTAGCTGTGATAGCCCCCTCATTCTTCACTCTTTCATCACTTGCCTCAAACTTTACCCCAAAGGCCTCATAAATGCCTATGATTAGTGAAGGAAATAGAAAGACAACAGATTTTTGCTTCCTAGTTGTAAACTCTCTAATTTCTTTCTTAATGATCTTTCCAACATCGATGGCCAAACCCTTGACTATAGCATAAAGAAGTATGAGTCGATCTTGGGAAATAGTGGTAGTGTGGGTGGTTGGCATCAATCTAGATTTCAAGAATTTAATCAAAACCTTAGCAATAAGTTTCAAATCTATCATATTGACCACTTTACCCTCTTCATTCATCCAATCACTACCTTGAATAGTCAAGGTCTTAAAAACCTCTCCACACTTCTTTATAGTGATGTTCTTAGCAAATTTAGTGTACTCACAATCAATCACACTAGGCAAGTCATAAAAAGTATTAATAACTCGAGAGTCTAAAGGTATTTGCATTTGCCTCACAATGATGTTGCGTTGGTCTTACTTTAACATGTTGGAATAGAACTCCTTAACGACTAGGATAACGAGGTCTTGGGGGTGAGCAAAAAATTTCAGCCATCATTTTTGTGCTATAGCAGTATGGATGTTCATCATCCCCGTTGGTTGTTTTGGAAAGTGAAAACCTTTTGCTTCCAATATTTTCTGAGTCTCCATAATGTAATGTCTTCAAATTTTGCCTCGGCTTTATAACTATAGAAATGCTTAGAATCCTTCAATTTGCCAGCACGTGCTTTAATATTTGGCATTGCTGTAGCAATTTAATTAGAGTTTTATTTTGGTAAAAAGAAAAGTAGAACGTGAAAAAGAATTGTAAAAATATTGAGATTTACAAATGTGGAGAGAAACAGTTATAGTGAAATTGAAATAGGCAAAGTAAATCCCAAATTTATAATAAACAAAAAGTGGAAAGAGAAGGGTAATTAATCGGATAATCTTGGAAATATATTTAAAGTGAAAAAAATTTGAGAACTTTGAAATAAATAAGTATTATGTTAAAATTCTAAAGATGACCTCTTTGAAAAATTTTATAAAGTTTTGGGTCATATTATAATTTAAAAAGTTTTAGGAATAACGAGTATTATTTAAAATTCTGAAATTGGATTTGTTTGCAAAGTTTTAAAACATTTTGAACCATAGTCAAATTATTAAAAATATAAGGCAAAACATAATTTTAGAAAATAGTGCTACTGTAGCAAAATTCAAATTGTAATGGTAACTTGCACTATACTTAGCGGTGAGTCAGGATAACATGCACTGTACTTAGAGGTGAGCCAACTAATTAAGAGGCTAGCCGCTTGCTTGTTGGAATTTGTCTATAACGGCTAGTTTTTGGGCTGAAACTATATAAATCCAAATCCAATTCATTTTTAAAAACTTTTGCAAGAAAAAACAAAAAGCATACAACATATATTGAGCTTCCATTTCACAAATCATCATATATTGAATCATCATTGTGCTATAATTTGTATATCCACTCTAAAAAAGAGTTTTTGTTGTAATCTTTATTTTCTCATCAAATTTGTAAGTGTATAAGTGTGAAAAACACTTGAGAGAATAGATCGAAAGATAATCTCTTTATTGTAAATGTTTATTGACACCTTAGAAGTCAATTGTCAAGAACTTGATGCCTTGAGAGGCTTGAATGGTGAAATCCTTAAGCTTGGTTGGCTTGGAGGTGTGGACATAGGCGGGGATTGCCGAACCACGTAAAAATCATTATGTTTGCTCTCTCTTCCCTTACTATTTTATTATTGTACTTTATTAAAATTATTTTTTTTGATTTCATTAAGGTAATATATTGAATTGTTATGTGGTTTGTTTAGCTTAAATTTTAAAATCTCAATTCACCCCCCTCTTGGGATGCATTACTAGTATTTCAATATTTAGTCCAGTGGCAAGCTCACAACAGTAAGAGTTCTACTTACACTCACAACTAGTAGAGAATATAAATTGTGGCAAATAGATATAAAAATTGTCTTCTATGCGAAGAATTAGATTAAAAGATCTATAAACCAACCAATAGGATTCGAGAATAAAACTCATCTGAAGTATATAAGCAAGCTAAGAAAGGCACTTTACGGTTTAAAGTAAGCACCAAGGGCAATGGTATGGTAAGATTGCTAAATTTCTAACTCAGAGTGGTTATTCAGTAGCATATGCAGTGAAGGAAAGTTAGTAATTATACTAGTGTACGTAGATGATTTGATTCTTACTGGTGGCGATGAAGAAGAGATTTAGTGAACAAGAGAAAACTTATCAGTTTGTTTTCATACGAAACACCTTGGTCAGCTTAAGCACTCCCTTGTTCTAGAAGTTGATCGAACAAAAGAGGGCATATTTCATTCATGAGAGCATGAACCCATGTTCTGTACTAGCTTTGTTAGTGCCAAAGAAGGATGCAAGTTGGCAAATGTGTGTAGACAGTAGATGAATTAACCACATTACGGTGAAGTATCGATTTCTCATTCCAACCTTTCGAGATTTGTTGGACCAATTGGATGGTGCTCGGGTTTTCCCAAAGAAAGAGTTGCGCAATGGAAATCATTAGATCATAATTCGACCTAGTGATGAGTGGAAGACGACATTCAAGACAAAAGAAGGGTTGTATGAGTGGTTTGTGATGTCGTTCGGATTATCGAATGCCCTTAGTACTTTTATGTGCTTGATGAATCAGGTTTTGAAACCATCTTCCTACAAACGAAAATTTTTTTGTGGTGTATTTTAATGATATCTTGGTTTGTTGTGGTGTATTTTTCACTTGACCAAGGCAAATGCAAAATTCGATCACGGTATGAAGCATATTTTGCGATCTGAGTTTATATCTCTTAGTTATTGTTTGGTACAACAATGTACGAGATCAATTTCTAATTATACTTTTAAGTTTTAACAATTTTATGAGTATTCATATTATTGTGAACCTTAAGAGGATACAATTACAAGGTTTTTAAAGAGGTTAAGTTTTCATATTCAAAATAAGATGCATACATACACTATCTACAATTTACAACATCTAATTTATTTAGCCACACAAATCGAGTTGCAAATTGAAACACAATATTAAAGAAACTTAGATGATGTGATCAAAAGACTTGATGAAATTAAAGATTTAATCAAGCAATGGCATGTTTCTATGAAAGTGCCTAAAGTCATACCAATGAGTTCACTTATAGTTGAGGAAGAAGACTCGTATGAAATACTAGAAGAAAAGACAGGTATTGAAAATGAAGAAATTATTGATCTATCTGAGATTTTTAAAGAAGAGGTACAACCAACTCTTGATTTGAATATTGAGCCCAATAACGTGATCGAGTGTGCATAGCAAAATCAAGTTGTAGAGACTCCAACAATGATTGATATAATTATGCCTATCCATGTCGAAGACAATAAAGTTATTCTTGAAGAAGGTTTGGCTACAAAGATAAAGTTCATTGGCGAAAACATTGAGCAAGATTTGGTAAAAAACTTGAGAGGCTTGGGATTGATTCGTTTGTATAGGACTTCACCTTTCGCTAAGTGACTAGTAAGACCAAGAAGAAGATGAAGAATAGTGAATTTCGAGTTTCAAGCACGATTGAGGAGTAAGGCTACAAGTTCGAGCTTCAAGACGCATTAATGCTCCACTAGAAGTTCTATCCTCCAGATAAACTTGAGGGCGAGTTTTCCTTTAAGAGGGGGGGAATGATGTAGGAGGTTATTTTAGGATTCTAGAATTTTTATTATTTTAGGACTTTTTATTTTACTTAAAGTCAATTATGGCATGTATCTTAGTCTTTTATTACTATTATAATTATGATTTAGTTTCTCTTTTAAAATTAACTTAATTAGGGAAGTAGGTCTCCTCTATTATAAATAGAGAGGTCTTGTTATTGTTTTCATAATTTCAGCTTCAATTATTCAATAAAATCCCCTTTTATAATTCCTTCTAGGATTGTCTATTAAAAATCTCTCTTATAGAGTCATTTGGATTAGAGCGTCATCTAATCTTGCTTAATGCGTTATTAAAAAATATTATCTAGTTGTTTGGATTAGAAAAAGATCCAATCACGCTTCGATTAGAGCGTAAGCTAATCGCGTTGGCTTTGTCCATTACTAGAACAATATCTAGTTTCTCTACCCTATCAATTCCGCTTCCACTATATCGTTGCGCCAGAAGAAGAACAACTTTCATCAAATATCTAGTGTTGGAAATCTTTTGAGCTATGTGAGCATAAATAAGATTTTATATATATTAACATTTTCCGATATACATATACATACATATAGTATATATGTATATATGTGTGCGCGTGCGCACATACACACAGTATGTATATGTCTATGTATGTGTGTGTGTGTGTGTGTGTGTGTGTGTGTGTGTGTGTGTGTGTGTGTATCACACACAACTAAACTAGTAATATGCTATATTTGTTATTGAGGTGCTGTAGTTTTAAAACTGTAACTGTGGAGAAAAAAATATCGCTATAAAATAAATATTATTAGTGAATGTAAATATGATTTTTAAATAATATTTTAATAAAATAATAAAAATACTTTAGGTTTTTCATCATAAATTATGTGATAAAAGTAACTTAACTTCTTAAGCTCAATAATTAGTCTTTACCTAACACTTAACTTAAAACAGCCTGCATTTTTCATTGGTAGTCGAACGGAGAGGAGGTAGCCAGCAAAAGAATTTGAGTGGTCTGATAAATCTACGAGCAAGTCGATGCCATCGTCTGTTGATGAAGCATCCATTACTGAAGTATATCCTCGTTAACTAGTAACGACGTATCCGTCTGTCGAAACAGGCATTTGTTAGTAAATGATGAACTAAAATAATGAAATTGAGAGAAAACTGATTCTTTATTATTGAGGAAGTACTGTACTACAAGTATAAGGCTATAGTGCCCGCAATTTATAGTGCAAGCAAATGATTCGGCAATGAATATAAACTGGAAATAATCAAGCAAACTAATGAAACTAGTGGCTTACACAATTGTAAGGCATGGCAGGGTATTTTATCTAATCTTAGAAGTGTACACGTCATTTTTTCAACAATTTATGAACGAATTGTATAATAAATTTTAAATCATTTAATATATAGATTAAGTAACACTTATATATGTGAATGTGCATTTTTACTAAAATTAATTTATTTTAATTTAAAATTGTAACTATCATGCATAAAATAACAATCACAAATAAAATAAAATAAAATAAAAAAACATTGTTTAATGTTAATAGTTGCACTAAAAATTTAGTTTTCTGGAAAAATTGTTAATTTGGTTCAAGTCTTATCATAATGACCTAATGCTATTTAATCATGATGATAATTTACAAATGATTAATATTGACAACATTAATAATAATTTTAATGTTACAAAATCATTTAATCAAAATATAAATTACGGTAGAAAATCAAAATATTAGCATTACACATATAAGCTTCCATTACAGATTTGAGACTTGAAATTAAGAGGAAAATGATTCTTTATTAATGAGGAAGCACTGCATTACAAGGCTATAGTGTCAGCAATTTATAGTGCAAGCTAATTATTCGGCAACGAATGTATTTTTGAAATAATCAAGCTAACTAATGAAACTAGAATATTCCACGATTGCAAGGCAAGGCAGGGCCTTGATATCCTTTCCTTAAAATTTGAGAGATTTATATAATCATTTTCTCAAACCTTAGAGATATAAATGTCTTTTTTCCAACAGTTTATGAACGAATTGTATGCCAAATGTTAAATAATTTAGTATATAAATTATGCAACACTTATATAAGTGCATGCGCATTTTTACTCAAATTAGTTTAGTTTAATATAAAATTATAACTACCATGTATAAAATATCAATCATAAATAAAAGAAAATAAAACAAAACATTGTTTAATGTTAATAGTTGCACTAAAAATATTTTTTTTTTGAGGTACATTGTTAATTCGGTTCAAATCTTATCATAATGAATAAATTCTATTTAGGGTCAGTTCAGGATTGCTTTTAGAAAACTCAAAAGTGATTTTAAAACGCTGAAAGTTAATTTTGGTATTTGGTAAATTCTTTTAAAAAACATATCTGGCAAAATCACTCATCACTATAGTATATTTTGAAAAGTAGAGGAGAACTTTTCAAATTTGATTGTGAGAATCACTTTGATACCTAATACAATTCTATGGATCCCTCTAAGTTACATGTAATGTAACTTACACCCACTCACATGAACAATGGGTGGTGTGGTGTAAGTTACATTACATGTAACTTAGCACTTGCCACAATTCTCTATATATCTTCATATATAATATAAGAATCTGAAATTATCATTATTAATTGAGAAATAGAATAATTAATTTTAAAGAGAATATTATTATTATTATCAATTATATTGAGATAGAAAAATAAAAAAATAAAAGTAATAATATAAAATATTTATTTTATTTATCATTTATTATATATACATAATTAAAAATATTTTAGATACATGTATATAAACGTGTAAATAAATTTTATTCAACATTATATCCAATTCAGTTATTTACATTCTTATAATAGTTTAACAGTAAGGTTTTCCATACATATACAATTGTTTTAAAACTCACAGTACTTTTAAAAATAAATTTTAATAAATGTTTAACTGATTTTCTTCACATCTAATTATTTTTACAGTACAGCTAACAACAATTATTTTAAAAAGTACAACATTACCAAACTAATTGTTAATCCCAATGATAACAGCTAGCAGTGATTAATATATATTGACAACATTAGTAATAATTTCAATGTTACAAAACATTTAATCGAAATACAAATTACAGTACAAAATCAAAATATTAGCATTACACATATAAGCTTCCATCATAGAATAATAGTTATATTATCTGTAATGTTTTGAAACGGGAAATTTTCCCTGGCAATGGATAGGGTTTAAGTGGTTTTGTCTCATGTCCTTATTTTATAATGTTAAATTTTGCTTATCTTAACCATGAAGTGGCACCATAACGCCACATGCGTAAATAATATTGTGTGATTAGCACAATAGATATTTTAGAAATTTTAAAATTTATTAATTTGTATAATTATATTTACATTTTTAAGCATGGACAAATCTTACTATACTAAATATATATTTATTTGTTTGTTTTGAATGCATTTGTAAGAGCCAAATAGGGACGGCAATGGGGATTGGGGAGGAGATGGGAAGGGGACTAGCATGTCCGTACTCATCCCCAATATTATGCATATGTCTCCATACCCTCTGTCTCCCCGTCAAAATTGCTTAAAGATATCCTCGACCCCTCCCCAAATACTAACAGTGGATTCTCAAAGGTCCCCGATCCCTAACAACCCCTGAATAACCGACACATTTTTAATTTATTAAAGTAAAAAATATAAATGAAAGTAAAGTTTGACAATATATCTTAGTGAAATTTGGATGTTATAGCTTTGTCTTTTGCTTTAGATTTTGTTTGATTCGATAAAAAAATTGATAATCTCTTTTTGAGAAAAAGCTAATCAAATAGTAATTCAGGACTAAAACTAGTTAACTAAGCTCGAAAGTTTCATAGTATATTTGTGTAAATATTTTGATATTTGTTATTTATACTAATACTTAATGTTTTATAATTTAAATTTTATAATTTATTCATTAATAATTCTAAAAAATAAAAATAAAAATAAAATTAATATAAGAAAATGGAGAATTGGTGCGGGGATGAGCATTCTAGCTCATCCTCGTCTTTTCCTTGAAAACGAAATTGGGTAGATAATCATCTTTGTCCCTTCTCCGAATAAGAAATTGAGTACAAAATCATCTTTTATCCTTCCCAAATGAGGAAAATCCCCAAGGGATCCCATCAATGTGGAGATTTTTACTATTCCTAGAGCAAAAACATAAAGAGTTGATTTAATGAAATGTTTCATTAACTTTTCTATGTCAAGGGGGCTAAAATGTTTGTAATCCTTTAACTTATTAGCAAGGACGTTATGTTTAGCCTAATTGAAAAAAGAAAAAAGAAAAAAGTATGTCAATATATTATAACTATGTCCACAATATTAGAAAGTTACAAAATGATACAGTAACAATTAATAATATTTTCACAATTTAATTGTTTATTTCCTTCAAAATCATAATTATTTTTTTCTTTTCATTAAATTAAATTATTCAAATATGTCATATTCTCTAAGACAAAAATAAAAAAGAATTTTATTAATTTTTTTAATGTACGATTTTCATAATTTATATTATATGTTTATTTGTTGTATACTTGTCATTCTTTCATTAATAATTGTCATTCTTTTATTAATATAAGTATTTTACTAAGAGTCTTGATATCATGTTATTTTTACTCCCTTGCATGAATTAACATTCACACAAATATTCAAATTTATAAATTAGTCCAAAGAAAAAACACCTGGATCGGCCCCCAGATTTAACTAAGATCAGAAGTGGGCGGCTCCAAAGATAATTTCCTATTTTCCATCCTCTCTTTCAACTTGATTAGCCTCCATTGTAGACTACAATTTGCAGTGGTAATATAATTCCCAGGAACAGTTAGAAACAATTAATTGGAATTGGAATGGTAAGAGGTCGTGCTTGACTTCACTATTGACTTTTGCGTACGCAAGTCTTCTCCGCTATGAAAATTCAACTTTTGCATCTTCACCATCCTTTTCAGCAAAGTACATTTGATCAAGGATCAATCTCATCGCAACAATCTCCATTTACCATGAATAATATTTAATAAAACAACTGACAAATTAATAAAAGCAATTAAAAAAAAAAAAAAAGATAGATGATTATACGTTATATTAGACGTACTAATAACTATATTCATTCCTAGGTTAGGTGAGCCTTGAGAGTTGAGAGTGAGAAATTGAGAATCCACCAAATGCCTGCCTTCAAATTGCTAATGGTCTTTTTGTTTCTGTGTTTTGTAAGCAATTTTCTGGGTTTCACAACTGCAGCTGACCCGAATTACCTTGCTCATTTTTGCCCAAATACAACAACTTTCACCAGAAACAGCACTTTCCAATCCAATCTCAATCTTTTCCTCTCTTCTCTGCCCACTAACGCCAACCGCAGCAATGGATTCTCCAGGGGTTTCTACAACGCCACAGCAGGCCAAACCTCTGACTCTGACAGAGTCTACGGCCTCTTCCTCTGCCGTGGCGATCTCGGAAGCACGGCCTGCCAAGACTGTGTCACTTTTGCCACCAAGAATGTAACTCAACGTTGCCCTGTTGAAAAACGAACCACAATATTGTTCGACGAATGCCTTTTACGTTACTCAAACCAATCTTTCTTTTCTAACAGCGACATGTCTTCCCAACTTTCTATGTGGAATTTGCAGAATGTCACAGAACCAGATAAGTTTAACGTGTTCTTAGGGAATTTGATGAACCAAGTTATAACACAGGCTGTGAATAATCCCAAAAGGTTTGAGATTAGAAAGACAAATTACTCAGCGTTTCAGACAGTTTACAGTCTTGTACAGTGTACGCCGGACCTGTCAAGTAGGGACTGTGAGGTATGTCTTCGAGGAGCTCTTGGACAGTTGCCGAGATGTTGTAGTGGAAGGCAAGGAGGTAGAGTTTTGTATCCCAGTTGTAATCTCAGATATGAGTCCTATCCGTTTTACAATGAATCAGCCATTGCCGTGCCTCCATCTCCTCCACCTCCTGCCTCTGTAACGAGACTTCAAGGTAAAGTTAAAATTGTTAAACGCACTGATTTCTATTAATTATTTTAACCAATATGTTTCATCATGACATTTTTTGTGAGTGGATGATGATATGATACTTCAGGCACCGACAAATTTTTATTTGTCCACAGTGATCATAGAGTTATAAGTAGTTGTATAAATTTATTATATACAGATTGATGCAACACAAATTTATTAATTGGTTGAAAATTTAAAATGATAAAAATAAATCGAAAAATATTGTATATCCTATTAATCGAATTATGTCACATCAATTATATAAAATAAATTTTTATAAAAATTTATAATTCTATCGTTATTCTTTAATTTAAATATTCTAGTGAAAATCTTTATTCTAGGTAAAATTCAATGGTTCGGCTGAGACCCATATCCATTAAATTAGAAAATGAATAAACAAGTTGAACATCTGAGTTGGCAGCCACGAAGAGATTGGTTCGATAAAAATATCACGGAAACCTCAGAATATTTGCTTTTACTTTATAATTAATCCTTCTTGCAGTGTTTGTACAATTATATATCATCATTATATTGACTAGAATCGTTAGGTGTAATGGCCTTATCTCTCAAATAAATTTCTTTTTTAAATTTTGGGTACAGTGATTTGATTGTCAACATGATTGATAATCTTGACCGTTTGATCCATTAGGCCGTTAATCTAATTAAGAATTCTCTGAGGAAAAAGAAGATAGAAAGATGGATGTTAATTTTGGTTGTTTAATCATTTAGTTTGTCGTTTTACAGCCGTGAATTTATACTTTTACCAAACGAAACACATTACTGTTCTTGCAGGAAAAAGTGGTCTCTCATCATCAACAATTATCGCCATTGTTGCTCCAATTGTTGTCATTGCAGTGCTTTTTATTGCCGGCTTATGCTTCCTAAGAAGGAGGGCAGAAAAGAAGTATAATGCTGTACTTGAACAAAATGGTAAATACAAAGAGCTATTTATTCACCAAGTCAAACAATCTTTTAACCAGATTGTGAATTCAGAGAGTAAATTACTCTTTGTTTGTGCAGCTGATAATGATATTACAACTCTGGAATCCTTGCAATTTGATTTCAAGACAATTGAAGTTGCCACAAACAAGTTCTCATCTGATAACAAGTTGGGTAGAGGTGGATTTGGTGAGGTTTACAAGGTATATTATCATTTCCATGACATGTTCCGAGAGCTTTCGAAAATTGATGCAGCCTTTCGAAAGATTACACAAAAGAAATCTTCAGATGATTTGTTAATTTACATTTACAGGGTGTACTTCCTCATGGACAAGAAATAGCCGTGAAAAGGCTATCAAGAAGCTCTGGTCAAGGTGCACAAGAATTTAAGAATGAGGTTGTGTTGGTAGCCAAGCTTCAACACAGAAATCTGGTTAGGCTACTGGGATTTTGCTTAGAGGGAGATGAAAAGATACTTGTCTACGAATTTGTGCCAAATAAAAGCCTTGACTATTTTCTTTATGGTAATTAGGACCATTTGCATAAACTTCAATAGATTTTTCGTATTTTTATTCGTCTACTTAAGATGGAAATTATTGCTTTAGTTTGCATTTGAATTCAATTCCCTAATTACAATTTGGAAATTTTATTTTGATTTATGCACAGACCCTGAGAAACAAGGCCAATTGGATTGGTCAAGACGTTACAAGATAATTGGATTGCTCGAGGAATTCTTTATCTTCATGAAGACTCCCAGCTCAGAATTATACATCGTGATCTCAAAGCTAGCAATATACTCTTAGATGTACAGATGAACCCAAAAATTTCAGATTTTGGTCTGGCAAGAATATTCGGAGTTGATCAAACTCAAGGAAATACAAGCAGAATAGTTGGGACGTAGTAAGTATTGACTAATGTTGCCCTTTCTACATATATACCCTCTGTTTATTTAGTTCACAACTTATTCATTGCCTCCCTCAGCAGAACAAGTTAGCCTCGACTCATAATTGTCTATAATTATATTGACTTAGCTGCTGGTTTGTAGTGGTTACATGTCCCCAGAATATGCTATGCACGGGCAATTCTCTGTGAAATCAGATGTGTATAGTTTTGGTGTCTTAGCTCTGGAGACTATAACTGGCAAGAAGAACAGCAGCTTTTATCAAACAGATGGTGCAGAAGATCTTTTGAGCTATGTAAGCATAAATAAAATTATGTATTTTGACATTTGCCCCTTTCTAAATTAGTGCTTATATGTATCATATCAAACACAACTAAACAAGTAATAGAGTGGCACTAAAAAGGGTAAAGAATGACAAAACCCTTTTTTATTGTGACTTGATATACGATTCGCAGGCTTGGAAGCATTGGAGGGATGGAACACCCTTGCAGTTGTTGGATTCAAATCTTACGGATTCATACTCAAGAGATGAAGTGACTAGATGCACCCATGTGGGCTTATTATGCGTCCAGGAAGATCCAGCTGACAGGCCTTCAATGGCAACAATAGTTCTCGCGCTAAACAGTCACTCTGTTACACTTTCAGTGCCCCGACAGCCTGCATTGTTCATTGGTAGTCGAACAGAGAGGAGCTTTCCAGAAAGAGAATTTGAGTGCTCTGATAAATCTACGAGCAAGTCGATGCCATGGTCTGTTGATGAAGCATCAATTACTGAAGTATATCCTCGTTAACTAGTAATGACGTATCTGTTTGTCGAAACAGGCATTTGTTAGTGAATGATGAAACTTGAAATAGAACTTATCCTTTGAGAATTACAATCTGTAAGATGTATGATTGATCAGTTTGAAACCACAATGCTTCTTCTTTATGTTATTGTATGATCTAATTCTAGCATCGGCAGAGCTGGTACGGTACGTAGAACGTATGATTTGTGTTTAAAAAAAAAAAAGCTTACAATAGATTTAAATTAAACGTCGGCGTATGGTTTGTGTTTCGGTGTGTTTGCTTTATCGAAATTTTGAGTTGAGGAGGACCAAGATCGTATGCTATACAAGTTCTCTTTTGCACTTATAATTTGGTGTTGGCTTGGTAGTACTAGTGCCCTCGGTTTCATCATTTTGTGCTAAACTTCGTCTCCCTTCCTTTCTCTAAAGCTCACGGTTCGGGAAATTATCTGGTGCTCTCCTCCAACTGGTTGGGTTAAGGACAATTCTTATGGCCAGACGACTTTAATTAGAGCCGGGAAAATGGGTCATGGGTCCAGAGGCGGATCAGCTATGATCGATGGAGGGAAAAAATTAATTCTAAAAATTAAAGAGAAAATTACTTTGATTTTTAATTAGCCACAATTAAATCTATAATTTCATAAACCCATAAAAGTTAAAATTTTAAAAGTCTACTCTTTAATTAAAAAAACAAAACCACTATAAACCCACAATAACTCATATAGGTGATTTTTATTATGAATTATTGTGGAATCCACCAAGTAAATGGAAGCACCACTTGTGATTAATGGACTCACCACTTTGAAAGTGGATTCACCACTTTGAGTTTTATAAACATATATTGTCACCCACTCTACTAAGGCACCGACTATATATATAGTTTGTAGTTTGAGCAAAATGTAGAACTCGAAAATATCTTCTTTGATCAAAAGCTATGCAATATTGTAGTAACATAAATTTCTTATCCAATTCTAAAGGATTTGCTTCTAAATTTACGACACTATTTTTTTCAAATTTATAACAATTTTACTATTAATTAATTTAGCACCAATCAATTGAAAAGTCCTTCATTAACTTATAACCCCATAAAATTTTAGTTTTCACACTTGTGGATATGCAATCTAGCCCCCAATAAATATTTTTTTCGATTCATCAGTGACTGGCTCATGTTCATGTCGTGTCAACTTCATATCATATCAAATTTTAGCTAATCCAACACGTTCCATTTAATAATTAGGTAATCATGCCACCTAATAAAATACACTCCAATAACCCACTTAATACCTATATATTTAACAAGATTTACATCATAAAATATATTCTCAGATGCGGATGTCCCCACACAAATTTTCGTGTGGATATGCACTTTGGCGGTTTTGTAGGATATTTTATGATGTTGTAAAACCTTTTTACGAGATCATGCAAGTGCCTGTCCACATGAAATTTCTTGCGGACACCTACATCTAAGAAGCTATATATGTGTGTGAGCGAGTGATAACTCTATGAAATGAAAGTTATCATGATACTTTTAGGCTTAAATCAAGATTACTTAGAGAGTAATTGATGTGTTTTAGTGGATTTTATTGATAGTTTGCATTAACATTCATTTTAGTTAAGTTGAATAAAGTTTGCTTGATTTGGAATAATTGTGTACTTAAAACATATGAATAATTGTAGGTAACCGGGAGTTCAAATTTCATGGGAAGGATATTGTAGTAATGGGCTTACAAAAAGGACAAAAGAATATAATTATAGAAGAATTGGAGCAAATCTGAAACAGTGCAGATGTTGTAGTCATTGCTGTAACAACCAGTGCTGTAACAATCCTGGAATAACGACAGAGCAAAATCTCGCACAAAGTAATTAACAGATTATGATCTGTAGTTTCCTAATCTAGAAGATGTGCGTCCTGGACCTCCGTTTACCCTAATTTTGAGCTATAAAAGAGGCACACATGCAAAAGAAAAGGGGAGACCGTCAACCAATATCAAAAACTGAAAAGAAACAAAGGAAAAACATATTTCAAGAGCAAGAATTAAGGCTGCACCAGTGGAGAATTTACGGGGAGTCAATTGGAATTCAGTCTTTCTTATTCTTCTTTTCATTTCTTGTTAATTCTTTGACATGGAATGTATTTGCTGGCTGAAATTTTGTTGTTTAGTTTTCTTTTGCAAACCATGAACTAATATTATTTGTGGTTGAGTGATAAACAATTCTAATGGCTCATTGACTGAATTTATATGTTGTTGCATGTTTGCTATAGCATTTGTTGTGATAGTATTTATTTAAAGTCATTATTTTGGTTGACCACTCATTTAATGATACAAGCTAAGAAAGAGTCACAAAATGGCCTATTTTAGTGGAACATATTAGAACAATACTTGATTTTAGATTGGGTTTCCTCGATTGAGTTCAACTTGATTCCAAAAGGGTCATGCTTAATCTAAAATTAATGATGAACTAAATATAGAGATTCACCTTGTAGAGTAAATAGAACATAAACGTGTAATGATATATCTTATGTTGGCATAATAATTAGGTTGCATATAGATATAAGACATCCAAGATGTGACAACTAAGGATACATGAGGATTCTGCCCAGTGCTGTAGATGATGCTACAGCAACTGAACTGAGATTTACAAGAAATAGTCAAGTCCGTTAAGAGAGTTTAATCATCCAACTACTTTATTCCTATTGATTTTATCCTTATACTTGACGTGAGAGTTTGCTTTTCTGCATATTTATTTATTGCATTTTATTACGTAGGTTATTAGTTTATTTGTTAATCTATTTTCATTTAAGGCAACTTGTACTGTTAAAATTGTTGTAGCAATTTCAGTAACATCAATCCCTGTGGAGACGATCTTGAATACTTATCATTACATTACTTGTGTACATTTGCACATTGACACCAATATCATTTGAATTTATACCAACAGCGAGCGTGTGCTAAAACGTTTCTTGCTCCTTTCTCTAGAAAGAAAATTATTCTCTATGAAATCTAATTCCATCATCTAATCATCATATTCATCTTAACTAGTCAAATTTTCAGGTGTTATCATTCTAGTTATACAATTTTAAATTATTGTTATTTTTACGAATTTTTTTTTTGTATTAATGTAGAGCTTGAATATATTTTGAACTATTTTATATTTCTTTGACAGTTGATGTTATTGAATGTATGAAGGCAAAAAAAAATATTCGCCTAAGTTCATGAATCCTTGGAGCTAGCCCTGTCTGATGGTTGTTGTGCAAATTTTAATGTACTCGCAAGCGCACGAATCTATTGTAGTATAGATCAATGGTGACGAGTGTCGATCCCACGAGGAGGTGGATTTTAATTGTGTGTAGAATTAATTTTGCAAATGGGTGATTGGATTTGTGGTGGAAATGATTTGAAATATGCTAAAACTTAAATTAAAATGGCGAGAATAAATTCTAAAATTGGAATTGAAATGGCGAGAATAAATTGAAGAGAATTCTATTGAAATGACGTACTTGGGTATCTGGATTCGTATCAACATGCATCATGGGCTAAATAATCCGTATTAATGCCAATTAAATCATGAGGGGGGAATCCACACCTCATGAACCACGCTCTAATCAATATGGTACTAAGGGCTTATCGTGCCAAATAATAATAATCTTGTACTAGAGGGCCGGTGAAACCAAGGTGGTACTAGACAAGATTAGTATTTTTTGTCGACGAGAAGTCAAAACATCCACAAAAAATAGAGGGGAAGAGAAAGTAAATTTACCAAATCAAGCCCATGACACATGTTGAGACTTCACCTTCAACCCAAGCTTGAAAGAAAATTAGCCACTCATAATTGAACTAGGGGTAAAATGGGAATTTATTAAAATACGTAGAAAATACAAGATGGAGAAGGAATTACAGAGAATGGATCCCAAAAATGGATTCAGAGGTATCAAATTAGGGGGGGGGAGCCCCCTTTTTATAGATACATGGAGTAAATCATGGCCATCGGATTAAAAACAGTTTGGACGCTCAGGATTGCGCCACGTCATCAGTCAACAGTACGCGGTTTGACCACGTGGATGAACAGTAACACAGTTTGACCCGGGTGAACAGTGACGCGGTTTGGTTGAAAATAATCCTGTGTGATGCATGTACCGTACGCGAGATTTTTCGTCCACTGATATGATGTCACGTCACCATCAACAGTACATAAGAATTTTAGCCCAACAGGATCGTGACACCTCATCAGTCAATGCCACATCATCGGTCAATGCCACGTCATCGATCCGTCTATGTGAACAGTGTCATGAACAGTAACGTAGACAGTACTGTACACGTGAATAGTACCGTACATGTGAATAGTGCCATTTTTCCTTTTATGCTCGTCCTAAGGTTTTCGACCGTCCTGAGTTCAAAAGTGATGTCCGTTTTGCCGTCTGATCTCTCGTTTATTGTGAAATGACTATGATGCCCCTAAAATACATAAAATGCTTAATTAAAATAAAACACACGGAATTAAATCAAAAGAAGGTTAAATACATAAAAGTATGGGTGTTAGTAAAGGTTGTAGTGTAAAATGATGATTTTCTCCTTTATAAATATACATTTTCTAACACTGAACACACCCCCAACCAGCTTATTGCTAGTCCCTAGCAAATAAAGCGAAAATAAAATTCAAATCCAAAATGAATTTTTTTTTTTAATAGAAACACTCGTGTTTATTCAATCAGATTAATGATGGCAATCAAATAAAAGTATAAGCATTATCTCCAGTCTAAAGAAACATCACACCCACATCAACCATCCACATGAATCAGCCCAGTAGACTTTGTTATAGCTACTTTCAAGAATGACATGTCAAACCCCAAAATCTCACTGGAAGTAGTGACACTCTCACAAAGAAATTAAGCCCAATAAAAATAGTCACTCCAATGAATGGTAATTGAGAGAAAATAATAAGAAGTGATATCACATGCTCTCACCAAGATGAAAGAAATATGCCCTCAGCTTAGAAATAATACGATCTCAAGTCAAACAAAAATGCTAGTCAACCCATTTTATTTATCTCTTTTTCTTTTATTATTATGCACCACTACATCTTTTTAGCCCATATAACTAGCTTCTACTTCAAACTATAGTTCCCTAAAATCAAAAAGGACTTTTATTAGGACGTAACGTAGGCTAGGGATATGGCTAACAAAGAAAGGAAATAAGGAAAATAAAGTGTATGTTTGAGAAAAATATAGAGAAATTTTTTTTTTTTTTTGAAGTTGCAAGGTGGATTTCACCTATTATTGTTATTTTTATTCTTTTGAAACAACAACTTTTGTTTTTTTTTCTTTTTTCTTTTATTTGGCATAACTTTACTGAACAACATAATTATTTACATTTTCTCAAACATAAATTGGTGATGGAACTTATAAGATATCGGGTAATACTCCAAATCGGAGTGGGTCAAGAGAATAAGTTGAAAAAGAAAAGGTTTTTTTTTTTTTTTAAAGGCTCAAAAGGGGTAACTATGGATATTTAATAAAAGGGATGGCTAGAAAGGCTCAAACGAATCAAAGATGGCATTTCCATCGTCTTTTAGGGCTCTAAATAATTATCCATATCTACTAGTTAGATGGGCCTCCCAATGTAGCAACGCACATTTTTTTTTAATTTTACCATTTTTTTTAAAGGGTTAACTCAAAAGAAATCTAGAGATCGTGTATAAAATAATAAAATGCTAAGCTGTATAAAGAATGGGCAAAATGGTTACTCTCCAAGAAAATGATAGGCTCAACAACTCACTTGGCACTTATTTATGACATGTTTATTCCTTCAAGCAACTCATATTTGTCTCCGACATCAACATGTAAAGTAGCAAACATAGCGTAACATCACTTAAGACCAAAGATAATACAAATACTAAAATTTGAAATTAATCATGTCATCCAATGTTAAAACAAATAACACAATTTTTTTTTAAACAACATTCTACCCCCCAACCTATTCTAAACATGAAAGGAAAATATGCATGCAGAATGTGAAAATGATGTAGAAAAATTAATTAGAAAAAGAAAAAAAAAATTTTAACTAAGAAGATGCGTTTCTAGAGGCACTACACTCTATATTCAGCCATCTTCGACTCAAAAATTTGAAAATATATATTTATAAAGGAGAAAGAGGAAGAAAATGGTTTTTTTTTTTGTTTTGTTTTGTTTTTTTTTTTTTTTTAACGATGAAGATGCATTTCTAGAGTAACTACACTCCATATTCAGCCATCTTCAACACAAAACGTTAGCAACAGTTAGTTTCTACAACAAAAAATCAGTAAAAACTTAACCAAGATTCCACAATTGTCGACTATTCCCTCCCCTCAACCAAAACGAAATATTGTCCTCAATGTTTTAAAGGAAAGATGTAGAGTTTAGAAGACATCACCTGGGTGGTGCAACACAGAAGAAAATATTTACAGGCGGAGAGTTAAATCTAATTTGTACTTCTTACTGCGGCTACTGTTACCATCATTATTTGGTCGCTCCAACACAAAGGTCTAGGGGTCTGGCTCCGGTTTATAAGCTTGTAACATATCAAGTAGCTCATTAGCAGTGTGAGCACAAATAAAGAGTTATTTTCACATTAGAAGGAATGAAATAGTTTTTTATTGCATGGTTAAGAAATGCGATAAAGCCATCATAAAAGTTATTGACATTTAACAAACTGATGGGTTTCTGGTGGATGTGCAGATGGGCCCAAGATGCTAGTGTGATAAGTGCCTCTAGTGTTGCAAGATCTCCTGGAAGGAAAATAAAAGCATCAGCATGATTAAGCATTTCAGTTATTCTTTCTTGCATACCTGAGACGACTAGCTCTTCTCCAGTTGATGAGTCAGACGAACTGCCCAATGGTTTTAGGACTCTAGGGATGATGCCTAACACTTGACTTCCTCTGATAAAAGCTGCTTCTGAGACCATTTTTGATAACCCTCGGTTACCTCCTCCATACACCAAGTGTAATTTTCTCGCTGCTATGCTTCGACCAAGATCTATGGCTGCCTCAACGAACTCTTTATATTTTCCATAGGTAAATCCAAAAAACACACAAATGTTCTTGAATTGTCTATTGGGAGTAGCTGCCATTGTGATACTTCTCAAAAATAATTTGTGAGTGCTTGACAAAAATTAAATCACATTTAAGAATCTTGGTGACAGTGGATCACAGCTGTGAATGAGGTAACATGTCAGTGTCAAATAACGCGTAAAGCACGTGGCTCGCGAGTCAAAAAGGAAACAGTAAAAAGGAAAAAGTAAACAGTAATAAAATTATTAAAGACAATAATACAAACGATAAAACAACAGTAAAATAAAACAATAGTAAAGTAAAAGGATATTTACAGGTAGTTGCGACTGTGGCTCACATCTTCCTCTGGTTTTAAGTCCAAAAACGGCTTGAACGCCCTCTATGGGTCGAGGATAGGCTTCCCATCCAGTTTTCTTATAAACTGGCAAACATGATCGTTTATAGTCAGATTCCCGAGACTATATCGTGCATGCTCTTTCTGGAATAATGGCCATAACTGGAGAATCGCTCCTTGCACATATCCACTGGGATGCGTTTCAAGAGACAGAAGGATATCATCCAATGACTCCTTATTCAAGCCATCTCTAATGAATTGAATCTTATCTTCTCTGTTATCAGACACTATTCCTAAAGAACATGGGTTTCTATCGCAACTCATTCTGGCACACTTATGACAAGCAACAGAAATTCTTCGAGCTCGTCGTTTTCTTGCATAATGTCCTTTACCACAACCAGGCATGTATGTAATAAATTTAGGAGGTAACTCACCTGCCAATCGTACTTTAGCCTCGATTAACCAATGGATGTCTACAGGTATGTTATTCCTCATGAGCAATCGCATGCGTTCAGACCGGGCTTTATAAATTATAAGGAGGGCATTCTGAGGAAGTGAAGGGAATCGCTTGTGAAGCTTTGCTAGAATCTCGTTTCTATCCATACCGTCACCTCAGAATATCAGTTATTATGGGAAACTGAAGTAACCGACTTGATTGTCACGGAGTACCGTTATCCGCCACTTCACTGGGGTAACAAACTAAAGCACACAAACAGAAAAACAAATTAAAACACACAAAGAAAATTAAAATCGTCCTCTTATTGAATTTACCTCAAGCTCCAACTGGATGTCGTAAACACTTCTCTCAATATCTCTGAGTTGGCTTTCTAAACCCTCAACATAGGCTACTAACTCTGGTGGTTGTAGAGCCCAAATGCGATGTGTTTTACAAAATTGAATCTGCCTTTTGAGAAGAGTTTTGACACGTTGAAGTGGTTTAAGAATGTTCAGGAGGAACGGTCTAAGTAAGGTACTCATGATTAAAAATGATAAGAGAAAACTTAATAGTTAAACAAACACACTTATGCAAAAATAATTTCAATTAGCAAAAGAATAATAAAAAGAAAGAAAGAAAAATCAAATCAACGAAAAGAAAAAAAAATCAATTCAAATCTGGTGGGTCACTCAAATTTATTTTGGTGTCTTCTCCATATGGTTGGTGCTCTAGATAAGGCTTTAATCTTTGACCATTAACTTTAAATGTGACACCGTTCTTTGGGTCCTTAATTTCAATCGCCCCATGTGGAAAAATAGTATGAACAATAAATGGACCAGACCAACGAGAGTGTAACTTACCTGGGAATAGGTGCAAGCGAGAATTGAACAAAAGCACTTTCTGACCTGGAGTGAAAGATTTTCTCATAATTTGCTTGTCGTGGAAGATTTTCATCCGTTGCTTGTAAATCTTGGCATTTTCGTATGCATCATTGCGAATTTCTTCAAGTTCTGCCAGCTGTAATCTTCTTTCTGAGCTGGCTTGCTGCATGTCAAAATTGAATTTCTTGATAGCCCAATATGCACGATGCTCGAGTTCCACAGGTAGGTGGCAAGCTTTTCCATACACTAGCCTGTAGGGTGACATCCCAATCGGGGTCTTGAAAGCCGTTCTATATGCCCATAATGCATCATCAAGTCTAATGACCAATCTTTCCTGTCTGGCCTCACCGTCTTTTCTAATATGTGCTTTATTTCTCGATTGAATATCTCAACTTGGCCACTAGTTTGCGGATGATACAGAGTCGCCACTTTGTGTGTGATTGAATACTTTGTCAAAAGTGCTTTGAGTGCTTTGTTACAAAAGTGGGCACCACCATCACTGATTATTGCTCGAGGGAATCCAAAGCATGAGACAATGTTGCTTTTCAAAAATCCTATCACCACTTTGTGATCATTGGTTCTACATGGAATTGCTTCTACCCATTTTGAGACGTAGTCAACACCAACCAATATGTATTGATGGCCAAAAGAATGGGGAAAGGGTCCCATAAAGTCGATACCCCATACGTCAAAAATCTCAACCACTAAAATTGGATTTAGTGGCATCATGTTCCTTCGTGTAATGCTCCCCATTCGTTGACACCTATCACATGAAGAACAGAAAGTGTAAGCATCTCGAAATATAGTTGGCCAATAGAAACCACATTGTAAAACTTTAGTCGCTGTTTTCTTAGCGCTGAAATGGCCTCCACAAGCTTGTTCATGGCAGAATGAAAGAATATTCTGAATTTCATTTTCTGGGACACATCATCTAACAATTTGATCTGCACAATACTTGAACAAATATGGGTCATCCCAAAAGAAATTCTTTATTTCTGCAAAGAATTTAGCCTTGTCTTGCTTGGTCCAATGCTCTGGAAGTTTACCTGTAACAAGATAATTAACTATATCAGCATACCAAGGTAATACTTCCACACTCATTAATTGTTCATCTGGAAATGACTCATTCAATATTAATGGCTCTGTAATTGTGTCAAAATGGAGACGAGAGAGATGGTCAGCCACAACATTCTCTGTGCCTTTCTTATCTTTAAATTCCAAGTCGAATTCCTGCAAAAGTAACACCCAAATAATTAGTCTAGCTTTTGCATCTTTCTTTGTGAGAAGATATTTAAGAGCAGCATGATTTGTGAATATAATTATTTTACAACCAATGAGATAAGATCGAAATTTCTCTAATGCAAACACTACTGCTAGCATTTCTTTTTCAGTAGTTGAATAATTCAACTGTGCATCATTCAATGTCATACTAGCATAGTAAATAACGTGGGGAATTCGATCAACTCTTTGTCCTAATACTGCTCCTACTGTATAATCAGATGCATCACACATGAGCTCAAATGGTAAGCTCCAGTTTGGGGCCTGAATGATGGGTGATGATGTCAACAATTGCTTTAATTTTTCAAAAGCCATAAGACATGAATCATTAAAGATAAAAGGTACATCTTTAGCAAGTAAATTGCATAAGGGTCTGGAAACTTTGCTAAAATCTTTAATGTAACGTCTATAGAAACCAGCATGCCCAAGGAAAGATCTTACTTCTCTGACTGTTTTAGGTGGAGGAAGATTAGGAATGAGATCCACCTTGGCTTTGTCAACCTCAATACATTTGCTCGAAATGATGTGACCGAGAACAATACCTTGTTTTACTATAAAATGGCACTTCTCCCAATTCAAGACTAAGTTCTTCTCGGTACATCTCTGCAGAACTAGCGTTAGATGATGTAAACATTGATCAAACGAATCACCAAAGACAGAAAACTCATCCATAAAGACTTCAAGGAATCATTCAACCATATCAGAAAAAATACTTAACATGCATCGTTGAAACGTAGCAGGTGCATTACATAATCCAAATGGCATTCTCCTATATGCAAAAGTGCCAAAAGGGCAAGTGAAAGTAGTTTTCTCCTGATCTTTTGGTGCTATGGGAATCTGATTATATCCTGAGTAGCCATCTAGAAAGCAATAAAATTCATGACCTGCTAATCTATCAAGCACTTGATCGATAAATGGTAAAGGAAAATGGTCTTTACGTGTGACAGAATTCAACTTTCTATAATCAATGCATACACGCCATCCTGTAGTTACTCTAGTTGGTATCAATTCATTATCGGCATTCGTAACTACTGTGACTCCTGACTTTTTGGGGATAACTTGTACATGACTGACCCATGAACTATCAGAAATTGGGTAAATGATACAAGCGTCTAATAGCTTAAGGACTTCAGTTCTAACAACTTCTTTCATATTAGGATTTAACCGACGTTGCATTTCCTTAGTAGATTTAGCATTTTCATTTTGGTTTCTTCTTTCTCCTCCGATGGTGAGTCCTCAACATTCACAGGTACAATTTGATTTTCTTTTGTTACCGGCATCTCCACTTTGTTGTCGACTTCCTTTCCTTTTCGCAAGGTCATGACTGCTTTGACCTCTCTATGCTGCTGTGGTGAACTGGTACTTGCTTCATGTACTCCTTTAGGATTAGGCATTGGTTGACTTGGAAACTTGACTTTCTCAACAGTCATTGCCAAGGTCTGAACTGAAGAAGCGAGATGTCCCACCATCTTCTCGAGGCTTGAAACTGATTGGGCTTGTGAGTTGAAGCCTGCTCTCAACTCATTTTGTAGTCCATCAATGGTGCGGTTCTGTTGCTCAATTATGGAGTGAGTAACATTCTTGAAATTCTGGAATGCATCCTCCCATGGTCTGGGTTGAAAGTAGTTCTGGTTCTGATTATATGGTCTAAATGATGGCTGAGAGGCTTGAGGAATTTGTTGCATTGGTGGAGCTGGAGCTGTTGGTCCATTCTGTTGGAATCCTTGAGACCATGAAAAATTGGGGTGGTCTCTCCATCCCGGGTTATATGTGTTGGAGTATGGGTTGTAGTTTGATGGTTTTCTCATTACACCTATGGCATTGGCTTGAACTGAGTATGAGTCATGGTCATGTGGCTCTGTTGATTTAGCAGTTGATAACGATGCTATTCGTCGAGAGAGACCTTCAATTATCTCATTGACTTCTTTGATTTCTAAACTTGACTCGCCAATGTGAACCTCATTTACTCCTTTAATTCTTCTAATATTCCTGAGTGATCGACTCCATTGTTGGGAATTATCCGCTTGTCGCTGGAAGAATTCCCAAATCTCTGTTGCGCTTTTTGACATTAGCTCTCCTCCACTTGTTGCCATTAGCCATTCTTGCACATTCGGCAATAATCCCTCCAAAAAGTATTGGCATTGGTGCCATTTCTCGTACCCATGATGTGGACACTTCAAGAGTAGCCCATTAAATCGCTCCCATGTTTCGAAAAACTGCTCGTCCTCTCTCTGGGTAAACTCTGAGATTTCCCTGCGAACAGCATTCATTTTATGCACTGGGAAATATTTATTCAAAAATTTTGTAACCATTTGTTCCCATGATGCAATGCTATTAGCAGGCAATGTATTAAGCCATGAACGAGCTCTATCCTTTAAAGAAAATGGGAATAATATGAGTTTAACATCATCGTTTGAAAAATTCTCATATTTAAATGTTTGACAAATAGCATGAAAATCATTCAGATGATTATATGGGTCCTCATTTTCTAAGCCATAGAATGTGGGGAGACAATTTAGCACACTAGGTTTTAGTTCAAAGCTCTTAGCAGCTACATTTGGGTATCTAATACATGATGTGCTCAAATTAGCTAAGGGACTAAAATAATCCTTAAATAGCCTCTCTTGTGGTTGCAAATCCATTTTATTTTTAACGTGTTTGTGTGTGCGAAGTGTTTTTTCTAATTCAAGGTCTATAGGTTCAAGATTAGGTAATAATGACCTACGACCATGCATGCAAAATAAAATAAAAATAAAGATGGGAACAAAACAAATAAAAATAAATAAGAGGGAGAAATTACGATACTAACCTTATTGCGCTATTACAACCTTACTATAAAAATACACAAAAATAAATACGTGAAATAAATTAACTAAAAATTAAATTAATAAGATAAACAAAAATTACAAAGAAAAATAAATTAAAAATTAAATTACAGAATTTAAAGAAGAAAAAAAGAAAAGAAATACTAACCTCTAAATGCGGATTCACTTTTTTTTTTTTTATAAAACATACAAGAAAACAAATAAAAGAAATTATTCACAAAAATTAATTCTATGAATTAAAATTACTTACCTCCCTGGCAACGGCGCCAAAAACTTGTTGTGCAAATTTTAATGTACTCGCAAGCGCACGAATCTATTGTAGTATAGATCAATGGTGACGAGTGTCGATCCCACGAGGATGTGGATTTTAATTGTGTGTAGAATTAATTTTGCAAATGGGTGATTGGATTTGTGGTGGAAATGATTTGAAATATGCTAAAACTTAAATTAAAATGGAGAGAATAAATTCTAAAATTGGAATTGAAATGGTGAGAATAAATTGAAGAGAATTCTATTGAAATGACGTACTTGGGTATCTGGATCCGTATCAACATGCATCATGGGCTAAATAATCCGTATTAATGTCAATTAAATCATGAGGGGGGAATCCACACCTCATGAACCACGCTCTAATCAATATGGTGCTAAGGGCTTATCGTGCCAAATAATAATAACCTTGTACAAGAGGGCCGGTGAAACCAAGGCGGTACTAGACAAGATTAGTATTTTTTTGTCGACGAGAAGTCAAAACATCCACAAAAATTAGAGGGGAAGAGAAAGTAAATTTACCAAATCAAGCCCATGACACATGTTGAGACTTCACCTTCAACCCAAGCTTGAAAGAAAATTAGCCACTCATAATTGAACTAGGGGCAAAATGGAAATTTATTAAAATACATAGAAAATACAAGATGGAGAAGGAATTACAGAGAATGGATCCCAAAAATGGATTCAGAGGTATCAAATTAGGGGGGGGAGCCCCCTTTTTATAGATACATGGAGTAAATCATGGTCATCGGATTAAAAACAGTTTGGACGCTCAGGATTGCGCCACGTCATCAGTCAACAGTACGCGGTTTGACCACGTGTATGAACAGTATCACGGTTTGACCTGGGTGAACAGTGACGCAGTTTGGTTGAAAATAATCCTGTGTGATGCATGTACAATACGCAAGATTTTTCGTCCACTGATATGCTGCCACGTCACCATCAACAGTACATAAGAATTTTAGCCCAACAGGATCGTGACACCTCATCAGTCAATGTCACATCATCGGTCAATGCCACGTCATCGATCCGTCTATGTGAACAGTGTCATGAACAGTAACGTAGACAGTACTGTACACGTGAATAGTACCGTACATGTGAATAGTGTCATTTTTCCTTTTATGCTCCTCCTAAGGTTTTCGACCGTCCTGAGTTCAAAAGTGATGTCCGTTTTGCCGTCTGATCTCTCGTTTATTGTGAAATAACTATGATGCCCCTAAAATAAATAAAATGCTTAATTAAAATAAAACACACGGAATTAAATCAAAAGAATGTTAAATACATAAAAGTAAGGGTGTTAGTAAATGTTTTAGTGTAAAATGATGATTTTCTCCTTTATAAATATACATTTTCTAACACTCAACAATGGTATAACTAAGAGTAACCCCTGATTTATTAGCTTGTTGTGGGATTTTAGGCGGCCCTGATAGTGCTTTCTATTGGGTTGATTTGCTGCTCTATTGAGTGATGTGACTAGAGATGGTTAATAAATCTGGATCTAATCCACATTTGCAAACATTTGTTGGAAAAATCTTGATTCAAGTAATAAATAATCCGGTTCAAGATGTAAAAATTTAGGACCCCTATGAATCTGAATGTACTTTAATTAGAAAACTAAATATTCAGATCTACATATTTTTTAAAATAAATTAAATAAAAAATAAAATTTATATAAGAAAACACAAACTCTAAGATAAAAACACATTATGTGTAAATATTGTAATACATCCAGGTAGCCATAAATATTATTTTAGATTTGTTTAGTATTGGATGATTATTTTTGGTTTTTTAAATAGTTAAAATTAGTAAATTTACATATAAATATTTTTAATGTGTGAATCTGGATATCGGTAATTAGGGGTGGGCAAATACAAGTTTGGATCGAGTTCGGATCAATCCGATCGGATTTCAAGTTAATCAAGTTAGGAAAAATGTAACCCGAATTAAACATATAATCTGACATGACCTTATCTGGTTCGAATAGATCAGTAATTTGTGTTTGTTTGTGCTTTTATTTCTTCATACTTTCATATTGAATCGGGTTTGGCCCAATCCGATCACGAACTGATTTGATCCGATCGGGTTCGCCAAAATCCAACTTAACTGGGTTAGGCTCTTCATCCGAATTCGATCCAAACCTAAATTTTTCAGATCGAATCAGGTCAAATTGGTTTTCGTCGGGTCATTTTCCCACCCATGTGTTGAGTGTTAGAAAATGCATATTTATAAAGGAGAAAACTGTCATTTTACATTTCAAGTCTTACTAACAACCCTTACTTTTATGTATTTAACCTTCTTGTGATGTAATTACGTGTGTGTTATTTTAATTAAGTATTTTATGTATTTTAGGGGCAGTATAGTCATTTCACAATAAAGGAGAGATCAGACGGCAAAACGGACATCACTTTTGAACTCAGGACGGTCGAAAACCTTAGGAGGAGCATAAAAGGAAAAATGGCACTATTCACATGTACGGTACTATTCACGTATACGATACTGTCTACGTTACTGTTCACGACACTGTTCACATAGACGGACCGATGACGTGGCATTGATCGATGATGTGGCATTGACTGATGAGGTGTCACGATCCTGTTGGGCTAAAATTCTTATGTACTGTTAATGGTGACGTGGCAGCATATCAGTGGATGAAAAATCTCGTGTACGGTGCATGCATCACACAGGATTATTTTCAACCAAACCGCGTTACTGTTCATCCGGGTCAAACCGTGTTACTGTTCATCCGCGTGGTCAAACCGTGGACTGTTGACTGATGACGTGGCGCAATCCTGAGCGTCCAAACTGTTTTTAATCCGATGGCCATGATTTACTCCATGTATCTATAAAAAGGGGGCCTCCCCCCCCTAATTTGATATCTCTGAATCCATTTTTGGGATCCATTTTCTGTAATTCCTTCTCCATCTTGTATTTTCTTTGTATTTTAATAAATTCCCATTTTGCCCTTAGTTCAATTATGAGTGGCTAATTTCCTTTCAAGCTTGGGTTGAAGGTGAAGTCTCAACATGTGTCATGGGCTTAATTTGGTAAATTTATTTTCTTTTCCCCTCTAGTTTTTGTGGATGATTTGACTTATCGTCGACAAATAATACTGATCTTGTCTAGATACCGCCTTGGTTACACCGGCTCTCTAGTATAAGGTTATTATTATTTGGCACGATAAGCCCTTAGCACCATATTGATTAGAGCGTGGTTCATGAGGTGTGGATTCCCCCCTCATGATTTAATTGGCATTAATACGGATTATTTAGCCCATGATGCATGTTGATACGGATCCAGATACCCAAGTACGTCATTTCAATAGAATTCTCTTCAATTTATTCTCGCCATTTCAATTCCAATTTCAGAATTTATTCTCGCCATTTTAATTTAAGTTTTAGCATATTCCAAATCATTTCCACCACAGATCCAACCAACCATTTGCAAAATTAATTCTATACACAATTAAAATCCTCCTCCTCGTGGGATCGACACTCGTCACCATTGATCTACACTACAATAGATTCGTGCGCTTGCGAGTACATTAAAATTTGCACAACAAGTTTTTGGCGCCGTTGCCGGGGAGGTAAGTAATTTTAATTCATAGAATTAATTTTTGTGAATAATTTCTTTTATTTGTTTTCTTGTATTTTTTTTATTATTATTATTAAAAAAAAAAAAAAAGTAAATCTACATTTAAAGGTTAGTATTTCTTTTCTTTTTCTCTTATTTAAAATTGTGTAATTTAATTTTCAATTTATTTTTTTCTTTGTAATTTTTATTTATTTTATTAATTTAATTTTTAGTTAATTTATTTCACGTATTTGTTTTTGTGTATTTTTATAGAAAGGTTGTAATAGCGCAATAAGGTTAGTACCGTAATTTCTCCCTCTTCTTTATTTTTATTTTTTTTGTTCCCATCTTTATTTTTATTTTATTTGGTTTGCATGCATGGTCGTAGGTCATTATTACCTAATCTTAAACCTATAGACCTTGAATTAGAAAAAACACTTCGCACACAAAAGCACATAAAAAATAAATTTGGAATGGATTTACAAGCACCACAGGAGAGGCCATTTAAGGACTATTTTAGTCCCTTAGCTAATTTGAGCACATCATGTATAAGATACCCAAATGTAGCTGCTAGGAGTTTTGAATTAAAACCTAGTGTGCTAAATTGTCTCCCCACATTTTATGGCCTAGAAAATGAGGACCCATATAATCATTTGAATGATTTTCATGCTATTTGTCAAACATTTAAATATGAGAATTTTTCAGATGATGATGTAAAACTTAGACTATTCCCATTTTCTTTAAAGGATAGAGCTCGTTCATGGTTAAATACTTTACCTGCCAATAGCATTTCATCATGGGAACAAATGGTAACGAAATTTTTGAATAAATATTTCCCAGTGCATAAAACCAATTCTATTCGCAGGGAAATTTCAGAGTTTACACAAAGAGAGGACGAGCAGTTTTTCGAAACTTGGGAGCGATTCAATGGGCTACTCTTGAAGTGTCCACATCATGGGTACGAAAAATGGCACCAATGCCAATACTTTTTGGAGGGATTACTACCGAATGTGCAAGAATGGCTAATGGCAACAAGTGGAGGAGAGCTAATGTCAAAAAGTGCATCAGAAATTTGGGAATTCTTCCAGCGACAAGCAGATAATTCCCAACAACGGAGTCGATCACTCAGGACTACTAGAAGAATTAAAGGAGTAAATGAGGTTCAAATTGGCGAGTCAACTTCGGGAATCAAAGAAGTCAAGGAGATGGTTGAAGGTCTTGCTCGACAAATAGCATCGTTATCGACTGCTAAATCAACAGAACCACATGACCATGACTCATACTCCGATCAAGCCAATGCCATAGGTGTAATGAGAAAGCCATCTAATTACAACCCATACTCCAACACATATAACCCTGGATGGAGAGACCACCCCAATTTTTCATGGTCTCAAGGATTCCAACAGAATGGACCAGCAGCTCCAGCTCCACCAATGCAACAAATTCCTCAAAATCCTCAAGCCTCTCAGCCACCATTCAGACCATACAATCAGAACCAGAACTACTCTCAACCCAGACCATGGGAGGATGCATTCCAGAATTTCAAGAATGTTACTCACTCCACGATTGAGCAACAGAACCGCACCATTGATGGATTACGAAATGAGTTGAGAGCGGGCTTCAACTCACAAGCCCAATCAGTTTCAAGCCTTGAGAAGATGGTGGGACAACTTGCTTCTTCAGTTCAGACCTTGGCAATGACTGTTGAGAAAGGAAAATTTCCAAGTCAACCAGTGCCTAATCCTAAAGGAGTACATGAAGCAAGTACCAGTTCACCACAACAGCATGGAGAGGTCAAAGCAGTCATGACCTTGCGAAAAGGAAAGGAAGTCGACAACAAAGTGGAGATGCCGGTGACAAAAGAAAATCAAATTGTACCTGTGAATGTTGAAGACTCACCACCGGAGGAGAAAGAAGAAACCAACCCACGAGAATACGTTCCGAAAGCTCCATTTCCTCAGAGGTTAGCTAAAGGGAAAAAGGGAAAATCCACAGGTGAGATTCTCGAAATCTTCAAACAGGTAAGTGTTAACATCCCTTTACTTGATGCTATAAAGCAAGTTCCATCTTATGCCAAGTTTCTTAAAGACCTTTGTACTAAAAAGAGAAATATGCATGTTCAAAAGAAGGCATTTTTAACAGAAAATGTTAGTTCTATACTCCAACATAAAATTCCTCTAAAATGCAAAGACCCAGGCTCCCCCACTATCTCATGTAGTATAGGGAACCACACAATTGAGAATGCGTTGTTGGATTTAGGAGCTAGTGTAAATCTGTTGCCTTATTCAGTATTCGTGAAACTTGGACTGGGAGAATTACACCCAACTCCAGTGGTGTTACAGCTTGCAGATCGGTCCACGAAAATACCTCGTGGTATTGTGGAGGACGTGCTTATCCAGGTAGACAAGTTTTATTTTCCTGTTGATTTCATTGTAATTGACACTCAACCAATACAGGATTCAAGGAAGCACATCCCCATTATTCTAGGCCGACCTTTCTTGGCGACTGCGGATGCTCACATTCAATGCAGGACTGGAAATATGCAGTTGTCCTTCGGCAACATGACTATGGAGCTAAATATTTTCAACATTGCCAAACAACCTCACAGTGCAGATGATGGAATTGTTGATGTGGATTTAATAGAAACAATAGTCGATAATACTTTTATTTCAAACCTTAGTGATGATCCTTTACAAACATGTTTAACTCACTTTGGTTTGGATTTTGATATTGACAGATCGGTCGATGAGGTCAACGCCCTACTTGACTCAGCACCATCCATGGACACTAATAAATGGAAGTCAAGAGTTGAACAACTAGCACCATCAGAGAAGAAACTCATCCCATCATCAGAATCACCACCGAAACTCGAGCTCAAACCATTACCCAACACTCTGGAATATGCATTTTTGGGAGAAGAAAGTACTCTGCCGGTAATCATCTCATCATCCCTAAATGACGAACAAAAAGGTAAGTTGTTGGATGTTTTAAAAGAGCACAAAGGGGCATTAGGATGGACCATAGCAGACATAAAAGGTATAAACCCAGTAGACTGCATGCATTACATTCACCTTGATGAAAATGCTAAAACTACTAGGGAGATGCAACGTCGGTTAAATCCTAACATGAAAGAAGTTGTTAGAACTGAAGTCCTTAAGCTATTAGATGCAGGTATCATTTACCCAATTTCTGATAGTTCATGGGTCAGTCCTGTACAAGTTGTCCCCAAAAAGTCAGGAGTCACAGTAGTTACCAATGCTGATAATGAATTGATACCAACTAGAGTAACTACAGGATGGCGTGTATGCATTGATTATAGAAAGTTGAATTCTGTCACACGTAAAGACCATTTTCCTTTACCATTTATTGATCAAATGCTTGATAGATTAGCAGGCCATGAATTTTATTGCTTTCTAGATGGCTACTCAGGATATAATCAGATTCCCATAGCACCAAAAGATCAGGAGAAAACTACTTTCACTTGCCCTTTTGGCACATTTGCATATAGGAGAATGCCATTTGGATTATGTAATGCACCTGCTACATTTCAACGATGCATGTTGAGCATTTTTTCTGATATGGTTGAACGATTCCTTGAAGTCTTTATGGATGATTTTTCTGTCTTTGGTGACTCGTTTGATCAATGTTTACATCATCTAACGCTAGTTCTGCAGAGATGTACCGAGAAGAGCTTAGTCTTAAATTGGGAGAAGTGCCATTTTATGGTAAAACAAGGTATTGTTCTCGGTCACATCATTTCAAGCAAAGGTATTGAGGTTGACAAAGCCAAGGTGGATCTCATTTCTAATCTTCCTCCACCCAAAACAGTCAGAGAAGTAAGATCTTTCCTTGGGCATGCTGGTTTCTATAGACGTTTCATTAAAGATTTTAGCAAAGTTTCTAGACCCTTATGCAATTTACTTGCTAAGGATGTACCTTTTATCTTTAATGATTCATGTCTTATGGCTTTTGAAAAATTAAAGCAATTGTTGACATCATCACCCATCATTCAGGCCCCAAACTGGAGCTTACCATTTGAGCTTATGTGTGATGCATCTGATTATGCAGTAGGAGCAGTTTTAGGACAAAGAGTTGATCGAATTCCTCATGTTATTTACTATGCTAGTATGACATTGAATGATGCACAGTTGAACTATTCAACTACTGAAAAAGAAATGCTAGCAGTAGTGTTTGCATTGGAAAAATTTCGATCTTATCTCATTGGTTGTAAAATAATTATATTCACAGATCATGCTGCTCTTAAATATCTTCTAACAAAGAAAGATGCAAAAGCTAGACTAATTCGTTGGGTGTTACTTTTGCAGGAGTTTGACTTGGAATTCAAAGATAAGAAAGGCACAGAGAATGTTGTGGCAGACCACCTCTCTCGTCTCCATTTTGACACAATTACAGAGCCATTACCATTAAATGAGTCATTCCCAGATGAACAATTGATGCATGTGGAAGTATTACCTTGGTATGCTGATATAGTTAATTATCTTGTTACAGGTAAACTTCCAGAGCATTGGACCAAGCAAGACAAGGCTAAATTCTTTGCGGAAATAAAGAATTTCTTTTGGGATGACCCGTATTTGTTCAAGTATTGTGCAGACCAAATTGTTAGACGATGTGTCCCAGAAAGTGAAATTCAAAATATCCTTTCATTCTGCCATGAACAAGCTTGTGGAGGCCATTTCAGCGCTAAGAAAACAGCGACTAAAGTTTTACAATGTGGTTTCTATTGGCCAACTATATTTCGAGATGCTTACACTTTCTGTTCTTCATGTGATAGGTGTCAACGAATGGGGAGTATTACACGAAGGAACATGATGCCACTAAATCCAATTTTAGTGGTTGACATTTTTGACGTATGGGGTATCGACTTCATGGGACCCTTTCCCCCTTCTTTTGGCCATCAATACATATTGGTTGGTGTTGACTACGTCTCGAAATGGGTGGAAGCAATTCCATGCAGAACCAATGATCACAAAGTGGTGATAGGATTTTTGAAAAGCAATATTGTTTCGCGCTTTGGATTCCCTCGAGCGATAATCAGTGATGGTGGTGCCCACTTTTGTAACAAAGCATTCAAAGCTCTTTTGACAAAGTATTCAATCACACACAAAGTGGCAACCCCGTATCATCCGCAAACCAGTGGCCAAGTTGAGATCTCCAATCGAGAAATCAAGCACATATTAGAAAAAACGGTGAGGCCAGACAGAAAAGATTGGTCATTAAGACTTGATGATGCATTATGGGCATATAGAACGGCTTTCAAGACCCCGATTGGGATGTCACCCTACAGGCTAGTGTATGGAAAAGCTTGCCACCTACCTGTGGAACTCGAGCATCGTGCATATTGGGCCATCAAGAAATTCAACTTTGACATGCAGCAAGCCAGCTCAGAAAGAAGATTACAACTGGCAGAACTTGAAGAAATTCGCAATGATGCATACGAAAATGCCAAGATTTACAAGCAACGAATGAAAGTCTTTCATGACAAGCACATTATGAGAAAATCGTTCACTCCAGGTCAGAAAGTGCTTTTATTCAATTCTCGTTTGCACCTATTCCCAGGTAAGTTACGCTCTCGATGGTCTGGTCCCTTTATTGTTCATACTGTTTTTCCACATGGGGCAATTGAAATTAAAGACCCAAAGAACGGTGTCACGTTTAAAGTTAATGGTCAAAGATTAAAGCCATATCTAGAGTACCAACCACATGGAGAAGACACCGAAATAAATTTGAGTGACCCACCAGATTTGAATTGATTTTTTCTTTTTGTTGATTTGATTTTTCTTTCTTTCTTTTTATTATTTTTTTTTGCTAATTGAAATTATTTTTGCATAAGTGTGTTTGTTTTACCATTAAGTTTTCTTTTTTTTCTTATCATTGTTAATCATGAGTCTCATACTTAGACCGTTCCTCCTGAACATTCTTAAACCACTTCAACGTGTCAAAACTCATCTCAAAAAGCAGATTCAATTTTGTAAGACACATCGCATTTGGGCTCTACAACCACCAGAGTTAGTAGCCTATGTTGAGGGTTTAGAACGCCAACTCAGAGATATTGAGAGAAGTGTTTACGACATCCAGTTGGAGCTTGAGGTAAATTCAATAAGAGGACGATTTTAATTTTCTTTGTGTGTTTTGATTTGTTTTTCTGTTTGTGTGCTTTAGTTTGTTACCCCGGTGAAGTGGCGGATAACGGTACTCCGTGACAATCAAGTCGGTTACTTCAGTTTCCCATAATAACTGACATTCTGAGGCGAAAGTATGGACAGAAACGAGATTTTAGCAAAGCTTCACAAGCGATTCCCTTCACTTCCTCAGAATGCCCTCCTTACAATCTATAAAGCCCGGTCTGAACGCATGCGATTGCTCATGAGGAATAACATACCTGCAGACATCCGTTGGTTAATCGAGGCTAAAGTACGATTGGCAGGTGAGTTACCTCCTAAATTTATTGCATACATGCCTGGTTGTGGTAAAGGAAATTACGCAAGAAAACGACGAGCTCGAAGAATTTCTGTTGCTTGTCATAAGTGTGCCAGAATGAGTTGCGATAAAAACCCATGTTCTTTAGGAATGGTGTCTGATAACAGAGAAGATAAGATTCAATTCATTAGGGATGGCTTGAATAAGGAGTCATTGGATGATATCCTTTTGTCTCTTGAAACGCATCCCAGTGGATATGTGCAAGGAGCGATTCTCCAGTTATGGCCATTATTCCAGAAAGAGCATGAACGATATAGTCTCGGGAATCTGACTATAAACGACCCTGTTTGTCAGTTTATAAGAAAACTGGATGGGAAGCCTATCCTCGACCCATAGGGGGCGTTCAAGCCGTTTCTGGACGTAAAACCAGAGGAAGATGTGAGCCACAGTCGCAACTACGTGTAAATATCTTTTTACTTTACTGTTATTTTATTTCATTTCACTGTTGTTTTACTGTTTGCATTATTGTCTTTAATAATTTTATTACTGTTTGCTTTTTCCTTTTTACTGTTTCCTTTTTGACTCGCGAGCCACGCGCTTTATGCGTTATTTGACACTGACATGTTACCTCATACACAACTGTGACCCACTGTCACCAAGACTTTTAAATATGACTTTTTGTTAAGCACTCACAAATTATTTTTGAGAAATATTCCAATGGCAGCTACTCCCAATAGACAATTCAAGAACATTTGTGTGCTTTCTGGATTTACCTATGGCAAACATAAAGAGTTCGTGGAGGCAGCCATAGATCTTGGTCGAAGCATAGCAGCGAGAAAATTACACTTGGTGTATGGAGGAGGTAACCGAGGGTTATCAAAAATGGTCTCAGAAGCAGCTTTTATCAGAGGAAGTCAAGTGTTAGGCATCATCCCAAGAGTCCTAAAACCATTGGGCAGTTCGTCTGACTCATCAACTGGAGAAGAGTTAGTCGTCTCAGGTATGCAAGAAAGAATAACTGAAATGCTTAATCATGCTGATGCTTTTATTTTCCTTCCAGGAGATCTTGCAACACTAGAGGCACTTATGACACTAGCATCTTGGGCCCATCTGCACATCCACCAGAAACCTATCGGTTTGTTAAATGTCAATAACTTTTATGATGGCTTTATCGCATTTCTTAACCATGCAATAAAAAATTATTTCATTCCTTCTAATGTGAAAAAAACTCTTTATTTGTGCTCACACTGCTAATGAGCTACTTGATATGTTACGAGCTTATAAACCGGAGCCAGACCCCTGGACCTTTGTGTTGGAGCGTCCAAATAATGATGGTAACAGTAGCCGCAGTAAGAAGTACAAATTAGATTTAACTCTCCGCCTGTAAATATTTTCTTCTGTGTTGCACCACCCAGGTGATGTCTTCTAAACTCTACTTATTTCCTTTCAAACATTGAGGACAATGTTTCGTTCTGGTTGGGGGGAGGGAATAGTCGACAATTGTGGAATCTTGGTTAAGTTTTTACTAATTTTTTGTTGTAGAAACTAACTGTTGCTAACTTTTTGTGTTGAAGATGGCTGAATATGGAGTGTAGTTACTCTAGAAACGCATCTTCATCATTTAAAAAAAAAAAAAAAAAAAACTTGTTTTCTTCCTCTTTCTCCTTTATAAATATGTAGTTTCAAATTTTTGAGTCGAAGATGGCTGAATATGGAGTGTAGTGCCTCTAGAAACGCATCTTCTTAGTTTAAAAAAAAAAAAAAAAAAAAAAAAATCTTTTTCTAATTAATTTTTCTACATCATTTTCAGATTTCTGCATGCATATTTTCCTTTCATGTTTAGAATAGGTTAGGGGGTAGAATGTTGTTTAAAAAAAAAAAAAAATTGTGTTATTTGTTTTAACATTGGATGACATGATTAATTTCAAATTTTAGTATTTGTATTATCTTTGGTCTTAAGTGATGTTACGCTATGTTTGCTACTTTACATGTTGATGTCGGAGACAAATATGAGTTGCTTGAAGGAATGAACATGTCATAAATAAGTGCCAAGTGAGTTGTTGAGCCTATCATTTTCTTGGAGAGTAACCCTTTTGCTCATTCTCTATACAGCTTAGCAGTTTATTATTTTATACACGATCTCTAGATTTCTTTTGAGTTAACCCTTTAAAAAAAAATGGTAAAATTAAAAAAAAGAAAAAAAAATGTGTGTTGCTACATTGGGAGGCCCATCTAACTAGTAGATATGGATAATTATTTAGAGCCCTAAAAGACGATGGAAAGGCCATCTTTGATCCGTTTGAGCCTTTCTAGCCATCCCTTTTATTAAATATCCATAGTTACCCCTTTTGAGCCTTTAAAAAAAAAAAAAAAAAAAAAAAAAGAACAAAAACCTTTTCTTTGTCAACTTATCATCTTGACCCACTCCGATTTGGAGTATTACCCAATGTCTTTTAAGTTCCATCACCTATTTATGTTTGAGAAAATGTAAATAATTTTGTTGTTCAGTGAAGTTATGCCAAATAAAAGCAAAAAAAAAAAAAAAAACAAAAACAAAAGTTGTTGTTTCAAAAGAATAAGAATAACAATAATAGGTGAAATCCACCTTGCAACTTCCAAAAAAAAAAAAAAAAAAAAAAAAAAATATTATTTTGCATTTTTCTCAAACATACACTTTGTTTTCCTTATTTCCTTTCTTTGTTAGCCATATCCCTAGCCTACGTTACGTCCTAATAAAAGTCCTTCTTGATTTTAGGGAACTATAGTTTGAAGTAGAAGCTAGTTATATGGGCTAAAAAGATGTAGTGATGCATAATAATAAAAAAAAAAAAAAAAAAAAAAAAAAGATAAATAAAGTGGGTTGACTAGCATTTTTGTTTGACTTGAGATCGTATTATTTCTAAGCTGAGGGCATATTTATTTCATCTTGGTGAGAGCATGTGATATCACTTCTTTATTATTTTCTCTCTCAATTACCATTCATTGGAGTGACTATTTTTATTGGGTTTAATTTATTTGTGAGAGTGTCATTACTTCCAGTGAGATTTTGGGGTTTGACATGTCATTCTTGAAAGTAGCTATAACAAAGTCTACTGGGCCGATTCATGTGGATGGTTGATGTGGGTGTGATATTGCTTTAGACTGGAGATAATGCTTATACTTTTATTTGATTGTTATCATTAATATGATTGAATAAACACGAGTGTTTCTAAAAAAAAAAAAATAATAATAATAAAAAAATAAAAAAAAAAAATAAAAATATTTTGAATTTGAATTTTGTTTTCGCTTTATTTGCTAGGGACTAGCAATACGCTGGTTGGGGGGTGTGTTGAGTGTTAGAAAATGCATATTTATAAAGGAGAAAACTGTCATTTTACATTTCAAGTCTTACTAACAACCCTTACTTTTATGTATTTAACCTTCTTGTGATGTAATTACGTGTGTGTTATTTTAATTAAGTATTTTATGTATTTTAGGGGCAGTATAGTCATTTCACAATAAAGGAGAGATCAGACGGCAAAACGGACATCACTTTTGAACTCAGGACGGTCGAAAACCTTAGGAGGAGCATAAAAGGAAAAATGGCACTATTCACATGTACGGTACTATTCACGTATACGATACTGTCTACGTTACTGTTCACGACACTGTTCACATAGACGGACCGATGACGTGGCATTGATCGATGATGTGGCATTGACTGATGAGGTGTCACGATCCTGTTGGGCTAAAATTCTTATGTACTGTTAATGGTGACGTGGCAGCATATCAGTGGATGAAAAATCTCGTGTACGGTGCATGCATCACACAGGATTATTTTCAACCAAACCGCGTTACTGTTCATCCGGGTCAAACCGTGTTACTGTTCATCCGCGTGGTCAAACCGTGGACTGTTGACTGATGACGTGGCGCAATCCTGAGCGTCCAAACTGTTTTTAATCCGATGGCCATGATTTACTCCATGTATCTATAAAAAGGGGGCCTCCCCCCCCTAATTTGATATCTCTGAATCCATTTTTGGGATCCATTTTCTGTAATTCCTTCTCCATCTTGTATTTTCTTTGTATTTTAATAAATTCCCATTTTGCCCTTAGTTCAATTATGAGTGGCTAATTTCCTTTCAAGCTTGGGTTGAAGGTGAAGTCTCAACATGTGTCATGGGCTTAATTTGGTAAATTTATTTTCTTTTCCCCTCTAGTTTTTGTGGATGATTTGACTTATCGTCGACAAATAATACTGATCTTGTCTAGATACCGCCTTGGTTACACCGGCTCTCTAGTATAAGGTTATTATTATTTGGCACGATAAGCCCTTAGCACCATATTGATTAGAGCGTGGTTCATGAGGTGTGGATTCCCCCCTCATGATTTAATTGGCATTAATACGGATTATTTAGCCCATGATGCATGTTGATACGGATCCAGATACCCAAGTACGTCATTTCAATAGAATTCTCTTCAATTTATTCTCGCCATTTCAATTCCAATTTCAGAATTTATTCTCGCCATTTTAATTTAAGTTTTAGCATATTCCAAATCATTTCCACCACAGATCCAACCAACCATTTGCAAAATTAATTCTATACACAATTAAAATCCTCCTCCTCGTGGGATCGACACTCGTCACCATTGATCTACACTACAATAGATTCGTGCGCTTGCGAGTACATTAAAATTTGCACAACACCATGCTTATAATATTTGCCTAGAATCTGCATGAACATTACCCATGTCTGAATCCGCAATAAATAATATGGATTCAAATGCATATCCGAATTCAGATTTTGCTATCCTTAGATGTGACAGTGTTTAAGGCAGAAATTATGGTTGTGATTTATGTTATTAGAGGCTTTTGCCATTCTTTGTGAATTGAGTGTGATTCTTCATTCCATTAGATTTATTGAAAAATAAGGTTAAAATAGAAAATGAGAAAGAGAAGAAAAAGGTGTCCCCACCACCCATTGTCATCCCTGTATACTATTAGGTTATTTTTCTATTACTTTTATTAACAAGTTGGCTTAATTTATTAAATAAGGTTTATACAATGACAAATTGGGAATATTTGTCACAAATGAAAGTATAGGTAGGATAAGATGGGTTTCAACAAGCAATTTTAATTTGATATTGAGCAGTCTAGTTAATTTGACACCACTATATGATCATATCATATCATGCATAAAGTGCAGTTCATCTACTTCACCAAGGATATTATTGTATTTAAGGAGAGGATGTGAATATAATAGATGGCTATGAGAATATTGTAAGAATTTCTTAAAATATCTTGTACTTTTCAAATTTGTTAAAATGCCTCATCTAAATTTTAAAACTATGAAAATACCCCATAAAATTTTTGAAAGTTCTGATTTCCCTGCTCCAAAAATCCTAGTGCTTTGCAATTTGATTCATTATTTTGATTTTATAAAAAATGGATTACTCATAATGATAATTGATAACTCACAAAAAATAAACTAAAAGGAGAGATTTTCTTCTTTTAATTTTTTAGTTCTTTTTTATTTTTTTAAGAAAAGATTGAGAGTGGGTAATGACTAAATTAATTTTTTTTATTGTTTGCCTTCAAATTCAGGCAATCATTGTGTTTGTTTTCTCTTCCCTTACTATTTTATTATTGTGGTTTATTGAATTTATTATTTTCGATTCCATTAAGGCATTAAGTTTGTGACTATATCCCTGGTTGTGATTATCTTACAACTTATGTTACAGGTTTTAATTTTGTATTCCAAGACATTCATGAATTAAAAGACATAACAATCTTCGGATACCTCAATGTGTCAGAAAAGAATGCATTTACAACATAAGATATATATGATCAACATGATCTTCCGTTCAGTAAAGCAGGTTCCCGGCACTTTAAACCTACAAAACTATTAGCATTTCCTACTACTGCTTGGCTCATTATGTTAATCGTTTTGCTTATTTTTAGATCAAATGATTTTATGTTCTATGGGAAATTTTCTTATATAGCCATTTTCAAAAACCTGTTATCAAAAATAGCCATAGAACAAAATGTCTTAAAATAATAACCACACACACTTATTATGGACTAAATTACCCCTCAAAGACTATTGTTGATCACCTATATTCCGTCATCACCCATCACCGCCTATCATCTCATAAATTTCTTTTTACATCCCCATCATCACAATCTTACCCTCATAGCCCCTATTATCACAGCCTCCATCAACAAAAGGTTCTGCATTGTCAACGACATGAGGGTTCGACCTAAAGGTACGACTCTTGCACTTTTATAGTAATTTTTAATTGATTGATGGATTATTATTGATAGAAAAGCAAACTAGGATATGTATTGGCATGAACAATTCAAAAAAATGTAAGATTAATGTTTGCAAAATATAAGCACATTAGGTGTTCGTTAAAATATCTCTAAGAATTTTTTTTTCAATTATCTTTAGAGCTGGCAAAACGGGTCATCGGGTCGTGTTCGTGTCGTGTCAGCTTTGTGTCGTGTCAAATTTAGGTCGATCCAAACCCGACCCATTTAATAATCGTGTCAAAATATTGAGACCCAAACCCGACACGGAAAAATAATCGGGTTACCCAATAACCCGTTTAATATCTATATATTGAATAAAAGTTACATCAAATATTTATACAATATCATACATACATATGTACATAAATAAATAAATACATACATACATACATACATTTATCGATATTATAAAATATACATATCTACCAATATATTACACATTTACACTATTGATGTTTTAATTATATATATATATATATATAAAATATTATATATCAATATTATAAAATATACATGTCTATTAATTTTTACACATTTACACTATTGAAGCTCTAAATGTATGTAAAATTTTATAAATAAAACACCGTGTTTATATTCACCCTTTTAAAGAATAAAAAAAAGAAAATCATCTCTAATATTTGAGTTTTAATTATAAGAATATGTAAATTATTTTAAAATAGAAAATATAATCGGGTCATTGATCGGGTAAATGGGTCAAGAATTTTAACCCAAACCCGACACGGAAAAAAATCGTGTTGACCCGGACCCGACCCATTTAATAATCGTGTTAAATTTGACGACCCATACCCATTTATTTATGTCGTGTTCGTGTCGGGTAATCGGGTCGTGTCAAATTTTGCCAGCTCTAATTATCTTAATAAATTTACTTAGCTAGTTCTTAGTGATCCACTCTTTAATACCAAAGATACTAACTTGTATGAAGTTTACATTTATTTCATAAACTTTTTTTCTTTTTTTTTGGGTATATATTGGTTGTTGGCATTCATCGCCTACAACATTTTGTTAGCATATATGTATCCATAATATTGATTTTGATGATAACAAATAAGATTAAGAATTATTAAGGTTTTAAAAGCTCAAAATAGTTTTCATATACTTTTAAATCATCATTCTCACTTTATAAAAGCTTTATATTATATGAAAATATTTTTATAAAATTGGTTATTCTCATGTTAATGGTTTCAATTGAAAAAGCTTTGAGAATTTTGATAAATAACAAGTATTGCTTAAAATCCTGAAAATGGACTTATTTGATAAGTTTCATAAAGTTTTGGGCCATAATATATTTTTATAACATTTTGGGGCCAAACTATAATTTTACAAAATAATTCACTTGTAGCAGTCATTGTAGAAAACGGCAATCCGACATCTAGATAACGGCGATCCGATAATTTGAAAATCCAGCCCAACGGTCATATTGACCAGTCAAACGGCAATCCGACATCTAGTTAACGGTGATCCGACAGTGAGCAGAAAATCAATAACGGCTAGTTTTCAGCTCCAACTATAAATAAGCTCAATCCAATTCAAACAAAGATAGATTCAAGAGTTATCATTGAGTTTGCTATTTAGCATAAAACTATTATTGAGCTTTGGACTTGTTTTTGTTTCTTTGATTCACACATTGAGCATTCATTTATAATTAAACACATTGTGTGAGAGAAAATTCATTTGTAATCTTTATCCTTGAGAGGTTGTAAATGTTGAGATACACTTGAGTTAAGAGATTGGGGATAATCTCTTGATATAAAGGTCCATTGACACCTTGGAAGTCAATTGTAAGCGTTTGAAGCCTTGGGAGGCTTGCTTAATGAAATCCTCAAGCCCGGTGAGCTTGGAGGCGTGGACCACGTAAAAATCATTGTGTTTGTTTTCTCTGCCCTTACTATTTTATTATTGTGGTTTATTGAATTTATTATTTTCGATTCCATTAAGGCATTAGATTGAATTATTGTGTGGTTTGCTTAGCTTAATTTTTAAAATCCCAATTCACCCCCCCTCCTGGGTTGCCTAGTTAATATTTCACATTTGCGGCTGATTGCGGATGATGGCGCCCATCGCCCGCCCAAGTGCAGTATTGCCTGTATTTCCTCGCACTAACCCAAATGAATTTTTTTTGTTTAAATAATAATCCAATATCTGTCGTGTTTAATTTTCCGATATGTCCTGCAATAAATGCTGCCTTAGACTTTAAAGATACCAATTGAAGATTACTTCTAGGTATTCTAACAAATTTAAAGAAAAGGAAGAGAGTGATTAGCCTTATGCAAATAAAATTGATAGAAAAACAACAAAAGTTGTTCAGGAAATCAATATTAGGGCATTTTAGTAGTATGAAGGAAATTAGATTTACTGGCATGGTCGTGCATAATTTGTTGATTAGACAAGTAGTAAAAAACTTGATAAATATTAAATGTGGTTTCGTGTTGGCGATGAGTTGTTGCTTAGACAAGCAGTACATTGAAAACATGCATTTTACTAGCAATATCTTTTCTATGATCGTATATTTTTGTGCCCTTGTTGTAAAGCGAGTTGTCATCAACTCAGCCGCTTTCTTTCTATCATAAAACTATTGTTGCATTGTAAATCTAAAGTGTTCAACCAACTGAGTAATAAGAAATTTTCTCAGTTCCTTCACGAAAGCATTCATGCTCTCTGCAATGTTTGTGGTCAGAATGCTATACCTTCAAACTTTAAAATGAGATCGAGCTCAATAATTAAAGCATATGCCCTCCAAATACTTTGTTGCACCTGCATGCATACTAAGGGTGGGCAAAATACCCAACCCGACCAGATCCGAAAAATTTTGGGTTCGGATCAAACCGGGTTATGAATAGAACTCAATCAGGTGCAATTGTGTCAACCCGATCAGATCTTGTTTAGGTTGGTTGAACCCGATCTGATCCGAAAACCCGATCGTGTTGACACAAAATTTAAAAAAAAAAACCCTAAAAATTAAAACCGAACTCTAAATTTTACACACACCACGCAGCATGCAAACACCATACACACAAACCATTACAAACAAACATTGCCATTAACATTACCAGCTAGGCAACAATAACACATAGCACACGCACTCAAGCTAAAGAAGCCAGCCCACTGCTGATCGGCGACGTACACGACCACACCTACACACTGTCTCTGTCGCTCACATCCCACGGCCGCCAGGCGATAGCCACACGGCCCACGCCTAAATCCACACAAACAATCAAACACACACACAAACTTCATTGGGCCACCATACGCAGCAACTGCCACCGAGAATGGCACCGACAGAAGCTGATTCGCGAGGATCGTGACCCCGATCTATCGATTTGTTGCTACTAAGAATCGGATCTGCTGCGCCACCTCCGTGCCTCCAATCCTCCAGTCCACCATCACCTGATTCAATTGAAGCTCTATCCAGCAAGCTCCCTTTGATTGAAGCTCTAGTTGGCTATATTGAGTGTTGACTTTGAGTTTTGGAATTGGAAGCCATGCCTTTTTTTTTTTTTAATTCAAGTTCTATTTGGCCTTTTTTGGAATCGGAAGCCATGGCCCTTGATACTTAAGTGATGGTATATATAATTAGATACAATCTGAACTCCACCATCACCCGAATCTGATCCGAACTCCACCCGAACTTATAACTCGATCCGATCTGATCCGAATATAATTCAGATCAGATCGGAATGAGTTATAAGTTCAGGTGGAGTTTGGATGAATTTTAATCCAACCTAAAATTTGATCGGGTTGATCCGAACCCGACCCAAATCTGATTTTGCCCAGCCCTAATGCATACTCCACACCTCCATTTTTTTTTCATTCTCTACTGGATCATACATTTTCATTGTTTGTAAAAAGGTTACTCTAAAAGAATACTTCCATAGTTTTCTAAGATTCTTGAAATGTGACTTTAGATTACTTTCCAAATGATAAAAACAAAGGCCGTATAGTGCAGTAGGAAATACCTTATAAACTGCTTTACGGATAGATGTGCAACAATTGGATATAAATACTAACTCTTGCATGTCTCCAATGACTTCATGCAACCTCATGACAAACCATTCCCAAGAGACATTATTTTCTAAATCTACAATTCCAATAGTTATAGGATACATTTGGTTATTCTCATCTAAGCATGTTGCAATCAACAAGTTTCCTCCATATTTACGTTTTAGATGAGACTCGTCCACTGCAATCACTCGCCTAATTAACTGCATAAAACCTTTAATGCAAGATCTAAGAGCAAGCAAGCTGAATTATTGTACTGCCGTTTAGCTCTTGCAAGACATGAGAATATTTGGGAAGTAAATTATATGACTCTCTTGAGTCTCTTCTTATCAACTTCAAAGCCTTTTCCTTACTCTGATATGCTGGCTAGTATGATAAATTAATTCCATAATCATTCTTCATATCTGAAATGATATCATTTTGAGTGTATATTCGCTTGACATCAACAAACTTTTGCTTGATAATTTCGCTAACAACCCGACTATTTGGTTGATGATGACCATAATGGAAAATATCATTTTGACAAGTATGCACCATGTCATATCTCTTCACTAACCACTGCACATTCTTCTTCTCATTCACCCTCGTTGCTCGAAGTTGCCATTTACATATCTTCATAGCACAACAGCCTCCCAATATATGCTTGAGGACCTATCCACTTTGAACGCAAACTTGTCTCTACTAGCAAAAATGCTAAGCTCCGTGTATAATTGTTCTTTCATACTGAAAAGCTGCCTAACATAAATACCACTTGAACTACAATTTCCAGCTGTACGTGTATCTGAAGCTACCCAATCTGATGGCATAACTGAAACCTTCAATTGTAGTAGGTCAACTACAGTTGATATTGGGGCCGCCTTCGACTATGTGACCTAGGGGTAATAGGCTAACTTTGACGTGGATCATTATCTTCCTGAAACTGAGACATTGCTTCTATATCATCTAATGGATGATCGCAATCTATGTCATCACAGTCACGGAATGGAGAGTAGCTTTCTGTAGTTGGAAACATTTGTTCTTCAGTATCAGAGAAGAAGTAATTACCATAGTTTGGCATGGATCCATAGCCAAATGTGCACTCAAAGGCTGAATATTGGGTTGACGGCATCAAAGAAGCTGATTTTTGTTGAGATGGCATTAAAGAAGCTTTGATTTTAATTTAGGCGATGTAGTTACAAAAATAGGAGTCCTACCATATTTTATTTGATCAGAGTTCACATGTATAATAATTTTTACCATTTTATCATCTAGTATGTCCATTGGTAAAGAAGCAATGGATTGCATACGACAGTTTGTGCCCCAAACTGCTTTCATTGTCATAGAATATTTTTCTGAACTTAAATTCAACACTTGATAAACCCTAGCAATAAATTGTTCGAAAATTAGATCATTTCGCAGAAAAAATGCTTTAATTTTTTCATTCTCGTATTCCATATGACCATCAACAAACATTTCCCATAATCCATCTTAAAACATTTTAACCACAATTGTTGATTCCATTAAACACGAAGCAAATTAAAATAAATATAATTATATTACTAAAATAAGAAATTTATTTCTATAATAATATCATTGACAATAAACAATTAACATTAAAAATACAATTACATGAGGTGCCCCACATTTGGACGATGGATGCCATCGTCTAATTGATGGAGATCATCGGCTGCCATTGCCTAGGAGAAGTGAGTGGCAATGGCTACCAAGTGAGAAGTCAGGGCGAAGGCATTCATCATCCGAGTGATGACTGGTATTGCCCGCGAGAAGTGCGAGTGAAGGGTGCCATCACCCGGGCGATGCAGGCCTTCACTTGCACTTCTCGCGGGCGATATCAGCGAGAAATGTGGGTGAAGGATGCCTTCAATCGGTCGATACATGCCTTTGCCCGTACTTCTCGCTGGCGAAATCAGCCATCACCCGGCTGATGAACGCCTTCTCCCGCGATCTAGGTTTTCTCTAGAATCATAGAAACACATAATTTACCAGATTTTTTCTAATTTTTGGATTCATACAAGTAAATATCTACCCACATTGTAATAAAAATTAATAATGATATTTGTTTCTACAAATATCCACAAAACCCATATGCAAAACTTAATTAATCTTACAAAAATCCTTAATTCCTTCTTGAGCTTTTTTTTTCTTTTTTGTTTTGATTGATTTTGTCTTTGAAATACTAGTTATGCAACCCAAGAGGGGTGAATTGGGTTTTTAAAAACTTAAACTAAGCAAACCACACAACAATTTAATATAATGCCTCAATAAAATAAAAAATAATAAATTTAACAATGCTAAAAATTAAAAGAGTAAGGGAAGAGAGAGCAAACACAAAGATTTTTATGTGGCTCGGCAATTCTCGCCTACATCCATGCCTCGAAGCAAACTAAGCATGAGGATTTCACTATCCAAGCCTCCCAAGGTTTCAAATGCTTACAATTGACTTCCAAGGTGTCAATGGACTTTTACAAAAAAATATTATCCTCAATCTCTTCACTCAAGTGTTTCCCACACTTACACACTCACAAATTTTACAATGAATTCAAGAAATACAATAAATACTCTCTTTTAGAGTGGATATACAAAAAATAGATCAACGAAGATTTAATCTATGATGATTTGCAAGTTAAGAGCTCAAAATATGTTGTTTACATTTGTTTACGCTTGCAAAAGTCTTTAAAAATGAATTGGATTTGAGTTCATATAGCTTAGACACAAAAACTAGCTATTATGGACAAAACACCAAGTAGCCGTTATAAATTTTGGATTTGAAAATTTAAAAATTTACCTCAGGCGGCTAGCCGCTAACCATTGTAGACTAGCCTCTAACTCTCTGTCTTCCCACCATATTGTTTATGTTTACTTTTTGGCCTAAAACTTTCAAAATTAAAATATGGTCTAAAACTTTTATACATTACACTATAGCCCAAAATGTTTTATATTTTTACAAATAAATCCAAATCCAGAATTTCTAAATAATGCTCGTAATTCTCAAATTTTTTTTGAAATTATGCTATGGCCCAAAACTTTATAATACTTCTCAAAAAGGTTATTTTCATAATGCTTACTGATTTCAAAACTTTTTCAATTTAATCCAAAATTTGAAAAACACTCAAATCCACAAAATACTTTATCTTATAAATATGAGACATTTTGGTTTATGAAAAGTAATAATTTATTAAATAAATTTTTGAGTTTCTCAAATGTTAAACCATGCATATATTAAATCATACCAGTTTTACAAGAATTTGTTGCAGTAATGACTTCGTTGAGCTAAACTTTGTTCTTGATCAAGCCATTGTTCGTTGAGTGTTTTGAGCTTGATTTCATTTGATTCACTTACATAAATATCATCCTTCAAGAACTAGGGAATATGTGAAATACAATATTTATTATATCACTTATGACACATGTTTGTTATCATCAAAATTACAATATGTGTAGCCCTTTAGGCTAACAGTCTTCAATGCTAGTTAACAATTGTTGTCTGATGCATATGGAATCGGAGTAGTTTTGTGTTTGATTGTTGGAGGGAGTTTGAGAAGTCAAATGGGAGGAGTTTCATGGAGTTTGTGTTTAGTTGTTGAGGTAAAATAGTTTGTATTTAGTTGTTGACATGAAACGAGAGAGAAGATTTGGGGAGGGGTAATTTAGTTCATAAAAAGTGTGTGTGGTTATTATTTTAAGAACTTTTGTTCTATAGCTAGTTTTGATAATGAATTTTTGAAAGTGGCTATATAAGAAAATTTCCCCACTACTAATGGCACTTTGTTAAATAAATGCCTGGTTTTTACAATATTAATCCACCTGCATGTGCGGACACTAAATAATTAACCAAAATGGATTGAAAACTAAAGATGGTGAATTGAAAACTAAAGCACAGAGGACAACGATCAAAATAAGAGAGTTGAAACGACCCATTAATGTAGGTTCATGTGGAACAAGTTTAGATATATACTATAATTTTGAGGATGAGTTTAAGTTAGAAAATTGGTGCATGTATATATATGTGTGTGTGTGCGCTTTCATAAAGGAGAGGCGTGAGGCTAAAGTGCTAAGTTTAATTAGCTAGTAGCTCAAGTCAGCAATTTTAAAATTTTGAAAAGTTATAATTTGGGTTAGGTACTTATGCACTACGTAGCCGGCGGCCCATAATGTAGCTAGTAAGAACTGGATTAATTTCATTCATGCTTACTTGATAATTAATTCCTATTGCTGGCGGAAAATTCCTAGAATTTTGCATGTATATTCAACAGTTAAAACTCATTTTTTTTCTCTGTTCATTGATTCAATTGATAAGATCTTTTGGATTTGTTCGAATATTGCATGATGTAAGACATTGTGTAGCTAGTGCTGACTTTGATGTGGTTGTATATTTTTTTGGGCTGGAGATACGTTAGATTTGTGAGTATAATATATTGTTTTGAAAACCGCAATGAAAGATTAAAAAAGGGCCTCCGAGATGTCCGTCGAAGTCTTACTAAATTCTGCTATTTCGAACTTCTAAATTTCATTTGGAGTATTTTTATAACCATTTTCAAAACTTAGCGAGTACCGTAATAAACTTATCATAAAGGTTAAAAATATAGTAGGGAAAACATTACTATCGTCATCACTCATTTTAGTTTTCTTCAATTGGAAAAAGTATGTGTAAGAATTTTGTATACTACGTGGCATTACGTAATTCAATTAGATAGGATTCGTAGATGTGAAAAGTTGGATTAGGTTCTTTCTTGTAATGATGATTATGATAGATCGGCACATAATACTTGACGGTAGAAAATTTTGCAGCACGTAAGCACTTCATTAAGAATTAGTCGTTGTTATTTAACCAAGACTCTAATCCCACTCAATGACTTAATGATAAAACCTCCCTTCGGACTCATTTAGGTAACATTCAAGTCTGTCGGTGTGAATTATGTGGTTGATTTACTTTCAAAAATTTTAAAATATAACAAATAATGCACTTGAACTACGCTTGCACTACAAATATAAGTTTAGATTCCTGTTTGTTAAAAGATAAAATAAAATAAAATTCAATTAATATCCAACACATTATAAAAAATGATTAGCGACATATCAGTTACAACGGCGCACACTATGTAACTACAGAAAGTGAAAATTTCAATTTTTAGGGCCCAGCCTAGAAATATTTGCGCACCTGCTTAAAACATAATAAAAAACAGTAAAGAATCAAAACGAACATTCACTATTCTGGAAGTTGGAGTTTGTCAATGAAATTTTTAGATAATATAACAATATACAAATAGATTGTCATGACTCAGTATTTCAAAAACAATGTGTTGACGTAAGCAAATGAAGAAGAAAATGTACTGAGATGACAAGTTTCCTCAGTTTTTACAGAGTCACAGAAGAACAATTGAAGACTGGGCAAGCCTTCATCGATCTGCTCCGAACAGGGAAAACAAGACCGGTTCAATAAATCCTCATCTATAAATAGGGTTGCTAACCTTGCAACATTTCTCACCTCGCACTAAACCAATAAGAATAAGTTCAGAGATTAAACAGAGTGAGATCCCAAAGCTAGCTAGCTAATTAAACACAATGAGAAATGTTCAATTTCTTACAGGTTTTGCTCTCTTGATTTTGGCTTCTTCATTGGCCTCTGCCTTTGACCCTAGTCCTCTTCAGGATATCTGTGTAGCCATTGATGAGCCCAAGAACGCAGGTATATTTTTTACACTTTAATTTTCTCTGTCCTAAAAAATCTTTTAAACTTGTTTATGGATACGTGTACGTTGGTCTCAAATTCACCTTACTAATTAATATTCTGAATTCTTGGACGCAGTCTTTGTCAACGGGAAGTTCTGCAAGGACCCCAAGCTTGCCAGGCCAGGAGATTTCTTCTTATCAGGGCTAGACAAGCCTGGAAACACAGCAAACCGACTTGGTTTCAGTGTAAAAAATGCAAATGTTGAGCAAATTCCGGGACTCAACACTCTCGGAATATCAGCAGTCCGTATAGACTATGCACCCTATGGCCAAAACCCTCCACACACTCACCCTCGTGCCACTGAAATCCTGACGGTCTTGGAAGGAACACTTTATGTCGGTTTTGTGACATCTAACCAGCTAAACAACACACTCATTGCAAAAGTTCTGAAAAAGGGCGATGTTTTCGTGTTTCCAATTGGTTTGATTCACTTCCAGTTCAACATTGGAAAAACAAATGCAGTTGCCATCGCCGCTCTAAGCAGCCAGAATCCTGGTGTCATTACCATTGCAAACTCGGTCTTCGGAGCCAATCCTCCAATCAATCCTGAATTTCTTGCCAAGGCATTCCAGTTGGACGTAGATGTGGTGAAAGATCTTGAGGCTAAGTTCTAAATGTGTAGCTTATTTGAATAATCTTGCCGTTTATATATGTTTCTCGTTCTAGTTATTGTCATTATCAGTTAGTTTTGATGTAATAAAGAGATTCGTACATGTGTACCTCTCTCAAGTCAGCTTTGTTTGATTTCCTAATGAACCCTCAATTAAATAATGTATTTTTCGTTCAATGTGATCAATGATCTCTTATCTGATCTCGGATTATTATTATTATTATTATTTTGACGGGGGGCCACAGATAATTGTTCTTAGCTGTGTCGATCTAGAGGGCCCTTCTCGGGGGAGATTTTCAAATTATATATGGACTAATCTGAAGGATTCTCAAAAGGTCTCACAAAAGACGTATTTATATAAAGTTCTGGGTTATGCTAAAAGACAAGACATTCAATAAGTAAGCCAAATCGACGCTGGCTAACCTGTTACACGTACCTGAGAATCGTTCATAATGTTTTTGAGCATTATGAAACATCTGACTGCCGTGACAGGCCAAAATGAAGATCACCCATGAAAATTACTGCACAAACCATCCAGAACTGCAATTGCTTTCAGATTGAAGCTAATAAAGTTGTACACATTAACCCTCTCATGTATTATCACTTTCTACAAACTCCTAACTTGGCAACTTGGCCGGTGACCTAAAACCTGTGCAGACCAAAACAACTACGGACATGAACACGGTGATTGGTGAACATGTAGACTGATAGAAAGATTCACGTCTAGCCAATAGATGTGTTCGCACTTGCGAACTCTCAATTATTGGTTACCAGAGTCTCAAATTTAGGGCTAATCAAGGATTCAACAAGTTGAGATGCATTCAAGAGCATGTCATCCTTCCACATCTTAGAAATCACAGTTCTCCACGTATCAAAATCAATAACGTTCCCCCTAATCAGGGTATTCAAAACTGTCCACAGATCCTCCACATTCCCTATCTCACACAGCTGACCAATAAATAAATTTATACGAGCAGAACGAGGTACAAAACCCTTAAAAATCATCTCATTCAAAATTAAAGCAGCTTCCCTGAACTGCATCCCATCGCATAGCCCATCAAAAAGTATCCTATAGGACACAACATCCGGATTGCAGGCCTGTCTAGGCATATCCTCAAACAAATCTTTTGCTTCACTGCATTTTCCGTCCTTACACAGCCCCCCAAGAATCACATTATAACTAATAGGATTTGCCTTACAGCCTTTGTCCCCCATTTCATCCAAAATTGTAAATGCTGCTTCAAAATCCTTCTCTTTACAAAACCCACTGATCAATGCATTATATGTTACAGAATTCGGTTTGCACCCACGCTCCTTCATTTCCTTTAAAATCGCAGGAAATTCATTCTTCCTTCCCGCCTTAAAAAGCGCACTGATCAATGAAGAATATATACCTGCATCCATTTCAATCTTATCTCTCACCATCTCTTCTTTAACCCCAAGTGCCAAACTCAACTCACCAACCGCACAAAGCCCTTTTATCAATGACGCAAAGACTTGTCCATCAGGCTTCACATTATACACTCTCATCATATCCTCCTTCAACTTTAATGCCTCATCTACCCTCAACTCCAAACAAAGACCATAAATTAACGTCCCAAATGTCACCAGTGTTGGCTGCAGTCTTCTTTTAAGCATTTCATCAAACACCTTCCACGCGTCCTCTAATCTCCGACTTACAACACAACCATGTATCAATATATTATAACTACAAGCATCTGGGCTCACATATTTCTCCATAATTTGAAACAACTCCTTCATTCTATCAAGCTTTCCGCACGTTAACTTTGGATTCAACAACGTGTTGAAAGATTTGACCGTCATTCGAACATTAAAACTCGACATTTCATCAAACATTTGGAGTGCGTGTTCGAGTAATCGCGCACGTCCATAAAAGCTGATAACATTGCAGAAAATTATTTCCTTGGGAACGACGCGAGTGTCGTGCTTGAGCTGGTGAAGGATTTGCTGCATTTCGTCAAACATCTTGGGTCGGCCAAGCTTGGTGATGATAAGGTCATAGTGAAGGAGATTGTAGCGAAAGGGTTTTAATGGATTGGCTTCAGTGTCATTGGGGTTACGATTAGGGTTTTTGAAGAGTTGTAGAGCGAGTTTCGGGTCTTTTTGGAGGTGAAGAAGAGAGGCGAGCCTGAAGGGAGACGTGGGTTTTGCTTTATTAATATGGAAAATGATGTTTGCCTCAGGTCAAACGACGCCGTTTCGGCTCTTAATTTTTTTTGTTTTCGAGCGCTATTGAACGAGGACGTTTTTGCTTTAATTTTTTTATTTGTTTTGATTTGCCTTCAACGAAGTCGTTTTGGTTTGCAAATGGCAGCCTTCTTCTTCCCCTTTCTTTAACCCAGCTGAACCTTTACTTCTTCCTTTTCTTCGTTCTCTTAACGACATTATTTCTGCTTGAATTTTTTGTTTGTTTGTTCTGATTTGCTGTGAACGAAGTCGTTTTGGTTTGCAAATGGCAGTCTTCTTCTTCCTCTTTGTTTAGTCCAGCTGAAACAAGTAATTAATTAATCTTCTTCTCTCCTTTTTCTTGATAATGGGTGCTGCTATGCATTATTTCTTCATTATTATTAATAGTCTATTTGTTGAAATTATTATGGTTATGAATTTGGTTGAGAGGGCGGTGAGTTTGAGGGTCAAGGCCATGGTTAAGTAACTTCTGCTTGATGTGTGTATTCCAATAATTCTTTATTTTATTATATGTGCTTCCTGATAATATTCCAACTATCATCGACCACTTGCACATTACACAAATTCAAAACACCCCCCACCCAAAAAAAAAAGTTTTTTTAGATCTAATAAGAAATAATGCATAGCAGCACCCATTATCAAGAAATTCTCGACTTAGAGCTATCCATTGGACTTGCTTCTTCTGAATCTGCGGACTCAAGACCACTGCAGCAACGACAACAGCCGCAGCAGCAGAAGCAAGTTGTTGGTTACAACAAGTTTTTTGAAGTGAAGCAAGCAGCTTGTTTGTGTTGGCAACTGGGTTTTGGGAGAAGTGAACTGTGTAAGAATTGTACTCAAAATTCTAGTATGGTGAAACGAAGAGGAAGAGAAAGCAGATGGGTTCTGGACTTCTGGCATTGCTTTTGCCTTAAGCGTGAGAATTTTGCCTTTTGAAAAACGGCGTCGTTTTACTAAGAATGAAAACAAAAACAAAATAATAGATGAAACGGCGTCGTTTTAGCCTCTTTCGGGGTTTGACCCGGGGCAAACAACAGTGCTATTATTAATATAGTTTTGTTCGATAGGGCTACTGACATTTGAAAACGCGGTTAATTATTTTTGACCAATTGTTTAGTCATATGTTTTAAATTTTTATTCGTCGATCACAAAGTTTGAGGGAACTCTATGTCACAAATATCACATTTTCCTTATGCGTAGTTAGGATAATAACTTTCTTTTAAAAAATTTGTGTTCACATAATCTTGATTTTCTTATACCCACATAATCTTGATTTTTGAAAAACAAATTCTTGATTTTCTTATATTGATTTTCTTAAATATTAGAGTATAATCATCCCATCTTCATCAAATTTTAATATTTTAAAATATTAGTAATGTTGAGATATATTTTAAAATATTATTAATATTGAGATATTATGAAAAACTAACTATAGATATTTTTTCTAATAAATTGTTAGAGCTTAACGATATGTTCTTAGAAGATTGTTGGAAAATTATTAAAATTCTAATACGTAGAAGAGATATCGATCTAAGTAGTTAATACTAGAATGCCTCTTCACTTATGGTGCGTTTACTTCATGGAATGAGAATGGGCTGAGAATAGGAATTGGCTGGAATAAGAATGAGTTGAGAATAGGAATTGGCTGGAATGAGAATGAGGGATGGGAATTAGATTTCAATGTTTACTTGATAAAAGTAAATAGGAATGGGAATGTGTTGGAATGTCATTGATGTATTTACTTAGCAAAATAAATGAGAATGAGAATCAATTTGTCCAAATACCCATAGTATTAATAATTAATAAAAAATAATTAATTTATTATTATTATTAATATTATCATTATTGTTGTTATTATTACTATTATTATTATTATTATTAAAAATAATATTAACAATAATTAATAATAACTAAAATAATAAAGTTAATAAAATTTAATAATAATATTATTATTCTTATTAAATTTTATTAACTTTATTATTTTCGTTATTATTAATTACTGTTAATATTATTTTTATTAATATTATCATTATTAACATTTATTATTATTATTATTATTATTAAATTTTATCAACTTTATTATTTTAGTTATTATTAATTATTGTTATTATTATTTTTATTAATATTATCATTATTAACATGTATTATTATTATTATTATTAAATTTATTATTTTAGTTATTATTAATTATTTTTATTTTTTTATTAATATTATCATTATTAACATTTATTATTATTATTATTATTATTAAATTTTATTAACTTTATTATTTTAGTTATTATTAATTATTGTTATTATTATTATTAATATTATCATTATTAACATTTATTATTATTATTATTATTATTAAATTTTATTAACTTTATTATTTTAGTTATTATTAATTATTGATAATATTATTTTCATTAATATTATCATTATTAACATTTATTATCATTATTATTAAATTTTATTAACTCTATTATTTTAGTTATTATTAATTATTTTTATTATTATTTTTAGTAATATTATCATTATTAACATTTATTAATAATAATATTATTATTATTATATTTTATTAAATTTATTATTTTTAGTTAGTATTAATTACTGTTAATATTATTTTTATTAATATCATCATTATTAACATTTATTATTATTATTAAATTTTATTAACTTTATTATTTTAGTTACTATTAATTATTGTTATTATTATTTTTATTAATATTATCATTATTAACATTTATTATTATTTTTTTAATTAATATCATTTTTATATCTAGATAATGAAAATTACAGTATTATTATCATTATTATTAAATTTTATTAACTTTATTATTTTAATTATTAATAATTATTGTTATTATTATTTTTATTATTAATAATAATAATAATAACAACAATGATGATAATATTTTTAATAATGATAAATTAATTATTTTTGTTAATTATTATTTTTATCATTATTTTTATTGTTAATAATGATAATAATAACTAATAATAACTAAAATAATAAATTTAATAATAATAATTATTATTATTATTATTATTATTATTATTATTAATGGCATTTAAAATAATAAAATTAATTGTGATTTGAATGAGGGTAATCTGAGAAATATAAAAAAATTAAAGGGATACAACAGTAAACATATATTCCATTCTCATTCCTTCATTGTCATTCCCAACCCCCCATGGGAATAGGATTCTCATTTCTTATTTCCAAATTCTGTGGAACCTATACATTTTATTCTCATTCCCAAATTATATTTTGTGAAGTAAACATGAGTTTCATTCTCATTTCTTTATTCTTATTCTCTATTTCATAAAGTAAACACACCATTAATTCAATACATCCATTAACTCTATATGTAAATATATCTTCAATATTTTTTAATTGTAGATTGATTCAATTTGGCTACAACTTGCCAAATTGACAAATTGAATTTAGAATGAATAATCAATTTTAGTGGGCAACAAAATCTTCATGCATGCATGGCAACAACCTGTCAAATATTTGTGCCACCAACGTCCAATTTGTCAAGAAAAACCGTGTGGAAAAATAAGCTTTGGTGGGCTGACGTTTCAACAGTGCACGACGGCGACATAAAATTGCTACTTCAACTTCCGTGTGGAAAACAAAAGATTGCTACTTGTACACGACGGCGACATAAAATAAATTGAGAAACCTTCCCAGATTCATCAGAGGAAATTTACATTTCGACTTTAATTAGATATTCTAAGGTCTTAGTCACTAAAGTCTCTTCAGGTCAAATTCATCAATGAAAAGGGATATTCTACAGGCTGCTCAATCCTAGGAAAATCGTGAAGGAACTTATGATTCTAGATGATGATGATGATGATTTCTTTTTCTGTTCGTAAATGGATAAGATTCAAAATGAGAAACCTGAAGGTCGGTTTCTAGAATTTCAAACAAAAAAATTAGTGTCAATAGAAAAAATATTCTGCATCAACTGAGAATATTACAAAACTCTTTGGTTTCTAAATATGAGTTTGCTCAATAATTGACATACAAAAATGAAGATAAAATTGGGAACACAAACGACTAGAATAATGACATGTGTATATATATTTTCATCAATTAATTAGTCTTTTTAGTTATTTTCCAAAAACATTAGAAGTAATTAATTTTTGCTTGACCAAGTGGTTTTAAAGAGTTTAATTCATTAATTTGACTTGGTCCGATTACCTACCTATTTGGAGGGGAAAAAAAATAAAAAAGGAGAGGTTTGTACTGTAGTTAATTTTTTTTCCCAACGTTGATGCGTGTATCCTTGCGGAGGTAATAATTAATAACAAGTCATAACTAGTCATGATCCAATTGGAAGGGGAAACGAATTTCCAAGAACATGCAGTGATCAAATCAAATAGACCAAAAGCTCTAGACGACCTGGTATTATATTTTTTACTAATAGTTAATTGTTAACTGAAACTGATGATCAAGTTAAATATTATCAAAAAGGGTTGACTGACATAGGTCCATTCTTCAGTCAACTTGTTATCTTTGAAGACTAAGTTAATTTGCTATATAAAGGATTTGTTGCAATTGTACATGTATCAACTTGATTTCTTGCCTTATTGTTTTGTATTAATATTTGTGAAAGCTAACAGACCAGATCATATATATATATATATATATATATATATATATAGGAAGCTGTTCCAATCCGGAATTCCGGATTGGAACAATGTCCGGGAGGGAGGCTGGTGGCCTTTGGATTCAAATCCAAAGGCCACCTGTGGCTGCACATGGTGGGCTCCACCATGTGCAGCCAAACCAAAAAAATTAATAGAGTGCTGTTCCAATCCGGGACTCCCGGATTGGAACAGCACTCTATATATATATATATATATATATATATATATATATATATATATATATATATATATATATATATATATATATATATATATATATGTATGTATATATAGATATATATGTATATATATATAGATATATAGCTGACGGCGGACAATGCCAGAACCGGTTACGATAATGGCAACGGCAGTGGGAGGTCTCTTAGTAGGGGCCATTCTAGGTGTTGCGCTTCAAGAGATGATGGTGGCGATCATGGGCGGACCCAATTAAGGCCCAGGAGGGGCTTCAGCCCCCTCTGGACCATTAATTTTTCTTTTAAATGTACCCCAAGACCCTCTGAAAAAGTTAGATAAAAGAATTTGGACACATTTTTCATATACTAAAAGACTTGTGGTTCAATGGTAAGAGTGTTATTTAATGATTTTAAAACCTTGGTTCAAATCCCATTAGCCACATTATTTTATTTTTTTAAATATTTTGTGGTAACTATTTCGAAAAATAATATTTTCACGCATTTAAAATACTACTTCAAAAAATGATATTTTTACGCATTTAAAAATAATAATTTATTACTATTATTATTTAGAATTTTAAAAAAAGTAATAAAATTTGAGTTTATAAGACTTAAAATGTATTCGAGTGAACATTAAAAAAATCTAAGTTAAATAATTTTTTTTGAACTAAGCCCCTCCTCATTTTAGTTTCTGGGTCCGCCACTGGTGGCGATTAAAGAATCAAAGTCAAGGTGCAGCAACTTCAGAGACGCCCTAAATAGCCTTGAAAACACCATCAACCTGTTAAGTCCTTTGATCAAAGAAATGGATAGGTTAAATCGAGAGCTGGAGGACTCTAATAAAAGAGAAGAGATCATTCGTTTGTTTCTTCAACAGCCGAAGAAAGCGGAAGCTCTGGTTTCAAAGTGCTCAAGCATCCGTCGCTGGAACTTGTACAAGAAGAGGAAATACGAAAAAAGGCTTCGGAATATGGATTCTTCTCTTCGTGACCTTTCCGCAGTGCTCCAGGTTGGACAAGCGCTTGATACCCAGCGCCTTCAACGTATAATACAAGATATGTAACACTAATTAATTAAGGGCGCCGGGCACGATTGCTTTTGTTATGCCCAGCCGATGGGTTGCCGCAGCCTAGCTGTTGGGGCCTGTGAGTGCTGATATTTAAAAAAAATAAAATTAACAAATAAAATTATGACACTGTGGGTGTTAGAGAAAAAATAATTAATTAATAATATAATTCTGCAAGGTATGATAGTTCATTATTTTGTTGGCTTTTAATCAGCCTTTAGTCTCTTTAGATGTGTTTTTTTTTTTAATTTCATCTATGTTTCTAAACAAAAATGTATATACGAACTAGTAATTGTTTTTACCAATCATCTTTTCTAATTATCTATGAACTTTTCTTTGATAGATGTAGTTTTTAATCCATTTAGAGGCCACATTACCTCACTACCAAACCGGATTAAATTAAATCTCAGACATGCATGCATTTAATTGGTCTAATTCTCTAAAGATTATGCTATGACTATGAAAAATGTCGTGAGAAAGAGAGTTTAGGGTATAGGGTTGATTCCAACGCAAGTAATGCTAATGCATATCGAATTATTATGTTATAATATGGAAAAAAAAGTTTTCTATATTAAAAAATTATCAATATAGATTTTTTAATTTTATTTTTTTTAAATTTAAACATACGCATACTGCATGGGACTTATGACATGCAGCCTACCCCAGTCAACTCATTTGATTATACATAACTTGATCGCTTGATCTGCAAGTTATATTGTCCTCTCAAATTATTTATATAAAAAAAAAATGATCTGCAAGTTTCAATTAACTATTAGTAATAACATCCATTCGTCTAGAACTCGGCATATTGATTTCATCATTGCATGTTCTTAGAAATTTCATCATGACTAGTTAGTAGTTAACTAACCACCTTCAAAAAGGAGGACAAAAACGATAAAAGATAAAATAAATAAAGAAATAAAAAGACAACTCGTTACTTTAAACTAGTTGATTGTGCGTACACATGTCATTATTCAATTGGATCATGTCCTCCATTTTCTCTCCATTTTTGTACATCAATTATGGGCTAAGGCTTCAAGCTAAATATTTTATTGATAAAAACCAAGACTATCATGCAATTTATATATAAATGGTTAGATTTAAAACCATTATATATATATATATAAGAATATTTACAGTATCATAAAAGTGCACATCCGTTCAAAAATTCTGAGCGGATGTCTGTTTCTGTAAAGAGTTAAAAGAACAAGTAGTCAAGCAATTAAACCCAATTGCAACATTCAACCTGTCATCAATCAAGTAAATTACTGGCTCATTGCTTAATCTTTAATTTTTATTTCCCATTCCAGTATTAAAGATTAATTCTACTTCCATACTTGGTCAAAAGAGGAAAAAAATGCTACTTGTACATGATGGCGACATAAAAAAAAAATTGAAAATTGGTTCCTAATTCTCATCTGAGGAAAAATTACATGTTGGCTTTAAGAATAATATTACTGTCTTTTTAGTAGTATCTCAATCTCGATACCATTGCGATGCTTATTTAAAAAGTTTATAGTTAATTAATTAATTTTTTTATTATTATTATTATTATTAGGATTCCTCTATGATGCTGTAATTGTTTTACAGCATCAATAATATTTTTAATTGTGCACCATTGGATTTAATCAATTGTACACAATATTTGTAGGAAAAAATAAAAATAAAAAATAATGGTAAACGGTTAGCAAACGTGTAAGGGGTGGAAAAGTTTGTAAAATAATTATGACCACCCTTAGAGTTTGAAACAATTTCACTTAAATAATATATTTTATTTAAAATTATTTTTCAATCCCCCTTTAAATTTGAAATGTGATAATCTTTTTTAAATAAATCTTCCAAAATCTATTACCATTAAGTATAAAATATAATGGTAGGTTATTTAACACAAATCAAATAAATAAGTTGTAATTGCAAAACTTATATATGATATAACACTAATAAATAACACAACTAAGTACATATACTTAAGTAAATGTCATAGTTACATCAATAAACTCATTGTTGAGATTGCTTGTAATATAAAAATTACTGGATCACACGTGTTTTAATAAAATTTAATATTGTATATTAAAATACTCATTATTTTATATAATATTAAGGGCCATTATATAATTAATCATGAAATATGTATCATTTTTAACACCCATTTAACATACTTATTTTCTGAACTTTATATTTATCTTACTGTTAATATGCTTACATGGTAGGAGTTTTAAGTTTTATAAGCTTATATATTTTCATTTTATTTTCAAATATCACTTTATTAATTTCATAAAAGTTAAATCGAACATATATTCCTATTGAGTTTTAGTTTATAAATCGTGAAAGATTATTTTATTGATATCCTTGGATTGTAATTATAAAATTTTATGTTATGAAGAGTCATTACTTTTGTTGTGATAGGTAATAGGGACAATAAATAAAATATTACCTCCGATAATATTTACGTGGGAAAAAAAGTAAAAGAAAATCATTTATATTTTTAGATTTTTATTGATATGGTAGAAAATTATCTGAGCCTTATAAAATTTAACTTTCACAAGCTTGTTTTCATTTTATTTTCAAATGTCACTTTGTTAATTTCATAAAAGTTAAATCTAACATATATTTCTAATTAACTTTAGTTTATGAATCATAAAAGATTATTTTATTGTCATTCTTTAATAGTAATTATAAAATTTTTATGTTACGAAGAGTCATTATTTTTATTATGATAATTAATAGTGACAATAAATAAAATATCACATCAAATAATATTTAATGGACAAAATGAGGAAAAAAATCATTGCATGTTTTTATATTTCCATTATAAATATATGATTTGGGATACTTTAACTTAAAATTTTGACACAATATTTGAGCCACTAATATATCATAATCTAATGGTTGATATTGAAAGTCAAAGCAACATTTCATAATGTTATATCCTCCACCATTGAATTGCATGAAATAAATGTTGAGAAGTCAATATTAGCCCAAATAAGTCCACACCTAAATTAATTTGATGTCATTGCTTACATCAATTTAGTTAGGTGAATATTAGCCCAAATAAGTCCACACCTAAATTAATTTGATGTCATTGCTTACATCAATTTAGTTAGGTGAAAATTAGGTATTTTTCCCATGTTTAATTTCAATGGTTTAAATTAGTTTGTGGTTATTTTAATGAGTGGTTTAGATTGTTTCTTGTAACCTATAAATACCTCATTTGTATTTGAGTTTTATCATTCAACAATCAAAGCTTTATTATAAGCATTTGAAAGTTTTCTTAAGAGTTCTTCTCTTTTGCAATTTTGTGAGATTATTCTAAAGAGAGTTTTTCTTCTTCTTGATCAATTAGAGTTTTTACTCTATTTTGATTCAACAATAAATAGTTTAATTTTTTGTTAAAAATTTAAATCAAAATATTTATCACTCTATAGTTATATAGACATATATATTTTTCAATAATAATTGGTGAATAAAATATTTCTCATTTGTTGTGACTCATATAGTATTATTAATAAAACACATATAAAATAGTTTATTGAAATGCCTTCTATTATCATTATTATTTAGGTATTAATGGTTTGTAATTAAATTCATACAATACAAATTATTATAAGACTTTGTGTTAAATAACCTACTTGATATTATATTTTATACTTAATGGTAATTGATTTTGGAAGATTTATTTAAAAAGATTATCATATTACAAATTTAAAGGAGGGCTGAAAAGTTATTTTAAATAAAATATGCTATTTAAGTGAAATTGTTTCAAACTCTAAGGGTGGCCACAATTATTTTACAAAAAATCTCCACCCACTTGAACGGTTAACAAACTGTTTACTATTATTTTAAAATTATTTTTTTAGTACAAATATTATATACCATTGATTAAATCTAATGGTTCACAATTAATACATTATTGATGCTGTAAATTTTTTACAGCATCATAGAGGAACCCTTATTAGGATTATTATTATTGAATATCCGGATTAGTACGCTTTATATATGGTGGTTTCAGATTTCAGTCGCCAAAGTCTCTGCACGTGTGATTCATCAATGAAAATGGATATTCCACAGGCGGCTCAGTCCGAGGAAAATTGTGAAGGAAGTTATAATTCTATAATAATAATAATAATTATTATTATTATTTCTTTTTCTTTTTGTAAAATGGATGAGATTCAAATTGAAAATCTTGATGGTCAGTTTCTGGAATTTCAAATCAAAGAGATGAGTGTTGATAGGGAAAATGTTCTACATTAACTGAGAATAGTTACAAAACTCTTGAGCTAGTTATTAAGTATAAATTAGCCTAATGATAGACATACAAAATTGGAGACAAAATCAGGAATATGAATCAATAGAGCAATAGCATGTACCAATATTATGATAAATTAGTTAAATAAAGTAAATGATTTGTCTTTTAATTACTTTTAAAAAGTATATATTGAATAGATTTTGGGGGCTAAAATGTTATAATTGCTTTAACTTATTAAAAAAAAAAGGTTATTGTTTCGTCTAATTGAAAGACAAATATGTCAATGCATTATAGAATTAGGATCCTCTCCTTTTTTTTTTCTTCTCTCTCCTTACTTCTCCTTGCCTTCATAATCTAATAAAAAAGCTAGCTTGATTGTAAATAAAGTGAAAAAGGCAAACACAAAACTCAATCTTAACCACTCACTATATAAGGACAAGCAATGACAGAAAAAAAGAGAAGGAGAGGATCCTTCTCCTGTATTAAAACATCGATCGTCACTGGTAGTATTATAAAGTTAAAATGGCATATAGTATAATTAATTTAACAACATTTTCATAATTTTATGATTTCTTTTCTTTACAGTCATATATTCTCTTTTTCTATTTATTACATCACATTATTTAAATATGTCACATTCTCTATTAATAAAATAAACAAGAATCGCATAAATAATTTTTCATTGCACAATTTTAATAATTTATATTATTATAAGCTTATTGTTGCATTAATGTTGTTATTATTTTATTAAGTATATGTACTTCGCTAAGAGCTTTGATGCCGTGTTACTCGATATATGTGTTTATTTTTTACTCCTCTACATATACCGACACTCACATAAATACTTAAAATAAATATATAAATTAATCCAGACTAATTAAAAGTCCTAGGTCCTGTTTAGTTAATTTGTTGTCTTTGAAGCCTTAATTTGCTATATAAAGGAGTAGTTGCAAATGTGGCCCACTTCATTTGACATTCTCCTACTTGGAGATTAGATTGAGGACCAATCAATCTCCACACCATCCTTTCTACTTCGCCATTGTCATGTTGCTTACGTTTCTGCTAGGCCACAAGAGAATCTACTCCATACAAATTTATCAGTATTTATCGGCTTGGTCAAAACATCTGTTAGGTTCTCATTCGTATGGATTTTTTGTAAATCCACACTTCCATCTTCTACTACTTCTCGAACGAAGTGATACTGAACTCCTATGTGCTTCGTCCTGAAATGAAAGGTTGGATTCCTTGCAATATGCAAGGCACTCTGACTGTCACAAAATATAGGAATTTTCTGTTGTTTGTGCCCGAACTCCTCCAATAACCTTTGTATCTAAATAACTTCTTTACTCCATCAGCATACCCCAAGAAGATACACCTCCTAAATTTTGGATCTAGCTTTGTTCTTTCTTGGGCATTGTACATCACGTACACAGGACATCCAAATGCATGTAGGTAGGACTAATCAGCTGGCTTTCCAGTCCACATCTCCATCGCTGTCTTCAGCCCAATTGCTGTGGATGGCGACCGATTTAATATATAACAGGCAATTTTGGCTACTTCTGCCCAGAATGAATTGGATAGACCAACAGTCCTCAACTAACTCTTATAATTTCTATAAGAGTCATATTCATCTGCTCTATCACTCCATTTTGTTGAGGAGTGTATACTACCGTGAATTGCCTCTGAATACATTTTTGCTTACAGAAAGCAAGAAACTCGCCATTTGTATACTTTCCACCATTATTCATCCTTAAGCACTTGATCCTTTTGCTGGATTCAAGTTCCACCCGCGCTTTGTATTCTTTAAACACTAGAAATACATCTGACTTTTTCTTAATTGGATACACCCAATATCTCCTGGAATAATCATCAATGAAAGTCACCATGTACTTTGCACCTCCCATGGATATGTCTGGTGATTCCTAAACATCAGAGTGAACCAAGTCTAGAATGCATTTACTTCTAGCAATAGATCTACTGAACTTTAATCTATACTGCTTACTTGTAACACAATACTCGCAAAATGGTAAGCTTACTGATTTGAGCCCTGGAAGCAATTTTCGCTCAGAGAGAATTTTCAAACCTTGTTCTGACATGTGGCCAAGTTTGAGATGCCACATCATTGTTGATTCTTCTCCATTTGATGCGACATACACATCAACCTCCTATAGTGTTTGTCCTTTAAGTATAAATAAATTAGTACCGATCTTTTCTGCCTTCATCAATACATGCACGCCTTTAACAATCTTCACAATTCCATTCTCCACATGAGTTTTGTACCCATGACTATCCATTTGTCCCAAAGACAATAGATTTTTCTTCAGGCCATTGACATGTCGTACCTCCTCAATTGTGCGAATTGTACTATCAAACATTTTTATTTTGATAGTACTAATATCAGCGACCTCCAAGGCATGATCATTACCCATATATACAGATCCTCCTGAGATAGGTTCACATATGTGGAACCATTCTCTCCGAGAGGTTATGTGTTAGGTAGCTTCTGAGTTTATAAGCCAGACATCATATAGTCGTTTTCTGCCTTCTGAAATAGTTGTTGCCTCATTGTAGAGAATTTTGCCATCATTCGAGGTACTTGTTACACACCCCTGAGCATTTGATGACTCAAGTTCTTTGCCCTTTTTTCTCTTCTGGTTACTCCAAGACTCTTTCTTGACGTGCCCTTTTTTACCACAGTTGTAGCATTTAACATTCTTCTTACTTCTGAATTTTGATCTACCATGATTATGACTCCCACTGGGGCCACGTTACATTGATCTCCCTCTGTTTTCCTTATTTTTCCGCCTGCTCTCCTCATTTAATACGGAGGCTGCAACATCGTCGAAAAGCAGACTGTCCGTTAGATTGTTGTTCGTCAGGTTGATGATGAGTTGATCATATGAATTTGGTAGACTTTGAAGTAGAAGTTCTGCAAGTTCATTTTCCTCTATATTATGACCCAACATTGTAAGTTGTGAAAATAGAGTCTTGAAGGCGTTGATGTAGTCGGTCACCGTTGTAGATTCCGCCATTCGAAGAGTATAGAGTTTCCTCTTCAAGAAGATTTTGTTGTGTAGTGACTTGACCTCGTATAATTTTATGAGAGTATCCCATATTTTCTTCGCTGTATTTTTCTCTGTCACACTGGATAATACTCCATCTGCAAGTGCCAAGTGTAGATCAGAAATGGTGTTGCCATCTATCTCGTTCCATTTGTCATCAGTTATCTCCATGGGCCTTTCTCCAATTGCTACCAAGCTATTATTTTTCCTCAATACAACTTTCATCTCCATTTTCCACAACGAAAAATTATTTTCGTTAAGCTTCTCAATTTCATACTTTACCGCCATTTTATTGATAAATATTGTACATAAACTAGTGTATCACCTCGAATAGTTGTGAGTATGTGTGAATATGCACACTAGGAAAGTTCCCAGGAAAGGCTGGAGGGGTCACAACTGTCCCACTTAAAACCTAGACTCCTTAGACTCTTATTGTCTTTGTGACAGAACTTTCCTAGACATGTACAAAACCACACAGTTGCTTTACTCACACCACTATTCCCTTCCTTGCACTGCAAAATTCTTGGATCGCTCCCCCCGTTTCTCGTGAACAATACCATATATATGAACAGTGCCGTATACATGAACAGTACCGTACGAGAACAGTACCCGACTCCAAAGAATACAACCAATAGCTCTGATACCACTGTTAGGAAATTGATGGGTGAAGCAGACACGCAACTAAAGTGAAATTGAGAAATAATAAGACAAAAGAATCACACAAGGACACCAGAAATTACGTTGTTCGACTTTTAGCCTACGTCCACTGGCGAAGAAAGAAGGAAAATATTTCACTAGTAATATGAGGATTACAAGTATTGTAATATTTTGACTCACTATCCAGAACTCCAATACACCCAATCTCTCACTCACTAATTACTTAAGAGTTTATTAAAACTCTTATTCTCTCACTCTACAATTTCTTAACTTCTCTCTCTAAATGGAATTAATGAGCTCTCCCTTAGCACTTCTATTTATAGGAAATATCATGGCCAAAAAAAGGTCATTAATTGCATCAAAAACTCAAACAACACAGCTAGCAATCATGACCAAATTTTGGCAAATTTTCCTCCACCAGTTAAGCGCCGAATTTGGTGCTTGTAATGTCAAAAAGGGATGTGGAATTCTTGCTCTTCTAGAAAGAGTGGCCCACCTCATTTGACACTAAATAGCCTTGAAAACACCATCAGCTTGTTAAGTCCTTTGATCAAAGAAATGGATAGGTTAAATCAAGCGCTGGGGGAATCTAATAAAATAGAAGTGATCATTCATTTGTTTCTTCAACAACTGAAGAAAGGGGAAGCCCTGGTTTCAAAGTGCTCAAGCATCCGTCGCTGGAACTTGTGCAAGAAGAGGAAATACGAAAAAAGGCTTCGGAATATGGATTCTTCTCTTCGTGAGCTTTCCGGAGTGCTTCAGGTTGGACAAGCGCTTGATACCCAACGCCTTTAACGTATACTACAAGAGATGTACCATTAAATAAGGGCGTCAGGCGCATTTGCTTCAGTTGTGCGGAGCAAATGCGCTGCCACAGCCCAACTATTGGGGTGTGTGAGCACTGAAACTATAATAACACCATACGATGTTAAAAGAAAAAGATAAAATAATCAGTTAATACTCTAATACCACACTGTATTACAACTTATTTTGTTATCGTTTTATGAGCTTTTAGTCTTTAGTAGGTGGTTTTTCAATTTATTTTGTAAAATTTCATCTATGTTTCTATAATTGTGCAAACTAAACACTTATGAACTTTTTCTTGATAGTTATAGTTTTTATTTCATATCAGTTATAGCCTAAAAATTATATCATCCATGTCGTACCAAACAAAGCCTAAATTAATTCTTACACATGCATGCACATCATTGATAGGATTCTTTAAAGAGTATATCTGCTATTGCCTATTCACACTTCAGTTATTAGCTTCTTTTAGTTTGTGCTTTTGTAAAAATCTGCAATTTTTTTCGGTTATTAGTTAATAAAGCATCTCAAACTTCAAATTGGTAATGATACCAGATCGTGAAGAGCTAGGTTTAATGATTTTATCATTGCATAATCTTGGAAATTAAGTTAAACTTGCGGGCCAATTTGAATCAAGACTAGTTAATGACGGGGTTGAAACCTTGAAAGTAACGCTAAGTTTTATAATTTATCTACGTCGCGTACAAGTAGCACTAATCTTTAATTAAAACAAAAAACCGAAGGTGAAGATCAGTACTTGCATGTTCATCTGCTACATAATTGTTTTGGCATCTTTTCAAACCTCTTCTTGTTCTTTAGCTTGTTTGACAAGAAGATTCGAAATATTTAACTCAATTCCCTTCCTAACTCCATTTGTATCCCATTTATGTGTGCTTGACCAGTTAATATTGAACACCAAATTAATATAATTAAAGGGTACCAGGCTTTTTTAGTCCGACAATGAAAGAATTAGGGGAGGTGCTTTCAGCAATTTTTTTGAGAGCACCCATTCAAATCTTCATTGACTGAATATTAATCCTCATACTTAATATGGGTGAGATAGATACATCTCACTTAATATCGGTGAGATAGATACATCTCCTAAAAAATTAGTAGAAGAATAGATAGATCTCCTTAAGTGCGAGGACAGAGTCGTAGAGTTATCACCTTTAGTGGGCGTAGATTTCTAAACTATTCCTAGTAGACTCTAGCTATTCAGTATACACCTTGTGTTGAGATAGTGCACTCAGTTCTTTAAACATCTTTTAAAACTCTAACTATGTTTTAACAATATTAGATTCGGTTTTTTGATTATTCCTATATATTCTGACCTTCGATTGAAAATCCAAAGCTACCATTGGAATCAAGATGAAAAATCGAGTCGGAAGGTGCCGGACCCGACGTCACCGGGGACAAAAAAGGTGGTGCATCGTACTGTATCGATACTGTAGCGAACTGTAGCAAGCACTGTATCGCATGGAATGCACGCGCCTGACTGTGCGTGTGATATAATGTATTCATATTAATATTTTCAATGTATTTTGCTATCCGGGAATCTGTTTTGGGCGTCGTTTGTACTGTTTGATCCAAAATTTAATTTTCTATTTATTTTTAACTTAGAATCAAAGTTTTTTAATTTTTAATTTTGAAATAAAATTCGGATCAAATATATATTATTTCTTGGATGAGCATTATACATTAATAAATATTTCGCTCTAGTGAGAGCTCGGAAATATTTCTTTCATGGAAAGTGGCTGAAATTTGATTATATCTCGTGTTTTAGTCATTTGTTAACAATCACTAATATGAATTTTATGTTATTTGTCGTAGATGCCTCCCGTTAGAAAATTGTGGACTGAGGAAGAGGGATTAATGACAATTAGAGCTTGGGTTTCACCTATGGATCTAATTGAAACTAATGATGACTTATCTCATGAAGAAGTTGTGAAGAAAATGAAAAATTATAAGATGGGTCCTGATCGTACTGTGTATGAATATAGAAGATAAATATGACGTCTTTATGCACTTGATGTGTGGAAAAGTGAATACTAAGTATACAGACTGGGATAATTATCAACGGATCCTCATCAATTTCTTACTTGATGATGATAATACGCTTGTCTTTAAGGCTCCCATGTTAGAGGAGATCAAGGATCCCTCGTACGCATATTATATGTTGAGGTGTGAAATTGAGCTAATGGAGGAACACCGTCTTGTTTTAAAAAATGTGGTGAACTTTAGTATTTAGCATTCACACGAGCCTTTGAAATGGAAGACAAGCTAGTCGCCTTGGTAGAGGGCAAAAATTATGCTATGAGAAAATCATAAATTGAATCATCGAGAAGGAACAATTATTTTTATATGAAAATTTAGATGAGTATTAGTTGGATGAAAGAATCTCAAGAAACAAAGAATATTTTAAGAAAATGTAGAAGAGTCGAGATACTAGTTTAACTATGTTTGGTTATTTCTTTCATTTGTTATGTTTTATACTTTTAGATGTTGTTTTTCTCTTAATTGGTTGAACAATATGTTGCTATGCTTTTAATTGAATTTCTACATTAGTTGTTGCTCTACTTTATATATGTTTTTATGACATCTCATGAATTATTCTATTGAGTGGGAGTTCTGATCAAAATTAAATTTGACGAATTCATGATTAGAACTAATCATTTTGCGCATTAAAATTAAATTAATGATGAATATAATAAATGGAATCGGATGATGATTGGAAGCTTCGACGACCTTTTGATTCCTTCTCGATATTAATTTATCATTTTTTTAGTTTACGTTTGTGGCAAAATTAATTGTTTCTGTGTAATTATTAGATGTCTTTATTGATTGTATTTTGAATTGTCGCTGTGTTAAAAGAAAATTAAGATGGCATCTGCATCTAAAAACATTGTGGCTGAGTGAACAAGGATGAGAAGCTAAATGGTGACAACTATTATATTTGGCATCTTAATATTCCATACATCCTTGAAGAGCAAGAGACTCTAGAAGCTCTCAACAACACCTTAGTTGAGCCTGAGCATGGCAATACTACTCAACACATGAGGGATCTTGAGGACCAAGCCTAGAAAAAGAAGAATAGCAATGCTCGCATAACGATGTTGAGCAGCATGCAAGATGACCTCATGTGTGAGTTTAGGAAGTATGAGACTACTCAAGAGATGTGGCTCACTCTGTAAGATAAGTTTGGTGGCACTTCAACCACTAAGCTGAGAAGGCTTAAGATCAAATTTGACTCTTATCGGAAGCGCTAGAATCATACTATGAGGCAGCATCTGAGGGAGATGTCAAACATGATTTCGTGAACTTAAGGCTGTTGGACATATTTTGATTGATGAACAACAAGTCTAGGTAGTAATAAGATGTCTACCTAATTCTTGGGAACACATGAAGGTGAATATGACTTACAATGAAAGTATCAGAGCTTTCAATGATATAGAACATCACCTAGAGCTAGAAGTAGAGCGCCTTGAGACAGTTAAGCTTTCTGATCGTGTTTATATGGCCGAGTCAAGTTCGCGCAAAGCTTTGGACTTCAAGCGCAAAAGAGGTCATAAGTATAACCAGAAGGGTGAGAGATCTGATCCTAATCAGAAGAAGCCAGATGTTAAGAAGTGCCCAAGGAGTAGGCGTGTTGGCAAGAAAAAGAATAAATCCAAGATGAAATGCTACGATTGTAGCAAGCTAGGTCACTTTGCTCGTGAGTGCACTAAGCCAAAAAAGGTGAGACCCAACTCCACTCTATTAAATTATGTATTAGTTTCATGTTCTGTACTCCCAACTGATTCTCGTCCTATGTGGATTGTAGACTCAGAAGCAACAAACCATATAGCTTATGATCGTAATGCATTTGTGGAGTATCGTCAAATTAGCCAAGGGACTAGATGGATATACATGGGCAACAACTCCAGAGTTGAAGCAAAAGGAATAGGCACTTGCAAATTGACTTTGTGTAGTGATCGTTTTCTTTTGATACACGATGTCCTTTATTCACAAAAAATTCGACGAAACTTGATTTCCGTTCCTATTCTTCTTGAATTATGATGTAATTTAAACTTTCATGGTGTTTGTTTGGAGTTTTTTCTAAATTCAGTCTTTATTAGAAATTTTATTTTGATTTATGCTTAGACCCTAAGAAACAAGGCCAATTGGATTGGTCAAGACATTACAAGATAATTGGAGGCATGGCTCGAGGAATTCTTTATCTTCATGAAGACTCCCAGCTCATAATTATATATCGTGATCTCAAAGCTAGCAATATACTCTTAGATGCACAAATGAACCCAAAAATTTCAGATTTTGGTCTGGCAAGGATATTTGGAGTTGATCAAACTCAAGGTAACACAAGCAGAATAGTGAGGACATAGTGAGTATTGACTAATATTACCCTTTCTACATATATACCCTCTGCTTATTTAGTTCACAACTTATTTATTACCTCCCTTAGCAGAACAAGTTAGCCTTGACTTAGTTGATTAATTTCAAAATATTCATAATTGTCTTTAATTATATTGACTTAGTTGCTGGTTTGCAGTGGTTACATGTCCCTAGAATACGCTATGCATAGGCAATTCTCTGTGAAATCAAATGTGTATAGTTTTGGTGTCATAGCTCTGGAGACTATAACTGGCAAGAAGAACAACAACTTTTATCAAACAGATGGTGCTCGAGATCTTTTAAGCTATGTAAGCATAAATAAAATTATATATTTTGACATTTCTAAGTGCTTATATGTGTCATATCAAACACGACTAAACAAGTAATAGAGTGGCCCTAAAAAGGGTAAAGAATGACAAAACTTTTTTTTATTATGACTTGATATACGATTTGCAGGCTTGGAAGCATTAGAGGGATGGAACACCCTTGCAGTTGTTGGATTCAAATCTTACAGATTCATACTCAAGAGATGAAGTGAATAGATGCATCCATGTGGGCTTATTATGCGTCCAGGAAGATCCAGCTGATAGGCCTTCAATGGCAACAATAGTTCTCGTGCTAAACAGCTACTCTGTCACACTTCCAATGCCCCGATAGCCTGCATTGTTCAATAGTAGTCGAACAGAGAAGAGCTTTCCAGAAAGAGAATTTGAGTGCTCTGATAAATCTACGAGCAAGCCGATGCCATGGTCTGTTGATGAAGCATCAATTACTGAAGTATATCCTGGTTAACTAGTAATGACGTATCTGTCTGTCGAAACAGGCATTTGTTAGTGAATGATGAAACTTGAAATATAACTTATCCTTTGAGAATTACAAACTGTAAGATGTATGATTGATCAGTTTGAAACCACGATGCTTCTTCTTTATGTTATTGTATGATCTAATTCTAGCATCGGCACAGCTGGTACGGTACGTAGAACGTATGATTTGTGTTTAAAAAAATAGCTTACAACAGATTTAATATGGTTTGTGTTTCGTTGTGTTTGCTTTGTCGAAATTTTGAGCTGAGGAAGACCAAGATCATGTGCTGTACAGGTTATCTTTTGCACAAATAATTTGGTGTTGGCTTGGTAGTACTAGTGCCCTCTGCTTCAGCATTTAGTGCTAAACACGGTCTCCCTTCCTTTCTTTAAAGCTCAGGGTTCGGGAAATTAGCTGGTGCTCTCCTCCAACTGGTTGGGTTACGGCCAATTTTGACGGCAGGAAGACTTTAATTAGAGCCAGGAAAATGGGTCATCGGTCTAGTGGCGAATCAACATACGACCAGTGGAGGAAGCTTTGCTGGAAAAATAAAAAATAAAAAAAAGTTCTAAAAACTAAGGAAAAATTACTTTGATTTTTAATTAGCGCCCATTAAATCTATAATTTCAAAAACCCATAAAAGTTAAACTTTAAAAATTATAAAAGTCCACTGTTTAATTAAAAAATAAAAAATCCACAATAACTCGTATAGATGATTTTACTATCATTTAATTTAGCCTCAATCAATTGAAAATTAACTTATAAATCCATAAAATTTCAGTTTTCACATCTAATGATGTGTAATTTAGCCCCAATAAATCTTTTTTTGGATTCATCACTGACTGACACATATTCATGTTGTGTGAACTGAATATCATATCAAATTTTGGCTAATCCAACACGATCCGTTTAATAATCAAGTAATCATGTCACCCGATAGGATACAACCTAATAAACCACTTAATATCTATATATTTAACAAGATTTACATCAAACATCACACAATATTTTTTAGAAATTGATTATATATCACATATAATTCTCAAATGCAGATGTGCTCACACGAATTTTCATGTGGATATGCACTTTTACAGTTTTGTAGAATATTTTATGATGTTGTAAAACTTTTTGCAAGAACATACAAGTGTCTGTCCACATGAAATTTCTTGCCGACATCTGCATCTAAGAAGCTATATATTCGTGTGCACGCATGTGTGTAAATAATATAATATATTAATATGAGAAAATACAATAATAATAGACCTACAAACAGTTTTACACAAATCGATGTGGCATGAAGAGATTAACTAAAAAATTATAACAATTATTTTTTCAGTTATGTGAACCCATGATGGTTTTATGTAACCAATCTCATATATGTCTACCAAAAATATCACATAGTTACATGTTCATTCTTAAAAAATAAAAAAAAAATAAAAGAGAGAGATAAAGAGAGAATTTTTATTTTAATTGGTGGCAATGTAAGTTTTATCTATTAGTAGTAATTTTTTTTCAATTAGCATCAATTTAGATTTTTATCAAGGTAGTAACGTTAAGTTTACGTTCATTTAATTTTATTTAGCATAATTAAAAATGTATTCTTACAATTTTTGTAGACGTCAAAAAGGTCATATTTTAATGGGCCTTGTTATAGGGTTCCGATTGACACAATACGATTATCTTTTTAATAATCTTATTATTAAGAACTTGAACGCTAACTCTACATGGAAAAAAAAAATTTGTGTTGACTCGAATCCATCCTATTTAATAATTGCATCAAATTTGATGACCCAAACTCATGTATTCAAATTATATTCATGTTGGGTAAATGGGTTGTGTCAAATTTTTCTAGCTCTAACTTCAACACTAGATGAACTAGGCAGTTGCCTAAGACTCGAAATTTTAAAAAGCCCTCAAGTTTGAGCATTTATTTATTAATACACTAATTACTAATCATTATTCTTTACGATTTCATAGATTTGTTTAAGTTATGTTTATAGGAAATCCTAATTTTAGGCATCTCCCTATTATTATTCTCATTCATAATCATCTAAAAAAAATTTTTTGCACAAATTCTATATTTGATAATTTAAGATTTATTGTTAAAAAATTAATATTTGATAATCTTCACAGTCTAATTAATGATTTTAACTGTTAATTTCTTATTTTGTTAATCTTTCCAAGGAAAAAATTTAAATGCTTTCACTTTCCAAAAGAAAAAAATACTATATTAAAATTATGTACCTTAGAATTGACTGCTTGTATTCCTTCAAACTCTAACGAAAACCTCAAAATCAGTATACATGGAATCAACAATAATATCAATTAAAAAGTTTCTTGCTCGTTCAACAATAATCTCGATTAAAAAATTTCATGCTCTTTTCTCTAGAAAAAAAATTATTCTCTATGAAATCTAGTTCCATCATCTAATCATCATATTTATCTCAACTAGTCAATTTTTTCAGGTGTTATCATTCTAGTTGTACAGTGTAAAACTATTGTTATTTTTTACGAATTTTTTTTATATTAACGTATAGCTCGAATATATTTTGAACTATTTTATATTTCTTGACAGTTGATGTTATTGAACGTATGAAGGCATAAAAAAAGAATTTGCCTAAGATCATGAATCCTTGGAGCCGGGCCTGTCTGATGGTATAGCTAAGAGTAACCTTGATTTATTAGATTGTTATGGGATAAAGTAAAATAACCTTTATTGGGTTGTTTTACTGCTCTATTGAGTGATGTGACTAAAGATGACAAATAAATCTGAATCTAACCCACATCCGCAAAGAGGTAGATTTGGAAAAATCTTGATTCACATAATAAATAATGTGGACCTAGATGTAAAAATTTAGGATCCATACGAATCTGGATGCACTTGCATCCGAAAAATTGAACATTCAATTTGTATTTTTTTTAAAATAAATTAAATAAAAATAAAATCTATATAAGAGAACAGAAACTCTAAGCTAAAAACTCATTACACATAAATATTGTAATACACCCAAGTACCTATAACTATTATTTTAGAATATTTTAGATTTGTTTAGTATTGGATGATTATTATTTTAAAAAAATAGTTAAAATATAGTAAATTTACATATAAATATTTTTAATGTGTGAACCTAGATACCCGTAATTAGGGGTGGCCAAATACGGGTTCGAATGAACCCGATTGAATTTCAAGTTAATCAGATTGGGAAAAATGCAACCCGAATTTAACTAAAACATATAATTCGACCTGATCCGATCTAAAATAAATTTAGATTGGATCGAGTCAAATCGATAATTTATGTTTGTTTGTACTTTTATTTCTTTATATTTTTAGATTAAATCAGGTGACCCGATCCAATCATGATCTGATCAGGTTGGCCAAAATCCAATCTGATCGAGATTAGGCTCTTCATCCGAGTCCGAATCAGACCTAAATTTTTCATATCGAATCGGGTCAGATCGATTTGGATTAAGTCATTTGTCCACCCCTACCCGTAATATCCGCCTAGAATCTGCACGAACATTACCCTCATCCAAATCCATAATAAATAATACAGATTCAAATGTAGATTCGGATCCAGATTTTACTATCCCTAGACGTGGCTTTGTTTAAGGTAGAAATTGTGGTTGTGATTTATGTTATTGAGAGGCTCTTGCTCGTTGTTGGCATTCTTTGTGGATTGAGTGTGATTTTTCGTCCCATTAAATTTATTAAAAAATAGGCTTAAAATAGAAAATGAGAAAGATAATGAAAAAATGTCCCCACCCACCTACTATCATCCCTCCGTACTATTAGGTTATTTTTTCTATTACTTTGATTAACAAGTTGCTTAATTTATTAAATAATGTTCATATAATGACAAATTGGGAATATTTCTCACAAATGAAAATATAGGTTGGATAAGATGGGTTCCAAGAAGCAATTCTAATTTGATATGTTAGCAATCTAGTTGATTTGACACCACAAAAGAGAATTAGATACGGAATTTTCCTAAGTTACATTTGTTGTAACTTACAATTCAATTAAAACATGCAAAAATAAGTAACATGAGAGATGGGGCTTGTAGACCAGTGTGTGGTCTTTACATTGTTTTAACTAGAATGTATGTTACAACAAATGTAACGTAGCAGGACCCATAGATAGGACATATAGTTAGTCACACGTTAACACTGAATCATACGATCATATCATATCATGCACAAGGACAAACTGCAGTTGATCTACTTTACAAAAGATATTATTGTATTTGAGGAGAGCATGTGAATGTAAATATAGCTATGTGAATATTGCAAGAATTTCTTAATAAAAAGACCTTGCACTTTTCAAATTTGTGAAAATATCCCATCTGAATTTTAAAACTTTGAAAATGCCCCATAAAATTTTGGAAAGTTCTGATTTCCCTTCTCCAAAAATCCCAATGCTCTACAATTTGATTCGTTATTTTGATTTTATAAAAACGGATTATTCATTAAGATAATTAATAACTCACAATAAATAAATCAAAAGGAGAGATTCTCTTCTTTTTGTTTTTAATTTTTTTTGTATTTTTTTAAAAAAAGATTGAGAGTAGACAAAGACCAAATTAATTTTTTTAATGTTTGCCTTCAAATTCAAGCAATCAATAAAATTAAAATGTTTTTAAATGACTAAAACAGTTCCTTGAGGCCTATTTTTAGTGCTTCTTCTTCAAAAACAAACAGCTAATAAATCATGCATCATTTTGAAAACATGAAATCAGCTATAACAATTGTAATGAGTAGAAATATTGTAAATGAATATTATAGTTGTAGTCATAGGCGGTGCCACGTTGGGACTAGGGGAGGCTCAAGCCCCCCCTAACTTTTCAAAATTTACAAATTTAATTTAATATTTACCTCATTTACCATAAAAGTCCCTATTAAAATTAAAAAATAATCAAGATATTAAGTATTTATGTTTAACTTTCAACCCACAAAGAAATTGTTATTTTGAGATTCGTTGCACGCTAACTCTCCTCACACAAAAAAAAAAAGAAATTATTTTATCTTATTGAATTTATCAAAATGATTTTTCTTCAATGAATCTTATGATTCTTAAAATTTAATTTGATGTTTACATTATATAGGTGGGTTCTAATAACAAATTTTCAAAATTGAAAGAGATTGATAGGCTAACAAGAAAAACAGTTGATACTAAAAAAGATAAATTGTATTCGATAATTTGTTTATTGATAACATTAGCATTGAATTTACTAGTTGTCATGACTACAGTAGTAAAAGGCATTTTCAACTATGAATTTTGTGAAAAATCGTTTGTGAAATCAGATTAGAGATTAATAATTGAGTAATGTTATTATTACACATGTAGAAAAAAAATTATTTTGTACTATGTCCCTGATTGTGATTATCTACAACTTTTGCTACAGTTTTTAATTTTATATTCCAGGACCTTCCTGAATTAGAAGACATAACAATCTTCGGATACTTCGATGTGTCAAAAAGGAATGCATTTACAACGTAAGATATATATAATCATCACGATCTTCAGTTCAGTAAAGCAAGTTACCGGCACTTTAAACTTGCAAAACTATCAGCATTCCCTGCTGCTTGGCTCAGTATGTTAATTGTTTTGCTTATTTTCAGATCAAATGATTCTATGGTCTGGGAACACTAATAATGGCACTTTGTTAAATAAATGCCTGGTTTTTACAATATTAATCCACCTGCATGTGCGTACCCTAAATAATTAACAAAAATGGATTGAAAACTAAAGATGGTGAATTGAAAACTAAAGCACAGAGGACAAAGATCAAAATAAGAGAGTTGAAACGAGCCATTAATGTGGGTTAATGTGGAACAAATTTAGATATATACTATAATTTTGAGGATGAGTTTAAGTTAACAAATTGGTACACGGGATAATGAGTATCAGTAGTAATATATATATGGCTCTGAGAAAGGAAAGGCGTGAGGGTAAAGTACCAAGTTTAATTAGCTGGTAGCTCAAGTTGGCAATTTTAAAATTTTGGAAAGTTATAATTTGGGTTAGGTACATATGCACTACGCAGCCGGCGGCCAGTAATGTAGCTAGTAAGAACTGGATTAATTTCATCCATGCTTGCATGATAATTCTCCTATTGCTGCCGGCAAATTCCTAGAATTTTCAAAAATATCAACAATTAAAACTCATTTTTGCTCCTTTCATTGATTCAATTGATAAGATCTTTTGGATTTTTTTCGAACATTGCATGCATGTTGTAAGACATTGTGTAACTAGTTGTCACGGGATGAGTGTAATGCACAGCAACCCTGTATGGCATTTAGACAACTTTTAGTACAAAAGTTGCTAAATAAGCCTTTCGATTAGGGATGGCAAAAGTCGGGTTCGGGTCCGGGTTTGGCCTTCCCAGTTCCGAACCCAGATACCATTTTCATTATACCGGACTCGGATGTTAACTTAGTTTTCTTGCATCCGGGTCCGGTCCGGGTTAAACCCGGAAAAATCCGAGTTTCCGGATTCTGGGTTTTGAACCCGGATCAATAAGAGCAGTTTGAAAAAGAAAAAAAAAAGAGTTTTATCCCATCACATGAACCGGAAAAATTTAAGGATTAACATGATATACAGACTCATAAAATTAAAAATCCATCATGTTGGTGAATCGCATACTTATTCGAAGTCAGAAAAATGCCATCCAAAAAGAAAAAAAAAAGTCGAAAAAATGAGTAATTGCAAAAGCTTTTGAAGTAGGAAAAGTTTTCCAGCAGGAGAAACACATAAGACAGCACATGAGGAAGAAAGTATAACTCTTTCATTTTTTTCCCAGTCTGAGTAGTTTTACGGGCAATTTCGCAAATCAGTTCAATTTCGCAAGTCGGCCGTGATCGACTTTGCCGTATCAGTGTTGTTTTCTCCACAAGCTGATGAAGGTGCGTCTTCAACCATATCACGACTCGAAATACGGCAACTGGCGATGATGATGATAATGAAAAGAGCTGCGACGGTAGCGAAGAACAGTGATTTGAGTTGATGAGGAGACGATTTGAAGAGAAAGAAAATGGTTGGCTCTGATTTTGGGCTACGGTGGCTGCGATATACGAGTGAAATTAGGGCACTTGTGTGTTGTGTGTGTGTTTTTCTAATGTTACTATTTATATTAAATATAATTAAAAAATAATAAAAATAATATATCCGGGTCCGGGTTCCGGATATGCGGGTTAAATCAAACCCGCATCCGAACCCGGATATATCCGGGTTAAGAAAAATAATTCCGGATCCGAATTTTATTGCACTCCGGTATGGGTTAAACCCGGACCGGATTGTCCAGGTTCGTTCGAGTCCGGGCCGGGTCCAGAAAAAACTGTCATCCCTACTTTCGATCTTCTCAAACTAGCAAAGAAATTATACTTGTGGAAATGCTAGAGAGAATAGAGAGTAATATGACTAAATATAATTTTATCACTCATTAAAGAGGAAAAAGAGAGCTTTTTGCAAGAGAGCTTGTGTGTTGCATGTGTGTGCTGGTGTGGTGGTGTGTGTTGTTGTGCAAAATGGTGAGTGCTCACCCCTATTTATAGAGTTGGGTGCTAACTCATGAAGCTTCCTATCAAGTGGGAGTAACTTGCCTAAATATCTAGTTAGGGACTAAAGTACAAAAGTGTAAAAACGTCTAGTAATTTACAAATTGTTAGAGAATTTTAAAATTCGGGCCGAGCATGTTTATTTACTAAGTGCACCACAGCTGATTAGTTGTAAAAAGTGACCCATTGTTGAGCCCACTCTACTGCAAAGTGCATCTTGCATGCTTTTATTGAGCGTACCTGCACACGCCAATTTAGCCCCATGACAAAGTGTCTTTAATATGGCTGGATATTTATTGGGCCAGGCATATATGTTAGATTTGTGAGTATAATAAAGAGTTGGACTATTGGCACCCCTTGATTAATCTCATAAAATCTCTGTTATATTACAATTATTTTTAAGGACAAATTTAACTAGAATTAAACCATTTATATTTTCTTTCTCTCCTCATTTTTATTTTGCTTACACAATATAAATTTTTTTATTATCATTAAAATAATTTGAAATTAAGAATTAATCTTCTAAGCCAAAACAAAATTTATAGGTTGGATAAAATTGTATTAAACCCATAAAATATTCATTATTTTCTAAGTATAATGTTTTTCTTATTTTTTCTTTTATATTTTTTATTTAAAAATTAAATAATAAAGAAAGTTTGAAGAGAAGAATATAGATATTAAGACTCAAAGAATGAGAAAATTATTAAAAACTGAAAAATTCATAAATGAAAAGAGTATTTATTAAAAAGAATATTTTTGATATTATATGAAATATAATTAATAAATGGGTTTTAATAGGATTCTGAAAGGGTGCTAATAGTCCGACTCTATAATAAATTGTTTTGAAAATCGTAATGAAGGATTAAAAAAAGGCCTCCGAGATGTCCATTGAAGTCTTACCAAATTTTGCTGTTTCGAAACTCTAAATTCCATATAGGGTATTTTATAACATTTTTTATAACTTTTTCACTGAGTACTGTAATAAACTTATCATAAAGGTTAAAAATATAGTGTGGAAAACATCATTATCGTCATCACTCATTGTAGTTTTCTTCAATTGGAAAAAGTATGTGTGAGAATTTTGTATACTACGTGGCATTACATAATTCAATTAGATAGGATTCATTACATATCAATTACAACGGCACACATTATGTAACTACAAAAAGTGAGTAGTTCTAAAAATTTCAATTTTTGGGCCTCTAAGGGCCCACCCATAAAAATATTTGCGCACCTGCTTAAACCATAATGAAAAACAGTAAAGAATCAAAACGAACATTCACTATTCTGGAAGTTGGAGTTTGTCAATGAAATTTTTAGATAATATAATAATACACAAATAGATTGCCATGACTCAGTATTCAAAAACAATATGTTGATGTAAGCATTTGAAGAAGAAAATGTACTGAGATGACAAGTTTCCTCAGTTTTTACAGAGTCACAGATGAACAATTGAAGACTTGGCAAGCCTTCATCGATCTGCTCCGAGCAGGGAAAACAAGACCGGTTCAATAAATCCTCATCTATAAATAGGGTTGCTAACCTTGCAACATTTCTCACCTCGCACTAAACCAATAAGAATAAGTTCAGAGATTAAACAGAGTGAGATCCCAAAGCTAGCTAGCTAATTAAACACAATGAGAAATGTTCAATTTCTTACAGGTTTTGCTCTCTTGATTTTGGCTTCTTCATTGGCCTCTGCCTTTGACCCTAGTCCTCTTCAGGATATCTGTGTAGCCATTGATGAGCCCAAGAACGCAGGTATATTTTTTACACTTTAATTTTCTCTGTCCTAAAAAATCTTTTAAACTTGTTTATGTATACGTGTACGTTGGTCTCAAATTCACCTTACTAATTAATATTCTGAATTCTTGGACGCAGTCTTTGTCAACGGGAAGTTCTGCAAGGACCCCAAGCTTGCCAGGCCAGGAGATTTCTTCTTATCAGGGCTAGACAAGCCTGGAAACACAGCAAACCGACTTGGTTTCAGTGTAAAAAATGCAAATGTTGAGCAAATTCCGGGACTCAACACTCTCGGAATATCAGCAGTCCGTATAGACTATGCACCCTATGGCCAAAACCCTCCTCACACTCACCCTCGTGCCACTGAAATCCTGACGGTCTTGGAAGGAACACTTTATGTCGGTTTTGTGACATCTAACCAGCTAAACAACACACTCGTTGCAAAAGTTCTGAAAAAGGGAGATGTTTTCGTGTTTCCAATTGGTTTGATTCACTTCCAGTTCAACATTGGAAAAAAAAATGCAGTTGCCATCGCTGCTCTAAGCAGCCAGAATCCTGGTGTCATTACCATTGCAAACTCGGTCTTCGGAGCCAATCCTCCGATCAATCCTGATTTTCTTGCCAAGGCATTCCAGCTGGACGTAGATGTGGTGAAAGATCTTGAGGCCAAGTTCTAATGTGTAGATTATTTGAATAATCTTGCCATTTATATATGTTTCTCGTTCTAATTATTGTCATTATCAGTTAGTTTTGATGTAATAAAGAGATTCGTACATGTGTACCTGTCTCAAGTCAGCTTTGTTTGATTTCCTAATTAACCCGTAATTAAATAATGTATTTTTCGTTCATTGTGATCAATGATCTCTTATCTGATCTCGGATTATTATTATTATCATTATTTTTGAACACGGTGATTGGTGAACATGTAGACTGATATAAAGATTCACGTCTAGCAACTAGCAGATGTGTTCGCACTTGCAATCAAGGATTCAACAAGTTGAGATGCATTCAAGAGCATGTCATCCTTGCACATCTTAGAAATCACAGTTCTCCATGTGTCAAAATCAATAACGTTCCCCTTAATCAGGGCATTCAAAACTGTCCACAGAACCTCCACATTCCCTATGTCACACATCTGACCAACAAATGAATGTATACGAGCAGAACGAGATACAAAACCCTTAAAAATCATCTCATCCAAAATTAAAGCAGCTTCCCCGAACTGCATCCCAACGCATAGCCCATCAAAAAGTATCCTATAGGACACAAGGCATATCCTCAAACAAGTCTTTTGCTTCATTGCATTTTCCGTCCTTACAAAGCCCCCCAAGTATTACATTATAACTAATAGGATTTGCCTTACACCCTTTATGCCCCATTTCATCCAAAATTGTAAACGCTGCTTCAAAATCCTTATCTTTACAAAACCCACTGATCAATGCATTATATGTCACAGAATTCGGTTTGCACCCACCCTCCTTCATTTCCTTTAAAATCCCAGGAACTTCATTATTCCTTCCCGCCGTAAAAAGCGCATTAATCAATGTAGAATAAATACCCGCATCCAATTCAATCTTATTTCTCACTATCTCTTCTTTAAACCCAAGTGCCAAACTCAACTCACCAACCGCACAAAGCCCTTTTATCAATGACGCAAAGACTTGTCCGTCAGGCTTCACATTATACACTCTCATCATATCCTCCTTCAACTTTAATGCCTCATCTACCCTCAACTCCAAACAAAGACCATAAATTAACGTCCCAAATGTCACCAGTGTTGGCTGCAATCTTCTTTTAAGCATTTCATCAAACACCTTCCACGCGTCCTCTAATCTCCGACTTACAACGCAACCGTGCATCAATATATTATAACTACAAGCATCTGGGCTAACATATTTCTCCATAATTTGAAACAAATCCTTCATTCTATCAAGCTTTCCGCACGTTAACATTGCATTCAACAACGTGTTGAAAGATTTGACCGTCCTTTGAACTTTAAAACTCGACATTTCATCAAACACCTGGAGTGCGTGTTCGAGTAATCGCGCACGTCCATAAAAGCTAATAACATTGCAGAAAATTATTTCCTCGGGAATGACACTGGTGTCATGTTTGAGCTGGCGAAGGATTTGCTGCATTTCGTCAAACATCTTGGCTCGGCCAAGCTTAGTGATGATAAGGTCGTAGTGAAGGAGATTGTCGTTGGAGGGGCTTCAGTGTCGTTGGGGTTAGGATCAGGGTTTTTGAAGAGTTGCAGAGCGAGTTTCGGGTCTTTTTGGAGGCGAAGAAGAGAGGCGAGACTGAAGGGAGATGTGGGTTTTGCTTTATTCATGTAGTTTTTTTAGATGGGGTACTGAAACTTGAAAACGCAGTTAATTATTTGGGAAAATATCCACCGTCTATCTGATTTTGTCCACTTTATTAAAAATATACAAATCTTAATTTTTTTAGCTGCGCTCCACCTGAACTTATAATTTTTTTCACATTTCCACCTCCGTTTGCAAACCGTCAATAAAATTAACAGAATTTTATGCAAATTACTTTTTAACCCTGATAATAAAAAATTACATATTTACCCTAAACAAACACCAAAATATTAGCTTTGTGAGTATTGTAGCCGTTGCCTCCCAACGGTTACAATTTTTGGTATTTAAACCCATGAACCGTTACATATGCAATACATGAAAGCTCTACCATTCAAGCAAATATACAGCTGCTCACAAACCAGCCACAACTGAGAATCATTTGTTCAAATAAACCTACTCATACAACTCATCATCTACACATTGAAGCAAATATACAGCTGCTCACAAACCAGCCACAGCTGACAATTATTTGTTCAAATAAACCTACTCATACACAACCCATCATCTACACATTCAAGCAAATATTCAGCTGCTCACAAACCAGCCACAGCTGACAATCATTTGTTCAAATAAACCTACTCATACACAACCCATCATCTACACATTCAAGCCAACAATTGTCCCATTCTTTCAAACACATCATCCACACAATCAATTAAAAAATGGCATCAAGTTATAATTCAAGTTCTGTAACCAGTGGACAGCAACATAGAAAAGTTAAATGCACTCCAATTCACTACTGGTGTGGTGTGCAAGCATGTGCTATGGTTTCCACTACACCACAAAATCGTAATGTAATGTTTTGGTCATGCAGGTTCAATAAATGCAAGTTTTGGCAATGGTTTATAGCCGAAACTCTCATATACCCTAGCAATAGTGACCAGACAGCAGATACCATCCATGCCAATAGCAGCTAACAGTACTCCCCCATATTTACCCTTTAAGTGACATCTATCTACCCCGATAAAAGGCCTACAGCCATTAAGAAATGCATTTCTTTGTGCTGGAAATGAAACAAAAAATCTTTGGAATAATACCTTATCGGGTATAGAAACACCATCACACAACACCTTACATATTGCTCCCAGATCAGCTTTGTGAATAGCTGCAGCATACTTAAACAGTTTCTGATATCCCTTCGAATGATCTCCAAAAACCTCCGTTCTTGCCTTTGCTCTAGCCAGATACAATGTCAAATTTTCAATCTTCAAACCATATGTCTCTTGCATAAAATTCTTCAAAAGATCAATTTTCACATTCGGGTCAATGGCAACCTGACTTTTTATTTTGCTAGCTACCCAAGAAGAAGACACTTTCACTGTCTTGCTGGTAAGTCTGCACTCATGCTTCTTATTATACTGTCGCAATATAAAACTAGTTCCATCGTTTAGTTTTGCACCAGCCACATACCACGGACATCCAGCCTCTTTACAAGTACCCACAAACCTTATTGGCTCACTGTAAATTGTTTTAATGGCAAACCCTTTCCTAATCATCACTTCATGCAAAATCTCTCTAAAATGAACAACATCTCTAAACACATGTCCTAATTTTAGCCTATTTTTCCCATCAGCACCCACTTTATACTCATGTTGTTGTATGTAATTGGTCAATTTGACAGTCCCAAGCTCAATATCATCATCAGAAGAATCAACAACCCCTTTTACCTCCTTATTATCACCAGATAAACTACCATCTGAATCTGAATATGAATCAACGTCAGTTTCAGTTGTGCCTTCACTGTCCTCATCAACAAGAGTACCTACAGCAGCACCATCAACTTCAGCTTGCATGACTTGTGCATTAACATCATCATCGCTGCAATCATTTCTGTCCGAGTAGTCAGATAGTAATGCATCTTCGTCAGATTCACCACCCCCAACAGTAGCTTGTCCCTCAACAACATCATCCTTTCTAACAGTAGCTTGTCCCCCAACAGAGGCATTTTCGCCGACAGAATCATTCAACTGATTAATCAGTTCATCAGGCAATACAACTCCTAGGTTAGTCAATAATGCCTGAAGTAAGGCAGAATCTTGAAACTGAGGGTACAGTGCTGGTGCAACTTCAACTGTGAGAGTCTTCACACCCAAAACCTGATGAATTTTAAGCAAAACGTCTAGCCCAAAATCTGAATCCAGTGCAATCTTAGCCTGATTCTCTGGATTTGTAACATATAACATGACTTTTGAAGCACAATCTAACCCATATGGACTCGTAATGCTTACAACAATATCCTTAATCTTCGCAACTGTACAATCAGGTTGAAGCAACCCTAAATTTTTTTTCATGCCTCGAAAGGATATCACTAACTCTACTTGTTGCATCTTGAATGCCCAAAAAAAAAAAAAATTCAGCACTGGTTTACAGTTCTTGAGTTTTGTTGGTAACTCTACTATCTTCCTATTAATGTATTATTAATATTGCAGGTCAGAAACTTAAAGAAAATGCATGTAAACAAACATCTAGCTGGATATGGATGCATGTAGCTAGCTTTTTAAACATTCTAATTTTACATGCAATATTAAAATTAGCCAGGGGTTAAAAACCATGACCCATACATCACCAACGAAAAATTTTCAAAACCCCCAAATTTTATATGTAAACCACAGACAAAGATACATAACTAGGCAGGGGATAAACATGCATTCAACTATAGTAGCATAATCTTTCATAAATTTGCATCTCAACAGCCGAAAACGCCATATTACTCCCTAATTTATCATTACCCCCAACAAATATGTTACAAATCAAACTAATATATATTCTAGGGTTTCTAGTAACAGCGAATGAATGCGTTAACAACAATCACCAGAAATTGTTTCAAAAACATTGTTGCATGTCAAAAATTAACTGAAAATAAGTAAATAAAACAAAACTCACTTGATTGTAGCTTCAAACCCTTAAAAAAGCAAAACGTCGCGACTTCGTAACAGCTCACCGCTTTCGTCAATGCCTCTGAATCTTTGATTTAACAAAATATTTGAAACTTAAGCGTGGTTCGTTGATGAAAATACATGGAAACTATAGGAAAAATGGCTGGATTTTGTTGTTTCTTCGTGCATGTGGTGGGGAATAAACTATGGTTGTTTTCGTTGCTTGATGTACTGGTGGACCACTATGCCTCCTTTTCCTTTTTTTTTTTTTTGCTTATTACAGATCTTAAACGACGTCGTTTTTTAAGCCCAAGTGAAATTATCATTTTAGCCTTATGACGTCAGCAACGTCTTGATGGTTTGCAGACGGAGGTGGAAATGTGAAAAAAATTATAAGTTCAGGTGGAGCGCAACTAAAAAAATTAGGATTTGTGTATATTTTGATAAAGTGGACAAAATCAGGGTGGATGGTGGATATTTTCCCTAATTATTTTTGACTGCTTGTTTAGTCATATGTTTTAAATGTTTATTAGTCGATCACAAAGTTTGAGAGACTCTTTTATCTCACAAATATCGCATTTTCTTTATGCACAATTAGGATAATAATTTTGTTTTCAAAAAAATTGTACACACATAATCTTGATTTTCTTAAATATAATAGCATAATCATTTTCTTAAATATTGACAGCGTAATCAAGACTATTATGTGATTCATTCATTCATATATAAAATGGCAAGTAATGTTGCGTTTACTTCATGGAATGAGAATAAAGTGGAATGGAAATGAGATAGGAATAAGAATTGGCTGAAATAGGAATGAAGAATGAGAATGAGAAATGATAATGAGATTCCAATGTTTACTTGACAAAAATAAATGGGAATAGAAATGTATTAGAATATCATTGATGTATTTACTTGGCAAAATAAATGGGAATGAGAATCAATTTACCAAAATACTCATAGTATTAAATAATGTAATTTTCATTAATTAGATACATCTATAAATCTTATTATAAAAATGATATTAATTAAAAAATAAATTAATAATAATAAATGTTAATAATGGTAATATTAATAATAATAATAATAATAAATAATAATAACTAAAATAATAATTTTAATAAAATTTAATAATAATAATAATAATAATAATAATAATGACATTTAAAATAATAAAATTAATTGAAATTTGAATGAGAGTAATTCAGAAAATATAAAAACATTAGAGAGATACAAAAGTCAGTTTAGGGAATAGGAATTCCCATTCCTAACCGCCCATGGAAATGGAATTCTCATTCCTTATTCCCAAATTTTGTGGAACCCACACATTTTATTTTTATTCTCAAATTACATTTTGTCAAGTAAACATGGGGTTTCATTCTTATTTCTTCATTCGCATTCATTAAACCCTCAAGTAAATACACCATAAAATCATTAATGTATTGAGTGCCTTGAGCTTGATTTTGTTGAGGTAAACTTTGTTCTTGATCAAGCCGTTGTCTATTGAGTGCCTTGAGCTTGATTTCAGTTGATTCACTTACATAAATATCATCCTTCAAGAAGTAGTGAATATGTGAAATACAATATTTATCATATCACTTAAGACACATGTTTGTTATCATCAAAATTATAATATGTGTAGCCCTTTAGGCTAACAGTCTTCAATGTTAGTTAACAATTATTGTCTGATGCATATGAAATCGAAGTAGTTTAGTGTTTAGTTGTTGGAGGGAGTTTGAGAAGTCAAATGAGAGGAGTTTTATGGAGTTTGTGTTTAGCTGTTGAGCTAAAATGGTTTGTATTTAGTTGTTGGCATGAAATGAGAGAGGAGTTTTGGGGAGGGGTAATTTAGTTCATAAAAAGTGTGAGTGATTATTATTTTAAGAACTTTTGTTCTATAGCTAGTTTTGATAATGAATTTTTGAAAGTGGCTATATAAGAAAATTTCCCCACTACTAATGGCTCTTTGTTAAATAAATGCCTGGTTTTTACAATATTAATCCACATGCATGTGCGTACACTAAATAATTAACCAAAATGGATTGAAAAATAAAGATGGTGAATTGAAAACTAAAGCACAGAGGACAACGATCAAAATAAGAGAGTTGAAACGACCCATTAATGTAGGTTCATGTGGAACAAGTTTAGATATATACTATAATTTTGAGGATGAGTTTAAGTTAGAAAATTGGTGCATGTATATATATATATATGTGTGTGTGTGCGCGCGCGCGCGCTTTCATAAAGGAGAGGCGTGAGGCTAAAGTGCTAAGTTTAATTAGCTAGTAGCTCAAGTCAGCAATTTTAAAATTTTGAAAAGTTATAATTTGGGTTAGGTACTTATGCACTACGTAGCCGGCGGCCCATAATGTAGCTAGTAAGAACTGGATTAATTTCATTCATGCTTGCTTGATAATTAATTCTCCTATTGCTGGCGGCAAATTCCTAGAATTTTGCATGTATATTCAACAGTTTAAACTCATTTTTTTTCTCTGTTCATTGATTCGATTGATAAGATCTTTTGGATTTGTTCGAATATTGCATGATGTAAGACATTGTGTAGCTAGTGCTGACTTTGATACGGTTGTATATTTTTTTGGGCTGGAGATACGTTAGATTTGTGAGTATAATATATTGTTTTGAAAACCGCAATGAAAGATTAAAAAAGGGCCTCCAAGATGTCCGTCGAAGTCTTACCAAATTCTGCTATTTCGAACTTCTAAATTTCATTTGGAGTATTTTTATAACCATTTTCAAAACTTAGCAAGTACCGTAATAAACTTATCATAAAGGTTAAAAATATAGTAGGGAAAACATTACTATCGTCATCACTCATTTTAGTTTTCTTCAATTGGAAAAAGTATGAGTAAGAATTTTGTATAGTACGTGGCATTACGTAATTCAATTAGATAGGATTCGTAGATGTGAAGAGTTGGATTAGGTTCTTTCTTGTAATGATGATTATGATAGATCGGCACATAATACTTGACGGTAGAAAATTTTGCAGCACGTAACCACTTCATTAAGAATTAGTCGTTGTTATTTAACCAAGACTCTAATCCCACTCAATGGCTTAATGATAAAACCTCCCTTCAGACTCATTTAGGTAACATTCAAGTCTGCCGGTGTGAATTATGTGTTGATTTACTTTCAAAATTTTAAAAATAATCCCACTCAATGGCTTGAACTACGCTTGCACTATAATAAGTTATAGATTCCTGTTTGATAAAAGATAAAATATATATATATATATATATGCAATTAATATCCAACACATGATAACAAAATAATTACAAAAAAATGATTAGCGACATATCAGTTACAACGGCACACACTATGTAACTACAAAAAGTGAGTACTGAAAATTTCAATTTTTAGGGCCCAGCCTTAAAAATATTTGCGCACCTGCTTAAAACATAATAAAAAACAGTAAAGAATCAAAACGAACATTCACTATTCTGGAAGTTGGAGTTTGTCAATGAAATTTTTAGATAATATAATAATATACAAATAGATTGTCATGACTCAGTATTTCAAAAACAATGTGTTGACGTAAGCAAATGAAGAAGAAAATGTACTGAGATGACAAGTTTCCTCAGTTTTTACAGAGTCACAGATGAACAATTGAAGACTTGGCAAGCCTTCACCGATCTGCTCCGAGCAGGGAAAACAAGACCGGTTCAATAAATCCTCATCTATAAATAGGGTTGCTAACCTTGCAACATTTCTCACCTCGCACTAAACCAATAAGAATAAGTTCAGAGATTAAACAGAGTGAGATCCCAAAGCTTGCTAGCTAATTAAACACAATGAGAAATGTTCAATTTCTTACAGGTTTTGCTCTCTTGATTTTGGCTTCTTCATTGGCCTCTGCCTTTGACCCTAGTCCTCTTCAGGATATCTGTGTAGCCATTGATGAGCCCAAGAACGCAGGTATATTTTTTACACTTTAATTTTCTCTGTCCTAAAAAATCTTTTAAACTTGTTTATGTATACGTGTACGTTGGTCTCAAATTCACCTTACTAATTAATATTCTGAATTCTTGGACGCAGTCTTTGTCAACGGGAAGTTCTGCAAGGACCCCAAGCTTGCCAGGCCAGGAGATTTCTTCTTATCAGGGCTAGACAAGCCTGGAAACACAGCAAACCGACTTGGTTTCAGTGTAAAAAATGCAAATGTTGAGCAAATTCCGGGACTCAACACTCTCGGAATATCAGCAGTCCGTATAGACTATGCACCCTATGGCCAAAACCCTCCTCACACTCACCGTCGTGCCACTGAAATCCTGACGGTCTTGGAAGGAACACTTTATGTCGGTTTTGTGACATCTAACCAGCTAAACAACACACTCGTTGCAAAAGTTCTGAAAAAGGGAGATGCTTTCGTGTTTCCAATTGGTTTGATTCACTTCCAGTTCAACATTGGAAAAACAAATGCAGTTGCCATCGCTGCTCTAAGCAGCCAGAATCCTGGTGTCATTACCATTGCAAACTCGGTCTTCGGAGCCAATCCTCCAATCAATCCTGATTTTCTTTCCAAGGCATTCCAGTTGGACGCAGATGTGGTGAAAGATCTTGAGGCCAAGTTCTAAATGTGTAGCTTGTTTGAATAATCTTGCCATTTTTACATGTTTCTCGTTCTAATTATTGTCATTATCAGTTAGTTTTGATGTAATAAAGAGATACGTACATGTGTACCTCTCTCAAGTCAGCTTTGTTTGATTTCCTAATGAACCCTTAATTAAATAATGTATTTTTTGTTCAATGTGATCAATCATCTCTTATCTGATCTCGGATTTTTTTTTTCCTGGGGGCCCACAAATAATTAAGTTCTTGGCTGCGTCGAGCTAGATGGCCTTATCGGGGGAGATTTTCAAATTATATATAGATTATCAGAAGAAGGTCTCACAAAAGACGAAATTATATAAAGTTCTGGGTTATACTAAAAGACAAGATAATCAATGAGCAAAATGTTTTTGAGCATCGTTCAAAATGTTTTTGAGCATTATGAAACATCTGACTGACATGATAGGCCAAAATGAAGATCTGACTGACATGATAGGCCGAAATGAAGATCACCCATGAAAAATTACTGCACACACCATTCACAACTGCCGTTGCTCTCAGGCTGAAGCTAATAAAGTTGTACAACTTAAGCCTCTCATGTATTATCACTTTCTACAAACTCTTAAATTGGCAACTTGGCCGGTGAGCTAAAGCCTGTGGAGACCAAAATAATTATGGACATGAACACGGTGATTGGTGAACATGCAGACTGATAGAAAGATTCACGTCTAGCCACTAGAAGATGTGTTCGGACTTGCAAACTCTCAATTATTGGTTACCGGAGTCTCAAATTTAGGGCCTAATCAAGGATTCAACAAGTTGAGATGCATTCAAGAGCATGTCATCCTTGCACATCTTAGAAATCACAGTTCTCCATGTATCAAAATCAATAACGTTCCCCTTAATCAGGGTATACAAAACTGTCCACAGAACCTCTACATTCCCTATCTCACACAGCTGACCAACAAATGAATGTATACGAGCAGAACGAGGTACAAAACCCTTAAAAATCATCTCATCCAAAATTAAAGCAGCTTCCCCGAACCGCATCCTATCGCATAGCCCATCAAAAAGTATTCTATAGGACACAACATCCGGATTGCAGCCCTGTCTAGGCATATCCTCAAACAAATCTTTTGCTTCACTGCATTTTCCATCCTTACACAGCCCCCCAAGTATCACATTATAACTAATAGTATTTGCCTTACACCCTTTATGCCCCATTTCATCCAAAATTGTAAACGCTGCTTCAAAATCGTTCTCTTTACAAAACCCACTGATCAATGCATTATATGTCACAGAATTCGGTCTGCACCCACGCTCCTTCATTTCCATTAAAATCCCAGGAACTTCATTCTTCCTTCCCGCCTTAAAAAGCGCACTGATCAATGTAGAATAAATAGCCGCATCCATTTCAATCTTATTTCTCACTATCTCTTCTTTAAATCCAAGTGCCAAACTCAACTCACCAACCGCACAAAGCCCTTTTATCAATGACGCAAAGACTTGTCCGTCAGGCTTCACATTATACACTCTCATCATATCCTCCTTCAACTTTAATGCCTCATCTACCCTCAACTCCAAACAAAGACCATAAAGTAACGTCCCAAAAGTCACCACCGTTGGCTGCAGTCTTTTTTTAAGCATTTCATCAAACACCATCCACGCGTCCTCTAACCTCCGACTTACAACACAACCGTGTATCAATATATTATAACTACAAGCATCTGGGCTAACATATTTCTCCATAAGTTGAAACAACTCCTTCATTCTATCAAGCTTTCCGCACGTTAATAGTGCATTCGACAAAGTGTTGAAAGATTTGACCGTCCTTTGAACATTAAAACTCAACATTTCATCAAACACTTGGAGTGCGTGTTCGAGTAATCGCGCACGTCCATAAAAGCTAATAACATTGCAGAAAATTATTTCCTCGGGAATGACACGGGTGTCATGTTTGAGCTGGTGCCTGGTGAAGGATTTGCTGCATTTCGTCAAACATCTTGGCTCGGCCAAGCTTAGTGATGCTAAGGTCATAGTGAAGGAGATTGTAGCGAAAGGGTTTTAATGGAGGGGCTTCGGTGTCATTGGGGTTATGATTAGGGTTTTTGAAGAGTTGCAGAGCGATTTTCGGGTCTTTTTGGAGGCTAAGAAGAGAGGCGAGCCTGAAGGGAGATGTGGGTTTTGCTTTATTCATGTAGTTTTTTTAGATGGGGTACTGAAACTTGAAAACGCAGTTAATTATTTTTGACCGTTTGTTTAGTCATATGTTCTAAATTTTTATCAGTCGATCACGAAGTTTGAGAGACTCTTTTATCTCACAAATATCATATTTTCCTTTTGCACAGTTAAGATAATAATTTCGTTTTCAAAAAAATTGTACACACATAATCTTGATTTTCTTAAATATAAGAGTGTAATCATTTTCTTAAATATTGACAGTGTAATCAAGACTATTATGTGATTCATTCATTCATATATAAAATGGCAAGAATTAAAATCATTAACGTATATACATATGACAAGAATCAAGATCATTTTGTCATACATGTATGAAAATAGTATTTTACAATACCCAAAGTACTTGTCCGCCCAATATTTTATGTCCTCTTTTAAGCATTTTCATATATATAAATATAAGTAAAGTATTAACGAGAACAAGCAGTTACGTGATTAAAACTCAATTGAAACATTCAACCTATCATGCAATCAAATAAATCATCGGGTCATTGCTAATTTTAATTTTTATTCAATAATCTTAGAGATTCCAAAATTTCATGTGTCATTTATTTATTAGATAATGAATTTCATAACTTCTAAATTTCTTTAACTACTATCTAATGGATAAATATTACATCAATTAAGACTTAAATTGAGATTTAGATGTTAGGATGCCTAACTCAAAGATTAATGCTACTTGTGCACTTGGTTAAAAACAAAAGATTGTTACTTGTACACGACGGGCACATAAATAAATTGAGAAACCTTCCCAGTTTCATCAGAGAAAATTTACATATTGAACTTAATTAAATACTGAATAATATTACACTTTATGATGGTCTCAGTCACTAAAGTCTCTGCAAGTTGAATTCATCAATGAAAATGGATGTTTTACAAACGGCTTAATCCCAGGAAAATCGTGAAGGAAGTTATGATTCGAGATGATGATGATTATTATTATTTTTTTCTTTTTCTCTCGGTAAATGGATGAGATTCAAATTGAGAAACGTGAAGGTCGGTTTGTAGAACTTCAAATAAAAATAAAATTATTGTTAAACGAAAAATATTCTGCATCAGCTGAGAATAGTTACAAAACTTTTAAATTAACTTTTAAATATGAGTTAGCTCTATAACAGACATTAAAAAATTGAAGACAAAATCGGAAACACAAACCAATAGAGTTATGACATGGGTATATATTATGATCAATTAATTTGTCTTTTAATTAATTTTCAAAAACATTAATAAGTAATTAATTTTTTCTTGACCAAGTGGTTTTAAAGAGTTTAAGTTCATTAATTTGACTTGGTCCACTTACCTGCTACCTTTCTGGAGGGCGAAAAAAATTAAAAAAGGGAGGTTTGTACTTTAGTTAATTAATTTTTTTTTCCACGTTGATGCGTGTATCCTTGTGGAGGTAATAATTAATAACAAGTTATAACTAGTCATGATCCAATTGGAAGGGAAAACTAATTTCCAAGAATATGCAATGATCAAATCAACTAGACCAAAAGCTCTAGACGACCTGGTATTATATTTTTTAATAAAATCGTTAACTGAAACTTGATGATCAAGTTAAATATTATCAAAACGGGTTGACTGACATAGGTCCATTCTTCACTTATCTGGTTATCTTTGAAGACTTAATTTTCCATACAAAGGATTTGTTGCAATTGTACATGTATCAACTTGTTTTCTTGCCTTATTGTTTTGTATTAATTTTTGTGAAAGCTAACAGAGCAGATCATAACAACAACGGCAGTGGGAAGTCTCTTAGCAGGGGCCATTCTAGGTGTTGCGTTTCAAGAGATGACGGTGGCCATTAAAGAATCAAAGTCAAGGTGCAGCAACTTCAGAGACGCCCTAAACAGCCTTGAAAACACCACAGCTTGTTAAGTCCTTTGATCAAAGAAATGGATAGGTTAAATCAAGAGCTGGAGGACTCTAATAAAAGAGAAGAGATCATTCGTTTGTTTCTTCAACAGCTGAAGAAAGGGGAAGCTCTGGTTTCAAAGTGCTCAAGCATCCGTCGCTGGAACTTGCACAAGAAGAGGAAATACGAAAAATTAAAGGCTTCGGAATATGGAATCTTCTCTTCGTGAGCTTTCCGGAGTGCTCCAGGTTCGACAAGCGCTTGATACCCAGCGCCTTCAACGTATAGCTTTTGTTATGCCCAGCCGATGGGTTGCCGCAGCCTAGCTGTTGGGGCGTGTGAGTGCTGATATTTAAACAAAAAAATAATAACAAATTAAATTATGACACTGTGGGTGTTAGAGAAAAAATAATTAATTAATAGTATACCACTGCAAGGTATGATGGTTCATTATTTTCTTGGCTTTTTATCAGCCTTTAGTCTCTTTACATGTGGTTTTTTTTATAGTTTTTTTACTCTTTTTTTTTTTAATTTCATCTATGTTTCTCAACAAAAATGTATATACTTAACTAGTAATTGTTTTTACCAATCATCTTTTCTAATCATCTATGAACCTTTTTTTTTTATAGAAGTAACTTTTACTCCATTTAGAAGCCACATTACCGCACTACCAAATGGGCTTAAATTAAATCTCAGACGTGCATGCATTTAGTTAGTCGAATTCTCTGAAGATTATGCTATGACTATGAAAAATGTCGCGAGAAAGAGAGTTTACGGTTTACGGTTGATTCCAACGCAAGCAATGCATATGGAAAAAAAGTTTTTTATATTAAAAAATATCGATATAGATTTTTTCAATTTATTTTTTAAAAATTTAAACATACGCATATTGCATGGGACTTATGACATGCAACCTACCCCAGTCAACTCATTTGATAATATTTAACTTGATCGTTTGATCTGCAAGTTATATTGTCCTCTCAAATTATTAAATAAAAAAAATTGATCTGCAAGTTTCGATTAATTAACTATTAGCAATAACATCCATTCGTCTAGAACTCGGCATATTGATTTCATCATTGCATATTCTTAGAAATTAACCTTCTCTCCCAATTGAATCATGACTAGTTAGTGTTGAAAAATCATGCACGTGGCATCCAAATTCAAAAAAGCATGATTGTTTTCAAAGAGCTACCAAACAATTGAAGAAAAAATGAAAAAAAAAATGAAAAGTTATGGACACCATTGACAATTTGCTTAGGTTAGGTGGAATAGTAAAGGGGTTGGTGCAATAGTGCCATTGTTTTCCCTATAAATAGATGGCACTTCTTCCATTCTAAAGTATCCCAAAATTGTTAAGCTTATAAGTTTCTAAGCTTTTGAGAGAAGTGTGTCTGGGGAATTTATCTTTCCTGCAGAGTGTGAGAGTACTTGGTATATTTGGATTTCTGGGAAGTGAGATTCGTTACTCAAATATTGTACTTTATTAATTGTTAAATAAACAATTATTCTTTCTTGCCTCCGTGGATATAGGTTTAATTACCGAATCACGTAATTCTTGTGTCCTTTATTTTTCTATAATTATTTGGTGCGCTTGATTCCGCATTCCGCGCACAACAAGTGGTATCAGAGCCGACGGTTCGTACTTGGGGGGATACGGTACTGTTCACGTATACGGTACTATTCTCGTATATGGTACAGTTCACATACGGTACTATTCACGAATACGGTGGAGACGGCCATTTGTACTTGGGAGACAGTCTATTGTAAGTAGTGTGTATTTTTGCATGTCTAGGAAAGTTATGTCAACAAAGGCGATAAGAGTCTAAGGATTCTGGTTTTTAATTGGGACCGAGTTTCCGTCCAGTCTCCGGAGAACTTTCCTGGTGCATTTATTCACGCGAAATTAACATCATAGAGACTGTTTTTCAAGTGGAAATAGTTCGTTGAGAAAATGGTAGAAGGTGAAATTTCCAGAATTGGGGAGAGATCTACCGAGACTATTTCAGGAGACACTTCAGGTGGAAGGCGAGATTTGTCAAATCGCTATTCAGCACCTATTATAGGAGGCCAGAAGATCGATGTTGAAAAGTTTGATGGGAAAATTAACTTCGGCATGTGGAGGCGCGAAGTTATGGATGCCCTTATTCAAATCGATCTCGATGTTGTTCTAAAAAATAAAAGACACTTGTATGATGAAGAAATTTGGGATCGTATGAATGAAAAAGCATGTGGTCAGATCAGATCTTGTTTGACCAAGGAGGTGAAATACTTGGTGAAGGATAAGGAGTGTGTGATGACTTTGTGGCGTACATTGAAGGAGAAGTACTTGCTAAAAAGTCCTGAAAATCGCCTTCATGCAATGAGCCAAGTATATGGCTTTCGAATGAAGCATGGGGTGTCAATGCACGATCATGTCTCAAGATTTAAAAAGTTACTTGCTGATTTGAAGAACCTTGATGAAGATATTAAGAATGAAGTCAAGGCTATGATTCTGTTACACTCACTACCAGAGGAATATAGTCATTTTGTGACTACCTTGATATATGGGAAAAACGTGAACATCTTCAAAGATGTTTGCACAACATTGACTAACTTGGAGATTCGGAATAATAATAAAAATTCGGAACGAGCATCGTCTGAAGCTTTGGTGAGCAGAGATTGGGCGATGGAGAAAAAGAAAAAGCGTGGTGGAAAGAATTCTCGATCCAAATCGAGAAGCAGAAATATAGCTCGAGACGAGTGTGCCTTTTGTCATGAAAAGGACCATTGGAGGAAAGATTGTCCAAAGGCTCAAAAGAGAGATGAGAAAAAACCAGCAACAGCAAACATGGCATGAAAAGATGAAGACTCTGATTATTCACTAAGTATTACTCCTGCAGCATACGTGGCTAGTTCGAGTGAGTGGATACTTGATACTGGAGCAACCTATCATTTGTGTCCCATTAAGGAATGGTTTACGGATTTTAGCAAATTGGAATCTGGTGCAGTTATGATGGGGAATGATCAACCTTGTCGCACAATGGGGATAGGAACAATTCGACTCAAAATGTTTGATGGAATGATCAGAGAACTCAAAGAGGTTAGATTTGTTCCAGCTTTAAAGAAAAATCTAATTTCTGTGGGTGCTTTGGAAGCTAAAGGCTACAAGGTTACCATTGAAGATGGCACAATGAAGTTTACACATGGGGCTATGGTGATTCTGCAAGGGATTCGGTGTCATAATATGTACTATTTGAAGGGAGGTACAACTGATGAAGCAAATGTTGTTGAGGCGCATAGTGATAACACCAAGCTATGTCATGTACAATTGGGACATGCTGGAGAGAAGTCTTTGCAAACTCTGATGAGGCACAGATTCTTAAAAGGTATCAAAACCTGTAAATTAAATTTCTGTGAGCATTGTGTAGTAGGCAAGAAAACAAGGGTCAAGTTTGGTACAACTAATCACGATATTCGTGAGATCCTTGAATATGTTCATAGTAATGTATGAGGACCAACCAAGACTGCATCAATTGGTGGAAGCCATTATTTTGTTACATTTATTGATAATTTCTCTAGACGTGTGTGGGTGTACACCATACAGGCAGAGGATGAGGTTCTAGATATTTTCGTGAAATGGAAGAAATTGGTGGAGACTCAAACTGGTAGAAAGATCAAAGTATTACGATATGATAATGGGGGTGAATATACTTCTGATCCATTCTTGTAAGTATGCCAGAACGAGGGTATTAAAAGATATTTCACGGTTAGACATACTCCGCAACAGAACGGTGTGGCTGAGCGTATGAATCGTACTTTACTGGAGAAGGTACGGTGTATGTTATCTAATGTTGGTTTAGATAAAAAAATTTAGGTTGAAGTTGTGAGCTACGCAAGTCACTTGATAAACCGGTTGCCTTCTGCTGCAATTGGAGGTAAAACTCCTATGGAAATGTGGTCTGAAAAGCATGCATAAGACTATGATTCCCTTCGTATATTCGGGTGTCCAGCTTATTATCATGTCAAAGATGATAAATTGGATCCTCGTGCTAGAAAAGCTATCTTTGTAGGATTGAAAGGTGGAGTAAAGGGCTTCAAGCTTTGGGATCTCGAAGATAAAAAGTTTATGTGTAGTAGAGATGTCACGTTTGATGAAGCTTCAATGATGAAAGCTTCAAGTTCTCAGCAGGTGGAGAACAAGACTAAAGAGGTATTACAGCGGGTGGAGTTTGATGTAACTCCATATGTACCAATTAGTTCTACATCAGAGAAAGGTTCAACTATGGAGGTGACACCTAGAGTTGAAGAAGAAGTTGTTTCTTCTAATGTCTCACAAAATGAAGAAACAATTGATGATGTAGATAATGATGATTTTATAGCAACAATGAGACCAAGAAGAGAGATAAAGAAACATGGATGGCTTTCTAAAGATATGGTGGTAGCCTATGCACTTCCAGTTATTGATGTTGACATCCCCAACACTTTCAGTGAAACATTACGCAGCAGTGAAAGTGATCAATGGAAGTTAGCCATGGAAGAAGAGATGAAATCTCTCCATCAAAACCAGACTTGGGAACTTGTAAAGTTACCAAAGGGGAAAAAGGTTATTGGCAATAAATAGGTCTACACCAAAAAGTAAGGATTTAAGAATCAAACAACTTCTCGATACAAGGTAAGGCTCGTGGCAAAAGGTTTTGCTCAAAAGGAAGGTACTGACTACAATGAAGTTTTCTCTCCAGTTATAAAACATACTTCCATTCATATCTTACTTGCCTTAGTTGCAGAATATGAGTTAGAGTTGTCTCCATTGGATGTTAAGACGACGTTCTTACATGGAGATTTGGAGGAGGAAATCTAAATGATTTAGCCTTCTGGTTTCAAAGTTGCTGGAAAGGAGAATCATGTGTGTAGGTTGATTAAATCTTTGTACGGGCTGAAGCAATCGCCAAGGCAGTAGTACAAAAAATTTGATCAATTTATACAAGGGCAGAAATTCACTAGAAGTGAACACAATCATTGTGTTTACTTCAGAAGACTACTAGATGAAACTTTCATCTATTTGTTACTCTATGTCGATGATATGCTTATAGCTTCGAAGAATAGAGATGAGATCGAAAGATTAAAGAAGCAGCTGGCTTTTGAGTTTGAGATGAAAGACTTGGGTGATGCACATAGAATACTTGGGATGGAGATTCGTAGAGACAAGAAGAATGAGAGCGTATGGTTGACACAAAAGTCTTATTTGAAGAAAGTGCTAGAAAGATTCGATATGGATGACAAAACTAAACCGGTATATACACCTCTCGCTCCTCATTTCAAATTAAGCTCTTCTTCATGTCCTAGATCTCAAGAGGAGCGCGATTACATGGCTCGTGTTCCATATGCTAGTGTTGTGGGTAGTTTTATGTATGCTATGGTATGCACAAGGCCCGATATATCTGAAGCAGTGAGCATGGTTAGTAGATACATGTACAATCCGGGTAAAAATCAATGGCTTGCGGTAAAGTGGATTCTCCGATATCTGTATGGGACAGTTGATGTTGGGTTATTGTTCAAGAAGGATTGTGGTCAACAATGTGTTGGGTATTGTGATTCTGATTTCGCTAGAGACATTGACAAGCGAAGATCAACAACGAGCTACGTATTCACATTGGGTGGAGGTCCGGTTAGCTGGAGGTTGATTTTGCAATTGACAATTGCTCTGTCTACTACGGAAGCAGAGTATATGGCAGCAACTGAAGCTGTAAAAGAAGCTATCTGGTTGAAAGGCTTGTTAGGTGATTTGGGAGTAATCCAGGAGAACATTGCGGTCTTCTGTGATAATCAAAGTGCGATATTCCTTGCGAAGAATCAAACATATCACGCTCGGACGAAGCACATAGATGTGAAATATCATTATGTGAGAGAGATTATCGAGAGCGGTGCTGTGTTGTTGAAGAAGATCGATACCAAAGATAATCTATCAGATATGTTGACGAAGGTAGTTTCTGGAGTTAAGTTTCAACATTGCTTGAAACTAATTCAAATCCTTCGATTGTGTTAAGTTATGTCCTTCGGAAATTTTGAACTACGGTTAGCTTGATCCCAAATTTTGGGTACGTAGGCAGTCACAGAGACACAGCCACTTTTGGGGATGATGGTTCATTGGTAGTCGGCTCAGGTTTAGAGAAATTTTCGTCGAGGTGGAGAATTGTTGAAAAATCATGCACGTGGCATCCAAATTCAAAGAAGCATGATTATTTTAAAAGAGCTACCAAACAATTGAAGAAAAAAAATGAAAAGTTGGCAAATTTGTCAAATTTGCTAAATGGACACCATTGACAATTTGCTTAGGTTAGGTGGAATAGTAAAGGGGTTGGTGCAATAGTGCCATTATTTTCCCTATAAATAGATGACACTTCTTCCATTCTAAAGTATCGCAAAATTGTTAAGCTTATAAGTTTCTAAGCTTTTGAGAGAAGTGTGTCTGGGGAATTTATCTTTCCTGCAGAGTGTGAGAGTACTGGGTATATTTGGGTTTCTGGGAAGTGAGATTCGTAACTCAAATATTATACTCTATTAATTGTTAAATAAACAATTATTCTTTCTTACTTCCGTGGATGTAGGTTTAATTACCGAACTACGGAATTCTTATGTCTTTTATTTTTCCATAATTATTTAGTGCGCTTGATTCCGCATTCCGCGCACAACAGTTAGTAGTTAACTACTGCCACGCAACGACGTTGAAACCTGAAACCTTCAAAGAAAGAGTAGTAGGTAGAAAAGAACAAAAATGAGGACAAAAATGCTAAAAGATAAAAAATAAATAAAAGACAAATCATTACTTTAACCAATTGACTATGCGTACACATGTCATTACGTACTCAATTGGATCATGTCCTCGATTTTCTCTCCATTTTTGCACATCCATTGTGGGCTCGCTTCAAGGTAAATATTTTATGGATAAAAATCAACACTATCATGTAATTTATAAAATGGTGAAATTTAAAATCATTATGTGATGCAGCAGAAGTTTAATGTTCAAAATATTCCGTTGATTCTAGAGAATACCGGAATAAAAGAACAACTAAATTCACGTTGATTCAAAAGAATACCGCGAACTTAGGGATTAAGACTCGTTGATTCAAAATACCGAGAATTAACTGTTCAAATACTCACAAAGAGATTTGAAAATTGAAATATTATTGAACTCAAAATTCTCCGTTCTCAAAGGCTACAAGAGGGAGCTATTTATAGTAGTAGTAATTATCCTAATTCATGAAGTAAAACAAAATCCTAAATTGAAAGGGAAACAAAATTCTAAATTAGAAAGGAATTTAAAAGTCTTAAACTTTAGTTAATAAGGAAACTAATCCTAGTATAATATGGATTCCTACTCTTCATCATTCCCCCCAGGGTGAAGAGAATTCGCCCTCGAATTCTGATTGTCAGCAACAACATCTTCATCATGATCACCTCTGTAAGGAATAAGATGCTTAACATTAAATACATCTGCGGTGCGGATATGACTAGGAAGCTTTAATCTGTAGCCATTAGGATTTATCTTCTCTATAATCTCCAAAGGGCCGATTTTCCTGGCAGAAAGCTTGTTGTACTCACCAACTGAGAATCTATCTTTAGTTAGGATAGCCCAAACAAAATCTCCCACTTGAAATTCCAAAGCTCGACGTTTTTTGTCTGCCATAATTTTATAACCTTCGGTCGTCTGCTTCAAAGACTCTTGTGTAGTTTCATGAATCTGCTGAAGTTGCTCAATAAAGTCTTCGGCTTTACCGCTTTTGCGAACTAAATCTGGAACTGGAGCCAAGTCGATAGGAGCTCGTGGATTATATTCGTAATTCACCTGAAAAGGACTTAAACCAGTACTACGCTTAACTGCACGGTTATAAGTAAACTCGACTTGATATAACTTCTGATCCCACATCTTCAAGTTATCACCAACTAGACTACGTAGATGGTTTCCTAAAGAGCGGTTGACAACTTCAGTTTGACCATCTGTTTGTGGGTGGTAAGCACTACTAAAATTCAGGCGAGTATTAGTCAACTTCCATAATGTCTTCCAAAAATGGCTAAGAAATCGTGTATCCCGGTCAGATACTATAGAACTTGGTAAACCATGCAATCGATAGACTTCCTTGAAGAATAGGCGAGCAACAGTCAAAGCGTCTGTAGTCTTCTTGCAAGCAATGAAGTGAGCCATTTTCGAGAATCGATCAACAACAACAAATATTGAATCCATACCCCTCTGAGTGCGGGGTAATCCCAAAACAAAATCCATGCTAATGTCAGCCCAAGGTTGTGTTGGAATCGGCAGCGGCATATATAACCCAGCATTAGTTGCTGCGCCCTTGGAAACTTGACAAATGCGACAAGTCTCGACATAGTGATAGACTTCACGCCTCATAGTAGGCCAAAAATAAGTGTTGGCGATTAGAGCCAGAGTTTTGTCACGACCCATGTGCCCTTCGTTATGTAACTCTGAAATGATTTTCAATCTCAAACTGGAGTCAGGAACACACAACTGATTACTCTTGAAAAGGAATTCATCATGTAAATGATAATCTGAGCGAAACCCTGCAACAACGTCTTCTAATATAGGAGCAAAGTAAGGATCAGAAGCATATAACTCTCGAAATGTGTCAAATCCGAGAACTTGATTATGCATTTGTGTCAATAAAGAAGTTCGTCGACTAAGTGCATCTGCTGCCCGGTTGGATTCACCAGAGGTATGCTTCAACACAAAAGTAAATTGTTGAAGGAATGTTGTCCACGTGGCATGTCTATGCGAGAGCTTGTCTTGATTATTGAGGTATTTTAATGCGGCATGGTCAGTGTATAAAACAAAGTCTTTATGAATTAGATAATGTCGCCAATGTTTTAACGCTTGGACTACTGCGTAAAATTCCACGTCATAAGTGTTGTAGTGTGCCTTTACTCCATTTAACTTCTCACTGAAATAAGCTATAGGCTTACCCTGTTGGCTAAGAACAGCTCCAATGCCGACCTTAGAAGCATCACAATGTACCTCAAAAGTAAGCGAAAAATCTGGTAGGGCAAGTACTGGGGCAGTAATCAATTTTTCTTTGATAATCTTGAATGCCTTAGTAGCTGTCTCTGTCCAAGAGAATTGTCCTCCTTTCATGCAATCCGTGATTGGTGCCATAATAGTACTGAAATGAGGAATGAATTGCCTGTAAAAAGAGGCCAATCCATGGAAACTTCTGGTGGCGGATAAAGTAGTTGGTTGAGGCCAATCTCGAATAGCATCCACTTTTGATTAGTCAACAAATATACCATCCTTCGACACCACATATCCCAAAAATAATACTTTCTCTGTTAAGAAAATACACTTGTTTACTGCTGTGTATAAACTTGCCGCTCTTAAGGCTGAAAGCACTTCTCTCAAATGTTGTAGATGTAACTCGTGACTGGTGCTATATATAAGTATATCATCGAAGTAAACAACCACAAACTTTCCAATGAAAGGGCGAAGAACTTGATTCATGACTCGCATAAAAGTACTCGGAGCATTGGATAAGCCAAACGGCATTACCAACCACTCGTATAACCCTTCGCGAATTTTAAAAGCTGTTTTCCATTCATCTCCAGGCCGTATTCGAATTTGATGGTAGCCACTTTTCAAATCAAGTTTGGTAAAAATTGTTGTTCCACTGAGTTGATCTAACAAGTCATCTAATCGAGGGATTGGAAAACGATATCGAACTGTAATTTTATTGATAGCTCGACTGTCCACGCACATCCTCCAAGAACCATCTTTCTTTGGAGTCAATAAAGCAGGAATTGCACAGGGACTAAGACTTTCACGGATAAATTCCTTTTCTAGTAACTCTTCCACTTGGCGCCTTAATTCTTCATGTTCTGTAGGACTCATACGATAATGAGGTCGATTTGGTAATGTAGAACCTGGTACCAAATTAATTTGGTGTTGTATATCCCGAAGAGGTGGTAAACCCTGTGGTAGCTCATTGGGGAACAAATCTTGAAATTCCGCCAGAATAGGTGTCACAGCTTCAGGAATCTTAGAATCACTGTTACTCTCTTTTCCCAATGAAACGTAGACTCTCTTTGTCTCTGCTATAACATCTATAAATTGCTTCTTGCCTAACAAATAATTACCCAAGTCTTGCTGGAGAGTAAACTCCTTGTTAGGTAGGAGAACGATCTTGGTGTTGTTAAACATAAAGCTGTAGGTGTTTCTCTTCCCATCATGTACTACGTTTTGATCATATTGCTAAGGTCTACCTAGTAATAGATGACAAGCATCCATAGCCACAACATCACACCAAATTTTGTCTTTATAAATTGAACCAATGGATAAGGAAACTAAGCAACGTTTCGATACTGTCACTTGATTTCCCTTCTTCAGCCATGTGAGCTTGTATGGAGTTTGATGAGGTTCTGTCTTTAAATTTAGCTTTGTTATGGCTTCTTCCGAAATGACATTCTCGCAACTGCCGGAGTCTATGACCATACAACATACTTTACCCCCGATTGTGCAAGTAGTTTGAAAGATATTCTGTCGTAGCCACTTGTCTTTGTCTTGACCTTTAGGAGTGAAGAATGCGCGGTTCACGATCAACATTGGCCCGCTATCACCATGTTCTTCAACAGATTGAGCGCTACCACTACTATCAAAAGTTGGCTCTACAGCGAACTCTTCAGTTTCTTCCTCCTAGTAGTCTTCACTTTCCTCTGTGCCTACGAATAAGCCTTTACCATATTTTCCTCCCTTTTTACATTCTGTCATTCGGTGCCCATTTTCTCCACAATTAAAACAGCGTAATCCCAAACCCGAGGATTGGGTTTTGCTGCTTTGACCGATTTCACTAGGCTTACTAGTTTTATTTGAAGGATTTGGAGGAGTGAAATTACGAAATTGGGAAGTTGGGTTTGAATTATCACGAACAACACTTCGAGCACCCCGAAAGCTTGAGTCATTAGTACGTCGACTAAATTGCTTCTCCAACTGCAAGGCTTGTTGGTGTGCCTCTGAAACAGAGTATGGGTCAAGTAAATTTAATTGGTCTTGAAATTGAGATCGTAGGCCTCCAATGTAGCGGGAAACCTGTTGTTCTGCTGTCTCTGTCAAGCCATTGCGTGCCACCAACCAATGGAATTCTGTAGTGTAATCATCCACTGATCGATTACCTTGCCTTAAATTCTGTAGCTGTTGGTATAACAGTTTGGCGTAATTATGAGGCAAGAATGCTCCACGCAAGTGCTTCTTGAACTTTTCCCAAGAATCAATCTTCTTTTTGCCTTGCCTAATCCTTGTGAGCTTAGTTTGTTGCCACCAAGCTGCTGCTCTTCCACCAAATCGAGTTGCAGCAAGCGAAACTAGTTTATTTTCAGGAACTTCTTTGTATTCGAAAACTTCCTCAATGGCGTTAATCCAGTCTAATAATTCTTCAGGTCGACTACTTCCTTGAAATTCAGGAATGTCAATTCTCAACCCAGATTCCCATCTTCTGTCATCAGTAGACTCAGTTCTAGGTCGACGCCCAGAGAATGGGTTAGCAAAGCTTCCACTTGATTTGTCTTCACGTTCTGGAGTACGATGGCGTTCGTCAAGTAACTCTGCTATTCGTGCCATTTGTGCAGCTAACATATCAATTCTGGCTGTCATACTAGCCAGGGATTCATCTTTCGAAACATCTTCTTGATTGTAAGTTGTAGTATGAGCATCACGAGCTTTTCTTGGAGGCATTTTTTTCAAATTCGGGTTTAAAAAGGTAGTGGGGTTAAACTGAAAGTAAATAAAAATTTTAGGCCGAAACTGTAATTAAGCAAAAAGTTTTAGATTGCCGATGATGGTGGTCGGAAATCGAGTAAGGGTGGGTGGATCTGAAAGATTTTGGGTTGGTAAGATGGTGGTGGTGGTTTGTCTGAAAAAGTGGTGTTTTTTTTTTTAAGCTAAATGGAAAAAATCAAAAAAGGGAAAAAGGAAAGGTTTGGTGGTAGATGGAGTTAGATTGGTGATACCAGGTTTTTGCTCTGATACCAAACTGATGCACCGGAAGTTTAATGTTCAAAATATTCCGTTGATTCTAAAGAATACCGGAATAAAAGAACAACTAAATTCACGTTGATTCAAAAGAATACCGCGAACTTAGGGATTAAGACTCGTTGATTCAGAATACCGAGAATTAACTGTTCAAATACTCACAAAGAGATTTGAAAATTGAAATATTATTGAACTCAAAATTCTCCGCTCTCAAAGGCTACAAGAGGGAGCTATTTATAGTAGTAGTAATTATCCTAATTCATGAAGTAAAACAAAATCCTAAATTGAAAGGGAAACAAAATTCTAAATTAGAAAGGAATTTAAAAGTCTTAAACTTTAGTTAATAAGGAAACTAATCCTATTATAATATGGATTCCTACTCTTCATCATTATGACATACAAGTACGATAAGAATCAAGATCGTAATGTCACGTATATATGAAAAGAATATTTACAGTATCATGAAAGTACACATCCGCTCAAACATTCTGAGCAGATGTCTGTTTCTGTAAAGAGTTAAAAAGAACAAGTAGTCGAGCAATTAAATCCAATTGCAACACTCAACCTGATACAACTTTGCCCGAGATTAATGACAAGTCAGCACTTGAAACAGAGGAAGAAGCCCAGCTGGTCGAGGAGCACATAAAAGGTGCAGCTCGTATGCGCAGGGCACCAACATACTTCAAAGATTACATTACCTAAGGAATATTCGAGAAGGCATAAAGAGAGTGGGAAAAATGGCAACTGTGATTTTGTTATTTTGTTGCGACTATTTTTTTTAAGAATCATTACGTTGTTGGTTAGTTACACGTGTAATGTTGAGGGGTAAAAGATATATGTAGAGGGGAATACGTCATACAAAGGAATGGAACGGCAAATATTTCTTCTTCTCTCTCCGTCTCTCCTGCTATCTCTGTTTCTCAATTAATTTCAATTCTTTTTGCTTCTTTTTGCTGAAGTCAGCACTTACTCGAAAAGTGTAAATCTATGATATAAACTCTGAGTTGCAGAGTTGTATCACAACCCGGCATCAATCAAGTAAATTACCGGGTCATAGCTTAATCTTTAATTTTTATTTCCCATTCCAGTATTAAAGATTAATTCTACTTGTATACTTGGTCAAAAGAGGAAAAAAAATGCTACTTGTACATGATGGCGAATTAAAAAAGAAATTGAAAATTGGTTCCCAATTCTCATCTGAGGAAAAATTACATGTTGGCTTTAATTAAATATTGAATACTATTACTCTCTTTTTAGTAGTACCTCAATCTCGAAATCATTGCGATGCTTATTTAAAAAGTTTATAGTTAATTAACTTATTTATTATTATTATTACTATTATTATTATTGAATAACTGGATTAGTACGCTTTATATATGGTTTCAGATTTCAGCACCAAATTCTCTGCACGTGTGATTCATCAATGAAAATGGATATTCCACAGGCGGCTCAGTTCGAGGAAAATTGTGTGAGGGAAGTTATGATTCTATTCTTCTTCTTCTTCTTCTTCTTTTTGTAAAATGGATGAGATTCCAAATTGAAAATCTTGATGGTCAGTTTCTGGAATTTCAAACCAAAGAGATTAGTGTTGATAGGGAAAATATTCTACATTAACTGAGAATAGTTACAAAACTCTTGAGCTAATTATTAAGTATAAATTAGCCTAACGATAGACATACAAAAATGGAGACAAAATCAGGAATAAGAATCAATAGAGCAATAGTATGTACGCATAATATGATCAATTAGTTAAAGTAAATGATTTGTGTTTTAATTACTTTGAAAAGTATAGATAAGTAATTAACTTTTGCTAGTGGTTTTTAAGGAGTTCTAGTCGAATAATTTGGGCTTTGCCCGTACTCCTACATTCTCCCCCCCCCCCCCCCCCCCCAAGCCCAAAAAAAAAAAAAAGAAATGATTTGTCTTTTAGTTTTTTTTTTCCCCCTCACGTCAATGCGTAGATGCTTGTGGAGGTAATAACTAGTCATGATCCAATTGGGAGGGAAGATTAATTCCAGAATATGCAATGACCAAGTCAATAGATCGAGCTCTAGACGACCCCATATATATATAGAGTAATGATACATGCACAAACTTTTGTATAAATTTATCTTGTACAAACTGATGTGGCATAATAAAATTAGTTAATTAAATATTTCTTGGCCCACATGATTTATTTTTATTATTTTTTCAACCAATAAATTAATGCCACATCAATTTGTACAAAATAAGTTTGTATAAGAGTTTGTGGCTTTATCATCACTCATATATATATATATAATGAATGAAATAAGATGATCATTATAATTAAAAAGATTTATACAAATTATTTTTGTATAAACTAATGTGACATTATATAATTGAGAGTGATGATATCCCCACTCCACATTTTTTTTGTAAATCCACCCCATTTTTAAAATATAATTATAAAAGTTGCACTTTTTTAAAAAAATTTCAAATCGAGAAGAATTTTGGAGAATTAATTAATTAAATTTATCTTAATTCACTTTTTTGTGACTTAGATTTTTTTAGCATATTTGACTACAAAGATTGCTTTAACATAAGTTTAAATTGACTATTTTACCCTTATAAAGTAAAATTATCAAGAATTTACTTTAACTTCAATATTTTTCTAATTTGTGCCAAACTCATTGTTTCTAATACTACTTTATTAGTATGATTATTATTTTTTAATTAAATTAACATAGTACATTTATAGCACAATTCTCATATAAATTATTAGATTGTTTAATTTATGTCATTTACACGTAAGGGTAGTGAAATAATAATTACATTTCATTTAAAAATATTAGATTATAAGTCACAAAATTAAATACCCAAATTATTAGATACAATAACTCATGTTTTATAAGGGTAATTTTTATCTTTTTATATCATAATAATAAAATAGTAAATTAAAATTTATGATCAAAGATGGTCAAAGAACCTAAGAAAAAAATTAATAGAAAGATTTAATTGATTAACTATACAAAACTTTTATTAATTTGTATTTTTTAGGAATATTGTGAACTTATTGTAATTGTTTTCTAGAAGTGGGGAGGATTTATAAAAATAGTGGGATGAAAATATCCCCATCCTATAATTGATTGAACCACAAAAATAAGAGTAAAAATAAATCACTTGAAAATTTTTATCAATACCCCTTATTTATTCTAATTTTCATATAATAATATAGTTTTTATTTTATTTTCATGTATGTCCCAAATCCTAGGGGTGTTCAGAATCCAATCCGATCCGCTCAATCCGTTTGATCTATAGAAATCTGATCCGTAAAAATTCAATCCTTGGATTAGTGGATTGAAAATTTCAAAATCCATAGTCAGTGGATTTGATATAGATTTACTTCTGTAAATCCGTAAAAATCCGTGAATCCGCAAAAAAAAATAAAAAATATTATTTAATAAAAAATTAAATTTGTAAATATGGCATTAGTACTTATTAATAAATAAATAAGTTAAAATATAGTTATATCACACCATATTATATCTTATCTAATAATAATATAAAGTAAAAAATAATTAAATATAGATGTATAGCTTCCTAAGCAATTCATTTCATGTATTGATCTAAACATTGAGATTTTTTTTCTTTTCAGTGTGCTATATTTTGAAACTTTAAATGTATTTCCTAACTTTATTTAAACAATTAATTAATTAAATTTTTTTTTTAATTTTGAATTTGATCGGCAGTAAAATTATTTTTATATTAATTTTTTTATTTAGTTAGTTCGTAGATATGATAGAGTTAAAACAATTTAGTCTGCAAACCAATCTGCAAAATGGTGGATTGGGTATGGATTAAGTCAAATCCGCATTCAATCCGCAGATGTATGGATTAGATTTAAATTGAATTTCACCAATCTGTGGATTGGATTGAATTAAAAATTTATAATCCGCAAAATCATGGATCAGATATGAATTGATGTCCAATCCGCAAAATCCAATCTACGAACACCCCTACAAATCCAATCCTTTTTTTTTAATCCATTGGAGTTAGAATATATTGAATAGATTAAAAATTTTAGGGACTAAAATGTTATTATTGCTTTGACTTATTTTTTTTTTAAAAAAGGTTATTGTTCGGTCTAATTGAAAGACAATTATGTCAATGCATTATAGAATTAGGATCCTATCTTTTTTCTTTTTTTTTTCTTCTCTCTCCTTGCCTCATAATCTTGTAAAAAAAAGCTAGCTTGATTATAAATAAAGTGAAAACGACAAACACAAAACTCAATTTTAACCACTCACTAAATAAGGACAGACAATGACAGAAAAAAAGAGAAGAAAAGGATCCTTCTCCTGTGTTAAAATACCGATCATCACTGGTAGTACAAAGTTAAAATGACATATAGTAACAATTAATTTAACAACATTTTCATAATTTTATGATTTATTTTCTTTATAGTCATATTTTTTCTTTTTCTATTTATTACATCAAATTATTTAAATACATCACATTCCCTATTAATAAAATAAACAAGAATCGCATAAATAATTTTTCATGGTACAATTTTAATAAATTTATATTATTATAAGCTTATTGTTGCATTAATGTCGTTGTTATTTTATTAAGTATATGTACTTCGCTAAGAGCTTTGATGCCGTGTTACTCGATATATGTGTTTATTTTTTACTCCTCTACATATACCGGCACTCGCATAAATACTTAAAATAAATGTATAAATTATTTAACTTGCTGGGTCCTCTTTAGTTAACTTGCTGTCTTTGAAGCCTTAATTTGCTATATAAAGGAGTAGTTGCAGCTGTGCATGACCAACTTGATTTCTTGCATTATTGTTTTCTATTAATTTTTGTGAAAGCTAGCAAAGCAGATCATATATATATATATATATACATACAGCTAACGGCGGGCAATGGCAGAACCGGTAACGATGACGGCAATGGCAGTGGGAAGTCTGTTAGCAGGGGCCATTCTAGGTGTTGCATTTCAAGAGATAACGGTGGCGATTAAAGAATCAAAGTGAAGGTGCAGCAACTTCAGAGATGCCCTAAATAGCCTTGAAAACACCATCAGCTTGTTAAGTCCTTTGATCAAAGAAATGGATAGGTTAAATCAAGAGCTGGGGGACTCTAATAAAAGAGAAGTGATCATTCGTTTGTTTCTTCAACAACTGAAGAAAGGGGAAGCCCTGGTTTCAAAGTGCTCAAGCATCCGTCGCTGGAACTTGTGCAAGAAGAGAAAATACGAAAAAAGGCTTCGGAATATGGATTCTTCTCTTCGTGAGCTTTCCGGAGTGCTTCAGGTCGGACAAGCGCTTGATATCCAGCGCCTTCAACGTATACTACAAGATATGTACCACTAAATAAGGGCGCCAGGCGCATTTGCTTTAGTTGTGCCGAGCAAATGCGATGCCACAGCCCAGCTATTGGGGTGTGTGAGCACTGAAACTCCAATAACACCATACGGTGTTAGAAGAAAAAGACAAAATAATCAGTCAATACTATAATACCACACTGTATTATAGCTTATTTTGTTATCGTTTTATAGGCTTTTAGTCTTTAGTAGGTGGTTTTTCAATTTATTTTGTAAAATTTCATCTATGTTTCCATAATTGTGTAAACCAAACACTTATGAACTTTTTCTTGATAGTTATAATTTTTATTGCATATCAGTTATAGCCTAAAAATCATATCATGTCGTACCAAATAAAGCGTAAATTAGTTCTTACACATGCATGCGCTTAATTGGTAGGATTCTTTAAAGATTATATCTGCTATTGGCTATTCAAACTTCAGTTATTAGCTTCTTTTAGTTTGTGCTTTTGCAAAAATCTGCAATTTTTTTTCGGTTATTAGTTAACAAAGCATATCTCAAACTTTAAATTGGTAATGATACCAGGTCGTGAAGAGCTAGGTTTAATGATTTGATCATTGCATAATCTTGGAAATTAAGTTAACCTTGCCGCTCAATTTGAATCATGACTAGTTAACGACGGGGTTGAAACCTTAAAAGTATCGCTAAGTTTTATAATTTATCTACGTCGCGTACAAGTAGCACTAATCTTTAATTTATCTACGAAGGTGAAGATCAGTACTTACATGTTCACCTGGTACATAATTGTTTTGGCATCTTTTCAAACCTCTTCTTGTTCTTTAACTTGTTTGACAAGAAGATTCCAAATATTTAACTCAATTCCCTCCCTAACTCCATTTTTATCCCATTTATGTGTGCTTGACCAGTTAATATTGAACACCAAATTAATATAATTAAAGGGTACCAGGCTTTTTTTGTCCAATAATGAAAGAATTGGGGGAGGTGCTTTCAGCAATTTTTTTGAGAAGGTTTTGCAGAAAAAAGAAAGGAGAACTTGGTTTGTAGGTTGAACAAATCTCTATACGGTCTCAAACAGGCGCTGAGGTGTTGGTATAAGAGATTTGATTCCTGCATCATGAGCCTTGGATACAACAGACTTAGTTCAGACCATTGTGCATATTACAAAAGGTTTGAAGAAAATGATTTCATTATTTTGTTGTTGTATGTGGATGACATGTTGGTAGCAGGCCCTAACAAAGATCGAATCCAAGAATTTAAAGCACAATTGGCTAGGGAGTTTGAAATGAAGGACTTGGGACCAGCAAACAAGATTCTAGGGATGCAAATTCACCGAGATAGAAATAACAGGAAGATTTGGCTTTCACAGAAGAACTACTTGAAGAAAGTCTTGTGGCGCTTCAACATGCAAGATTGTAAGTCAATTTCTACCACACTTCCTGTTAATTTCAAATTATCCTCAAGTTTGTATCCTAGCAATGAAGCAGAGAGGAAGGAGATGTCTCGAGTACCATATGCATCAGCAGTGGGAAGTTTAATGTTTGCTATGATATGTACTAGACCAGACATTGCACAAGCAGTGAGAGCAGTCAGTCGATACATGGCGAATCCTAGTGGAGAGCATTGGATAGCTGTGAAGAGGATTCTAAGATACATCAGAGGAACCTCAGATGTTGCATTATGTTATGGAGGATCAGAGTTTACTGTCAGGGGCTATGTGGATTCAGATTTTGCAGCAGATCTTGATAAAAGAAAATCCACTACTGGCTATGTATTTACACTTGCGGGAGCAGCTATAAGTTGGGTTTCTAAACTGCAAACCGTTGTGGCTCTATCTACAACAGAAGCAGAGTACATGGCAGCTACACAAGCTTGCAAGGAAGCTATCTGGATACAAAGGTTATTGGAGGAGCTCGGGCACAAAACAAGAGAAAATTTATGTGTTTTGTGACAGTCAGAGTGCCTTGCACATTGCAAGGAATCCATCCTTTCATTCCAGGACAAAGCACATAGGAGTTCAGTATCACTTCATTCGAGAAGTAGTGGAAGATGAAAGTATGGATTTACAGAAAATCCATACGAAGGAGAACCTAGCAGATGTTTTGACCAAGCCGATAAATGCTGACAAGTTTATCTAGAGTAGATCCTATTGTGGCCTAGCAGAAACGTAGGCAACATGATTATGGCGAAGCAGAAAGGATGATGTGGAGATTGATTGATTCTCAATCTAATCTCCAAGTGGGAGAATGTCAAAGTCTTGGGCGGTGCCAAACCATGGGGAGAATGTCAAAGTCTTGGGCGGTGCCAAACCATGAAAAATCCACCAAATTAAAGTCCAAGTAAATGCCGCCCAAGGAAAGAAAAAAAAGGGAAACTTTGACAAAGAAGAAAGAGGAAGAAAAATAGATGCCGCCCAAAGAAAACAAGAAAAAAAATATTAAAATAATAGCCAATTTTGACTATATAAAGGAAGCCCTCCATTTTGGTTTCTGCATTCACTTTGTGAGAGAGAAAAACCATAGAGTTTTGTAGAGCTTAAATAATAAAAGCTCTTGTGTATAGTGATTTGAGATTTTGGGTGTATTGGGGTTTTGGGCAGTTAGCTAAAATACTACAGTACTTGTAACTCCTTTTCACTAGTATAATATTTTCTTTCTGTCTTCGCCCTTGGACGTAAGCTAAAAGCCGAACCACGTAATTTCTGGTGTTCTCTTTTGTACTTGTTCTTTATTTTCTTCCAATTTTATTTTAGCTGCGTGTCTGCTTCACCCATCAATTTCCTAACATTAACTAGCCTTTTTTTCTTCAGCCATATCCTAGCGGTATTTCAGTTGCTTTGCTTCCAGAAAACTAATTATATATGAATAAAATTCATCCCAATCCCAAATCAATCTATATAATTTTCCATAGTCTTCAGCTTGAATCACCATTTCAACCTCTCTAACCACCATTCATGCCTTCGATAGATCTCGGCTTCTCTGCAATTTAGATTTTGATTATCCACTATACTACTTGTTAAAGTCATGGATGGCACCGGCCATCTAGATGGGCGGTGCCATGCCATACAACACGGCCCGCCATTCTTGGTGGTGCCGTGTTGACTTGTTATAAAAAAAAAAAAAGCCAAAATTTTGGCTATATAAAGAGGGCTTCCCACCCTCATTTTAAGTATTCCATTTCTTTAAGTTTCTCTTCCCTATTTTGTAAAGAGAAAGAGAAAGTGAGAGTATTTTAAGAGTTTTAACAAACTCTTGAGTGTTTAGTGTTTTGAGAGTTTGGGTGTATTGGGGTTTTGGGAAGTGAGTTAAAATACCACAATACTTGTAATTCCTTTTCACTAGTGAAAAATTTTCCTTCTGCTTTCGCCCGTGGACGTAGGCTAAAAGCCGAACCATGCCATTCTTAGTGTCTTCTATTGTGCTTATTCGTTATTTTCTTCTAATTTTATTTTAGCTGCTTGTCTGCTTCACCCACCAATTTCCTAACAGCGGTATCAGAGCTATTGGTTGTATTTTTTAGAGTCGGGTACTGTTCACATAAGGGGTACTATCACGTATACGGTATTATTCACGTATACGATACTATTCACGTATACGGTACTATTCACGTGAAACGGTGGAAGCAATCCAAGAATTTTACGGTGCAAAGCAGGGAATAGTTGTGTGAGTAAAGCAACTGTGTGGTTTGTACATGTCTAGGAAAGTTCTGTCACAAAAGTGATAAGAGCTTAAGGAGTCTGGGTTTTAAGTGGGACCATTGTGACCCCTCCAGTCTTTCCTAGGAACTTTCTTGATGTGCATTTTCACACATACTCACAACTATTTAGGGTGGTACACTTGTTTGTGTGTGGTATTTATCAACAAAATGGCGGCAAAGTATGAAATAGAGAAGTTTAACGGAAATAATTTTTCGTTGTGGAAAATGAAGATAAAAGCTGTATTGAGGAAAAATAATTACTTGACAGCAATTAGAAAAAGGCTCATGGAGATAACTGATGACATGTGGAATGAGATAGATGGCAATGCCATTTCTGATCTACACTTGGCACTTGCGGATGGAGTATTATCCAATGTGGCAGAGAAAAATACAGCGAAGGAAATTTGGGATACTCTCACAAAATTGTACGAGGCTAAGTCACTACACAACAAAATCTTCTTGAAGAGGAAACTCTATACTCTTCGAATGGCGGAATCTACAATGGGGACCGACCACATCAACACCTTGAAGACTCTATCTTCTTCACAACTCACAACGTTGGGTCATAATGTAGAGGAGAATGAACGTGCAGAACTTCTACTTCAAAGTCTACCAGATTCGTATGATCAACTCATCATCAACCTAATGAACAACAATCCAATGGACAGTCTAGTTTTCGACGATGTTGCAGCCTCCGTATTAAATGAGGAGAGCAGGCGGAAAAATAAGGAAAATAGACAAGCAAGTTCGCATCAAACGGAGGCGCTATCGGTGACAAGAGGGAGATCAACGGAACGTGACCCCAGTGGGAGTCAAAATCATGGTAGATCAAAATTCAGAAGTAAAAAGAATGTTAAATGCTACAACTGTAGCAAGAAAGGGCACGTTAAGAAAGAGTGTTGGAGTAACCAGAAGAGAAAATAGGGTAAAGAACCTGAGTCATCAAATGCTCAGGGGTGTGTAGCAAGTACCTCGGATGATGGCAAAATTCTCTACAGCGAGGCAACAACTGTTTCAGAAGGCAGAAAACGACTATATGATGTTTGGCTCATAGACTCAAGAGCTACTTGGCACATGACCTCTCGGAGAGAATGGTTCCACACATATGAATCTATCTCAGGAGGATCTGTATATATGGAAGATGATCATGCCTTGGAGATCGTTGGTTTTGGTACTATCAAAATAAAAATGTTTGATGGTACAATTCGCACAATTGGGGAGGTACGACATGTCAACGGCCTGAAGAAAAATCTATTGTCTTTGGGACAAATAGACAATCATGGGTGCAAAACTCATGTGGAGAATGGAATTATAAAGATTGTTAAAGGAGCGCTTGTATTGATGAAGGCAGAAAAGATCGGTGCTAATCTATTCATGCTTAAAGGAGAAACACTACAGGAGGCTGATGCGTGTGTCGCATTAAATGGAGAAGAATCAACGATGATGTGGCATCTCAAAATTGGCCACATGTCAGAACAAGGTTTGAAGATTCTCTCTGAGCGAAAATTGCTTCCGGGGCTCAAATCGGTAAGTTTACCATTTTGCGAGCATTGTGTTACAAGTAAGCAACATAGATTAAAATTCAGTAGATCTATTGCTATAAGTAAATGCATTCTAGACTTGATTCATTCTGATGTTTGGGAATCACCGGATATATCCATGGGAGGTGCAAAGTACATAGTGACTTTCATTGATGATTATTCCAGAAGATATTGGGTGTATCCAATTAAGAAAAAGTCATATGTATTTCCAGTGTTTAAAGAATACAAAGTGCGGGTGGAACTTGAATCTGGTAAAAAGATCAAGTGCTTGAGGACAGATAATGGTGGAGAGTATACAAACGACGAGTTTCTTGCTTTCTGTAAGCAAGAAGGTAGTCAGAGGCAGTTTACGGTGGCATACACTCCTCAACAAAATGGAGTGGCAGAGCGGATGAATAGAACTCTTACAGAATGAATAAGAACTATGTTGAGGACTGCTGGTCTACCTAATTCATTCTGGGCAGAAGCAGCCAAAACTGCTTGTTATATAGTAAATCTGTCGCCATCTACAGCTATTGGGCTAAAGACAATGATGGAGATGTGGACTGGAAAGCCAGCTGATTATTCCTACCTACATGCATTTGGATGTCCTGTGTACATGATGTACAATGCCCAAGAAAGAACAAAACTGGATCCAAAATCTAGAAGATGTATCTTCTTAGGATATACTGATGGAATAAATGGGTATCGTCTGTGGGATCCCACTGCCTACAAGATCGTCATCAACAGAGATGTTATTTTTGTAGAAGATCAACTGCAAAGGAAAGATGAAGATGATAGTAGGGTAAAAGAAACATCAGAGACTATATCGATATATGTGGAAAATAATCCAGAAGATTCAGATTCTTCTGAAGCAGCACCAGAGCACGAAGAACAAGAACCAGTCGAGTCCGAGGCTCCAGAAGTTTGTCGATCAACTCGTGAGAGACGACCGCCAACGTCGCACTCGGAGTATGTCACAGAGATCAACGTTGCATACTGTCTTCTAACAGAGGATGGAGAGCCTTCAACTTTCCATGAAGCTTTAAACAGCTCAGATGTTACTTTAAAGCTCTACAGAAGAACAAGACATGGGAACTTGTACCACTGCCACACGGAAGAAAAGCCATTGGAAACAAATGGGTTTATAAGATCAAGCGTGGTGGCAATGACCAAGTGGAGTGGTATCGTGCAAGACTGGTGGTGAAATGATATGCTCAGAAAGAAGGTATTGACTTTAATGAGATATTGTCTCCGGTAGTTCGACTCACAACAGTCAGAGTGGTCTTGGCGATGTGTGCTACATTTGACTTACATCTAGAGCAGTTAGATGTGAAAACTGCATTTCTTCATGGAGAACTTGAAGAAGAAATATATATGCTCCAACCAGAAGGTTTTGCAGAAACAGGAAAGGAGAACTTGGTTTGCAGGTTGAACAAATCTCTATACGGTCTCAAACAGGCGCCGAGGTGTTGGTATAAGAGATTTGATTCCTTCATCATGAGCCTTGGATACAACAAACTCAGTTCAGACCATTGTGCATATTATAAGAGGTTTGAAGATAATGATTTTATCATTTTACTGTTGTACGTGGATGACATGTTGGTAGCAGGCCCCAACAAAGATCGAGTCCAAGAATTGAAGGCACAGTTGGTTAGGGAGTTTGAAATGAAGGACTTGGGACTATCAAACAAGATTCTAGGGATGCAAATTCACCGAGACAGAAATAACATGAAGATTTGGGTTTCACAAAAGAATTACTTGAAGAAAATCTTGTGGCGCTTCAACGTGCAAGATTGTAAGTCAATTTCTACCCCACTTCCTGTTAATTTCAAATTATCCTCAAGTATGTGTCCTAGCAATGAAGCAGAGAGGAAGGAGATGTCTCGAGTACCGTATGCATCAACAGTGAGAAGTTTAATGCTCACTATGATATGTACTAGACCAGACATTGCACAAGCAGTGGGAGCAGTCAGTCGATACATGGCGAATCCTGGTGGAGAGCATTGGATAGCTATGAAGAGGATTCTGAGATACATCAGAGGAACCTCCAATGTTGCATTATGTTATGGAGGATCAGAGTTTACTGTCAAGGGCTATGTGGATTCAGATTTTGCAGGAGACCTTGATAAAAGAAAATCCACTACTGGTTATGTGTTTACACTTGCGGGAGCAGCTGTAAGCTGGGTTTTAAAACTGCAAACCATTGTGGTTTTATCTACAACAGAAGCAGAGTACATGGCAGCTACACAAGCTTGTAAGGAAGCTATTTGGATACAAAGGTTATTGGAGGAGCTCGGGCACAAACAATAGAAAATTCCTGTGTTTTGTGACAGTCAGAGTGCCTTGCACATTGCAAGGAATCCAGCCTTTCATTTCAGGACAAAGCACATAGGAGTTCAATATCACTTCGTTCGAGAAGTAGTGGAAGACGGAAGTGTGGATTTACAGAACATCCATACGAAGGAGAACCTAGCAGATGTTTTGACCAAGCCGATAAATACTGATAAGTTTGTATGAAGTAGATCCTCTTGTGGCCTAGCAGAAACGTAGGCAACATGACAATGGCGAAGCATAAAGGATGGTGTGGAGATTGATTGATTCTCAATCTAATCTTTAGGTGGGAGAATGTTAAAGTCATTGGCACCGGCTATCTAGATGGGCGGTGCCATGCCATTCAACAGGGCCCGCCATTCTTGGTGGTGCCGTGTTGACTTGTTATAAAAAAAAAAAAAAAAAAAACTGAGCCAAAATTTTGGCTATATAAAGAGGGCTTGCCACCCTCATTTTAAGTATTCCATTTCTTTAAGTTTCTCTTCTCTATTTTGTAAAGAGAAAGAGAAAGTGAGAGTATTTTAAGAGTTTTAACAAACTCTTGAGTGTTTAGTGTTTTGAGAGTTTAGGTGTATTGGGATTTTGGAAAGTGAGCTAAAATACCATAATACTTGTAATTCCTTTTCACTAGTGAAATATTTTCCTTCTGCATTCGCTCGTGGACGTAGGCTAAAAGGCGAACCACGTAATTTCTTGGTGTCCTCTATTGTGTTTGTTCTTTATTTTCTTTCAATTTTATTTTAGCTGCATGTCTGCTTCACCCACCAATTTCCTAACACTACTGTTATATTTCTTCTCATCGTAAGTTTTTTTTTTCAGAAAAACAATTAAATTTATGACCGTCGAGTAAAATTGAGTTGTTTTTACATTTAGTCTTTATTTTTTTATATAAAAACTTGAAAAAAAAAACTTTGAGGGAGTTTAATTTGATTCTAAATAATTATAAATAACGAGAAAGTTTTTAAAAGATTTTTGGTAAACCATATAATTGAAAAGTTACTCTGTTGGCCGTACAATTTTTGTAATAAAAAATATTTCAGTTCCTTTTGGTTCATTGATTGAATTTTGTCTATTAATTGAAATTTATCATTAAATAGATGTCAATATTTTATTTCTTGTGATTATAATGTTAATGATAATATGAAGAGAGAATTTGTAAGGAATCAAAGAAGATCCACCTCAGACGGTAAAATTTAATTTTATTTGCACATGTACTAGTGTAATCTTCAATTTGTGTGGATCGGTCTCACCATCACAGTGTGGTGAAGTGATTGGAGGTGGTGCGATCGACTAATAAAAAACAGTCATATAGATTGATTTGGTGATTCTCACCTTAATTTTTTTATATATGATCGGTCCCCACTGATCGACCAGCCCGTACGGCTGTTTTTTTATGTATGATCGGACTGAGGTGATGAAACCCACCCGCACAAGTATTTACAGCTAACAGTTTTATTATTTTCAAAGGCACAACATTACTAAAAACCAGTTTACATGCATTCATTTGTGGTAGCAAAGCACAAGCAAGTAGCGATCATGTTCATGTATAATTAATTAATAATTAAAATTAAAACTAAAAGAATATATCAGTCTAAAATTGAAACCCCTGCTTCGATTTAACGAAAAAGTAGGGGAGAGGAATCAAATTCAAGTCATTAAAGACAAAAGGAGATGTACATATATAATAAGAAAGTTGGCAGCTCCTTTGGGTCTCGAACGAGCCGTTACAGAGTGTAATTACATTAAAAAAGCGGCAATTTAAAATCTCAGGCTTTAGCAGCAAAACCTCAGTCTGAAGTCCCTTTCGCTCGCATGCAGATTGCAGATTATATCTGCTGACGGGTCATTTTTATTACCATTCAAAACCTGAACTGCAGCATTACTTTGTTCAGAATCTTGGAGAATATATGTGTGTATACCCATTAAAGAACTTATGGTATTAAATAATTTTAAAAATATTCCAATTCAGGATCTCGGATTTGTTAGTCTGAAAAATTATTAAGTCATGATCCGAAAACTATTGAGTTATATGGTTTGATAATATAATGATGTTATACTATCAAACCATAGGACTTATATAACTTTTCCAGATTTTAATAAAATTTAGGATATTTAATCAAATAATAATAAAAAAAGAAATAGTACTTAATTAATTTTCCATAAAATATATATTTATAAGAATGTAATTACATGCGGAATAATTGGATAAATGCCTCCTCAGGTCCAAGGCTCAGACAAAATGCTTGGTTGGTCTTTGTATTTAAAAAATTACTCGAAATCGCTATGTTCTTATACTTGTTTTTATTAAAAAAATAAATAAATTGTTTTATTATGTATTATCCTGGATAAAATTGACATAATTCAATTTACTCCGTTCAACAAATTATGGAAAATAGAGGCTGCAATGATAAAACTTTAATTTTGATCAAACTTTTTTGTCTTTGTACAGCTAATTAAATAGGGATGGACTGATCTTTAATATTTTCAGTAGATTGGATATAAATTAAAGTATTGGAAGAAAAAGGCTGGCCTATTATTATAATATATACATTATGAAACGTACATGTAGCAGTATATGAAACTATTAAATTATATATGGTCGTACAAACAAGAACATGTATACTTGAGAGTTTCCTTTTTGACCAGAAACTTTTGACCCAAGTGCTAAGATTGTTGTAATCATCAAGCTTTCTGTTAGACCGTGGAGATGAAGTTGATGAGACAAATTAATCACCAAACCAACAAGAAAATCTTTAAGCTTCAGGAGCATCAAAGGCCCTGCAAAAATTAGCAAAAGCAAATAGCTCACATAAGATGAGAAAACTGCAAATATCATCTTTAAAAGGAAAAAGAAAATGAAAATATCACCATTAAGCTTAGGAAAAAAAGTACTATATTTGAAAAAATATATATTTTTATTAAACAGGGAAAAAAAACCATTTTCATTACGGATGTATATAAAAGCAAAAGAAAAGAGATAGATGGGAAAAAGAGGGACATTCTGTGTATCTTAGAACAACAAAGAGTTTTGAAATTAAATGAATATTTTGAAAAAGTAATTTTACCTTCTTCTCTTGAATGACAAATATCCTAACGTAATTTTATCTTATACAATTGCCAAAGAAACTTAATAATTTATAAGCAATGAAAAATTACAAAGTTGTGCAAATTGACCTCAAATCATAAAAATAAACAAGTCGTAAAACATACCCATTTGTATAATAATAATATATCTCTCGCACAAACGAAAAGTAAATTTGAGAATGAATTTGATTGTAAAATGACAGTCAGAATTAATGCTTAATTACAATATTAAAGCAGAAGAATCGCCATCTACACGCCTTCTTTGCTCTCTTAAGCTTGGAGAACATCTCATCATCTGAGCATATTTTACCCGGCGAGTTCAAATAAACCTTTCTAGGAACCGGAGGAGACCACAAGCCGCTCTGCTCATATTCAAAATCATATTGCAATGCATCAAAGAATTTCCCCTGAAGTCGATCCGATACCAATTTCGAAACCATTTGAACAGTAGTACTACTGCCGGTAGTACTGGATGTTGGCGATGAAGAAGTACTCTCACAGCTGCAGCAGCTGTTAATTTTTTCTAGCGAGGCTTCATTAATGGCCATTTAGATTTTGAGGGAAAGAAAAATATATGTATGTGTAAATATATGCATTCAGAGTGTCAGATGGGTGGGTCGCCCATGAGGGGCCAACTTGACCCGATCTGCATATGATAAGCAATTACCATGTGCGGTTATAGGGAGTTGAAGGAGTTGATTTAAAATCAACTTCCCATGTTAGTTTCCAATATAAAAAATAAAAAATCCCTTAATAATGAGAACGTGAAGAGCAGAGAGAGAACAAAGTTTAAGAACTTTGAGCAACTCATCAAAAAGGAGGGCATTTATACTGTGATTAAAGGGGGATTTCCGTTCGTGATTTCTTTCCAACCATTGACGTGATCCAACACTTGATTACTCCACTGCTTAATTCGAGAAGAAAGGTATTTGTAAAATCCTTAATTATTTTCCAACAATGGTATCAGAGCATGTTTTTGTGTTGGATTCGTATGAATGGTTGAATTTATTTCATGAAAAATGCATGAATTTTATGTGTTAATTATTTATCATGAAATATATAATCTGGTGGTTGTTCAATTTATGTTTTGGAAAGCTAGAATCACTATAAAATTCTGGAATTGAATGGCGTATATGCGACCTAGGGTTTAATTTGTATGAACCCTAATTAAAACATACAACCTGAAACTTTATTTGATCATATCTTTTGATCTAGGAAATTTAACATTGTGTGTTATATGTCATTGGAAAGATCTTTTCGAGAGCTTTCCAACTATATTTGATTTGTTAAAAATAGACTTAAATCGATAAAGTTATTGCCAAAATACAAATCTAGTCGCATTAGAGTTACAAAATTTCAGAAACCCTAATTTTGGAGAAGATGATGAACGGTACGGTATCATATTCAATGTTTCGATGATTCCTGATTATTCTAACCTATGATTGAAATCTAAAGCCACCATTGGAATCAGGATGAAAAATTGAGTGGAAGCTGCTGGACCCGACGTCATCGAAGACGAAAAAGGTGGTGCATGGTACAAAAGTGATACTGTAACGATACTGTAGCAAGCACCGTTTCGCGTGGAATGCACACGTCTGACTGTGCGTGTGATATAATGTGTTCAGATTAATATTTTCAACGTATTTTGCTATTCGGGACTCCGATTTGGGCGCCGTTTGCGCTGTTTGATCCAAAATTTAATTTTCTATTTATTTTTAACTTAGAATCAGTAGTTTTTTAATTTTTAATTATGAAATAAAATTTAGATCAAATATATATTATTTCTTAGATAAGCATTATACAGTAATAAATATTTTGCTCTAGTGAGAGCTCAAAGATATTTCTTTCATGGAAAATGGCTGAAATTTGATTATATCTCGTGTTTTAGTCGTTTGTTAACAATCACTAATATGAATTTTATGTTATTTGTCTTAGATGCCTCTCATTAGAAAATTGTGAACTGAGGAAGAGGGATTAATGACAATTAGAGCTCGGGTTTCACCTATGGTTCTAATTGAAACTAATGATGACTTATCTCATGAAAAGCTTGTGAAGAAAATGGAAAATTATAAGATGGATCCTGACCGTACTATATGTATGAATATAGAAGATATATATGATGTCTTTATGCACTTAATTTGTGGAAAAGCGAATACTAAGTATACAGATTGGGATAATTATCAACGGATCCTCATCAATTCTTTACCTGATGATGATAATATGCTTGTCTTTAAGGCTCGCATGTTAGAGGAGATCACGGATCTCTCGTACGCATATTATATGCTGAGGTATGAAATTGAGCTAATGGAGGAGCGATGTCTTGCTTAAAAAATAAGGCCAACTTCAGTACTTAACATTCACACGAGCCTTCGAAATGGAAGACAAGTTAGTTGCCTTGGTAGAGGGCAGAAATTATGGTATGAGAAAACCATAAACTGAATCATCGAGAGGGAACAATTATTTTCATATGGAAATTTACATGAGTATAAGTTGGATGAAAGAATCTCGAGAAACAAAGAATATTTTAAGAACATGTAGAAGAGTCGAGATATTAGTTTAACCATGTTTGGTTATTTCTTTCATTTGTTATGTTTTATACTTTTAGATGTTGTTTTTCTCTTAATTGGTTGAACAATATGTTGCTATGTTTTTAATTGAATTTCTACATTAGTTGTTGCTCTACTTTATATATGTTTTTACGCTATCTCATGAATTATTCGATTGAGTGGGAGTTCTGATCAAAATTGAATTTGATGAAGTCATGATTAGAACTAATAATTTTGTGCATTAAAATTGAATTAATGATGAATATAATAAAAGGAATCGGATGATGATTGGAAGTTTCGATGACCTTTTGATTCCATTCTCGATATTAATTTATCATGTTTTTTTGTTTACATTTGCGGCAAAATTAATTGTTTGTGTGTAATTATTACATGTCTTTATTGATTGTATTTTGAATTGTCTCTGTGTTAAAAGAAAATTAAGATGGCATCTGCATCTAAAAATATTGTGGCTGAGTGAATAAGGGTGAGAAGCTAAATGGTGACAATTATGATATTTGGCCTAAAAGAGCAAGAGACTCTAGAAGCTCTCAACAACACCTTAGTTGAGCCTGAGCATGGCAATAGTGCTCAACACAGGAGGGATCTTGAGGCTTACCAACCTAGAAAAAGAAGAATAGCAATGCTCGCATAACGATGTTGAGCAGCATGCAAGATGACCTCATGTGTGAGTTTGGGAAGTATAAGACTGCTTAAGAGATGTCGCTCGCGCTGAAAGATAAGTTTGGTGGCACTTCGACCACTAAGCTGAGAAGCTTACGATCAAGTTTGAATCTTATCGGAAGCACCATAATCATACTATAAGACAACATCTGAGAGAGATGTCAAACATGATTCGTGAACTTGGCTTCATATTCTGACTGATGAACAATAAGTCCAGGCAGTAATAAAATGTCTACCTGATTCTTGGGAATACATGAAGGTGAATATGACATACAATGAAAGTATCATAACTTTCAATGATACAGAACATCACCTAGAGTTGGAAGCAGAGCGCCTTGAGGCTGTTAAGCCTCCTGATCTTGTTTATATGTGTTGGTGTATAAATACTAATGTTATTGGTGTCAATGTGCAAGTGTACACAACAAGTAATAAAGTGATGAGTATTCAAGATCGTCTCCACATGGATTGATGTTATCAGATTTGCTACAACAATCTTAACAGTGCAGATTTTGTTCTAAATTAAAATAAACAATTAATAAAACTAATGTACTAATTAAAATAAAAACGCAATAAATAAAATGCAACAAAGTAAATTATCACATCAAGCTCAAGGATAAAATCAATAGGAATATAAAGTAGTTGAGTGAATAAACTCTCTTAATGGTATTGACTATTTTTCTAATGTTTGGCTCGGTTACTGCAGCATCTGCTACAGCACTGGGCAGAATCCTTATGCATCCTCAGCCATTGCATGTTGGATATTTTATATCTATATGCAACTTAACAGTGATCAGTTGTTATGCCAACATTAGATATAGCATTACACGCTTAGTTTCTATTTACCCTACAAGGTGAATCCCTATGTCTAGTTCATCACTAATCTTAAATCAAGCATAGCCCTTTTGGGACTCAAGTAAAACTCAATCCGGGAAACCCAATTTAAGATCAAGTATTGCTTTGATATGTTCCACTAAGATAGGGTAAACGGTAGCCTAGGGCACGCATAAGTCAGATTAGGAAACTGCATATCGCAATTCTACAAGTATCCCGCACGGAATTTTCTCTGTCGTTGTTCCAGGATTGCTACAGCAATGGTTGCTACAGCAACGGCTACAGCAACTGAACTGTTCCAGATTTGTTTCAATTCTTTTATAGCCATGTTCTTCCTCCTTTTTGCCAGCCTATTGTATCAGCATTCCTTCCATGAATTATAAGCTTCTAGAAACCTATAATTATGCACACAATTTGAGCACGAATTACTTTAAATCAAGCAAAACTTATTAAGACTAAACTAAAATGAATGTTTATGCAAAATGTAACAAAAATGCAATAAAAACACATCATTTACTCTCTAAGTGATCTTGATTTAAGTCTAGAATTGCCGTAATAACTCTCATTTTATAGAGTTATCAATATGGCCGAGTCAAGTTCGCGCAAAGCTTTGGGCTTCAAGCGCAAAAGAGGTCATAAGTATAACCAAAAGGGTGAGAGATCTGATCCTAATCAGAAGAAGCCAGATGTTAAGAAGCGCCTAAGGAGTAGGCATGCTGGCAAGAAAAAGGATAAATACAAGATGAAATGCTACAATTGTAGCAAGCTGGGTCACTTTGCTCGTGAATACACTGAGCCAAAAAAGTGAGGCCTAACTTCACTTTATTAAATTATGTGTTAGTTACGAGTTCTATACTCCTAACTGATTCTCGTCCTATGTGGACTGTAGACTCAGAAGCAACAGACCATATAGCTCATGATCGTAATGCATTTGTGGAATATCGTTGAATTAGCCAAGAGACTAGATGGATATACATGGGCAACAACTCCAGAGTTGAAGCAAAAGGAATAGGTACTTGCAAATTGACTTTGTGTGGTGGTTGTATTCTTTTGTTACACGATGTCCTTTATGCACCGGAAATTCGACGAAACTTGGTTTCCGTTCCTATTCTTCTTGAATTAGGATATAATTTAAATTTTCATGGTGTTTATTTTGAGATTTTTCTAAATTTAGTCCTTATTAGAAATTTTATTTGATTTATGCTCAGACCCTGAGAAACAAGGCCAATTGGATTGGTCAAGACGTTACAAGATAATTGGAGGCACTGCTCGAGGAATTCTTTATCTTCAGAAGACTCCCAGCTCAGAATTATACATCGTGATCTCAAAGCTAGCAATATACTCTTAGATGCACAAATGAACCCAAAAATTTCAGATTTTGGTCTGGCAAGGATATTCGGAGTTGATCAAACTCAAGGAAACACAAGCATAATAGTTGGGACATAGTAATTAAGTGTCGACTAATATTACCCTTTCTACATATATACCCTCTGTTTATTTAGTTCACAACTTATTTATTACCTCCCTTAGCAGAACAAGTTAGCCTTGACTTAGTTGATTAATTTCAAATATTCATAATTGTCTTTAATTATATTGACTTAGTTGCTGGTTTGTAGTGGTTACATGTCCCCATAACACGCTATGCACGGGCAATTCTCTGTGAAATCAGATGTGTATAGTTTTGGTGTCATAGCTCTGGAGACTATAACTGGCAAGAAGAACAGCCGCTTTTATCAAACAGATGGTGCTGGAGATCTTTTAAGCTATGTAAGCATAAATATAATTATATATTTTGACATTTTCCCCTTTCTTAATTAGTGCTTATATGTATCATATCAAACACGACTATACAAGTAATGAAGTGGCACTAAAAGGGGTAAAGAATGACAATACCCTTTTTTATTATGACTTGATATACGATTTGCAGTCTTGGAAGCATTGGAGGGATGGAACACCCTTGCAGTTGTTGGATTCAAATCTTACAGATTCATACTCAAGAGATGAAGTTATTAGATGCATCCATGTGGGCTTATTATGCGTCCACGAAGATCCAGCCGACAGGCCTTCAATGGCAACAACAGTTCTCGCGCTAAACAGTTACTCTGTTACACTTCCAGTGCCCGACAGCCTGAATTGTTCATTAGTAGTCGAAAAGAGAGGAGCTTTCCAGATAGAGAATTTGAGTGCTCTGATAAATCTACGGGCAAGTCGATGCCATGGTCTGTTGATGAAGCATCAATTACTGAAGTGTATCCTCGTTAACTAGTAATGACGTATCTGTCTGTCGAAACAGCATTTGTTAGTAAATGATGAAACTTGAAATAGAACTTATCCTTTGAGAATTACAAACTGTAAGATGTATGATTGATCAGTTTGAAACCACGATGCTTCTTCTTTATGTTATTGTATGATCTAATTCTAGCATCGGCAGAGCTGGTACGGTACGTAGAACGTATGATTTGTGTTTTAAAAAAAAAATAGCTTACAACAGATTTAAATTAAACGTCGGGGTATGGTTTGTGTTTAGGTGTGTTCGCTTTGTCGAAATTTTGAGCTGAGGAGGACCAAGATCATGTGCTGTACAGGTTCTCTTTTGCACAAATAATTTGGTGTTGGCTTGATAGTACTAGTGCCCTCGGTTTCAGCATTTAGTGCTAAACTCGGTCTCCCTTGCTATCTCTAAAGCTCACGGTTCGGGAAATTAGCTGGTGCTCTCCTCCAACTGGTTGGGTTAAGGCCAATTCTGACGGGAGGACGACTTTAATTAGAGGCGGGAAAATGGGTGGATCAGCATATGACCGGTGGACGGAAGTGTTGAGTGTTAGAAAATGTATATTTATAAAGGAGAAAATTGTCATTTTACACTACAATCTTTACTAACACCCTTACTTTTATGTATTTAACCTTCTTTTGATTTAATTCCGTGTGTTTTATTTTAATTAAGCATTTTATGTATTTTAGGGGCATCATAGTCATTTCACAATAAACGAGAGATCAAATGGCAAAACGGACATCACTTTTGAACTCAGGACGGTCGAAAACTTTAGGAGGAGCATAAAAGGAAAAATGGCACTATTCACAGGTACGGTACTATTCACGTACGGTACTGTATGCGTTACTGTTCACGACACTGTTCACATAGACGGATGATGACGTGGCATTGACCGATGATGTGGCATTGACTGATGAGGTGTCACGATCCTATTGGGCTGAAATTCTTATGTACTGTTGATGGTGACGTGGCAGCATATCAGTGGACGAAAAATCTCGCGTACGGTACATGCATCACACAAGATTATTTTCAACCAAACCGCGTCACTGTTCACCCGGGTCAAACCGTGTTACTGTTCATCCACGTGGTCAAACCGCGTACTGTTGACTGATGACGTGGCGAAATCCTGAGCGTCCAAACTGTTTTTAATCCGATGGGCATGATTTACTCCATGTATCTATAAAAAGAGGGCCTCCCCCCCCCCCCTAATTTGATAACTCTGAATCCATTTTTGGACTCCATTTTCTGTAATTCCTTCTCCATCTTGTATTTTCTACATATCTTAATAAATTCCTATTTTGCCCCTAGTTCAATTATGAGTAGCTAATTTTCTTTCAAGCTTGGGTTGAAGGTGAAGTCTCAACATGTGTCATGGGCTTTATTTGGTAAATTTATTTTCTTTTCCCCTCTAATTTTTGTGGATGATTTGACTTTTCGTCGACAAATAATAATAATCTTGTGTAGATACCGCCTTGGTTACACCGGCTCTTTAGTACAAGGTTATTATTATTTGGCACGATAAGCCCTTAGTACCATATTGATTAGAGTGTGGTTCATGAGGTGTGGATTCTCCCCTCATGATTTAATTGGAATTAATAAAGAATATTTAGCCCATGGTGCATGTTGATACGGATTCGGATACCCAAGTGCTTCATTTCAATAGATCTATCTTCAATTTATTCTCGCCATTGCAATTCCAATTTTAGAATTTATTCTCGCCATTTTAATTTAAGTTTTAGCATATTCCAAATCATTTCCACCACAAATCCAACCACCTATTTACAAAATTAATTCTACACATAATTAAAATCCACCTCCTCTTGGGATCGACACTCGTCACCATTGATCTATACTACAATAGATTCGTGCGCTTGCGAGTACATTAAAATTTGCACAACAGGAAGCTCTGCTGGAAAAAAATAAATAAATTCTAAAAACCAAGGAGAAAATTTCTTTGATTTTTAATTAGCCCCATTAAATCTATAATTTCATAAACTTATAAAAGTTAAAGTTGAACTTTAAAATTTATAAAAGTCCACTCTTTAATTAAAAAATAAAAAACCCACAATAACTCATATAGATGATTTTAATATTATTTAATTTAGTCTCAATCAATTAAAAAATCTTCCGTTAACTTATAAACTCATAAGATTTCAGTTTTCACATTTGTTGATATGCAATTTAGCCCCCAATAAATCTTTTTTTTGGATTCATCACAAACTGACTCATGTTCATGTCGTGTCAGCTTTATATCGTATTACATTTTGGCTAATCCAACACGATCCATTTAACAATCAAGTAATCATGCCACCTGATAGGATACAATCTAATAACCCACTTAATACATATATATCTAATAGGATTTACATCAAACATCACACAATATTTTATACAAATTGATTATATATGTATTTATAATTCTCAAATGCCGATTTCTTCGCACGAATTTTCATGTGGAGATGCACTTTCATGGTTTTGTAGAATATTTATGATGTTGTAAAACTTTTTACGAGAACATGCAAGTGCATGTCCACATGAAATTTCTTGCGGACATCTACATCTAAGAAGCTATATATGTGTGCATGTGTGCATGTGTGTAAATAATATAATATATTAATATTAAAAAACAAAATAATGATAGAGGTACATACAATTTTGCACAAATCGATGTGTCATGAAGAGATTGACAAAAGTATTATAACAATTATTTTTTTAGTCATACGGACCCATAATGGTTTTATGTAACCAATCTCATATATGTCTACCAAAATATTACACATTTACAAGTTCATCCTTAAAAAATTAAAAAAAGGAGAGAAAAATTTTATTTTAATTGGTGGCAAGGTAAGTTTTTATCTATTAGTAGTAATTTTTTTTTTCAATTAGCATCAATTTAGATTTTTATCAAGGTAATAACATTAAATTTAGGTTCTTTTAATTTTATTTAGCATAATTAAAAATGTATTCTTACAATTTTTGTAGACGTCAAAAAGCCATATTTTAATGGGCCGTGTCATGGGGTTCCGGTTGATACAATACAATTATCTTTTTTATAATCATATTATTAAGAACTTGAGCACTAACTCAACATGGAAAAAAACAATTCGTGTTGACTCGGATCCAGTCTATTTAATAGTCGCATCAAATTTGACGATCCAGACTCATTCATTCGAATCATATTCGTGCCGTGTAAATGGGTCATGTCAAATTTTGTTAGCTCTAACTTCAATACTAGATGAACTAGGTAGTTGCCTAAAGCCCAAAATTTTAAAAAGCCCTCAAGTTTGAGCATTTATTTATTAATACACTAATTACTAATCATTATTCTTTACGATTTCATAGATTTGTTTAAGTTATGTTTATAGGAAATCTTAATTTTAGACATCTCCCTATTATTACTCTCATTCATAATTATCTAAAAGAATTTTTCAATACAAATTCTATATTTGATAATCTAAGATTTATCGTTAAAAACTTAATATTTGATCATCTTCACAGTATAATTAATGATTTTAACTGTTAATTTCTTTTTTTTGTTAATCTTTCCAAGGAAAAAATTTAAATGCTTTCACTTTCCAGAAGAAAAAAAAATACTCTATTAAAAATATTTACCTTAGAATTGACTCTTTGTATTCCTTCAAACTCTAATGAAAACCTCAAAATGAATATATATTGAATCAATAATAATCTCAGTTAAAAAATTTCTCGCTCCTTTTTCTAGAAAGAAAATTATTCTCTATGAAATCTATTTCCATCATCTAATCATCATATTCATCTCAACTAGTCAATTTTTAGGGACCGCCTACCGTGCAACAGTTACACGGTACCCCACTTTTTGTCTTTTTTCAACTTAGCCAATGGATCAATGGCTAAAGTCTTCAACGGCCAGGATGTGTTCAATTGGTTATTAACACTTAAGTCTCTACTGTTTATTACAAAATCATACAAGTTAAAAGTTTTTAAATATTCACTTACATAATTTATGTTGTTTTAAATTTTTTAAATTTTGATCCATTGACTTAATTTGATCATAAAAATGACTGATGGTGTAAATATAATAATGTAATATCACATAAAAATTTTAAACACATGAAAATTTGATAAATGTAAATACTATTTTTTGTTATATAATATATATTTAATGTAAAATAAATAAATTGAATATGTTTTAAGAACATAGGTTATTAACCTTGATACTTTAGAAAATTATAAAATAAAAAAGGTGAAATTTCAAAATAAGAAACATGTAAAAAGTCTTAGGTTGTAAAATTTTATTATTTTAATATTACAAAACTTTACTTTTTTATTACATGTTTGTTTTTGGCATTAGTGACATGTTAGTTTATTTATACATACAATATGTTAATTTACCTATAAAATATCAATATATATATAGCCCAACAAAGTTATAGAAAGATAAATAAAGAATAATATAAAAGGAAGTTAGTTTATTTTTTTAAGAATATTTCAAAAGCATTTGAGCTTCGTGTTTCTTGAGAATTATCATTTTTTTAAAGATATTTGAGCTTGTGAATCTTGCTGTAATGATAAGTTATTATTTATTCTTGATTAAAATAATTGAAAAGTAAATTTATTGATTTCTAAATGCTCTTTTAAATATAGGGTAGTTACTTAATTTTTATTGTATTAGCCTAAACTTTGTGATGATAGCTAATCAACCATTGCAAAAATTCTATCACGATTATCTTTACTTTCTCTACATCCCTCTAGACCATCATCACTCAAAAAGTTAAATGTCCGTTTGGCACACTATAATATATTATATTGTATTATATTATGTAATGCACATGTATTATATTATATTATATTACATTAGCAGTATATTATAATAATTATTACAAAATTATACAACATTTGGTAATTGGTATTATCCTGTACTGCATTAATTTTGTACTAATATTAAACTAAAATTATTTAAATTTATTATTAATTATATTAAATTATTATTTTCATATTAATTATTTTTAAATAAATACAATATGATATAATAAAATAATATTATAGTATAATTTATTTTTATATTTTTATTTATTATAATAAAAAATAAAAAATAATTAAAATATATTTAATGCTTAATTAAGGCAAAATAATAATAATGATAGTGGTATTACTTAAAAGTCAAAATAAAAAAATTATAAAGTTTAATGATGATGATGACGACGACATTAATATTTATATAATAATTAGAATAATAAGATTAATAAATTTTATTAATATTAATAAAATAATATTAACAATAATTAATAATAAATTTAATATATTTTAATAATAGTGACAATAATAAAATCAATAAATAATAATAATAATAATAACTAATTAAAGCAATCATAACAATTAAAATAATAAATTTTAATATTAATAATATTAATATAATAATAATGACATTAATAAATAATAATAATAACAGTTAAATTTTTTTTCAAAAGTCATTTTATGATTTTATCCAGAGAAAAGGACATATATATAAAAATTTGTAACTTATAGTATTTATTCAGTTTTCTTATAAAATATAGGGTAGTGTAGTGTGATTTTTGGAAAAAGACAAAATTAAGTGGTACCGTGCAACTGTTGCACGGTAGGCGGACCCCAATTTTTAAGGTGTTATCATTCTAGTTATACAATTTAAAATTATTGTTTTTTTTACGAATGTTTTTTAATTAGTGTAGAACTTGAATATATTATGAACTATTTTGTATTTATTTGACGGTTGATGTTATTGAATGTATGAAGGCATAAAAAAATATTCACCTAAGATCATGAATCCTTGGAGCCGGCCCTGTCTGATGGTATAACTAAGAGTAACCTTGATTTATTAGCTTGTTGTAGGATTTTAAGGGGCCTTGATGGTGGTTTTTATTGGGTTGATTTGCTGCTCTATTGAGTGATGTGACTAGAGATGGCAAATAAATCTTGATCTAACCCGATCCACAAATATCTAGATTCGGAAAAATCTTGATTCACATAATAAATAATGTGGATTTAGATGTAGAAATTTAGGACCCATACAAATCCAATGCACTTGCATTGGAAAAACCGAATATTCGGTCCTCATATTTTTTTAAAATAAAATTTATATAAGAAAACACAAACTCTAAGCTAAAAACGCATTACACATATATATTGTAATACACCCTAAGTACCCATAAATATTATTTTAGAATATTTTATATTTGTTTAATATTGAATGATTATTTTTTAAAAAAAAGTTAAAATATGAGTAATTTTACATATAAATATTTTTAATGTGTGAACCTAGATACCCGTAATTAGGGGTGAGCAAATACGGGCTTGGATCAACCGATTGAATTTCGGGTTAATCGAATTGGGAAAAATGTAACCTGAATTCACCCCAAACATACAATCCAATCTAAAATAAATTCAGATCGGATCGGGTCAAATTGGTAATTTATGTTTGTTTATGCTTTATTTCTTCATATTTTCGAATTAAATCGGGTTTGACCCGATCCGATCATGATCCGATTCGATCAGGTTGGCCAAAATCCAACCCGATCGGCTTAGGCTCTTCATCCAAATCTGATTCAAACCTAAATTTTTTTTTATCGAATCAGGTCGAATCAGTTCAGGCTAGGTCATTTGCCCACCCCTACCCGTAATATCTGCTTAGAATTTGCACGAACATTACCCACCTCTAAATCCACAATAAATAATGCGGATTCAAATGCAGATCTAGATCCAGATTTTGCTATCCCTAAATGTGGCATTGTTTAAGGAAAAAATTATGGTTGTGATTTATGTTATTCAGAGGCTTCAGCTCGTGATTGGCATTCTTTGTGGATTGAGTATGATTCTTCACTCCATTAAATCTATTGAAAAATAGGGTTAAAATAAAAAATGAGAAAGATAATGAAGAAAGTGTTCCCACCAACCCATTGTCATCCCTCCATACTATTAGGTTATTTTTCTATTACTTTTATTAACAAGTTGGCTTAATTCATTAAATAATGTTCATATAATGACAAATTGGGAATATTTCTCACAAATGAGAATATAGGTAGGATAAGTGTTGAGCAATCTAGTTGATTTGACACCACAAAAGAGAATTAGATAGGACATATAATTAGTTACGTGTTGACACTGAATCATATGTCATATCATATCATGCACAAAGTGCGGTTGATCTACTTTACTAAAAATATTATTGTATTTAGAGTCCTACTAAGTTACGGCTACTGTAATTTATAGTCTGTACAAAAATTATGTGGACCCCACCACTTGTCACAACTTTTTACATGTTTGTAAGCAATTGCCTTTTATTTAAGAAGAGCATGTGAATATAAACATAGCTATGTGATTATTGAAAGAATTTCTTAAAAGACCTTGTACTTTTCAAATTTGTGAAAATACCTCATCTGAATTTAAAAACTATGAAAATGCCCCAAAAAGTTTTGGAAAGTTCTGATTTCCCTGCTCCAAAAATCCCAATGCTCTGCAATTTGATTCGTTATTTTGATTTTATAAAAAATGGATTACTCATAAAGACAATTAATAACTCACAATAAATAAACCAAAAGGAGAGATTTTCTACTTTTTGATTTTTAGTGCTTTTTTATTGTATTTAAAAAAAAACAAATTGAGAGTCGGTAAAAACCAAATTTATTTTTTTAATGTTTGCATTCAAATTCAAGCAATCAATAAAATAAAACTATTTGAAAATGACTAAAACAGTTCCTTGAGACCTCGTTTTAGTGCTTCTTCTTCAAAAACAAACAGCTAATAAATCATGCATCATTTTGAAAACATGAAATCACCTATAATAATTGTAATGAGTAGAAATATTGTAAATGAATATTATAGTGGTAGTCTTATTTATTATTTCTAAATCTTGAAAATTGTATCAACTTTTGTGACTATGTCCCTGATTGTGATTATCTTATACAACTTTTGCTATAGTTTTTAATTTTATATTCCAGGACCTTCATGAATTAGAAGACATAACAATCTTTGGATACTTCGATGTGTCAAAAAGGAATGCATTTACAATGTAAGATATATATGTTCATCACAATCTTCAGTTCAATAAAGCAGGTTACCAGCACTTTAAACTTGGAAAACTATCAAGCTTTCCTACTGCTGCTTGGCTCATTATGTTAATCGTTTTGTTTATTTTCAGATCAAATGATTCTATGTTCTAGGAACACTACTAATGGCACTTTGTTAAATAAATGCCTTGTTTTTACAATATTAATCCACCTGCATGTGCGTACACTAAATAATTAACCAAAATGGATTGAAAACTGTGAAGCTGACAAGTGAATCAAGTTGATTTCCAGAATACGACAGCGTTTCTATTGCTTCAAGAGTCTCACCTGCAGCTCAGCTGCTATCGGCAGAAAACAAATACATCTAAACGACATGAATGTGACGCGTTTAGATGAGCCACTTAAGTAATCACGTGAGGAAGCACATGCAAGAGACGTAAATCAGTTCGTTAAGTTTGTTACCCACGTGTCAGCAAACTGAACGAGCTGGAAATCTTCTAAGCCTCTGATACCGGTTATAAAGGCTGTGATTTGAATCAGAAAGGAATGGTTATCGCGAGTCTTGTAGAGAAAGAGTGCATCTTGTTCTCGGAAGAATCTTGTAAAAGGCTATGTGCTAAATCTCCATTTGTGAATTAATAAAAGCTCATCAAAGACTTCTCTTGTGGATGTAAACAGAGTACCTGGTGCTCTGTTGAACCACGTAAACCTTCTGTTTCTTGGTTGTCTATTTGTTTGTTTCTTGGTTCTTTCTGTTTCTTGGTTAAATCCACATTGATGCTTTAGGTTGTGACAGATTCTATTCAATCTTTAGTTTTGTGCAACTTGCATTGATCTGATCTAGGAAATCCTGGGCAGTGACTAGTTTTGTTTAAGGTTAAGAACATGCTAGTTACTACAATTGGTATCAGAGCCATGGTATCTTGTGATTAGATCTTAGTATGGCGTCATCAAAGGTTGATTTAGAGAAGTTCACGGGGAAAAACGATTTCAATATGTGGAAAATTAAAATGGAAGCTTTGCTAATCACACAGGGTTTGGGAGATGCAATTGAATTTGAAAACAATAAGGATGGTAGAGGGGTTTCATCATCCAAGACTCCAGAAGAAGCTGCTGAGATTAATAAGAGAGCAAGGAGTGCTATAATTCTCAGTCTTGGTGACTCAGTAATAAGGGAAGTGGCCAAAGAAAAGACTGTGGCAGGTTTGTGGGCCAAGCTTGAAAGTCTCTACATGACTAAATCTCTTGCAAATAGACTCTACATTAAAAAGAGGATGTTTACTTTGAGAATGGTAGAGGGATCTTCTCTGGAAGAACATATTGATGAGTTTAATAAGGTGTGTGACACACTGGAAACCATTGATGCTGCTTTGGATGATGAAGGGAAGGCTTTTCTACTGATCAGTTCATTACCAAAGTCCTATGAGAATCTTGTTGATGCACTGATGTATGGTAGACAAACTTTAATAGTCAATGCAGTTAAATCTGCCTTAAACACAAGGGGACTTCAAGAAAAGCAAACCCACCTGCAGAATGGTACAAGTGAATGATTGACAGCAAAGTTCAAGACTGTCAAGAAGAAGAAACAAGGGAAGCAAAAGAATAAAAACAAAGACCTAAAGTGTTTTCAATGCCATAAAGAGGTTCATTTTAAGAAAGATTTCCCTGAAAAGCAAAGAAAGCCTAAAGACTCAAGGAATCAGAATGGAGATGCAGCTGTAGTTAAAGAAGAAGGGTATGAGTCTGCTGGTGTGTGTGTGGCAATAGAAAACAACCGAAAAGGTAAATGGGTTTTGGACTCTGGATGCACTTTTCATATGTGTCCTGTTAAAACTTACTTTACTGAATATCAAGAAATTGATGGTGGTAGAGTAATAATGGGAAATAACTCAATCTGTAGAATCATTGGAATTGGAAATGTCAGCCTTAGGTTACATGATGGTTCAACTAGAGTGATTAATCAAGTTAGACATGTGCCTGATTTAAAAAGGAATTTAATCTCTCTTGGAATGCTGGATCAGATTGGGTGTAAAATTAGGCTTGAATCTGGACAATTGTGGGTATTGAATGGTTCAAATCTGGTCATGAAGGGGACTAGGAGGAATGGGGTTTATGTCTTAGATGGAGAGGTGATATCTGGAGAGGCTGGAGTATCAGAAAGGCCTACTGAAGATAAAACAAAAATATGGCATCTAAGATTAGGACACATAAGTGAGAAAGGGCTTAAAGAGCTAGAACACCAGGGTATGTTTGGCACTGATAAGATTGGGAAGCTGGAATTTTGTGAAGTCTGTGTTCTAGGGAAATCTTCACGGGGTAGCTTCAAGAGATCAAATCAAAAGTCACAAGGTAGATTGGAATATGCACACACTGATTTGTGGGGGCCAGCACAAAATGTTTCACTTGGAGGCAATAGATATTTCTTATCCATTATAGATGACTTCTCCAGGAAAGTCTGGGTGTATGTTTTGAAGAACAAAGACCAGGTATTTGAGAAGTTCAAGGAATGGAAACATTTGGTTGAAAACCAAACAGGACAGAGGTTGAAGAAACTGAGAACAGACAATGGATTGGAATTTTGCAATCAGCCATTTGACAGTTTCTGTGCTGCTGAAGGTGTTGCAAGACATAGAACAGTAAGGATGACACCACAACAGAATGGATTGGCTGAAAGAATGAATAGGACCCTTATGGACAAGGTAAGGTGCATGCTGATTCAGAGTAAGCTTCCTAAGACATTGTGGGCAGAAACCTTACTTACAGCATGCTATCTGGTAAACCTAAGCCCCTCAACAGCTATTAATTTCAAAACACCATTTGAAATATGGTATGGGAAACCTGCTGACTATGGAAATTTGAAAGCCTTTGGGTGTCCAGCTTATGTCCACATCAGTCAAGGCAAACTTGCTCCCAGGGCCTTGAAAGGTGTGTTCATAGGCTATCCAGAAGGAGTAAAAGGGTTTAAAGTCTGGTGTATAGACCTTAATCCACCTAGGTGTATAGTGAGCAGAGACATAGTGTTTAATGAAGGTGGCTTGATTCAAGATAGTGAAGCAGCTGTAGATGAAAATGAAAAATCCAGATCAAAAGATAGATTGGAACTTGAGGTGGAGTCTTCTGTATTAAAAAACAGCACTGAAGCTGCAGATTCAGGTGGAGCTAATTGTTGAGTGTTAGAAAATGCATATTTATAAAGGAGAAAACCGTCATTTTACATTTCAAGTCTTACTAACAACCCTTACTTTTATGTATTTAACCTTCTTGTGATGTAATTACGTGTGTGTTATTTTAATTAAGTATTTTATGTATTTTAGGGGCATTATAGTCATTTCACAATAAAGGAGAGATCAGACGGCAAAACGGACATCACTTTTGAACTCAAGACGGTCGAAAACCTTAGGAGGGGCATAAAAGGAAAAATGGCACTATTTACATGTACGGTACTATTCACGTATACGGTACTGTATATGTTACTGTTCACGGCACTATTCACATAGACGGATCGATGACGTGGCATTGACCGATGAGGTGGCATTGACTGATGAGGTGTCACGATCCTGTTGGACTAAAATTCTTATGTACTGTTGATGGTGACGTGGCAGCATATCAGTGGACGAAAAATCTCGCGTACGGTGCATGCATCACACAGGATTATTTTCAACCAAACCGTGTTACTGTTCATCCGCGTGGTCAAACCGTGGACTGTTGACTGATGACGTGGCGCAATCCTGAGCGTCCAAACTGTTTTTAATCCGATGGCCATGATTTACTCCATGTATCTATAAAAAGGGGGCCTTCCCCCCCCTAATTTGATATCTCTGAATCCATTTTTGGGATCCATTTTCTCTAATTCCTTCTCCATCTTGTATTTTCTTTGTATTTTAATAAATTTCCATTTTGCCCCTAGTTCAATTATGAGTAGCTAATTTCCTTTCAAGCTTGGGTTGAAGGTGAAGTCTCAACATGTGTCATGGGCTTTATTTGGTAAATTTATTTTCTTTTCCCCTCTAGTTTTTGTGGATGATTTGACTTATCGTCGACAAATAATACTGATCTTGTCTAGATACCGCCTTGGTTACACCGGCTCTCTAGTATAAGGTTATTATTATTTGGCACGATAAGCCCTTAGCACCATATTGATTAGAGCGTGGTTCATGAGGTGTGGATTCCCCCCTCATGATTTAATTGGTATTAATAAGGAATATTTAGCCCATGATGCATGTTGATACGGATCCAGATACCCAAGTACGTCAATTTAATCGATTTTCTCTACAATTTATTCTCGCCATTGCAATTCCAATTTTAGCATATTTTAAATCACTTCCACCACAATTCCAACCACCCATTTACAAAATTAATTCTATATATAATTAAAAATCCACCTCCTCGTGGGATCGACACTCGTCACCATTAGTCTATACTACAATAGATTCGTGCGCTTGCGAGTACATTAAAATTTGCACAACAAGTTTTTGGCGCCGTTGCCGGGGAGGTAAGTAATTTTAATTCATAGAATTAATTTTTGTGAATAATTTATTTTAAATTGTTTTCTTGTATTTTTTATTAAAAAAAAAAAAAAGTGAATCCGCATTTAGAGGTTAGTATTTCTTTTCTTTTTCTCTTCTTTAAAATTTTGTAATTTAATTTTCAATTTATTTTTTTTTCTTTCTTTGTAATTTTTTGTTTATTTTATTAATTTAATTTTTAGTTAATTTATTTCACGTATTTGTTTTTGTGTATTTTTATAGAAAGGTTGTAACAGCGTAATAAGGTTAGTATCGTAATTTCTCCCTCTTCTTTATTTTTATTTGTTTTGTTCTCATCTTTATTTTTATTTTATTTATTTTGCATGCATGGTCGTAGGTCATTATTACCTAATCTTGAACCTATAGACCTTGAATTAGAAAAAACACTTCGCACACACAAACACGTTAAAAATAAAATGGATTTACAAGCACCACAGGAGAGGCCATTTAAGGACTATTTTAGTCCCTTAGCTAATTTGAGCACATCATGTATTAGATACCCAAATGTAGCTGCTAGGAGCTTTGAACTAAAACCTAGTGTGCTAAATTGTCTCCCCACATTCTATGGCTTAGAAAATGAGGACCCATATAATCATCTGAATGATTTTCATGCTATTTGTCAAACATTTAAATATGAGAATTTTTCAGACGATGATGTTAAACTCAGATTATTCCCATTTTCTTTAAAGGATAGAGCTCGTTCATGGCTTAATACATTGCCTGCTAATAGCATTGCATCATGGGAACAAATGGTTACAAAATTTTTGAATAAATATTTCCCAGTGCATAAAACCAATGCTATTCGCAGGGAAATCTCAGAGTTTACCCAGAGAGAGGACGAGTAGTTTTTCGAAACGTGGGAGCGATTCAATGGGCTACTCTTGAAGTGTCCACATCATGGGTACGAAAAATGGCACCAATGCCAATACTTTTTGGAGGGATTATTGCCGAATGTGCAAGAATGGCTAATGGCAACAAGTGGAGGAGAGCTAATGTCAAAAAGTGCATCAGAGATTTGGGAATTCTTCCAGCGACAAGCAGATAATTCCCAACAACGGAGTCGATCACTCAGGAATACTAGAAGAATTAAGGGAGTAAATGATGTTCAAATTGGCGAGTCAAATTCAGAAATCAAAGAAGTCAAAGCAATAATAGAAGGTCTCTCTCGACAAATAGCATCGTTATCGATTGCTAAATCAACAGAGCCACATGACCATGACTCATACTCAGATCAAGCCAATGCCATAGGTGTAATGAGAAAACCATCTAATTACAACCCATACTCCAACACATATAATCCTGGATGGAGAGACCACCCCAATTTTTCATGGTCTCAAGGATTCCAACAGAATGGACCAGCAGCTCCACAAATGCAACAAATTCCTCAAAATCCTCAAGCCTCTCAGCCTCCATTTAGAACATACAATCAGAACCAGAACTACTCTCAACCCAGACCATGGGAGGATTCATTCCAAAATCTCAAGAATGTTACTCATTCTACGATTGAGCAACAGAACCGCACTATTGATGGACTACGAAATGAATTGAGAGCGGGCTTCAACTCACAAGCCCAATCAGTTTCAAGCCTCGAGAAGATGGTGGGACAACTTGCTTCTTCAGTTCAGACCTTGGCAATGACTGTTGAGAAAGGCAAGTTTCCAAGTCAACCAGTGCCTAACCCTAAAGGAGTACATGAAGCAAGTACCAGTTCACCACAGCAGCATGGAGAGGTCAAAGCAGTCATGACCTTACGAAAAGGAAAAGAAGTCGACAACAAAGTGGAGATGCCGGTGACAAAAGAAAATCAAATTGTACCTGTAAATGCTGAGGACTCACCACCGGAGGAGAAAGAAGAAACCAACCCACGAGAGTACATTCCCAAGGCTCCATTTCCTCAGAGGTTAGCTAAAGGAAAAAAGGGAAAATCCACAGGTGAGATTCTTGAAATCTTCAAACAGGTAAGTGTCAACATCCCTTTACTTGATGCTATTAAACAAGTTCCATCTTATGCCAAGTTTCTTAAAGACCTTTGTACTAAAAAGAGAAATATGCATGTTCAAAAGAAGGCATTTTTAACAGAAAACGTTAGTTCTATACTCCAACATAAAATTCCTTTAAAATGCAAAGACCCAGGCTCCCCCACTATCTCATGTAGTATAGGGAACCACACAATTGAGAATGCTTTGTTGGATTTAGGAGCTAGTGTAAATTTGTTGCCTTATTCAGTATTTGTGAAACTTGGACTGGGAGAATTGCACCCAACTCCAGTGGTGTTACAGCTTGCAGATCGGTCCACGAAAATACCTCGTGGTATTGTGGAGGACGTGCTTATCCAGGTAGACAAGTTTTATTTTCCTGTTGATTTCATTGTAATTGACACTCAACCAATACAGGACTCAAGGAAGCACATTCCCATTATTCTAGGCCGACCTTTCTTGGCAACTGCGGATGCTCACATTCAATGCAGGACTGGAAATATGCAGTTGTCCTTCGGTAACATGACTATGGAGCTAAATATTTTCAACATTGCCAAACAACCTCACAGTGCAGATGATGGAATTGTTGATGTGGATTTAATAGAAACAATAGTCGATAATACTTTTATTTCAAACCTTAGTGATGATCCTTTACAGACATGCTTAACTCACTTTGGTTTTGATTTTGATATTGACAGATCAGTTGATGAGGTCAACGCCCTACTTGACTCAGCACCATCCATGGACACTAATAAATGGAAGTCAAGAGTTGAACAACTAGCACCATCAGAGAAGAAACTCATCCCATCATCAGAATCACCACCGAAACTCGAGCTCAAAACATTGCCCAACACTCTGGAATATGCATTTTTGGGAGAAGAAAGCACTCTGCCGGTAATCATTTCATCATCCCTAAATGACGAACAAAAAGGTAAGTTGTTGGATGTGTTAAAAGAGCACAAAGGGGCATTAGGATGGACCATAGCAGACATAAAAGGTATAAACCCAGTAGACTGCATGCATTACATTCACCTTGATGAAAATGCTAAAACTACTAGGGAGATGCAACGTCGGTTAAATCCTAACATGAAAGAAGTTGTTAGAACTGAAGTCCTTAAGCTATTAGATGCAGGTACCATTTACCCAATTTCTGATAGTTCATGGGTCAGTCCTGTACAAGTCGTCCCCAAAAAGTCAGGAGTCACAGTAGTTACCAATGCTGATAATGAATTGATACCAACTAGAGTAACTACAGGATGGCGTGTATGCATTGATTATAGAAAGTTGAATTCTGTCACACGTAAAGACCATTTTCCTTTACCATTTATTGATCAAATGCTTGATAGATTAGCAGGCCATGAATTTTATTGCTTTCTAGATGGTTATTCAGGATATAATCAGATTCCCATAGCACCAAAAGATCAGGAGAAAACTACTTTCACTTGCCCTTTTGGCACTTTTGCATATAGGAGAATGCCATTTGGATTATGTAATGCACCTGCTACATTCCAACGATGCATGTTGAGCATTTTTTCTGATATGGTTGAACGATTCCTTGAAGTCTTTATGGATGATTTTTCTGTCTTTGGTGACTCGTTTGATCAATGTTTACATCATCTAACGCTAGTTCTGCAGAGATGTACCGAGAAGAGCTTAGTCTTAAATTGGGAGAAGTGCCATTTTATGGTAAAACAAGGTATTGTTCTCGGTCACATCATTTCAAGCAAAGGTATTGAGGTTGACAAAGCTAAGGTGGATCTCATTTCTAATCTTCCTCCACCCAAAACAGTCAGAGAAGTAAGATCTTTCCTTGGGCATGCTGGTTTCTATAGACGTTTCATTAAAGATTTTAGCAAAGTTTCTAGACCCTTATGCAATTTACTTGCTAAGGATGTACCTTTTATCTTTAATGATTCATGTCTTATGGCTTTTGAAAAATTAAAGCAGTTATTGACATCATCACCCATCATTCAGGCCCCAAACTGGAGCTTATCATTTGAGCTCATGTGTGATGCATCTGATTATGCAGTAGGAGCAGTATTAGGACAAAGAGTTGATCGAATTCCCCACGTTATTTACTATGCTAGTATGACATTGAATGATGCACAGTTGAATTATTCAACTACTGAAAAAGAAATGCTAGCAATAGTGTTTGCATTAGAGAAATTTCGATCTTATCTCATTGGTTGTAAAATAATTATATTCACAGATCATGCTGCTCTTAAATATCTTCTCACAAAGAAAGATGCAAAAGCTAGACTAATTCGTTGGGTGTTACTTTTGCAGGAATTTGACTTGGAATTCAAAGATAAGAAAGGCACAGAGAATGTTGTAGCTGACCATCTCTCTCGCCTCCATTTTGATACAATTATGGAACCATTACCATTGAATGAGTCATTTCCAGATGAACAATTAATGAATGTGGAAGTATTACCTTGGTATGCTGATATAGTTAATTATCTTGTTACAGGTAAACTTCCAGAGCATTGGACCAAGCAAGACAAGGCTAAATTCTTTGCGGAAATAAAGAATTTCTTTTGGGATGACCCGTATTTGTTCAAGTATTGTGCAGATCAAATTGTTAGGCGATGTGTCCCAGAAAGTGAAATTCAAAATATCCTTTCATTCTGCCATGAACAAGCGTGTGGAGGCCATTTTAGTGCTAAGAAAACAGCTACAAAAGTTTTACAATGTGGTTTCTATTGGCCAACTATATTTCGAGACGCTTACACTTTCTGTTCTTCATGTGATAGGTGTCAACGAATGGGGAGCATTACACGAAGGAACATGATGCCACTAAATCCAATTTTAGTGGTTGAGATTTTTGACGTATGGGGTATCGACTTCATGGGACCCTTTCCCCCTTCTTTTGGCCATCAATACATATTGGTTGGTGTTGACTACGTATCGAAATGGGTGGAAGCAATTCCATGCAGAACCAATGATCACAAAGTGGTGATAGGATTTTTGAAAAGCAACATTGTTTCACGCTTTGGATTCCCTCGAGCGATAATCAGTGATGGTGGTGCCCACTTTTGTAACAAAGCATTCAAAGCTCTTTTGACAAAGTATTCAATCACACACAAAGTGGTGACCCCGTATCATCCGCAAACCAGTGGCCAAGTTGAGATCTCCAATCGAGAAATAAAGCACATATTAGAAAAGACGGTGAGACCAGACAGAAAAGATTGGTCATTAAGACTTGATGATGCATTATGGGCATATAGAACGGCTTTCAAGACCCCGATTGGGATGTCACCCTACAGGCTAGTGTATGGAAAAGCTTGCCACCTACCTGTGGAACTCGAGCATCGTGCATATTGGGCCATCAAGAAATTCAACTTTGACATGCAGCAAGCCAGCTCAGAAAGAAGATTACAGCTGGCAGAACTTGAAGAAATTCGCAATGATGCATACGAAAATGCCAAGATTTACAAGCAACGAATGAAAGTCTTCCATGATAAGCAAATTATGAGAAAATCGTTCACTCCAGGTCAGAAAGTGCTTTTATTCAATTCTCGCTTGCACCTATTCCCAGGTAAGTTACGCTCTCGTTGGTCTGGCCCATTTATTGTACATACTGTTTTTCCACATGGGGCAATTGAAATTAAGGACCCAAAGAACGGTGTCACGTTTAAAGTTAATGGTCAAAGATTAAAGCCATATCTAGAGTACCAACCACATGGAGAAAACATCGAAATAAATTTGAGTGACCCACCAAATTTGAATTGATTTTTTTTTCTTTTCGTTGATTTGATTTTTCTTTATTTCTTTTTATTATTATTCTTTTGCTAATTGAAATTGTTTTTGCATAAGTGTGTTTATTTTACCATTAAGTTTTCTCTTATCATTTTTAATCATGAGTCTCCTACTTAGACCGTTCCTCCTGAACATTCTTAAACCACTTCAACGTGTCAAAACTCATCTCAAAAGGCAGATTCTATTTTGTAAAACACAACGCATTTGGGCTCTACAACCACCAGAGTTAGTAGCCTATGTTGAGGGTTTAGAACGCCAACTCAGAGACATTGAGAGAAGTGTTTACGACATCCAGTTGGAGCTTGAGGTAAATTCAATAAGAGGACGATTTTAATTTTCTTTGTGTGTTTTAATTTGTTTTTCTGTTTGTGTGCTTTAGTTTGTTACCCCGGTGAAGTGGCGGATAACGGTACTCCGTGACAATCAAGTCGGTTACTTGAGTTTCCCATAATAACTGACATTCTGAGGCGAAAGTATGGACAGAAACGAGATTCTAGCGAAGCTTCACAAGCGATTCCCTTCACTTCCTCAGAATGCCCTCCTTACAATCTATAAATCCCGGTCTGAACGCATGCGATTGCTCATGAGGAATAACATACCTGCAGACATCCGTTGGTTAATCGAGGCTAAAGTACGATTGGCAGGTGAGTTACCTCCTAAATTTATTGCATACATGCCTGGTTGTGGTAAAGGAAATTACGCAAGAAAACGACGAGCTCGAAGAATTTCTGTTGCTTGTCACAAGTGTGCCAGAATGAGTTGCGATAGAAACCCATGTTCTTTAGGAATGGTGTCTGATAACAGGGAAGATAAGATTCAATTCATTAGGGATGGCTTGAATAAGGAGTCATTGGATGATATCCTTCTGTCTCTTGAAACGCATCCCAGTGGATATGTGCAAGGAGCGATTCTCCGGTTATGGCCATTATTCCAGAAAGAGCATGCACGATATAGTCTCGGGAATCTGACTATAAACGACCCTGTTTGTCAGTTTATAAGAAAACTGGATGGGAAGCCGATCCTCGACCCATAGAGGGCGTTCAAGCCGTTTCTGGACGTAAAACCAGAGGAAGATGTGAGCCATAGTCGCAACTACGTGTAAATATCCTTTTACTTTACTGTTATTTTATTTCATTTCACTGTTGTTTTATTGTTTGCATTATTGTCTTTAATAATTTTATTACTGTTTGCTTTTTCCTTTTTACTGTTTCCTTTTTGACTCGCGAGCCACGTGCTTTACGCGTTATTTGACACTGACATGTTACCTCATTCACAGCTGTGATCCACTGTCACCAAGATTCTTAAATGTGATTTACTTTTTGTCAAGCACTCACAAATTATTTTTGAGAAGTATCACAATGGCAGCCACTCCCAATAGAAAATTCAAGAACATTTGTGTGCTTTCTGGATTTACCTATGGCAAACATAAAGAGTTCGTGGAGGCAGCCATAGATCTTGGTCGAAGCATAGCAGCGAGAAAATTACATTTGGTGTATGGAGGAGGTAACCGAGGGTTATCAAAAATGGTCTCAGAAGCAGCTTTTATCAGAGGAAGTCAAGTGTTAGGCATCATCCCAAGAGTCCTAAAACCATTGGGCAGTTCGTCTGACTCATCAACTGGAGAAGAGTTAGTCGTCTCAGGTATGCAAGAAAGAATAACTGAAATGCTTAATCATGCTGATGCTTTTATTTTCCTTCCAGGAGATCTTGCAACACTAGAGGCACTTATGACACTAGCATCTTGGGCCCATCTACACATTCACCAGAAACCCATCGGTTTGTTAAATGTCAATAACTTTTATGATGGCTTTATCGCATTTCTTAACCATGCAATAAAAAACTATTTCATTCCTTCTAATGTGAAAAAACTCTTTATTTGTGCTCACACTGCTAATGAGCTACTTGATATGTTACAAGCTTATAAACCGGAGCCAGACCCCTGGACCTTTGTGTTGGAGCGACCAAATAATGATGGTAACAGTAGCCGCAGTAAGGAGTACAAATTAGATTTAACTCTCCGCCTGTAAATATTTTCTTCTGTGTTGCACCACCCAGGTGATGTCTTCTAAACTCTACTTCTTTCCTTTAAAACATTGAGGACAATGTTTCGTTCTGGTTGGGGGGAGGGAATAGTCGACAATTGTGGAATCTTGGTTAAGTTTTTACTGATTTTTTGTTGTAGAAACTAACTGTTGCTAACATTTTATGTTGAAGATGGCTGAATATGGAGTGTAGTTACTCTAGAAACGCATCTTCATCGTTTTAAAAAAAAAAAAAAAAAAAACCTGTTTTCTTCCTCTTTCTCCTTTATAAATATGTAGTTTCAAATTTTTGAGTCGAAGATGGCTGAATATGGAGTGTAGTGCCTCTAGAAACGCATCTTCTTAGTTTAAAAAAAAAAAAAAATTCTTTTTCTAATTAATTTTTCTACATCATTTTCACATTTCTGCATGCATATTTTCCTTTCATGTTTAGAATAGGTTGGGGGGTAGAATGTTGTTTAAAAAAAAAAAAAAAAATTGTGTTATTTGTTTTAACATTGGATGACATGATTAATTTCAAATTTTAGTATTTGTATTATCTTTGGTCTTAAGTGATGTTACGCTATGTTTGCTACTTTACATGTTGATGTCGGAGACAAATATGAGTTGCTTGAAGGAATGAACATGTCATAAATAAGTGCCAAGTGAGTAGTTGAGCCTATCATTTTCTTGGAGAGTAACCCTTTTGCCCATTCTCTATACAGCTTAGCAGTTTATTATTTTATACACGATCTCTAGATTTCTTTTAAGTTAACCCTTTAAAAAAAATATGGTAAAATTAAAAAAAAAAAAGAAAAAAGAAAAAAATGTGTGTTGCTACATTGGGAGGCCCATCTAACTAGTAGATATGGATAATTATTTAGAGCCCTAAAAGACGATGGAAAGGCCATCTTTGATCCGTTTGAGCCTTTCTAGCCATCCCTTTTATTAAATATCCATAGTTACCCCTTTTGAGCCTTTAAAAAAAAAAAAAAAAAAAAAGAACAAAAACCTTTTCTTTGTCAACTTATCATCTTGACCCACTCCGATTTGGAGTATTACCCAATGTCTTTTAAGTTCCATCACCTATTTATGTTTGAGAAAATGTAAATAATTATGTTGTTCAGTGAAGTTATGCCAAATAAAAGCAAAAAAAAAAAACAAAAACAAAAGTTGTTGTTTCAAAAGAATAAAAATAACAATAATAGGTGAAATCCACCTTGCAAGTTCCAAAAAAAAAAAAAAAAAAATTCTGCATTTTTCTCAAACATACACTTTGTTTTCCTTATTTCCTTTCTTTGTTAGCCATATCCCTAGCCTACGTTACGTCCTAATAAAAGTCCTTCTTGATTTTAGGGAACTATAGTTTGAAGTAGAAGCTAGTTATATGGGCTAAAAATATGTAGTGATGCATAATAAAAAAAAAAAGATAAATAAAGTGGGTTGACTAACATTTTATTTGACTTGAGATCGTATTATTTCTAAGCTGAGGGCATATTTATTTCATCTTAGTGAGAGCATGTGATATCATTTCTTTATTATTTTCTCTCTCAATTACCATTCATTGGAGTGACTATGTTTCTTGGGTTTTAATTTCTTTGTGAGAGTGTCACTACTTCCAGTGAGATTTTGGGGTTTGACATGTCATTCTTGAAAGTAGTTATAACAAAGTCTACTGGGCTAATTCATGTGGATGGTTGATGTGGGTGTGATGCTGCTTTAGACTGGAGATAATGCTTATACTTTTATTTGATTGCTATCATTAATCTGATTGAATAAACACGAGTGTTTTTTTAAAAAAAAAAAAAAAAATCATTTTGAATTTGAATTTTGTTTTCGCTTTATTTGCTAGGGACTAGCAATAAGCTGGTTGGGGGGTGTGTTGAGTGTTAGAAAATGCATATTTATAAAGGAGAAAACCGTCATTTTACATTTCAAGTCTTACTAACAACCCTTACTTTTATGTATTTAACCTTCTTGTGATGTAATTACGTGTGTGTTATTTTAATTAAGTATTTTATGTATTTTAGGGGCATTATAGTCATTTCACAATAAAGGAGAGATCAGACGGCAAAACGGACATCACTTTTGAACTCAGGACGGTCGAAAACCTTAGGAGGGGCATAAAAGGAAAAATGGCACTATTCACATGTACGGTACTATTCACGTATACGGTACTGTATATGTTACTGTTCACGGCACTGTTCACATAGACGGATCGATGACGTGGCATTGACCGATGATGTGGCATTGACTGATGAGGTGTCACGATCCTGTTGGACTAAAATTCTTATGTACTGTTGATGGTGACGTAGCAGCATATCAGTGGACGAAAAATCTCGCGTACGGTGCATGCATCACACAGGATTATTTTCAACCAAACCGTGTTACTGTTCATCCGCGTGGTCAAACCGTGGACTGTTGACTGATGACGTGGCGCAATCCTGAGCGTCCAAACTGTTTTTAATCCGATGGCCATGATTTACTCCATGTATCTATAAAAAGGGGGCCTTCCCCCCCCTAATTTGATATCTCTGAATCCATTTTTGGGATCCATTTTCTCTAATTCCTTCTCCATCTTGTATTTTCTTTGTATTTTAATAAATTTCCATTTTGCCCCTAGTTCAATTATGAGTAGCTAATTTCCTTTCAAGCTTGGGTTGAAGGTGAAGTCTCAACATGTGTCATGGGCTTTATTTGGTAAATTTATTTTCTTTTCCCCTCTAGTTTTTGTGGATGATTTGACTTATCGTCGACAAATAATACTGATTTTGTCTAGATACCGCCTTGGTTACACCGGCTCTCTAGTATAAGGTTATTATTATTTGGCACGATAAGCCCTTAGCACCATATTGATTAGAGCGTGGTTCATGATGTGTGGATTCCCCCCTCATGATTTAATTGGTATTAATAAGGAATATTTAGCCCATGATGCATGTTGATACGGATCCAGATACCCAAGTACGTCAATTTAATCGATTTTCTCTACAATTTATTCTCGCCATTGCAATTCCAATTTTAGCATATTTTAAATCACTTCCACCACAATTCCAACCACCCATTTACAAAATTAATTCTATATATAATTAAAAATCCACCTCCTCGTGGGATCGACACTCGTCACCATTAGTCTATACTACAATAGATTCGTGCGCTTGCGAGTACATTAAAATTTGCACAACACTAATGAACAAGAAGAAGACACAGTATCACCTCAAGAGCAGTCAAGTCCTCAGGAACAAATACAAGAATATCAACTCACAAGACATAGACAGAAAAGGCAAGTCAAAGCCACAAAGAGATTTGGATATGCAGATCTCATTGGTTATGCCCTGGCAGCTGCAAATGAAATTGATGATGAGGAACCAAAAAGCTTTAAAGAAGCAACTCAGAGCTTATTCAAAGAGGAATGGCAGAGAGCTATGGAAGAAGAAATGAATTCACTCTATAAAAACAAGACTTGGGAGCTGATTAAAAGGCCAAAAGGCAGGAGAGTGGTTGGGTGCAAATGGATATTCAAAGTCAAGGAGGGCCTAAGTGGATCTGAACCAAGAAGATTCAAAGCCAGATTAGTAGCTAAGGGCTATACACAAAAGGAAGGGATAGACTTTAAAGAAGTTTTCTCACCTGTTGTCAGACATGCCTCTATCAGGGTGATACTAGCTATCACTGCTGTTCAAGACATGGAGCTTGATCAACTCGATGTCAAGACAACATTTCTACATGGCAGACTTGAGGAAGAGATACTGATGTCCCAGCCTGAAGGGTTTATTCTCCCTGGAAAAGAAGAACATGTATGCAAACTGAATAAGTCTCTCTATGGCCTCAAACAGTCCCCTAGGCAGTGGTATCTTAGGTTTGATGAATTCATGCAAATGCATGAGTTTGTCAGATGCAGCTATGATTGTTGTGTTTACTACAAAATAATCAAAGATGGTCTATACATATATCTCCTTCTATATGTAGATGACATGTTGGTTGCTTGTAAGGATAGAGATGAGATAGACAAGCTCAAGGTGCTGCTAAATTCAGAATTCGAAATGAAGGACCTGGGGTATGCTAAAAAGATTCTGGGAATGGAGATAAGAAGAAACAGAGATAAAGGCAAGCTATTTCTGTCACAAGAGAAATACTTGAGGAAAGTGCTAGAAGTGTTTGAGATGGATAATGCCAAGCCTGTGCAATTGCCCCTAGCTTCTCACTTTAGGCTGTGCAACCTGCAGTGTCCCCAAACAGAAGCTGAAAAGCAAGACATGACCAATATTCCCTATACAAATGCAGTAGGCTGCCTCATGTATGCAATGGTACTCACAAGGCCAGACATAGCACATGCTGTCAGTGTTGTGAGTAGGTACATGGCTCAGCCTGGCAAAGATCATTGAAAGGCTGTCAAATGGATACTAAGGTATCTTCATGGCACTGTGAACTGTGGCCTGACATATGGCAAAGCCTTGTTTTTACAATATTAATCCACCTGCATGTGCGTACACTAAATAATTAACCAAAATAGATTGAAAACTATGAAGCTGACAAGTGAATCAAGTTGATTTCCAGAATACGACAGCGTTTCTATTGCTTCAAGAGTCTCACCTGCAGCTCAGCTGCTATCGGCAGAAAACAAATACATCTAAACGACATGAATGTGACGCGTTTAGATGAGCCACTTAAGTAATCACGTGAGGAAGCACATGCAAGAGACGGAAATCAGTTCGTTAAGTTTGTTACCCACGTGTCAGCAAACTGAACGATCTGGAAATCTTCTAAGCCTTTGATACCGGTTATAAAGGCTGTGATTTGAATCAGAAAGGAATGGTTATCGTGAGTCTTGTATAGAGAGTTCTAAAGAGAGAAAGAGTGCATCGGAAGAATCTTGTAAAAGGCTATGTGCTAAATCTCCATTTGTGAATTAATAAAAGCTCATCAAAGACTTCTCCCGTAGATGTAAACAGAGTACCTGGTGCTCTGTTGAACCACGTAAACCTTCTATTTCTTGGTTCTTTTTGTTTCTTGGTTAAATCCACATTGATGCTTTAAATTGTGACAGATTCTATTCAATCTTTAGTTTTGTGCAACTTGCATTGATCTGATCTAGGAAATCCTGGGCAGTGACTAGTTTTGTTTAAGGTTAAGAACAGGCTAGTTACTACAAAAACTAAAGATGGTGAATTGAAAACTAAAGCACAACGGACAACGATAAAAAAAAAGAGAGTTGAAACGAGCCATTAATATAGGTTACTGTGGAAAAAATTTAGATATATAATATAATTTTGAGGATGAGTTTAAGTTAACAAATTGGTACATGGGATAGTGAGTATCAGTAGTAATATGTGTGTGTGTGTTAAGGAAGCACACACATGTAGCATAGTCAACAAAACAGAGGATTACAGTGGCTACAAAGCAAGGGATTGCTGCAACTATTGCATACCATTACAAGTTGATGATATGAGTTACCAGCTAGCACCTGGTAGTTATGTGACTACTTGTGCACGTGATAGTCAGCTTAATTAGTTATAATTTGTTGCAATTAGGTGAAGTTAATCATAGTAATTAGCTAAAGCTCAACATTGGATATAAACAGGTCATGTGTACATATTTTTCTTAAGTTTCTAATTAATGTGAAAAGAGCTTCCAGATTCAGTTTTCATTTTCTCTACTTCTTATTAATTTTCTCAGTTTCCAAACACTCAAATTGATCTTTTCAACTTGGTATCAAAGCCAATAATGCCCACTATGAATCTTGCATCTTCTTCCAATTAAGTTTCTAATGCTGCAACTAACTCAACAAATGTTTCATTTACCTTTAACACACTTGTTAAGCTAGATCAATCAAATTATTTGATCTAGCGATCACAGGTTATTGCATTAATTCGTGGTAACAGACTAGAGAAGCTCATTGATGAAACAATTAATTCTCCTCCTTTTCACATCACTCAAGGAACTGGTGCTAATGCTAGATCTGTAAAGAATCCAGATTATGTAACATGGAGATCATAGGATCAGGTGTTGCTCGGTTGGTTGCTCTCTTAAATGAGTGAAGGCATCATTAGTCTTATGTCCAATCTGGAAATATCACTTGATGTATGAAAAGCTATTGAGGTTCAATTTAGATCACAATCAAAATCCAGACTCCTGTATCTGAGGTACATGATGAATTTACTAGGAACGATGATTTGAAAATGAAAACTATAGCTGATAATATGGCTGCAACAATAAGTGCAATAAGTAATGATGATTTGATTTTGCGTATACTCTCTGGCTTATGACTATATTATAACTCAGTAGCTACTTTCATTACTAGACAAGTAGGTGCTGGCAAAATGAATGTTAATGAGGCTTAGGCAATGCTTTTGACTCAAGAAGCTAGAATTGAACTACAAGCTCAAATGCTTGCTAATATGGATGTGAAACAGAATTTTGAAACTAATTTTGCACGGAATAGAGGACCTAAGAAATGAAATAAAAGTGCTGGTAATTATTGCTACACCTTTGGTTATGGTAATAATGGAAACTTTGGTAATAATGGATATAAAGGAGGATATACAGGCTCTGGTTTTACTGATAATGCTTTTAGATCTAATCCTCAATTTAAAGGTTTTCAAGGAGATAACCAAAGAGGAGGAGGAAATTAGAACACCAGGGCTAGTAGTGGTGGATTCAACAATGGAAGAGCACCCGAAAACTCTAAATCTCAACGGAATTCCTCTAAGCCAACCTGTCAAATCTGTATGAGAACAGAATATATAGTAAACATTTGCAGGAAATTGGAAGAGTTTATTACTTCCGGATCCTACAAGCCACCTCCAAACAGAAATCCAAGAGCTGCATGCTTGGCTAACATGGAAGGTCCTTCTGATGCCAACCGGTACCTTGATAGTAGGGCTAAACAACATCTTACAAATAATAAGAACAATATGCAGATCACAGACTCTTTTGCAAGTACATCCATGAAATGCAAGTTATGCAACCCAAGAGGGGGGTGAATTGAGATTTTAAATTTTATGCTAAACAATTCGCACAACAATTCAATCTAATGCCTTAATGAAACTGAAAACAATAAATTCAATAAAGCACAATAATAAAATAGTAAGGGAAGAGAAAACAAACACAAGAATTTTTACGTGGTTCAGCAATCTCCGCCTACGTCCACGCCTTCAAGCCAACCAAGCTCGAAGATTTCACTATCCAAGCCTCCCAAGACTTCAAGTTCTTTATAATTAACTTTCAAGATGTCAATCAACCTTTACAACCAAGAGATTATCCCAATATCTTCACTCAAGTGTTTCTCACACTTATACACTCACAAATTTGATAAAGAATTGAAGAATATAACAAACAATTCTCTTTTAGAGTGAATCTACAAATAATAGCACAATGATGATTCAATATAAGATTATTTGTGAAATGGAAGCTCAAAATATGTTTTATACACTTAATTATGCTTGCAAAAGTCTAAAAAATGAAGTTGGAGTTGAATTTTTATAGCTAAACCCCGAAAACTAGTTGTTATAGGCAAATTCCAACGGCCAAACTGCTAGCCGCTTAATATATCTGGCTCACTGCTTCAGAACAGTAATGTCACCGTCAAATTTAAATTGTTACAGTAACACTGTTCATGAAATTACATTTGTGCCCAAACCTTTTGCTAATTATACTATGGCCCAATATGTCATAAAACTTTGCAAACATGTCCAACTTCAGAATTTTTAAATAATACCTATTATTTCCAAAAAAAATTCAAATTATGATATGGCCCAATACATGATAATATTTTTAAAAATAGTCCTTTTTAAAATTTAACATAATGCTTATAAATTTCAAAGTTTTCAAAACTTTTTTAATTTAGTCCAAAATTAGAAAGTGTGAAGCTTACCTCAGGCGGCTAGCCGCTAGCCCTCAGGCGGTTAGCCACTAACTCTCTGTCCACTTAGTATATTTACACTCAGGCCTTCAAACTTTCATAAATTATAGTATAGCCCAAGAGGTTTCAAATGTTTGCAAATAAGTCCAACTCCAGAATTCAAAACAATACTTGTTAGAATCAAAGATTGCAAAACTTTTTCATTTTAGTTCACATCTTGAAAAATAACTAGCTTCATAAAATACTTAGCTAATACTTGTAAAACCTTTTTGTTTATAAAAAATGATGATTTATTAAATAAAATCTTGAGCTTCTCAAATGATAAACCATGCATATATTAAATCATATCATCTTTACGAGAATTGTCACAATAATGAGTTCGTTGAGCTCTAAACTTTATTCTTGATCGCGCCGTTGTCCGTTGAGCGTCTTGAGCTTGATTTCACGTGATTCACTTCCTTGTAAATCATATCCTTTAAGAACTAGTGAAATGTAAAATACAATATTTTTCAATTTACTTAAGACACATGATTGTTATCATCAAAATTACAATATATGTAGCCCTTTAGGCTAACAATCCAAACTTATCATTGGTAATGGAATCGGCCTGAATATCACACACATTGGGAATGCTACTTTTAAGTTGCATGGTTCATCAAATTCCACCACTACACTTAAACTGACTAATATACTATTAATTCCACAAATAACCAAAAATCTTATAAGTATATCTCAATTAACCAAAGATAATGACATTGTTGTTGAATTTACTAATAAGTTTTGTTTTGTGAAGGACAAGGTGAAGAATTTGATCATACTACAGGGCAAGGCTGAAAAAGGTCTACTGGTGTTACTATGGATCACCTCCAATACGAATGTCTCTGAGTCTTCTACTCAAAATCATGTTGTCAATGTTAAATCTATTGTTTCAAATGTGTCTATCATTCCTCTTTCAATGCTTTCAGTTGTCATTTCTGATTCCAATAATAAAACAATAGCATTTGCTAATTGTGTAAACTTTAAATGTTTGTTAAGTGCATCTATTTTACATCAAAGACCGGGGCATCCAAACTCTAGATTACTAAATCATGTTCTTCCTTTAAAAACATCACTGGAAACAAAGCTTGTGATTCATGTGATGCTTGTAAACTTAGCAATATACACAAACTGCATTTTCCAGTTACTGAAATTAAAACAAAGTATCCTTTAGAAATTCTTCATATAGACCTATAGGGACCAACTCCTATACTTTCAACACAAGGATACATATACTATGTAAGCTTTGTTGATGATCTCACTAGGTTCTCATGGTTCTTTCCTTTAAAAACTAAGGATGAAACATTACAAGTCTTCAAAATCTTCAAAACTCAAATTGAAAAACAACTAAAAAGGCTTATTAAGTGTCTTCATTTTGATTGGGGGGGGGGGGGGGGGGAGTTCAGACCTTTTGTCAATTATCTTCATAAAGAGAGAATTCAATTTAAACATTCATGTCCTTATACTCATAACCAAAATGGTCTAGTGGAGAGAAAACATAGGCACATCACAGAACTAGGTCCTACTTTACTTGCAGAGGCCAATTTACCTCTTAAGCTCTTGTGAGATTCTTTTCACACAGCTGCTTATTTTATCAATAGATTACCAACTCCCGCACTATCTATGAAAAGTCTTTATGAGTCTATCTTTCATCTTAAACTAGATTATACCTTCTTTAGGACTTTTGGATGCTCTTGTTTTCCTTTCCTTAGAGATTATACTAAACACAAGTTCCAGTCTCATATCATCAACTTGGAACGGTATGCAATAGCTGCTGCAATCCGCTGCTTTGTTGAATATGTTGCATGTGTGTGCTCAAGTCAACAATTTTAAATTTTTGAAAAGTTATAATTTGGGTTTGGTATACATGCACTACGCAGCCGGGCAATAATGTGTTGGTTGTTTTCGGATATGGAGGAAAGAACAAAGAAATTTCTTAGGATTTGAGACGTGTTTGCACACTTTCCTTTAAGGTTTTATTTGCCCTCACCAAAGTTGGTTTGCTATATAGTTTTAATGGCAAATTACCCCCAAGATATAACAAATCCTGCTAACCGTTTTTCCAATTGATGTGAAAACGCGCTCTCTAGAAGAAAACAGTTAGCCGGTTTCTCAATAACGGCGAGCCATTTTATTCCAAAATGTCAAACAAGTTGCTCTCTGGAAATAAACGGCTAGCAGTTTTCTGTAGAACATAAAACATGCTCTTTGGAATTAAACGGTTAGTCATTTTCGCCAGAAACGGCAAGCCGTTTTCTTCTAGAATGTCAAACCAAAATTAAAAAATGTTACAATCTCTCTTACAATCCCCCACTAGATTGTATTATTTTTCTAGATTTATTAATGATAAACTTATACATACAAAAAGGTATCTTTCGATTTTAACCTTTAATTAGTGAGTATATTTCAAAGCATTTACAAGACAATAGTGTGCTAAGCATTAAACTTTGTCTCTTAAGTAAATACTGGAGATACATCACATATAAGCTATCCCAGATTTCAAAGTTATGTTCCAATATTTAGCACTATTTCGGCCTTGTGCTCTATCTTGGATTCATGAACATTTACAAGATTAAACCACGATCTTACTAGAAACGACACCATTTCTTATGTTCACTTATGTGAAGTTTCAAATCATGTCTTTAGCTACTGTTGGTTATTTTTATAATCAATTGCTACCAATGCCAATGTGCAAGTATACACAATAAGTAATAAAGTGATGAATATTCAAGATCGTCTCCATAGGGATTGATGTTACTCGAAATGCTATAGCAATCACAATAGTGCAAATCAACTTAAGGCCGAAGTTAACAATCATAAATTAAGTCCTATCGTAATTGATGATTGTGAAAGAATAAAGTAAAACAATACCGTAATGAAATAAACTAGACTAAATGTGTCTAAGATTCAATTGAGGTCATGGTAGTTGAATGATCAAACTCTCCTTATGGGCTGACTGTTTTTCATCAATTTAACACCAGTTGTTATGGCAAGTACTGCAACACTGGGCAGAATTAATCTGCATCCTCAGCTATCGCATATTGGAAGTCTTATAACCTTAAATCTATTAACAATGACCAGTTGCTAATCTACTTATGGTATGGCATTATCATCTTTAGTCTCTTCACCTTACAAGGTGAGCACCTATGTCTAGTATGTCACAAATCTTAACTTCAAGTATAGCCCTTATGGGATTCAAGATAACTTAATCCAGGAAACTTAAATTAAGACCATGTAATACTCTAATAATATCCGCTAAGACATGCCCTTTTATGGCTCTATCTCAACTTGAACTATTAAATGGGTGGTCAACTGAAATAACAGTTATATTAATAATAGCTATTAGAGTAAAATGCTACAGCAATGACATAACAACATATAAGAACAGTCAAGAACCAATTGGTTTGTTTGTCACTCAACTACAAGCAGATCTAGTTCATATTCTGAATAAGAAAAGCAAACATAAATATGTTGTTCACGGGACACATCAGAACAATCAAAGGAAAAAGATAAATATAAGTTGAGCACGGTGAAAGACAAATCCAAATATGTCTGCCAGATTCCTCAATGTTGCCGAAACAACAATCTTCAATTATGATCTTCTTCTCCTTTCCTCTGTAATTATTCTAATGATAATTAATTTGCCGTCTTTCTATGTTGTGCACGCTTCCCTTTTATACTGCAAATTAGGGTAAACAAGAGTCCATGGGCGTGCATGCGTTAAATTAGGAAACATGCAAATCCCGATTCTGTGGTTGACTCGCTCCTAAGTTTTCTCCCGCATTGCTCTCAGATTGCTACAGCACTGGTTGCTCTAACATCCGCTACAACACTGCACTATTCCCGATTGTGCTTTACTTCTTTTGCGGCCATCTTCTTTCCTCCTCTTGCTCATCTAAAGTCTCACCATCCCCTCATGAATTAAGACTTTCTGAAAACCTACAATTATGCACCTGTTTTTAGCACAAATTACTTTGATTCAAACAAAACTTATTACAACTCAACTAAAATGAATGTTTATGCAAAATATAACCAAAATGTAATAAAAAACACCTTATTTGTTCTCTAAGTGATCTTGATTTAAGTTTAGAATTGATGTAATAACTCTCATTTCCTAGAGTTATCACACTCCCAAACTTAAACCATTACTTGTCCTCAAGTAATGACATATACTAACACTTCACGCAAACAATCATGCAACACAACTTTAGCTCTTTTTTATCAAATTTGTAAGGATTCTTCCACCTTCAGATCACAATCCCAATCATGCAAAATGACCATAGTAAATCAGTTCTAGACTTAAGCTTCCTTCTGTCCATAGTGTGTGTGTGCTCCTTTGATTGAATTCCAGAGATGTTGTAACATCACTAAGAGACTGCATGAATTTCAGCAGTGATAACATTTCATTCATAAATGGGGTAGCATAAATTTCACATACTCAAACTGTGATGATTTTAAGATTGATAAACTGGAGAGTATTCAACCTCCTTACTGCAATATTTATCTTTCATGTGAATGTCAATAAATTGTAATGAACTGCTTGTCTTGTTTTTGCTTCTGGAATATTTTTGGGAAAGGTGGTGGATGTCTAAACTGCTGGGTAGCTGCAGGAGGTACCAAACTCTGTTTGTTTGGTTTGGTGTAGGTCGTGGCTACTGGTGTTGCAACTTCTTTTTCAGCATGTTCTAATTGAATTCCCTCTGAATTTGTTGTAGCTTGGCCCTTGTAACCAATGTCGTGATGGGTGGGTTGTTGTAACATGCTTCCATTTTGAGGTGGTTTTTGTGTTGAATTGAATTACATCCCATTTTTTGTCACATCAACTGGGATATCAACATTCTTTCCAGATCTCAAATTAATTACTTTGCAGTGTTCTTTACTCTCTCTCCTAAGGTCTTCTGTGTTGCTAGGTAAGCTTCCTTGAGTTCTGCTACTCATTGTTGTAGCAAGTTGTCCCATTTGGTTTTTCAGGTTTCTCAATGATACAGCTTGACTCTGCACAATTGCTTCATTCTTTGCAATGTATTCCTTAATTAGTGCTTCTAGTGAAGTGATTGGATCCTGACTGATATGTTTTTTCTCATGACTCTGCTGATGAAAACCAGATGGTTGAGTGTTCCTATTTTGTCCATTTAATGCTGGACCATTTCGATTCTGACTGCTCCAAGAAAAATTTGGATGTTGCTTCCAGCCAGGGTTGTAAATATTTGAATATGGGTTGTTCTGAGGTTGTCGATTGAAATTACCCACATAGTTTACTGAAGCTGGATTCCAGGACAATTATCAAAGTCGTGTTCTTCACCACAATATACACAAAAAAGTTCAGCAACTTGCTTTACTGTTGCTGGAGCAGATGTCATGGCCTTTACCATGTTAGTCAATGAGGTTACTTGTGCTGATAAGACTGTAATTGCATCTATGTTATGTACCCCTGTTGATCCTCTTGCTACTGGTTGCCTGGCTGAAGGCCACTGATAATTATTATTGGCAATTCTCTCTAGAATTTCATAAGCTTCAGTGTAAGATTTGGATAACAGGGCTCTATTTGCTGAAGCATCCACCATTAACCTTGTACTCGGTTTCAACCCATTGTAGAAAGTTTCCAATTGAATGCAACAAGGAATGCCATGATGAGGACACCTTCTGAGCAGTTCTTTGAATCTTTCCCAAGCCTCGTACAAACTCTCATCTTCAAGTTGATGGAAGGAAGTAATCTCATTCCGCAACTTTGCATTTTTTGTTGGTGGGAAATATTTCATTAGGAATTTATCAGCCAACTCATTCCATGTAGTGATGGAATCAGATGGTAACGAATTTAACCATGCTCTTGCTCGATCTCTTAAGGAATAAGGAAAAAGCCTCAGCCTTAAGGCATCTTGTGTTGTTCCAGCAATCTTGAAAGCATCACTCACTTCCAAGAACAATTTAAGATAGAGGTGAGGATCTTTATTTGGCAATCTATTGAATTGACCAACTGTTTATAACATTTGAAACATCACTGGTTTCAACTCAAAATTTGCAGCTTCTACTTCAGGTCTGATTATCCCAGGGTGTACAAATTCAGGAGTTAACACGGCATAATCTCTAATAGCTATGTCTCTGTCATCAGCCATGTAAATAATTTTGTTATTGTCTGGCTGTCTCTTGTTAACATGTTCGTTCTGCTCTTCTTGAATGTTGACTGGTTGTAAGGGCCCGTGAGGGTTCAAATTTCCCACATCCTGCAAGTTATTCATTCTTGAAATAGTTTTTGAATTCCTTTATTCTCTTCGCAATCTCCTGACAGTCATTTCAATCTCAGGATCGAATTGGAATACCGCAGATCTGTCTTTGCGCATGCACGTACTGATCTGCCAATAAATAGAATGAATCAAATCAAATTTGGCGCTATCAAGATTTACTTCACACTTCAAAAATAAACAATCAATCCCCGGCAACGGCGCCAAAAACTTGTTGGTTATTTTTATAATCAATTACTACCAATGCCAATGTGCAAGTATACACAACAAGTAATAAAGTGATGAATATTCAAGATCGTCTCCACAGGGATTGATGTTACTCGAAATGCTATAGCAATCACAATAGTGCAAATCAACTTAAGGCCGAAGTTAATAATCATAAATTAAGTCCTATCGTAATTAATGATTGTGAAAGAATAAAGTAAAACAATACCGTAATGAAATAAACTAGATTAAATGTGTCTAAGATTCAATTGAGGTCATGGTAGTTGAATGATCAAACTCTCCTTATGAGCTGACTGCTTTTCATCAATTTAACACCAGTTGTTATGGCAAGTGCTGCAACACTTGGCAGAATTAATCTGCATCCTTAGCTATCGCATATTGGAAGTCTCATACCCTTAAATCTATTAACAATGACCAATTGCTAATCTACTTATGGTATGGCATTATGATCTTTAGTCTCTCCACCCTACAAGGTGAGCACCTATGTCTAGTGTGTCACAAATCTTAACTTCAAGTATAGCCCTTATGGGATTCAAGATAACTTAATCCAAGAAAATTAAATTAAGACCAAGTAATACTCTAATAATATCCGCTAAGACATGCCCTTTTGCGGCTCTATCTCAACTTGAACTATTAAATGGGTGGTCAACCGAAATAACAGTTATCTTAATAATAGCTATTAGAGTAAAATGCTACAGCAATGACATAACACATAAGAACAGTCAAGAACCAATTGGTTTGTTTGTCACTCAACTACAAGCAGATCTAGTTCATATTCTGAATAAGAAAAGCAAACATAAATATGTTGTTCACGGGATACATTAGAACAATCAAAGGAAAAAGATAAATATAAGTTGAGCACGGTGAAAGACAAATCCAAATAAGTCTGCCAGATTCCTCAATGTTGCCGAAACAGTAATCTTCAATGATAATCTTCTTCTCATTTCCTCTGTAATTATTCTAATGATAATTCCTTTGCCGCCTTTCTATGTTGTGCAAGCTTCCCTTTTATACGGTAAATTAGGGTAAACAAGAGCCCATGGGCGTGCATGCGTTAAATTAGGAAACATGCAAATCCTGATTTTGTGGCTGACCCGCGCCTACGTTTTCTCCCGCATTGCTCTCAGATTGCTACAGCACTGGTTGCTCTAACATCCGCTACAACACTGCACTATTCCCGATTGTGCTTTACTTCTTTTGCAGCCATCCCCTTTTGATTTAAGACTTTCTGAATACCTACAATTATGCACTTGTTTTTAGCACAAATTACTTTAATTCAAACAAAACTTATTACAACTCAACTAAAAGGAATGTTTATGCAAAATATAACCAAAATGTAATAAATACACCTTATTTGTTCTCTAAGTGATCTTGATTTAAGTCTAGAATTGATGTAATAACTCTAATTTCCTAGAGTTATCAGCTACTGCAAGACTTGAACTTTATTAAGAGTAAATACTCAACCTCAACCTCGTAGTTATTTGCACCGAACATCTCAAATGAGATTATTTATTTTTGGTGCCAAACCAGTCACATAACAACAACTTGTTGTTACCCATTTAACTATGGAATAGCGGTATACCTATTACATAGTTGGGTTACCGTCATTGGTGACTTTATTAATGAAAGGTTTCAATCCCATTTCAAAAGATGTATCCTTAACTAAGTCTCTTGAAAGACCTTTTGTTAAAGAATCTGCTAGGTTCTTATTAGTCCTAACATAAACAATATTAATAACATCATCTGCTATTAATTGTTTTACATATTCATGTCTCAAGCTAATATGTCTAGACTTTCCATTATACACTTTATTATAAGCTCTAGACAATGTAGCTTCACTATCGCAGTACAAAGAAATAGATGGTATCGGTTGTGGCCACAACATTATATCAAACAACAAATTTCTCAGCCATTCTGCTTCTTTGCCTGCAGCTATAAATGCTATAAACTCACTTTCCATTGTTGAGTGAGTTATGCACGATTGTTTCTTTGAAGCCCAAGAAACCGCTCCTCCAGCAATTGTAAAAATCCAACCAGAAGTGGATTTATTATCTCTTGTATTAGTTACGCAACTAGCATATGAATATCCTTCCAGTACTTCAGGATAATCATTATAAAACAAACCCAAATTAATGGTCCTTTTAAGATAACCAAGTATCCTACCAATTGCTTTCCAGTATTCAACACCAGGGTTACTCGTGAATCTTGACATTTTGTAAACTGCAAATGCTATATTAGGCCTCGTACAATGCATAGCATACATCAAGCTACCAATAGCACTAGCATATTCTAGTTGTGCTACTACTCGGCCTGAATTCTTTAGTGATTTAATACAGAATCATATGGGGTATTAGCTTCTTTAAATTTCAAATAATTGAATTTAAGAAGCACTTTCTCTATATAATGAGATTGACACAACGAGTAACCCCCACTATGTTTCTTCACTTTGACACCTAAGATAGTATCTACTTCACCAAGATCTTTCATCTTAAATTGTGAAGTTAAATACTTCTTTGTATCATTTACTCCTTGCATATTTGTTCCAAAGATAAGCAAGTCATCAACATACAAGCATATAATCACACCAAAATCATTCGTAAATTTAAAATATATACATTTATCACCATTATTATGCTTAAAACCATGAGATAAGATTACCGAATCAAACTTCTCATGCCATTGTTTTGGTGCTTGCTTTAAACCATAAAGTGACTTGACTAACTTGCATACTTTTTTCTCATTTCCAGGCAAAACAAATCCCTCAAGTTGTTCCATATAGATTTCTTCATCAAGATCACCATTAAGGAAAGCAGTTTTAACATCCATTTGATGCACATACAAATTGATCAATGAAGTAATTGCAAATAGCACTCTTATAGAAGTTAACCTTGCTACCGGAGCATATGTATCGAAATAATCAATGCCATTTCTTTACTTAAACCCTTTGGCTACTAATCTAGCCTTAAAAGTTTGCAAAGAACCATCACTATTGTACTTTCTTCTAAATACCCATTTGCTACTAATTGGTTTAGATCCTGGAGGAAGATCAACCAAGACCCATGTTTGATTTGACATGATCGAATCCATTTCATCATTTACCGCCTCTCTCCAAAAGGAAACGTCTCTAGAAGACATAGCTCCGCTAAATGTCTTTACATCCTTTTCAATATTTAACGACAATGGTACTTTGTTAAGTACATTCTTTCTACCCCTTTCAACCAAGAAGAGTAGTGCTTGTGATTAAATAAAATTCGGAGCTAAACTCTTTTCTTTCTTTTCACGTTGACTCCTCCTTGGTTCGAAAGATGTCATAGACTCTTTCCTTTTATTGTTATTAGTGGAGGTATCAGGAGTATTATCACTTGGTTGATCAATAATTGATTCTAATTCAATATTGGAATCATGTTGAAATTTATTTTCAATAAATTCAACATCTCTAGATTCCACAATCACATTAGAATCTAAATTTAACAACCTATAAGCTTTGGAATTTTCAGCATAGCTTATGAAAACACTTTCTATACCTCTATCACCTAACTTTGATGATTTAGGATCATGTATTTGACAAAAGGCTAAACAACCCCAGGCCCTTAAATACATCAAGTTTGGTTTTCTTCCTTTCCAAATTTCATAAGGAGATACACGTGTTTTCAAATATGTAATTCTATTATGAATATGACATGCAGTGAGTAATGATTCCCCCCACAAATTATTTGGTAGTTTTGCATTAAGGATCATGGAATTTATCATATCTGCAAATATCCTATTCTTCCTTTCAGCCAAACCATTTTGTTGAGGAGTAAATGGAGCTAATCTTTGGTGAATAATTTCAAATTCTTCACAATAATTATTAAATTCAATTGAGAAATATTCACCACTTCTATCACTTTGAACCATTTTGATTTTCTTATCTTTTTTGTTCTCAACTTCAACTTTGAAAATTTTAAATTTATCAAAAGCTTCATCTTTTGTTCTAAGTAAATACACATAAGTGTATCTAGAACAATCATCAATAAAAGTGATAAAGTACCTTTTACCTCCTCTTGTTAAAATGCCATTATACTCACAAATATCAGTATGTATTAAATCCAATATTTGAGTATTTCATTCGGCTTTAGGAAAAGGTTTCTTAGTTAATTTGGCTTGGATGTAGATTTCACACTTATGACCTTTAACATCATTGCAATTAATCAACCCATGCTTAGACATGTATTTCAAAGATCTAAAATTCAAATGTGCTAATCTAGCATGCCAAACATCACAAGACTCAACAATATAAGCTAAGTTGATATTATTATCATTGATGCTGAGTTTGTACATTCCATCACAAGAATACCCTTTCCCAACAAACATCCCATTCTTTGAAACAATACAAGTATTACCCTCAAGCACAATCTTAAGCCCATGCTTACACATAGAACTAGCAGAAACAAGATTCTTCCTAACGGAAGGTACATGAAAGACATTATACAATGTAACTTTCTTTCCAGAAGTGAAGTTGATCTCAACTACTCCTTTCCCTGCTACCATGGTTGCATTATTGTTCCCCATGAGAACCATTTGTCCTTCCGTTTCTTTTTTGTATGATAAGAAAATTTTCTTATCATTACAAACATGAATTATTGCATCCGAATTGAGCCACCAATCATAGGACTTAGTTTAAGCCATATTGGTTTCGGTAATCATGCCAAGTTGCATTTCAGAAACCATATCATAAATCTCTTCAGATTTGTCTTCAATAACATTAACTTTATAGGAATTCACTTCTTCCTTTTTCTTCTTGAATCTGCAATCACTTTGGCGATGGCCTTTCTTGCAACAAAAGAAACAATTTTCAGAAAACTTTTGTGTGCTGGACTTCTTGAATTTCTTGTCATTCTTGACTTTAAAATTCTTTGAAAATTTACTAGCTTCAACAACATTAACCTTAGTAGAATCATGCTCATCCTTAGATTTGTGAGACCTTGTCTCTTCTTCGATTACCAAGTGTTTTTGTAATTCTTCTAAAGTTATGTTCTCTTTACTATGAAGGAGTTTCTTTCTATAATCATTTTAACTTTGAGGAATTTAGCAATAATAGCCCCAACTTGAAATGATTCAGAAATTTTAACTTTTAACTCTCGAAGCTTAGCAACTATAATTTAACTCATGTATTTGATCAAGAATGGATTTTGTGTCTACCATAATAAATTCAAAATATTTAGAGAAAAGAAATTTATCAGTACCTTCCTTCTCCGTTTTATATTTGTACTCAAGAGCATTCCAAATTTCCACTGGAGAAGCCATAGAATTTTAGAGATCATAGAGCCTGTCAGAAAGTGTATTGAGTATGTGACCCCGACACATCAACTCATCATCTTCACGCCTTTTTCTTGTAGCCTTAACAATTTATGTATCATCTTCTTTTGGTTCTGAAAACGGTTCCAATTTTAGATCAAGAACATATGCCACTTTAAGAACAGTAAGGAGAAATAACAATTTCCCTTTCCAACGAGTGAAATTAGTGCCATCAAAACGATCGAGATGGACACTAGGATTAAGAAATGAAGTTAAATTCTTCTCAACCTCCATTTGTAACAAATAAAACCTTAAAGATTGTTGGTTGATTTTCGGATATGGAGGCAAAAAACAAAGAAATTTCTTAGGATTTGAGACGAGTTTGCACACTTTCCTTTAAGGTTTTATTTGTCCTCACCAAAGTTGGTTTGCTATGTAGTTTTAATGGAAAATTACCCCCAAGATATAACAAATCTTGAATACAATCTCTAACAAATAAGATTGTATTCCAGAACTCAAGGAAATCTGTAATCAATATGGTATATTTGATCTAATGTATGTATCTATTTTAATGAAGAACATGTTTATATGAAAGATTACAACCATTAGAAATGATACTTCTTCAAAGACACCCTTTTGGTTTGAAATTTGCATCCATTCACAATTGAATTTTCAAGCCTGCTAACCGTTTTTCTAGTTGATGTGAAAACACGCTCTCTGGAAGAAAACGGTTAGCCTGTTTCTCAATAACGACGAGCCGTTTTATTCCAGAATGTCAAACAAGTTGCTCTCTGGAAATAAACTGTTAGCCGTTTTCTCCAAACGGTTAGCCGTTTTCTCCAAACGGTTAGCCGTTTTCTGTAGAACATAAAACATGCTCTCTGGAATTAAACGATTAGCCGTTTTCGCCAGAAACGGCAAGCCGTTTTCTTCCAGAATGTCAAACCAAAATTGAAAATTGTTACAATCTCTCTTACATAATGTAGCTAATAAGAACTGGATTAATTTCATCCATGCTCGCATGATAATTCTCCTATTGCTGCCGGCAAATTCCTAGAATTTTGCATACATATTCAACAGTTAAAACTCATTTTTTCTCTGTTCATTGATTCAATTGATAAGATCTTTTGGATTTGTTCGAATATTGCATGCATGATGTAAGACATCGTGTAGCTAGTGCTGGCTTTGGTATGGTTGTATATTTTTTTTGGGCTAGAGATACGTTCGATTTGTCAGTATAATATATTGTTTTGAAAACCGCAATGAAAGATTAAAAAAGGGCCTTCCCATTAAAAAAGATTCAACAGTTACCAAATTCTGCTATTTCGAACTTCTAAATTTCATTTGGAGTATTTTTATAACATTGTTCAAAACTTAGCGAGTACTGTAATAAACTTATCATAAAGGTTAAAAATATAGTAGGGAAAACATTACTATCGTCATCACTCATTTTAATTTTCTTCAATTGGAAAAAGTATGTGTAAGAATTTTTTATACTACGTGGCATTACGTAATTCAATTAGATAGGATTCGTAGATGTGAAGAGTTTGGTTAGATTCTTTCTTGTAATGATGATTATGATAGATCGGCACATAATACTTGACGGTAGAAAATTTTGCAGCACGTAACCACTTCATTAAGAATTAGTCGTTGTTATTTAACCAAGACTCTAATCCCACTCAATGACTTATGTGGTTGATTTACTTTCAAAAATTTTAAAATATAACAAATAATGCACTTGAACTACGCTTGCACTATAATAAGGTGGCGTTTGTTTTTTAACTTAATGACTTAAAGTGACTTAACTTAATTAATTAAGTTAATTAGAGGTGTTTGTTTTTATAACTTAATGAGACTTTTTAGATAATTTTGACTTAATAAAATAAGCTAATTTTTTTGGCTTTTTACTTAATAGAGAAATCTGAATTAAGTCAATTACTTGCTAATGTCAAAAATATCCATGTTTTATAATTTATTTTTCATGTCTATCCCAAAACTCACCCATAGATATTTACCCCACATAAAAATATCCCTGTTTTTTCTTTCTTATATTATATACGATAAAATTTGAAATTTATGGTATTTTATATATTAAAATTCCAAAATAATTATGTATTCACTTTAATATAGTTTTACTTATAAATGTTAAAATATTGTGGTATTTAATATATTAGTTATTTGACATTCAAATTTAATAAGGATACAAATGTAAAAGTACATATTTTCAGCTTTTTAAGTTGAAAAAAACAAACAACTTAATACTTATTTTTCGAGATTCAGACGAAAAAACAAACATATTATTCAGATTCAGACATTCAGACCTATTCAGAATTCAGACTAATTCAGGTCTATTCAGATTTCAGACAAAAAAACAAACGCCACCTAAGTTTAGATTCCTGTTTGATAAAAGATAAAATAAAATAAAATAAAATTCAATTAATATCCAACACATTATAAAAAACGATTAGTGACATATCAGTTACAACGGCACACACTATGTAACTACAAAAAGTGAGTAGTTCTGAAAATCTCAATTTTTAGGGCCCAGCCTTAGAAATATTTGCGCACCTGCTTAAAACATAATAAAAAACAGTAAAGAATCAAAACGAACATTCACTATTCTGGAAGTTGGAGTTTGTCAATGAAATTTTTAGATAATATAATAATATCCAAATAGATTGTCATGACTCAGTATTTCAAAAACAATGTGTTGACGTAAGCAAATGAAGAAGAAAATGTACTGAGATGACAAGTTTCCTCAGTTTTTACAGAGTCACAGATGAACAATTGAAGACTGGGCAAGCCTTCATCGATCTGCTCCGAGCAGGGAAAACAAGACCGGTTCAATAAATCCCCATCTATAAATAGGGTTGCTAACCTTGCAACATTTCTCACCCCACACTAAACCAATAATAATAAGTTCAGAGATTAGACAGAGTGAGATCCCAAAGCTAGCTAGCTAGTTAAACACAATGAGAAGTGTTCAATTTCTTACTGGTTTTGCTCTCTTGATTTTGGCTTCTTCATTGGCCTCTGCCTTTGACCCTAGTCCTCTTCAGGATATCTGTGTAGCCATTGATGAGCCCAAGAACGCAGGTATATTTTTTACACTTTAATCTTCTGTCCTAAAAAATCTTTTAAACTTGTTTATGTATACGTGTACGTTGGTCTGAAATTCACCTTACTAATTAATATTCTGAATTCTTGGACGCAGTCTTTGTCAACGGGAAGTTCTGCAAGGACCCCAAGCTTGCCAGGCCAGGAGATTTCTTCTTATCAGGGCTAGACAAGCCTGGAAACACAGCAAACCGACTTGGTTTCAGTGTAAAAAATGCAAATGTTGAGCAAATTCCGGGACTCAACACTCTCGGAATATCAGCAGTCCGTATAGACTATGCACCCTATGGCCAAAACCCTCCTCACACTCACCCTCGTGCCACTGAAATCCTGACGGTCTTGGAAGGAACACTTTATGTCGGTTTTGTGACATCTAACCAGCTAAACAACACACTCATTGCAAAAGTTCTGAAAAAGGGAGATGTTTTCGTGTTTCCAATTGGTTTGATTCACTTCCAGTTCAACATTGGAAAAACAAATGCAGTTGCCATCGCTGCTCTAAGCAGCCAGAATCCTGGTGTCATTACCATTGCAAACTCGGTCTTTGGAGCCAATCCTCCAATCAATCCTGATTTTCTTGCCAAGGCATTCCAGTTGGACGTAGATGTGGTGAAAGATCTTGAGGCTAAGTTCTAAATGTGCAGCTTATTTGAATAATCATGCCATTTATATATGTTTCTCGTTCTAATTATTGTCATTATCAGTTAGTTTTGATGTAATAAAGAGATTCGTACATATGTACCTCTCTCAAGTCAGCTTTGTTTGATTTCCTAATGAACCCTTAATTAAATAATGTATTTTTCGTTCAATGTGATCAATGAGCTCTTATCTGATCTCGGATTATTATAATAATTTTTTTTGTGATGGGGGGCCACAGATAATTGTTCGTACCTGTGCCGACCTAGAGGGCCCTTATCGGGGGAGATTTTCAAATTATATATGGACTAATCTGAAGGATTCTCAAAAGGTCTCACAAAAGACGTATTTATATAAAGTTCTGGGTTATGCTAAAAGACAAGATATTCAATAAGTATGCCAAATCTCCGCTGGCTAACCAGTTACACGTACCTGAGAATCGTTCATAATGATTTTGAGATTACTGCACAAACCATCCAGAACTGCAATTGCTTTCAGATTGAAGCTAATAAACAACTCCTTCATTCTATCAAGCTTTCCGCACGTTAATAGTGCATTCAACAACGTGTTGAGAGATTTGACCGTCCTTTGAACATTAAAACTCGGCATTTCATCAAACACTTGGAGTGCGTGTTCGAGTAATCGCGCACGTCCATAAAAGCTAATAACATTGCAGAAAATTATTTCCTCGGGAATAACACGGGTGTCGTGTTTGAGCTGGTGAAGGATTTGCTGCATTTCGTCAAACATCTTGGCTCGGCCAAGCTTAGTGATGATAAGGTCATAGTGAAGGAGATTGTAGCGAAAGGGTTTTAATGGAGGGGCTTCAGTGTCATTGGCATTAGGATTAGGGTTTTTGAAGAGTTGCAGAGCGAGTTTCGGGTGTTTTTGGAGGTGAAGAAGAGAGGCGAGCCTGAAGGGAGATGTGGGTTTTGCTTTATTCATGTAGTTTTTTTAGATGGGGTACTGAAACTTGGAAACGCAGTTAATAAACATTAAAGATTGCCTTATTCAGGTAGTTTTGTCTAGTCATATTTTTTAAATTTTTATTAGTCGATCACAAAGTTTGAGAGACTCTTTTATCTCACAAATATCACATTTTCCTTATGAACAGAAAAAATTTGTACACACATAATCTTGATTTTCTGAAATATAAGCATGAAATCATTTTCTTAAATATTGACGGTGTAATCAAGACTATTATGTGATTTATTCATTCATATATAAAATGGCAAGAATTAAAATCATTAAGGTATATACATGTGGTCATTATGTCATACTTGTATGAAAATAATATTTTACAACACCCAAAGTGCTTGTCTGCCCAATACTTTATGTCCTCTTTTGAGCATTTTCATATATATAAATATAAGTAAAGTATTAAAGAGAAGAAGCAGTTAAGTGATTAAAACTCGATTGAAACGTTCAACCTATCATGCAATCAAATAAATCATCGGGTCATTGCTAATTTTTATTTTTATTCAATAATCTTAGAGATTCCAATGTTTTAGTTTCAACTTCATTCCTGATTCTATGTGTCATTTATTTATTAAATGATGGATTTCACAACTTGTACATTTCTTTAATTACTATCTAATGGATGAATGCTACATCAACTAAGACTTAAATTGAAACTCAAATGTTAGGATGCCTAACTCAAATATTAATGCTACTTGTGCACTTGGTTAAAAACAAAAGATTGTTACTTGTACACAACGGCCACGTAAATAAATTGAGAAACATCCCCAGTTTTATCAGAGGAAATTTATATATTGACCTTAATTAAATACTAAATAATATTAGACTTTATGATGGTCTCAGTCACTAAAGTCTTTGCAAATTGAATTCATCAATGAAAATGGATGCTTTACAGGCGACTCAATCCCAAGAAAATCATGAAGGAAGTTATGATTCGAGATGAAGATGATGATGATTATTTTTCTTTTTCTCTTAGTAAATGGATGCACAGTTAGGATAATAATTTTGTTTTCAAAAAATTTGTACACACATAATCTTGATTTTCTTAAATATAAGAGCGCAATCATTTTCTTAAATATTGACAGTGTAATCAAGACTATTATGTGATTCATTCATTCATATATAAAATGGCAAGAATTAATGTTGCGTTTACTTCATGCAATGAGACTGGGGTAGAATGAAAATGGGTTGGGAATGTGAATGGGTTGAAATGGGAATGAGATTCCAATGTTTATTTGGCAAAAATAAATGGGAATGAGAATGTGCTGGAATGTCGTTGATGTGTTAACTTGGCAAAATAAATGGGAATGAGGAATGAAAATGAGAATCAATTTACCAAAATACCCATAGTATTAAATAATGTAATTTTCATTAACTAGATACATGTATAAATATTAATTATAAAAATGATATTAATTAAAAAAATTAAATTAATAATAATAATAAATGTTAATAATGATAATATTAATAAAAATAATAATAACAATAATTAATAATAACTAAAATAATAAAATTTAATAATAATAATAATAATGACATTTAAAATAATAAAATTAATTGTGATTTGAACGAGGGAAATTCGAGAAATATGAAAAAATTAAAGGGATATAAAAGTCAGATCAGGGAATGGGAATCCCCATTCCCAACCCTCCATGGAATGAGATTCCCATCCCTTATTCCCAAATTGTGTGGGACTTACACATTTTATTTCCATTCGCAAATTACATTCTATCAAGTAAATATAGGTTTCATTCTCATTCCTTCATTCTCATTCTCTAAACCATCAGGTAAACACACCATAAAATCATTAAGTATATACATATGACAAGAATCAAGATCATTGTGTCATACATGTATGAAAATAATATTTTGCAATACCCAAAGTGCTTGTCTGCCCAATATTTTATGTACTCTTTTAAGCATTTTCATATATATAAATATAAGTATTAAAGAGGACAAGCAGTTAAGTGATTAAAACTCAATTGAAACATTCAACCTATCATGCAATCAAATAAATCATTAGGTCATTGCTAATTTTAATTTTTATTCAATAATCTTAGAGATTCCAACGTTTCAGTTTCAACTTAATTCCTAATTTCATGTGTTATTTATTTATTAGATAATGAATTTCATAACTAATAAATTTCTTTAACTATTATCTAATGGATGAATGCTACATCAATTAAGACTTAAATTGAGACGTAAATGTTAGAATGCCTAACTCAAAGATTAATGCTACTTGTGCACTTGGTTAAAAACAAAAGATTGTTACTTGTACACGACGGCCACATAAATAAATTGAGAAACCTTCCCAGTTTCATCAGAGGAAATTTACATATTGACCTTAATTAAATACTGAACAATATTACACTTTAATTATGATGGTCTCAGTCACTAAAGTCTCTGCAAGTTGAATTCATCAATGAAAATGGTTGTTTTACAGGCGGCTCAATCCCAAGAAAATCGTGAAGGAAGTTATGATTCGAGATGATGATTATTATTTTTCTTTTACCCTTGGTAAATGGATGAGATTCAAATTGAGAAACGTGAAGGTCGGTTGCTAGAACTTCAAACAAAAAAAAAATTATTGTTAATAGGTGCATCAGCTGAGAATAGTTACAAAACTTTTAAATTAGCTTTTAAATATGAGTTAACTCTATAACAGACATAAAACAATGAAGAGAAAATCGGAAACACAAACCAATAGAGTAATGACATGAGTATATATTATGATCAATTAATTTGTCTTTTAATTATTTTTCAAAAACATTAATAAGTAATTAAGTTTTGCTTGACCAAGTGGTTTTAAAGAGTTTGAGTTCATTAATTTGACTTGGTCCACTTACCTACCTTTCTGGAGGGCCAAAAAAAAAAAAAAAAGGCGAGGTTTGTACTTTAGTTAATTATTTTTTTTTTCCACGTTGATGCGTGTATCCTTGTGGAGGTAATAATTAATAACAAGTCATAACTAGTCATGATCCAATTGGAAGGGAAAACTAATTTCCAAGAATATGCAATGATCAAATCAAATAGACCAAAATCTCTAGACGACCTGGTATTATATTTTTTAATAAAATCGTTAACTGAAACTTGATGATCAAGTCAAATATTATCAAAACGGGTTGACTGACATAGGTCCATTCTTCACTTAACTGATTATCTTTGAAGACTTAATTTGCTATACAAAGGATTTGTTGCAATTGTACATGTATCAACTTGTTTTCTTGCCTTATTGTTTTCTATTAATTTTTGTGAAGGCTAACAGAGCAGATCATAACAGCAACGGCAGTGGGAAGTCTCTTAGCAGGGGCTATTCTAGGTGTTGCGTTTCAAGAGATGACGGTGGCGATTAAAGAATCAAAGTCAAGGTGCAGCAACTTCAGAGACGCCCTAAATAGCCTCGAAAACACCATCAACCTGTTAAGTCCTTTGATCAAAGAAATGGATAGGTTAAATTGAGAGCTGGAGGACTCTAATAAAAGAGAAGAGATCAGTCGTTTGTTTCTTCAACAGCTGAAGAAAGGGGAAGCTCTGGTTTCAAAGTGCTCAAGCATCCGTCGCTGGAACTTGTACAAGAAGAGGAAATACGAAAAAAGGCTTCGGAATATGGATTCTTCTCTTCGTGACCTTTCCGCAGTGCTCCAGGTTGGACAAGCGCTTGATACCCAGCGCCTTCAACGTATAATACAAGATATGTACCACTAATTAATTAAGGGCGCCGGGCACGATTACTTTTGTTATGCCCAGCCGATGGGTTGCCGCAGCCTAGCTGTTGGGGCCTGTGAGTGCTGATATTTAAAATAAAAAAAATTAACAAATAAAATTATGATACTGTGGGTGTTAGAGAAAAAATAATTAATTAATAGTATAACTCTGCAAGGTATGATAGTTCATTATTTTGTTGGAAATAATGCGTATCGAATTATTATGTTATAATATGGAAAAAAAAGTTTTTTATATTAAAAAATTATCAATATAGATTTTTTAAATTTATTTTTAAAAAATTTAAACATACGCATACTGCATGGGACTTATGACATGCAACCTACCCCAGTCAACTCATTTGATAATACATAACTTGATCGCTTGATCTGCAAGTTATATTGTCCTCTCAAATTATTAAAAAAAAAAAAATTGATCTGCAAGTTTCAATTAACTATTAGTAATAACATCCATTCGTCTAGAACTCGGCATATTGATTTCATCATTGCATGTTCTTAGAAATTTCATCATGACTAGTTAGTAGTTAACTAACCACCTTCAAGGAAAGAGTAGTATGTACAAAAGAACAAAAAGGAGGACAAAAACGATAAAAGATAAAATAAATAAATAAATAAAAAGACAACTCGTTACTTTAAACTAGTTGATTGTTCGTACACATGTCATTATTCAATTGGATCATGTCCTCCATTTTTTCTCCATTTTTGTACATCAATTATGGGCTAAGGCTTCAAGCTAAATATTTTATTGATAAAAATCAAGACTATCATGTAATTTATAAATGGTGAGATTTTTAAGGAGTTCTAGTCGAATAATTTGGGCTTTGCCCGTACTCCTACATTCCCCCCCCCCCCCCCCCCCCCCAAAACAAAAAAAAATGATGAACTTTTAGTTAATTTTTTTTCCTCACGTCGATGCGTTATGCGTAGATACTTGTGGAGGTAATAACTAGTCATGTTCCAATTGGGAGGGAAGATTAATTCCAGAATATGCAATGATCAAGTCAATAGATCGAGCTCTAGACGACCATATATATATATATATATATATATGTACGAATGAAATAAGATGATCATTATAGTTACAAAATTTTATACAAATTATTTTTGTATAAACTAATGTGACATTATATAATTGAGAGTGATGATACCTCATTTTCAAAATATAATTATAAAAGATAGTCAGAGAACCTTAGAAAAAAAATTAATAGAAGGATTTAATTGATTAACTATACAAAACTTTTATTAATTTGTATTTTTTAGGAATATTGTCAACTTATTGTAATTGTTTTCTAGAAATGGGGTGGATTTACAAAAATAGTGGGTGGAAATATCCCCATCCTATAATTGATTGAACCACATAAATAAGAGTAAAAATAAATCACTTGAAATTTTATTAATACCCCTTATTTTTTTCTAATTTTCATATAATAATATATTTTTTATTTTATTTTCATGTATGTCCCAAATCGAATCCTTTTTTTTAATCCATTGGAGTGAGAATATATTGAATAGATTTTGGGGGCTAAAATGTTATAATTGCTTTAACTTATTAAAAAAAAGGTTATTGTTTAGTCTAATTGAAAGACAAATATGTCAATGCATTATAGAATTTGGATCCTCTCCTTTTTTTTTTTTTTTACTTCTCTCTCCTTGCTTCTCCTTGCCTTCATAATCTAGTAAAAAAAGCTAGCTTGATTGTAAATAAAGTGAAAAAGACAAACACAAAACTCGATCTTAACCACTCACTAAATAAGGACAGGCAATGACAGAAAAAAAGAGAAGGAGAGGATCTTTCTCCTGTATTAAAACATCGATCGTCACTGGTATTATAAAGTTAAAATGGCATATAGTATAATTAATTTAACAACATTTTCATAATTTTATGATTTATTTTCTTTACAGCCATATGTTCTCTTTTTCTATTTATTATATCAAATTATTTAAATATGTCACATTCTCTATTACTAAAATAAACAAGAATCGCATAAATAATTTTTCATTGCACAATTTTAATAATTTATATTATTATAAGCTTATTGTTGCATTAATGTTGTTGTTATTTTATTAAGTATATGTACTTCGCTAAGAGCTTTAATGCTGTGTTACTCGATATATGTGTTTATTTTTTACTCCTCTACATATACCGGCACTCACATAAATACTTAAAATAAATATATAAATTAATCCAGACTAATTAAAAGTCCTGAGTCCTGTTTAGTTAATTTGCTGTCTTTGAAGCCTTAATTTGCTATATAAAGGAGTAGTTGCAGCTGTGCATGACCAACTTGATTTCTTGCATTATTGTTTTGTATTAATTTTTGTGAAAGCTAGCAAAGCAGATCATATATCTATATATATATATAGCTAACGGCGGGCAATGGAAGAACCGGTAACGATGACGGCAATGGCAGCGGGAAGTCTGTTAGCAGGGGCCATTCTAGGTGTTGCGTTTCAAGAGATAACGGTGGCGATTAAAGAATCAAAGTCAAGGTGCAGCAACTTCAGAGACGCCCTAAATAGCCTTGAAAACACCATCAGCTTGATAAGTCCTTTGATCAAAGAAATGGATAGGTTAAATCAAGAGCTGGGGGACTCTAATAAAAGAGAAGTGATCATTCGTTTGTTTCTTCAACAACTGAAGAAAGGGGAAGCCCTGGTTTCAAAGTGCTCAAGCATCCGTCGCTGGAACTTGTGCAAGAAGAGGAAATACGAAAAAAGGCTTCGGAATATGGATTCTTCTCTTCGTGAGCTTTCCGGAGTGCTTCAGGTCGGACAAGCGCTTGATACCCAACGCCTTCAACGTATACTACAAGATATGTACCATTAAATAAGGGCGCCAGGCGCATTTGCTTTAGTTGTGCCGAGCAAATGCGCTGCCACAGCCCAGCTATTGGGGTGTGTGAGCACTGAAACTATAATAACACCATACGGTGTTAGAAGAAAAAGACAAAATAATCAGTTAATACTCTAATACCACACTGTATTATAGCTTATTTTGTTATCGTTTTATGAGCTTTTCGTCTTTAGTAGGTGGTTTTTCAATTTATTTTATAACATTTCATCTATGTTTCCATAATTATGCAAACTAAACACTTATGAACTTTTCCTTGATAGTTATAGTTTTTATTTCATATCAGTTATAGCCTAAAAATCATATCATGCATGTCGTACCAAACAAAGCCTAAATTAATTTTTACACATGCATGCGCTTCATTGGTAGGATTCTTTAAAGATTATATCTGCTATTGACTATTCACACTTCAGTTATTAGCTTCTTTTAGTTTGTGTTAAAAATCTGCAATTTTTTTTCGGTTATTAGTTAATAAAGCATCTCAAACTTTAAATTGGTAATGATACCAGGTCGTGAAGAGCTAGGTTTAATGATTTGATCATTGCATAATCTTGGAAATTAAGTTAAACTTGCGGGCCAATTTGCATCATGACTAGTTAACGACGGGGTTGAAACCTTGAAAGTAACGCTAAGTTTTATAATTTATCTACGTCGCGTACAAGTAGCACTAATCTTTAATTAAAAAAAAAAAAAAAACCGAAGGTGAAGATCAAACTTTAAATTGGTAATGATACCAGGTCGTGAAGAGCTAGGTTTAATGATTTGATCATTGCATAATCTTGGAAATTAAGTTAAACTTGCGGGCCAATTTGCATCATGACTAGTTAACGACGGGGTTGAAACCTTGAAAGTAACGCTAAGTTTTATAATTTATCTACGTCGCGTACAAGTAGCACTAATCTTTAATTAAAAAAAAAAAAAAAAACTAAGGTGAAGATCAGTACTTACATGTTCACCTGGTACATAATTGTTTTGGCATCTTTTCAAACCTCTTCTTGTTCTTTAACTTGTTTGACAAGAAGATTCGAAATATTTAACTCAATTCCCTTCCTAACTCCATTTTTATCCCATTTATGTGTGCTTGACCAGTTAATAATGAACACCAAATTAATATAATTAAAGGGTACCAGGCTTTTTTAGTCCAATAATGAAAGAATTGGGGGAGGTGCTTTCAGCAATTTTTTTGAGAACACCCATTCAAATCTTCATTGACTGAATTTTAATCCTCATACTTAGGTGGCGTTTGTTTTTTTGTCTGAAATCTGAATAGACCTGAATTAGTCTGAATTCTGAATAGGTCTGAATGTCTGAATCTGAATAATATGTTTGTTTTTTCGTCTGAATCTCGGAAAATAAGTATTAAGTTGTTTGTTTTTTTCAACTTAAAAAGCTGAAAATATGTACTTTTACATTTGTATCCTTATTAAATTTGAATGTCAAATAAATAATATATTAAATACCATAATATTTTAACATTTATAAGTAAAACTATATTCAAGTGAATACATAATTATTTTAGAATTTTAATATGTAAAATGCCATAAATTTCAAATTTTATCGTATATAATATAAGAAAGAAAAAATAGGGATATTTTTATGTGAGGTAAATATCTATGGGTGAGTTTTGGGATAGACATGAAAAATAAATTATAAAACAGGGATATTTTTGACATTAGCAAGCAATTGACTTAATTCATATTTCTCCATTAAGTAAAAAGCCAAAAAAATTAGCTTATTTTATTAAGTCAAAATTATCTAAAAAGTCTCATTAAGTTATAAAAACAAACACTTCTAATTAACTTAATTAATTAAGTTAAGTCACTTTAAGTCATTAAGTTAAAAAACAAACACCACCTTAATATGGGTGAGATAGATACATCTCACTTAATATCGGTGAGATAGATACATCTCCTCAAAAATTGGTAGAAGGATAGATAGATCTCCTTGAGTGCGCGGATAGAGCCGTAGAGTTATCACCTTTAGTGGGCGTAGATTTCTAAACTATTCCTAGTAGACTCTAGCTATTCAGTATACACATTGTGTTGAGATAGTGCACTCAGTTCTTTAAACATCTTTTAAAACTCAAACTATGTTTTAACAGTATTAGATTCCGTTTTTTTATGATTCCTATATATTATGACCTCCGATTGAAAATCTAAAGCTACCATTGGAATCAGGATGAAAAATCGAGTCAGAAGGTGCCGGACCCGACGTCACCGGAGACAAAAAAGGCGGTGCATGGTACTGTATCGATATTAGCAAGCACTGTATTGCGTTGAATGCATGCACCTGATTGTGCATGTGATATAATGTATTAAGATTAATATTTTCAATGTATTTTGCTATCCGGGAATCTGATTTGGGCGCCGTTTGCGCTGTTTGATCCGAAATTTAATTTTCTATTTATTTTTAAATTAGAATCAAAATTTTTTAATTTTTAATTATGAAATAAAATTCGGATCAAATATATATTATTTATTGGATGAGCATTATACATTCATAAATATTTTGCTCTAGTGAGAGCTCAAAAATATTTATTTCATGGAAAGTGGCTGAAATTTGATTATATCTCATGTTTTAGGTGTTTGTTAACAATCACCAATATGAATTTTATGTTATTTGTCGTAGATGCCTCCCGTTAGAAAATTGTGGACTGAGGAAGAGGGATTAATGACAATTAGAGCTTGGGTTTCACCTATGGATCTAATTGAAATTAATGATGACTTATCTCATGAAGAACTTGTGAAGAAAATGAAAAATTATAAGATGGATCCTGATCGTACTGTGTGTATGAATATAGAAGATATATATGACGTCTTTATGCACTTAATGTGTGGAAAAGCGAATACTAAGTATACAGACTGGGATAATTATCAACGAATCCTCATCAATTTCTTACTTGATGAAGATAATACGCTTGTCTTTAAGGCTCCCATGTTAGAGGAGATCAAGGATCCCTCGTACGCATATTATATGCTGAGGTGTGAAATTGAGCTAATGGAGGAGCGCCGTCTTGCTTAAAAAATGAGGTGAACTTCAGTATTTAGTACTCACATGAGCCTTCAAAATGGAAGACAAGCTAGTCGCCTTGGTAGAGGGTAAAAATTATGGTATGAGAAAATGATAAACTGAATCATCGAGAAAGAATAATTATTTTTATATGGACATTTACATGATTATAAGTTGGATGAAAGAATCTCGAGAAACAAAGAATATTTTAAGAACATGTAGAAGAGTCGAGATATTAGTTTAACCATGTTTGGTTATTTCTTTCATTTGTTATGTTTTATACTTTTAGATGTTGTTTTTCTCTTAATTGGTTGAACAATATGTTGCTATGCTTTTAATTGAATTTCTACATTAGTTGTTGCTCTACTTTATATATGTTTTTACGATATCTCATGAATTATTCTATTGAGTGGGAGTTTTGATCAAAATTGAATTTGACGAATTCATGATTAGAACTAATCATTTTGCGCATTAAAATCGAATTAATGATGAATATAATAAAGGGAATCAGATGATGATTGGAAGCTTCCACGACCTTTTGATTTCATTCTCGATATTAATTTATCATTTTTTTAGTTTACGTTTGCGGCAAAATTAATAGTTTGTGTGTAATTATTAGATGTCTTTATTGATTGTATTTTGAATTGTCGTTGTGTTAAAAGAAAACTAAGATGACATCTGCATCTAAAAACATTGTGGCTGAGTGAATAAGGGTGAGAAGCTGAATGATGACAATTATGATATTTGGCATCGTAATATTCCATACATCCTTAAAGAGCAAAAGACTCTAGAAGCTCTCAACAACACCTTAGTTGAGCCTGAGCATGGCAATACTGCTCAACATAGGAGGGATCTTGAGGCTTACCAAGCCTAGAAAAAGAAGAATAGCAATGCTCGCATAACGATGGTGAGCGGCATGCAAGATGACCTTATGTGTGAGTTTGGGAAGTATGAGACTGCTCAAGAGATGTGGCTCGCTTTGAAAGATAAGTTTGGTGGAACTTCGACCACTAAGTTGAGAAGGCTTAGGATCAAGTTTGACTCTTATCGGAAGCGCCAGAATCATACTATGAGGCAGCATCTGAGGGAGATGTCAAACATGATTTCGTGAACTTAAGGTTGTTGGACATATTCTGACTGATGATCAATAAGTCCAGGCAGTAATAAGATGTCTACTTGATTCTTGGAAACACATGAAGGTGAATATGACTCACAATGAAAGTATCAGAGCTTTTAATGATATAGAACATCACCTAGAGCTAGAAGCAAAGCGCCTTGAGGCAGTTAAGCTTTCTGATCGTGTTTATATGGCCGAGTCAAGTTCGCGCAAAGCTTTGGACTTCAAGTGCAAAAGAGGTCATAAGTATAACTAGAAGGGTGAGAGATCTGATCCTAATTAGAAGAAGCCAGATTTTAAGAAGCGCCCAAGGAGTAGGCATGCTGGCAAGAAAAAGAATAAATCCAAGATGAAATGCTATGATTGTAGCAAGCTGGGTCACTTTGCTCGTGAGTGCACTAAGCCAAAAAATGTGAGACCCAACTCCACTCTATTAAATTATATATTAGTTACGTGTTCTGTACTCCCAATTGATTCTCATTCTTTGTGAATTGTAGACTCATAAGGAACAGACCATATAGCTTATGATCGTAATGCATTTGTGGAGTATCGTCGAATTAGCCAAGGGACTAGATGGATATATGTGGAAAACAACTCCAGAGTTGAAGTAAAAGGAATAGGCACTTGCAAATTGACTTTGCGTAGTGGTCGTATTCTTTTGATACACGATGTCTTTTATGCACCAAAAATTCAACAAAACTTGATTTCCGTTCCTATTCTTCTTGGATTAGGATATAATTTAAACTTTCATGGTGTTTGTTTGGAGATTTTTCTAAATTCAGTCTTTATTAGAAATGTTATTTTGATTTATGCTTAGACCCTAAGAAACAAGGCCAATTGGATTGGTCAAGACATTACAAGATAATTGGAGGCATGGCTTGAGGAATTCTTTATCTTCATGAAGACTCCCAGCTCAGAATTATATATCGTGATCTCAAAGCTAGTAATATACTCTTAGATGCACAAATAAACCCAAAAATTTCAGATTTTGGTCTGGCAAGGATATTCGGAGTTGATCAAACTCAAGGAAACACAAGCAGAATAGTCAGGACATAGTAAGTATTAACTAATATTACCCTTTCTACATATATACCCTCTGTTTATTTAGTTCACAACTTATTTGTTACCTCATTTAGTTCAAAATATTCATAATTTTCTTTAATTATATTGACTTAGTTGCTGGTTTGTAGTGGTTACATGTCCCCAGAATACGCTATGCATAGGCAATTCTCTGTGAAATCAGATGTGTATAGTTTTGGTGTCATAGCTCTGGAGACTATACTGGCAAGAAAACAGCAGCTTTTATCAAACAGATGGTGCTCGAGATCTTTTAAGCTACGTAAGCATAAATAAAATTATATATTTTGACATTTCTAAGTGCTTATATGAATCATATCAAACACGACTAAACAAGTAATAGAGTGGCACTAAAAAGGGTAAAGAATGACAAAACCCTTTTTATTATGACTTGATATACGATTTGCAGGCTTGGAAGCATTAGAGGGATGGAACACCCTTGCAGTTGTTGGATTCAAATCTTACAGATTCATACTCAAGAGATGAAGTGATTAGATGCATCCATGTGGGCTTATTATGCGTCCAGGAAGATCCAGCTGACAGGCCTTCAATGGCAACAATAGTTCTCGTGCTAAACAGTTACTCTGTCACACTTCCAATGCCCCGATAGCCTGCATTGTTCATTAGTAGTCGAACAGAGAGGAGCTTTCCAGAAAGAGAATTTGAGTGCTCTGATAAATCTACGAGCAAGTCGATGCCATGGTCTGTTGATGAAGCATCAATTACTGAAGTATATCCTCGTTAACTAGTAATGACGTATACGTCTGTCGAAACAGGCATTTGTTAGTGAATGATGAAACTTGAAATAGAACTTATCCTTTGAGAATTACAAACTGTAAGATGTATGATTGATCAGTTTGAAACCACGATGCTTCTTCTTTATGTTATTGTATGATCTAATTCCAGCATCTGCAGGGCTAGTACGGTACGTAGAACGTATGATTTTTGTTTAAAAACAAAAAAAAAAAAGCTTAAAACAGATTTAAATTAAACGTCGGCGTATGGTTTGTGTTTCGGTGTGTTTGCTTTATCGAAATTTTGAGTTGAGGACCAAGATCATATGCTATACCGGTTCTCTTTTGCACTAATAATTTGGTGTTGGCTTGGTAGTACTAGTGCCCTCGGTTTCATCATTTAGTGCTAAACTTCGTCTCCCTTCCTTTCTCTAAAGCTCACGGTTCGGGAAATTATCTGGTGCTCTCCTCCAACTGGTTGGGTTAAGGCCAATTCTTACGGCCGGACGACTTTAATTAGAGCCGGGAAAATGGGTCATGGGTCCAGGGGCGGATCAGATATGACCGATGGAGGGAAAAAAATAAATTCTAAAAATTAAAGAGAAAATTACTTTGATTTTTAATTAGCCACAATTAAATCTATAATTTCATAAACCCATAAAAGTTAAAAATTTTAAAAGTCTACTCTTTAATTAAAAAAAAAAAAAAACCACTATAAACCCACAATAACTCATAGGTGATTTTTGTTATGAATTATTGTAGAATCCACCAAGTAAATGGAAGCACCACTTTGTGATTAATGGACTCACCACTTTAAAAGTGGATTCACCAATTTTGAGTTTTATAAACATATATTGTTACCCACTCCACTAAGGCACCAACTATGTATATATATATATATATATATATTATTTATTTAGTTAAAGGTAAGGGGGGTGGGCAAGCCCAAATACAATTTTTACCCCCCTTACCACCCCCAAGAATCGAATCCGGGTTTTGGTAGAGGCTACAACTGCACTGCAACCAACCCGACCATGCCCATGGGGGCAAGGCACCAACTATATATATAGTTGTAGTTTGAGCAAAATGTAGAACTCAAAACTGAGCTTATCTTTGTCCATTGATCTTCTTTGAAAAGCTCTACAATATTGTAGTAATATAAATAAAGCTTTGGTACAAATTTTCTTATCCAATTCTAAAGGATTTGCTTCTAAATTTACGACACACTATTTTTTCAAATTTATAACAATTTTACTATTATTTAATTTTGCACCAATCAATTAAAAAGGCCTTCATTAACTTATAAACCCATAAAATTTTAGTTTTCACACTTGTGGATATGCAATTTAGCCCCCAATAAATCTTTTTTTGGATTCATTAGTGACTGGCTCATGTTCATGTCGTGTTCAGCTGCATATCGTATCAAATTTTGGCTAATCCAACACGATCCATTTAATAATTAGGTAATCATGCCACCTAATAAGATACAATCCAATAACCCACTTAATACCTAGATATTTAACAAATTTTCGTGTGGATATGCACTTTCGTGGTTTTGTAGAATATTTTATAATGTTGTAAAACTTTTTTGCGAGATCACGCAAGTGCCTATCCACATGAAATTTCTTGCGGACATCCGCATCTAAGAAGCTATATATGCTTGTGGGCGAGCGTGTGCTAAATAATACAATATATTAATAGTAGAAAACACAATAATGATAGAACCACACAAACAGTTTTGCACAAACCGATGTGATATGAAGAGATTGACTGAAAAATTATAACAATTACTTTTTTCAAGAGATTGCCTAAAACATTATAACAATTACTTTTTTCAGTTTTGTGGACTGATGATGGTTTTATGTAACCAATCTCATATATGTCTACCAAATTATTATACATTTACATGTTCATCCTTAAAAACATTAAGAGAGAGAGAGAGAGAGAGAGAATTTTTGTTTTAATTGGTGGCAATGTGAGTTTTTATCTATTAGTTGTAAATTTTTTTTCAATCAGCATCAATTTAGAATTTTATCAAGGTAATAACGTTAAGTTTGGGTTTTTTAAATTTTATTTAGCATAATTAAAAATGTGTTCTTATGATTTTTGTAGACCATCAAAAAGATAATATTTTAATGGACTGTGTTAAAGGTTTTCGGTTGACACAATACAATTATCATTTTTATAATCATATTATTGAGAACTTGAATCCTAACTCCACATGAAAAAAAAAACCGTGTTGACTCGGACTCAGTCTATTTAATAATCGCGTCAAATTTAACGTCTCAAACTCTTTTATTCGAATCATGTTTGCACCGGATAAATGAGTCGTGTCAAATTTTGCTAGCTCTACCTTTAGCACTAGATGAATTAGGTAGTTGGCTAAGGCCTGAAATTTTAAAAAGCTCTCAAGTTTTGAGCATTTATTTATTAATACACTAATTAATAATCATTATTCTTTACGATTTCATAGATTTGTTTAAGTTATGTTTATAGGAAATCCTAATTTTAGGCATCTCCCTATTATTATTCTCATTCATAATTATCTAAAAGATTTTTTTAATAAAATTTTATATTTGATAATCTTCACAGTATAATTAATGATTTTAACTATTAATTTCTTATTTTCTTAATCCTTTCAAGGAAAAATTTTAAATGCTTTCACTTTCTAGAGAAAAAAATTATTCTATTAAAATTATTTGCTTTAGAATCTAATGAAAACCTAATAATCAATATATATTGAATCAACAATAATCTCAGTTAAAAAATTTCTTGCTCGTTCAACAATAATCTCAGTTAAAAAGTTTCTTGCTCCTTTCTCTAGAAAGAAAATTATTCTCTATGAAATCTAATTCCATCATCTAATCATCATATTCATCTTGACTAGTCAATTTTTCTGGTGTTATCATTCCAGTTATACAATTTTATATTATTGTTTATTTTTACGAGTTTTTTTTTTTTGTATTAACGTAGAGCTTGAATATATTTTGAACTATTTTATATTTCTTTGACAGTTGATGTTATTGACTGTATGAAGGCAAAAAAAATATTCGCTTAAGATCATGAACCCTTGGAGCTAGCCCTGTCTGATGGTATAACTAAGAGTAACCCCTAATTTGTTAGCTTGTTCTGGGATTTTAGGCGGGCATGATGGTGGTTTCTATTGGGTTGATTTGCTGCTTTATTTAGTGATGTGACTAGAGATGGCTAATAAATCTGGATCTAACCCACATTCGCAAACATCTGTTGGAAAAATCTTTATTCAAATAATAAATAATCCGCATCCAGATGTAAAAATTTAGGACCCCTATGAATCCGAATGCACTTTTATTAGACAACCGAATATTCGGATCTGCATATTTTTTAAAATAAATTAAATAAAAAAATAAAATTTATATAAGAAAACACAAACTCTAAGCTAAAAACACATTACATATAAATATTGCAATACACCCAAGTAGCCATAAATATTATTTTAGATTTGTGTTAGTATTGGATGATTATTTTTTGTTTTTTAAATAGTTAAAATTAGTAAATTTACATATAAATTTTTTTAATGCGTGCTTTTGGATATCGGTAATTAGGGGTGGGCAAATACAGGTTTGGATCAAGTTCGGATCAATCCGATCGGATTTCGAGTTAATCGAGCTAGGAAAAATGTAACCCGAATTCAATCCGAACATATAATCCAACCTGACCTCATCTTATTCGAATAGATCGGTAATTTGTGTTTGTTTGTGCTTTTATTTCTTCATATTTTCGGATTGAATCAAGTTTGACCCAATTCGATCACGATCTGATTCGATCCGATCAAGTTTGCCAAAATCCAACTAGATTGGGTTAGGCTCTTCATCCGAATATGATCCAAACCTGAATTTTTCGGGTTAGATCAGGTTAAATTGGTTCGCGTTGGGTCATTTGCCCACCCCTGCTTATAATATTCTCCTAGAATCTGCACGAACATTACCCACGTCTGAATCTGCAATAAATAATATGGTTTCAAATGCATATCCGAATTCAGTTTTTGCTATCCTTAGATGTGGCAGTGTTTAAGGTAGAAATTATGGTTGTGATTTATGTTATTAGAGGCTTTTGCCATTCTTTGTGGATTAAGTGTAATTCTTCATCCCATTACATTTATTGAAAAATAGGGTTAAAATAGAAAATGAGAAGGAGAAGAAAAAGGTGCAACGCCTATTGTCATCGCTCTGTACTATTAGGTTATATTTCTATTACTTTTTATTAACAAGTTGGCTTAATTTATTAAATAATGTTCATACTAGGAATGGCAAAATCCAAATGCGGATCTAGGTTTGGCCTTCCTGGTTCCGGAACCGGATACCAATTTTATTTTACCGGACCTGGATATAAACCTGATTTTTTCGACTCTGGGTCAAGTACGGGTTCGACCCGGAAATTACAGGGTTTCCAGATTTTGGGTTTTGAACCCGGATTTGATTTCAACGGTGGAAAACAGTCATCTTCGATTATTTCTTCCATCTTTTAATTTCTAACTGCAAACAGATGAACACACAACAACAATAGACATATGAATACTCACACCCAAATCTGTCTCCCTAAGCTCCACCTGTAAGTTGTCACAAGGATAAACTTTTGGTGTGAAAGGAATCTTTGGGCCTTATCATTCCACACAGCCAAAGCTCCTAATGATGCCAAAATAATAATAATAATAATAAATAATCCTCCAAAGCATCTAACCTAACGTTTCCTCCCATGATCTGCGTTCAACTTCAACCCGTATCACCGTTGTTGCTAATCGCGACAGAGAAGACTAGAGAGGCAGCTTGATGACGATGATGATAATGAACACAACTGCGAAGGACAAGGTGGCGAAGCGATGAGAGTGACGATGATGAAGATTTGATGAAGGGAAGGAAGCATGCGATGTGGCTGTGAATTGCAATTTGCAAATTATCGCACATGATTTTTCTTTTTTTTTTAACTTTTCTTTTTATATTAAAAATAGTTTTAAAACTTAAAATAAAAATAAAGATATACGGGTCCTGGTTTCAGATCTCCGGGTTTAAATAAAACCGGATCCAAACCTGGATATGTCTAGGTTCATAGAATTACATCCGGATTCCAGATAAAATTAAATCCAATACAAGTTGAACTTAGACCAGATTATGCGGGTTCGTCCAGGTCCACGCCGAGTCAGAAAAATATTGACATCCCTAGTTCATACAATGACAAATTAGGAATATTTGTACAAATGAAAGTATAGGTAGGATAAGATGGGTTCCAACAAGCAATTCTAATTTGACATTGAGCAATCTAGTTCATTTGACACCACCATAAAAAAGAATTAGATAACACATATAATTAGTCACACGTTGACACTAACTCATATGATCATATCATATCATGCACAAAGTGCAGTTCATCTACTTCACCAAGGATATTATTGTATTTAAGGAGAGGATGTGAATATAATAGATGGCTATGTGAATATTGTAAGAATTTCTCAAAAGATCTTGTACTTTTTAAATTTGTTAAAATACCTCATATGAATTTTAAAACTATGAAAATGCCCTATAAAATTTTTGAAAGTTCTGATTTCCTTGCTCCAAAAATCCTAGTGCTTTGCAATTTGATATGTTATTTTGATTTTATAAAAAATGGATTACTCATAATGATAATTAATAACTCACAATAAATAAACTAAAAGGAGAGATTTTCTTCTTTTTATTTTTTAGTGTTTTTTTATTTTTTTTAAGAAAAGATTGGGAGTGGGTAAAGACTAAATTAATTTTTTTTTTAATGTTTGCCTTCAAATTCAGGCAATCAATAAAATAAAACTACAAGAAAACAAGTCCTGGGGGCCTATTTTTAGTGCTTCTTCTTCAAAAACAAATAGCTAATAAATCATGCATCATTTTGAAAACATGAAATCAGCTATAACAATTGTAGTTAGTAGAAATATTATAGACAAATATTATAGTTGTAGTTTTATTTATTAATTCTAAATCTTGAAAATTGTATCAAATTTTATGGTTATGTCCCTGATTGTGATTATCTTACAACTTATGCTACAGTCTTTAATTTTATATTCTAGGACCTTCATGAATTAGAAGACATAACAATCTTCGGATACCTCGATGTGTCAGAAAAGAATACATTTACAACGTAAGATATATATGATCAACATGATCTTCCGTTCAGTAAAGCAGGTTACCGGCACTTTAAACTTACAAAACTATCAGCATTTCCTACTGCTGCTTGGCTCATTGTGTTAATCGTTTTGCTTATTTTCAGATCAAATGATTTTATGTTCTAGGGACACTACTATGGGAAATTTTCTTATATAGCCATTTTCAAAAACCTGTTATCAAAAATAGCCATAGAACAAAATGTCTTAAAATAATAACCACACACACTTATTACGGACTAAATTACCCCCCAAAGACTATTGTCGATCACCTATATCCCGTCATCGCCCGGCATCGCCCATCATCGCCCGTCATCTCATAAATTTCTTTTCACATCCCCATCATCACAATCTTACCATCATAACCCCTATTATCACAGCCTCCATCAACAAAAGGTTTTGCATTGTCAACGACATGAGGATTCAACCTAAAGGTACAACTCTCTTGCACTTTTACAACAATTTTTAATTGATTAGTGGATTATTATTGATAGAAAAGCACACTAGTTTATGTATTGGCATGAACAATTCAAAAAAAATTTAAGATTAATGTTTGCAAAATATAAGCACATTAGGTGTCGTTAAAATGTCTCTAAGAAATTTTTTTCAATTATCCTAATAAATTTACTCAGCTAGTTCTTAGTAATCCACTCTTTAATACCAAAGATACTTACTAATATGAAGTTTACGCTTATTTCATAAACTTTTTTCTTTCTTTTTTTAGTATATATTGGTTGTTGGCACTCATCGCCTGCAACATTTGCGGGTGATTGCGAACGATGGCGCCCATCGCCCGCCCAGGTGCAGCATTGCCTGCACTTCCCTGCACTAACCCAAATGAATTTTTTTGTTTAAATAATAATCCAATATCTGTCGTGTTTAACTTTCAGATGTGTCCTACAATAAATGCCGCCTTGGACTTTAAAGATACCAATTGAAGATTACTTCCAAGTAGTCTAACAAATTTAAAGAAAATGAAGAGAGTGATTAGCCTTATGCAAATAAAATTAACTGAAAAACAACAAAAGTTGTTCAGGAAATCAATATTTGGGCATTTTAGTAGTATGAATGAAATTAGATTTAGTGGCATACTCGTGCATAATTTGTTGCTTAGACAAGTAGTAAAGAAGTTGATAAATATTAAATGTGGTTTCATGTTGGCGATGAGTTGTTGCTTAGGCAAGCAATACATTGAAAACATGTATTTTACTGGCAATATCTTTTCTATGATCATATATTTTTGTGCCCTTGTTGTAAAGCGAGTTGTCATCGACTTGGCCGCTTTATTTCTATCATAAAACCATTGTTACATTGTAAATCTAAAGTGTTCAACCAACTAAGTAATAGGAAATTTTCTTGGTTCCTTCATTAAAGCATTCATGCTCTCTGCAATGTTTGTGGTCAGAATGCTTTACCTTCAACCTTTAAAAAAAGATCAAGCCCAATAATTAAAGCGTATGTCCTCCAAATACTTTGTTGCACTTGCATGCATACTCCACAACCCCTCCATTTGCTTTTAAAACTCTACTGGATCATATATTTTCACTGCTTGTATAAAGGTTAGTCTAAAAGAATACTTCCGTAGTTTTCTAAGATTCTTGAAATGTGACTTTAGATTACTTTCCAAATGATATAAACAAAGGCCGTATAGTACAGTAGGAAATACCTTATAAACTGCTCTACGGATAGATATGCAACGATTGGATATAAATACCAACTCTTGCATGTCTCCAATGACTTCATGCAACCTCATGATAAACCATTCCCAAGAGGCATTATATTCTAAATCTACAATTCCAATAACTATAGGATACATTTGGTTATTCTCATCTAAGCATGCTGCAATCAACAAGTTTCCTCCATATTTACCTTTTAAATGAGACTCGTCCACTGTGATCACTCGCCTGATTGACAGCATAAAACCTTTAATGCAAGATCCAAGAGCAAGCAAGCTGAATTATTGTATTGTTGTTTAGCTCTTGCAAGACATGAGAATATTTGGGAAATAACTTATATAACTCTCCTGAGTCTCTCCGTTTCAACTTCAAAGCTTTTTCCTTACTCCGCTATGCTTGCTAGTATGATAAATTAATTTCATAATCATTATTCATATCCGAAATGATATCCTTTTGAGTGTATATTCACTTGACATCAACAAAATTTTGCTTGATAATTTCGCTGACAACCCGAGGCGATGACCATAATGGAAAATATCATTTTGACAAGTATGCACCCCTATTGCTCAAAGTCTTCATTTACATGTCTTCATAACACAACAAGCCTCCCAATAGATGTTTGGGGACCTATCCACCTTAAACTCAAACTTATCTGTACTAGCAAAAATGCTAAGCTCCGTGTATAATTGTTCCTTCATACTAAATAGCTGCCTAACATAAATACCACTTGAACTACAATTTCTAGTGTAAGTGTATCCGAAACTGCCCAATTTGATGGCATAACTGAAACCTCTAATTGTAATAGGTCAACTATAGTTGATATTTGAGCCGAATTCGGCTATGTGACCTAGGGGTAATAGGCTGATTTTGACGTGGATCATTATCTTCCTGAAACTGAGGCATTGCTTCCATATCATCTAATAGATGATCGCAATCTACGTCATCACAGTCACGGAATGGAGAGTAGCTTTTCGTAGTTGGAAACATTTGTTCTTCAGTATCGGAGAAGAAGTAATTACCATAGTTTGACATGGATCCATAGACAAATGTGCACTTAAAGGCTGAAGATTGGGTTGACGGCATCAAAGGAGTTGATTTTTGTTGAGAAGGTATTAAAGGAGCTTTGATTGTAACTTTAGGCGATGTAGTTACAAAAATAGGAGTCCTACTATAGTTTATTCTATCAGAGTTCATATGTATAATAACGTTTACCATTTTATCATCTAGTATGTCCATTGGTAAAGAAGCAATGGATTGCATAGGACAATTTGTGCCCCAAACTGTTTTCACTATTATAGAATATTCGTCTAAACTTAAATTTAGCACTTGATAAATCATAGCAATAAATTGTTCGAAAGTTGGATCATTTTGAAGAAAAAATGCTTTAACTTTTCCATTCTCGTATTCCATATGACCATTAACAAACGTTTCCCATAATCCATCTTAAGCACAATTGTTGATTCCATTAAACACGAAGCAAATTAAAATAAATATAATTATATTACTAAAACAATAAATTTATTTCTATAATAATATCATTGACAATAAACAATTGACATTAAAAATACAACTACATAAGGTGCCCCACATTTAGACAATGGATGCCATCGTCTAATTGATGGAGATCATCGGATTCTATTGCCTGGGAGAAGTGTGGGGCAATGGCTACCAAGTGAGAAGTGCGAGCGAAGGCATTCATCGCCCGGGTGACGACTAGTATTGCCCGCGAGAAGTGCAGGTGAAGGGTGCCATCGCCCGGGCGATGCAGGCCTTTACTCGCACTTTTCGCGGATGATATCAGTGAGAAATGTGGGCGAATGATGCCATCACTTGGGTGATGCATGCCTATGCCAACACTTCTCGCTAGCGATATGAGCCATCGCCCGGCCGATGAATGCCTTCACCCGCGATCTAGGTTTCCCCTACAATCATATAAACACATAATTTACCAGACTTTTCCTAATTTTTGGATTCATACAAGCAAATATCTATCCACATTGTAATAAAAATTAATAAAGATATTTGTTTCTACAAATATCTACAAAACCCATATATAAAACATAATTAATCTTGCAATATAAATTTCAAAAAACATTATCCTTAATTCCTTCTTGAGCTTTTTTTTTCCTTTTTTGTTTTGATGGATTTTGTCTTTAAAATACTAGTTATGCAACCTAAGAGGGGGGTGAATTGGATTTTTAAAAAATTTAAACTAAGCAAACCACACAATAATTTAATCTAATGCCTCAATGAAATAAAAAATAATAAATTTAACAATGTTAAAAAATGAAAGAGTAAGAGAAGAGAAAGCAAACACAAAGATTTTTACATGGTTCGGCAATTCCCGCTTACATCCATGCCTCCAAGCAAACCAAGCTTGAGGATTTCACTATCCAAGCCTCCCAAGGCTTCAAATGCGTACAATTGACTACCAAGATGTCAATGGACCTTTACAACAAGATATTATCCCCAATCTCTTCACTCAAAGTATTTCCCACACTTACACACTCACAAATTTTACAATGAATTCAAAAAATACAATAAATACTCTCTTTTAGAGTGATATACAAACAATAGCTCAATGAAGATTTAATCTATGATGATTTGCGAATTGGAAGCTCAAAATATGTTGTTTACACTTGCAAAAGTATTTAAAAATGAATTGAATTTGTGTTTATATAGTTTAGACACAAAAACTAGTCGTTATGGACAAAATCCCAAGTAGTCGTTATAAATTTTGGTTTTGAAAATTTGAAAATTTGAATATTTACCTCAGGCAGCTAGCCTCTAACTCTCTGTCTTCCCACCATATTTTTTATATTTACTTTTTGGCCCAAAACTTTCAAAAATTAAAATATGGTCTAAAACTTTTATAAATTACACTATAGCCTAAATGTTTTATATTTTTACAAATAAATCCAAATTCAGAATTTCTAAATCATGCTCGTTATTTCCTAAACTTTTTGAAATATTGTTATGGCCCAAAACTTTATAATACTTCTCAAAAAAGTTCTTTTCATAATGCTTATTGATTTCAAAACTTTTTCAATTTAATTCAATATTTGAAAAACACTCAAATCCACAAAATACTTTATCTTATAAATATGAGACATTTTGCTTTATGAAAAGTAATGATCTATTAAACAAAATTTGAGTTTCTCAAATGCTAAACCATGCGTGTATTAAATCACACCACATTTACAAGAATTTGTCGCAGTAATGATTTTGTTGAGGTAAACTTTGTTCTTGATCAAGCCGTTGTCTATTGAGTGTCTTGAGCTTGATTTCAGTTGATTCACTTACATAAATATCATCCTTCAAGAAGTAGTGAATATGTGAAATACAATATTTATCATATCACTTAAGACACATGTTTGTTATCATCAAAATTATAATATGTGTAGCCCTTTAGGCTAACAGTCTTCAATGTTAGTTAACAATTATTGTCTGATGCATATGAAATCGAAGTAGTTTAGTGTTTAGTTGTTGGAGGGAGTTTGAGAAGTCAAATGAGAGGAGTTTTATGGAGTTTGTGTTTAGCTGTTGAGGTCAAATGGTTTGTATTTAGTTGTTGGCATGAAATGAGAGAGGAGCTTTGGGGAGGGGTAATTTAGTTCATAAAAAGTGTGAGTGATTATTATTTTAAGAACTTTTGTTCTATAGCTAGTTTTGATAATGAATTTTTGAAAGTGGCTATATAAGAAAATTTCCCCACTACTAATGGCTCTTTGTTAAATAAATTCCTGGTTTTTACAATATTAATCCACATGCATGTGCGTACACTAAATAATTAACCAAAATGGATTGAAAACTAAAGATGGTGAATTGAAAACTAAAGCACAGAGGACAACGATCAAAATAAGAGAGTTGAAACGACCCATTAATGTAGGTTCATGTGGAACAAGTTTAGATATATACTATAATTTTGATGATGAATTTAAGTTAGAAAATTGGTCCATGTATATATATGTGTGTGTGTGTGTGGGCGCGCGCGCTTTCATAAAGGAGAGGCGTGAGGCTAAAGTGCTAAGTTTAATTAGCTAGTAGCTCAAGTCAGCAATTTTAAAATTTTGAAAAGTTATAATTTGGGTTAGGTACTTATGCACTACGTAGCCGGCGGCCCATAATGTAGCTAGTAAGAACTGGATTAATTTCATTCATGCTTGCTTGATAATTAATTCTCCTATTGCTGGCGGCAAATTCCTAGAATTTTGCATGTATATTCAACAGTTAAAACTCATTTTTTTTCTCTGTTCATTGATTCAATTGATACGATCTTTTGGATTTGTTCGAATATTGCATGATGTAAGACATTGTGTAGCTAGTGCTGACTTTGATATGGTTGTATATTTTTTTGGGCTGGAGATACGTTAGATTTGTGAGTATAATATATTGTTTTGAAAACCGCAATGAAAGATTAAAAAAGGGCCTCCGAGATGTCCATCGAAGTCTTACCAAATTCTGCTATTTCGAACTTCTAAATTTCATTTGGAGTATTTTTATAACCATTTTCAAAACTTAGCGAGTACCGTAATAAACTTATCATAAAGGTTAAAAATATAGTAGGGAAAACATTACTATCGTCATCACTCATTTTAGTTTTCTTCAATTGGAAAAAGTATGTGTAAGAATTTTGTATACTACGTGGCATTACGTAATTCAATTAGATAGGATTCGTAGATGTGAAAAGTTGGATTAGGTTCTTTCTTGTAATGATGATTATGATAGATCGGCACATAATACTTGACGGTAGAAAATTTTGCAGCACGTAACCACTTCATTAAGAATTAGTCGTTGTTATTTAACCAAGACTCTAATCCCACTCAATGACTTAATGATAAAACCTCCCTTCGGACTCATTTAGGTAACATTCAAGTCTGTCGGTGTGAATTATGTGGTTGATTTACTTTCAAAAATTAAAAAATATAACAAATAATGCACTTGAACTACGCTTGCACTATAAATATAAGTTTAGATTCCTGTTTGATAAAAGATAAAATAAAATAAAATTCAATTAATATCCAACACATTATAAAAAACGATTAGCGACATATCAGTTACAACGGCGCACACTATGTAACTACAGAAAGAGAAAATTTTAATTTTTAGGGCCCAGCCTTAGAAATATTTGCGCACCTGCTTAAAACATAATAAAAAACAGTAAAGAATCAAAACGAACATTCACAATTCTGGAAGTTGGAGTTTGTCAATGAAATTTTTAGATAATATAATAATATACAAATAGATTGTCATGACTCAGTATTTCAAAAACAATGTGTTGACGTAAGCAAATGAAGAAGAAAATGTACTGAGATGACAAGTTTCCTCAGTTTTTACAGAGTCACAGATGAACAATTGAAGACTGGGCAAGCCTTCATCGATCTGCTCCGAGCAGGGAAAACAAGACCTGTTCAATAAATCCTCATCTATAAATAGGGTTGCTAACCTTGCAACATTTCTCACCTCGCACTAAACCAATAATAATAAGTTCAGAGATTAAACAGAATGAGATCCCAAAGCTAGCTAGCTAATTAAACACAATGAGAAATGTTCAATTTCTTACAGGTTTTGCTCTCTTGATTTTGGCTTCTTCATTGGCCTCTGCCTTTGACCCTAGTCCTCTTCAGGATATCTGTGTAGCCATTGATGAGCCCAAGAACGCAGGTATATTTTTTACACTTTAATTTTCTCTGTCCTAAAAAATCTTTTAAACTTGTTTATGTATACGTGTACGTTGGTCTCAAATTCACCTTACTAATTAATATTCTGAATTATTGGACGCAGTCTTTGTCAACGGGAAGTTCTGCAAGGACCCCAAGCTTGCCAGGCCAGGAGATTTCTTCTTATCAGGGCTAGACAAGCCTGGAAACACAGCAAACCGACTTGGTTTCAGTGTAAAAAATGCAAATGTTGAGCAAATTCCGGGACTCAACACTCTCGGAATATCAGCAGTCCGTATAGACTATGCACCCTATGGCCAAAACCCTCCTCACACTCACCCTCGTGCCACTGAAATCCTGACGGTCTTGGAAGGAACACTTTATGTCGGTTTTGTGACATCTAACCAGCTAAACAACACACTCATTGCAAAAGTTCTGAAAAAGGGAGATGTTTTCGTGTTTCCAATTGGTTTGATTCACTTCCAGTTCAACATTGGAAAAACAAATGCAGTTGCCATCGCTGCTCTAAGCAGCCAGAATCCTGGTGTCATTACCATTGCAAACTCGGTCTTCGGAGCCAATCCTCCAATCAATACTGAATTTCTTGCCAAGGCATTCCAGTTGGACGTAGATGTGGTGAAAGATCTTGAGGCTAAGTTCTAAATGTGTAGCTTATTTGAATAATCATGCCATTTATATATGTTTCTCGTTCCAATTATGGTCATTATCAGTTAGTTTTGATGTAATAAAGAGATTCGTACATGTGTACCTCTCTCAAGTCAGCTTTGTTTGATTTCCTAATTAACCCTTAATTAAATAATGTATTTTTCGTTCAATGTGATCAATGATCTCTTATCTGATCTCGGATTATTATTATTATTATCATTATTTTTGAACACGGTGATTGGTGAACATGTAGACTGATAGAAAGATTCACGTCTAGCAACTAGCAGATGTGTTCGCACTTGCAAACTCTCTATTATTGGTTACCAGAGTCTCAAATTTACGGCCTAATCAAGGATTCAACAAGTTGAGATGCATTCAAGAGCATGTCATCCTTGCACATCTTAGAAATCACAGTTCTCCATATATCAAAATCAATAACGTTCCCCTTAATCAGGGTATTCAAAACTGTCCACAGAACCTCCACATTCCCTATCTCACACAGCTGACCAACAAATGAATGTATACGAGCAGAACGAGGTACAAACCCTTAAAAATCATCTCATCCAAAATTAAAGCAGCTTCCCCGAACTGCATCCCATCGCATAGCCCATCAAAAAGTATCCTATAGGACACAAGATCCGGATTGCAGGCCTGTCTAGGCATATCCTCAAACAAGTCTTTTGCTTCATTGCATTTTCCGTCCTTACAAAGCCCCCCAAGTATTACATTATAACTAATTGGATTTGCCTTACACCCTTTATGCCCCATTTCATCCAAAATTGTAAACGCTGCTTCAAAATCCTTCTCTTTACAAAACCCACTGATCAATGCATTATATGTCACAAAATTCGGTTTGCACCCACGCTCCTTCATTTCTTTTAAAATCCCAGGAACTTCATTCTTCCTTCCCGCCTTAAAAAGCGCATTGATCAATGTAGAATAAATACCCGTATCCAATTCAATCTTATTTCTCACTATCTCTTCTTTAAATCCAAGTGCCAAACTCAACTCACCAACCGCACAAAGCCCTTTTATCAATGACGCAAAGACTTGTCAATCAGGCTTCACATTATACACTCTCATCATATCCTCCTTCAACTTTAATGCCTCATCTACCCTCAACTCCAAACAAAGACCATAAAGTAACGTCCCAAAAGTCACCACCGTTGGCTGCAGTCTTTTTTTAAGCATTTCATCAAACACCATCCACGCGTCCTCTAACCTCCGACTTACAACACAACCGTGTATCAATATATTATAACTACAAGCATCTGGGCTAACATATTTCTCCATAAGTTGAAACAACTCCTTCATTCTATCAAGCTTTCCGCACGTTAATAGTGCATTCAACAACGTGTTGAAAGATTTGACCGTCCTTTGAACATTAAAACTCAACATTTCATCAAACACTTGGAGTGCGTGTTAGACCACCTGGTATTATATTTTTTAATAAGATCGTTAGCTGAAACTTGATGATCAAGTTAAATATTATCAAAACGGGTTGACTGACATAGGTCCATTCTTCACTTATCTGGTTATCTTTGAAGACTTAATTTTCTATACAAAGGATTTGTTGCAATTGTACATGTATCAACTTGTTTTCTTGCCTTATTGTTTTGTATTAATTTTTGTGAAAGCTAACAGAGCAGATCATAACAGCAACGGCAGTGGGAAGTCTCTTAGCAGGGGCCATTCTAGGTGTTGCGTTTCAAGAGATGACGGTGGCCATTAAAGAATCAAAGTCAAGGTGCAGCAACTTCAGAGACGCCCTAAACAGCCTTGAAAACACCTTGAGCTTGTTAAGTCCTTTGATCAAAGAAATGGATAGGTTAAATCAAGAGCTGGAGGACTCTAATAAAAGAGAAGAGATCATTCGTTTGTTTCTTCAACAGCTGAAGAAAGGGTGGTTTCAAAGTGCTCAAGCATCCGTCGCTGGAACTTGTACAAGAAGAGGAAATACGAAAAAAGGCTTCGGAATATGGATTCTTCTCTTCGTGAGCTTTCCGGAGTGCTCCAGGTTGGACAAGCGCTTGATACCCAGCGCCTTCAAGGTATAGCTTTTGTTATGCCCAGCCGTTGGGTTGCCGCAGCCTAGCTGTTGGGGCGTGTGAGTGCTGATATTTAAACAAAAAATAATAACAAATTAAATTATGACACTGTGGGTGTTAGAGAAAAAAATAATTAATTAATAGTATACCACTGCAAGGTATGATGGTTCATTATTTTCTTGGCTTTTTATCAGCCTTTAGTCTCTTTACATGTGGTTTTTTTTTAATTTCATCTATGTTTCTAAACAAAAATGTATATACTTAATTAGTAATTGTTTTTACCAATCATCTTTTCTAATCATCTATGAACTTTGTTTTTTATAGAAGTAACTTTTACTCCATTTAGAAGCCACATTACCGCACTACCAAATGGGCTTAAATTAAATCTCAGACGTGCATGCATTTAGTTAGTCGAATTCTCTGAAGATTATGCTATGACTATGAAAAATGCGGCGAGAAAGAGAGTTTACGGTTTACGGTTGATTCCAACGCAAGCAATGCATATGGAAAAAAAGTTTTTTATATTAAAAAATATCGATATAGATTTTTTTAATTTATTTTAAAAAAAAATTAAACATACGCATACTGCGTGGGACTTATGACATGCAACCTACCCCAGTCAACTCATTTGATAATATTTAACTTGATCGTTTGATCTGCAAGTTATATTGTCCTCTCAAATTATTAAATATAAAAAATTGATCTGCAAGTTTCGATTAATTAACTATTAGCAATAACATCCATTCGTCTAGAACTCGGCATATTGATTTCATCATTGCATATTCTTAGAAATTAACCTTCTCTCCCAATTGAATCATGACTAGTTAGTAGTTAACTACTGCCACGCAACGACGTTGAAACCTGAAACCGTCAAAGAAAGAGTAGTAGGTAGAAAAGAACAAAAATGAGGACAAAAATGCTAAAAGATAAAAAATAAACAAAAGACAAATCGTTACTTTAACCAATTGACTATGCGTACACATGTCATTACTCAATTGGATCATGTCCTCGATTTTCTCTCCATTTTTGCACTTCCATTATGGGCTCGCTTCAAGGTAAATATTTTATTGATAAAAATCAACAATATCATGTAATTTATAAAATGGTGAAATTTAAAATCATTATGACATACAAGTACGATAAGAATCAAGATCGTAATGTCACCTATATATGAAAAGAATATTTACAGTATCATGAAAGTACACATCCGCTCAAAAATTTTGAGCGGATGTCTGTTTCTGTAAAGAGTTAAAAAGAACAAGTAGTCGAGCAATTAAATCCAATTGCAACACTCAACCTGATACAACTTTGCCCGAGATTAATGATAAGTCAGCACTTGAAACAGAGGAAGAAGCCCAGCTGGTCGAGGAGCACATAAAAGGTCCAGCTCGTATGCGCAGGGCACCAACATACCTCAAAGATTACATTACCTAAAGAATATTCGAGAAGACACAGAGAGAGTGGGAAAAATGGTAGCTGTGATTTTATTATTTTGTTGTGACTATTTTTTTTAAGAATCATTACGTTGTTGGTTAGTTACACGTGTAATGTTGGGGTGTAAAAGATATATGTAGAGGGGAATACGTCATACAAAGGAATGGAACAGCAAATATTTCTTCTTCTCTCTCCGTCTCTCCTGCTATCTCTATTTCTCAATTAATTTCAATTCTTTTTGCTTTTTTTTGCTGGAGTCAACACTTACTCGAAAAGTGTAAATCTATGATATAAACTCTGACTTGCAGAGTTGTATCACAACCCGTCATCAATCAAGTAAATTACCGGGTCATTGCTTAATCTTTAATTTTTATTTCCCATTCCAGTATTAAAGATTAATTCTACTTGTATACTTGGTCAAAAGAGGAAAAAAATGCTACTTGTACATGATGGCGAATTAAAAAAAAAAATTTGAAAATTGGTTCCCAATTCTCATCTGAGGAAAAATTACATGTTGGCTTTAATTAAATATTGAATAATATTACTCTCTTTTTAGTAGTACCTCAATCTCGATATCATTGCGATGCTTATTTAAAAAGTTTATAGTTAATTAACTTATTTATTATTATTATTACTATTATTATTATTGAATGACTGGATTAGTACGCTTTATATAGGGTTTCAGATTTCAGCACCAAATTCTCTGCACGCGTGATTCATCAATGAAAATGGATATTCCACAGGCGGCTCAGCTCGAGGAAAATTGTGTGAGGGAAGTTATGATTCTATTCTTCTTCTTCTTCTTCTTCTTTTTGTAAAATGGATGAGATTCCAAATTGAAAATCTTGATGGTCAGTTTCTGGAATTTCAAACCAAAGAGATTAGTGTTGATAGGGAAAATATTCTACATTAACTGAGAATAGTTACAAAACTCTTGAGCTAATTATTAAGTATAAATTAGCCTAACGATAGACATACAAAAATGGAGACAAAATCAGGAATAAGAATCAATAGAGCAATAGTATGTTCGCATAATATGATCAATTAGTTAAAGTAAATGATTTGTGTTTTAATTACTTTTAAAAAGTATAGATAAGTAATTAACTTTTGCTAGTGGTTTTTAAGGAGTTCTAGTCGAATAATTTGGGCTTTGCCCGTACTCCTACATTCTCTCCCCCCCCCCCCCCCCCCCCTCCCCCAACCCAAAAAAAAAAAAAAATGAAATGATTTGTCTTTTAGTTTTTTTTTTTCCCCCTCACGTCAATGCGTAGATGCTTGTGGAGGTAATAACTAGTCATGATCCAATTGGGAGGGAAGATTAATTCCAGAATATGCAATGACCAAGTCAATAGATCGAGCTCTAGACGACCCCATATATATATATATATAATGAATGAAATAAGATGATCATTATAATTAAAAAATTTTATATAAATTATTTTTGTATAAACTAATGTGATATTATATAATTGAGAGTGATGATATCCCCACTCCACATTTTTTTTGTAAATCCACCCCATTTTTAAAATATAATTATAAAAGTTGCACTTTTTTAAAAAAATTTCAAATCGAGAAGAATTTTGGAGAATTAATTAATTAAATTTATCTTAATTCACTTTTTTTGGACTTAGATTTTTTTAGCATATTTGACTACAAAAATTGCTTTAACATAAGTTTAAATTGACTATTTTACCCTTATAAAGTAAAATTATCAAGAATTTACTTTAACTTCAATATTTTTCTAATTTGTGCCAAACTCATTGTTTCTACTACTACTTTATTAGTATGATTATTATTTTTAATTAAATTAACATAGTACATTTATAGCACAATTCTCATATAAATTATTAGATTGTCAAATTTATGTCATTTACACGTAAGGGTAGTGAAATAATAATTACGTTTCATTTAAAAATATTAGATTATAAGTCACAAAATTAAATACCCAAATTATTAGATACAATAACTCATGATTTATGAGGGTAATTTTTATCTTTTTATATCATAATAATAAAATAGTAAATTAAAATTTATGATCAAAGATGGTCAAAGAACCTAAGAAAAAAATTAATAGAAAGATTTAATTGATTAACTATACAAAACTTTTATTAATTTGTATTTTTTAGGAATATTGTGAACTTATTGTAATTGTTTTCTAGAAGTGGGGAGGATTTATAAAAATAGTGGGATGGAAATATCCCCATCCTCTAATTGATTGAACCACAAAAATAAGAGTAAAAATAAATCACTTGAAAAAAATTTATTAATACCCCTTATTTATTCTAATTTTCATATAATAATATAGTTTTTATTTTATTTTCATGTATATCCCAAATCCTAGGGGTGTTCAGAATCTAATCCGATCCGCTCAATCCGTTTGATCTATAGAAATCTTATTCGTAAAAATTCAATCCGTGGATTAGTGGATTGAATTGGATTGAAAATTTCAAAATTCGTAGTCAGTGGATTGGATATAGATTTACTTCTGTAAATCCGTAAAAATCTGTGAATCCGCAAAAAGAATAAAAAAAATATTATTTAATAAAAAATTAAACTTGTAAATATGGCATTAGTACTTACTAATAAATAAATAAGTTAAAATATAGTTATATAACACCATATTATATCTTATCTGATAATAATATAAAATAAAAAATAATTAAATATACATGTATAGCTTCCTAAGCAATTCATTTCATGTATTGATCTAAACATTGAGATTTTTTTCTTTTCAGTGTGCTATATTTTGAAACTTTAAATGTATTTCCTAACTTTATTTAAACAATTAATTAATTAATTTTTTTTTAATTTTCGATAGGATACAATCTAATAACCCACTTAATACCTATATATCTAATAGGATTTACATCAAACATCACACAATATTTGATACAAATTGGTTATGTATGTATTTATAATTCTCAAATGCGGATGTCCTCGCAAGAATTTTCGTGTGGATATGCACTTTCACGGTTTTTGTAGAATATTTATGATGTTGTAAAACTTTTTGCGAGAACATGCAAGTACTTGTCCACATGAAATTTATCACAGACATCTACATCTAAGAAGCTATATATGTGTGTGTGCGCGCATGTGTGTAAATAATATAATATATTAACATTAAAAAACAAAATAATGATAGAGGTACATACAGTTTTGCACAAATCGATGTGGTATAAAGAGATTGACAAAAGTATTATAACAATTATTTTTTCAGTTATACGGACCCATGATGGTTTTATGTAACCAATCGACCCATGATGGTTTTATGTAACCAATCCCATATGTCTACTAAAATATTACACATTTACATGTTCATCCTTAAAAAATTTATAAGAGAGAGAGAGAGAAATTTTATTTTAATTGGTAGCATGTAAGTTTTTATCTATTAGTAGTAATTTTTTTTTTCAATTAGCATCAATTTAGATTTTTATCAAGGTAATAACATTAAGTTTAGATTCTTTTAATTTTATTTAGCATAATTAAAAATGTATTCTTACAATTTTTGTAGACGTCAAAAAGGTCATATTTTAATGGGCTGTGTTATAGGGTTCCGATTGATACAATACAATTATCTCTTTCATAATCATATTATTAAGAACTTGAGCACTAACTCAACATGGAAAAAAACAATTCATGTTGACTCGGATCCAGCCTATTAAATAATCGCATCAATACGATCCAGACTCATTTATTCGAATCATATTCGTGCTGGGTAAATGGGTCATGTCAAATTTTGCTAGCTCTAACTTCAATACTAGATTAACTAGGCAGTTGCCTAAGACCCGAAATTTTAAAAATCCCTCAAGTTTGAGCATTTATTTATTAATACACTTATTACTAATCATTATTCTTTACAATTTCATAGATTTGTTTAAGTTATGTTTATAGGAAATCCAAATTTTAGACATCTCCCTATTATTACTCTCATTCATAATTATCTAAAAGAATTTTAATTTCAGTACAAATTCTATTTTTGATAATCTAAGATTTATTGTTAAAAAATTAATATTTGATAATCTTCACAATATAATTAATGATTTTAACTGTTAATTTCTTTTTTTGTTTAATCTTTCCAAGGAAAAAATTTAAATGCTTCACTTTCCAGAAGAAAAAAATACTCTATTAAAATTATTTACCTTAGAATTGACTCTTTGTATTCTTCAAACTCTAATGAAAACCTTAAAATGAATATATTTTCAATCAACAATAATCTCAGTTAAAAAATTTCTTGCTCCTTTTTTCTAGAAAGAAAATGATTCTCTATGAAATCTATTTCCATAATCTAATCATCATATTCATCTCAACTAGTCAATTTTTAAGGTGTTATCATTCTAGTTATACAATTTAAAATTATTGTTATTTTTTACGAATTTTTTTTATTAATGTAGAGCTTGAATATATTATGAACTATTTTATATTTATTTGACGGTTGATGTTATTGAATGTATGAAGGCATAAAAAAATACTCACCTAAGATCATGAATCCTTGGAGCCGGCCCTGTCTGATGGTATAACTAAGAGTAACCTTGATTTATTAGCTTGTTGTGGGATTTTAAGGGGCCTCGATGGTGGTTTTTATTGGGTTGAATGCTGCTTTACTGAGTGATGTGACTATAGATGGCAAATAAATCTGGATCTAACCCGATCCGTAAAGATCTAAATTTGGAAAAATCTTGATTCACATAATAATTAATGTGGATTTAGATGTAAAAATTTAGGACCCATAAAAATCTGATGCACTTGCATTGGAAAGACCGAATATTCGGTCCGCATATTTTTTTAAAATAAATTAAATAAAAAATAAAATTTATATAAGAAAACACAAACTCTAAGCTAAAAATGCATTACACATATATATTGTAATACACCCCAAGTACCCATAAATATTATTTTAGAATATTTTAGATTTGTTTAGTATTGGATGATTATTTTTTTAAAAAAATAGTTAAAATATGAGTAATTTTACATATAAATATTTTTAATGTGTGAACCTAGATACCCGTAATTAGGGGTGAGCAAATACGGGCTTGGATCAACCCGATTGAATTTTAGATTATTATGTCTTATTTATTATTTCTAAATCTTGAAAATTGTATCAACTTTTGTGACTATGTCCCTGATTGTGATTATCTTATACAACTTTTGCTATAGTTTTTAATTTTATATTCTGGGACCTTCGTGAATTAGAAGACATAACAATCTTCGAATACCTCGATGTGTCAAAAAGGAATGCATTTGCAACGTAAGATATATATGATCATCACGATCTTCAATTCAATAAAGCAGGTTACTAGCACTTTAAACTTGCAAAACTATCAGGATTTCCTATTACTGCTTGGCTCATTATGTTAATCGTTTTGCTTATTTTCAGATCAAATGATTCTATGTTCTAGGAACACTACTAATGGCACTTTGTTAAATAAATGCCTAGTTTTACAATATTAATCTACCTGCATGTGCGTACACTAAATAATTAACCAAAATGGATTGAAAACTAAAGATGGTGAATTGAAAACTAAAGCACAGAGGACAACGATCAAAATAAGAGAGTTGAAACGAGCCATTAATGTAGGTTAATTTGGAACAAATTTAGATATATACTATAATTTTGAGGATGAGTTTAAGTTAACAAATTGGTAAATGGGATAGTGAGTATCAGTAGTACTATATGTGTGTGTGTGTGTTAAGAAAGCACACACATGTAGCATAGTCAACAAAGCAGAGGGTTACAGTGGTTACAAAGCAAGGGATTGCTGCAGCTATTGCATACCATTACAAGTTGATGATATGAGCTACCAGCTAGCACCTGGTAGTTACGTGACTACTTGTGCACATGATAGTCAGCTTAATTAGTTATAATTTGTTGCAATTAGGTGAAGTTAGTTATAGTAATTAGCTAAAGCTCAACACTGTATATAAACAATTCATGTGTACATATTTTTCTTAAGTTTCTAATGAATGTGAAAAAAGCTTCTAGATTCAGTTTTTATTTTCTTTACTTTTTATTAATTTTCTCAGTTTCCAAACACTCAAATTGATCTTTTCAACTTGGTATCAGAGCCAATAATGCCCATTATGAATCTTGCATCTTCTTCTAATCAAGTTCCTAATGCTACAACTAACTCAACAAATGTTTCATTTACCTTTAACACACTTGTTAAGCTAGATAAATTAAATTATTTGATCTGGCGATCACAGGTTCTTGCATCAATTCGTGGTAACAAACTAAAAAATCTCATTGATGAAACAATTAATCCTCCTCATTTTCACATCACTCAAGGAATTGGTATTAATGCTAGATCTGTGGAGAATCCAGATTATGTAACATGGAGATCATAGGATCAGGTGTTGCTCGGTTGGTAGCTCTCTTTAATGAATGAAGGCATCATTAGTCTTGTGTTCAATTTGGAAACATCACTTGAAGTATGAAAAGTTGTTGAGGTTCAATTTGGATCACAATCAAAATCCAAACTCCCGCATCTGAGGTACATGATGAATTTACTAAGAACGATGATTTGAAAATAACTGACTATTTCTCAAAATGAAAACTATAGCTGATAATATGGCTGCAGCAAGAAGTGCAATGAGTAATGATGGTTTGATTTTGCATATACTCTCTGGCTTAGGACCAGATTATAACTCAGTAACTACTTACATTACTAGACAAGTAGGTGCTGGCAAAATGAATATTAATGATACTTATGCATTGCTTTTTGACTCAAGGAGCTAGAATTGAACAAAAAGCTCAAAAGCTTGCTAATATGAATGTGAAGCAGAATTTTGAAACTAATTTTGCACGGAATAGAGGACCTAAGAAAGGAAATGAAAGTGCTGGTAGTTATGGCTATACCTTTGGTTATGGTAATAATGGAAACTTTGGTAATAATGGATATAAAAGAGGATATACGAGCTCTGGTTTTACTAGTAATGCTTTTAGATTCAATCCTCAATTTAGAGGTTTTCAAGGAGATAACCAAAAATGAGTAGGAAACTGAAACACCAAGGCTGTTAGTGTAGATTTAACAATGGAAGAGCACCCGGAAACCCTAAATCTCAACAGAATTCCTCTAAGCCAACCTGTCAAATCTACATGAGAACAGAATATACAGTAAACATTTGCTGGAAATTGGAAGACTTTATTGCTTCTGGATCCTACAGGCCACCTCCAAATAGAAATCCAACAGCTGCATACTTGGCTGATATGGAAGGTCCTTCTGATGCCAACTGGTACCTTAATAGTGGGGCTAAACAACATCTTACAAATAATAAGAACAATATGCAAATCACAGACTCTTTTGCAAGTACATCCAAACTTATCATTGGTAATGGAATTGGCCTGAATATCACACACAGATTGGGAATGCTACTCTTAGGGTGCATGGTTCATTAAATTCCACCACTACACTTAAACTGAATAATATACTATTAGTTCCACAAATAACCAAAAATCTTATAAGTATATCTCAATTAATCAAAGATAATGACATTGTTGTTGAATTTACTAATAAGTTCTGTTTTGTGAAAGACATGGTGAAGAATTTGATCATACTATAGGGCAAGGCTGAAAAAGGTCTATACAGATTGCTATTGATCTCCTCTAATAAGAATGTCTCTGCGTCTTCTACTCAAAATCTTGTTATTAATGTTAAATCAATTGTCTTAAATGTGTCTATCATTCCTCTTTCAATGATTTCAACTATCATTTCTGATTCCAATAATAAAACAATAGCATTTACTGATAGTGTAAACTTTAAATGTTTGTTAAGTGCATCTATTTTACATCAAAGACTAGGGCATCCAAACTCTAGAGTACTAAATCATGTAATTCAATCATGTTCTTCCTTTAAAAACATAACTGGAAACAAAGCTTGTGATTCATGTGATGCTTGTGATTCATGTGATGCTTGTAAACTTGGCAAAATGCACAAACTGCATTTTCCAGTTACTGAAACTAAAACAAAGCATCCTTTAGAAATTCTTCATACAGACCTGTAGGGACCAACTCTTATACTTTCAACACAAGGATACAGATACTATGTAAGCTTTGTTGATGATCTCACTAGGTTCTCATGGTTCTTTCCTTTAAAAACTAAGGATGAAACATTACAAGTCTTCAAAATCTTGAAAACTCAAATTGCAAAACAACTAAAAAGGCCTATTAAGTGTCTTCATTTTGATTGGGGGGGAGAGTTCAAACCTTTTGTCAATTATCTTCATGAAAAGGGAATTCAATTTAAATATTGATGTCCTTATACTCATAACCAAAATGGTCTAATGGAGAGAAAACATAGGCACATCACATAACTAGGTCTTACTTTACTTGCACAGGCCAATTTACCTCTTAAATTCTGGTGAGATTCTTTTCACACAGCTGCTTATATTATCAATGGATTACCAACTCCCACATTGTCTATGAAAATTCTTTATGAGTCTATCTTTCATTTTAAACTAGATTATACCTTCCTTAGGACTTTTTTTTGTTCATGAGCCTAGCAAACTCATTGAGGTAAGGGGTCAGGTACTCTGGTCGGTCTTCCGGCAATCGATGTTTGGGTCCTGCTGGTGGGGGGAGCAGCAGGACCAGCATCGCTCGAAGTTCCACTAGTTTCACCAGCCGTAGGAGGAGGAGGTGGCAATGCCTTCAAAGGGGAAGTTTTCTCTATAGCATTGCTCGCTTTCCAAGGGGAGCCTCCTTGTTGCGACCTCCTTTAGTAACATTATGACGAGGACGTTTTCTACTCAAAGCCCCAATCACAACATCCTTCATAGCGTAAGCGTCGGATACCAAGCTAGATTCAACCAAGTTACGAGTAGACAGCAGGTCTCTCCACGGGCAAGAATTCGCCAACGCAGTCTCGACCTGCTTACGTAATTCAAGTTTAAGGCCGTAATGTACACCCCAAGAACTTGCAGCATGAGCAGAGACCATGTTAGAAATAATTAAGTCACTAGGACAGATGGGGTGCAATACATCTAAAGCGAGCAGGCAACTTGGAACTGTGAAACGGGAGGGGACATGAACGTTCCGACCATTAGTCTGTGCCATTTAACCCTAGGGACCCCCAACAAAAAAGAATTTCTTTTTCCAATTCCCACCACCACCTGTTGGGAGGTCAGTTATAGGTTTTCTATCTTGGTACTCGACATGAAAAAATACCAACAACATCATTAGGGCTGCTCTTTAGCTGATACAGGTGTTTGACCTCGTCAACTGTTGGCTCACTCTGACCACACCTGTCCCATAGAACGAACAGACCAAAAAGTACTCTCCATCCATTTTGGTTAAGTTGATCAGGAGCTAAATGTAATCCACTAAGCATTTTGATGAAATAAGGCTGCAATGGAATCCTCATCCCCAATTTAAAGCTTTCTAAAAACAAAGTAACGAACCCCTTAGGAGGTCGGCTGTGAGTATTTTTTTTCCTCGGAATTCTAAGGTCTATACCACTAGGGATCTTGTAAACGGTTCGAAGCTCCTCAAGGTCATCTACTGTGGTTAAACAGGTCATGAGGTCAATAGGGTAATGTTCGGCCAGAGTTCTACCACTTAATTTCCTCTTTTTCTGTGGTCGTGCTATTTCTGGTGAGGATGCTTCACCAAACTCTTCACTTGGGTGGTCACTTATGGTTTCCTCTAAGCCAAAAGATCCTTCGTCGTTACTGTTGCTAGGCGAGGTGGTTACTTCAGGGGACATCCTCCTAGCACTACTCCTAACACTAGAGGGTCTTACCGGCTCTAAGGGGATCCTGGGGTCGAAAGCGGGCTCTGTGAGCAGATCAGGCAGGAAATCTAGTTCATCATCATCAATCTCAATTACATTTTCTTTGCCTTTTGACATTTCGTAAACTATATCCAGAACAATACAACCAAATGCCACTCAACCCAAGAGAAAATGATAATTATCCAAGACTGAAAAAAAGGAAATAATACCTGAAGCAGTGGCACGCTAGAACAGAGGCAAGAAAAGTGGCTTCAACTTCGGTGGAGGAAGATCGCTTGGTCACCGGAGGATGAAAAGAAGACTAAAAGAGGAAACTTTCTTTTGATGGTTAGGGTTCTCAAGTAACGCGGAAACCTTTAGTTTATTAGCATTTAACAGTACGCACTCTGAGGGTTTCATAACCGTCAATTTGAAATTTAAACGAATGGATGGATTCCTTCCACATCACCCGCGTTTAATTACAATGCGACTCTTCAGGGAAACGATTGTTAGCAGCTAAAAAAGGGAGTGAATGTAGAAAGCGAGCAGTTCCTCCTCTCAACATCAAAAAGTCGTAATATACCCCGAGCAAGCCAGGACTACTGAGTTTCTAGTATTGATCCATTGCATTACCAATACCAGAAACTGAGGGACTGATGTTTGGGGGTATATTATGACGTGACCTGTCATACCCCAAACGAGGATTTATCTTTCTCATAATTGAGGAGCAATATGACGTCCGAGAGCAGGCATCCGGGAGCAAGAGTTTTCTGCTTGTTTACGAGGATGCCCTTTGCTAGGCGCCGAGAACATTTCTTGTTGAGGGTCGAAGTCAGCAGACCCAGTCTACGGCAGTTAACAGGACGTGCGCTACTATCCGAGAATCCAGGCACGAAGTCCACTCAGCCGCAACCATAACATTCAACCATCCACTTCCAGGGACTCAGGTGAAGTGGCGAACGTGAGTCATGGGGGGTCGAATTCTCAGAAAGGCTATAAAAGGGTTGGTTACAAAAAACACTAAAAATTAACTGAAAAGAAAATCCAGGGGGCGTTCTTATTGAAACCTCGGGAGAATCCAGACAGATTACAGTACCTTAGAAATAGTGATAGAGCCACAAGATTAGTGGCAAGTATTTTCCACAGTAAATCCCGATTGCTGACTTGAGCATCGGAGGGTTTACGCTGGGAAAATCCCCGGCGTGCTCTGACTGGTTTTTTTGTGTGCAGGAGCTTAAAGAGAAAATGCAGTAAACCTTCTGGTCTGATACAGCTAGAAGGAGCAGCGCGAAATCATTCCCTATCAACCAAAAATTCAACTGTTGAAGAGGAATCCTGGTCGTGCATGAGTAGACCCGAAATCTCGTATGAACAATATGTATAAGAATAGTTGTCCAGGGCTCGATCTATTGACTTGATCATTGCATATTCTGGAATTAATCTTCCCTCCCAATTGGATCATGACTAGTTATTACCTCCACAAGTATCTACGCATCGATGTGAGGAAAATAAAATTAACTAAAAGACAAACCATTTCTTTTTGGGAAAAGGACAAACACACCCCCAACGTTTAGGTGAAGGGACAAAAAACCCCCTAACGTTTTAAAAAGACATTTACATCCTAATTTATTATAATTTTATCATTATACCCTTCTAGCATATAAAAAAATTATTAAATTATCCAATTTGTCTATATATTGTTAATAAAATTGCCTAAACATTTATATCCAAATTCAATTGAGTGTTTTTTATTACGAATTTTAATATCTAATTCAGAACGATTCTATCCAAACTCAGCGTTTTTTAGTTAAGAATTCTAATCTCAATTCCACTATCTATATATTGTAATTGAGTTACGTTGAAATTTTTATAATTATTTTTTAATTATATTTTTAATTATATAGGGAAATTCTCAATTGTATACCCTATAGTTACTCTGTTATCAAAAATACTACAACACTTTAAGGGTATATCAATCGTCCATCCTAAATTGACAAAAGCTATCTGTCGACCACCAAACCGTTAGCTGCCGTTTGAAAGTTAACGGAATTATAGTGAATTGATAATTTTATCCTTGAAACTTAAATTAAAGTAAAATAAAATTATCACTTGTATACCCTTAAATTCTTTTATTATCACTTGTATACTCTTAAATTATCACTTGTATCATATGAAAAGACCAAATTATCCCTCTGGCGTCATCCTATTTAAACGGCAAATAATGGTTTGGTGGACGGCAGATACATTCTGTCAACTTAGGGTGGACGATTGATACACCCTCAAAGTGTTGTAGTATTTTTTATAACAGAGCAACTATAGAGTATACGAATGATAATTTCCCAATTATATATGAACCTTAATATCAAATTATAAAATTTTATTAAAAAATCTACGATTAAAAAATAATGAAGATATATTTACATATAGAGTTAATGGATGTATTGAATTAAGTGAAGAGGCATTCTAGTATTAACTACTTAGATTTACATATTAGAATTTTAATAAGAACACATTGTTAAGCTCTAACAATTTATTAGAAAAAATATCTATAGTTAATTTTTCCTAATAGCTCAATATTTCTAATATTTTAAAATATATCTCAACATTACTAATATTTTAAAATATTAAAATTTGATGAAGATGGGATGATTATACTCTTATATTTAAAAAATTCAAAATAAGAAAATCAAGAATTTGTTTTTTAAGTATAAGAAAATCAAGAATTTTTTTTTCAAAAATCAAGATTATGTGGGTATAAGAAAATCAAGATTATGCGACGACAAATTTTTCAAAAGAAAATTATTATCCTAACTGCGCATAAGGAAAATGTTATATTTGTGACATAGAGTCCCTCAAACTTTGTGATCGACGAATAAAAATTTACATAAGACTAAACAATCGGTCAAAAATAATTAACTGCGTTTTCAAATGTCCGCAGCCCTATCTAACAAAACTACATGAATAAAGCAAAACCCACGTCTCCCTTCAGGCTCGCCTCTCTTCTTCGCCTCCAAAAAGACCCGAAACTCGCTCTGCAACTCTTCAAAAACCCTAATCCTAACCCCAATAACACTGAAGCCCAACCATTAAAACCCTTTCGCTACAATCTCCTTCACTATGACCTTATCATCACCAAGCTTGGCCGAGCCAAGATGTTTGGCGAAATGCAGAAAATCCTTCACCAACTCAAGCACGACACTCGCGTCGTTCCCGAGGAAATAATTTTCTGCAATGTTATCAGCTTTTATGGACGTGCGCGATTACTCGAACACGCACTCCAAGTGTTTGATGAAATGTCGAGTTTTAATGTTCAAAGGACGGTCAAATCTTTCAACACGTTGTTGAATGCGATGTTAACGTGCGGAAAGCTTGATAGAATGACGGATTTGTTTCAAATTATGGAGAAATATGTTAGCCCAGATGCTTGTAGTTATAATATATTGATGCACGGTTGCGTTGTAAGTCGGAGATTAGAGGACGCGTGGAAGGTGTTTGATGAAATGCTTAAAAGAAGATTGCAGCCAACACTGGTGACATTTGGGACGTTAATTTATGGTCTTTGTTTGGAGTTGAGGGTAGATGAGGCATTAAAGTTGAAGGAGGATATGATGAGAGTGTATAATGTGAAGCCTGATGCACAAGTCTTTGCGTCATTGATAAAAGGGCTTTGTGCGGTTGGTGAGTTGAGTTTGGCACTTGGGTTTAAAGAAGAGATGGTGAGAAATAAGATTGAAATGGATGCTGGTATTTATTCTACATTGATCAATGCGCTTTTTAAGGCGAGAAGGAAGAATGAAGTTCCTGGGATTTTAAAGGAAATGAAGGAGCGTGGGTGCAAACCGAATTCTGTGACATATAATGCATTGATCAGTGGGTTTTGTAAAGAGAAGGATTTTGAAGCAGCGTTTACAATTTTGGATGAAATGGGGCATAAAGGGTGTAAGGCAAATCCTATTAGTTATAATGTAATACTTGGGGGGCTTTGTAAGGACGGAAAATGCAATGAAGCAAAAGACTTGTTTGAGGATATGCCTAGACAGGGCTGCAATCCGGATGTTGTGTCCTATAGGATACTTTTTGATGGGCTATGCGATGGGATGCAGTTCGGGGAAGCTGCTTTAATTTTGGATGAGATGATTTTTAAGGGTTTTGTACCTCGTTCTGCTCGTATACATTTATTTGTTGGTCAGCTGTGTGAGATAGGGAATGTGGAGGTTCTGTGGACAGTTTTGAATACCCTGATTAAGGGGAACGTTATTGATTTTGATACATGGAGAACTGTGATTTCTAAGATGTGCAAGGATGACATGCTCTTGAATGCATCTCAACTTGTTGAATCCTTGATTAGGCCCTAAATTTGAGACTCTGGTAACCAATAATAGAGAGTTTGCAAGTGCGAACACATCTCCTAGTTGCTAGACGTGAATCTTTCTATCTGTCTACATGTTCAACAATCACCATGTTCATGTCCGTAGTTGTTTTGGTCTGCACAGGTTTTAGCTCACCGGCCAAGTTGCCAAGTTAGGAGTTTGTAGAAAGTGATAATACATGAGAGGGTTAATGTGTACAACTTTATTAGCTTCAATCTGAAAGCAATTGCAGTTCTGGATGGTTTGTGCAGTAATTTTCATGGGCGATCTTCATTTTGGCCTGTCATGTAGTCAGATGTTTCATAATGCTCAAAATCATTATGAACGATTCTCAGGTACGTGTAACAGGATAGCCAGCGTAGATTTGGCTTACTTATTGAATATCTTGTCTTTTAGTATAACCCAGAACTTTATATAAATACGTCTTTTGTGAGACCTTTTGAGAATCCTTAAGATTAGTCCATATATAATTTGAAAATCTCCTCCGATAAGGCCCTCTTGGTCGACACAGCTAAGAACTTAATTATTTCTGGGCCGCCATCAAGAAAAAAAAATCCGAGATCAGATAAGAGATCATTGATCACATCGAACGAAAAATACATTATTTAATTACGGGTTAATTAGGAAATCAAACAAAGCTGACTTGAGAGAGGTGCACATGTACGAATCTCTTTATTACATCAAAACTAACTGATAATGACAATAATTAGAACGAGAAACATATGTAAATGGCAAGATTATTCAAATAATCTACACATTAGAACTTGGCCTCAAGATCTTTCACCACATCTACGTCCAGCTGGAATGCCTTGGCAAGAAAATCAGGATTGATCGGAGGATTGGCTCCGAAGACCGAGTTTGCAATGGTAATGACACCAGGATTCTGGCTGCTTAGAGCAGCGATGGCAACTGCATTTGTTTTTCCAATGTTGAACTGGAAGTGAATCAAACCAATTGGAAAAACGAAAACATCTCCCTTTTTCAGAACTTTTGCAACGAGTGTGTTGTTTAGCTGGTTAGATGTCACAAAACCGACATAAAGTGTTCCTTCCAAGACCGTCAGGATTTCAGTGGCACGAGGGTGAGTGTGAGGAGGGTTTTGGCCGGAGGGTGCATAGTCTATACGGACTGCTGATATTCCGAGAGTGTTTAGTCCCGGAATTTGCTCAACATTTGCATTTTTTACACTGAAACCAAGTCGGTTTGCTGTGTTTCCAGGCTTGTCTAGCCCTGATAAGAAGAAATCTCCTGGCCTGGCAAGCTTGGGGTCCTTGCAGAACTTCCCGTTGACAAAGACTGCGTCCAATAATTCAGAATATTCATTAGTAAGGTGAATTTGAGACCGACGTACACGTATACATAAACAAGTTTAAAAGAGTTTTTAGGACAGAGAAAATTAAAGTGTAAAAAATATACCTGCGTTCTTGGGCTCATCAATGGCTACACAGATATCCTGAAGAGGACTAGGGTCAAAGGCAGAGGCCAATGAAGAAGCCAAAATCAAGAGAGCAAAACCTGTAAGAAATTGAACATTTCTCATTGTGTTTAATTAGCTAGCTAGCTTTGGGATCTCACTCTGTTTAATCTCTGAACTTATTCTTATTGGCTTAGTGCGAGGTGAGAAATGTTGCAAGGTTAGCAACCCTATTTATAGATGAGGATTTATTGAACAGGTCTTGTTTTCCCTGCTCGGAGCAGATCGATGAAGGCTTGCCCAGTCTTCAATTGTTCATCTGTGACTCTGTAAAAACTGAGGAAACTTGTCATCTCAGTACATTTTCTTCTTCATTTGCTTACGTCAACACATTGTTTTTGAAATACTGAGTCATGGCAATCTATTTGTATATTATTATATTATCTAAAAATTTCATTGACAAACTCCAACTTCCAGAATAGTGAATGTTCGTTTTGATTCTTTACTGTTTTTTATTATGTTTTAAGCAGGTGCGCAAATATTTTTAAGGCTGGGCCCTAAAAATTGAAATTTTCAGAACTACTACTCACTTTTTGTAGTTACATAGTGTGTGCCGTTGTAACTGATATGTCGCTAATCATTTTTTTGTAATTATTTTTTTATCATGTGTTGGATATTAATTAAATTTTATTTTATTTTATTTTATCTTTTATCAAACAGGAATCTATAACTTATTATAGTGCAAGCGTAGTTCAAGTGCATTATTTGTTATATTTTTAAAATTTTGAAAGTAAATCAACCACATAATTCACACCGGCAGACTTGAATGTTACCTAAATGAGTCTGAAGGGAGGTTTTATCATTAAGCCATTGAGTGGGATTCGAGTCTTGGTTAAATAACAATGACTAATTCTTAATGAAGTGGTTACGTGCTGCAAAATTTTCTACCGTCAAGTATTATGTGCCGATCTATCATAATCATCATTACAAGAAAGAACCTAATCCAACTCTTCACATCTACGAATACTATCTAATTGAATTATGTAATGCCAAGTGGTATACAAAATTCTTACACATACTTTTTCCAATTGAAGAAAACTACAATGAGTGATGACGATAGTAATGTTTTCCCTAGTATATTTTTAACCTTTATGGTAAGTTTATTACAGTACTCACTAAGTTTTGAAAAATGTTATAAAAATACTCCAAATGAAATTTAGAAGTTCGAAATAGCAGAATTTGGTAAGACTTCAACGGACATCTCGGAGAATCAAGTTTATTTAGCTAAGTTGTATTGTTTGGTTGTCCAGAAAGTAAAAGAAAAAGACAGAAAATTCTGATTGAAGCAAAATCAATGAATCTATCTTATCAATTAATCTGATTACAAGGCTTTTTATAGTTACATCTGGAATATTCTATACATGCTAAATGCATGAGCTTAAGTAACATAATTGTGCTAACAAACTAAGCTGACTAACAAAAATACAACTAACTTGCTAACTGGTACTGCCACATCACCATCCTATAACTAACTTGCTGACTTGTATTGCCACATCACTATTCTTAGCATATTCCTTAATATCCCCCCTCAAGCTTAAGGTATGGGAAGGACATTAAGCTTGTTGCGAAGATAAGCAAAAGCATCAAAGGAGAGAGGCTTTGCGAGAATGTCAGCATATTGATCTGAGCTGGAAACATGAGTGATTTGAAGCTGCTGCTGAGCAATATGTTCCCGAACAAAATGAAGATCCAGCTCGATATGTTTTGTCCGAGAATGATACTACGGATTACTAGCCAATGCTTCAGCACTCTTGTTATCATAATATAAAGTGGGAGTCTGAACTAAAGAAACCTTAAGCTCTTTAAAAAGATAAGTAAGCCATAAAACTTCTGAAGTGGCTAGAGCAAGTGCTCTGTATTCAGATTCAGCTGAAGAACGAGAGACTATGTGCTGCTTTTTGAAGACCATGAAATAAGATTGTTACCCAAAAATACACAATAACCACCAATGGATTTTCGATCATCAGGGTCAGCACCCCAATCAGCATCAGAATAAGCATTTAGAGTCAAGGAACCTCAGTTAAAAAACTGAAGACCATAGTGTGCAGTACATTGAAGCTACCTTAGAACTCGTTTGCATGCTTGCCAATAAAGAACAGTAGGTGCAGCTAAAAATTGACTAAGCTTATTCACCACATAAGCTATATCAGGTCTGGTTAGAATAACATATTGCAGAGAGCCAACAATGCTCCTATATAAGGAAGGATTGCTAAATGCTGTACCTTTATCTTTATGAAGTTTATCAGTGGTATTCATATGAGTATTATAACCCTTGCTATCCAGCATATTAGCCTTCTTCAAAATGTCTCCAATGTATTTAGTTTGAGATAAATGCAGACCTTGTATAGAAAGAGTGACCTCAAGCCCAAGAAAATAATTGAACTCACCCACATCCTTAAGTGCAAATTCTAAACTGAGATTATGAATAACTTACTCAACAAGCTGAGAATTTGAGCCAGTGATGAGAATATCATCCACATAAATGAGAACAAGTAAAATATCATGCCCAATATGCTGAAGAAATAAGGAAGTATCAGACTTGGACATAAAGAATCCTCAGTTCAATAAGGAGCCTTTTAATCTGTCATGCCAGGCTCTTAGAGCCTGTTGAAGACCATATAAAGCTTTGTTAAGCCTACAAACATAAGAAGGATGAGCAAAGTCTATAAAGTCCTATGTTTGGTGCATAAAAACTTCCTCTGTCAGAACACCATTGAGGAATGCATTATTGATATCAAATTGTCTAATTGGCCAATGATGTATAACTGCCAAGCTCAAGACAACTCTCACAGTGCAAGGCTTAACTACTGGGCTGAAGGTCTCAAAGAAGTCAACGCCCTGAGTTTGATGATAACCCTTAGCCACTAAACGAGCCTTATATTTGGATACAGTGCCATCAGGTTTGTATTTAACTCTGTAAACCCATTTATTACCAACAATTTTAGTAGCTGTAGTAGCAGGAACCAATGTCCAGGTGTTATTTCTTTGCAAGGCTTCTATTTCTTTTTTCATGGTAGAAAATCACTTAGAATCTTGGAGTGCTGCTTTGACATTAGCTAGTTCAAGGTCTTGAGATACTGCTAAATAGGTTTTGGGCTTAAAAATACCAGCCTTAGCTCTGGTAATCATAGGATGTGAGGGAGGGATAGAGGGAGAAGGAAAATATTGAGATAAAGAGGATGATACTGAATGTGAACTTGATGTTGAAGACAAAGTAGATGCAGGGGTAGCAGTTGATGAGCCTTCACGATTACTGTCAACAGGAGTACAACTTTGGAGGAAAGTGACTTGAGAATGTGTTTGATAAGCAGAATTAGACATAACGAAAGGAGACTGATCTAAAAAAAATTCAGTATAGGGAAATTCAGACTCATTAAAAGTGACATGCCTAGCAATGAAGACTTTGCCAGATTTATCCAAGCACTTATAGCTTTTATGTAAAGGACTATAACCAATGAAGACACTGTTTTGGGTATGGAAATCAAATTTATGTTGATTATAAGGTTTGAGTAAAGGAAAACAAAAAAAAAAACAAAAACTTTAGTAAATTGGTAATTTGGTATTTGGTTATGCAGCTTTTGAAAGGGTGAAATATTTGCAAGTGTTGGGGTAGGCATCCTATTGATATGATAAATGGTTGTACGGAAGGCTTCCCACCAAAATGAAAGAGGCAAGTGAGATTGAGCCAAAAGAGTAAGGATTGTTTCAACAATGTGTTTATGCTTCCTTTCCACCATTTTGGTGATGAGTGTGAGGACAACTATATCTAAATTGAATCTCTTCTTGTTAAAGAAATGGTTTAAAGGCTATGAATTCACCTCTCATATCAGATTGCAATGCTTTGACAGGTAAAGAAATTTTTTTTTCCACAAGTAGTTTGAAGTGTTTGAATGTGTCAAGGGCCTCAAATTTTAATGTTAAGGGAAATATCCAACAATAACGTGTAAAGTCATCAACAAAAGAGACATAGTATTTGTAACCATCCATGGACAGTACTGAGGCTGGACCCCATAAATCAGCATGTAAAAGCTCAAGTGGAGATTTAGTTTTAATTTTAGTAATAGGAAAATGTAGCTGATGTAGTTTGCCATACTGGCAAGCATCACAAAAACCAATAGAGCTATTGTTAACAGAATGTAAAGGAAGACATTTTATTATAGCTTGTAGAGTATGTTTATTAAGATGACCAAATCTGTTGTGTAACAGTTTGATAGACTCACTTCCTGAAGACAGAAAACTTGCAAGATAACGACCAAAATTAAGAGAGTTTGACTCTTGTGAAGAGTTTACAATTTTATTGGTAGAAAAGACAGACAACATAGAGCGAGGATTAAGATTTTGATTTGCAGATTCAGAGGAAGATTCAGCTTGTGACAGTAATCTATAAAGACCACCTTCAGCAATCCCCTGTGCCAGCAGAGTTGCCTCCATCTTGTCCTTAATACAACAAAAATTGGAAGAGAATTCAATTATGATGTTGTTATTTAAAAGAAGTTTAGATATACTGATAAGATTTTAGTAATTTTAGGTACACATAGAACATTGGTAAGGCTTAAACTGGTTCCAAAAGAAGTTAAGAAGCAAGCATAACCAGTGTATATAATTTCAAGACCATCACTATTACCAACTAGCAGCAATTGAGATCCAAGATAAGGTGTACCTTTAGTTAAGTTGTGAACAATGTTTGTAAGATGATGTGTTGCTTCACTATCCAAGTACCAGCCTTGATCTGCAACACCTACAGAACTCACCATATAGGCTGCCTTAGAAGTTTAATTTATTGGAAAGTAACCCTGAGCTAGAAAATTTGGAACAAAGTTTCTGTTAAATCTATCTCTGTAATCTGCTGCTGAATGATTATATTTGAAGCAAATCTGACAAATAATACTTCCTCTGCCACCTCCTCTGCCAAAGCCATTAAAAGGACCTGAGAAACCTCCATTTCCAGAGAAACCACCCCTGCCTTGATTAGCATTCCAACCTCTTTTTGAATTTTGTCCAGAAGAATTACCAGTACCAGAAAATCCTCCTCTTCTTGATCCAAAACCTCCTCTATTGTTAAAGTTTCCATTCCAGCTACCATTTGCATTTTTATTTTCATAATTTCCATTCCAATTCCCCTGATTATTATTATTCTAGCCACCATTATTACTTTGCTTCTTCTGATTGTTTCCAGCTTGAGCAACATTAGCAGCATAGTTCATCTTGATTTCCTTGCTAGCATTAGAATTAGCATTTTCTAGTCTAGCCTCATGAGTTAACAGCATAGAGTAAGCCTTGTTTATGCTCATCTTAAGGACATTAGCCTCAATGTAAACTACAACAGGATAATAAGGCTGACCTAGACCAGAAATCAAGTGAGTGATAAAATCTAAAGAACTTACTAGACTTCCAGCAATAGCTAATTCATCTGTTATAGTTCTCAATTTTCTAAAGTACTCAATGATAGTCATAGATCTTTTTTTAAGATTGTTTAACATCATTTTTAAATGAACTTTCTTAGCTGCTGTTTCATATCCAAATTGTTGCTCCAAACTTATCCAATGTTCACGAGATGATTTAGAGTTTACCACAAGAATGAGAATCTCAACATTGATGGAAGAAAAGAGCCAACTCAACAGCATTTGATCTTGCTTCTTCCACGCAGCATATGCAGGGTTCTCTGAGACAACTACATATGAGCTTCCCGATTCATTAGAGAGAAACTGATTTGGACATAGTTTTGATCCATCGAGTAATCCTTCTAGCTCATTAGCATGAACTAAAGAAAATATTTGTGACTTCCAAATTGTGTAATTAGATCGGTCGGGTTTGATTGGATTTGTGAAAGTGAAAGATGAGACTGAAGCAGTGATTGGAGAGATAACGCTTGTATTCAAGCTAGATGAAGCCATAGCAAAACTTGATCGTAGCTCTGATACCAAAACAAAGTTTATTTAGCTAAGTTGTATTGTTTGGTTGTCGAGAAAGTAAAAGAAAAAGACAGAGAAAATTCTGATTGAAGCAAAATCAATGAATCTATCTTATCAACTAATCTGATTACAAGGCTTTTTATAGTTACATCTGGAATATTCTATACATGCTAAATGCATGAGCTTAAATAACATAATCGTGCTAACAAACTGAGCTGACTAACAAACTTACAACTAACTTACTGACTTGTACTGCCACATCACCATCCTATAACTAACTTGCTGACTTGTACTGCCACATCACCATTCTTAGCATATTCCTTAACACGGAGGCCCTTTTTTAATCTTTCATTACCGTTTTCAAAACAATATATTATACTCACGAATCGAACGTATCTCTAGCCCAAACAAATATACAACCATATCAAAGCCAGCACTAGCTACACAATGTCTTACATCATGCATGCAATATTCGAACAAATCCAAAAGATCTTATCAATTGAATCAACGAACAAAGAAAAAATGAGTTTTAACTGTTGAATATGTATGCAAAATTCTAGGAATTTGCCGGCAGCAATAGGAGAATTATCATGCAAGCATGGACGAAATTAATCCAATTCTTACTAGCTACATTATTGCCCCCCGGCCGGCTGCGTAGTGCATATATACCAAACCCAAATTATAACTTTTCAAAATTTTAAAATTGCTGACTTGAGCACACACATGCAGCATAGTCAACAAAGCAGAGGATTACAGTGGCTACAAAGCAGGGGATTGCAGCAGCTATTGCATACCGTTCCAAGTTGATGATATGATGATATGGGCTAACATATTTCTCCATAATTTGAAACAAATCCTTCATTCTATCAAGCTTTCCGCACGTTAACATTGCATTCAACAACGTGTTGAAAGATTTGACCGTCCTTTGAACATTAAAACTCGACATTTCATCAAACACTTGGAGTGCGTGTTCGAGTAATCGCGCACGTCCATAAAAGCTAATAACATTGCAGAAAATTATTTCCTCGGGAATGACACGGGTGTCATGTTTGAGCTGGTGAAAGATTTGCTGCATTTCGTCAAACATCTTGGCTCGGCCAAGCTTGGTGATGGTAAGGTCATAGTGAAGGAGATTGTAGCGATAGGGTTTTAATGGAGGAGCTTCGGTGTCATTGGGGTTAGGATTAGGGTTTTTGAAGAGTTGCAGAGCGAGTTTCGGGTCTTTTTGGAGGCGAAGAAGAGAGGCGAGCCTGAAGGGAGTTTTGCTTTATTCATGACTTCATGTAGTTTTGTTAGATGGGGTATTGAAACTTGAAAACGCAGTTAATTATCTTAGACCGCTTGTTTAGTCATATGTTTTAAATTTTTATTAGTCGATCACAAAGTTTGAGACTCTTGTATCTCACAAATATCCCATTTTCCTTATGCACAGTTAGGATAATAATTTTGTTTTCAAAAAATTTGTACACACATAATCTTGATTTTCTTAAATATAAGAGTGTAATCATTTTCTTAAATATTGACAGTGTAATCAAGACTATTATGTGATTCATTCATTCATATATAAAATGACAAGAATTAAAATCATTAAGGTATATTTTACAACACCCAAAGTGCTTGTCTGCCCAATATTTTATGTTCCCTTTTGAGCATTTTCATATATATAAATATAAGTAAAGTATTAAAGAGAACAAGCAGGTAAGTGATTAAAACTCAATTGAAACGTTCAACCTATCATGCAACCAAATAAATTATCGGGTCATTACTAATTTTAATTTTTATTCAATAATCTTAGAGATTCTAATGTTTCAGTTTTAACTTGATTCCTAATTCCATATATTATTTATTTATTAGATGATGGATTTCATAACTTGTAATTTCTTTAACTACTGTCTAATTGATGAATACTACATCAACCATTTACTAAGAAAAAGAAAAGAAAAATAATAATCATCATCATCATCTCGAATCATAACTTCCTTCATGATTTTCTTGGGATTGAGTCGCCTGTAACGCATCGATTTTCATTGATGAATTCAACTTGCAGAGACTTTACTAGCTGAGACCATCATAAAGTCTAATATTACTCAGTATTTAATGAAGGTCAACATGTAAATTTCCTCTGATGAAACTGGGAAGGTTTCTAAATTTATTTACGTGGCCGTCATGTACATGTAATAATCTTTTGTTTTTAACCAAGTGCACAAGTAGCATTAATCTTTGAGTTAAGCATCCTAACATCTAAGTTTTAATTTAAGATTGAAAACCTCGAAGGTCGGTTTCTAGAATTTCAAAAAAAAAAAATGGTATTATAGGAAAAATATTATGCATAAGCTGAGAGTAGTTAGAAAACTCTTAAGTTGGCTTTTAAATATGAGTTAGCTCTATATAGATATTAAAAAAAAAATGAAGACAAAATTGGGATCACAAACCAATAGAGTAATGACATGGATATATATTATGATCAATTAATTTGTCTTTTAATTATTTTCCAAAATCATTAGAAGTAATTAATTTTTGCCTGAGTAAGTGGTTTTTTTTTTTTTTTTATTAGAGGGGGCTCATCAAAACGAGCTAAACAGGAACAAAACGGGGTTGAGTAACCCCAAACATGTCTTGCGAAATAATAGCATAAATATCCATAGGCAAGCTAGAAAATAAATGCAAACCAAGAGGAACTGAATGAGCCATATTAGCCATGAAGTCTGTAGCTGAATTTGCTTCACGAAAGATGTGAGTGATAGCTGTCTGCCAGTTTCTACTTAATAATTCCCAAACAGCAACAACTAAAGCATAGAACACGTTAGGTATGACCACCTGCTTAGAGATCATTTGAGTAACACAAAGACTGTCCACTTCCACCAACAGTCGTTTTATGCCTGCATCCCAAGCAAGAATTAAACCCTGATACAGACCCCAAAGCTCAGCCATAATCACTGAACTCTCCCCAATTCTCATACAAAATCTGGAAATCCAGTGGCCGACAGAGTCTCGAATAACACCACCAGTTCCTGCTTCTCGTGTATTGTTACAAGATCCATCAGTATTCAATTTGCACCCTGGCCATGGCGGAGGCAACCAGCCAATAAAAATCTCCTTTCTCCTCGGTTGCTGGCTTATGTGAGAGTTATTTACTCTATGAATTTCATTAGCTCTGGTCATAGTATCCAGATAGATTGTTAAGCTATCCACCAACTTCCCAGCAACGAAAAATTGATTCCTCCAGAACCACAACCTCCAAACAGCCACGTCAAAGATACAATCCTAAGGGAGGGGAGATATAATCTTCCACTTATTTTGTAAGTTGGCAACAAGCCAGTCCCGTAAATTAGAGTGAAAGAAAGTGCTATGATTATCCACTGGAGCAAGCCGAATCCAAACCTGCTTAATATAGCTGCAATCTCTCAAGGCATGGAGGATATCTTCAACCGCACCCCCACACCTATCACAACCCACAGAAATGGGAATATGACGCCTAGCAAGCTTATCGTGAGTCTTTAGTTTCCCATGTAGAATTTACCAAAGAAAGAGGCGGATGGATTGAGGCCCCTTCCAAGTCCATGGTAAGTTCCAAGTTTTGTCATGAGCAGCAAGGTGTTGATAACAAAGAGAGTCATAGGTTGACCGAACCGTAAAAATGCCTTTTGGGTCAAAACACCAGTAAATTTTATCAGCACCAAGATGGGAAGCATGAGGCATTACCGAAGCAATTTGCATGAGAATAAAATTTGGCAGCAAATGTTCAAATCTCGACCAATTCCAGCCCCCATGCACGTTAGTAAATTCACTCACAGTGGCATTTATAGAGTCATGAGGAATCGGCTGAAGGGCGAGACTGATCAAGGGATTGTGCTTCGTAACCCAACAATCTATCCAGAATCGAGTTCTAGCTCCATCACAAGTGGACCAGCGAGCTCCATGCAAAATTGCCGACCACGTTCTCCGAACAGCCATCCAGATTCGAGACCCCGGTTTATCAGGAAGAGCAATCAGTAATTTGCTAGGATCCAAGCCGTATTTAGAGCAAAAAACCTTCACCCACAGTTTGTCTGAGCTAGAAACAACTTCCCAACTCAATTTCATCAGCAACGCCTGGTTCATCACGTCTATTTTTTTAAACCCCAAACCTCCATGATTTTTCGGCATGCAAATTTTATCCCACCCCACCAAGCTCATCTTGTGACTCTTCGACTTCCCATCCCAAATAAAATGCCGACAAGATTTATCTATTTTATGACGCACCGGGGAAGGAAGCAAGGTCGTTTGCATAGCGTAGACGGGGCATTGCTTGAAGCACTGATTGAACCAAGGTGACTCGACCAGCAAAAGATAAGTGAGCCGCATTCCAGCCAATAAGCTGCTTGTCCACCTTGTCAAGAATAGAGTGATAAATATCTTTATTCACCAGCGAATGGATTAAAGGCATACCAAGATAGTCACCCAAATCATTTGTAGCCGAAAAGCCCAAAGCAGCACTGATGAGATGGGCATCTCTAGATAAGACATTCTTTGAGAAAAAGACTTTGGTTTTCGTTTTATTGACCTTTGCTTTAGAACTCCTACAATAATTCTCCAGAACAACATCAATGATATAAGCTTGATCGATCGAAGCTTCCGCAAATAAAAGCAAATCATCTGCAAAAAATAAATGCATTAAAGGAGTTCCATGTTTAGCCAACCGAATAGGCTTCCGTCTTCCATCCATCCCCGCTTGGGTTATACCATGGCTCAACCGCTCAATGCAAAGAACAAAAAGATAAGGCGAGAGAGGATCTCCTCGACGGACACCTCTCCCCAAAAAAAATTCCTCTGTAGTCTCACCATTCCACAAAATGCTCATACTAGCTGATGTTACACATTCCATGATGAGCCTAGATAAATGAATCGGTAAACCAGTCTATTGAAGAGTATCAAAAATGAAATCCCAGTTAAGCTGATCATACGCCTTCTCAAGATCGACCTTAATGGCCATAAACCCTTTCTTACCAGTTTTCATACGCATGGAATGAACCACTTCCTGAGCAACAACAATATTATCTACAATATGTCGCCCATGAACAAAGCTTGTCTGATTGGGGCCTATTAGATCAGGCAGCAAAGCTTGCAATTGATTAGCTATAATTTTAGTCACTGTCTTGTAAGCAACTATGCATAAGCTTATGGGCCTGAACATTTTTAAGCTGGTAGGATGCTCCACTTTAGGAATCAAAACTAGAAGGGTAGTATTAATTTCTTGAGGGACCTTGCCCGTGATACAAATATCATCAATAAACTTGCAAAAGGAAGGACCAACAATATTCCATTGAGACTAATAAAAAATAACATGCAGACCATCAGTACTTAGAGCTTTAAGAGGCTTCATACTAAACACATCTATTTTAATTTTCTCCTTCAAAACTGGGGCAGCAGCACAATCAATATCATAAGCATCAAAGACTAGAAAAAAAATTGGAACATCGTAATCTTGATAAATTGCTGTTTCACTTTTAAATAAGGAATAAAAATACCCAACTGCATGGCTCCGAATATCTTCCTCATCATACAACCAATTCCCCGAATTATCCTGAATGGCCGCAATTCTATTCCGCCACCTTCGAGCAATAATTTTTTTATGAAAGAAATTCGTATTTCTATCTCCATGCAATAGCCAATCTTTTCGAGATTTTTGTAGCCAAAGAATCTCCTCCTGGCCCATTACCATTTCTAACTCGTTTCCAAGCGGGCCTCTAACCGCATTAAACCTCTAGAGCTATAATTCTCTAAGGTTGCTTGAATCCCATTAATCCGATCCATAAGCCGGCATTTTCCCTGAAAGGTATTCCCAAAAACCTCTCGATTCCAAGCTTGAATCGTCTGGACAAAATGAGAAGCCGCTGTATTATAATGGGCATGCGGATCCCACACATGCTTTACAAAAGTACTGAAGTGCTCATGTGTTAACCAAGAAGCCAAAAATTAGAAAGGCATGTTCACCTGGTGTCCAGACACAGCTCTTTCAAACCGAACCAGCATCAGCCTGTGATCTGAGGCAACCTTTGAAAGGTGGAGAACATAATTGTCTGTAAACTTAAGTAACCATTTTTAAGAAGCAATCCACGTGACCAGGTAAACCTTGGACCTTTGAACTTTAAGTCAAAAATTTGATGCCCATCAAACCACTTTTGAAACAAGTTGCACACTCTCGAACTCCTTACAACACCCCCTGCTTTTTTGAAGCATATAAAATAGAATTGAAATCCCCGCCAATCAACTAAAAGACCTTGGATTGAAATAGCAAGGTTCTCCATATGACTCCACAGCTATCTCCGCAACATTGGATTTGGACTGGCATAAACAGTCGTTGCCCAAGACACAAAGATATTATTCATACAAATTCTAAAATGAATAAATTGCCTATGATTAAGTAAAACCTCCACCTCTATAAAATTCCACCAAAGGAGCCAAATTCCTCCAGAAAAGCCTACAGCTTCCACTCGATGTGATTTATCAAAGCCACTTTTCATGATAAACTCATCTGCTTTAATCCCACTAATACGAGGTTCCATCAAAACCACTAGAGAAGGGTTATACTTTTTAACAATTGTCCTAAAAGAGCGCCTAAACTTGCCTGAGGCCGCCCCTTGGACATTCCAGTACATGATACTTATTGACATAAAATACAAATAGAAAAAAACAGAATCCTACTGCTGCTGACCATTGACATCCATCAACGCCAAAGGTGTTTCTTGAACCATCGAGTCTTCATTATCAGACATCCCATCCCCATCAACACCACTCATAGGCACAGCTGGATGGGTATGAGCATTTCCAACTTCCTTCACACAAGAGATGTTATGAACATCTTGAGAGTTAGCCAAATGTTGTGGATCCGGTCCCTGCCTATCTTTATGCTTTGTGGCCACTTTCCTCACATCCCCGTTAGGAAGGGTTTGGGAAGAACAAAACACCACAGTATGTTTAGTAGGGTCCAAGGTAGTAGCGAGAGGGGAGACATGTTGATTACTAGAGACAAGCTGAGGAGTAAAGTGTGAGTTAAGATTACGGTTTGCATGAGGTAAGGAATTTATATATTTCTCTCTGATATTAAGAGCAGTCGACTGGAAGGGATTCCGGATAGGGTTCTCTGAGACATTTGGTTTTCTACTCTGAGTTTTTGCAGCCATAGCCTTAGTATGTGGCTTGCGTCGTACCAAAGTTTTTAATGTGATATCTTTATTGGAAGTAAAGGTAGGGTTTGAGATAGGTAAAGAGGTTGACGTGAGGTGGAGGGGATATCTGTGAAGGCTGCATGCACAAGATTTTCACATTCATCCGTGACCTGAGCTAAGATTTGGAACCTTGAAGTACCAGCCCCAGCATGCTCACGATTACGGTTTAAATCACTAATATTCTCCTTACCACTATTAGGTTTCCTGCCTCTCCTAGTCGCAATCATCCAAGGTCCAAAAGGCACTACATTATCATCATCTTTACGACTAACATCCTGTTGGGCAGGGGCCTCGTTACCCGGCATAGCCTGTTGAGCCTGACTAACATTTCCAGAGTTTGTCGAAGTGCCAACTTCCTTGCAGTTGCTGCTATTATGGCCGTATCTTCCACACTTAAAACATATCACTGGCAATCCCTCGTATTCCGCTTTTTGAACCTTCCCATCCAACTCAAACTGAGATACCAATGGCTTAGCTAAGGAGATATTTACTGCACGTCGGGTAAATCTTCCACGAGTAGAAGAGGTTGTATTCGAATCGATTTTAATCACGATGCCCACTAACTGGCCGAGCTTCTACAAGATTTTTCGATCATAAAGATGAACAGCAAGGCCAGGTAAGCAGATCCATACCGTGACTTGATCAAAAGCCGTATTTGTGAAATCAAAAGACGGCGTCCATGGCTGCACCGTTAAGTAATGACCCATTATAAGCCAAGGGCCCTTAGTTAGAGCATCAACAACATCACCTACCGAGCGAAAACGAACCAAAAAATAATTGTTCTCTAAATCAATCACCGAGAAACCCATGGTTGTTTTCCACAGTACATTCAATCTTGCACAGAGAGTTCTGTATCCAATTGTGCGGCCAAGCAACTTCACAACAATTGATTTCTTCCACAATTCACTCAACTTTTCATGAACCCTAGCCGAGAAAGTGATGGACGGCATAGGTCCCTCGTTATTCTCAATCACATCCCCTTCCTCAAACTCCCCTAGTCCACCTCCAAAACCTTGCTCCAGCGCTTGCGACACATTCACGAGAGTTTCTTTGTACGAAACCTGCATAGGGTTATCACCAGCATGTTCCTCATCACGAAACCTTGCTTTCTTGGTCTTTCTAGCCTCTCTAAACGGCGGAGGAAAAATCCCTCCCAAAATAGGGTTTTCGCCACGTCCAAGATTTTCAGACCTTTCAATCATTTCTTTTTTAGAGTAGTTAAATATTAATCTGAGTAAGTGGTTTTAAAGAGCTTAATTAAGTTCATTAATTTGACTTGGTCCGCTTACGTACCTAGTTGGAGGGGAAAAAAAGTTAAAAAGGAGAGGTTTGTACTTTAGTTAATTTTTCTTTTTCCCCACGTTGATACGTGTATCCTTGTGGAGGTAATAATAAGAAGTCATAACTAGTCATGATCCAATTGGAAGGGAAAACTAATTTCCAAGAATATGCAATGATCAAATCCAATAGACCAAAGGCTCTAGACGACCTGGTATTATATTTTTACTAATAGTTAATTGTTAACTGAAACTTGATGATCAAGTTAAATATTATCAAAAAGGGTTGACTGACATAGGTCCATTCTTCAGTCAACTTGTTATATATTGAGGCATGTTGGCCGGATAGCATAATTTCTCTTTTGGGTGCAATTGTTCATGTATCAGCTTGATTTCTTGCGTTATTGTTTTTATTAATATTTGTGAAAGCTAGCAGAGCAGATCACACACACACACACACACATTTATATATAACGGTGGGCAATGCCAGAACCGGCAACGATAACGGCAATAACGGCAACATAGCAGATCATAACAGCAACGGCAGTGGGAAGTCTCTTAGCAGGGGCCATTCTAGGTGAGGCGTTTCAAGAGATGACGGTGGCGATTAAAGAATAACTTCAGAGACGCCCTAAATAGCCTTGAAAACACCATCACCCTGTTAAGTCCTTTGATCAAAGAAATGGAAAGGTTAAATCAAGAGACTCTAATAAAAGAGAAGAGATCATTCGTTTGTTTCTTCAACAGCTGAAGAAAGGGGAAGCTCTGGTTTCAAAGTGCTGAAGCATCCGTTGCTGGAACTTGTGCAAGAAGAGGAAATACGAAAAAAGGCTTCGGAACATGGATTCTTCTCTTCGTGAGCTTTCCGGAGTGCTCCAGGTTGGACAAGCGCTTGATACCCAGCGCCTTCAACGTATAATACAAGATATATTCACCACTAATTAATTAAGGGCGCCGGGCGCATTTGTTTTTGTTATGCCCAGCCGATGGGTTGCCGCAGCCTTGCTGTTGGGGAGTGCGAGTGCTGATATTTAAACCAAAAAAAATTAATTAACAAATTAAATTATGACACTGTGGGTGTTAGAGAAAAAAATAATTTATTAATACTATAATACCACGACGTGTGCTAGTTCATTATTTCGTTGGCTTTTTATGAGCCTTTAATCTCTTTAAATGTTTTTTTTTTTAATTTCACCTATGTTTCTAAACAAAAAAGTATATATTAACTAGTAATTGTTTTCACCAATCATCTTTTCTAATCATCTATGAACTTTTCTTTGATAGATGTATCTTTTATTCCATTTAGAAGCCACATTATCTCACTACCAAATAGGTTTAAATTAAATCTCACAAGTACATGCATTTAATTAGTCAAATTCTCAAAAGATTATGTTATGACTACGAAAAATGTCGTGAGAAAGAGAGTTTAGGGTTTACTGTTGATTCCAACGCAAGCAATGCGTATTGAATTATCATGTTATAATATGGAAAAAAAAGTTCTTTATATTAAAAAATATCAATATAGATTTTTTAAATTTTTTTTTTTTAAATTTGAACATACGCATACTGCATGGGACTTATGACATGCAACCTACCCCAGTCAACTCATTTGATAATATTTAACTTGATCGCTTGATTTGCAAGTTATATTGTCCTCTCAAATTGTTAAAAAAAATAAAAATTTGATTTGCAAGTTTCAATTAACTATTAGTAATAACATCCATTCGTCTAGAACTCGGCATATTGATTTCATCATTGCATGTTCTTAGAAATTTCATCGTGACTAGTAAGTAGTTAACTACAGCCACGCAACGTTGAAACCACCTTCAAAGAAAGAGTAGTATGTACAAAAGAACAAAAATGAGGACAAAAACGCTAAAAGATAAAATAAATAAATAAATAAAAAGACAAATCGTTGCTTTAAACTAGTTGATTGTGCGTACACATGTCATTATTCAATTGGATCATGTCCTCCATTTTCTCTCCATTTTTGCACATCAATTATGGGCTAACGCCTCAAGGTAAATATTTTATTGATAAAAATCAAGACTATCATGCAATTTATAAATGGCGAGATTTAAACCCACTATGACATACAAGTACGATAAAAATCAAGATCGCAATGTCATATATATATATGAAAAGAATATTTACAGTATCATGAAAGTGCACATCCGCTCAAAAATTCTGATCGAATATCTGTTTCGGTAAAGAGTTAAAAGAACAAGTAGTCGAGCAATTAAACCCAATTGCAACACTCAATCCGTCATCAATCAAGTAAATTACCGGGTCATTGCTTAATCTTTAATTTTTATTTCCCATTCCAGTATTAAAGATTAATTCTACTTGCATACTTGGTCAAAAGAGGAAAAACAAATGCTACTTGTACATGATGGCGACCTCAAAAAAAATTTGAAAATTGGTTCCCAATTCTCATCTGAGGAAAAATTACATGTTGGCTTTAATTAAATATTGAATAATATTACTTTCTTTTTAGTAGTATCTCAATCTCGATATCATTGCGATGCTTATTTGAAAAGTTTATAGTTAGTTAGTTTATTTATTTATTTATTTATTTTTATTATTATTATTATTATTATTATTATTATTATTATTATTATTATTATTATTATTATTATTATTATTATAATTATTATAATTATTATATATAATTGAACATCTGGATTAGTACGGCTTATATATGGTGGTTTCAGATTTCAGTCACCAAAGTCACTGCACGTGTGATTCATCAATGAAAATGGATATTCCACAGGCGGCTCAGTTCGAGGAAAATTGTGAAGGAAGTTATGATTCTATAATTATTACTACTATTATTTTTCTTTTTCAAACCAAAGAGACTAGTGTTAATAGGGAAAATATTCTACATTAGTTGAGAATAGTTACAAAACTCTTGAGTTAGTTATTAAGTATAAATTAGCCTAATGATAGACATACCAAAATGGAGACAAAATCGGGAAAATGAATCAATAGAGCAATAGTATGTGCACATATGATCAATTAGTTAAGGTAAATGATTTGTCTTTTAATTACTTTTCAAAAGCATAAATAAGTAATTAACTTTTGCTAGTGGTTTTTAAGGAGTTCTAGTCCAATAATTTGAGCTTTGCCCGTACTCCCACATTTTTTCAAAAAAAATAAAAAAAAGGAAATGATTTTTCTTTATGTTAATTTTTTTTCCCTCACGTCTATGCGTAGATGCTTGTGGAGGTAATACTAGTCATGATCCGATTGAGAGGGAAGATCAATTCCAGAATATGCAATGATCAAGTCAACAGATCGAGCTCTAGACGACCTGGTGTGTGCATATATACATATAGATTGTTATAGTTACAAAATTTTATATAAATTATTTTTGTATAAACTAACGTAACATTTAATGACTTGCCAATTTCAAAGCCAATTTAAAAAAAAAAAAACAAAGTTGGTCGGCTTGCCAAATTCAAAAAGCAAACCCAATTTCAAAAAGCAAGGTTGGTGGCACGGTTTTTGTTGAAGTTGCATGGAGAAAAATGTGATGGTTTTCTAGAATTCTCCACCTCGGTGAAAATTTAGTAAATCTGAGCCGATTATCAATAAATTATCTTCCATTCTTTGCCCGTGGACGTAGGCATTATGCCGAACCACGTAAATTATTGTGTCATATTTTCTTTGTAATTGTTTATCACCACAGTTATATTTATCCAGAAGTCGCAGTATTAGTAATTGCTCAACCTCGCGCTTCCGTAACAAGTGGTATCAAAGCCGAAGGTTCGTGTTTGGGACATACGGTATTATTCACGTATATGGTACTGTTCACGTATACAGTACTGTTCATTGATACGATGGAGACGGCAATTTATACTTGGGAGACAGTCTATGGTAAGTAGTGTGTAGTTTTGCATGTCTAGGAAAGTTCTGTCAACAAGGCAATAAGAGCCTATGGAGTCTGGGTTTTAAGTGGGACCGTTGTGACCCCTCCATTCTCCTAGGAACTTTCCTGGTGCATTTATTCACATGAAATAAACATCATAGAAGCTGTTTTTCAAGTGTAAATAGTTGTTGAAGAAACTGATCAATTGAGATAAAAAAAGGATGGCAGAGGCATCGTCGTCGTCTTCATCAGCGAGGACTATTGTGACTAATGCAAAGTTTGAAGTGGAGAAATTCGATGGTACCAATAATTTTGGTATGTGGCAATGTGAGGTGTTGGATGTCTTATATCAACAAGAGTTGGACGTTGCTCTTGAAGAAAAGCCTGACATGATAGATGACAATGAATGGATAAAGATAAATAGACATGCATGTAGTACTATTCACCTATGTCTAGCTAAAGATCATAAATACTCTGTCATGAGGGAGACATCGACAAAGAAATTGTGGGAGACACTGGAAGAAAAGTATATGAAGAAAAGCCTTGAAAATAGGCTTTATATGAAGAAGAAACTCTATTGATTTACATATACACCTGGCATGTCAATGAATGACCATGTGAACTCATTCAACAAAATATTGGCAGATTTTCTAAATTTGGATGAGAAATTTGAAGATGAAGACAAGGCACTATTGTTGTTAAATTCCCTTCCTTATGAATATGATCATCTCACCACCACTTTGCTTCATGGGAAGGACAGTGTCATGTTCGATGTTGTATGCAGTGCATTGTACAACTCTGAGACCAGAAAGAAAGACAAAAATGATCACAAAGATAAAATTACAGAAGCATTGACAGCGAGAGGTCATTCGCAAAGCCACAAACCTGGAAAAAGGAGCAAGTCTAAAGGGAGACCTGCCAAAAATGAATGTGCTTTTTGTCGCGAGAAAGGGCATTGGAAAAAGAATTGTCCTAAGTTACAAAAGGGCAAGGCTACTTCTGATGCATGTGTAGCAGAGCACGATGAGGAATCTGACTTTAGTCTGGTTGGCATGACATTGATATGTCACTCAAATGAGTGGATTTTGGATTCGGGTTGTACTTATCATATGTGTCCTAACAAGGGCTAGTTTTCTAGCTTCAAGGAGCTAGACGGTGGAGTTGTTTTTATGGGCAATGACAATGCTTGTAAAACCATGGGAATAGGTACAATCCAATTAAAGAATCATGATGGCTCAATCCAAGTCTTGACAGATGTTCGCTATATACCAAGGTTGAAGAAAAATCTTATCTCATTAGGAGTCCTAGAACCTAAAGGGCTAACAATCACTTTGAGAGATGGATTGTTGAAGGTAGTAGCTGGGGCGCTGACCGTGATGAAAGACACAAGAAGAAATAACTTGTAGTATTTCCCAGGAAGTACAGTTATTGGATCAGCATCAACAGTTTCTGGAAAAGATGCAGATTCAGAAGCAATCAAGTTGTGGCATACGCGTTTGGGACATACTGGTGAAAAAGCTTTGCAGACTTTGGCGAAGCAAGGCTTATTGAAAGGTACAAATTCTTACAAATTAGAATTTTGTGAACATTGTGTTCTGGGCAAGCAGACAAAGGTAAAGTTTGGTTCAGCAATTCACGATACAAAAGAAATTCTGGATTATGTTCACAATGATGTGTGGGGACCTACCAAAACAGCTTCTTTGGGAGGTATGCACTTTTTTGTTACTTTTGTTAATGATTATTCAAGAAAAGTATGGGTGTATTTGATGAAGAATAAAAATGAAGTTTTGGCCATATTTTTTAAATAGAAGAAAATGGTCGAGACTCAGACTAGTCGAAAGGTCGAAAGACTTCGCTTAGATAAAGATGGTGAGTACAAGAATGATCCATTTCTAGAAATATGACAAGATGAGGGTATTGTGCGACACTTCACTGTTCGAGATACACTACAACATAATAGGGTGGCAGAACGCATGAACCAGACTATACTGAAGAAAGTTCAATGTATGTTGTCCAATGCTGGATTGGACAAAGAGTTTTGGGTTGAGGCAGTTGTATATGCATGCCATCTGATCAACCGTTTGCCATCAAATGCAATTGAGGGCAGAACACCTATGAAGATGTGGACTGGTAAATCTGCTACTGATTATGATTCTTTACATATTTTTAGTTCCACTGCTTATTATCATATAAAGGAATCTAAGTTAGACCCAAGAGCAAAGAAATCATTGTTCATGGGTATAACTGGTGGAGTAAAAGGATACCGTCTCTGGTGTCCTGTTACAAAAAAGATTATTTTCAGTAGAGATGTAACTTTTGATGAATCAGCCATGTTGAAACAAAAAGATTCTCAAGAGGATGACAAAACTAGAAGCACTTTACAACATATGGAGTTTGAAAAAGTTAAAGTTGATCCAGTTGGTGTCGATGAGATTAATAGTGATTCTCCATCGACCGAAGATGATGAAGAGGTTCTGACCCAGGAACCTTTACAGCAACAAGATTCAATTGCATATAGAAGGCCACGCAGAGAGATTCGCAGACCTGCTCGCTTTGTTGATATGGTGTTCTATGCACTTCCAATTTTAGATGATGATGTTCCTTTCACTTACAGAGAAGCAGTAAGTAACCCAGAAAGTATACAGTGGAAGAAAGTAATGAACGAAAAAATGCAGTCTCTTCACAAAAATAAAACTTGGGAGTTAGTTACATTGCACATGGAAAAGAAGGCAATTGGGTGCAAATAGGTATATGCAAAAAAGGAAGGATTTCCTCATAAAAATGAAATTCGATACAAGGCTAGATTGGTAGCGAAGGGTTACGCTCAGAAGGAAGGAATAAACTACAATGAGGTATTTTCTCCAGTTGTGAAACACTCATCTATTCGAATTTTGCTAGCCATGGTTGCACAATTTGATCTTGAACTAGTTCAACTTGATGTAAAAACTGCATTTTTACATGGTGATTTGGAAGAGGAAATCTACATGACTCAGCCAGATGGATTCAAGGTTACTGAAAAAGAAAATTGGGTTTGCAAATTGACAAAGTCGCTTTATGGATTGAAACAATCTCCGAGGCAGTGGTATAAGCGATTTGATCGATTTATGAAAGGGCAAAGATACACAAGAAATAAATTTTATCATTGTGTGTATTTTCGCAAGCTACAAGAATTATCTTTCATTTATTTGCTATTGTATGTCGATGATATACTAATAGCATCGAAGAGCAAAGATGAGATTGAAAAGTTGAAGACTCAACTCAATCAAGAATTTGAAATGAAAGATCTAGGTGAAACTAAGAAGATTCTTGGCATTGAGATATGCAGAGATAGAGCTCATGGCAAAGTAAGCTTGTCTCAGAAGCAATATTTGAAGAAGGTACTACAGTAGTTTGGAATGACTGAGCAGACAAAACTTGTGAGTACCCTATTGGCTTCTCATTTCAAGCTTTTGCACAACTATCTCCTTCGACAAATGCAGAACGAGAATACATGTTACAAGTTCCGTATTCAAATGCAGTGGGTAGCTTGATGTATGCAATGGTGTGTACAAGGCCTGACATTTCACATGCAGTTGGTATAGTGAGCAGGTATATGCATAATCCTGGTAAAGGACATTGGCAAGCTGTGCAATGGATTCTACGGTACATTCAGAAGACCGTGGATGTTGGTTTATTGTTTGAGAGAGACAATACACTTGGTCAAGGTGTGATCGGGTACATGGATTCTGATTATGCTGGTGATTTGGACAAACGACGGTCAACCATCAGATATGTATTTACTTTTGCTGGAGGGCCAATTAGTTGGAAGTCTACACTATAGTCTACAGTTGCACAGTCGACCACAGAGGCCGAGTACATGGCAATTACAGAGGCTATTAAAGAGGCTATTTGGTTACAAGGCTTGCTTGAAAACTTGGGATTGACGCAGGAGCACATTAATGTGTATTGCGACAGTCAGAGTGCTATTCATTTAACCAAAAACCAAGTTTATCATGCGCGTACGAAGCACATTGATGTACGATTTCACTTTGTGCGAAAAATTGTTGATGAGGGGAAGATTCTTCTTCAGAAAATTAAGACTGCAGATAATCCTGCAGATTTGTTGACCAAGGTAGTGACGGCAATCAAGTTTGAGCATTGTCTAAACTTGATCAATATCCTACAAGTTTAAAAGTAGTCGGAGAAGGCAGAAACTGGAGGATGATTTGTTGATAATCGGCTCAGATTTACTAAATCTTCGTCGAGATGGAGAATTGTTGAAAAGTCAAATAATGGCTTGCCAATTTCAAAGCCAATTTAAAAAAAAAAAAAAAAAACAAAGTTGGTCGGCTTTCCAAATTCAAAAGGCAAAGTTGGTGGGTTTGCCAATTTCAAAAAGCAAGGTTGGTGGCACGGTTTTTGTTGAAGTTGCATGGAGAAAAATGTGATGGTTTTCTAGAAGCCAATCATTTTTTTCAAATTTGTTGATTTTGGTTACCATTTTTTGAAGACTTTTTGGGAACAAGGATTAAATGCATGCATGATATTTGGCTATAAATACCAAGCCATTTATTCATTTGATAGCATCCCAATTTGAGAGAAGTAGAGAGTAATTGCAAGTGAGTTCTTTGAGAGAATTTGAGAGAGATTACACTTGAGTGTTCTAGTGAGGTTCCATTTGGGTGTATTGGGGTTGTGGGTTTTGTAAGTTTTTCTTTCACTTTTGTAAATTTCCATTATTAGTAAAATTATCTTCCAGTCTTTGCATGTGGACATAGGCATTACGCCGAACCACGTAAATTATTGTGTTCTATTTTCTTTGCATTTGTTTATCACCACATTTATATTTTTTCGGAAGTCGCAGTATTAGTAATTGCTCAACTTCGCGCTTCCGCAACAACATTATATAATTGATTGAACCACATAAATAAGAGTAAAAACAAGTTGCTTGGAAAATTTTATTAATACCCCTAATTTTTTTCCAATTTTTATGTAATAATATAGTTTTATTTTATTTTCATGTATGTCCCAAATCCAATCTTTGTTAGTTTTTTAATCAATTGAAGTTAGAATATATTGAATAGATTAAAATCGTTGGGGGCTAAAATGTTATTATTTCTTTAAGTTATTAAAAAAAAAGTTATTGTCTGGTCTAATTGAAAGACAAATACATCAATGCATTATAGAATTAGGATCCTCTCCTTTTCTTTTTTTTTTTCCTTCCCTCTTCTTGCTTCTCCTTGCCTTCATAATCTAGTACAAAAAGCTAGCTTGATTTAAATAAAGTGAAAAGGACAAACAAAAAAACTCAATCTTAACCACTCACTAAATAAGGATAGGAATGATAGAAGAAAAAGACCAAGAGATGATCCTTCTCCTATATTGAAACATCGATCGTCGCTAGTATTACAAAGTTAAAATGGCATGTAGTAACAATTAATTTAACAACATTTTCATAATTTTATGATTTATTTTCTTTACAGTCATATTTTCTCTTTTTCTATTTATTACATCAAATTATTTAAATATGTCACATTCTCTATTAATAAAATAAACAAGAATCGCATAAATAATTTTTCATCGTACAATTTTAATAATTTATATTATTATAAACTTATTGTTGTATTAATGTTGTCGTTATTTTATTAAGCATATATACTTTGCTAATAGCTTTAATGCTGTGTTTCTTGATATATGTGTTTATTTTTTACTCCTCTACATATGCCGGCACTCACATAAATACTTAAAATAAATATATAAATTAATTCGGACTAATTAAAAGTCCTGGGTCCTTTTCAGTGAACTTGTTGTCTTTGTAGCCTTAATTTGCTATATAAAAGAATAGTTCTAGCTGTGCACGACCAACTTGATTTCTTGCATTATTGTTTTGTATTAATTTTTGTCAAAGCTAGGAAGCAGATAACGGCGGGCAATGCCAGAACCGGCAACGATAACGGCAACGGCAGTGGGTCTCGTAGCGGGGGCCTTTCTAGGTGTTGTATTTCAAGAGATAACGGTGGCGATTAAAGAATCAAAGTCAAGGTGGAGCAACTTCAGATACGCCCTAAATAGCCTTGAAAACACCATCAGCTTGTTAAGTCCTTTCATCAAAGAAATGGATAGGTTAAACCAAGAGCTCGGGGACTCTAATAAAAGAGAAGAGATCATTCGTTTGTTTCTTCAACAACTGGAGGAAGGGGAAGCTCTGGTTTCAAAGTGCTCAAGCATCCGTCGCTGGAACTTGTACAAGAAGAGAAAATACGAAAAAAGGCTTCGGAATATGGAATCTTCTCTTCGTGAGCGTTCCGGAGTGCTTCAGTTCGGACAAGCGCTTGATACCCAGCGACTTCAACGTGTGACAGAAGATCAACGTGTGACAGAAGATACGTACCGCCGTTGCATGTTCGATACTTTGTTAGAGATAGTTTATTTTATTTGTTTCTGTTATGCTATGTATAAGTTTTGCCAGCTGTTGAATAAGATAGGTAGCTAAATTGTTGGCACGTGTTATGGAAAGGCAGTTTTATTTTCCATTATTTAAGTTGATGAAATAATACTTCAGGGGCAACTCTGATTTTGAAAGGAAAAAAAAAAAGAACTACTTGTAGTTTGGAGGTTCAGGCTCCCTCAAACGAACTTGAAAAAATTAATTAGCTACTTTTCCTTCCTAATTACACAAAAGGTAGATCTAAGAAAGCTAGCTAATAATGATTCGAATATAGCAACCGCTAATTAATGGAGGGCGCCGGGCGCATTTGTTCTTGTTTTGCTGAGCAAATGCGCTTGCCGCCACAGCCCAGCTATTGGGGTGTGTGAGCACTGAAACTATAATAACACCTTACGATGTTAGAAGAAAAAGACAAGATAATCAGTCTAATACCACACTGTATTATAGCTTATTTTGTTATCGTTTTATGAGCTTTTAGTCTTTAGTAGGTAGTTTTTCAATTTATTTTGTAAAATTTCATCTATGTTTTCATAATTGTGTAAATTAAACACTTATGAACTTTTCTTTGATAGCTATAATTTTTATTGGGTAGCAGTTGTAGTTTAAAAACCATATCAAATAAAGCCTAAATTAATTATTACACATGCATGCGCTTAATTGGTAGGATTCTTTAAAGATTATATCTGCTATTGGCTATTCAAACATCAGTTATTAGCTTGTGCTTTTGCCAAAATCTGGAATTTTTTTTTTCGGTTATTAGTTAATAAAGCATCTCAAACTTTAAATTGGCAATGGTACAGGTAGTGAAGAGCTAGGTTTAGTGATTTGATCATTGCATAATCTTGGAAAGTAAGTTAACCTTGCCGGCCAATTGAATCATGACTAGTTACATAGCAAACGAAGGGGTGGAAACCTTGAAAGTAACGTTAAATTTTATAATCTATCTACGTCGCGTACACGTAGCACTAATCTTTAATATTGAAAAAAAAAGGTGAAGATCAGTTCTTATGTGTTCACCAGGTACATAATTGTTTTGGCTTCTTTTCAAACCTTTTCTTGTTCTTTAACTTGTTTGACAAGAAGATTCGAAATATTTAACTCAATCCTCTCCTTATAACTCCGTTTCATCCCATTTATGTGTGCTTGACCAATTAGTATTGAACATCAAATTATATAGTTAAGGGTACCAGGATTTTTAGTCCAATAATGAGAGACTTTGGGGAGGTGCTTTCAGCAATATTTTTGAGAACACCCATTCAATTCTTCATTGATTGAATTTTAATCTCATATTTAATATGGGTGAGATGGATATGTCTCCTCAAAAATTAGTAGAAGGATAGATATATCTCATTGAGTGTGAGGATAGAGCCGTAGAGATATCACCTTTAGTTGGTGTAGATTTCCAAGCTATTCTTAGCAGACTCTAGCTATACAATATGCACCTTATGTTGAGATAGTGCACTCAGTTCTTTAAACATCTTTTAAAACTCAAATTATGTTTTAAAAGGAAAAGGACAACAACACTCTAATTATTTGATGAAATAAAGTTCATAGAGACACTTTTATGTATTTTTAGAAATGATTACAAATCCCTTTTTATAGCAAATGCAGTTGGGTCACTATAGTTGAAGAGCATAATTGTCCAAAATTGATCATTTTTAATATCAAGGGATCTCCGTAACCATTTCCAAAAGAATGCCTCACTTAGGCATTTCGTCGAACACTCCGGCAAATGCATTAAACACCTTCCCATTATAACTGTTAATAATAATAAAAGCAAATTTCTTGCTATATCTTTGAGAATACAATCTGCAGACTCTTAACAAAATTTGCTTTCCTGATTAATAAGGTTTTTTTTTTTCTTTTTCAGCCCTATCCTGTCTGTCTTTTAGTTGCTTTCCTTCCAAGAAACTAATTATTATATGTGAATAAAATTCATCCCAATCCCAAATCACTCTATACAATTTCCCATATATAGTCTTCAGCTTGAATCACCATTTCCTCCTCTCTAACCACCATTGATGCCTTTGATAGATCTCGGCTTCTCTGCAGTTTAGATTTTGATTATCCAGATATAGCTCTGTTATATTTCTTCCCATCGTAATTTTTTTTTTAAGAAAACAATTAAATTTATGACCGTTGGGCAAAATTGAGTAGTTTTTTCATTTATTTTTAAGAAATAAAAAACTAAAAAAAAAAACTTTGAGGGAGTTTTAATTTGATTCTAAATAATTAAAAATACTCGGTTTTAAAAATTTTGGTAAACCATATACTTGAAATGTTACTCTGTTGGCCATGCAATTGTTGTATAAAAAAAATTATCTGCGTTCCTTTTGGTTCATTAATTGAATTTTGTATATTACTTGAAATTCATTATTAAATAGATTTTAATATTTTATTTCTATTAATTATTATGTTAATGATAATATAAAGAGAGAATTTACAATGAATCAAAGAATACACTGAAATTAAATTTTATTTGCGCGCGCACACTGAAATGATCTTCAAAAAATTGCTTGTGTGGATCACAATATGCTGAGGTGATTGAGATTACTGAAACAGTATTATTATTATTTTCAAAGGCACAAAATTACAAAAAAACCAGTTTACGTGCATTCATTTTTGGTGGCAAAGCGTCAAGCAAGTAGTGATCATGTTCATGTAGAGTACAATTAATTAATAACTAAAATTAAAACTAAAAATATATCTATCTCAAATTGAAGCCCCAGCTTCGATTTAGGAAAAAGTAAGGGAAAGGAATCAAATTCAAGTCATTAAATACAAAGATGATGTACATATAATCATATATAAAGTTGGCATCTCCTTTGGATCTCGGACGAACCGTTAGAGAGTGTAATTACATTTAAAAATCAGTAATTTAAGATCTCAGGCTTTAGCAGTAAAACCTCAGTCTGAAATTCCCTTTTGCTCACATGCAGATTGCAGATTATGTCTGCTGATGGGTCATTTTTATTATCATTCAAAATCTGAACTGCGGCATTACTTTGTTCAGAATCTTGGAGAATATATTTGTGAATACCCAGAAAAGAACTTACGGTATTAAGTACTTTTAAAAATGATCCAATCTAGGATTCTGAATTTGTTAATTCTGAAAAAATATTAAAATATATAATTTAATATTGTAATGATCAGATAAATTATTAACTTATATAGTTTGATAGTATAATAACGACTTAATAATTTTTCCAGGCTATTGGAATATTAGTTGTAAACAAACAATGACAACTGCTAGACTATAGGGATACGTAGGATAATTATCCCCTTAATTATAGGAATGTAATCTGTATATATACGTGCATGAGTTTGTGAATGAGGGAAGGCAAGAAATTCAATTCTGAAATATATTCTTTACATGGTATCAGAGCCACACAAATATGGCTAGGAACGGCAGCGATGATGGGCCGTCGAAGAGCGCAACATCACCGTATTTTCTCTCGGCCAACGACAATCCAGGGAACATCATCACGCAAGTTCAATTGAAGGGTGACAATTATGATGAATGGGCACGAGCAATGAGAACGGCGTTGCGGGCCAAGAAAAAATTTGGCTTCATCGATGGTTCCGTGATACAGCCTTCGGATGATTCTATGACACAAGAAGATTGGTGGACAGTTAACTCCATGCTGATATCATGGATCTTGAACACAATTGAGCCAACGTTGCGCTCAACTATAACTTATAGGGAAGTTGCAAAGGAACTTTGGGATGATATCAAGGAACGGTTTTCGGCAGGAAACGGACCACGTGTTCATCAACTTAAATCTGAGTTGGCTGAATGTAAACAGCAAGGCATAACTGTTATGAGTTACTATGGCAAATTAAAGATGATCTGGGAAGAATTGGGAAACTATGAGCAATACCCGACGTGCCGATGTGGAGGATGCGCATGCAACATCGGCGCGGAATTAGATAAGAGACGTGAAGAGGAAAGGCTACATCAGTTTTTTATGGGCTTGGATGACTCAACTTATGGGACGGTGCGCTCCAATATCTTGAGCACTGAACCATTGCCAACCTTGAATCGAGCATATGCTATGATTATCCAGGAAGAGCGAGTTTGTAGTATAACCCGCGGGAAGGAACAGCAAGTCGAGGCCATGGCTTTTGCAGTTCAAATAGCAACAAGCTTGAAAGGACGGACTGAGAGCAAGGACAAAACCGTGTTGTGCTCAAATTGCAAGAGAACAGGACATGTTGCAGAATCATGTTTTCAGCTAATTGGGTACCCCAATTGGTGGGGGGATAGACCTCGAGGAGGAGGTGGACGTGGAACAGGTCGTGGACAAGGAGGACAGAAGCAGCCTGTTGCATCTGGAGGAAGAGGACGGGGTGAACAGATTCGGGCCAACGCAGCGCAGGTAACAACACAGGGAAGCACGGCTCAAGAACAGAGAGTCGAAGGAGACAAAAATGGATTGAATGGACTAAGCAACGAACAATGGAATTTATTGCTTAATCTATTAAATAGGCAAAAAGAAGGGAATCAAGGAAGATTGAACGGTAAGCATAAAATAATGGAGTGGATAATTGACAGCGGGGCCTCTCATCATATGACAGGAAGCCTTAAGTCAATGAGTGATGTGAAGAAAATCCTCTCATGTCCTGTTGGGCTACCAGATGGGAAGGAAACAATCGCGGAGAAAGAAGGAACCATAGTTTTGGATAAACATCTAAAACTAAATAATGTGTTATATGTGCCTAATTTAAAGTGTAACTTAATTTCAGTAGCACAGTTGATTAAGGAGTCGAATTGTATAGTCCAGTTCACTAATAAAATTTGTGTTATACAGGACCACAATTCGAGGATGCTGATTGGTGCGGGTGAGCAGCGCGAGGGGCTCTACTACTTTCGGAGCTTAACATCAGTCAAAGTTATGAAAGTAGCAGAAAACGACTCAGTAGATCTTTGGCATCGAAGGTTGGGCCATCCTTCCAACAAGGTCATTAGGTTGTTGCCCATCGTTAATAGAAATAATAATAAGTGCACTGATGAACGTGAAGTCTGTGTCCGAGCAAAACATTGTCGAGAAGAGTTTGTATCAAGTGATAATAAGGCATCTAATGTTTTCGAGAAGATTCATTGTGATTTATGGGGTCCTTATAGAACTCCAACTTTTTGCGGTTCATACTATTTTTTGACTATTGTTGATGATTACTCTAGAGCAGTGTGGATTTATTTATTAAATAATAAAAGCGAGGTGGCACGAACGATTCGGAATTTCTTTGCTATGGTTCATAGGCAATTTAATAGACATGTGAAAATAGTGCGTAGTGATAATGGAACTGAGTTCGTCTGCTTGGATGGTTATTTTGTGGAGAAAGGTGTAATACATCAAACCTCGTGCGTTGGGACCCCTCAACAAAATGGGAGAGTCGAACGGAAACATCGTCATATACTCAATGTAGCACGGGCGTTGCGTTTCCAAGAAAAATTGCCCATTGAATTTTGGGGAGAGTGTATATTGACAGCTGCATACTTAATCAATCGAACTCCATCCGACTTGTTACAAGGGAAAACACCTTATGAAATATTGTTTGGTGAAACCCCTTCGTATAAAAATATCCGAGTGTTTGGATGTTTGGCTTATGCTCATAATCAAAGGCATGGAGGAGATAAATTTGCCAGTCGAAGTAGGAAATGCATTTTTATTGGGTATCCCTATGGAAAGAAAGGTTGGAGCTTGTATGATCTGAACTTGGGTGAGCTCTTTGTCTCAAGGGATGTTGTATTCAAAGAACATGTGTTTCCTTATGAGAACAAAAGCACTAGTGAGCAAGGCAAAACGAAAAATAATGAGTTAGATAGCTTGGTTGCCGAAGAGGAAATTATGCAGGGAGCTGCTGTGAGTGAAAACTTGGACATGGAGCACCACTCTAGGATGCCACATCAAGAGGATCAAGAAGGTATAAGGGATATAGATTACGGGCAATCTACTGAAACACCTATATATGTTGAACAAGATCAAGGAATATCCGTAGCAAGGGGGGGTGCCAATGAGACTATGGACGATGAGCAATCTGAAATTGTGCTAGGGCGTGGTTGCAGGCAACGACAACAATCCACCAGATTGTGAGATTATGTCTTACACACAGTACAACGATTGAGCTCCTCCTCGAGCCCCTCTGCACGCTCACCTGGCCGCACGCATTCCTCAGGTAGTCCTTATCCGATAACACATTATGTGAACTATGATAAGTTTTCATTGCGACATCGTGCTTTCTTGGCAGCTGTCACTGTAGGTGTTGAGCCCAGTTCTTTTACTGAAGCGGTCAAAGATGAAAAATGGAGAGATGCAATGAAGAAAGTGATACAAGCACTGGAAGATAATGAGACATGGACTGTAGAATCCTCACCACCAGGAAAACGAGCTATAAATTGTAAATGGGTATACAAGATCAAATATAATGCTGATGGAACCATTGAGCGCTATAAGGCTCGATTGGTAATTCTCGGGAACAAGCAAGTTGCAGGGATTGACTACAATGAGACGTTTGCTCCAGTGGCAAAAATGGTTATAGTTCGAGCTCTTCTGGCAGTGGCAGCAGCTAAGCACTGGGAACTTCATCAAATGGACGTGCATAACGCGGTCTTACACGGCGATTTGGAAGAAGAGATGTACATGCGTATGCCTCCTGGTTTTCATTCAGAGAACCCAGGGAAGGTATGTCATTTGAAGAAGTCTTTGTATGGATTACGACAAGCTCCCCGATGTTGGTTTGCGAAATTGGTTACTGCTTTGAAGAGTTATGGTTTCGAACAATCATACTCGGACTCCTCTCTTTTTACTTTGAGCCAAGGCAAGGTACAAATCAATGTCCTTGTATATGTTGATGACATTGTTGTGACAGGTAATGATCATGCAGCCATTAAAGTTTTCAAGGAATATTTGAGCAAATGTTTTCATATGAGGGATTTAGGAATGTTGAAATATTTCCTCGGAATCGAAGTAGCCCGAAGTCCTACAGGAATTTTCTTGTGCCAACGTAAATATGCGTTGGATATTATCTCTGAGGTTGGTCTACTCGGAGCTAAACCTGCATCTTTCCCGCTAGAGCACAACTATAATTTGGCTTTGGCCGATGGCGTTTTCTTATCTAAACCTGAGAGTTACAGACGTTTGGTGGGCCGACTTATTTATCTCTCTGTTACACGTCCCGAATTATCTTACAGTGTGCATGTGTTGGCACAATTCATGCAACAGCCACGAGAAGAACATTGGGCGGCTGCTCTACGCGTTGTGCGTTACTTGAAAGGGAATCCTGGTCAAGGAATAATGCTACGATCAGACTGTGACCTGCAATTATCAGCTTGGTGTGACTCAGATTGGGCAAGTTGTCCATTAACTCGTCGTTCTTTGACTGGATGGTTCATTCTACTCGGCGATTCACCAGTCTCTTGGAAGACGAAGAAGCAACATACTGTCTCTCGGTCGTCGGCTGAGGCAGAATATCAATCTATGGCAGCAACCACTTGCGAATTAAAATGGTTAAAAGAGCTACTATTGACTCTTGGCGTGGAGCATCCAAATCCAATGAAGGTATACTGTGACAATCAGGCAGCCTTACACATTGCAGCAGATCCAGTGTTTCATGAGCGGACCAAACATATTGAGATAGACTGTCATTTTGTTCGTGATGAGGTTCGCTTTAGTAACATTCAACCAGCTTATGTCTCGACCCATGCACAACTGGCTGATATATTTACGAAGGCATTGGGTAGACAACGGTTTGAGTTCTTCCTTCGCAAGTTGGGCATTCAAGACTTGCATGCTCCAACTTGAGGGGGGGTATTGGAATATTAGTTGTAAACAAACAATGACAACTGCTAGACTATAGGGATACGTAGGAATATTATCCCCTTAATTATAGGAATGTAATCTGTATATATACGTGCATGAGTTTGTGAATGAGGGAAGGCAAGAAATTCAATTCTGAAATATATTCTTTACACAGGCCGTAATAAAATTTAGAATCTTAGATCAAATAATATCAAAAAATATAGTACTTAATTAATTTTCCATAATGTAAGTACATGTGGGATAATTGGATAAATGCCTCTTGAGGTCCAGGGCTTGGATAAAATGCTCGGTTGGTCTTCATGACTTCATATTTAAAAAATTACTTAAAATCTCTATGTTGTTACACCTGTTTTTATGAAAATAAATAAATAAATAAATTATTTTATTATGTTTTACTCTAAATAAAATTGACATAATTCAATTTACTCTAATCTGCCGTTCAACAAATTATGGAAAATGGAGGTTGCATTGATAAAACTTTAATTTTGATCAAACTTTTTTGTTTTCTTGCGGCTAATTAAATAGGGACGGACTGATCTATAATATTTTCAGTAGATTGAAGGTAAATTAAAGTTCATATATCGATTTATGAAGGCGAAAATTTAAATTTATCCATTTGAAAATACAAATGTATAAAGAAGAGTACTTTAATAACTGAATAATTATCCCAAACACTAATGACTAAAGAAGAATTTAATGTGATAAAATTAAAATATACATAAACGAAGAAAAAATCAGTGTAGCAGTAGATGAAACTATTAAATTATATATACGGTTGTACGTACAAGAACATGCATACTTGAACTTGAGAGTTTCTTTTTTGACCCGAAACTTTTGACCCAAGTGCTGAGATTGTTGTAATCATCAAGCTTTCTGATGGACCATGGGGATGAAGTTGATGAGCCAATTAATCACCAGACCAGCAAGAAAAGCTTTAAGTTTCAGAAGCATCAAAAGCCCTGCAAAAAGAAGCAAAAGCAAATAGCTCACACAAGATGAGAAAACTGCAAATATCATCTTTAAAAGGAAAAAAAAATGAAAATATCACTATTAAGCTTAGGAAAAAAAGTATTTTTTTGAAAAAAATATATTTTTATTAAACAAGGAAAGAAACAATTCTACTTACGGATGTTATTTAATTCCAAAAGAAAAGAGAGAGAGATTCTGTCATTTTAGAACAACAAAGAGTTTTGAAATTAAATGAATATTTTGAAAAAGTAATTTTACCTTCTTCTCTTGTATAACAAATATTCTAACGTAATTTTATCTTATATAATTGCCAAAGAAACTTAATAATTTATAAGCAATGAAAAATTACAAAATTGTACAAATTTAGCTAAAATCATAAAAATAAACAAGTTTTAAAACATGCCCGTCTGTATAGTAATCATATATCTCTGTCACAAAACAAAAGTAAATTTGAGAATGAATTTGATTGTGAAATGGTAACTATAATTAATGCTTAATTACAATATTAAAGCAGAAGAATCGCCATCTACAAGCCTTCTTTGCTCTCTTAAGCTTGGAGAACATCTCATCATCTGAGCACATTTTACCCAGCGAGTTCAAATAAACCTTTCTAGGAACCGGAGGAGACCACAAGCCGCTCTGTTCATAATCAAAATCATATTGCAATGCATCAAAGAATTTCCCCAGAAGCCGATCCGATACCGATTTCGAAACCATTTGAACAGTAGTACTACTGCCGGTAGTACTGGATGTTGGCAATGAAGAAGTACTCTCACAGCTGCAGCAGCTGTTAATTTTTTCTAGCGAGGCTTCATTAAGGGCCATTTAGATTTTGAGGGAAAGAAAAATATATGTATGTGTAAATATATGTATTCAGAGAAAATAGATAAAAGCTCAGAAGAAGATAAAGGAAAACACGAAAAATGGAATGATCTAAATCATGGTGGTGGGTTCTACGATTAGGTTAATTTAGTTACTTTATTTGGGGAAGTTTAATATATTTTTTAACAAGGGAAAAGAAAAGGCATAAAGATTTGGCCGCTGAAATTTGAGACAAATTATCTCCTATGGGACCTTGGTGACCGATATGTATATATATAGTATATAAGTTTTTATGAATAGCAATGATAAATTCTTTTGCAATCCATGCTTTGATGATGTGTGTCTGTATTATGTATATGCATGCAGGTGGAAAGTGGCAGGCTTGCAGCACAAGTGATGTGCTTAATATATATGGAGGTATATATGAGATTGAGATAGCTAGCCAGTTCGAAGCCCTTTTATAACAAGCTGTGTTTTTTAAATTTTGAATTGGCCAGAGGGTTATCTGGTAGAGCTCAGGTGCATGGTGCTGATGGGGCAAAATGTTTTTGTGATTATATACGATTCAAAATGAACGAAAGAGGCGAGGACTTCGAAATGAGTATCAAATTTGGAAGTTCTAAGAGCTTAATTTGAATCTAGAATATCGATCATTAATTTTCAAATAAATGTGATGTATAAATTTCATTTTTGAATAAATATTTGCCCATGCAGCCATGCTAAGCATTTAAGCATCTAATAGGAAGACTCATAAAAGAGACTTATTGCAGTCATGTGTTAGAATGTGCTAGGTTATAGGGGTACTTTTAAATTTTAATCCTTAAAAAAAATATTTTTACGAACATAAAAATGAATCCTAGTGTAAGCTCAAGCCTTAATTCTTGATAGCTCATAATCGTGAGTCTATACATTTTATTTAATTAATTATAAACCCTACATGTGAGAAGATTTCAATTTGTAAATCACACATTCTCGCTCCAATAGTTTCTTTTTTGCTTTATGTGAGATTATGTGTACTTTCAGAAGAATACATATTTAAATTATTTCAACTAAAAATAAAAGAATATGAAGTACTTTTTAATTTGCTAATTAATACACACTTCTTCCAAAAGCGGTACACGATATTCTATGCCAAAAAAAGCACTAGAGAGAACACAAAAATTTCCTAGGAATCACTCCCAAACACAAGCATAGATTCTATTAAGTAGCTCATAGACACTATAATTGAAATTGCTGTCTAATATTGAAAAGCACCATGTTCAAAAAGTGGTACCAGCAGGCGTTATGATTATAAGCTTATCTGGAAATTGTGCAGTAAGCTTTTGATCTATAGTCTTGTGTCACAATGGTCATGATTGTAGGAAAGCTAATTTCATACAATAATATAACTTTACAAATGTAATAATTATCATGAATTTACATAAACTTGAAGCAAAAATTTGTGTCCCAATAGGTTGACAATTGCAACACATATCGAAAAACTATAATAATACCCTTGATTATAATTACTTGACCATACTCAGTAGCGAACTATGTATATGCTTGGCGGCCGAGGTGTTAGGAATTTAATTTACCAGGGACGCCTAAGTGCAAACAGTAACATAATTAAAAAAAATAGTCAGTAAATAATAAATATCAAAATAAAATTTTATTAAAATATTTAGGGCTAGTTTGGTAACCGTATAACTTTTAAAATAATTGTTGTTACTTGCGCTGTAAAAATAATCAGTTGTGAATAGAATTAGTTAAACGTTTGACAAAATTTCTTCTTAAAAGTACTTTTGTAAATCTCATTGTTGAACTATTATAAGAATTTAAATGATTAAAATGGACATAATATTAAATAAAATATATTATATAGATATAAATACATAAATATAATATTTTTTATTGTGTATATTAGTAATTGATAACTAAAATAATTATTTTTATTAATTTATTTTGTTATCTCAATATAATTACTAATAATAATCTCTCTAAATTTAGTAATTTTATTTCCTAATTGAATAAGGATAACTCTAAATTTTTATAATATATGTAAGGATATATATGGAATTATATTAAGTAGAAAACTTATCCTAAAAATTAGATTTTGAAAGCCTACTTCTTTTTTTCTTTTCAAAATTTACTATAAGATGAGTTGATTTTACCAAAAGTGATTTAAAAAAAAAATACCAAACAGTAAAATTAAATTTTAGCTTTTCAAAATCACTTTTGAGTTTTTCAAAAGCAATCACAAACAGACCCTTAATTTAACACAGTATAATTATCCTCAAAGTATTTTCATATGATGAAGACATTTATGCTGCGTTTACTTTTTGGATTGGAGTGGGAATCCTGAGGAGTGGGAATCCTTGGATTAGGAGTGTGGAGTGGGAGTGGGAGTAGGGTGTTTACTTAGACTAAATGAAAGTATGGATTGTCAATCAGAATCCCAATTATTTGTTTACTTTGTCTTGGATTGGGAGTAAATTGTTTTAAATTACAATTTTATCCTTATGTACAGAATTATAATTTGTAATTAAAAAATTAATAAAAAATATATTTGGAAAATAAAATAAATATTTTATTATATTTATAAATTAATAATAATTACTAATATTCTTAATTATGTAAATCATAATTTTTTATTAATTTTAATTTAAATTATGTGAATAAAAATTATTAATAATAGCAACACAAATGAAATATTATTATTGATAATATAGTACAAAATTAATATTTTTTAGAATAAAATATTTATTATTATTAATTAAATAAATAATTAATATTTATTAAAATTAATGTTTAATATTATTAATTTAAATATAATATTTATTTTAATTTTATTAAATTTAATAAAATAAATATGATATAATGGGAGTGGGAAATCCCACTCCCCACTCCAAAATTGGGTGGGACCCACGGATTCCCACTCCCACTCCCCCATTTTTTAAGGTAAGTAAACACTGGAGTGGGAGGAATCCACACTCCACACTCCCACTCCATAAAGTCTATTTATTTTCTTATGTGTATACAATAAGTCTATTGTTCAACAATTGATTTCCCATATGATTTTGTGGAAGATTTTTCACAAAATTCATAACTAAAAATATCCTTTCTAATTTAGTTGTGGTAGCTAATAAAATCATTGCTAATGTTATCAACAAATAAACTAATTAATACAATTAAATGGCTGGTTATATTCATCGAAATAATATTAAAAAGTCCTTGTTTTATAAGAGTTTATGAGTTATGTCCATAGTTGACAAGATAAATTTTTACGTATTTAGTTAAAATTGTTAAAACATATTTTTATTTTCTTTGTTTATCTTGTCATAGGTTTATGAAGAATCTTATTCAATTTTTTTTTAAAAGTAGTCATTTTTTAAAATAAAAATTAAATGGGGATCGAGTCCCTATTTTAATCCCCACTCAATTTGGGAATTTTTGGGGACATACCCAAACTATTCCCCATTAAAATGTTTTCGGATATAGAGTGGATTCGAGGATTGCTTCTAAATCAAGTTTGGATTCGGGGATTATAATTCCACCCTCAACCCGCCCCATTGGCATCACTAGCCTTGAGGAAACCTAGCAATAAAAAAAAATAAAAATAAAGAAAGAAACCAAGAAAAAAGAGACATAATAGTAACATTAGCAATGTTATCCGTATTTTATGTTTTGACCCCTATAATTTTACAAGTTAATTTTATGTTACCGAGTACTCAAATTTATGGCTTCTTTTTTATGGTGATTGGGTTGGCCCTCTCAATTTTAGTGATTTTATAGTGTAGCCTACTCAAGTATATAGTTTCTTCATTAGCCACCAAAACAAAAATCCTAATTCCGGGGTGTCAAAAAAAGCCGGCCCGGACCCGGTTTCTTAATAAATTAAAAATATATATATATATAAGTGCCATTTTCAAAACCCAAATACCCAAATCGAAATCGCCAAATCCCAATCGAAATTGCCGAGTTGCCCAAATACCCAAATTGAAATCACCGAGAAGAGATGATGACGAGTTGCCGACGGTAGGTGGTGGCGATTTGTTCTCGGTTGCTGAGTCGCTAGCCTTGGCACGCAGCTTTGCTCGGTTGCAAGCTTGGGAAACGTAAACATTATTTTTGCTAGCTTGGGAAACGGTGATGTCTTCTACACATAAACATTATTTTTGCAAGCTTGTGAAACAGTGATGTATTCATTATTAAACTTTTGTTCTTGTTTTAGGATGGGATGATTATTTTTGGGGGGTTAGCTTTCCAGTGAACGTCAGATGATTTTTTAGTGGTTTGGTGCAACCTGGAAACAGTAGTTGTAAGTAGTCGTAGTCGTTTCCTTCACTGTGCAAAACCCTCCATCTCAAACAAAACCCTCATTTTTCCCTCTTAACAAAGAAACAAGACTAAAAGCCACTTTCCCAAGAACCAAACATACTCTTAGATCTCCAATTTCATAATGAGAGAAGAAGAAATAGAGAAGCTTCGAGGAGTGGTTCGCGACTGTGTGAGCAAGCATTTGTACTCGTCCGCCATATTTTTCGCCGATAAAGTCGCCGCTTTGACCAATGACCCTGCTGACGTGTACATGCAGGCTCAGGCTCTGTTCCTTGGTCGCCACTACCGCCGTGCATTTCACCTCCTTAACGCCTCGAAAATTGTGCTCCGTGACCTACGCTTCCATTACTTGGCTGCTAAGTGTCTGGTAAAATTCTGTTTTTTTTATTGCATTAGAAAATTTGAATTTCGGATTTGGGGTTCATGCTTTTTGCGTTTCTGGGTTTTATTGTGTTATGAAAAAGGGAAATTTTGAAAATTTCAGCTTGAAATTTGTGTTCTTTATATTACATGACAAAAGAATTTCAATGAGAAATATGTGGAAATTGAATTGCTCTAGCAAATTTGCGTGTCGTGAGTGTTTTAAGAAAATGAAAACTAGATTTTAAGCAATTAAGATGAAATTATCCACTTTGAGCTGAATAAGTTTGATCAATTTTTTCTTGAATGTCTATTTGTTTATACAGCTGGGTAGTTTTTCTTTTTCTTATTTATTTCTGGTCTGTCCTTTGTATAATTAGGAGGAACTGAAGGAGTGGGAACAGTGTTTGTCGATGCTCGGTGATGCTAAGGTTGATGAAGATGGGAATGTTTATGACACAAAGGATAGCAATGTCATGTACTTAGATAAAGATGGGGAAGACAGAGAAATCAATGTAAGTTTTTGTTTGCAATCTCATTTTATTTGGCCTTTTATTTTTTAATTTGTTGCACATTTGTTGTATTCTTCGCCCAACATTTCTTTTTTCTATTACAGATCTCTTCAGCTATATGCTTTTTGAGAGGCAAAGCATATGAAGCCTTGGAAAATCGTGCCCAAGCTCGGCTGTGGTTAGTTTTTTGCGATCAATTTACTGAAAATCGTTCTGCTTAATTGTATAATGCTTTATGGGCATGTTTGGTACATTGTATTATAGGGTATTAAAATACTGTTCACATTAAAATAATACAAAACCCATGTTTGGAACAAAATTACAAGGAATTAGGGTGGGGGGCTAATGTGTCAACTGACGCATTAGCTTTGCTTTTTTTTTTTTTTTTTGGTTTTGCTTTTGCTTTTAACTTTTCTTTTTGCTTTATTATTATTATTATAATATTAAAATAATAAATAAATATAGTTTTTAATTTAATATAATATTTTTATTTTATTTGTTTTTACATTATAATTATTAATATAAATTAATAAATAAATAATTTATCATTCAATAATAGTATATTTTTTTATTTTTACATTATAATTTATTAATAAATTTATAACTTATTATAACTAATAAAAATATTTAAATATGAATAAATTTGAATAATATTAATTTAAAATTAATAATAATATAAATAATAACATAAAATATTAATGCAATTTAAATATATTAATATAATATAAAACATTAATATAATATAATATTTAATTTAAATTAATTAAAAAAATAATACAGTACAATGTAGCACCAAGCATTGTACAACATTATTATAATACAGTGCTAATGCAATACAGCATAATACAATACACCAGCAGTAAAATAATGCAATACAACATAATACAATGCAGTGTGCCAAACGCACCCTATGTTATTTTCCCTTAGTTTTTCAGTCAAAATGATACTAGCTTACACTGTCTAACTGTCTTATGTTATAGTAAATTAGGTGCAGTAACTTTATTGATTTAATGAAAAAAATTGAACATTGTTATAAACTTGTGTAAGTTGGGCATAAGTAAATTTATCTTCGATTTCATTACTGAGCAGATTTTTTCTGAATGCATGAATGTTTGATATATGTGGTTAATAACCAAGGAGTTTGTTTAGATACTACTTGAAGAAATATCTATATATAGATTGGTTAGTCTAGACAACTTTCCTTGATATAAATCAATGCAAAAGTTTGATAAGACAGTTTAAAATGTTAACATCCCATGTCTTCTGGAGTCGCTTTGGTGACAGAGGAATAGTAGTATATGCTGGGATGATTTAGTTCAATAAGGCTATTGGTTCTGTTCTGCTTTCTCAAAGAGGTTGATTGCCGAATTTGCTTTTTCAAAGAGGTTGATTGTCATGATTGCCGAATTTGCTTTTTCAAAGAGGTTGATTGCCAAATTAACTGCCACATGAATGAGATTTTCTACATTTTTTTTTTTTTGGTATCCTGAATGGTTTTTGCTTCCAACTACAATTCTGGTCTTCTATTGGTTCACTCTTTCCTACTCCTGAACTCAGATGAACTTTTGGCTGCAATACCTCATTACTAAATTCAGCTCTAATGACAGGGGAACTTATTTGCTTCCTCTTTCATCTTGTTTCATTACCAACTTTCATATGCAGCATTTTTAGAACGTTAAGGAGTAATAGTATGGAAAGGTGGTTTTAAATCAAATGTAACAAGATTCAATTGGCAGATCAGCTATGCTTCACTCCATGTGGTTACCTACACCTGGATGTTTGTTTTAGAGTTTTATGCTGTCTGAATTAGTGGCCTCATTTTATTATCTGATTGAAAGCTTGCATGTATTTCAGTAAGTTGGGTGCTTTCCTCAACTCTTTTTCTTTAGTAACTATTATGGTATCGTTTTATAGCCTTAATTAGCTTTTCTTTGGTGTTTCGTTTGTCAGTATATCTGCTCTATTCTGTTCAATTCATTTTGCTCTATTCTCTCAGTTTTGTTGAATTAAAACACTATGGTTCATACAAAGGCTTACTATATTTTTTTCATAATGATTTAAGGTATAAAGCAGCAATCAAAGCTGATCCTTTGTGTTATGAGGTATGCATGACATGTTATCAATGTTATTGTTTTTTTTTTGCCCTCCTTGGGGATAAGCTGGTGGGGGAAGCGTCCTCTTCTCAAAACTCCTTCCCTTGACTTTTGTGGCTGCATAAAGCTCAGAAATGACGTTCTAAGCAAAATATTACAACCTCTTGAAACTATTTTGCCTTCTCAAGGATTAGAAAATTACTCAAAAGAGGGCGTAGATTTTTTGAGCTAGGCTTGCTTTTTTCTTTTTTTAATAAAATTTTAATCCTTTTCTTAATAAAATTTTAATCCGTTTCTTATTAAAATGTTAATCCTTTTCTTTAATTTGACCTCTGCTGATCACATAGATGTCTCATTTGGATGTTCCGTATAAGATACGCTCTTTGTCATTCTTTATGATTTTTTTCTTTATGGCTGTACCTTGATTTCTTTTGCAGGCTTTGGAATGCCTTATTGAAAATCACATGCTAACATGCGAGCTAGGTAATGATTTAGTTTTCTCCTAGTCATCTGTTTATTTCATCTGAGAAGTGGATTATGACAATGTTTACAGTTTGAATTCTAGTTCTTACATGGCCACGTGCGCATGCGCACACACATAAAGAAAATTATAATCACACACGAACATGTTGATATAAATTTAATTTGGTAAAACTTTCTTTGGCTGTGTTCTACTAGCATTTGATTTTTCATGGAACATGTTACAACAGGCTAATGCTTTAAATTATTGGATTCACTGTTGAATTTCAGAAACAAGTTTACTTTCGTCATTGGAATTTGGCTCTGAAGATGGATGGCTTTCTTCATTTTACTCATGCTTGATAAAAAAGGTGAACTGTATGCAAGCTCATTATATGCTCTTCCAAATGTAAACATCCCTTCTGTTTTCTGATTGATTCTTTTTGCTGTGTTTGAGTGCACTGAACAATTTCTTTCTTTCTTCTTTCCTGTCTCCCTTTGTTTTATCAGTATGACAAGGAGAATGTTGTAGAAGCCAAATTTAGAGAGATTGAGAAAGAAAAATGCGATAGTGTCCATTCGAGCTCGTCCTTCTCACACAGTCTAAAAAACAATACTGATCTTTTAGCCTGCAAAGCTGAGTACTATCATCAGTGTGGAGAATACCAAAAATGCTTTGAACTAACTTCTGTGTAAGTTGGTGAAGAAATGAAGAAAATATGGCTGCATTGTTCTTGAGATGCTGTATGACCTTTTTCTTTCCTTTTGTTTTTGTTTCCCCAGATTACTTGAGAAAGACCCTTTCCATCTGAAATGTACCTTCGTGCACTTAGCTGCTGCTATGGAACTTGGACATTCAAATGAACTATATCTGATGGCATGCAATTTAGTGGAGGATTATCCTCAAAAGTAAGCATTTCCTCTTTTTTTTTCTTCTCTTTCTAGAAAACTTTGGAAGTGTGAAATAATGAAAGCATTTTTGCTATTAGATTGACTGTTTTTTATATTAATATGAACTTCTAATTTAAAGTACTCTTTGAGTATTATATTGTTAGCTTATGAAGACTTTTCATTTTTTAGGGCTTTGTCATGGTTTGCAGTTGGTTGCTACTACTATTGTATAAAGAAATATGATCAATCACGACGTTATTTCAGGTAAGGATTATGCATTATTGAGTAAACTGAGGCCCTTTCATAAAAGAGGGAAAGCTTTTATATTATATCCCGAGAGATCCTTATATTATGAGATTCTATTATGTCTTTTTTCTTTGCATTTTAGGGGCCTTGTTATTCTGTCAACCTGCGATGCTAGATTTCAGAAATCTTCTCTTCACACAGTGTTCTTGGCTCTGTAATTGTCAAAATGTTGAAAAGCCTCTTTTTGTGTGATGCATTATATATGCAGTTTAATATTTGTGGAGTTCAGTAATATTGATTACCTTTATTATAATATTTTCAATTGTATAGTTTTTGGGTTTTTTCTTGGTAGGGAAGATTTTTGTCTTTTTTTTTTTGGGTTTGATTCTTCTTCATTATTATTATTATTGTTGTTACAGTTTCCAATTAACCAAAAATAAATAAAAAAATTGAGCTTGCTCCACCCTGCAAAAGTTTTAGGGTGCATTTCATTCTTGAATTGGGGAATCGGAATGGGGAATGGGGAATGGGGATGATTGATTGTGTTTACTTGCTAAAAACATGAAGGAATTAGAATTGATTTTGGGTGGGGCCTACAAATTTGGGACCGTAGTATTGGAATCCCATTGCCATGGGAGAGGTAGGAATGGGAATGGGAATGGGAAATGAATTGACACTTTTATCCTTAAAGAAATTAAATATTCCTTTTTTACCAATAAATAATATTAATAATAGTAGTAATATTAATAATAATTAATAATAATTAATAATAACAGTAGTAGTAATAATAATAATAACAACAACTAATTTATTCTAAAATTTATAGTATTATGCTCTATTGTAATAAACATGTATATATTTTTCTTAGAAATGTTTATTTATTTGTTTTATTAGTGAAAAATATACAATTTTAACTAAGGGCATTATGGTAACTTGCAATAATGCATTCCGATTACAAAGTAAAGTAAATAGTAAATGGGAATGCAGCTCATTTCGATTCCGATTCCAATTCCGATTTCGATTCATATAGCTCAAGTAAACAACGTATTCTAATTCCCATTCCCTATTCAGATTCCACATTCCAGCCTATTTCGATTTCTGTCCATTTTAATTCATGGGAAGTAAATGCATCATTTGTCTGTTGCTCTTATTAAATATATCCTTTATGGCTTTGATACAAGGTTTGAAATGTTATCTAGAGATATCTAATTGCTTGTTGGCTCCATTCACTACAGCAAGGCTACAAATCTTGATGGGACATTCGCCCCTGCTTGGATAGGTTATGGAAATGCTTTTGCTGCTCAAGAAGAGGGTGATCAAGCAATGTTGGGTTATCGCACAGCTGCTCGTTTGTTTCCAGGGTAATTTTAAGCATTATATATTCATTTCTGTACCTTTCTGATTCTTCTTTCCTTGGATCAGCATATTCATGCACTGAGGACAAGGACAAAGCCACTAACTTGCTTTTGAGCAAGTTCCAGAACACTTTTGGAATTTAATTTTTGCCTTTCTTTTTCCTTTTTTGGTCTCTGAAAGATATCCTAAGGGTTGGGTTTGGTTAATTGTGCTTATCTTGATATCACTCAATTCTCGTTCAATTGAAGAACAGTGTGCTTTGGGTGTATAATCGTGTGGATAAAATATTTTTTTGGTCCCCCACATTTCTATTAGGTTTCATGTAATCCTTGAAATTTCAATTGCTTCAGCTTAATATGTTTCAAGAGCACTGCTGCTAAAAAAATTGGGTTTCATGGGTCGTCAACCAAGATTTTTTTTTTCCCCTTTTGATTTAGTAAAAGTTTTTTACTCAGATTATGCCCTACATGTTTAATAAACTGTTTTACCAATATGAACTTTTTATGAATGATTCACATTTGAATTCCATATTTCTTCCTGAGAAACGTTGTAAGTTGACTAAAATTAGTCTTAAATGTAATGTCTTTCTATTTTGGTGATAAACCACACTGTCATGAGTAGTTATATGGTCGTAAAGATCAACGAATTTCATTGTTTGTTGTTTAGTGATGGTATGCATTGTGTTGTGGGAGTACTCTTATCACTATGAACTGTCTTTTTACAGGTTGAATCTTGACGTTCTTATTCCAGGTGCCATTTACCAACATTGTACATTGGAATGGAGTACATGCGAACTCACAGCTTTAAGCTTGCCGAACAGGTGTATTGCCTTCTCCTAAATATAGGCTGCTTTTCATTTTTTTTCTTTAGATTTCAGTGAGAACTCTTAAGAGGTTGTTTGTTTTGCAATATGGAGTCTGATTGTTGGATATTCAGATGTTGGTCTATGTGATTTGCTAGTTGATGTTATCTCGCCGGTTTCTTTTTTCTCTCTGGATCTTTGGATTTAATGTGAATACAACTTCTTTCCTCTTTGTTTAATTGTGACAACTTTTAACTGATGCTAATCACAATATTTATTCATGATTCTGAGACCTGTGTAATTATAATTTTGGTCATATCGTCCATTTTCCTTTGTTGTTAAAACAGGGTCTCCTTCATCTGAATCTCTTAGTGATAATTCTTTGAATATCTTGTTGAAATTCTGAATAGTTGTCCTTTCTCCAGTTTTTCATGCAGGCAAAGACCATATGCCCATCAGATCCGCTTGTGTACAATGAACTCGGGGTTGTTGCTTACCACATGAAGGAGTAAGGATGTTTGGTTCACTTGAGTTGCTTTTTTCCGATGATCTGTTTACCTTATTAGTGTTTCTTTTTTAATAAGATTATTACTTGGGTATATGAAATTCTAGCCGAGTTAAACTTAGGCGTTGTTTAGTATTGAGATGCTGTAGCTTTTAGGCTACAGCTGCTGTGGGAAAAAAGCTGTAACTTTTGAATAAAAGTTAATAATATTAAATAGAAGTTAGTAGTATGTAGTAAAATAATTTTTAAATAATAATTTTGACAAAATTAATAATGATATAATAGATTTTTCATCATACAAGTGTAAAATCAAATCAACTTAACTTCCAAGCTACTTCAACTAGTATTTATCAAACACTTTAGTGCTTTAACTTTTAAGATACAGTTGTCCAACTCAATTCCAAACCATGCCTTACAGGAATTGTGCTCTTTTTATTGTTATATGTTATGGCTTTTGTATGAGTTTCCAATCACTGGTTTGACCAGCAAGTAATTGAAGCACTTGTAGGTATAACAAAGCTGTGTGGTGGTTTGAGAAGACCTTGGCACACATTCCTTCCTCTTTAAGTGAAATGTGGGAACCAACTGTGGTGAATCTTGCACATGCTTACAGGAAATTAAAGTAAGTTTAAATTTTTTGGAATAGGCTGTCTCACTTGTGTCTTCTTGTTCTATTGCCTATTCAAGATATTTTTCCTTTATTTTATTGTGTTTTGGTTGAATTGTACATGAAATATCATTCAGCTATCTAGATTTTTTTTTTTTTGGCTAAATTTTCAAATAAAAGATCACCTTTATCTTGATAAATGCATTTTATTTTAGGGATTCGAGTACAGTATAATAATGTAAGATTTTTCAGTTTGCATCATATGAGATCATGAGCAGCATGAAGATATAAGACAGAAGTATAATGTTCCTTATAACATGGCTGCTTATGATCAGCTTTGCCCAATAAGCTCGAGAGACTACTAGGAGCCCTAGTAGTTGTATCTATAGCACTTCCTAAAAGGACTTGATGCAAATAGTTAAATAAGGATATGCCAGATTATGGATTGGTCTACTCTCTACTGGGTAGTTCATATGCTATTAGTTTATATATTATTCTCTTGATGGAATAGTAATTTTTTTAATGTTTGTGCTTTTTTCCGTCTTAGTAGGTGGTGGATTTATGTTCACTTCTGGTATTACTAATCTATAAACATACATTTGACTTACTGTTTATTGAACCTGATTTTAGAATCTATCATGTTTCAGGATGTATCACGAGGCAATATCCTGTTATGAGCGAGCGCTGACGTTGTCGAATAGAAGCTTGAGCACCTATGCAGGTCTTGCTTACACTTACCATTTGCAGGTATGGTGAATTTGTTATTAATTCATTTTTCAATGAAAACTTGTGTACCTATGAATATTCTGCTGTTGTGAGGAGTAGTTAGCCAATTAATCCAAGTGGTATTTGTTACCAAATACTAGTTTATTGGATGCATCTAGTGTCTACTGTTTAGAGTTTAAAAAACTATTGTCAGATCTTCACCCTTGCATTCAGAAAACTGCTAAGTCTACGATAATGAATTTGTTTCTTCTGGCTCTCTTGTGCAGGATAACTTTTCTGCTGCCATTACATATTATCACAAGGTAAACTAAAAAGTACTCTTGCTTTTTCCTTCATGTGCAATAAGCTTACTGTCTATCGTAGTCATCCACTGTTGAGAGGACAACTCTAATCTCTCTGCATTTTATGGATCATTGATTTGCTTTTTCATTCTAATCTGCAAATCAGGCACTGTGGCTGAAGCCAGATGATCAGTTTTGTACCGAAATGTTAAGTTTGGCTCTTGTTGATGAAGGTCGCCATGGCATTGACCCCAAAATCGAATTTCAGTGATAATATTCTCCCCCCGCCGCGCGGGGGTTGTAATGTATATGTAATTTGTTATTCATGCCTATAACAGTTTAATTATTTTGGTTTCTGATTCATCCGAAGTATTGGCGAAGGGCTTTTATTGTATAAGCGCAGGGGTGTCATCTTCATCTATATTCTAACTTTTACATTATTAATTTATTTCCTCATTTGCTGAGATCTACTTAGCTTAGAAGTTATTTAAATTGCTTTCTTTCATGGAACCATTTTATTTTAAGAAGGGATATAATCATTTGATGATCACTTTATCATCAAAGTTTTCTAATAATTATATTTTTTTCACAGTTTTTATTATTTACCACCAAACAGTTAAGTCCGTTAAGAAATTAATGATGTCACATGGATATTTAAAGAATTTTAGTTTATTAAGCTAGAAGTATTATAATATTTACAATTTTATCAATTGATAAAAGTATTATCACTTTGTGTGTAATTAACTTTATTTTTCATTGATTTAGAAGATTGAACTTATTTTCACAATTTAGAGGTAAAATATACTTTTAGTATAAATTTTACGAAAAAATTAGTTATTTTTAGCAAGTAAAATGATAAAAGTTAGAATATTAAACTGCAAAAATGTAATTATTAAAAATTTTTACTAATAAAGTGATATATTAGAAGAAGTTAGGTGATAAAGAGATAATATCCCTCTTAGGAATTAATTATATTGGTTTACAACCTTGTAGTCTTCTGTTAAGCAGCATAGTTAAATATCTTTTATTGAGTATTTTTGTTTCCTATTTAACACATGCAATCTTTATTAAATGAATAAAGATTTTTAAAAAAATAAATAAATAAAAGAGGAGCAAAGCCGAAATCAATGGAGTTCAACTTCGTCGAGCCTAGTGTACTCAGTTTAGAATTCTAAATTCACAAGTCTAATCAGATTTATGTTATTATTATGATATTAGTTAGAAAGGCAACCAGTAAGCAAGTGGAGTAAGACAGCTATTATTATTATTATTATTAAGTATTTTTGGCCTCCTACCTTTCCTATTTTGTGAACTTCGGTGAACAACTAAAGAAAGCATTTTTAAAACCACAGCTAAGCTTCTGAGTCTCATCCAAAATTATTGGTTTTTACCAAGATTCCTAATTGCTACTATTTGAATTGTTTTTCAAATTCTTGCTCTCATAATTTTGAGAACAATGAAACATGAAAAGAATTGTTTTCCTTGATGATTGATTGATGTGATTCTATTTCATTGGATCATTTTATTGAATCTATTTTTTCATTGCTACAACCAAAAATGCTAGTGGGATCTCTTTCTAGTTTCCAGAAGTACTCTAATCGCCATGTTCCTTCATGAACATTAATTGTAGGCTTTCTGCCACACAACCTTTAATCTTTTTAAAGTTAGAATCAAAAGGGATTTATCAAATCTCGATCCTCCCCAATTTAGGATTTCATAAAACAAAAAATAACTTTGAGAATAGGGATCTCTTTTAAAAAAAAAGAAATTAAGAATAAGAGTGAACTACTATGAAATTAGTGAGTTCTAATTAGTTTAATTAATAATTCTTTATACTAAAATAAGAGATTTAGATTTTAATCATGTTCACGTGCATAAGTAGTTACCAATATTACTATGTTTAAGAAAAGTGGTACAATAGTTTGTTTCATGTACATTATTTATAATTAATTATCACATTTCTTTCTTTTTTTATTGGTTAAATGAATCACGAGATCAATGGTACGGATTTATGATTGGGATATAAGGAAGAAATCAATATGAACTAGCTAAGAAAATGGAGGATTAAAATGAGAATGGAACATGAATCTCTTAAAACATGGGCATTTGGCATCTTGAGTTTTTCTAGTTTATTATTATTGTTGTTGTTGTCGTCGTCGTCGTCTTTAAGGGTGTTTAGGTCAATTTATAGTGTAGATGCCGATAAGTAGGGGTGTTCGCGGATCAGATTTTACGGATTAGACATCAATCCATATCCGATCCATGATTTTGCGGATTATAATTTTTCAATCCAATCCAATCCACGGATTGATAAAATTCAATCCAAATCCAATCCATACATCTGCGGATCGGATGCGGATTTGACTCAATCCATATCCAATCTACCATTTTGCGCATTAGTTTTCGAATTAAAAATTTTTAGTTCTCTCCAACTAATGAAATAAAAAAAAATCTAATATAAAAATAATTTTGCTACCAATTAAATTTAAAATTGAATAAAATTTAAATAAATAAATTATTTAAATAAAGCTAAAATAATACATTTAAAGTTTCAAAATATAACACATCGAGACTAATTATTCAAATAAAGCTACAATAATACGTTCAAAGTTTCAAAATATAACCCATCAAGCTTAATTGTTCAAATAAAGTTACAATAATACGTTAATATAACACCGAAATTAATTGTTCAAATAAAGTCACAATTAATTGAAATGGCGAAGTTTCGGAAACCAAACACAGTCTGAACCTTCACCAGGGCTATTGCGCCTGTCGAAAAGTGGTGATTACGAAGCCTTCCACGATGGAAACCAGGAGAAGCCGTACGGGTGGCGATCTTGAAGGTTGTGATAGTGAAATTGTTCAAATGGAACCAGTGAATGTGAAGTGGCTCGATGGACTTGGGAAAGAAGATGGCTTGCTCTCGCCGGAATCGCGCAACCGATGTTCTTCAAAACCGTGTCGAGAGTGTATCCAACCAGTATTGAGTGTTGCTAGTGTGTGTGACGACGGGGAAGCTTAGGGTTTTTTGTTTACAAATTGTTGGTGACTTGGCGTTATGTTACTTTGCTTTTGCTAGTGCGTGTGATTTTGCTTTTATTTTGTTTTACAATTTTTACAAGTTATATTTGTATATTTGATTATTTAATTATTTTTCATTTTATATTATTATTGGGTAATGGCTAAGATATGTTATAGTGCTTATGTAACTATGTAATGTCACATTTATAATTTTTTAATTAAATTTATAATAATTATATATATATATATATATATATTTTTTTTTTTTGCTGATTCACGGATTTCTGCGGATTTACAGAAGTAAATCCATATCCAATCCATCGATTGCGGATTTTTAAATTTTCAATCCATATCCAATCCACCAATCCACGGATCGGATTTATACGGATCGGATTGAGCGGATTGGACGGATTGAGTGGATCGAATTGGATTCTGAACACCCCTACCGATAAGTACAAAATAGATGAGTCAACATATGTTGATAAGGAGGTGAATTCTTTTTCCTTTTTTATCATTTTTTAATGATTTTTTTTGTCATTTATTCTTTTAGCAATTTTAATATTTTTTTAAGACTTTTCGTTTTCAGTGGAAACACGAGATGCACGTGAGGTGGTTGTTAATTTAGGAGTTGAATTGAGTTTTTATTAAATATTAAATTAATATTTATTAAATAAAAGAATAAAAAGATAAAAATGTAAAATAAATTCTATTAATATATTGTTTGTAAGAATTAAGTTCAATATTGAATTCTCTAATTCGTCGTTTAACCTATAATTTTGAAAAAAAATAAAAATAAAAAAAATTATTAAACCATATGATGTTATAATATTAATACGTTATATTGTCACTTTCTTTTTAAGTTATATGATTTTATAAGTAAATCTAGAGTCAAGTTAAATTACAGGGTGAGTAATTTACGACCCAACCATTTTGTGCAAATATGAATATTTATAAGAGTGGGGTCTGGGCTGCAAGTTACTACTGATGCTTTAACTTAGCGAAAAGCCTTAAGTACATCTTTTTTGGGATTATTTTATGGGGGATTGTCACTTTCTCCCATATGTAATTAACATATACCATTTATTTTTTTATTATTTTTAAAATGACAAAAATTCCGTTAACAGTATAAGTTTACAATATTACCTTTATTTGTAATTATTCTTTTATTTATATTTATTATAAATTAAATAAATTACATGAATAGAAACTAAATAAAAAAATTAAGTATTAAAAATAAAAAATATAGGTTTTGATATGAGCAAAAAAATTAATAATAAATTTTTTTTCTTGTAATTATTTATTTTGTGAACATTTTCTTATAATAAATATTTTGTAATATTTTAAAATTAAATGTAAAAAGTATATGCAAAATATTTTATTATTTATCTTATAATAAGTTTTTATTTGTCATTCAAGTTTTCTTATAATAATTTTTTCTATCATTTTATAATAACTTTCTTATATTTTTATTATAAGAAACTTTTTACAAAATAAATAAGTACAAAAAAAAATTATTATTTTTTTCTCATATCAAAATATATATTTCTTATTTTTAATGCTAATTTTTTTATTTAATTTTTATTCATGTAATTTATTTAATTTATAATAAATATAAATAAAAGAATAATTGAAAATAAAAGTAATATTATAAACTTATGCTATCAAAAAATTTTTTAATCATTATAAGAGAAATAAGAAAAAATAGTATATATTGATTATTGTAGGGGAGAAATTTACAGTCTCCTTTATTTTCTCCATTTGGATAACACCGCTCGAACTTTAGTTGACCACGTGTCAATATTTCAATGGTATCATATCAAATTATTAGCTGTGAATCATTGAGTGAGAAAACATACCGGACCCACAACTTTTGCTTTTACGTGAACGTGAATCAGATTCTTGGAAGCTGTGAAGTGGGGAGTGGGGACCGATCGTTTAAGTTATTTAAATTTAAAGCCAGCAATAATTGAAGTTTTATTTATTCTTTTTTGTTTTAAATGAGGTAATAATTGCAGCCTTAGGATTGTTATTGATTATTACCTCCACCAAAGCTTTCTGAAAAAACAGATTAAGAAATTTGTTTTTTTTGTTTTCCTCGAAACGACATAAGACGATCGCTCTTAATTTTAAATGACTCAAGTTGACTTACCGTTGAACTGGAAGGACATAAGGAGAATGACCTTCTCATTTTCCATCTGTCATAAAAATTTATTTAAAAAATAAGTGCATAAACTAAGCCGGGCTTAACGTTTTATTTTTAACCAATATATATATATATATATATATATTATAGAAAAATGATATTTACATCCCAAGATTTAGGAAAATAGTCACAAAAACTCTTGAGTTTTTAATAAAGGACACCAAAACTCTTTTTGACCATAATGTCTTTTGACTCTATAAATCTAAAAAAAAATAACTCTAAAATTTTATAATGAATAGAAATATGACATTAAAATAAATGTAATAAGATATACATTTCAAAATAATTTTAATATTTAAAAATATTTTAATATTTTAAATCTATTAGACCTCTTTTATTATATTAAAGAAATTTTTAATAATAAATAGAAACAAATTATTAAAATAAAAATTATTTTGACTATTATGTAAAAGTTAATTTTAATATTATTAATAGAGAGATTTTTTAAATTGTAAAATCTATTTAACCCAAAGATTATTTAAAATCTTTTTAATATTACAATTATATTATTAAAATAAATATAATAATTTAAAATTTTAATATTATTTTAAATGTTAAAAATAATTTAATATTATTAGTCTACCAGATAGATTTATATTATTTATATAAAATTTTTGTTAGTTAAAAATTTTTAAAATCAATTTTTTAATTAATATAATCAAAAGGTATTGTGGGCAAAAAAAAGTTTTTCTATCTTTTTTTTAAGACTTAAAGAGTTTTTTGTAACTATTTTCCCAAATCTTGGAATGTCGTTATCCTTTTTCTTTTTTTATCCCATCTCAGTTTTTTTACAAGTATTCAAATATTAGTACGTGAAATGTATTTTAAAATATCCATCAATTTATTATTTCTTAAACTTAAAGTACCTTTTATTAATAAATAACATAATACACACGAAGGAGCACAGATATTGATGTTCATACATCCGAATCAATTTTCGAGTCTACGTCATGATTTCTACGTCACGAATTCTAAAAAATATGATGTATATCTATTCTTTCCCCTTTTGGTAAAAATATCTCACTCTTATTTAAGGCAAACCTCATAGAGGCAATCACAAAACATGAAGAAAATTGATTTTGTTCCTAGTCCTCACTTTCTAAAAAGAATTTTCGTTGAAGCTATATATATATATATATATATATTGAATCTTTTGAAAAAAATTGCTTCCTGAGCATATGATTTCTTGCTGGGTTTCTTCAATTGCTCTTCTTGTTCAGTTGTTAAAACTTTCCAGTTTCCTCTCTGTAGTACAAAGAATATTTGATCATTGAAGTGCCACCTTCGTAGTGTTAATTTCGGTGATGGAGTCCGCTGCTCAAGTGAGGGATGTCGATGCTTTGTATGAGCTAATTCGACATGATCGATATTTTTTGGACAACTTCGACGAGAAACCTTTTGTCGATACTCCTTTGCATGCTGCTGCAAGGGATGGAAATGTTGAATGGTCCATGGAGATTATCAGACTAAAGCCATCATTTGCCAGGAAGCTAAACCAAGATGGCTTCTCTCCGGTGCAATTAGCTTTGCAAAATGATCAAACTCAGTTAGTGCTTCAGCTGATAGATATTGATCCGGACCTTGTTCGTGTCCAAGGAAGAGAAGGCATCACTCCTTTGCATTTCGTGTCTGAAAAAGGAGACATCCATCTGTTGAGGGAATTTTTGTCTGCTTGTCCGAAATCTCTTGAAGATGTGACCAATAAAGGCGAGACGGCTCTTCATATTGCTTTGAAAAACGATAAGGTCGAATCTTTTCATCAAGCCTTAACAACAGTACGACCACCGTGGCTTGGCCCTGAAGAAGCTCAACAATACAATCAAAGAATCCTCAACTTGAAGGATAGGGATGGCAACACTTTGTTACACATAGCAACATCCAAAAGTCAAGTCCAGGCAAGCTCGAATCCACACATATATATAGAAAATTTTTAATGAGGTGCAAGCACCCTCATTTTTTTTTTAACATAGACACGTTATTAAATTATGTGGTTTAATAGAGTTAGTTTCTAATTCATTATAAAGCCGTGTATTTTAATAACATGCCTGCATATAGGTTAATAGCGTGTTCGTATGAGAAAAAAAAATGAGGGTATTCACATTAGAGAATGACTATATATACATATAGTATCTAATTAATGACCTTATCTTTATTTTAACAAAGTAATGATATCACTAACAGATAAAAAAGGTAATTTAACAAAGTAAGGATGTCACTAAAAAAACAATTTTTAATATATTAAAATATGTGTTTTATTTTATTTTATTTGCATTCTTACTTTATTAAAGTTTCTCGTTAGGGAAGGACTATATGTATATGATCACAAATAAAATTCAGTTGAATGATGTCTAAATTGATGAATTTGTTTATCCAAAGCAGATTGTAAGGTGTTTATTGAATTGCAAAGTTGATACAAATGCCCGGAATTCGGAAGGTTTGACACCTTTAGATATTTCATTACTTGATAAAACTAAATCAGAAAACCAAGAGATTGCGGCAATGCTGCGGGAAGCTGGAGCATTAGAGGCAACTTCACTTCCTATTACCGACAAGGATAGACATTTATCGAGGTAACAGGAACACTGCTCTTTTACTAAATTACAGTCCATTTATCGATCATCTTTTTAAAAACAATATGGCATTTTCATACTATGTACATCTCAAAAAATGTTTAATGTCCTTCAGAAGTAAGGATCAGAGGCTGAACGAGGCTGCTCAAGCAGGAAATGTTGATGCCTTGTATGAATTAATATGGGAGGACGCATATCTTTTAGATCAGATAGACCAAGTACCATTCGTGGATACTCCTTTACATATAGCAGCATCAATGGGGCATATCAACTTTGCCCTGGAGATAATGAGGTTAAAGCCATCATTTGCGAGAAAGCAAAACCAATATGGATTTACTCCCCTGCATCTTGCTTTGCAGAAGCAAAACCAATATGTACTTAGTGGCGAGGATCTTTTGCAGAAGAAACAGACCCAAATGGTGCTTCGGCTCATAGACGTGGACAGAAACCTGGTTCGTGTCCAAGGAAGGGAGGGTGTAACGCCTCTACACTATGTTGCTGAGAAAGGAAATGTCGACCTTCTATGCAAACTTCTAGCGGCTTGCCCTGAGTCCATCACAGAGGTGACAATCCGTAAAGAGACTGCTTTGCATGTTGCTGCAAAAAATGACCAGTTGGAGGCCGTTGAGTGCACGCTAGTATGGCTTCGATATGTCGACATGGAGGATATCCTTAACTGGACGGACGATGAAGGCAACACTTTATTGCATATCACAATCTCCAAAAGTCAAATAAAGGCATGAAAAGTTTTTAAATTTTACTTCAGTTAGTCCCTATATTTTCATGATTATTAATTGCATGCATATATAAATATATACTTGCAGTTGGTGAAGCTAATAGTTAAAAGAGCACGTGATCAAATAAATGCCCTGAACTTACAAGGTAAGACACCCATGGACATGGTAGAAGAACATTTGCAAGGGAAACCTGGATTTAAAGAAGTAACACGCATGGTGCGCAAAGCTGGCGGTAGACAAGGGTCCTCCCTTCCTGATGGGAACATTGCAGGTTACTTAAAACAAGGTTTGACATGGCGTCGAAAGGTGCTTTTGTTCTTTTACCGCTCATCACAGCGCATTACGGATGAAAATCGAAGCGCACTACTTGTGGTTGCTGTATTAATCGCGACAGCCACATTCCAAGCAGCGCTTACCCCGGCTGACGATCTTCAGGGAAATAAGTCAACTGGAACCGGCAACTCTGTTGCCACTTTTGGATCACAATCAGCATCGACATCGACATCGGCATCAGCATGGGCATATGTAACACCATCAGGAAGAGCAAATGCAACCGCCATTTCTCGGAGCAATGGAAACAGCAGTAGCATCCCAACAAGTGACGCGATTCTATTCGCTGCGGGGCAATTATATGGCGATGCCATCAGTGATATGATCTCCACACTTTTCGCATTTTCAAATATTACAGCATTTTGTATATCTATGCTGGTGATTAATTATCACCTCCCGTATGGCTCCGCAGCTACTCTGGTATATCCTCTAGTTATTTGCTTTTGCCTGTTAGTGGTTGGCAGAACCCCGGTGTCGCTACTTGCCTCATTCTTAATGCTTATCGTCTTTCGGATTTTTTTATTTGTACAACTGGACTTCTCCAAGATTCGATTTAGACGAAGCTTCTGGATTACACAAGTTTTGGGCTCCGTTTTCAAACATTACGGAAGCTTCCGCAATAAGATGATGAAAGAAGCTGAAAAATAGCTATAATGCCAATATGCTGCCATGGAGAAAACACATGTCCGTTGGTCTGTTGATGTTCTCTGCTGGCTTGGCTTTATCTACTCAGTGTGACACTTCCTCTCAAGTAATATTGGTGGTTTTATTTTGAGTAAGAATTAAGGTGTGTTTTTGTGTACTGTATTTTCTGAATTATGTTCGTTTGCTTTTGCTTCATTTTGTAAGGTCTTGCATGTTTCAATGTAACATTAATTACTCTTGTTGTGTCTTATAGTTGTATTGTTCACGTTCGTGACTGTGAATATAATGATGTTAATTTAATTAACAATCTTCCAGTAGCTTCCAGCATCTTGTCCAGCGTGGCATCTGATTCATTACTCTACTTAACAATTTGCTGACATCAATTAGCTGACTCAACTTATTCTTAACAAATTTTTATCAACATATGAAATAGCAATATCATTGGGCTTTTGATGCTCCCACAGACTACTTAAAATTGTACCTATAAAAGTCTGTTAGAAGAAAAGCTGATTCAAAATACTTTCGGCAATATATAAGTATGCCTCCGGCAATAGGGTGAAAGCCTACACATGAAGAAAAACAAACAACAAACAGCAAACGCACAAACATAGCAATAAAAGAAGACAAGACAATGTCTGATGAGATTAAAAAGCTGACAATTGATGAACCATTCAACACCCCTCCAAAAGGCTCAGCTGGGTCATAATAAATCTCAACATCCTCTGCCCTAAGTGACTCATCAACCTATGTATCGGGTTTTTCATTCATCAGCAAAGAGTTTCAGCACTTGATCTGAAAAATAAAGTCTGCTTTTGACACTCTAGAAATTCAATTTCATTTTTCCATGTTATTGATGATCAAACTCAGATTAGCAACTGAAAATATAATATAACAATTTGACATCAAAAGTAAGTCCACTGAAAAATTTTGGAAATATATTAATTAAAATTATGTTGATGAAATTTTTGAAAATTTTATGCATGGTTTTGGTTTACGAATAGTGTTGGCGAAGGGCTTTATTGTACAAGTACAGGTGCTGCTTCCTCTTCATCTATATTATACGGTTTACATTGTTAATTTATTTTATTGTTAATTTATTTTAGTACTTTGTTTCCTCATTTGTTGAAATCCACTGAGTGCTTCAAAGTTACCTGATTGACACTAAAATTATCATTTTTTTCCTTCATCCTGTTCTCAAATTCAGTCACGTTCCTTCGTCATTTGTTCACGAAATCCAAGTGCGGGCAACCAAATGAGAAAGCCTGTATTTTGACAAGCTCAATCAAAATTCTTCGGTTCCTTACGTGTTGATTTCGACCTCTATAAATTAAATTTATTTAGCTTGAAGAGAGAATTTGATAAAAATTTAAATAAAGAAATTGGGCAATGAGAATATATTTGTAATTTTATTAACAATATATGGACAAATTGGACAATTAACAACTATTTTTTTATGTGCTAGAAGGGTATAACGGTAATTATATATTAAAATTATAATTTCTGTTAAAAGTAACGGTTTCCGTTGATGAATGAGGGTGTGGATGTCTTTTTCGAAATATTGGAGGGACTTTTATCCATTTGTCTAAACGTTGTGAGTGTGTTAGTCTTTTTCCCTATTTACAAGTACAATTGTAAATTTATTTTCCCATTCTTCTTCCCTTCTCTTCAAAATTCAGCCCGATTTTCTCCATTTAATCATTCGCATCTACAACATTGCAAATCTAGAATTAGAATTAAAAATTCTTCTGATTTTCCAATACCAATAAGTCAATAAATCAACTATTATAGTCAAAACCAAACCCTAAAACAAAATTATCATTTTTTTTCCTTCATCCTGTTCTCAAAAGGGGTTATCTTTGTTGCTAGGCATGTGGTGTTTAACGAATCAGAATTTCCTTTCTCTACTGATCCTCAATTCTCTAAGCAATCTTCTACCTCTGTTTCCGAGTATAGACATCCTATGTTTAAAACTTCTTCTGTGTTAGTTCTACTACATGATCCTTCAGGCTCAAGTGACAACATTGTACAACAGCTTCAGCTCCATGCAGTTCCAGCTTCCTCTTCTTCCTCTAGTTCTTCATCATCATCACCTTTACCTCCAAATCCATATTTCTCTGATCCTTATCACAATATGTCCCATAATTCCCAACACTCTTCTTCTTCTACATGTATTGTGCCTATTCCACAGCCTTCTGTCCCTGCTCATGTACTACTGCCAACTCGTCCAATGGCTACAAGAGCAAAAGCAGGAATATTTAAGCCAAAGTTTCTTGCATATTCTTCTGTTCTTGAAGAACATGAATCTGCTACAATTTCTCAAGCTCTCTCAAATCCTAAATGGAAAGCAGCAATGCAGGCTGAGTATGATGCACTCATGAAAAATGAAACTTGGGTTCTTGTTCCAGCCTCTCAAGCTACTAAAGTTGTTGGTTGTAAATGGGTTTTTCGCATTAAGTATAATGCAGATGGCTCTATCTCTGAGTACAAAGCTCGTTTGGTTGCAAATGAGTTTCATCAAACCCCTGGTATTGAAATACTAACTAGGCAACCCAAGAGGGGGGGGTGAATTGGGATTTTAAAAATTATCCTAGGCAAACCACACAACAATTTAATCTATTGTCTTAATCAAATTGAAAACAATAAATTCAATCATGCACAATATTAAAAGAGTAAGGGAAGAGAAAACAAAACACAATGATTTTTACGTGGTTCGGCAATCCCCGCCTACGTCCACGCCTCCAAGCTCACCGGGCTTGAGGATTTCACTAAGCTAGCCTCCCAAGGCTTCAAACGCTTACAATTGACTTCCAAGGTGTCAATGGACCTTTACAACAAGAGATTATCCCCAATCTCTTAACCCAAGTGTATCCCAACACTTACAATCTTTTAACTTGATTTTACAAAAAGGATTACAAATGAATCTCTCTCACACAATGTGTTTGATCACAAATGAAAGCTCAATGTGTGAATGAATGAGATGAATACAAGGATTTAAAGCTCAATGAAAGTTGTATTCTCAATATTTTGCTCAATGATGATCGTTGGAAATCTACTTGTTTGAATTGGATTGAACTTATTTATAGTTGGAGCTGAAAAACTAGCCGTTATAGACTGTCTGCTCGAAAACGGTTCGCCGTTAACTATTAACGGTTAACCGTTTAGGCCGGTCAAAGTTACCGTTCACTACAAGAAAAAAAGCCTACAATGACAGTCCCTTGTGTGACAGTTTTTTATCTGGAGACCTACAATGATGGATTTGTGTTAAATTTTATTTTTATCATGCAATTATGACATAATTGTGATATAAATTTCGTCTATCAAAAACTTAGGATAGACTCATGATAGATTTTTTAACTATCAAGAATTTATGACTCATATTTAATTTTGACTTCAGTTATTCGGGTTTGACTGTATTTTTTAAAATTATTTTATTACAAAAAATTACTATTAAAAGGAAACGCAGTCGTTTCTTTTGCAAGCAAAACGACAACGTCTTTTTGGCAAGCAAAACGACAACGTCTCTTTGTCGAATATAAACTTGATAATTCTGAATAAAAGTTGTGACTTTTGGGGGAAAAAAAACATAAAATGCAGAGTTTTAAAGAGATAACTCATTTTAAGTGTGAGAAATTCACTCTCACACTCAAAACACACAAAAGACTTCGACAAATTAAGAGAAAATGAAGAAACCCACGACAAACCCACAACAAACCATAATCATTCGAAGTCATTCTCATTGCCTACCATTCTCGCCGCTATTTTCGATGTCGTTCGTCTGCCATTCTCACTCATTCGTCGTTCGAGCTCTGCCGAAACCTGCTTTTGTCAAAGATTTCACCCTTTCGTTTGAACGCAATTTCTACTCTGTGCTAGAGATATTTGAAGTCCCAGCTTCTGCCATTGTCATTGCTTCTGCTTCGGATTTGTTGATAAACCCTAACAATTTCTATTGTACCTATCTATTTCGCCAGCAAAGCCCTAACTGAAGAACTGATTTCTTTGCACTGTGAAATCATCAGTTCATTGGTATGAAATTCATCATTACCTTTAATTTTTGTTTATTTTTGTTGATTTTCTATGTTTGTATGTTTGTATAAAAATGAGACTTCGAAAAATATTTTCAATTTAGGAGCATTTGTTGGGGACTTGACTTTTGAGGAAGATACGAGTAAATATGTGGAAGTATTTGTTTAATTACTTTGAGGTCTGATCTCTATTGGACATTTAGAATAAAGATCAAGAAATTTATGCCATTTTTAAGAAAGAGTTGATTCTTGATAAACCAGATTCTTGTTCTTTTTAGAAGGTTATTTTGTGAATTCAATTTGTTTTTAATTGAATCTGTTGTTTTTGGTAGCGATGATATATGGTTTGAAGAACTTAAGGAAGAGCTTGAAGAATGCAAGAACCATGAAGTAAGCAGAAGCTTTAATATTTGTTCTTTTTATGCTAATATGTAGCCAATCTTTTAGTGATTATATGTTTAGTTGTTAGTTTAACCACTCAGGCATGGTGCTACTTTTAACATTGATTCATTCTTTCAGAAATAATCAGTTGAGAGATTGACATAAAGTACAAGCTTAAGAATTCAATTGTTGTTGTTGATCAGTGCATTCTTTGAACTGAAAATTTGAAAACTTGTAAGTGATTAGGTAGCTGTTTGTTGGATGTTGATTAGACCTGTAAGTGTATAATACTTCTTGAGCTTACATTAATGCAAGTTATTCAGATTTCTGGGTTTAGAAATTAACTTGTTAAATGGTTGATGCACAAATCAGATGATTACATTATCCAGTTCAATTTTTTTTTTTTTTGATAATACATTTATCCATCAAATAGAAAGGAATGAAAAGTGAGTTTAGAGAGTACCACTTGTCATTGTCTTGTAGTTTGATGTAGAATGTGCATAAGCTAACTGTAACATCCCATATTCCTTTAATTGTGATTTTATTAACTCTTAAGTTTAAGCCCAATATTATATATTTAGCCATTTTTAAAAGCCTATTTTCTCTATTACTTAACTAAATAGCTTAAACAATATATTTGCTTGTCATTCTCATGTGTAAGAAATGGAGGCAAAAGACATTGCCATTATCCACCATTTGAGAAAAAGTAACAGAACCTGATACAAAGTTTAAAAACTTTTCTGATTTCACCAATTGAGCTTCAATTTCTTTAGTTTCAGTGTCAATTTGAAACATATCTTGCCAAGGCTTTAGAACCATTCTTGCATGTTAAATTATCCAAGCTTGGCAGCCTCAAATCCATCAAAATTATAAGTCTACCTTAAATTGCTTTATATGTATGTTAATTTACTCTCCTTTCTATAGTTGGTGTAAGTTTGAAGCCATTGTGAGCTATTCTTATGCTATCTCAGAACTCTTGACTCACCATTGTAGTCCAACCACTGATTTTTCTCCTTTTATGATTTAGGGAGAGTAGAACTGGTGTGGGGGATAAAAATCTTGTTGTTTTGAGTAGTCTTTTTGGCATAAGACAATGGGCTTCCTTTTGTTTTTAGGTAAAACCCCTCGATTTCTCAATAACTTCTTATGACTTTGTTTAATGGTAGTGTGATTGATTATTATTTCTTTGATCTTTTATGTTTTGAGTAGTCTTTTTGTCAATTCCAAGGTTGAGGTTAATACTTGAGAAGGTGGCAGAAAGCTTTAACAGGCTACAAAGTTAAAGCTTGTGATTTAGGTAGGTAACTTTGGGCAACTAATGTTCTGGTTTTGTAGTTCACTTACATAGTGCATAGATACTTTTTTACAATTCAATTGAAAGACAACATATTCTAATGATGAATTAGATGAAGTTCGTATTGAGTGGGCAAACCATGTTTCTGAATTACTTGCTACTATGTGAGGTAAGCCTTACCTATTATGTTGTTATAGTGAGTTCATTGATGAAACAAATTAATTTACCAAACTTTTGTTCATTGAAAACAAACTTTGCTAGCTATTATTCTATTGCTTAGTATTCTAATCTATATGAGTTGTCACGGACTTTGAATTTGTTATATTTTACTTGTGCAGTTACCTAGCTTCTTACACTTGCTATGTTGGAATTTGATGAAGATGGCGGGTACTGCTGGAGTTCGCTACCTTTTTTATTTGATGCAAAAACAGGTCCTGAATATTGAGGCAACTTTGCACATTTAGCTTCTTCTTATATTGGTATTTGTTGTATGCTTCACCAAAACTGTTAGAATGGATTTTCTTAGTCTGATCAGTGTTATTGGCTTCATCTTGTGTTGCTGGAAATGAACTGTGTTCTTGGCTTTCTTTGTGTTGCTCTAAATGACTATGTTGTTGGCTTCCTTTTGTTGCTGGAAATGAACCGATCATGGTACATTAGTCTTGTACATGTTGCAGGAATTTGTTTTTATGTTGTTACAATACTCTTCTATTTATGTTGGACTTGTCACTTGTATTTGGATAAATTATGTTTGTTCACAATTATCAATAATTAGCCAATGTTATTTATTTTGTTTTCTTTGTCAATGAATTTTTAATTGCAATTAATTTTAATAATCTAATTAATTAGCTAAATTATGAAATATTAATTTCTAAATCAATTGTAGGATTTTTATTAAAATGATAATAATTTCATGGTACAAACAAAATAGTTATTTTTATTAATTATAATTTCAAATTTCCAATAAATTGAAAAAAATCAATTAATTATAATTTCCATTTTCACTGCAAATTGAACATTTCCTGCCAAAATTTAAAAAATAGCGTGCGAAATTCAAAAAAGGCAACCCAAATTCAAAATTATTATATTTCCCTCTAATTAAAGTTATGATGGTTGTGTGACTGACTATATTCATCATAGGTTATGATTGGTATTATTCTGTCATCAATTCTTGACGCTGGCTATAATGACGGTATGAACAACTGTCATCCACCCCCTACTATGACAATTTTTGCCTGTCATCGTAGGTACTTTTTCTTGTAGTGGTTGGGCCAATTTTCAAATAAACGGTTAGCCGTTTAGGCTTACCCTTTCGCCGTTAACTTCCAGAGACCTGCAAAACAAATTTGGTTTAACCGTTTTTACTAAACGGTTCAAGGTTAGCAGTCTGAAAATAATCGGTTAACCGTTTTCAGTAAACGGTTCACCGTTAGTTTCCAGAATCATCATTTTAACAATATTTTGCAGAACATGCTTTCTGGAAATTATCGGTTAGCCCTTTTTAAATAAACGGTTAGCCGTTTTTAAATAAACAGTTAGCCGTTTGCTACAGTGATTGCTACAGTGAAAGAATTTTCTGAAATTATAGTTTGACCCCAAAACTTTATAAAACTGTATTACGGCCCAAAATGTTATGAAACTTTGCACATAGGTCCAATTTCAGAATTTCTAAGTAATGCTTTGTTAATCCCAAAACTTTGTGAAATTATGGTATAGCCCAAAATGCTATGACACTTTTCAAATAAGTCCTTTACCAAGATTTCAAGCAATACTTGTTTATTTCAAAGTTTTCAAAATTCTTTCAATTAAACCATAAACTTTGAAAAACAACCAATTTCATAAAATCATTTTTCCATTAAATATGAAACATTTATAATGTGAAAATAATGATTTATTTAAAAAGAATAAAAACAATCAATTTCATAAAATCATTTTTCCATTAAATATAAAACATTTATAATGTGAAAATAATGATTTATTTAAAAAGAATATTAAATAATTTGAGCTTAAAAGATTAATCATTCTTAATCTTGTTTGTTATCATCAAAATCAATATTATGGAAACATATATGTTAACAATCTCCCCCTTTTTGATGATGACAAACATTTCATGTATTTAAAGAATGATTCCACAAATTGCTCCTAAATATAATCTTCTTTTACAATTTGCCAATTAGCTAAATTAACATATTTAAATACATGGATTTTCTCCCCCTCATCATCAAAAAGAAAAACTTAATTGGCAAAGAAAAAAGTAGCAAATTTTTATAAATTTGAAAACATGTATTCTTCTCCCCCTTCATCATAAAAAAGAAAACGTAAAGGAAAAGAATAAAAAAATAGCAAATTTGTTACCCATGTTGTCCGAATAGAAATTTCGACAAAATCTCCCCCTAACAACAAGCATCATCTCAAATACAAGATTAGTAATATTACTCACAAATTATCATCATCATATAATCAAATATCAATTATCAAAACAATGACTCAAAATGCATATTATTTAAAATCATATTGTATGCTCCCCCTAAATATATGGCCAATTTAAAATTTTAACCGAAATGATTTTTTCCAAAAACATATCATATTTATCTCCCTCTTCATCGTAAAAAAAGAAAAGATAGATAGATGCAATCAAAACAATTCGATGAAGATATTACCCATTTTGTGCGAGTAAATATTTCGGCAAAGTCTCCCCTTAAAAATAAACAAATTCTCAAATACACAACATGGTTAAAAAGATATAAACTTCAACAATTATAACGAACCAACAACTCCTTCAATTCATCAAGCAACGCACATATAATCATTAATTACCAAAATCATCGAGAAATCAAATCATCCCAAGTTTATGCCGAATTTTTGAAAATTCTTCTTTGCAAAGAGGTTTTGATTTCTTTACCAAATTGGCATGCATATTATCAAATATTCAAGCTCCATAATTACCAATCACATTTTATAAATAAAAACAACTAAACTTATCAAATATCTAATGTGACATTTCAATATAAAAAAAATCTCATATGCTTAAAATTCTCGAAGTATATGTATTTCTCCCCTTTTCGATATTATTTAAAGCAAGTAATGCATATTTGACAATACATCAATAAAGTACAAAAAATGCATCCATTCACCAATCATAGATTGCATAAAATCAAACTTCATCAAATACAATGGAATCATCAAAGCACAAACTTTATCATCAAAACTTAAGCAAAGCATAAGAACATAATAATAATATATAAATAATCAAAATCAACATATGCCATTATAGATCATCAAAATCAACATAGCTATTAAGAAAAGCCATAATGATGAGTTAAAGAACAAGTGATCAAATCCACTATTACAAATGCTCATATATATTTTTAAGTGATGATATAGTAGTTACACCTTGTGATGGATCTTTCAAAATTAAGTTCTTAAGGTGAGAAGAAACATACCTCCACTCCTTGGGGAGTATTTGAGAAGTACCTTCATTTTACTTCGCATTTGTTTCTTCATGTTGCTCCTCTTGATTGTCAAGTGGTGCATTCTTTTGGCTATCATTTGATAATCTTCTTGTAGCTCTTCATCTACATTATCATCAAAAACAACTTTCTCCATAGAGGAAGAATTAGACTCATCAAATATAACAAGTATAAATTTTTCCACAATCAAAGTTCTTTTGTTATACACTCAATAAGTTTTGCTTGTGTTTGAATAGCCAAGAAAAATACCAACATCAAATTTTGGATCAAATTTGCCAAGATTATCTTTTGTGTTCAAAATATAACATTTGCATCTAAAAACTTTGCAATAATTAATGTTGGGTTTTCTATATTTCCAAAGCTCATAGAGAGTATTATTGAGATGATGTCTAATCAATGTGGTCTTAACCATTTTTTTTTAATAGACCTATCATTTTTCTCTACAACTCCATTTTGTTGTGGAGTTCTAGGTGATGAAAATTTATATTCAATGGCAAAACCATTACAAAAAAAAAACCTCAAATGCATGATTTTCGAATTATCCACCATGATCACTTCTAATGCAAGAAATAACATATAACTCATCTATCATGCATATACATCACACAATCATGAAATATGTAAATATTCAAAGATTTAGAATTAAAGCATATCACTTATTTATCATGCTTAGGCATTACATAATCATTAAAAATCAAACAAATCTATCATGATAAGTTGACAAGCTATCATCATAAATATATAACCATGCATCATGATAAAGCACTAAATGTTAAACACAATGATAATTCCATCATGTAAACATACAAGCATACTTTCGTAAATTCATTTGTCATGATTCACTCAATATAGTAAATAGGCAAGATAAACTTATCCACTTTATGTTAATGCACTCAATGTTATGATACCAAATGAAATGTTAAATATTTACTAAGATTAAAAGACCATAACTTATAATCAATAAGGCAATAATAGTTACCAAAACAATTAAATCATTTTGCCTCATTATTTTTTCTTAGACCATGATCAAGTGATTATCCTCATAAGCTTCATCAAGGAACTCTCCACCATTCCTTGATTGTGGTACCTACAAAGAAAACATTCACGTTGTGCCCTTTGGTACCCAAATACTTTTGGGTCCTTGAGTGTTAGATTTAGTTCCTTTCGGAACCCAAATACATTTGACTCCATAATACACATTTCTTTTAATTGGACATCTATTCTTCATATGACCATTTTGATTGCAATAATGACATACAATTTGATCATTTGTGGAGGTAGCCTTAACAAAATAATTCTTATAATATTTTTGTTTCAAGTAAGGCTTATACCCAAGTCCTCCTTTATCAAACACACATTTTTGTGAATTAAGCATGTTATCCAACATCTTTTGCCCATTTGTGAATTTCAAAACAATGTCATTCAACTCATTGCTCCTTTTCTTAAGCGTTTCATTTTCATTTATTAATTCATCAACATGTGATTTCTCATGCTCATACGAAGTACTTTGTTTACATGTGAATGATGCAATTCTATCATGTAACATTTCATTATCTAATTCTAATTCTTTGATCTTTTCATTTAATGAAACATTGGATTTTTGCAAGGCATCTTTTTCATTTTTCAAGTCATTTACATGTGATTCTAGATGCTTGTGTGAAGTGTTAGGTTTCTCATTTGATAATGCAACTCTATCATGCAATGTTTTATTTTCTAATTCTAGGCAACTAATCTTTGCACTTAGAGTTTCATTTTCATTTGTGAGCTCTACCATTTTCTTTTTAAGACATGTATTCTTTTTACCAATTTTCATCCACTCATCATACAATTCTTTAAACGCATCATGTAATTCATTATAAGTAGGAAGATTATTTACCTCATCAAGTCCATCATCCGAGTCATCTCCAATTGCCATAAGTGTCAAATTCGACACTTCATGAAATTCCTCCTCCTTTGTAGTCTCCTCATACACAATTTCAAGTTTTCTCCAAATTTCATAAGCATTAGAACAATTTGAAACGTTATGAAATTCCTTTTTATCTAAGGCACAAAATAAAGCATTCATAGCCTTGGAATTTAATGACATCTTTTTCTTATCCAATTCATTTAAAACATTCTTCCTAGGAATGAATGAACCATCACAAACTATTTCCCATAGTTCATAATCTAAGGCTTGTAAAAACACTCTCATCCTAGTTTTCCAATAAGGATAGTTATTACCATCAAAGAATGGAGGTCTAGTGGTAGATTGGCCTTCCATGAAGGTTGAGCTAATTTGGGTTGCTATAGATCTTTAACTCTAGACGGTTAAGTCTATACAAGAGCACCTCGCTCTGATACCAAATGAAATACTAACTAGGCAACCCAAGAGGGGGGGTGAATTGGGATTTTAAAAATTATCCTAGGCAAACCACACAACAATTTAATCTATTGCCTTAATCAAATTGAAAACAATAAATTCAATCATGCACAATATTAAAAGAGTAAGGGAAGAGAAAACAAAACACAATGATTTTTACGTGGTTCGGCAATCCCCGCCTACGTCCACGCCTCCAAGCTCACCGGGCTTGAGGATTTCACTAAGCTAGCCTCCCAAGGCTTCAAACGCTTACAATTGACTTCCAAGGTGTCAATGGACCTTTACAACAAGAGATTATCCCCAATCTCTTAACCCAAGTGTATCCCAACACTTACAATCTTTTAACTTGATTTTACAAAAAAGATTACAAATGAATCTCTCTCACACAATGTGTTTGATCACAAATGAAAGCTCAATGTGTGAATGAATGAGATGAATACAAGGATTTAAAGCTCAATGAAAGTTGTATTCTCAATATTTTGCTCAATGATGATCGTTGGAAATCTACTTGTTTGAATTGGATTGAACTTATTTATAGTTGGAGCTGAAAAACTAGCCGTTATAGACTGTCTGCTCGAAAACGGTTCGCCGTTAACTATTAACGGTTAACCGTTTAGGCCGGTCAAAGTTACCGTTGGGCCAATTTTCAAATAAACGGTTAGCCGTTTAGGCTTACCCTTTCGCCGTTAACTTCCAGAGACCTGCAAAACAAATTTGGTTTAACCGTTCTTACTAAACGGTTCAAGGTTAGCAGTCTGGAAATAATCGGTTAACCGTTTTCAGTAAACGGTTCACCGTTAGTTTCCAGAATCATCATTTTAACAATACTTTGCAGAACATGCTTTCTGGAAATTATCGGTTAGCCCTTTTTAAATAAACGGTTAGCCGTTTTTAAATAAACGGTTAGCCGCTTGCTACAGTGATTGCTACAGTGAAAGAATTTTCTGAAATTATAGTTTGACCCCAAAACTTTATAAAACTGTATTACGACCCAAAATGTTATGAAACTTTGCACATAGGTCCAATTTCAGAATTTCTAAGTAATGCTTTGTTAATCCCAAAACTTTGTGAAATTATGGTATAGCCCAAAATGCTATGACACTTTTCAAATAAGTCCTTTACCAAGATTTCAAGCAATACTTGTTTATTTCAAAGTTTTCAAAATTCTTTCAATTAAACCATAAACTTTGAAAAACAACCAATTTCATAAAATCATTTTTCCATTAAATATGAAACATTTATAATGTGAAAATAATGATTTATTTAAAAAGAATAAAAACAATCAATTTCATAAAATCATTTTTCCATTAAATATAAAACATTTATAATGTGAAAATAATGATTTATTTAAAAAGAATATTAAATAATTTGAGCTTAAAAGATTAATCATTCTTAATCTTGTTTGTTATCATCAAAATCAATATTATGGAAACATATATGTTAACAGGTATTGATTACTTTGAGACTTTTAGTTCAGTGGTTAAGCAATGTACTATGAGAATTGTACTTAGTCTTGCTGTTATGAAGAGTTGGAAAATAAGGCAGATAGACATCAACAATGCTTTCCTTAATGGGCAACTCAATGAAGATGTTTACATGTTTCAACCTGAGGGATTTGTCTAGCCTTCATCTGGTCATGTTTGTAAATTGCTTAAGGCTCTTTATGGTCTAAAACAGGCTCCTAGAGCCTGGTTTGATCGGTTAAGGAAAGCATTGTTGAAGTGGGGGTTTCAGAACTCAAGAACAGATTCATCTTTATTCTTTAAACATGAACTTGGAGGTATTGTAGTTGTGTTGGTATATGTGGATGAAATTCTTATTACTGTAGATAATAATACAGTGATTGAAAGGTTCATCAAATATCTTGGAGATACTTTTGCTTTAAAAGACCTTGGTGAATTCAATTACTTCCTTGGTATTGAAGTTACTCAAGGTACAGAGGACAACTTACATCTCTCACAGGCCAAATATGTAAGAGATTTGCTCACAAAAACTGCAGAGAAAGTGATACTCCAATGAGTACAGGACAGAAACTAAGAAGAGCAGGAAATGAAGATAATTTGATTGTTAATGTTACTGAATATAGAAGCATAATAGGTGCATTGTAGTATTTGGTACTCACAAGGCCAGAGCTTGCTTTCTCAGTAAACAAGTTGAGTCAATTTCTTGCTGCATCTACAGAGAAGCACTGGACTGTTTGTAAGAGAATTCTAAGATACTTAAAGGCAACTGAGGATTATGGCTTGCTATTTAAACCAGGTGGTGGTGTTGTCTTAACTGCATATACTGATGCAGATTGGGCATGTGATGTTGATGACAGGAAATCAGTTGAAGCATATTGTGTTTATCTTGGGCAAAATCTTATTTCATGGTCTTCTGAGAAGCAACAAACAATAGCTAGATCTAGCACATAATCAAAATATAGAGCATTATCAACAGCATGTGCAGAAATCGTTTGGGTTCAGGCTTTGCTTGGTGAACTTAATATTAAGTGCAGTCAAACACCAATAATCTGGTGTGACAACATGAAATGCAAGTTATGCAACCCAAGAGGGGGGGGTGAATTGAGATTTTAAAATTTATGCAATACAATTCGCACAACAATTTAATCTATTGCCTTAATCAAATAAAAAATAATAAATTCAATCAAGCACAATATTAAAAGAGTAAGGGAAGAGAAAACAAACACAAGGATTTTTACGTGGTTTGGCAATCCCCTCCTACGTCCACGCCTCCAAGCTCACCCGGCTTGAGGATTTCACTATTCAAGCCTCCCAAGGCTTCAAATGTTTACAATTGACTTCCAAGGTGTCAATGGACCTTGACAACAAGAGATTATATCCCCAATCTCTTCACCCCAAGTGTTTATCACACTTGTACACTCACAATTTGATGAGAAATAAAAATCACAACAATGAAACTCTCTTTAAGAGTGGATAAACAAATTATAGCTCAATAATGATTCAATAAATGATGATTTGCGAAATGGAAGCTCAATATATGTTATATGATCTTATATTTGCTTGTATTAGTTCATAGAATGAAGTTTGAGTTGAGTTTTTATAGTTAAAGCTCTTAAAGTAACCGTTATAGGCAAATTCCAGCGCCCAAGCAGTTAGCCGCTTGATTTATCCGGCTAGCCGCTCAGGAACAGTGATATTACCTTTATTTTTGAATTTTGCTACAGTAATACTGTTCACTAAAATTACACTTTGGCCCAAAACTGTTTATAATTATACTACAGTCTAAAATGTCATAAAATTTGAAAATAGGTCCAATTTCAGAACTTCCTAAGAATAGTTGTCTTTCCCAAACTTTTTGAAATTATGATATGACCCCAAAGATATTATTATTTCGTAAAAAGGTCATTTTCAACATAATACCCATATTTTTCAAAGTTCTCAAAACCTTTCACTTTAGTCCAAAATATTCATAAATTATAGTATGGCCTAAAACATTTCAAATGTTTGTAAAAACATCCAACTCCGAAATTTAATAATAATACTTATTAAAATCAAAGATTTCAAAACTTAGCATTTAAGTCCAAATTACTCAAATCCACAAAATACTTTACTTTATAAAAATAAAACCTTTTAGTTTATGAAAAGTATTTAATTAAATTAATCTCTTGAGCTTCTCAAATGCTAAATCATGCATCAATTAAATCATACCGGCTTTACAAGAATTTATTGCACTAATTTGTCCGTTGAGCTCTAAACTTTATTCTTGATGTCGCCGTTGTCCGTTGAGTGTCTTCAATCTTGATTTCACTTGATTCACTTGCATAAATATTATCCTTAAAAAACTAGTGAAAATGTGAAATACAATATCTATTAAATCACTTAATACATATGTTTGTTATTATCAAAATTACATTATGTATAGCCCTTTAGGCTAACACAACAATGGTACTGCTGCATTGACAACAAATCCAGTATATCATGCTAAAACCAAGCTCATAGAATTATATGTACATTTCATAAGAGAGAATGTGACAAATAAACAAGTGGAAATCAAGTATGTGCCTAGTGAATGGAATATTGCAGATGTGCTTACAAAGCCTATGGCTTACTGCTTTTTTAATTACTATAGAGACAAGCTTAATGTTGTTTCATGACCGTTAAGCTTGAGGAGGAGTGTTAAGATGCTTAATCAACAGCAGCAGACCAGTGGCTGAGATTTGTGCGACAAGGATTGCTGAGCTGGACAAATTAGTTAAGTTGTTGTAATTAGTTTTAGTTTAGCCAATAGATGTATTACAGTTGTACAAAAGGTTGTTATTACTGTTGATCAACAATATAAGTTTGCTACGAGCTAAATGTAATTCATATAATTCATATCAATAAAATTTTCTCTGATTTAGTTACTTTTCTTTCTTCTTTCCGTCACTTTCCTGCTAGCCAAACAAACTATCAACCTAAGATCCGTGAGTTCTAACTTTTACAAATGTAATAATTACCATGAATTTACAAAAACTTGCAGCAAATATTTGTGTCCCAATAGGTTGACAATTGCAACACATATCGAAAAACTGTAATAGTACCCTTGATTATAATTACTTGACCATAGTCAGTGGCGAACTATGTATACGCCTGGCAGCCGAGGTGTCAGGAATTTAATTTAACAGGGGTGCCTAAGTTCAAACACTAACATAATTTAAAAAATGGTCAATAAATAACAAATATTAAAATATTTAGGGCTAGTTTGGTAATCTTATAACTTTTAAAATAATTGTTGTTACTTGCGCTGTAAAAATAATAAGTTGTGAATAGAATTAGTTAAACGTTTGACAAAATTTCTTCTTAAAAGTGCTTTTGTAAATCTCATTGTTGAACTATTATAAGAGTTTAAATGATTAAAATGGACATAATATTAAATAAAATATATTATATAGATATAAATACATACATATAATATTTTTTATTATGTATATTAGTAATTGATAACTAAAATAATTATCTTTATTTTATTAATTATTTTTTATCTCAATATAATTAGTAATAATAATAATCTCTAGATTTAATAATTTTATTTCCTAATTGAATAAGGATAATTTTAGATTTTTATAATATATGTAAGGATATATATGGAATTTTATTAATTAGAAAACTTATCCTGAAAATTAGATTTTGAAAGCCTACTTCTTTTTTGCTTTCCAAAATATGCTGTATATAAGATAGAGTGATTTTACCGAAAGTGATTTAAAAAAAAAAAATCTACCAAACAGTAAAATTAAAGTTTAGCTTTTAAAATCACTTTTAAGTCTCTCAAAAGCAATCCCAAATAGGCCCTTAATTCAATACAGTTATAATTGTTCTCATGTATTTTCATATGTTAAAAATATTGAAGAATAACCTCATTATCATTACTACAAACATATTTTCTTCTACGTATACAATAAAACTATCATTCAACAATTGGTTTCCCATATGATTTTGTGGAAGATTTTTCAGAAAATTCATAGCTGAAAATACCCTTTCTAATTTAGTTGTGTTACCTGATAAAATCATTGCTAATGTTACCAACATATAAATTAATGAATACAACTATCCATTATCTCAACCATTTTTCTTGCTAACTCACCAGTCTCTTTTAATCTTAAAAATGTTGTCAAAACCCACATTCATAATATAATCATCAAGTTGAATTTCAAGTGCCATAATGCAACAATCTTTCTTTATGGGTTCAAAGTGTTAAAAAGAATATTTAATATTTTACTTGTTTTTAAATTTTAACAAGGGCGTTATGGTAAATCAAATAAAAATAGGACAAATATTAAAATAAATTTTAAAAAAATAAAAAATTGAAAAAGGGTTTCAGCCCCTGCTAAAATGGCACCGCATCTAAAGCCTAGGGTGCCTTGAGGCAACATACCAATAATAATAATAAAGAAAGAAATCAAGAAAAAAGAGACATAATAATAAGTAGTAACATTAGCAATGTTATTTGTATTTTATGTTTTGACCCCTATAATTTTACAAGTTGATTTTATGTTACCGCCTACTCAAATTTATGGTTTTGGTCATTGTGTTTGGCCCTCTCAATTTTAGTGATTCTATACTGTATGAAATGTAAGTTATGCAACCCAAGAGGGGGGTGAATTGAGATTTTAAAACTTACGCTAAACAATTCGCACAACAATTTAATGTATTGCCTTAATCAAATGCAAAAACAATAAATTCAGTAAAGCACAATACTAAAAGAGTAAGTACAATAATAAAAGAGTAAGGGAAAAGAAAGCAAACACAACAATTTTTACGTGGTTCGGCAATCCCCGCTTACGTCCACGCCTCCAAGCCAACCAAACTCGAGGATTTCACTATCAAAGCCTCCCAAAACTTTAAGTTCTTACAATTAACTTCCAATGTGTCAATGAACCTTTACAATCAAGAGATTATCTCCCCAATCTATTCACCCGAAGTGTTTCTCACACTTGTACACTTACAATTTGATGAGAAATGAACAATTACAACAAAAACTCTCTTTAAGAGTGGATTTGCAAATAATAGCATAATAATGATTCAATAAATGATGATTTACGAAATGGAACCTCAATATGTGTTATATGATCTTATTTATGCTTGCATTAGTCTTGAAAATGAAGATGGAGTTAAGGTTTTATAGCTAAAGCCCGAAAACTAACCGTTATAGGCAAATTCCAGCGCTCAAGCGGTTAGCCGCTTGATTTATCCAGCTAGCCGCTCCAGAACAATGATGTTACCATTAAATTTGAATTTTGCTACAGTATCATTGTTCATTAAATTACATTTGTGACCAAAACTTTCTATAATTATATTATAGCCCAACATGTCATAAAACTTTGCAAATAAGTCTAATTTCAGAATTTCTAAATAATACATGTCATTCCTAAATCTTATTGTAATTATGATATGACCTAGTATATAATAACATTTTTCAAAAAGGTCCTTTTCAAAATTTAAAATAATACCCATAAATTTTAAAGTTCTCAAATCTTTTCAATTTAGTCCAAAATTTGAAAATATGAGACTTTCCTCAGGCGGTTAGCCGCTCACTCTCTGTCCAATTTTTTATTTCAATTGTTTGGATTACGTTTGGGTCCTCAAACTTTCTTAAATTGTAATATGACCCAAAATATTTCAAATATTTGCAAATAAATCTAAATTCGAAATTCAAAACAATACTTAATAAAATAAAAGATTGCAAAACTTTTTCATTTTAGTCCAAATTACTCAAATCCACAAAATACTTTATCTTATAAATATAAAACCTTTTAGTTTATGAAAGGTAATTATTTAAATAAACTCTTGAGTTTCTCAAATGCTAAATCATGCATCAATTAAATCATACCGACTTTACAAGAATTTGTCACAATAATTTGTCCGTTGAGCTCTAAACTTTATTCTTGATTTTGCCGTTGTCCGTTGAGTGTCTTGAACTTGATTCACTTGCATAAATATTATCCTTAAAAAACTAGTAAAAATGTGAAATACAATATTTATTAAATCACTTAAGACACATGTTTGTTATCATCAAAATTACATTATGGGTAGCCCTTTAGGCTAACACTGTAGCATACTCAAGTATATAGTTTCTTCATTAGGCCCCAAAACCAAAATCCTAAGAGTATCTCCAAAAAGTTCTATTAATTTTACTCTTCAAATATTTATTTGCTTACCTATGTGGTAAAAATGAGAGTGAAAAAATATGTTATTCTCCAAAAGACTCTTTAAATAGAAATAAGTTAATATTATTTTAATCAAATAAATATTTTTTCAAAGGAAAAATAAATGGTAATTAAAGCATTTCTCTCTCTTTTTCTCCCCAATAAAAAGTAATAAAATATAAATTGAAGAGAGAGAAAGTAACTCTACAAATTAAAGAGAGAGAATTATTTCTTATTTGAAAAATCTTAATTAGAGTATATTTTGAAGTCTTAAATACTGATGTAACTCTTCAAATAAGTAATAAAATCTTATTTGAAGATTTTTTTGGAGATGCTCTAACTTCACCACTAGATTTACTTGAGTATTCAACAATACTCGACTTACTCGAGCGTAGGTGATTTAGTTATACTTAATTGACTACTAAAACAATTTATTCGACTTACTCGACGATACTTTACTTAGCTCACTCCATGTACTAATATTTTACTATTTTTCTAAGTGGTACATTTAATTACAAAAATCCATGAAAATTTGATAATGATGAAATGCTTAATAAATAAGGGTATTTGGTCGAATCATAACAATGTTTGTTAAACACTGGTCTAATAATAAGTAGTCATTTTCTGATGAAATAAAATTAAAGCTGACAAAATTTAACATGACTGGTTTACTCTATACAAATACAACATGAATAAATATGTATCTATCATGAAAATTGACATGATTATTAAATGAATTTGGTCTAAGTCAACCCAATTGTTTCCCGTGTCAGGCTAGAATTCAATTTTTCAATGCATTTACTTGGTCAATGACGTGATTATTAAATAGTTAACCAAAACTAATTCATATTTGCATTAAAATATACTTATATTTTCAATTCTAAATTAATTTATAGAATCTTATCATTAAAACTCAAAATTTGGTCATGATTCTAGATGAACATATATTTGATGTTCTATTTTGTAAAATTCTTGATAGATTTAAAACTTCAATGGTTCATACATGTTGTATTTGCATCAAATGAGTGTGTAGTATTTGATGTAAATCGTGTTAGAATTTAAATAGGTATTCAGTGAATTTTTAGGTTATATCATGTTAGATGACACAACTACCTAGTTATTAAAAGAGCGTATCAAGTCACTATTTTATTTTTCGTATCGAGTTCAAGTTTTAATATTTTAACATTTTATTTTTCGTATCAAGTTCAAGTTTTAATATTTTAACACGATTATTAAATAAGTCGTGTTTTAACCAACATAAATTTAAAACAACACAAAATTGACACAATATGACTGGCTTAATGACCTATTTTGTTAGTTTTATTTAAAACCCTCTAATCTATAAAAATAAAAAATAAAAAATAAAAAATAAAAAAAGGTCCATGGGCCTAGCCCAAATATAAATTCAACAACAGAAAATATCCACCGTCCACCCGTTTTTTCTGACTTTATCAAAAATACACAATTCTTTTTTTTTTTTGAAATCCACTTAAAGTTACGTTTCGTTTCACTTCTTCACTTCCGTTTACAGCCCGTTACGAAAACTAACAGAAATTTAGTGAAATGACTATTTTGCCTCCAATACAAAAATTACAATTTTACTCTAAAAAAAGCAAACAAGCATAAGACATATTAAAAAAAAAAATTAACCCACTATCCTCATCACTGAAAGCCAATCACCATCTTCCACAATCCTCAGTCACACACACAGTCACAGAGAGATGAAGCTGTCTCTGAAACTCCCAGATGATTCCCAAAACACCCAAAACCCACCAATCCTAAAGGTCAAAATACCCATCACCATTTTCAATCAACCTTTCATTTCTTATCTCACCACCACTACTACCACCACCAAAACCGTCGCCGCCGACAGTCAACACCTTTCCTTTTCTCTCGGCACCAACTTTCCATCAGGCCCTTCCTTCAAACTCAACTATTCACGTCTCTCTACAACGTGCACAAGCACAACCCCTTTCTCTTTCTCTTTGAAATCAGGCCTTGGTTTGTTTGGCTCACCCCAGGACTCTCCTCTTATCTTCTATGCCCACTTCTCTCTTTCCTACACAAACCCAACCAATTTCACTCCTACGTTTTTGCTCCATTTCAAGCCTCAATTTGGCAACTTTTCTCTTCACAAAACTACGTTGTCTTCAAACTCTAATCCTGCAAATTATGGGCTCCATTTGCAATCTGGGTCGCCTTCCAATACTGAGTTTGCAAATAGGTCGATTTCGGATGAATCGTCCGGGTGGCAAGATTTGAAATTGGAGCCGCGTAATGGCAATGGGAATGGTCGTTTCTTTAATGGAGTTGATTCAATTCGTAGTGATGGAATTGGGTTTGTTAGAGATAGAACGTCGTTGTTGAAAGATGATGATAAAAAAAGGTGGGATTTGCTGTAAAAGTAAGAACAGTGTTGCCGATGACTAAAAGGGTAATGATGAATTTGAGGTGGGGAGTGAATTTGCTTGTGGATTCTGAGGTTAAAATGCCATGTTTGACTTTGAACAAGATTGGGATTGAGAGGGTTGAGAAAGTGGAGGAAGTGAAAAGGGGGAAGAATTTCGAGAGTGACGTGGGTGATTTAGAGTTGTTGAAAGGAATGCTATGTTGAAATGACCTATTTACTCCTACGACATTTGGAATGTTATAACTGACTCCAAACGAAAGTGGAGAAGTGAGACGAAACGTAACTTTAAGGGAATTCTAGATTAAAAATATATATATATATTTTTGATAAAATCGGAAAAAATAGGTGGAGAAGTGAAACGAAACGTAACTTTAAGGGGATTCTAAATTAAAAAAATATATATATATTTTTAATAAAATCGAAAAAAACAGGTGGACGGTGTATACTTTCGCATTCAACAAAACCAGCTCCCGCTCAAATCACACTCTCTCGGTTGTTCCCTTCACTCTCCAAAACCCCCCATTCCAAACAAAACCCTCATTTTTCCCTCTTAACAAAGTCACTTTCTCGAGAACCAAACATTCCCTTAGATCTCCAATTTCATAATGAGAGAAGAAGAAATAGAGAAACTTCGAGGATTGGTTCGCGACTGTGTGAGTAAGCATTTGTACTCGTCGGCCATTTTCTTCGCCGATAAAATCGCCGCTTTGACCAATGACCCTACTGGCGTGTACATGCAGGCTCAGGCTCTGTTCCTTGGCCGCCACTACCGCCGTCCATTTCACCTCCTTAACGCCTCAAAAATTGTGCTCCGTGACCTCCGATTTCGTTACTTGGCTGGTAAGTGTCTGGTAAAGTTCTGTTTTTTGATTGCATTAGAAAATTTGAATTTCAGATTTTGGGATTTGTGCTTTTTGCGTTTTTAGTTTTTTTTTTTATGTTATGAAAAAGGGAAATTTTGAAAATTTTAACTTGAAATTCGTGTTCTTTTTATTTTAGAACAAAAGAATTTCAATGAAAAATATTTGGAAATTGAATTGCTCTAGCAAATTTGCATGTGTTGTGTGTTTTAAGAAAATGAAAACTAGATTTTAAGCAATTAAGGAGAAATTATCCACTTTGAGCTGAATGATTTTGATCAATTTTTTCTTGAATGTTTATTTGTTTATACAACTGGGTAGTTTTTCTTTTACTTATTTATTTCTGGTCTGTCCTTTGTATAATTAGGAGGAACTGAAGGAGTGGGACTAGTGTTTGTCGATGCTCGGTGATGCTAAGGTTGTTGAAGATGGTAATGTTTATGACACAAAGGATATCAATGTCATGTAATTAGATAAAGATGGGGAAGATAGAGAAATCAATGCAAGTTTTTGTTTGTAATCTCATTTTATCTGGCCTTTTATTTTTTAATTTGTTGCACATTTGTTGTATACTTGACCCAATATTTCTTTTTTCTATTACAGATCTCTTCAGCTATATGCTTTTTGAGAGGCAAAGCATATGAAGCCTTGGGAAATTGTGCCCAAGCTCGGCTGTGGTTAGTTTCTTGCGATGAATTTACATGAAAATCACTCTGCTTAATTGTAAAATGCTTTATGGTTATTTTCCCTTAGTTTTTCAGTCAAAATGATACCAACTTATACTGTCTAACGGTCTTCTGTTATAGTAACTTAGGTGTAGTAATTTAACGTACTGTTAAAGAAAGGAAATGACTTTATTGTTTTAATGGGAGAATTTTGAACATTGTTATAAACTTGTTTAAGTTGGGCATAAGTAAATTTATCTTCAATTTCATTACTGAGCAGATTTTGTTTGAATGCATGAATGTTTGATATATGTGTTTAATAACCAAGGAGTTTGTTTAGATACTACTTTAAGAATTATCTATATATAGATTGGGTAGTCTAGAAAACTCTCCTTGATTAAATCAATGTATAATTTTGATAAGACAGTTTAAAATGTTAACATCCCATGTCTTCTGGAGTCCATTTGGTGACAGAGGAATGGTAGTATATGCTGGGATGGTTTAGTTCAATAAGGCTATTAGTTCTGTTCTGCTTTTTCAAAGAGGTTGATTGCCAAATTAACAGCCACATGAAGGAGATTGTCTTTTTTTTTTTTTTTTTTGTATCCTGAATTGTTTTTGCTTCCAACCACAATTCTGGTCTTCTATTGGTTCACACTTCCTACTTCTATCTCGATGATTTTAGCTGCAATACCTCATTACTAAATTCAGCTCTAACAACAGAGGAACTTATTTGCTTCCTCTTTATCTTGTTCCATTACTAACTTTCATGTGCAGCATTTTTAGAAGGTTAAAGACTAATAGTACAGAAAGGTGGTTTTAAATCAAATGTAACAAGATTCAATTGACAGATCAGCTATGCTTCACTCCATGTGGTTACCTACACACCTGGATATTTGTTTTAGAGTTTTATGCTGTCTGAATTAGTGGCCTCATTTTGTTATCTGATTGAAAGCTTGCATGTATTTCAGTAAGTTAGGTTCTTCCCTCAACTCTTTTTCTTTAGTAACTATTATGGTATTGTTTTATAACCTTAATTAGCTTCTCTTTGGTTTTTCATTTGTCAGTATATCTGCTCTATTCTGTTCAATTCCTTTTTCTCTATTCTCTCAGTTATGTTGAACTAAAACGCTATAGTTCATACAAAGGCTTACTATATTTTTTCATAATGATTTAAGGTACAAAGCAGCAATCATAGCTGATCCTTTGTGCTATGAGGTATGCATGACACGCTATCAATGTTTTTTTTTTCCTTTCCCCCTAGGGATAAGCTGGTGGGGGGAGCGTCCCGTTCTCAAAAACTCCTTACCTTGAATTTTGTGGCTGCATAAATTTCAGACATGACTTTCTATGCAAAATATTACAACCTGTGGAAACTGTTGCCTTCTCAAGGATTAGAAAATTACTCAAAAGAGGGCTAGATTTTTTGAGCTAGGCTTGTCCCTTTTTTTTTTTTGTAAATAGAATTTTAATCCTTTTCTTTAATTTGACCTCTGCTGATCACATAGATGTCTCATTTGGATGTTCCTTATAAGATATATCGATTCTCATTCTTTATGATTTTTTTTATGGCTGTACCTTGATTTCTTTTTCAGGCTTTGGAATGCCTTATAGAAAATCACATGCTAACATGCGAGCAAGGTAATGATGTAGTTTTTTCCTAGTCATCTGTTTCTTTCATCTGAGAGAAGTGGATTATGAAAATGTTTACAGTTTGAATTATAGTTCTTACATAAGTGCGCACGCGCACACACACACACATAAATGAAATTATAGTCACACACAAACATGTTGATATAAATTTAATTTGGTAAAAATTTCTTTGGCTGTGTTCAACTAGCATTGGATTTTTCATGGAACATGTTATAATAGGCTAATACTTTAAATTATTGGATTTGCTGTTGAATTTCAGAAACAAGTTTACTTTCATCATTGGAATTTGGTTTTGAAGATGGATGGCTTTCTTCATTCTACTCATGTTTGATAAAAAAGGTGAACTCTGAAAAATATACAATTTTAACTAAGGGCATCGTGATAACTTTCAATAATCCATTCTGACTACAAAATAAAATAAATGCATAAATTGAATTCATTCGATTCCTATATCTCAAGTAAACAATTTATTAATGGTTCTCATTTCTTATTCCAATTCTAGATTCCATCCCATTTCAATTCTTGCTCATTTTGATTCATGGAAAGTAAACGCACTGTTAATTTGTCGCTCTTGTTAAATATATCCTTTGTGGATTTCATATGAGGTTTGAAATGTTATTTAGTGAAATTTAATTTCTTGTTGGCTCTATTCACCACAGCAAGGCTACAAATCTTGATGGGACATTCGCCCCCGCTTGGATAGGTTATGGAAATGCTTTTGCTGCTCAAGAAGAGGGTGACCAAGCAATGTTGGGTTATCGCACTGCTGCTTGTTTGTTTCCAGGGTAATTTTTAGCATTATTTATTCATTTCTGTACCTTCCTGATTTTCTTTTCCTTGGATCAGCATATTCATGCAATGAGGACAAGGACAGCCACTAACTTGCTTTTGAGCAAGTTTCAGAACACTTTTAGAATTTCATTTTTGGCTTTTTTTTAAACTTTTTTGGTCTCTGAAAGATATCTTAAGGGTAGGGTTTGGTTGATTTTGCTCATCTTGATATTATTCAATTCTTGTTCAATTTGAAGAACAGTGTGCTTTGGGTGTATAATCATGTGGGTAAAAAATTTTTTTGGTCCCTCAAGTTTCTATTAGGTTTCATGTAATCCATGAAATTTCTGTTGCTTCATTTTAATCTGTTTCAAGTGCGCTACCACTAAAAAAATTGGGTTTCATGGGTTATCAACCAAGATTTTTTTTTCTCCTTTGATTTAATATTAATAAACTGTTTTACCAATATAAACTTTTGATGAATGCTTCGCATTTGATTTCCATATTTCTTCCTGAGAAATGTTGTAAGTTGATTAAACATAGTCTTAAATCGACCCAAGGCATTGTTGTAATGTCTTTCTATTTTGATAATAAACCACACTGTAATAGTAGTTTTATGGTCGTAAAGATCAATGAATTTCATTGTTTATTGTTTAGTGATGGTATGCATTGTGTTGTGGGAGTACTCTTATCAATATGAATTGTCTTTTTACAGGTTGAATCTTGATGTTCTCTTATTCCAGGTGCCATTTACCAACTTTGTATATTGGAATGGAGTACATGCGAACTCACAGCTTTAAGCTTGCCGAACAGGTGTATTACCTTCTTCTAAATATAGGCTGCCTTTCATTTTTCTCTTTAGCTTTCAGTGAGAACTCTTAAAAGGTTGTTTGTTTGCAATATGAAGTCTGATTGTTGGATATTCAGATGTTGGTCTATACGATTTGCTAGTTGATGTTGTCTTGGGGTTTCATTTTCCTCTTTGGATTTAATGTGAATACGACTTCTTTCCTCTTTGTTTAATTGCGACAACTTCTAACAGATGCTAATCACAATCTTTATTCATGATTCTGAGACCTGTGTAATTAGAATTTTGGTCATATCGTCCATTTTCCTTTGTTGTCAAAATAATGTCTTCTATATCCAAATCTCTTAGTCATAATTCTTTGAATATATTGTTGAATTTCTGATTAGCTGTCCTTTCTCCAGTTTTTCATGCAGGCAAAGACCATATGCCCATCAGATCCACTTGTATATAATGAACTTGGTGTTGTTGCTTACCACATGAAGGATGTTTGGTTCACTTGAGTTGCTGTTTTCTGTTGATCCGTTTACCTTATTAGTGTTTCATTTTTAATAATATTATTACTTAAGTATATGAAATTCTAGTTGATTTAAACTTAGGTCTTGTTTGGTGTTGAGGTGTTGTAAATTTTAAGCTACAGGTGTTGTGGAAAAAAGCTGCAACTATTAAATAAAAGTTAATAGCTTGTAGTAAATATAATTTTTAAATAATAATTTTGACAAAATTAGTAAAGATATAATAAAGTTTTCATCATAGAAGCGTAAAATCAAATTAAGTTAACTTTCAAGCTACAACAGCTGGTGTTTACCAAATACTTTAGTGCTTTAGTTCTTAAGCTATAGTTGTCCAACTCAATCCCAAATGGTGCCTTTCAGGAATTGTGCTCTTTTTATTGTTATATGTTATGGCTTTTGTATGAGTTCCCAATCACCAGTTTGACCAGCAATTATTTGAAATGTGTGGTGGTTTGAAAAGACCTTGGCGCACATTCCGTCCTCTTTAAGTGAAATGTGGGAACCAACTGTGGTGAATCTTGCACATGCTTACAGAAAGTTAAAGTATGTGTAAATTTATTGGAATAGGCTGTCTCACTTGCATTTTCTTGTTCTATTGCCTACTCAAGATATTTATCCTTTATTTTATTGTGTTTTTGTTGAATTTTACATGAAATATCATTCAGATATCTAGATTTGTTTTTTTTTTTTGGCTAAATTTTCAAACAGAGGATCATCTTTATCTTGATAAATGCATTTTATTTTAGGGATTCCAGCATAGGGTAATAATGTAAGATTTTTCAGTTTGCATCGTCTGAGATTGTGAGCAGCATGAAGATATAAGAAAGAAGTATAACCTTCCTTATACCGTCATGGCTGCTTATGATCAGCTTTGCCCAGTAAGCTCAAGAGACTACTAGGAGCTGTAGAAGTTGTCTGTAGCACTTCCTAAAAGGACTTGATGCAAATAGTTTAAATAAGGATATGCCGGATTATGGATTGGTCTACTCTCTACTGGCTACTTCATATGCTACCCGTTTATATGTTTTTCTCTTTATGGAATAGTACTTTTTTTTTCATGTTTTTGCTTTTTTCCTTCTTAGTAGGCAGTGGGTTTAGGTTTATTTCTAGAATTGCTAATCTATAAACATACATTTGACTTAACCTGATTCTAGAATCTATCATGTTTCAGGATATATCACGAGGCAATATCCTATTACGAGCGAGCGCTGATGTTGTCGAATAGAAGTTTGAGCACCTATGCAGGTCTTGCTTACACCTACCATTTGATCAGTTTTGTACCGAAATGTTAAGTTTGGCTCTTGTTGATGAAGGTTGCCATGGCATTGACCCCAAAATCGAATTTCAGTGATAATATTCTTTTCCCCCCCGTTGTAATGTATATGTAATTTGTTATTCATGCCTATAACAGTTTGATAATTTTGGTTTCTGATTCACCCATAGTATTGGCGAAGGGCTTTTAATTATTGTATAAGCGCAGGGGCGTCATCTTCATCTATATTCTAACTTTAACATTATTAATTTATTTCCTCATATGTTGAAATCTACTTGGCATAGAAGTTATTTAAATTGCTTTCTTTCATGGAACCATTTTATTTTAAGAAGGGATATAATCATTTGATGATCACTTTGTCATCAAAGTTTTCTAATAATTATATTTTTTTTCAGTTTTTATTATTTATCACCAAACAGTTAGGTCCATTAAGAAGTTAATGATGTCACATGGATATTTCAAGAATCTTAGTTTATTAAGCTAGAAGTATAATAATATTTACAATTTTATCAATTGATAAAAGTATTATCACTTTGTGTATAATTAACTTTATTTTTTATTGATTTAGAAGATTAAACTTATTTTCACAATCTAGGGGTAAAATAGATTTTTAGTATAAATTTTACAAAAAATTTTGTTATTTTTAGCAAGAAAAATGATAAAAGTTGGAATATTAAAGTGCAAAAATGTAATTATTAAAAAATTTTACTAATAAAGTGATATATTAGAAGAAGTTAGGTGATAAAAGATAATATCCCTCTTAGGAATTAATTATATTAGTTTACAAGCTTGTAATCCTTTTGTTAAGCAGCAAAGATAAATATCTTTTATTGAGTATTTTTGTTTCCTATTTAACACATGCAATCTTTATTAAATGAATAAAGATTTTTTTAAAAATAAATAAATAAAAGAGGAGCAAAGCCGAAATCAATGGAGTTCAACTTCGTCGAGCCAAGTGTACTCAATTTAGAATTCTAAATTCACAAGTCTAATTAGGTTTATGTTATTATTATGATATTAGTTAGAAAGGCAGCCAGTAAGCAAGTCGAGTAAAACAGCTATTATTATTATTAAGTTTTCTTGGCCTCCTGCCTTTCCTATTATGCGAACTTTGGTGAACGACTAAAGAAAGCACCGGCTAAGCTTCTGAGTCTCATCCAAAATTATTGGTTTTTACCAAGATTCCTAATTGCTACTATTTGAATTGTTTTTCAACTTCTAGTTCTCATAATTTTGAGAACAATGAAACATGAAAAGAAATGCTTTCTTTGGTGATTGATTGATGTGATTCTATTTCATTGGATCATTTTATTGAATCTATTTTTTCATTGCTGCAACCAAAAATGCTGGTGGAATCTCTTTCTAGTTTCTAGAAGTACTCTAATCGCCCTGTTCCTTCATGAACATTAATTGTAGGCTTTTCTGCTGCACAACCTTTAAGCTTTTTCAAGTTAGAATCAAGAGGGGTTTATCAAATCTCGATCCTCCCCAATTTAGGATTTCATAAAACAAAAAATAACTTTGAGAATAGGGATCTCTCTCTCTTTTTGTTTTTTTGTTTTTTGAACTTTTTTTAAGAATGAAAGTGAACTACTATGAAATTAGTGAGTTCCAATTAGTTAAATTAATAAATCTTTATACTAAAATAAGAGATTTAGATTTTAATCATGCTCATGTGCATGAGTAGTTACCAATATTACTATGTTTAAGAAAAGTGGTGCAATAGTTTGTTACCAATATTACTATGTTTAAGAAAAGTGGTGCAATAGTTTGTTTATTACTATGTTTAAGAAAAGTGGTGCAATAGTTTGTTTCATGTACATTATTTATAATTAATCATCACTTTTTTTTTTTTGGTTAAATGAACGACGAGATCAATTCTACGAATTTATGATTGGAATCTAAGGAAGAAATCAATATGATCTGGCTAAGAAAATGGAGGACTAAAATGAGAATGGAACATGAATCTCTTAAAACATAGGCATTTGGGCATCTTGAATTTTTCTATTTCATTATTATTATTGTTATTAATATTATTATTGTCGTCGTCGTCGTCTTTGTGAGTGTTTAAGTCAAATTTGTTGTGTAGATGCTGATAAGTAAAGAATTGGTGAGTCAACACATGTTGATAGGGAGGTGAATTCTTTTTCCTTTTTTTATCATTTTTTAATGAATTTTTTTTGTCATTTATTCTTTTAGCAACTTTTATTTTTTTCTTTAAGACTTTTTGTTTTAAGTGGAAACACGAGATGCACGCGAGGTGGTTGTTAATTTAGGAGTTGAGTTGAGTTTTTACCGACTGTTGAATTAATATTCATCAAATAAAAGAATAAAAGGATAAAATGTAAAATAAATTCTATTAATATATTAATCAGTAAAAATTAAGTTCAATATTGAATTCTCTAATTCTTCATTTAACCTATAATTTTGAAAAAAAAAATTAAGAAAATAAAAGAAAACATAATAAATTATTAAATCATATGACGTTATAATATTAATACGTTATATTGTCACTTTTTTTTTAAGTTGTATGATTTTATAATTAAATTTAGAGTCAAGTTAAATTACAGGGTGAGTAATTTACGACCCAACCATTTTGTGCAAATATGAATATTTATAATAGTGGGTCCGGGCTGCAAGTTACCACTGATGCTTTAACTTAGCGAAAAGCCTTAAGTCTTATCTTTTCTCGGATTATTTTCTCCATTTGGATAACACCACTCGAACTTTAGTTGACCACGTGTCAACATGTCAATGGTATCATATCAAATTATTAGCTGTGAATAATTGAGTGAGAAAACATACCGGACCCACAACTTTTGCTTTTACGTGAACGTGAATCAGATCCCTTGTTTGTTTTTTGTTGTTGTTGTGATATGGTGAATCAGATTCTTGAACTGAGAAGTGGGGATCCATCGTTTGAGTTATTTAAATTTAAAGCCAGCAATAATTGCAGTTTTATTTATTTATTTATTTATTTTTTTTTTAAAAATGAGGCAATAATTGAAGCCTTAGGATTGTTATTGATTATTACCTCCACCAAAGCTTTCTGAAAAAACAGATTAAGAAATTTGTTTTTTTTGTTTTCCACGTAACGACATAAGACGATCGCTCTTAATTTTAAATGACTCAAGTTGACTTACCGTTGAACCGGAAGGATATAAAGAGAATGACCTTCTCATTTTCCATCTGCCACAAAAATTTATTTAACAAATGAGTGCATAAGCCGGGCTTAAAGTTTTATTTTTAACCAATATATATATATATATATATGGGCAAAACTACGTTGCAATGGGGTTTGGTACCCCTTTCTCTTGTCTTTTTCAAGGTTAATTACAATGAAATCCTATTATTTATTGTAAATACAAAAAAATTAAAAAAAACTTAAATTTTCACACATTAGTCTTATACCCAAAAATTTTCAATTGAATTAATGCTTTTAGAAGCCATGATTTGTTTAGAATTCAAGCACCTCTAAATTCAACCACTTACTCTCTTTATACACACAAACACCAGTAAATTAAAAGAATTTTTTTTTTAGTTGTGTGATTGAATTTGAGGCGCAAAACTTTAATAGAAAATAAATGCAATTGCATGCTTTCTTTTTTACTTTGTAAAACTCCTAATTTAATAATCCATTTATGACACAATTAATTATACTAATTGACTTATATTTTAATTGATAGATATGTGCTGAATTGCCATATCTATTGTTGTGCATGTGCGATGTTAGGTAGAGAGAATAAAGAATAGAAAATACTTATTTTTTAGTTTATTTTTACAAAGGAAAATTTTAAATTATTTTCAAATAGAGTAATTGTTTAGAATTTTTTTTACCCTTCTTTTAGTTAAGTTAATGAAAGATCTCAACCGTATGGATGTGTGCTAATGACTATTTAAACTGGTAGGGTGGAGTAACAAATATCAATTTATTTAAGTGTGCAATTAAATTTATTCTTTCTATTTGAGGAAAAAAACTTACAAAAAATACAAACTCATTGTTCAAACAAACAAAACTTATTTTACAAATTCATAAACTAACACTTTATTATTAGTAGTAAATTAACATATTTTTACTACATAATTAAATAATTGATAGTAGGTTAAATAAATCTTATGTTACAAAAAAAATTAACTACATAGAATATCAAATTAAATTTATTTTCGTATTTTGCACATTACATTTACTTGAGATATTAAAATCTCTTGTGTTGGAATTAAAAATGGTTATGGGGTTTGAACCTTGGTCACATGGGTGAGTGGAAAATTGGTTGATGTTATATTAAATTAAAAAAAAATCATATTTATATTTATCATTAATTAGGGTTCATAAATAATATACATAGTTTAACTATATATTAAATTTTTTAATTAATAAGTAAATTTATTAATTTAAATAGATATTAATAAATGTAAGAATAATTCATTTAATTGGAATTTAAAAAATAAGAATATTATAGACTTCTATGTCATAATTTTAAAATTTCTGATTTTTCTTATTTTGCATGAACTTAATATTAATAACCTAAAATCACATCTAAGCCATTATGCAACTCCTGCGTTACATCCAACAATAAATTAGAAAAAGACAAAAAATGGGGCACCAAACCCCAGGGGTAACATAGCTATATATATATATATACAGTAGTTTTCTGGTCAGGGATTTTAAAGTGCGGAAAAGTCCGGGAAAGCTTTAAAAACGCACGGCTTAAAAGGCTTACAGTTTTAAGCCTTTAAAACTATACAGTTTTAAAGTTTTACTGCACTTTTCCGCACTTTAAAATTTTGGACTGGAACATTTTTCTCTCTCTATATATATATATTTATATTATAGAAAAATGACATTTACATCCCAAGATTTAGGGAAATAGTTACAAAAACTCTTGAGTTTTTAATAAAAGACACCAAAACTCTTTTTAACCATAATGCCCTTTGATTCTATAAATCTTCAAAAAACATAACTCCAAAATTTTATAATGAATAGAAATATGGCATTTAAATAAATGTAATAAGATATACATTTCAAAATAATTTTAATATTTAAAAATATTTTAATATTTTTAATCTATTAGACCTCTTTTATTATATTAAAACAATTTTTAATAAAAAATAGAAACAAAATATTAAAATAAATAAATTAAAATAAAAATTATTTTGACTATTATGTAAAAGTTAATTTTAATATTATTAATAGGGAGATTTTTTTAATTGTAAAATCTATTTAACCCAAAGATTTATTTAAAATATTTTTAATATTACAAGTATATTATTAAAATAAATATAATAATTTAAAATTTTAATATTATTTTAAATATAAAAAATAATTTAATATTATTAGTCTACCATATAGATTTATATTATTTATACAAAATTTGTGTTAGTTAAAAATTTTTAAAATTAATTTTTTAATTAATATAATCAAAAGGTATTGTGGGCAAAAAAAGTTTTTGTATCTTTTTTTTAAGACTTAAAGAGTTTTTTGTAATTATTTTCCCAAATCTTGGAATGTCGTTATCCTTTTCCTTTTTTTATCCCATCTCAGTTTTTTTACAAGTATTCAAATAATAGTACGTGAAATGTATTTTAAAATAGAGTGATGATACAACCACAAACTCTTGTACAAATTTATTTTGTACAAACTAATGTGGCATTAACTCATTGGTTGAATGAAAATATAAAATAATAAAAATAAATCATGTGGGCCAAGAGATATTTAATTCAACCAATTTTATCATGCCACATCAATTTGTACAAAATAAGTTTGTACAAAAGTTTGTGGCTATATCATTACTCTTTAAGATATCCATCAATTTATTATTTCTTAAAGTACCTTTTATTAATAAATAGCATAATACACACGAAGGAGCACAGATATTGATGTTCATACATCCGAATCAATTTTCTTTATGAGGAGTCTACGTCATGATTTCTACGTCACAAATTCTCCAAAATATGATGTATATCTATTCTTTCCCCTTTTGGTAAAAATATCTCACTCTTATTTAAGGCAAACCTCATAGAGGCAATCACAAAACATGAAGAAAATTGATTTTGTTCCTAGTCCTCACTTTCTAAAAAGAATTTTCGTTGAAGCTATATATATATATATATATATATATATATATATATATTGAATCTTTTGAAAAAAAATTGCTTCCTGAGCATATGATTTCTTGCTGGTTTTCTTCAATTGCTCTTCTTGTTCAGTTGTTAAAACTTTCCAGTTTCCTCTCTGTAGTACAAAGAATATTTGATCATTGAAGTGCCACCTTCGTAGTGTTAATTTCGGTGATGGAGTCCGCTGCTCAAGTGAGGGATGTCGATGCTTTGTATGAGCTAATTCGACATGATCGATATTTTTTGGACAACTTCGACGAGAAACCTTTTGTCGATACTCCTTTGCATGCTGCTGCAAGGGATGGAAATGTTGAATGGTCCATGGAGATTATCAGACTAAAGCCATCATTTGCCAGGAAGCTAAACCAAGATGGCTTCTCTCCGGTGCATTTAGCTTTGCAAAATGATCAAACTCAGTTAGTGCTTCAGCTGATAGATATTGATCCGGACCTTGTTCGTGTCCAAGGAAGAGAAGGCATCACTCCTTTGCATTTCGTGTCTGAAAAAGGAGACATCCATCTGTTGAGGGAATTTTTGTCTGCTTGTCCGAAATCTCTTGAAGATGTGACGAATAAAGGCGAGACTGCTCTTCATATTGCTTTGAAAAACGATAAGGTCGAAGCTTTTGATCAAGCCTTAACAACAGTACGACCACCGTGGCTTGGCCCTGAAGAAGCTCAACAATACAATCAAAGAATCCTCAACTTGAAAGATAGGGATGGCAACACTCTGTTACACGTAGCAACATCCAAAAGTCAAGTCCAGGCAAGCTCGAATCCACACACACATATATAGAAATTTTTCAATGAGGTGCAGGCAACCTCATTTTTTTTAATGCAGACATGCTATTAAATTATGTGATTTAATAGAGTTAATTTTTAATTCATTATAAAGCCGTGTATTTTAATAGCATGCCTGCATATATATTAATAGAGTGTTCGTATCAGAAAAAAAAATGAGGGTGTTCACATTAGAGAATGACTATATTTATATATGTAGTATCTAATTAATGACCTTATCTTCATTTTAACAAAGAAAAGATATCACAAATAAATAAATAAAAAGTAGTTTAACAAAGTAAGGATAACATTAACAAAAAAAAAGCAGTTTTCAATATATTGAAATATGTGTTTTTTTAAAATTTTATTTGCATTCTTATTTTATTAAAATTTCTCGTTAGGGAAGGACTATATGTATATGTTCACAAATAAAATTCAGTTGAATGATGTCTAAATTGATGAATTTGTTTATCCAAAGCAGATTGTAAGGTGTTTATTGAATTGCAAAGTTGATACAAATGCCCGGAATTCGGAAGGTTTGACACCTTTAGATATTTCATTACTTGATAAAACTAAATCAGAAAACCAAGAGATTGCGGCAATGCTGCGGGAAGCTGGAGCACTAGAGGCAACTTCACTTCCTATTACCGACAAGGATAGACATTTATCGAGGTAACAGGAACACTGCTCTTTTACTAAATTACAGTCCATTTATCGATCATCTTTTTAAAAACAATATGGCATTTTCATACTATGTACATCTCAAAAAATGTTTAATGTCCTTCAGAAGTAAGGATCAGAGGCTGAACGAGGCTGCTCAAGCAGGAAATGTTGATGCCTTGTATGAATTAATATGGGAGGACGCATATCTTTTAGATCAGATAGACCAAGTGCCATTCGTGGATACTCCTTTACATATAGCAGCATCAATGGGGCATATCAACTTTGCCCTGGAGATAATGAGGTTAAAGCCATCATTTGCGAGAAAGCAAAACCAATATGGATTTACTCCCCTGCATCTTGCTTTGCAGAAGCAAAACCAATATGTACTTAGTGGCGAGGATCTTTTGCAGAAGAAACAGACCCAAATGGTGCTTCGGCTCATAGACGTGGACAGAAATCTGGTTCGTGTCCAAGGAAGGGAGGGTGTAACGCCTCTACACTATGTTGCTGAGAAAGGAAATGTCGACCTTCTATGCAAACTTCTAGCGGCTTGCCCTGAGTCCATCACAGAGGTGACAATCCGTAAAGAGACTGCTTTGCATGTTGCTGCAAAAAATGACCAGTTGGAGGCCGTTGAGTGCACGCTAGTATGGCTTCGATATGTCGACATGGAGGATATCCTTAACTGGACGGACGATGAAGGCAACACTTTATTGCATATCACAATCTCCAAAAGTCAAATAAAGGCATGAAAAGTTTTTAAATTTTACTTCAGTTAGTCCCTATATTTTCATGATTATTAATTGCATGCATATATAAATATATACTTGCAGTTGGTGAGGCTAATAGTTAAAAGAGCACGTGATCAAATAAATGCCCTGAACTTACAAGGTAAGACACCCATGGACATGGTAGAAGAACATTTGCAAGGGAAACCTGGATTTAAAGAAGTAACACGCATGGTGCGCAAAGCTGGCGGTAGACAAGGGTCCTCCCTTCCTGATGGGAACATTGCAGGTTACTTAAAACAAGGTTTGACATGGCGTCGAAAGGTGCTTTTGTTCTTTTACCGCTCATCACAGCGCATTACGGATGAAAATCGAAGTGCACTACTTGTGGTTGCTGTATTAATCGCGACAGCCACATTCCAAGCAGCGCTTACCCCGGCTGACGATCTTCAGGGAAATAAGTCAACTGGAACCGGCAACTCTGTTGCCACTTTTGGATCACAATCAGCATCGACATCGACATCGGCATCAGCATGGGCATATGTAACACCATCAGGAATAGCAAATGCAACCGCCTTTTCTCGGAGCAATGGAACCAGCAGCAGCATCCCAAGAAGTGACAAGATTCTATTCGCTGCGGGGCAATTATATGGCGATGCCATCAGTGATATGATCTCCACACTTTACGCATTTTCAAATATCACAGCATTTTGTATATCTATGCTGGTGATTAATTATCACCTCCCGTATGGCTCCGCAGCTACTCTGGTATATCCTCTAGTTATTTGCTTTTGCCTGTTAGTGGTTGGCAGAACCCCGGTGTCGCTACTTGCCTCATTCTTAATGCTTATCGTCTTTCGGATTTTTTTATTTGTACAACTGGACTTCTCCAAGATTCGATTTAGACGAAGCTTCTGGATTACACAAGTTTTGGGCTCCGTTTTCAAACATTACGGAAGCTTCCGCAATAAGATGATGAAAGAAGCTGAAAAATAGCTATAATTCCAATAAGCTGCCATGGACAAAACACATGTCCGTTGGTTTGTTGATGTTCTCTGCTGGCTTGGCTATATCTACTTAGTGTGACACTTCCTCTCAAGTAATATTGCTGGTTTTTTTTTTGTGTAAGAAGGTGTGCTTTTCTGTATTGTATTTTCTGAATTATGTTCGTTTGCTTTTGCTCCATTTTGTAAGGTCTTGCATGTTTCAATGTAAAATTGCTCTTGTTGTATCTGATAGTTGTATTGTTCACCTTTGTGACTGTGAATATAATGATGTTAATTTAATTAAAACTATATGCTTGTTTGGCTGATAAGAAAATGAAGAAAAATTTATTGACTTAGAGAGGAAAAACAGAAATTGAATCCATTATGATTGATACAATGAAATGAGATTACAATACACTATATATATATATATATAGTAACCAACAAAGTGTTGGCTCCACTGGCAATGGAGTCTTCTTAAGTGGCTTGACTGGGTTTGCTCCCCAGTTCGAGTCGCAGGGAAGTTGCCTTTGTTGGGAGAACCTGTGCCTCCCGGTTCGAGTGGGGACTTCTAGTCTGGGTTGTGGTACGGGCTTAAAGGTGCCTCCCACAGTTGGGGCCCTCCCTAGGATACCTCGTGAATAAAATAAAAAAAAAAATATATATATATATAGTAGCATCTGGAACTTTCCAAGTGTAACAGAATCATATACACAGTCTCTGATATTCACCATAACATTTTGGTGGGAAATAACAAACTAATAACAAACTTTTAACAGCTTGCATAACAATCTTCCAGTAGCTTCCAGCATCTTGTCCAGCGTGGCATCTGATTCATTACTCTACTTAACAATTTGCTGACATCAATTAGCTGACTCAACTTATTCTTAACAAATTTTTATCAACATATGAAATAGCAATATCATTGGGCTTTTGATGCCCCCACAGACTACTTAAAATTGTACCTATAAAAGTCTGTTAGAAGAAAAGCTGATTCAAAATACTTAACGGCAATATATAAGTATGCCTCCGGTAATAGAGCGAAAGCCAACACATGAAGAAAAACAAACAACAAACAGCAAACGCACAAACATAGCAATAAAACAAGACAAGACAATGTCTGATTAGATTAAAAATCTGACAATTGATGAACCCTTCAACACCCCTCCAAAAGGCTCAGCTGGGTCATAATAAATCTCAACATCCTGTGCCCTAAGTGACTCATCAACCCTAAGTGATTCATCAACCTATGTATCGGGTTTTTCATTCATCAGTAAAGAGTTTCAGCACTTGATCTGAAAAATAAAGACTGCTTTTGACACTCTAGAAATTCAATTTCATTTTTCCATGTTATTGATGATCAAACTCAGATTAGCAACTGAAAATATAATATAACAATTTGACATCAAAAGTAAGTCCACTGAAAATTTTGGAAATATATTAATTAAAATTATGTTGATGAAATTTTTTAAAATTTTATGGTTTTGGTTTACGAATAGTGTTGGCGAAGGGCTTTATTGTACAAGTACAGGTGCTGCTTCCTCTTCATCTATATTATACGGTTTACAGTGTTAATTTATTTTAGTACTTTGTTTCCTCATTTGTTGAAATCCACTGAGTGCTTTAAAGTTACCTGATTGACACTAAAATTATCATTTTTTTCCTTCATCCTGTTCTCAAATTCAGTCACGTTCCTTCATCATTTCTTCACGAAATCCAAGTGCGGGCAACCAATTGAGAAAGCCTGTATATTGACAACCTCAATCAAAATTCTTCAGTTCCTTACATGTTGATTTCGATCTCTATAAGTAAATTAAAAAAAAAAAAGACTTCTTTATTTATTGCATTGACTGTCTATCATCATATCCTACAATCACAATAACTAAATTAACAATTAACAAAAATAGAAACTGAACGTCGTTGCTGTGACCCAAGCCTCCATTATTGTTATAACAATTGCTGAAGCGATTCAATTCTATTATTGGCTGCCCTAACTTTTGCAATTAACAAAAAAGTGGTCGAGAAGAATAGAAAGAGTACCGGAGAAGAATAGAATATATACATATATATAAATATATATATATATCCAACGTCTCCTAGTGCCCTTTTTCTTTTTATTTTGCAGGCTGCACGTGGTGGATCCCACCATGTCAGCCTGCATGTGGCCTTTGATGTCCCGCATCAGATTTTTATATATATATATATATAGGTCAATGTAACTTATGGTTTGGCTGTGTAATTTCATTCAGCCCCCCATATTTGATGTTATTTATATTATATTCATGCATATTATAAAACTTTTGGATTTAGAAAATTTCGTTTAATTCCTTACACTCAATTTTATCTTATTGAAATCTTAGAGTACGAATTCGCCCCCTATAATTTTAAATTCTCAAAATAACTTCATTTAATTAAAATTTTAATTATTATTAATTGAATTATAATTATAATTATTATTTTATTATAAAATTACAATTAATTAATCTATTAACAATAATTAATAATAATTTTTATTAAATTGTTAATAATAATAATAATTAACGATAATTATTATTAATAATTAAATTTTAAATAATAATAACAATAATAATAATTAAAATACAAAATAATAATTATGATAAAAATTAATTAAGGATTTTATAGCAATTGGTTATAGTTTAACTCATTCTAATTTTAATTCTAAGACAAAATAAATACATAAATGATGATACAACTCATTCTAATTACGATTTCTTCAGTTCAAGTAAATAAATTAAAATAATTATTATTATTATAATTCATTTAATAATATATTTTCTCAATATTTATTTTTAATTTACTTTTTTTCTAACAACCAATATATTTTCATCGAGTTAAAACTTATCTACATCTTATTCTATTGTAAGATCTTACAAAACGTGATTATTTTCAAAAGTTAAAAAAATCTACACACACACACTCTCTCTCTCTCTCTAGAAAACGTTTTAGAGAAAAATAAATAAATAAATAAACAAAATAACATTATAATGTATTTACTTAAACTAAAGAAATCGTAATTAGAATAAGCTGTATTATCATTTATGAGTTTATTTTATTTTAGAAACAAAATCAAAATGAGTTAAAATTGTAAACCAATTGCTATAAAATCCTTAATTAATTTTTATTATAATTATTATTTTTTATTTTCATTATTATTGTTATTATTATTCAAAAGTTAATTATTAATAATAATTATCGTTAATTATTATTATTATTATTAATAATTTAATAAAAATTATTATTATTATTATTAATAGATTAATTAATTGTAATACTTTTTATTCTTGTTATTAATAATAACAATAATCTATTTAAAAAATATAAATATATTTATGATTATAATAAAATAATAATTATAATTATAATTCAATTAATAATAATTAAATTTTTAATTAAATGGGGTTATTTTGAGAATTTAAAATTATAAGGGGCGAATTCGTACTCTAAGGTTTCAATAAAATAAAATTCAGTGTACGGGGTTAAACGAAATTTTTCAAATTAGAAAGTTTTATAATATTCATGAATATAATATAAATAACATCAAATATGGGGGGCTGGATGAAATTGCACAGCAAGGCCATAAGTTTGTAACTTAGGCGGACCTATATATATATATATATATATATATATATATATATATATATATAGTTGGAACCTTCTTATGTGGCAATATGATTGCAAACTTATCATTCCTAACTGTTGAAATTTGTGTAGCAGACTACTTATTCTACATCTCTTGTGATAGAAAATGGAAATACACTTTTTATATGCTCGACAATTAGCCAAAGTATGGCCTATCTGCACAAAACCTTTTGATTAATCATATCAATTTTAATCACGTCAACAACGTGAAAAAAAAAATCACCCATTATATAATATTGCACAAGATTTTGATTTGCACCTAGTATTGGGTTTGCAAACGACCAGATTCACAAGAAGTTTCTTTCTGCTAAAATTATGCAATCGGATACCTACATTATATGTGTAGCGAGCATTAGATCTGCTTAGCTTATGATGATGAATTTTCCATAAATTTAATTTGGATGGATCGATTCCAGTATGCATGTGAATGTGTGTTGAGGCAATCATTGAAATAGGCTTCGATGTGTTTGCCCTTTAAGCTAGCCTGCTTATGTCAAAATAGATCGTACAATTTAGATGATATAGCAATTATCATTTATTAGATGCAATTTTAATTTGTAATGGTTACATGATATGTAAATGATTAAGTCCCAAATCGCGGAATTGAAGCCACGAAATAAGGCAATACTAGTTTAAGAGATGTTTATGATTCATTTTAACGAATGTTGGAATGGAATTGGGGCAGTTTGTAAATCTTGCCATTGTCAAAATGAATGGAATTAGCTTTGAAGTTAACAAGGAACTTTTGGTTTGTTCTTGTAGCTCATGGTAAATTTCTGGAATACCATGTCCCATCCATGCTTGTCGATGCATCATTTATTGGGCTAAAACCTATGATCACTATGTACATGATTTCATGACAGTGGAAGCATACAGGTCAACTCATGGACTAGGTATGAAAAAGCTCTGATAATTCTATGAAATGTGAGTTATTATGACACTTTTAGACTTAAATCATTATTACTTAGAGAGTAAATGACATGTTTTTATTGCATTTTAGTTATATTTTACATGAGTATCAATTTTAGTTTAGGTTCAATAAATTTTGTTGTTTAGAATAATTTGTGTGCTTAGATTGTATGCATAATTATAGGTGATTGGAAACTCAAATTTCAAGGAAGGAATGCTGCTGCAATAGACTTGCAAAAATGGTAAACGAACTTGGCTACAGAAGAATTAAAACAAATCTGGAATAGTGTAATTTTTTAGCTGTTGCTGTAGTAATCCTGGAGTATTGACAGAGAAGATTGCAATCTGGAGTTTCTTAATTTGGAAGATACGCACCCTAAACTTCCATTTACCCTAATTTTCAATTATAAAAGAAGCACACACGCAAAGGAAGAGAGGAGGCTGTCAACCAAGAATAAATGAAAAGAAACAAGAGAAAAAAAGATCAAAACTACGAGCTGCAACGAGGAGAATTTGTGGAGATCAATTGGGAAACTTAGTCTTTCTTATTCTTTTTTTGTTTTCTTGTTTATTTTTTAATCATGAGGATGTATTTGATGACTAAAACTCTTTTATTTCTTTTTCATTTGCAAACCATGAACTAGATCTATTTGTGGTTGAGTGATAAACAATATTGATGGTTTATTAACTAAATATATGTGTTGTTGCATGTTTGCTATAACATTTTGTTTTGATAATTGTTGTGCAAATTTTATTGAACTTGCAAGTGCACGAATCTATTGTAGAATAGACTAATGGTGACGAGTGTCGATCCCACGAGGAGGTGGATTTTAATTATGTGTAGAATTAATTTTGTAAATGGGTGGTTGGATTTGTGGTGGAAGTGATTTAAATTATCCTAAAATTGGAATTGAAATGGCGAGAATAAATTCTAAAATTGGAATTGCAATGACGAGAATAAATTGAAGAGAAATCTATTGAAATGACGTACTTGGCTATCTGGATCCCTATCAACATGCATCATGGGCTAAATAATCCTTATTAATGCCAATTAAATCATGAGGGGGGAATCCACACCTCATGAACCACACTCTAATCAATATGGTGCTAAGGGCTTATCGTGCCAAATAATAATAACCTTGTACTAAAGAGCCGGTGTAACCAAGGCGGTATCTAGACAAGATTATTATTATTTGTCGACGAAAAGTCAAATCATCCACAAAAATTAGAGGGGAAAAGAAAATAAATTTACCAAATAAAGTCCATGACACATGTTGAGACTTCACCTTCAAACCAAGCTTGAAAGAAAATTAGCTACTCATAATTAAACTAGGGGCAAAATGGAAATTTATTAAAATATGTAGAAAATACAAGATGAAGAAGGAATTACAGAAAATGGATCCCAAAAATAGATTCAGAGATATCAAATTAGGGGGGAGGCCCCCCTTTTTATAGATACATGGAGTAAATCATAGCCATCGGATTAAAAACAGTTTGGACGCTCAGGATTGCGCCACGTCATCAGTCAATAGTACGCGGTTTGACCACGCGGACGAACAATAACACGGTTTGACCCAGGTTGAACAGTGACGTGGTTTGATTGAAAATAATCCTGTGTGATTCATGTACCGTATGCGAGATTTTTGGTCCACTGATATGCTGCCACGTCACCATCAACAGTACATAAGAATTTTAGTCCAACAGGATCGTGACACCTCATCAGTCAATGCCACATCATCGGTCAATGCCACGTCATCGATCCCTCTATGTGAACAGTAACATAGACAGTACCGTACATGTGAATAGTACCATACATGTGAACAGTGCCATTTTTCCTTTTATGCTCCTCCTAAAGTTTTCGACCGTCCTGAGTTCAAAAGTGATGTCCGTTTTGCCGTTTGATCTCTCGTTTATTGTGAAATGACTATGATGCCCCTAAAATACACAAAATACTTAATTAAAATAAAACACACATAATTAAATTACAAGAAACTTAAATACATAAAAGTAAGGGTTGTTAGTAAGACTTGAAATGTAAAATGACGATTTTCTCCTTTATAAATATACAGTTTCTAACACTCAACACACCCCCCAACCAGCTTATTGCTAGTCCCTAGCAAATAAAGCGAAAACAAAATTCAAACACAATTTTTTTTTAAAAACAATCTTGTTTATTCAATCAGACTAATGATAACAATCAAATAAAAGTATAAGCATTATCTCCAGTCTAAAGTAACAGCACACCCACATCAACCATCCACATGAATCAGCCTAGTAGATTATCATAGCTACTTTCAAGAATGACATGTCAAATCTCAAAATCTCACTGGAAGTAGTGACACTCTCACAAAGAAATTAAACCCAATAAAAATAGTCACTCCAATGAATGGTACTTGAGAGAGAAAATAATAAAGAAGTGATATCACATGCCCTTACCAAGATGAAAGAAATGTGCCCTCAGCTTAGAAATAATACGATCTCAAGTTAAATAAAAATGTTAGTCAACCCAATTTATTTATTTATTTTTATTTTTTTTATGCACCACTATATCTTTTTAGTCCATATAACTAGCTTCTACTTCAGACTATAGTTCCCTAAAATCAAGAAGGACTTTTATTAGGATGTAACGTAGGCTAGGGACATGGCTAACAAAGAAGGGAAATAAGGAAAACAAAGTGTATGTTTGAGAAAAATGCAGAGAATTTTTTTTTTCTTTAGGGAAGTTGCAAGGTGGATTTCACCTATTATTGTTATTTTTATTTTTAAAATAACAATTTTTATTTCTTTTTTTTCATTTTTTTTGAAACAACAATATCTCCCTTTTTTTTTTTTTAGGGCATAACTTCATTGTACAAAATGTTTATTTACATTTTTTTCAAACATAATAGGTGATAGAACTTGTAAGACATCGGGTAATACTCCAAATCGGAGTAGGTCAAGATGATAAGTTTAACAAATAAAATGCTTTTTTTTTTAAAAGGCTCAAAATGGTTAACTATGGATATTTCACAAAAGGGATAGCTAGAAAGGCTCAAACGGATCAAAGATGGCCTTTCCATCATCTTTTAGGGCTCTAAATAATCTTTCATATCTACTAATTAGATGGGCCTCTATATGTAGCAACACACATTTTTTTTTTTAATTTTACAATTTTTTTTAAGGGTTAACTCAAAAGAAATTTAGAGATCGTGTGTAAAATAATAAACTGCTAAGCTGTATAAAGAATGGACAAAAGGGCTACTCTCCAAGAAAAATAATAGGCTCAAAAACTCACTTGATACTTATTATGACATGTTCATTCCTTCAAGCAACTCATATTTGTCTCCGACATCAACATGTAGAGTAGCAAACATAGTGTAACATCACTTAAGACCAAAGATAATACAAATACTAAAATTTGAAATGAATCATGTCATCCAATGTTAAAACAAATCACACATTTTTTTTTTAAACAACATTCTACCCCCCAACCTATTCTAAACATGAAAGGAAAATATGTATGCAGAAATGTGAAAATGATGCAAAAAAAAGTTATATTTAAAATGATAAAAAAAAATATTTTTTTTAACTAAGAAGATGCGTTTCTAAAGGCACTGCACTCCATATTCAGCCATCTTTGATTAAAAATATATATTTATAAAGGAGAAATTAAAAAAGAAGAAGAAAAATGAACATAAAAACTTAATAAAGAAAAAGAAAATATGTTTTTTTTTTGAAATTTTTTTTAATTTTTTTTTTAACGATGAAGATTTCTTTCTAGAGTAACTACACTCCATATTCAGCCATCTTCAACACAAAAAGTTAGCAATAGTTAGTTTCTACAACAAAAAATTAGTAAAAACTTAACCAAGATTCCACAATTGTCGACTATTCCCTCCCCCCAACCAGAACGAAACATTGTCCTCAATGTTGTAAAGGAAAAAAGTAGAGTTTAGAAGACATCACCTGGGTGGTGCAATACAGAAGAAAATATTTACAGGCGGAGAGTTAAATCTAATTTGTACTTCTTACTGGGTTACTGTTATCGTCATTATTTGGACGCTCCAACACAAAGGTCCATGGGTCTGGCTCCGGTTTATAAGCTTGTAACATATCAAGTAGCTCATTAGCAGTGTGAGTACAAATAAAAAGTTTTTTTCACACTGGAAGGAATGAAATAGTTTTTTATTGCATGGTTAAGAAGTGCGATGAAGCCATCATAAAAGTTATTGACATTTAACAAACCGATGGGTTTCTGGTGAATGTGCAGATGGGCCTAAGATGCTAGTGTGATAAGTGCCTCTAGTGTTGCAAGATCTCCTGGAAGGAAAATAAAAGCATCAGCATGATTAAGTATTTCAGTTATTCTTTCTTGCATACTTGAGACGACTAACTCTTCTCTAGTCGATGAGTCAGACAAACTGCCCAAAGGTTTTAGAGCTCTTGGGATGATGCCTAACACTTGGCTTCCTATAATAAAAGCAGCTTCTGAGACCAATTTTGATAACCCTCGGTTACCTCCTCCATACACCAAGTGTAATTTTCTCTCTGCTATGCTTCGACCAAGATCTATGGCTGCATCAATGAACTCTTTATGTTTGCCATAGGTAAATCCAGAAAGCACACAAATGTTCTTGAATTATCTATTGGGAGTAGCTGCCATTGGAATATTTCTAAAAAATAATTTGTGAGTGCTTAACAAAAAGTCATATTTAAAAATCTTGGTGACAGTGGGTCACAACTGTGTATGAGGTGGCATGTTAGTGTCAAATAACGCGTAAAACACATGGCTCGCGAGTCAAAAAGGAAACAGTAAAAAGAAAAAGAAATAATAATAAAATAAAATTATTAAAGCCAATAATGCAAAAGATAAAATAACAGTGAAGTAAAAGGATATTTACAGGTAGTTGCGACTGTGGCTCACATCTTCCTCTAGTTTTACGTCCAGAAACGGCTTGAACGCTCTCTATGGGTTGAGGATGGGCTTCCCATCCAGTTTTCTTATAAACTGGCAAACAGGGTCGTTTATAGTCAGATTCCCGAGACTATATCGTGCATGCTCTTTCTGGAATAATTGTCATAACTGGAGAATCGCTCCTTGCACATATCCACTGGGATGCATTTCAAGAGACAGAAGGATATCATCCAATGACTCCGTATTCAAGCCATCCCTAATTAATTGAATCTTATCTTCCCTGTTATCAGACAACATTCCTAAAGAACATGGTTTTTTATTGCAACTTATTCTGGCACACTTATGACAAGCAATAGAAATTCTTCGAGCTCGTCGTTTTCTTGCATAATTTTCTTTACCACAACCAGGCATGTATGCAATAAATTTTGGAGGTAACTCACCTGCCGATCGTACTTTAGCTTCGATTAACCAACGGATGTCCGCAGGTATGTTATTCCTCATGAGTAATCGCATGCATTCGGACCGAGCTTTATAGATCGTAAGGAGGGCGTTCTGAGGGAGTGAAGGGAATCGCTTGTGAAGCTTCGCTAAAATCTCATTTATGTCCATACCTTCGCCTCAGAATATAAGTTATTATGGGAAACTGAAGTAACCGACTTGATTGTCATGGAGTACCGTTATCCGCCACTTCACCGGGGTAACAAACTAAAGCACACCAACAGAAAAACAAATTAAAACACACAAAGAAAATCAAAATCATCCTCTTATTGAATTTACCTCAAGCTCCAACTGGATGTCATAAATGCTTCTCTCAATGTCTCTGAGTTGGCTTTCTAAACCCTCAACATAAGATACTAACTCTGGTGGTTGCAGAGCCCAAATACAATGTGTTTTACAAAATTGAATCTGCATTTTGAGATGAGTTTTAACACGTTGAAGTGGTTTAAGAATGTTCAGGAGGAATGGTCTAAGTATGGTACTCATGATTAACAATGATAAGAGAAAACTTAATGGTAAAACAAACACACTTATGCAAAAATAATTTCAATTAGCAAAAGAATAATAAAAAGAAAGAAAGAAAAATCAAACCACCGAAAAGAAAAAAAATCAATTCAAATCTGGTGGGTCACTTAAATTTATTTCGGTGTCTTCTCTATGTGGTTGGTACTCTAGATATGGCTTTAATTTTTTACCATTAACTTTAAATGTGACACCGTTCTTTAGGTTCTTAATTTCAATTGCCCCATGTGGAAAAACAGTATGAATAATAAAGGGACTAGACCAATGAGAGCGTAACTTACCTGGGAATAAGTGCAAGCGATAATTGAATAAAAGCACTTTCTGACCTGGAGTGACGTTTTTCTCATAATTTGCTTGTCATGGAAGACTTTCATTTGTTGCTTGTAAATCTTGACATTTTCGTATGCATCATTATGAATTTCTTCAAGTTCTGCCAGTTGTAATCTTCTTTCTGAGTTAGCTTGCTGCATGTCAAAGTTGAATTTCTTAATGGCCCAATATGCACGATGCTCGAGTTCCACAGGTAGGTGGCAAGCTTTTCCATACACTAGCCTGTAGGGTGACATCCCAATCGGGGTCTTGAAAGCCGTTCTATATGCCCATAATGCATCATCAAGTCTTACTGATCAATCTTTTCTGTCCGGCCTTACCGTCTTTTCTAATATGTGCTTTATTTCTCGATTGGAGATCTCAACTTGGCCACTGGTTTGCGGATGATATGGGGTCGCCACTTTGTGAGTGATTGAATACTTTGTCAAAAGAGCTTTGAATGCTTTGTTACAAAAGTGGGCACCACCATCACTGATTATTGCTTGAGGGAATCCAAAGCGTGAGACAATGTTGCTTTTCAAAAATCCTATCACCACCTTGTGATCATTAGTTCTGCATGGAATTGCTTCTACCCATTTCGATACGTAATCAACAGTAACTAATATGTATTGATGGCCAAAAGATGGGGGAAAGGGTCCCATGAAGTCGATACCCCATACATCAAAAATCTCAACCACTAAAATTGGATTTAGTGGCATCATGTTCCTTTGCGTAATGCTCTCCATTCGTTGACACCTATCACATGAAGAACAGAAAGTGTAAGTGTCTTGAAATATAGTTGGCCAATAGAAACCACATTGTAAAACTTTAGTCGCTGTTTTCTTAGCACTGAAATGACCTCCACAAGCTTGTTCGTGGCAGAATGAAAAGATATTTTGAATTTCACTTTTTGGGACACATCGTCTAACAATTTGATATGCACAATACTTGAACAAATATGGGTCATCCCAAAAGAAATTCTTTATTTCTGCAAAGAATTTAGCCTTGTCTTGCTTGGTCCAATGCTCTGGAAGTTGACCTGTAACAAGATAATTAACTATATCAGCATACCACGGTAATACTTCCACATTCATTAATTGTTCATCTGGAAATGACTTATTCAATGTTAATGGCGCTGTAATTGTGTCAAAATGGAGACAAGAGAGATGTTCTGCCACAACATTTTCTGTGCCTTTCTTATCTTTAAATTCCAAGTCGAACTCCTGCAAAAGTAACACCCAACGAATTAGTCTAGCTTTTGCATATTTCTTTGTGAGAAGATATTTAAGAGCAGCATGATCTGTGAATATAATTATTTTACAACCAATGAGATAAGATTGAAATTTTTCAAATGCAAACACTACTGCTAGCATTTCTTTTTCATTAGTTGAATAGTTCAACTGTGCATCATTCAATGTCATACTAGCATAGTAAATAACATGGGGACTTCGATCAATTCTTTGTCCTAAAACTGCTTCTACTGCATAATCAGATGCATCACACATGAGCTCAAATGGTGAGCTCCAATTTGGGGGCTGAATGATGGGTGATGATGTCAACAACCGCTTTAATTTTTCAAATGCCACAAGACATGAATCATTAAAGACAAACGGTACATCCTTAACAAGTAGATTACATAAGGGTTTAGAAACTTTGCTAAAATCTTTAATGAAACGTCTATAAAAACCAGCATGCCCAAGGAACGATCTTACTTCTTTGACTGTTTTGGGTGGAGGAAGATTAGAAATGAGATCCACCTTGGCTTTGTCAACCTCAATACCTTTGCTTGAAATGATGTGACCGGGAACAATACCTTGTTTTACCATAAAATGACACTTCTCCCAATTTAAGACCAAGTTCTTCTCGATACATCTCTGCAGAACTAGTGTTAGATGATGTAAACATTGATCAAACGAGTCACCAAAGACAGAAAAGTTGTTGAGTGTTAGAAAATGTATATTTATAAAGGAGAAAATCATCATTTTACATTTCAAGTTTTACTAACAACCCTTACTTTTATGTATTTAAGCTTCTTACAATTTAATTATGTGTGTTTGATTTTAATTAAGTATTTTATGTATTTTAGGGGTATTATGGTCATTTCATAATAAACGAGAGATCAGACGGCAAAACGGACATCACTTTTGAACTCAAGACGGTCGAAAACCTTAGGAGGAGCATAAAAGGAAAAACGGCACTATTCACATGTACGGTACTGTCTACATTACTGTTCATGACACTGTTCACATAGACGGACCGATGATATGGCATTGACTGATGAGGTGTCACGATCCTGTTGGGCTAAAATTCTCATGTACTGTTGATGGTGACGTGGCAGCATATCAGTGGACGAAAAATCTCGCGTACGGTACATGCATCACACAAGATTATTTTCAACCAAACCGTGTCACTGTTCACCCGGGTCAAACCGTGTTACTGTTCATCCACGTGGTCAAACCGCGTACTGTTGACTGATGACGTGGCTCAATCCTGAGCGTCCAAATTATTTTTGATCCGATGGCCATGATTTACTCCATGTATCTATAAAAAGGGGGCTCCCCCCCCTAATTTGAGATCTCTGAATCCATTTTTGGGATCCATTTTCTGTAATTCCTTCTCCATCTTGTATTTTCTACGTATTTTAATAAATTCTCATTTTGCCCCTAGTTCAATTATGAGTGGCTAATTTTCTTTCAAGCTTGGGTTGAAGGTGAAGTCTCAACATGTGTCATGGGCTTTATTTGGTAAATTTACTTTCTCTTCCCTTCTAATTTTTGTGGATGTTTTGACTTCTCGTCGACAAATAATACTAATCTTGTCTAGTACCACCTTGGTTTCACCGACCCTCTAGTATAAGGTTATTATTATTTGGCACGATAAGCCCTTAGCACCATATTGATTAGAGCGTGGTTCATGAGGTGTGGATTCCTCCCTCATGATTTAATTGGCATTAATAAGGATTATTTAGCCCATAATGCATACTGATACGGATCCAGATACCCAAGTACGTTATCTCAATAGATTTCTCTTCAATTTTATTCTCGCCATTTCAATTCCAATTTTAGGATAGTCCAAATCATTTTCACCACAAATCTAACCACCCATTTACAAAATTAATTCTACACATAATTAAAATCCACCTCCTCGTGGGATCGACACTCGTCACCATTGATCTATACTACAATAGATTCGTGCACTTGCGAGTTCAATAAAATTTACACAACAAAAGTCATCCATAAAGACTTCAAGGAATCGTTCAACCATATCAGAAAAAATGCTTAACATGCATCGTTGAAACGTAGTAGGTGCATTACATAATCCAAATGGCATCATCCTATATGCAAATGTGACAAAAGGGCAAGTGAAAGTGGTTTTCTCTTGATCTTTTGATGCTATGGGAATCTGATTATATCCTGAGTAACCATCTAGAAAGCAATAAAATTCATGGCCTGCTAATCTATCAAGCATTTGGTCGATAAATGGTAAAGGAAAATGGTCTTTAGGTGTGAAAAAATTCAACTTTCTATAATCAATGCATACACACCATCATGTAGTCACTCTAGTGAGTATCAATTCATTATCAGCATTCGTAACTACTGTGACTCCTAAATTTTTGGGGACAACTTGTACAAGACTGACCCATGAACTATCAGAAATTGGGTAAATGATACCTGCGCCTAATAGCTTAAGGACTTCAGTTCTAACAACTTCTTTCATGTTAGGATTTAACCGACGTTGCATTTCCCTAGTAGGTTTAGCATTTTCATCGAGGTGAATGTAATGCATGCAGTCTACTGGGTTTATACCTCTTATGTCCGCTATGGTCCATCCTAATGCTCCTTTGTGCTCTTTTAAAACATCCAATAACTTACCTTTTTGTTTGTCATTTAGGGATGATGAGATGATTACTGGCAAAGTACTTTCTTCTCCCAAAAATGCATATTCCAAAGTGTTGGGCAATGGTTTGAGCTAAAGTTTCGGTAGTGATTCTGATGATGGGATGAGTTTCTTCTCTGATGGTGCTAGTTGTTCAACTCTTGACTTCCATTTATTAGTGTCCATGGATGGTGCTGAGTCAAGTAGGGCGTTGACCTCATCGACCGATCTGTCAATATCAAAATCCAAACCAAAGTGAGTTAAACATGTTTGTAAAGGATCATCACTAAGGTTTGAAAGAAAAGTATTATCAACTATTATTTCTATTAAATCCACATCAACAATTCCATCATTTGCATTGTTAGGTTGTTTGGTAATGTTGAAGATGTTCAGTTCCATAGTCATGTTGCCGAAGGACAACTGCATATTTCCAGTTCTGCATTGAATGTGAGCATCCGCAGTTGCCAAGAAAGGTCGGCTAAGAATAATGAGGATGTGCTTCCTTGAATCCTGTATTAACAAATATTGTTTCTATTAAATCCACATCAACAATTCCATAATCTACATTGTGAGGTTGTTTGGTAATGTTGAAGATGTTCAGTTCCATAGTCATGTTGCCGAAGGACAACTGCATATTTCCAGTTCTGCATTGAATGTGAGCATCTGCAGTTGCCAAGAAAGGTCGGCTGAGAATAATGGGGATGTGCTTTCTTGAATCCTGTATTGGTTGAGTGTCAATTACAATGAAATCAACAGGAAATAAAACTTGTCTACCTGGATAAGCACGTCCTCTACAATACCACGAGGTATTTTCGTGGATCGATCTGCAAGCTGTAACACCACTGGAGTTGGGTGTAATTCTCCCAATCTAAGTTTCAAAAATACTGAGTAAGGCAACAAATTTACACTAGCTCCTAAATCCAACAAAGCATTCTCAATTGTGTGGTTCTCTATGCTACATGAGATAGTGGGGGAGCCTGGGTCTTTGCATTTTAGAGGAATTTTATGTTGGAGTATAGAACTAACGTTTTCTGTTAAAAATGCCTTCTTTTGAACGTGAATGTTTCTCTTTTTAGTACAAAGGTCTTTAAGAAACTTGGCATAAGATGGAACTTGTTTAATAGCATCAAGCAAAGGAATGTTAACACTTACCTGTTTGAAGATTTCGAGAATCTCACCTGTGAATTTTCCCTTTTTTCCTTTCGCTAACCTCTGAGGAAATGGAGCTTTCGAAACATATTCTCGTGGGTTGGTTTCTTCTTTCTCTTCCGATGATGAGTCCTCAACATTCACAGGTACAATTTGATTTTCTTTTGTCACCGGTGTCTCCACTTTGTTGTCGACTTCTTTTCCTTTTCGCAAGGTCATGATTGCTTTGACCTCTCCATGCTGATGTGGTGAACTGGTACTTGCTTCATACACTCCTTTAGGATTAGGCACTAGTTGACTTGGAAACTTGCCTTTCTCAACAGTCATTGCCAAGGTCTGAACTGAAGAAGCAAGTTGTTGTTAGCCTAAAGGGCTATACATAATGTAATTTTGATGATAACAAACATGTGTCTTAAGTAAAAATAATAAATATTGTATTTCACATTTTCACTAGTTTTTTAAGGATAATATTTATGCAAGTGATCAAGTGAAATCAAGATTGAAGACACTCAACAGACAACGGCGACATCAAGAATATAGTTTAGAGCTCAACGAACAAATTAGTGGGATAAATTCTTGTAAAACCGGTATGATTTAATTGATACATGATTTGGCATTTGAGAATCTCAAGAGATTAATTTAATTAAATACTTTTCATAAACTAAAAGGTTTTGTTTTTATAAAGTAAAGTATTTTGTGGATTTAAGTAATTTGGACTTAAATGCTAAGATTTGAAATTTTTGATTTTAAATAAGTATTAAATTTCAGAGTTGGATGTTTTTACAAATATTTGAAATGTTTTGGGCCATACTATAATTTATGAATACTTTGGACTAAAGTGAAAGGTTTGAGAACTTTGAAAAATATGGGTATTGTGTTGAAAAAGACCTTTGTGTGAAACAATAAAATCTTTGGGGTTATATCATAATTTTAGAAAGTTTGGGAAAGACAACTATTCTTAGGAAGTTCTGAAATTAGACCTCTTTGTAAAGTTTTCTGACATTTTAGGTCATAGTATGATTATAGAAAGTTTTGGGCTAAAGTGTAATTTCAGTGAACAGTGTTATTATAGCAAAATTCAAAAATAACGGTAATATTACTGTTCCTGAGTGGCTAGCCGGATAATCAAGCGGCTAACCGCTTAAGCGCTGGAATTTGCCTATAACGGTTAGTTTTTGGGCTTTCACTATAAAAACTGAACTCAAACTTCATTTTAAGAAAAATGCAAGCAAATATAAGATCATACAACATATATTGAGCTTCCAAAACGCAAATCATCATTGATTGAATCATTGTTGAGCTATTATTTGCATATCCACTCTTAAAGAGAATTTTTGTTGTAATTTTCATTTCTTATCAAATTTCAGAGTTGGATGTTTTTACAAACATTTGAAATGTTTTGGGCCATACTATAATTTATGAATACTTTGGACTAAAGTGAAAGGTTTTGAGAACTTTGAAAAATATGGGTATTATGTTGAAAAGGACCTTTGTGTGAAACAATAAAATCTTTGGGGTTATATCATAATTTTAGAAAGTTTGGGAAAGACAACTATTCTTAGGAAGTTCTGAAATTGGACCTATTTGTAAAGTTTTCTGACGTTTTGGGCTATAATATAATTATAAAAAATTTTGGGCTAAAGTGTAATTTCAGTGAACAGTGTTACTATAGCAAAATTAAAAAATAACGGTAATATTACTGTTCCTGAGTGGCTAGCCGGATAATCAAGCGGCTAACCGCTTAAGCGCTAGAATTTGCCTATAACAGTTAGTTTTTGGGCTTTCACTATAAAAACTGAACTCAAACTTCATTTTAAGAAAAATGCAAGCAAATATAAGATCATACAACATATATTGAGCTTCCAAAACGCAAATCATCATTGATTGAATCATTGTTGAGCTATTATTTGCATATCCACTCTTAAAGAGAGTTTTTGTTGTAATTTTCATTTCTTATCAAATTGTGAGTGTGTAAGTGTGGGAAACATTTGGGGTGAAGAGATTGGGGAGATAATCTCTTGGTTGTAAAGGTTCATTGACACCTTGGAAGTCAATTGTAAAAACTTGAAGCCTTGGGAGGCTTGGATAGTGAAATCCTCGAGCTTGGTTGGCTTGGAGGCGTAGACGTAGGCGGGGATTGCCGAACCACGTAAAAATCCGCATGTTTGTTTTTCTCTTCCCTTACTCTTTTATTTTTACGCTTGTTTGAATTTATTGTTCTATATTTCATTAAGGCGTTAGATTGATTTATTGTGCGAATCGTATTGCATTAATTTTAAAAACCCAATTCACCCCCCCTTTTGGGTTGCGTTACTTGCATTTCAGTTGTCCCACCATCTTCTCGAGACTTGAAACTGATTGGGCTTGTGAGTTGAAGCCCGCTCTCAACTCATTTCGTAGTCCATCAATGGTACGGTTCTGTTGCTCAATCGTGGAGTGAGTAACATTCTTGAAATTCCGGAATGCATCCTCCCATGGTTTGGGTTGAGAGTAGTTCTGGTTCTGATTGTATGGTCTAAATGGTGGCTGAGAGGCTTGAGGATTTTGAGGAATTGGTTGCATTGGTGGAGCTGGAGCTGCTGGTCCATTCTGTTGGAATCCTTGAGACCATGAAAATATGGGTGGTCTCTCCATCCAGGGTTATATGTGTTGGAGTATGGGTTGTAATTTGATGGTTTTCTCATTACACCTATGGCATTGGCTTGATCTGAGTATGAGTCACGGTCATGTGGTTCTGTTGATTTAGCAGTCGATAATGATGCTATTTGTCGAGCGAGACCTTCAACCATCTCCTTGACTTATTTGATTCCTGAAGTTGACTCGCCAATGTGAACCTCATTTACTCCCTTAATTCTTCTAGTATTCCTGAGTGATCGACTCCGTTGTTGGGAATTATCCGCTTGTCGTTGGAAGAATTCCCAAATCTCTGATGCACTTTTTGACATTAGCTCTCCTCCACTTGTTGCCATTAGCCATTCTTGCACATTCGGCAATAATCCCTCCAAAACGTATTGGCATTGGTGCCATTTCTCGTACCCATGATGTGGACACTTCAAGAGTAGCCCATTGAATCGCTCCCATGTTTCGAAAAACTGCTCGTCTTCTCTCTGGGTAAACTCTGAAATTTCCCTGCGAATAGCATTGGTTTTATGCACTGGGAAATATTTATTCAAAAATTTTGTAACCATTTGTTCCCATGATGCAATGCTATTAGCAGGCAATGTATTAAGCCATGAACGAGCTCTATCTTTTAAAGAAAATGGGAATAGTCTAAGTTTAACATCATCGTCTGAAAAATTCTCGTATTTAAAAGTTTGACAAATGTAGGGAGACAATTTAGCACACTAGGTTTTAACTCAAAACTCCTAGCAGCTACATTTGTGTATCTTATGCATGATGTGCTCAAATTAGCTAAAGGACTGAAGTAGTCCTTAAATGGCCTCTCATGTGGTTGCAAATCCATTTTATTTTTAACTTGTTTGTGTGTGCGAAGTGTTTTTTCTAATTCAAGGTCTATAGGTTCAAGATTATGTAATAATGACCTACGACCATGCATGCAAAACAAATAAAATAAAAATAAAGATGGGAACAAAAAAAATAAAAATAAAGAAAAGGGGGAAATTACGATACTAACCTTATTGCGCTATTATAACCTTACTAAAAAAAATACACAAAAAAAATACGTGAAATAAATTAACTAAAAATAAATTAATAAGATAAACCAAAAAAAAAATTACAAAGAAAAATAAATTGAAAATTAAATTACAGAATTTTAAAGAAGAGAAAAGGAAAAGAAATACTAACCTTTAAATGTAGATTCACTTTTTTTTTTCTTTTTAAAAAAAAAATACAAGAAAACAATTAAATGGAACTATTCAAAAATTAATTCTATGAATTAAAATTACTTACCTCCCCGACAACGGTGCCAAAAACTTGTTGTGCAAATTTTATTGAACTCGCAAGTGCACGAATCTATTGTAGAATAGACTAATGGTGACGAGTGTCGATCCCACGAGGAGGTGGATTTTAATTATATGTAGAATTAATTTTGTAAATGGGTGGTTGGATTTGTGGTGAAAGTGATTTAAATTATCCTAAAATTGGAATTGAAATGGCGAGAATAAATTCTAAAATTAGAATTGCAATGACGAGAATAAATTGAAGAGAAATCTATTGAAATGACGTACTTGGGTATCTGGATCCGTATCAACATGCATCATGGGCTAAATAATCCTTATCAATGTCAATTAAATCATGAGGAGGGAATCCACACCGCATGAACCACACTCTAATCAATATGGTGCTAAGGGCTTATCGTGCCAAATAATAATAACATTGTACTAGAGAGCCGGTGTAACCAAGGCGGTATCTAGACAAGATTATTATTATTTGTCGATGAAAAGTCAAATCATCCACAAAAATTAGAGGGGAAAAGAAAATAAATTTATCAAATAAAGCCCATGACACATGTTGAGACTTCACCTTCAACCCAAGCTTGAAGGAAAATTAGCTACTCATAATTGAACTAGGGGCAAAATGAGAATTTATTAAAATACGTAGAAAATACAAGATGGAGAAGGAATTACAGAAAATGGATCCCAAAAATGGATTCAAAGATATCAAATTAGGGGGGGAAGGCCCCCTTTTTATAGATACATGGAGTAAATCATGGCCATCGGATTAAAAACAGTTTGGACGCTCATGATTACGCCACGTCATCAGTCAACAGTACACGGTTTAACCACGCGGATGAACAGTAACACGGTTTGACCTGGGTTGAACAGTGACGCGGTTTGGTTGAAAATAATCCTATGTGATGTATGTACCGTGCGCGAGATTTTTGGTCCACTGATATGCTGCCACGTCACCATCAACAGTACATAAGAATTTTAGTCCAACAGGATCGTGACACCTCATCAGTCAATGCCACATCATCGGTCAATGCCACGTCATCGATCCATCTATGTGAATAGTGTCGTGAACAGTAACGTAGACAATACCGTACATGTGAATAGTACCGTACATGTGAACAGTGCCATTTTTCCTTTTATGCTCCTCCTAAGGTTTTCGACCGTCCTGAGTTCAAAAGTGATGTCCGTTTTGCCGTTTGATCTCTCGTTTGTTATGAAATGACTATTATGCCCCTAAAATACACAAAATACTTAATTAAAATAAAACACACATAATTAAATTACAAGAATCTTAAATACCTAAAAGTAAGGGTTGTTAGTAAGACTTGAAATGTAAAATGACGATTTTCTCCTTTATAAATATACATTTTCTAACACTCAACAATAATATTTATTTATATTCATTATTTCGACTGACTACCTATTTAATGATACAAGCTAAGAAAGAACCACAAAAGGGCCTGTCTTAGTAGAACATATCATAGCAATACTTGGTTTTAGATTGGGTTTCCTGAGTTGAGTTTTACTTGATTCCAAAAGGGTCGTGCCTAATCCAAAAATAGTGATGAATTAGATATAAGGATTCACTTTGTAGGGTAAATAGAACTTAAATGTATAATGCTATATCTTATGTTGGCATAACAATTGGTCACTGTTAAGTTGTATAAAAATATAAGACATCCAACAAGCGACAACTGATGATACGATAAGATTCTGCCCAGTGTTGTAGTAGATGTTGTAGCAACCGATCTTAAAATTAGTAGAAATCGTCAAAACCAATAAGAGAATTTAATCACTCAACTACTCTAATCCCATTGGTTTTATTCTTATGTTTGACATGGTACGTTTATTTATTTTTTTTAGTTATTGCATTTTATTTTAATTAGTTTATTAGCTTAATCAATTATCTTGTTTTAATTTAGAACAATCATTGCACTGTTAAAGATTACTGTAGCAATTCTAATAACATCAATCCCTATAGAGACGATCTTGAATATTCATCATTATATTTTTTGTTGTGTACACTTGCACATTGACACCAATAGCACAAGAAAAAGTTACAACAAGCTCCCTAAAATATTGAAGTAGCAGCTTCAGATTATTGACATTGTTCAACCACCACCGAAAGGTTTGTGGATCCTATGAATGGACATTATGAAACATAGGAAACATCCAATTATCTACTTAATAGATTGTCAATATGGTATCTTCATTTTTAATGTGTGTTGGGTGATTTCTATTGTAATAGGTGTCATTGTGCAAGTGTACACAACAAGTAATATACTGATAAGTTTTCAAATCGTCGCCACATAGATTGATGTTATAGGATTTGCTACAGCAATCTTTGCAGTGTAATTTAATCTAAATTAAAATAAAATAATTAATGAAATTAATGAACTAACTAAATTAAAAATGCAAAAAGGAAAATTCTCAAGCTAAACATAAAGACAAATTCAATAGGAATAGAGTAGTTGAGTGATTAAACTCACTTAATAGTATTGATTGTTTTTCTAGTTAAGATTCTGTTGCTACAACATCTACTACAACACTGACCAGAATCCCTCATGTATCCTTAGTTGTCGCTTGTTGGATATCTTATATCTAAATGCAACCTAACAATAACAAGTTGTTATGCTAACATTAGATATAACATTATACGTTCTAGCTTCCAATTGCCCTACAAGGTGAATCCCTATATCTAATTCTTCACTAATTTTAGATCAAGCATTGCCCTATTCAAATCGAGATTAACTCAACTTGGGAAACCCAATCCAAAACTATGTATTGTCTTAATTTGTTCCACTAAGTCAAATCTTTTTTAGGCTCTTTATTAGCCGGTATCCACTAAATGAGTGGTCAGCTGAAATAAGGAATTGCAATGAGTAAAATCAAGAAAAATGCTATAGAAAATACATATCAACACGCATATATCAGTCAAATAACCATTAAACTTATTTATCATTCAGCCACAACAAAGTTTAGTTAATGATTTGCAATAAAGCAATAATAAAAATAGGTTTAGCCATCAAGTACATTCTCATAAATAAATAAAAACAAGAAAATAAGAAAAAAAAATTAAGTTCTACTTAATTTTGGTGATTTCTCCTCCGTTCTCTCCCTGAATTCTCTATTGCAGCTCTCACATCTCTCTATCTTGGTGATTTCTCCTCAATTCTCTCCCTGAATCCTCTGTTGCAGCTCTCACATCTCTCTTATTCTCTGTTTTTTTCTATTATTTTTTCTTGGGAGACGACTCTCTCTGTTTCTTTTAATGTGTGCTCCTTTTATATCTTAAAATTAGGGTAACGAGAATCGTGTGGCCACGTATCTTCCATTTTTGGAAACTTTGGATCGCAGTCTTTTAGTTATCGCATGTGAACTCAAGTTCGTCATTGCTACAGGATTGCTACAACAACGGCTATAGCATCGTTACTGTTCCATACTTGTTTTAATTCCTCTACAGCCAAGTTCTTTTGTCATTTCTGTAAGTCTGTTGCAGCAGCATTCCATCCATAAAACTTGAGCTTTTTGGTCACCTACAATCATGCACATAATCAGAGCACCAAGTGATTTAAAACAAACTCAATTTATTAAAATTAAACTTAAATAGATACTTATGAAAAATATAACTAAAATACAACAAAAACACATCACTTACTCTCTAAGTAATATTGATTTAAGTCTAAAAATACCGTGATAACTCTCATTTCATAGAGTTATCAGTGTGCCTATACTAAAATATTTTCGCTTCATTTGTTTGTTATTGGTATTTCATTACACTATTGCAATAGAGCCAGACACCTTTGCTAAAGTATGATAGCCTCAGCATTCAAAGTAGTAGCAACTAAGATGATTCAATTAGTAAGTGGGATTACTTTTCGCAATCATGGTATAAAAAAATTATTCATTTTGGTTTATTCCTCTCTGCAGGCTTTTAGAATTGGTTTAAGTGATCTCAATAACCTAACTTACTATCTAACTACCTTCTTATATGACTGATTTCATTTAAAATGCATGTGCCCTCATTTTATTTTGGCTCAAGTGCACAACCTCATACACTTCAATCTGATGGTAATGTTGCTTACTTCTTGGGGATCTTCCAATGTAAAAAAAAATTTAAGATTCCTCCTGTGATTGAATATTGCAAATGCCTACAATCTGGACTATTTTTTTTTTTGTTTGTTGTATTAGGGGAATTCAATGTAGCATCAAATTTTATTTTGTATGTTTTGATATCATAATAATAGTTTCTGTATTGCCATAAATGTTGTGCACGAGTTTAATGCTTATATCAAACTTGTCATTGCTCCATGCTAGACTTGTTCTTAGACTACATTGCTCATGAATCATGCTAGTGCTTGGGTGAATAAGCTAATTATATCCTCTGGACAGTTGTTGGGTATGATGTTTTGAGCTATAACATTATATCCATTATTATTATCCAGAAAAATAAGAATTTGATGCATTAAATTGCTCCATACGTAACTATTTCTGTAGATGTACTTGATTGATCAAATTGCTTTTGTCTTATATGCTGTTGCAGTGACCTCAGAGCAGGTTATTTTGGAACACTTTTCCCTCTAATATTTGGATAATCATTTGCAATGCACGCCATTGTCTCCAACATTTGAGTGGTCTTTATAAGAGGCTTTTCTATTGTCTACAGATGATTCTTCATTACACTATTAGTTTGGAGAAAGAAATAAGGAAAAAAATATAAGGGATGTTGAATCAGTCATGCAAATCCCTAACATAAATTAAATCATAGCATTATGACTATGTACTGAACAAGAAGTAAAACTTGTATGTTGATAAATTTTACCAGTTCCTCACCAAGGTTAATCCAAAAAAACCTGCACTCTCTTTCCATCTTTCTGTGCACCAATATGCTTAAGAACATTTCAAATTCCCTTAATCGTTAGAATCGTAGCACCGTGAACATGTAGAGAGTAAGGCTAATAGTAACCATAGAAGTTGCCCATAAAAAAAGGGAGAAAGAAAGTAATTAAGCAATTGTAAAAGGAATTTAAAAAAAAAAATGCTTAGATACTATATGTAAAAAGCACATTTAAGCCTCTAAGAAATTGAAATTAAAAATTACCTTCTTCTTCAAAAGAAAGTAAGGAAAATATCATTAACCAAGATATTCAATTCTAAAGATGTGCATCTACAAGAAATCTAGGCAATAGGCTCCAAAGGAAAATTGAATACATGTGTACTCTAAATTTGTCATACAAAAGAGAGAAAGCACTAGAAAGCAAAGCAATAAGAATAAGCAAAAGCAAGATAATTCTAGAAATTTTGAAGGAGAAAATTCTAGAAACAAGAATTAAAGAGAATTAAAAGAATAAAAGGAATAAACCTAGTGGTAATTTGAAGCGCCATTGGTCTAAGGAGTTAAGCATTTGTTTTGACAGCTGGGAAAATGGTTGCTTTTGAGAATGGTTCTTTCCCCTAACACTAACCCCCTCTCATATTCATCACCTATTCTGGCTTTTTTGCTACCGACGTTTACCTTGTTTTAAGTCTATTTTACATTAAAGTTTAATCTACCACCACCTTTACAACCATTATCATACTCAACAATAATAGTAATAACAAATATTATTATTATTACACTAATTATTTAACATATATATATTATATATTTTATCCTTTACACTATCACTGAAATATTATTTCCCTCTTCAAATATACTATGTGTTTGAAAGCTGAAATCTAACTGTAAACTCTATATGGAAGCTAAGAAAATGAAATAGAAATGTTTTAGAAACCTCTCGATTCTTATTCAATTTCTCATCATCATAAAAATACAATCTCGATGGTATTTATACTAAATTGAGTACTAAAACAGAATTATAACTTACATAACAACTAAAGAAAACGAAATGTAATGCATTAATACACACGTGTTGAGTGTGCAGCTCCCTTTTGTACATTACATGCTTCCTTAATAGCCCCCCTCAGACTCAGGGGGCATGGATGCCCATTAAGTTTGCTTCTAAAGTAGTTAAAGTGAATGAATGTGAAATGCTTAGTCAAGATGTTTGCAATCTACTCTTCACTAGAAATGTGATTGATTTCCAATTCCTTTGTCAATACTTTGTCTCTTATGAAGTGCATGTCCAATTCAATAAGTTTGGTTTTTTAGTGATAGACATGATTTTTTGCCAACTCAGTTGCACTTATGTTATCACACCAGACTGTGGGCACTGAAACACATTTAATCTTGAGTTCTTTGAATAATGACTGTAACCATGCAATTTCTGCACTTGCAGAAGCAAGAGCTCTGTATTCACTCTCTGTACTTGACTTTGTGACTATTGATTGCTTCTTAGATGATCAAGATATCAAATTATGTCCCAAGTAAATGCAATATGCACCTATTGACTTTTTATCATCAATGTCACAAGCCTCATTTGCATCAGTATAACCTGTCAGCTTTATTTCTTCTGTTTCTTTCAGATATCTAAGCACTCTCTTATTATAAGCCATGATGTGTTAAAGCATAGGTGCAGACACATATTGGCTAAATTTATGTACTACAAAAGTAATCTCTGGCCTTATCAGAACTAAATACTGCAATCCTCCAACTAAACTCCTATAGCTTATTGCATCTTCAACATACTAGCTTAAAGATCCCTTAACTTCTTTATGAAGTTTTGCCCCTGTAACCATTGGAGTATCACAACCTTTGTAGCCAAGTGCATTAGCTTTCTTCAACAAGTCTCCAATATAATTTCTTTAGGACATATAAATGTTATTTTCAACATAAGAGATTTTTATGCTAAGGAAATATGAAAATTTTCCCAAATCATTTAATGCAAATGCTTTGCTGAAACCTGAGATAAACTTTTCAAGTTCATCACTGTTAGGTCCTGTTATTAGTATGTCATCAACATAAATCAGGACCAGTATCAATGAAGATCTTGTTTTCCCTTAAAAAATAGTAAAATATCAGTCTCAGAATTTCGAAATCCCCAATTTGTAACCAAACAACTCTTCAGTTTATTAAACCAGGCTCTAAGAACTTGTTTCAACCCATATAATGCCTTCTTCAACTTGCATACAAAATTTAATCTTAGCTCATCAACAAATCTCTCAAGTTGACACATATAGACATATTTAATTAGCTCTCCATTTAGGAAAGCATTGTTTACATCTACTTATCTAATCATCCATCTTTGCATTACAGCCAAGCTCAATATGACTCTCACTGTAAAAGCCTTTACAATAGGACTAAATGTTTTAAAATAATCAATACCTTCAGTTTGTTGGAACCATTTTGCAACCAATCTAGCTTTGTATTTTGCTATATTGCTATCATTATTTTGTTTAATTATAAACACCCACTTGTTCCCAACAACTTTACACTCAGCAGAAGGTGGTACAAGACACTAGATCTTATTTTTTATGCCAATTCTTATCATTAAGAGCTTTTTGAACTGTGTCAAGTTCTTTGTTGATCAAGGTTATTGTGTATAATTTATGCTTGAATATGACTTTGATCTGGTAATCATTTTGTGTATGGGTTTTAGAATTAGGTTTTTGTTTAGATTGTGTTCGGTGTATTGTTGATTGCTTATTTTTGGTTCAGTTATATTTGAGTTGGTTCAAAATTTTGAAGGACATTATGTTATGTTGGTGATCCTGATAAATGAATGACTAGATGATTCTTGTTGATGTAGATTATTTGTATGCTGAGGCAATATATGAGTTTTTTCATTTCTTGGTAATCATGCTCATTAAGTATCTTTAAGTTTGCTGTTAAACAAAGGTAATGTTGAGAGATGATAGACTTGTTGTTGAGAGAAATTAGACATTGTGTTTCTGATTTAGTGACATTTTCAGAGGAGGAAAAAGTAATGATTATTGCATATAGAAATACAGTTTCATCAAAGACAACTTGTCTAAGAATATGAACTTAACCTGGGCTTGTGAGACAATTATACCCTTTATGAGAGGTGTTATATCCAATAAAGATGTATTTGCTGGTATGAAATTCAAACTTATGTTTATTAAAGTCTCTTAGGTATGGATAATAAAGATACCAAAGGATTTAAAGAAATTATAGTCTGGTTTATCCTTAAATAGATCATAGGGAAATAAGAGTTTCAATACAGGTGTTGGCAGTCTATTTTTGTGATAAACTACTATATGAATAGTTTTACACCAAAATTTTGTTTGAGCTAGAATGGTTAAAGCCAACTCAATTATAAGCCTATATTTTCTCTCTATTAGACCATTTTAGTGATGAGTATAAGCGCATAAGTGTCTGAAAATGACGCTAGAGGAAAGCGTTCATTTTGAGAACTCAGGTCAGGCGCTCTAGAAGAGCGAGTGGACTAAGATTTGTATAGCGAATTGAGTTGATAAGACATAAATTGAGTTGATAAGACATACGCCCTAAAATAGAAGATTCACTGTAACAAGTGTATCATACCATGCCTGCTTAGTGACCAAAATGGAAAATGAGAGAATCTCTATTCTTCCTCATTGTGTAAGTTACATATGACTTTATATAAGTCAATCTTGGTATCCTTATGACCATCAACAATGTTTCTAAGATCTCAGACTAATGTCTGCTACTTTAGCATGTTATCTATGAACTTGATATGATTGGTTTATGAAACATGACTAAGAAAGCGGCTATTCTAGATTGATGGGCATGAGTGTGATGGAAAGATTTAATTTTTCTTTTTTGTGATTCACTGGTCGACCAATTGTATAATATCTTTGAGATATTATAATTGTGAATACATAAAGAGATTGTACAATTTTAGCATACCGAGGGATTGAGTATGCTTGAATATTAAAATAAATTAAATTTGGGAGAAAATGAACATATTTTTGAAATTCTCTTGTATATGATTGCAATTGAGACACCTCTTGCCTGAGTTAGCAATTGAGATGTGTTTTTAACTCACCAAATGATTTTTTTTTGGATATGTTCATGGTCACACAGTATATTTGCATGTATGATTGAAGATATATAATTGTTCATTGTTTCTTTGTTCATTGCTCTACTGTTTTGACGTCGCCCCATCATGTGCGAGTGGGAGATGTTAGATAGGTGGGTCGCTCATGATGGGCTAACCCGACCCGATCCGCATATGGTAAGCAGTTACCATGTGCAATTATGGGGAGTTAAAGGAAGTTGATTTAAAATAAACTTCCCATGTTAGTTTCCTATATAGAAAACAACTCCTTTAATGAAATACGAACGTAAATAGCAGAAGAACAAGAACAGAGGGAGAATAAAGTTTAAGAAATTTGAGCAACTCATAAAAAATAAGGCATTTATACTGTGACTAGAGGGAGATTTCCGTTCGTGATTTCTTTCCGACCATTGACGTGATCCAACACTTGATTACTCCACTGCTTAATTCGAAAAGAAAGGTATTTCTAAAATCCTTAATTATTTTCGAACAATTGTTGGCTTTTTATCAACCTTTAGTCTCTTTACATGTGGTTTTTTTAGTTTTTTTACTCTTTTTTTTTTAATTTCATCTATGTTTCTAAACAAAAATGTATACACTAACTAGTAATTGTTTTTACCAATCATCTTTTCTAATCATCTATGAACTTTTCTTTGATAGATATAGCTTTTATTCCATTTAAAAGCCACATTACCTTACTACCAAATAGGCTTAAATTAAATTTCAGACGTGCATGCCTTTAGTTAGTCGAATTCTCTAAAGATTATGCTATGACTATGAAAAATGCTGTGCGAAAGAGAATGTAGGGTTTATGGTTGATTTCAACGCAAGCATGCATATTGAATTATTATGTTATAATATGAAAAAAAGTTTTTTATATTAAAAAATATCAATATAGATTTTTTCAATTTAGTTTTTGGAAAATTTATAAAAATAACCTAAAAACTTTTTCATTTTTTACATTTAACCCTTGAAACTTTTTCCTATCATAACTAGCCGAACATAATTTTTTCACCCCAAATTACCCTTGTTAATTCAATCCAAACTTCTCTCCCTCATTATCAAACCGTAAGGAGTTTTTCTCTCTTGAATCATCATCAACAACAGCGAACGGTGACTGTGACTGACGACAATGAAGTCCAATCAAATACAGCCGAATCCATTCGGATTCAATACCAATCCGACATGATCCTAATGTTAAGTGTTAGAAAATGTATATTTATAAAGGAGAAAATCATCATTTTACATTTCAAGTTTTACTAACAACCCTTACTTTTATGTATTTAAGCTTCTTGCAATTTAATTATGTGTGTTTGATTTTAATTAAGTATTTTATGTATTTTAGGGGCATCATGGTCATTTCACAATAAACGAGAGATTAGACGGCAAAACGGACATCACTTTTGAACTCAGGACGGTCGAAAATCTTAGGAGGAGCATAAAAGGAAAAATAGCACTATTCACATGTACGGTACTATTCACGTGTACGGTACTGTCTACGTTACTTTTCATGACACTGTTCACATAGATGGATCGATGACGTAGCATTGATCGATGATGTGGCATTGACTGATGAGGTGTCACGATCCTGTTAGGCTAAAATTCTTATGTACTGTTGATGGTGACGTGGCAGCATATCAGTGGACGAAAAAATCGCGCGTACGATACATGCATCACATAGGATTATTTTCAACCAAACCGCGTCACTGTTCACCCGGGTCAAACCGTATTACTGTTCATCCACATGGTCAAACCGCGTACTGTTGACTGATGACGTGGCGCAATCCTGAGCGTTCAAACTGTTTTTAATCCGATGGCCATGATTTACTCCATGTATCTATAAAAGGGGGGCTTCCCCCCCTAATTTGATATCTCTGAATCCATTTTTTGGGATCCATTTTCTGTAATTCCTTCTCCATCTTGTATTTTCTACGTATTTTAATAAATTTCCATTTTGCCCCTAGTTCAATTATGAGTGGCTAATTTTCTTTCAAGCTTGGGTTGAAGGTGAAGTCTCAACATGTGTCATGGGCTTTATTTGGTAAATTTACTTTCTCTTCCCCTCTAATTTTTGTGGATGTTTTGACTTCTCGTCGACAAATAATACTAATCTTGTCTAGTATCGCCTTGGTTTCACCGGCCCCCTAATACAAGGTTATTATTATTTGACACGATAAGCCCTTAGCACCATATTGATTAGAGCGTGGTTCATGAGGTGTTGATTCCCCCCTCATGATTTAATTGGCATTAATACGGAATATTTAGCCCATGATGCATGTTGATACGGATCTAGATACCCGAGTACGTCATTTCAATAGATTTCTCTTCAATTTATTCTCGTTATTTTAATTCTAATTTTAGAATTTATTCTTGCCATTTCAATTCCAATTTTAGGATAATTTAAATCACTTCCACCACAACCACCCATTTACAAAATTAATTCTACATATAATTAAAATCCACATCCTCGTGGGATCGACACTCGTCACCATTAGTCTATTCTAAAATAGATTCGTGCGCTTGCGAGTTCAATAAAATTTGCACAACAAGTTTTTGGCGTTGTTGCCGGGGAGGTAAGTAATTTTAATTCGTAGAATTAATTTTTGTGAATAATTCCATTTAATTATTTTCTTGTATTTTTTTTCTTTCTTTAAAAAAAAAAAGTGAATCTACATTTAAAAGTTAATATTTCTTTTCTTTTTCTCTTCTTTAAAATTTTGTAATTTAATTTTCACTTTATTTTTCTTTGTAATTTTTGTTTATCTTACAAATTTTTTTAATTTATTTCACGTATTTTTTTGTGTGTATTTTTATAATAAGGTTGTAATAGCACAATAAGGTTAGTATTTTAATTTCTCCCTCTTCTTTATTTTTATTTGTTTTGTTCCCATCTTTATTTTTATTTTATTTATTTTGCATGCATGGTCGTAGGTCATTATTACCTAATCTTGAACCTATAGACCTTGAACTTGAGAAAACACTTCGCACACACAAGAACGTTAAAAATAAATTTGGAATGGATTTACAAGCACCACAGGAGAGGCCATTTAAGGACTACTTCAGTCCTTTAGCTAATTTAAGCACATCATGCATAAGATACCCAAACGTAGCTGCTAGGAGTTTTGAACTAAAACCTAGTGTGCTAAATTATCTCCCAACATTCTATGGCCTAGAAAATGAGGACCCATATAATCATTTGAATGATTTTCATGCTATTTGTCAAACATTTAAATACGAGAATTTTTCAAATGATGATGTAAAACTCATATTATTCCCATTTTCTTTAAAGGATAGAGCTCGTTCATGGCTTAATACATTGCCTGCTAATAGCATTTCATCATGGGAACAAATGGTAACAAAATTTTTAAATAAATATTTCCCAGTGCACAAAACCAATGCTATTCGCAGGGAAATCTCGGAGTTTACCCAAAGAGAGGACGAGCAGTTTTTCGAAACATGCGAGCGATTTAATGGGCTACTCTTGAAGTGTCCACATCATGGGTACGAGAAATAGCACCAGTGCCAATACTTTTGGAGAGATTATTGCCGAATGTGCAAGAATGGCTAATGGCAACAAGTGAAGGAGAGCTAATGTCAAAAAGTGCATTAGAGATTTGGGAATTTTTCCAGCGACAAGCGGATAATTCCCAACAACGGAGTCGGTCACTCAGGAATACTAGAAGAATTAAGGGAGTGAATGAGGTTCACATTGGCGAGTCAACTTCAGGAATCAAAGAAGTCAAGGAGATGGTTAAAGGTCTTGCTCGACAAATAGCATCGTTATCGACTGCTAAATCAACAGAACCACATGACCATGACTCATACTCAGATCAAGCCAATGCCATAGGTGTAATGAGAAAACCATCTAATTACAACCCGTACTCCAACACATATAACCCTGGATGGAGAGACCACCCTAATTTTTCATGGTCTCAAGGATTCCAACAGAATGGACCAGCAGCTCCAGCTCCACCAATGCAACCAATTCCTCAAGTTCCTCAAGCCTCTCAGCCACCATTCAGACCATACAATCAAAACCAGAACGACTCTCAACCCAGACCATGGGAGGATTCATTCCAGAATCTCAAGAATCTTACTCACTCCACGATTGAGCAACAGAACCGCACCATTGATGGACTACGAAATGAGTTGAGACCGGGCTTCAACTCACAAGCCCAATCAGTTTTAAGCCTCGAGAAAATAGTGGGACAACTTGCTTCTTCAGTTCAAACCTTGGCAATGACTGTTGAGAAAGGTAAATTTCCAAGTCAACCAGTGCCTAATCCTAAAGGAGTGCATGAAGCAAGTACCAGTTCACCACAGTGTTGAGTGTTAGAAAATGTATATTTATAAAGGCGAAAATCATCATTTTACATTTCAAGTTTTACTAACAACCCTTACTTTTATGTATTTAAGCTTCTTGCAATTTAATTATGTGTGTTTGATTTTAATTAAGTATTTTATGTATTTTAGGGGCATCATGGTCATTTCACAATAAACGAGAGATCAGACGGCAAAACGGACATTACTTTTGAACTCAGGACGGTCGAAAACCTTAGGAGGAGCATAAAAGGAAAAATGGCACTATTAACATGTACGGTACTATTCACGTGTACGGTACTGTCTACGTTACTGTTCATGACACTGTTCACATAGACGGATCGATGACGTAGCATTGACCGATGATGTGGCATTGACTGATGAGGTGTCACGATCCTGTTAGGCTAAAATTCTTATGTACTGTTGATGGTGACGTGGCAGCATATCAGTGGACGAAAAAATCGCGCGTACTGTACATGCATCACACAGGATTATTTTCAACCAAACCGCGTCACTGTTCACCCTGGTCAAACTGTGTTACTGTTCATCCACGTGGTCAAACCGCGTACTGTTGACTGATGACGTGGCGCAATCCTGAGCGTCCAAACTGTTTTTAATCCGATGGCCATGATTTACTCCATGTATATATAAAAGGGGGGCTTCCCCCCCTAATTTGATATCTCTGAATCCATTTTTTGGGATCCATTTTCTGTAATTCCTTCTCCATCTTGTATTTTCTACGTATTTTAATAAATTCTCATTTTGCTCCTAGTTCAATTATGAGTGGCTAATTTTCTTTCAAGCTTGGGTTGAAGGTGAAGTCTCAACATGTGTCATGGGCTTTATTTGGTAAATTTACTTTCTCTTCCCCTCTAATTTTTGTGGATGTTTTGACTTCTCGTCGACAAATAATACTAATCTTGTCTAGTACCGCCTTGGTTTCACCGGCCCCCTAGTACAAGGTTATTATTATTTGGCACGATAAGCCCTTAGCACCATATTAATTAGAGCGTGGTTCATGAGGTGTGGATTCCCCCCTCATGATTTAATTGGCATTAATACGGATTATTTAGCCCATGATGCATGTTGATACGGATCCAGATACCCAAGTACGTCATTTCAATCGATTTCGCTTCAATTTATTCTCGCCATTGCAATTCCAATATTATAATTTATTATCGCAATTTCAATTCCAATTTTAGGATAATTTAAATCACTTCCATCACAATTCCAGCCACCCATTTACAAAATTAATTCTACATATAATTAAAATCCACCTCCTCGTGGGATCGACACTCGTCACCATTAGTCTATACTACAATAGATTCGTGCGCTTGCGAGTACATTAAAATTTGTACAACACACAGCAGCATGGAGAGGTCAAAGCAGTAATCACCTTGCGAAAAAGAAAGGAAGTCGACAACAAAGTGGAGATGCCGGTGACAAAAGAAAATCAAATTGTACTTGTGAATGTTGAGGACTCATCACCGGAGGAGAAAGAAGAAACCAACCCACGAGAATATGTTCCCAAGGCTCCATTTCCTCAAAGGTTAGCGAAAGGAAAGAAGGGAAAATCCACAGGTGAGATTCTTGAAATCTTCAAACAAGTAAGTGTCAACATCCCTTTGCTTGATGCTATTAAACAAGTTCCATCTTATGCCAAGTTTCTTAAAGATCTTTGTACTAAAAAGAGAAATATTCATGTTCAAAAGAAGGCATTTTTAACAGAAAACGTTAGTTCTATCCTCCAACATAAAATTCCTCTAAAATGTAAAGACCCAGGCTCCCCCACTATCTCATGTAGTATAGGGAACTACACAATTGAGAATGCTTTGTTGGATTTAGGAGCTAGTGTAAATTTGTTGCCTTACTCTGTTTTCGTGAAACTTGGACTGGGAGAATTACACCCAACTCCAGTGGTATTACAACTTGCAGATCGGTCCACGAAAATACCTCATGGTATTGTGGAAGACGTGCTTATCCAGGTAGACAAGTTTTATTTTCCTGTTGATTTCATTGTAATTGACACTCAACCAATTCAGGATTCAAGGAAGCACATCCCCATTATTCTAGGCCGACCTTTCTTGGCAACTGCGGATGCTCACATTCAATGCAGGACTGGAAATATGCAGTTGTCCTTCGGCAACATGACTATGGAGCTGAACATCTTCAACATTACCAAACAACCTCACAATACAGATGATGTAATTGTTGATGTGGATTTAATTGAAGCATTAGTTGATGATACTTTTGTTTCAAACCTTAGTGATGATCCTTTACAAACATGTTTAACTTACTTTGGTTTGGATTTTGATATTGACAGATTGGTCGATGAGGTCAACGCCCTACTTGACTTAGCACCATCCATGGACACTAATAAATGGAAGTCAAGAGTTGAACAACTAGCACCATCAGAAAAGAAACTCATCCCATCATCAGAATCACCACCGAAACTTGAGCTCAAACCATTACCGAACACTTTGGAATATACATTTTTGGGAGAAGAAAGTTCTCTGCCGGTAATCATCTCATCATCCCTCAATGACGATAAAAAAGGTAGGTTGTTGGATGTTTTAAAAGAGCACAAAGGAGCATTAGGATGGACCATAGCGGACATAAAATGTATAAACCCAGTAGACTGCATGCATTACATTCACCTCGATGAAAATGCTAAATCTACTAGGGAAATGCAACGTCAGTTAAATCCTAATATGAAAGAAGTTGTTAGAACTGAAGTCCTTAAGCTATTAGATGCAAGTATCATTTACCCCATTTCTGATAGTTCATGGGTCAATCCTGTATAAGTTGTCCCTAAAAAGTCAGGAGTCACAGTAGTTACGAATGCCGATAATGAATTGATACCAACTAGAGTAACTACAGGATGGCGTGTATGCATTGATTATAGAAAGTTGAATTCTGTCACACGTAAAGACCATTTTCCTTTACCATTTATTGATCAAATGCTTGATAGATTAGCAGGCCATGAATTTTATTGCTTTCTAGATGGCTACTCAGGATATAATCAGATTCCCATAGCACCAAAAGATCAAGAGAAAACTACTTTCACTTGCCCTTTTGGCATATTTGCATATAGGAGGATGCCATTTGGATTATGTAATGCACCTGCTACATTTCAACGATGCATGTTAAGCATTTTTTCTGATATGGTTGAACGATTCCTTGAAGTCTTTATGGATGATTTTTCTGTCTTTGGTGACTCGTTTGATCAATGTTTACATCATCTAACACTAGTTCTGCAGAGATGTATCGAGAAGAACTTGGTCTTAAATTGGGAGAAGTGCCATTTTATGATAAAACAAAGTATTGTTCTCGGTCACATCATTTTAAGTAAAGGTATTGAGGTTGACAAAGCCAAGGTGGATCTCATTTCTAATCTTCCTCCACCCAAAACAGTTAGAGAAGTAAGATCTTTCCTTGGGCATGCTGGTTTCTATAGACGTTTCATTAAAGATTTTAGTAAAGTTTCTAGACCCTTATGCAATTTACTTACTAAGGATGTACCTTTTATCTTTAATGATTCATGTCTTGTGGCATTTGAAAAGCTAAAGCAGTTGTTGACATCATCACCCATCATTCAGCCCCCAAATTGGAGCTTACCATTTGAGCTCATGTGTGATGCATCTGATTATGCAGTAGGAGCAGTATTAGGACAAAGAGTTGATCGAATTCCCCATGTTATTTACTACGCTAGTATGATATTGAATGATGCACAGTTGAACTATTCAACTACTGAAAAAGAAATGCTAGCAGTAGTGTTTGCATTAGAGAAATTTCGATCTTATCTCATTGGTTGTAAAATAATTATATTCACAAATCATGCTGCTCTTAAATATCTTCTCACAAAGAAAGATGCAAAAGCTAGACTAATTCGTTGGGTGTTACTTTTGCAGGAATTCGACTTGGAATTCAAAGATAAAAAAGGCACAGAAAATGTTGTGGCGGACCATCTCTCTCGTCTTCACTTTGACACAATTACAGAACCATTACCATTAAATGAGTCATTTCCAGATGAACAATTAATGGGTGTGGAAGTATTACCTTGGTATGCTGATATAGTTAATTATTTTGTTACAGGTAAACTTCCAGAGCATTGGACCAAGCAAGATAAGACCAAATTTTTTGCGGATATGGATGATTATTTAGAGCCCTAAAAGACGATGGAAATGCCATCTTTGATCCGTTTGAGCCTTTCTAGCCATCCCTTTTATTAAATATCCATAGTTAACCCTTTTGAGCCTTTAAAAAAAAAAAATAATTTTTCTTTGTCAACTTATTATCTTGACCCACTCCGATTTGGAGTATTACCCGATGTCTTATAAGTTCCATCACCTATTTATGTTTGAGAAAATGTAAATAATTATTTTGTTCAGTGAAGTTATGAAAAATAAAAAAAATAAAAAAAAAACAAAACAAAAGTTGTTTTTTCAAAAGAATAAAAATAACAACAATAGGTGAAATACACCTTGCAACTTCAAAAAAAAAATTCTCTGCATTTTTCTCAAACATACACTTTATTTTCCTTATTTCCCTTCTGTATTAGCCATGTCCCTAGCCTACGTTACGTCCTAATAAAAGTCCTTCTTGATTTTAGGAAACTATAGTTTGAAGTAGAAGCTAGTTATATGGGCTAAAAAGATGTAGTGGTGCATAATAATAAAAGAAAAAGAAATAAATAAAATGGGTTGACTAGCATTTTTGTTTGACTTGAGATCGTATTATTTCTAAGCTGAGGGCATATTTCTTTCATCTTGGTGAGAGCATGTGATATCACTTCTTTATTATTTTCTCTCAATTACCAATCATTGGACTGACTATTTTTATTAGATTTAATTTCTTTGTGAGAGTGTCACTACTTCCAATGAGATTTTGGGGTTTGACATGTCATTCTTGAAAGTAGCTATAACAAAGTCTACTGGACTGATTCATGTGGATGGTTGATGTGGGTGTGATGTTTTTTTATACTGGAGATAATGCTTATACTTTTATTTGATTGCTATCATTAATCTGATTGAATAAACACGAGTGTTTCTATTAAAAAAAAAAATCATTTTGGATTTGAATTTCGTTTTCACTTTATTTGCTAGGGACTAGCAATAAGCTGGTTGGGGGGTGTGTTGAGTGTTAGAAAATGTATATTTATAAAGGCGAAAATCATCATTTTACATTTCAAGTTTTACTAACAACCCTTACTTTTATGTATTTAAGCTTCTTGCAATTTAATTATGTGTGTTTGATTTTAATTAAGTATTTTATGTATTTTAAGGGCATCATGGTCATTTCACAATAAACGAGAGATCAGACGGCAAAACGGACATTACTTTTGAACTCAGGACGGTCGAAAACCTTAGGAGGAGCATAAAAGGAAAAATGGCACTATTAACATGTACGGTACTATTCACGTGTACGGTACTGTCTACGTTACTGTTCATGACACTGTTCACATAGACGGATCGATGACGTAGCATTGACCGATGATGTGGCATTGACTGATGATGTGTCACGATCCTGTTAGGCTAAAATTCTTATGTACTGTTGATGGTGACGTGGCAGCATATCAATGGACGAAAAAATCGCGCGTACGGTACATGCATCACACAGGATTATTTTCAACCAAACCGCGTCACTGTTCACCCTGGTCAAACCGTGTTACTGTTCATCCACGTGGTCAAACCGCGTGCTGTTGACTGATGACGTGGCGCAATCCTGAGCGTCCAAACTGTTTTTAATCCGATGGCCATGATTTACTCCATGTATATATAAAAGGGGGGCTTCCCCCCCCTAATTTGATATCTCTGAATCCATTTTTTGGGATCCATTTTCTGTAATTCCTTCTCCATCTTGTATTTTCTACGTATTTTAATAAATTCTCATTTTGCTCCTAGTTCAATTATGAGTGGCTAATTTTCTTTCAAGCTTGGGTTGAAGGTGAAGTCTCAACATGTGTCATGGGCTTTATTTGGTAAATTTACTTTCTCTTCCCCTCTAATTTTTGTGGATGTTTTGACTTCTCGTCGACAAATAATACTAATCTTGTCTAGTACCGCCTTGGTTTCACCGGCCCCCTAGTACAAGGTTATTATTATTTGGCACGATAAGCCCTTAGCACCATATTAATTAGAGCGTGGTTCATGAGGTGTGGATTCCCCCCTCATGATTTAATTGGCATTAATACGGATTATTTAGCCCATGATGCATGTTGATACGGATCCAGATACCCAAGTACGTCATTTCAATCGATTTCGCTTCAATTTATTCTCGCCATTGCAATTCCAATATTATAATTTATTATCGCAATTTCAATTCCAATTTTAGGATAATTTAAATCACTTCCATCACAATTCCAGCCACCCATTTACAAAATTAATTCTACATATAATTAAAATCCACCTCCTCGTGGGATCGACACTCGTCACCATTAGTCTATTCTACAATAGATTCGTGTGCTTGCGAGTTCAATAAAATTTGCACAACACCTAACAAAGTGATTTAGATTCTAAAACCTAGGCAAGCTAATTGAAAGGAATTTGGTTTTGTAAAAGTATTACACAATAGGTGTTTGATGAAATGTTTTTTAGATTGTTTATGCTTTGTTTTTGTACCACCAAGTGTTAAGAGGCATTTGTTGACTTGATTTAAGAGGCATTTGTTGACTTGATTTAATTGTGTGTAGAGTTAATTTTCTAAGTGGGTGATTGGATTTGTGGTGCAAGTGATTTAGATTATCCTAAAATTTAAATTAAAATGGCGGGAATAAATTAAAGCGAAATTTATTGAAATAAAGCACTTGGGTATCTGGATCTGCATTAACATACACTATGAGCTAAATATTCCTTATTAAATCCAATTAAATCATGAGGGGGGTTTCCACTCCTCATGAACCACACTCTAATCAATATGGTGCTAAGGGCTTATCGTGTCAAATAGTAATAACCTTGTACTAGGAAGCCGGTTATACCAATGCGGTATCTAAACAAGATTATTACTATCTGTCGATGAAAAGTTAAAGCATCCACATAAATCAGAGAGGAAGAGAAAGTAAATTTACCAAATAAAGCCCATAGAACGTGTTGAGACTCCATCTTCAACTTAAGTTTGAAAGAAAATTAGCTACCCATAATTGAACTAGGGGTAAAATAGAAATTTATTAAAATACATAGAAAATACAAGATGGAGAAAGAATTACAGGTAATGGAGCTCAAAAATGAATTCAGGGGTTTCAAATTAGGGGGAAGCCCCCTTTTTATAGATATACTGAGTAAATCGGCCATCGGATTAAAAACAATTTGGACGTTCAGGATTACGCAACGTGTTAACAGTACGCGGTTTGACCACGCGGTTTGAATAGTAATGCGGTATAAACTGTGAGGCTACTTGAATAGTAACGAGGTTTGATTATAAATAATTCCGTGTATATGCATGTACCGTACACATGATTTTTGGTCCACTAACATGCTGTCACGTCACCGATCAATAGTACATAAGAATTTTAGTTCAATAGGATCGTGATACCTCATCGGTCAGTGTAATGTCATCGATCAATACCACGTCATCGTTCTGTATATGTGAACAGTGTTGTGAACAGTAACAAGGACATTACCGTACATGTGAATAGTACCGTACATGTAAACAATGTCATTTTCCTTTTATGCTCCTTCTAAGGTTTTTGACTGTCCTGAGTTCAAAAGTGATGTCTGTTTTGCTGTCTGATCTCTCTTTCATTGTGAAATGACTATGATGCCCCTAAAATACATAAAATACTTAATTATAATACAATACACATAATTAAATCACAGGAGACTTAAATACATAAAAGTAGGGATGTTAGTGAGACTTGAAGTGTAAAATGATAATTTTCTCTTTTATAAATATACACTTTCTAGCACTCAACAGCTGCCAATGACAATATCGTTGTAGCGATATTACTCTCCACTCCACAACAATAATAACAACATTAGTGGATGTTGGAGAAGATGTGTTACCACTAACAACATCGTTAGAGCAATGTTATTCTCCATTTCACAACAATGATTTTCGCGATAATGATGATCATATTGATGACATTAGCAACACAAAAGTGGATAATATTTGTATGGAACCATCTAATAGTATGAGGGGCACTCATTTCAATATTTCAGGTGATGTTGGGGTGTCGGTCATTCCAATATTCTTATTAATAATGAGGATGAGCGTCAAAACAATATTCTTATGAATAACAAAGACAATCGATTTTTTCCTCTAATCGCTTATTCGAGAAAGAGGATTGACCCCCTTACAAGTCTTGCTCCAATTTTGTCTTCAAACATGGTTGCTTCAAACTTTGTTAGCAGTTGTGACTCATATGATATTAATGTAGGTAAGCTATTCGCTGAGAAGAATGAGTTAACATTACAACTATGCAAGGTTGTATTTAAGGATAAGTTTGATTTCAAGATTGCACGGTCCACAATGACACGTTTCAAGGCCCACTGTTGTTCGGAATCATGTAAATGGCGTATTTGAGCAACGAGGAGTTCGAACGAGCATAATGTTCCTTAGATGGTGAGGAGAATTGACAATGTACACACTTGTCATAATGAGGTATTGGTTGATGGTTGACGTCAAGTAAGGAGCCGAGTTATTGGTCATATTATCACAGATAAATATATCCAGAAAAAAAAAAAGATGTACGCTCTGAATGACATCAAAGCAGATATACAGTAAGAATACGATGTACAGTTAACATACCAGCAGGCATATCGAGCCTGAGAAGTCAGTCTTGAAATAGTTCGAGGGAATCCTGCAAAGTCATACAACTTACTTCCCAAATACTCTGACATATTGACTAAAGTGAATAAGAGTACTGTCACTCACCTCGAGCAGGATAACAATGATAATTTATTGTACTATTTTATGGCATTTGAATCTTCCACCAAGGGTTTCATGTAGTATATTTAGTTTGTGATTGCTGTAAATGCTACTCATCCAAAGGGGCTATATCGTGGAAGCATGTTTGTGACAACATGTTTAGATGGTAATAATCAAGTGTATTCATTAGTCATTGGGGTCATCGATTCAGAAAACAATGATGTTTGGGAATGATTTATGAAGAAGTTAATAATCAACATGTCTAGATGGTAATAATCAAGTGTATTCATTAGCCATTGAGGTCATCGATTCAGAAAACAATGATGTTTGGGAATGATTTATAAAGAAGTTACATGGAGTGATTGGCGATAGGCCAGAGTTAGTAATTATCTCTTATTGATGCACTGCCAACAGGAGAGCCGTTCTGAAAATATTTCACACTACTGCTCATGGCGTCTGTTTTTACAATGTGAAAAGTAACATTAAGTCAAAATCCAAGATGTCTAAAGCTCTTTGGAATGAATTTGAGCCTGTCTTTTATTAATGTAGTAAAAACATATGGAAACGAAGAATTTAAAAAATAACTTGAAGTGTTGCGGATGCTCTACTTAAGTGCAACTGATTACTTAGAGAATAATACGGGTACAGTATACTTACCACCAATCATGTGTGTCATCAGACTTGACTGTCTACTCATAATGGTCGTCTACAGGCATCTCATCCTTAGATGTGTTATGATGCTGCTCTAGTGTTGGGCTCGATGTGTTGTGATGCTCTTCTGTCTGCCTTGTAACGGGCAGCGCGTTGATTGAAGGTTGATGCTGTAGAAAGTAACATTTAAAATGAGTAAATAATAAGCCAAAAAATTTTGAGTTTCGATTAAATAAATAATAGTGGTTTGATGCACTATAGGATACCTATATTATAGACCCAACTTGGAATACGTGGCACGTAATCCTTCACAATCTGCCAATATTTTTTGGCTTTCTCCTTTGCATCCAGCTTAATGCTATGTAAAACCTTCCCCTGCCATAAAGTCAGCCCAAAATTTTAAGTAAGTCTAATAATCTTGTATTTAGTAATGTCAAAAGCAGTACTATACATCTACCAATACATATTACTTAAAAGACGAGAACTGTCATTTAACAATGCATAAACTTCAGCAAAGTTTGTTTTAGAAGAAGCCATGGGCTTCCATTACACAAAGCAAGGAATCTTCTTTTCATTTTCACGACCCTTGCTAACGACAGACCTCCGATCGCTTCGAAAATCCAAGTTTGCAACAACTAAAGTGAGAAAGTTATTAAAACTATCATTAAATATTTAATATTACAAAAATAATTAATCCAAAAAAAATAATCAACGCACCTGAACCCCGGACATAAAGCCATAAACAGTGTACTTTTCAATTTTATGATTTGACTTTTCCAAGCAAGAGTTCTTAAATTTCTCTTCTTTACCGGTCAATGCATTTTCAAGACTCTCGTATATTGTTTCCCACAACAAACATCCCCATGGACGATTTTGGAAATAATCTATATCATTTATTTCGTTAAGCAATTAGAAATTGATTTGACAGTGAATTTTTCTTCTATTTAGAACTCTGTTTGTAAAATAAAAGAGCGCGATCCTTCGCACATCAATATCGTCCATAGCCTCGAAGTCGAACTTCTCAACTCTTGAGTCGAGTTGCTTAAGATTGATGTTGCGAAACAAACCATTAAAATGCGTATTTAATAGCCTATGCACCATTTTTGGCTTTTTAGTACGACATCTTCACTATAGGAAAGTCCTGTAACCAAGCACCATTCTCCAATTGATAAGTGTATCAAATGCTCACCAATTTGAAACCATAATTAATCTTTCTCCTTGTATTCTCCACAGACCACTTACTTAAGCAATACATTGTGCAAAATTACGCCACTGAATGGAAAACTTTGGCACTCCAAGAAATGCCCAAATATGTTGTCCCTAAAAAGTTGCAACTGCCATTTTGTTAAGTTTTTCTGGATGGCTTTTATGACTATAGCTAATTTACACATACTTAAAATATGCTCAGGGAAGTGATCGGCGCAAGTTAACTTCACTATGCCCAGTTCGTTTCTCGATCCTGCTGAATCATGCTTTGCTATTTTGGATTTCACCATGTATCTATTATATTTATAACATTATTATATTGCATTTATAACAAAATAATAACCCCACACTAAAAAAAAAAAAGAACAAACTGTAACAGCCTGTCGCATCTCATATGCGCGACTAGGATTTTTGAGCTAACTGTTGATTTTATATCTTGACCGTAATTTTAGTGATGTTGGCTGCCTAGGATGGACTCCAATGTGCTGTGGGAAACCATCGGCAATGAGTGACCAACTTGGGGGAGAGAAATCGTTCAATTTAGAGAGAGGAAGTTTGGTGAGAATGAGAGAGGTATTTTCGTCACTTGATGTGTTGTTTGGCTAATGTTGATAGAAATAAACTCCAAGGGTCAATTGTAAAAAATATAAAATTTTGTGGTTAATTTTATAAATTTCACTTAGGGAATGAGCTGAGAATGGGAATGGGCTGGAATGGGAATGAGGAATGAAAATGAGATTTCAATGTTTACTTAGCAAAAATAAATGGGAATGGGAATGGGAATGTGCTGGAATGTCATTGATGTGTTTACTTGGCAGAATAAATGGGAATGAGAATCAATTTACTAAATACCCATAGTATTAATAATTAATTTATCATTATTAACAATATTATCATTATTGTTTTTTTTTTTTTGTTGTTGTTGTTGTTGTTGTTGTTATTATTATTATTATTATTATTATTAAAAATAATATTAACAATAATTAATAATAACTAAAATAATAAAGTTAATAAAATTTAATAATAATAATAAAATTAATAATAATAATAATAATAAAATTATTAATAATAATAATAATAACAACAACAATATGGATAATATTGTTAATAATGATAAATTAATTATTTTTATTAATTATTATTTTATCATTTTTTTTATTATTAATAATGATAATATTAATGATAATAATAATAATTAATAATAACTAAAATAATAAAGTTAATAAAATTTAATAATAATAATAATAATAAAGCAAAGGTCTGATTAGCTAGTGAGTTTTCTGATCCATTTATTTCTTACATGCCTGGTTTTGGTAAAAGCACATTTGCTAAAAAACGGAGAGTTAGAAGACTTGGCTCAAAATGTTATAATTGTGTACGACTTAGTTGCAAACTAGAAGTTTGTAAATCTTTAGGAATGGTTTCTAATAATCGAGAAGATAAAATTAAATTCGTCAAAGATGGCATGAGTAAAGAATCGTTGGATGATATCTTACGATCTCTTGAGACGCATCGAAGCGGACATGTGCAATATGAGATACACATGTTATGGAGACTATTCCAAAAAGAAAGTGCACAGTTTAGTCTTGGAAATCTGACTCAAAAAGACCATGTTTGCCAGTTTATAAGAAAATTGGATGGGAAACCTATCATCGACCCATAGAGGGCGTTCAAGCCGTTACTGGACGTAAAGTCAGAGGAAGATGTGAGCCACAATTACAACTACTTGTAAATATCCTTTTACTTTATTGTTCTTTTATCATTTGCATTATTGCATTTAATGGTGTGATTTTGTATTTAATCATTATTTGTTCTCTTTTGGTTTTTTTCTTCTTTCTTTTCACTGTTTGCTTTTCTTTTTACTATTTGCTTTTGAATAATTGAGACATGAGCTTTACGCGTCATCTGACAAATACACTAACCCATTTAAAGTTGTTTCTCATTTTGTCTGTCACTCAGATATTTAAATAAGAGCTCTTTTTCCGACCATTCACAACTTGTTTTTGAAGATTATTCTAATGGCAGCATCTTCGAGTAGACAATTCAAAAATATTTGTGTGCTCTCTATATTTCATTATGGAAAATACAAAGAGTTTGTTTAAGCAGCTGTAGATCTTGGTCGTGCCATAACTGAGAGGAAACTGCACCTTGTATATGGAGGAGGTGACCGCGGGTTATCAAAACTTGTCTCAGAAACTGTTTTTATTAGAAGAAACCAAGTACTAGGTATCATTCCACAAGTCTTAAAACCTTTGGGATGCATGTTTGATGTGCCAATTGGAGAAGAGTTAGTTGTCTCAAGTATGCAAGAGCGAATATCTGAGATGTTAAATCATGCTGATACTTTCATTTTCTTGCTAGGAGATCTTGCAACTTTAGAGGCATTGATTACATTTGCATCTTGAGCCCATTTAAACATCTATCAGAAACCCATCGATTTACTAAATGTTAATAATTTTTTTGATGGGTTGCTGACATTTATTAACCATGCAATTAAGAATCATTTTGTTCCAATCTTTGCGAAAAATCTCTTTGTTTGTGCTTCAACTACTAATGAGTTACTTGATCTTTTACAAGCTTACAAACCAGAGCCAGATCCTAAGACCTTGGCATTGGAATGGTCGACTAATGATGGTAACCCTAGCCCTAGTAAGAAGTACAAGTTGGACTTAACTCTTCGGTTGTAACTATCTTCTTGGAGCTATAAGATTATGTCTTCTAAACTCTACTTCTTTCCTTTAAGCCATTGAAGACAATGTTTTGTTCAGATTGGGGGGATGGAATAGTTGATAGCTGTGGAATATAGTAAATCCTAGTAATGTTTTTTATTTTACTTTTTTTTTTAAATTTTAACAAGGGCGTTATGGTAAATCAAATAGAAATAGGACAAATATTAAAATAAATTTAAAAAAATTGAAAAATCGAGAAAGGGTTTCAGCCCCTGCTAAAATGGCACCGCATCTAAAGCCTAGGGTGCCTGGAGGCAACATAGCAATAAAAATAAAAATAAAAATAATAAAGAAAGAAACTAAGAAAAAAAAGACATAATAATATATCCTTTGTGGATTTCATATGAGGTTTGAAATGTTATCTAGTGAAATTTAATTTCTTGTTGGCTCTATTCACCACAGCAAGGCTACAAATCTTGATGGGACATTCGCCCCCGCTTGGATAGGTTATGGAAATGCTTTTGCTGCTCAAGAAGAGGTTGACCAAGCAATGTTGGGTTATCGCACTGCTGCTTGTTTGTTTCCAGGGTAATTTTTAGCATTATTTATTCATTTCTGTACCTTCCTGATTTTCTTTTCCTTGGATCAGCATATTCATGCAATGAGGACAAGGACAAAGCCACTAACTTGCTTTTGAGCAAGTTTCAGAGCACTTTTAGAATTTCATTTTTGGCTTTTTTTTAACCTTTTTTGGTCTCTGAAAGATATCTTAACGGTAGGGTTTGGTTGATTTTGCTCATCTTGATATTATTCAACTCTTGTTCAATTTCAAGAACAGTGTGCTTTGGGTGTATAATCATGTGGGTGAAAAAATTTTTTGGTCCCTCAAGTTTCTATTAGGTTTCATGTAATCCATGAAATTTCTGTTGCTTCAGCTTAATCTGTTTCAAGTGCTCTACCACTAAAAAAATTGGGTTTCATGGGTTATCAACCAAGATTTTTTTTTCTCCTTTGATTTAATATTAATAAACTGTTTTACCAATATAAACTTTTGATGAATGCTTCGCATTTGATTTCCATATTTCTTCCTGAGAAATGTTGTAAGTTGATTATACATAGTCTTAAATCGACCCAAGGCATTGTTTTAATGTCTTTCTATTTTGATAATAAACCACACTGTCATAGTAGTTTTATGGTCGTAAAGATCAATGAATTTCATTGTTTATTGTCTAGTGATGGTATGCATTGTGTTGTGGGAGTACTCTTATCACTATGAATTGTCTTTTTACAGGTTGAATCTTGATGTTCTCTTATTCCAGGTGCCATTTACCAACTTTGTATATTGGAATGGAGTACATGCGAAATCACAGCTTTAAGCTTGCCGAACAGGTGTATTACCTTCTTCTAAATATAGGCTGCCTTTCATTTTTCTCTTTACATTTCAGTGAGAACTCTTAAGAGGTTGTTTGTTTGCAATTTGAAGTCTGATTGTTGGATATTCAGATGTTGTTCTATACGATTTGCTAGTTGATGTTGTCTTGGGGGTTTCATTTTCCTCTTTGGATTTAATGTGAATACGACTTCTTTCCTCTTTGTTTAATTGTGACAACTTCTAACAGATGCTAATCACAATCTTTATTCATGATTCTGACACCTGTGTAATTAGAATTTTGGTCATATCGTCCATTTTCCTTTGTTGTCAAAATAATGTCTTCTTTATCCAAATCTCTTAGTCATAATTCGTTGAATATATTGTTGAATTTCTGATTAGCTGTCCTTTCTCCAGTTTTTCATGCAGGCAAAGACCATATGCCCATCAGATCCACTTGTATATAATGAACTTGGTGTTGTTGCTTACCACATGAAGGATGTTTGGTTCACTTGAGTTGCTGTTTTCTGTTGATCCGTTCACCGTATTAGTGTTTCATTTTTAATAATATTATTACTTAAGTATATGAAATTCTAGTTGATTTAAAGTTAGGTCTTGTTTGGTGTTGAGGTGTTGTAGCTTTTATGCTACAGGTGTTGTGGAAAAAAGCTGCAACTGTTAAATAAAAGTTAATAGCTTGTAATAAATATAATTTTTAAATAATAATTTTGACAAAATTAGTAAAGATATAATAAAGTTTTCATTATACAAGCGTAAAATCAAATCAAGTTAACTTTCAAAATACAACAGCTGGTGTTTACCAAATACTTTAGTGCTTTAGTTTTTAAGCTATAGTTGTCCAACTCAATCCAAAACAGTGCCTTTCAGGAATTGTGCTCTTTTTATTTTTATATGTTATGGCTTTTGTATGAGTTCCCAATCACCAGTTTGACCAGCAATTATTTGAAATGTGTGGTGGTTTGAAAAGACCTTGGCGCACATTCCGTCCTCTTTAAGTGAAATGTGGGAACCAACTGTGGTGAATCTTGCACATGCTTACAGAAAGTTAAAGTATGTTTAAATTTATTGGAATAGGCTGTCTCACTTGCTTTTTCTTGTTCTATTGCCTACTCAGGATATTTATCCTTTATTTTATTGTGTTTTTGTTGAATTTTACATGAAATATCATTCAGATATCTAGATTTTTTTTTTTTTTTTTGGCTAAATTTTCAAATAGAGGATCATCTTTATCTTGATAAATGCATTTTATTTTAGGGATTCCAGCATAGGGTAATAATGTAAGATTTTTCAGTTTGCATCGTCTGAGATTGTGAGCAGCATGAAGATATAAGAAAGAAGTATAACCTTCCTTATACCGTCATGGCTGCTTATGATCAGCTTTGCCCAGTAAGCTCGAGAGACTACTAGGAGCCGTAGAAGTTGTCTGTAGCACTTCCTAAAAGGACTTGATGCAAATAGTTTAAATAAGGATATGCCGGATTATGGATTGGTCTACTCTCTACCGGCTACTTCATATGCTACCCGTTTATATATTTTTCTCTTTGTGGAATAGTACTTTTTTTTTCATATTTTTGCTTTTTTCCTTCTTAGTAGGCAGTGGATTTAGGTTTATTTCTAGTATTGCTAATCTATTAACATACATTTGACTTATTGTTTATTGAACCTGATTCTAGAATCTATCATGTTTCAGGATATATCACGAGGCAATATCCTGTTACGAGCGAGCGCTGACGTTGTTGAATAGAAGTTTGAGCACCTATGCAGGTCTTGCTTACACTTACCATTTGCAGGTATGTTGGATTTATTATTAATTCATTTTTCAATGAAAACTTGTGTACCTATGAATATTCTGCTGTTGTGAGGAGTAGTTAGCCAATTAATCCAAGTGGTATTTGTTACCAAATACTAGTTTATTGGATGCATCTAGTGTCTACTGTTTAGAGTTTAAAAACTATTGTCAGATCTTCACCCTTGCATTCAGAAAACTGCTAGAGTCTACGATAATGAATTTGTTTCTTCTGGCTCTCTTGTGCAGGATAACTTTTCTGCTGCCATTACATATTATCACAAGGTAAACTAAAAAGTACTCTTGCTGTTTCCTTCATGTGCAATAAGCTTACTGTCTATCGTAGTCATCCACTGTTGAAGGGACAACTCTAATCTCGCTACATTATATGGATCATTGATTTGCTTTTTCATTCTAATCTGCAAATCAGGCATTGTGGCTGAAGCCAGATGATCAGTTTTGTACCGAAATGTTAAGTTTGGCTCTTGTTGATGAAGGTCGCCATGGCATTGACCCCAAAATCGAATTTGAGTGTAATTTGTTATTCATACCTATAACAGTTTAATTATTTTGGTATTGGTGAAGGGCTTTTATTGTATAAGCGCAGGGGCGTCAACTTCATCTATATTCTACCTTTTACATTATTAATTTATTTCCTCATTTGTTGAAATCTACTTGGCTTAGAAGTGATTTAAATTGCTTTCTTTCATGGAACCATTTTCTTCACAGTTTTTATTATTTACCACCAAACAGTTAAGTCCATTAAGAAATTAATGATGTCACATGGATATTTCAGGAATTTTAGTTTATTAAGCTGGAAGTATTATAATATTTACAATTTTATCAATTGATCAATTTGGATAAATAAAACAACCAATTGATAAAAGTATTATCTCTTTGTGTATGATTAACTTTATTTTTTATTGATTTGGAAGATTAAACTTATTTTCACAATTTAGGGGTAAAATAGACTTTTAGTATAAATTTTACGAAAAATTTAGTTATTTTTAGCAAGTAAAATGATAAAAGTTAGAATATTAAACTGCAAAAATGTAATTAATAAAATATTTTACTAATAAAGTGATATATTAGAAGAAGTTAGGTGATAAAGAGCTAATATCCCTCTTAGGAATTAATTATATTGGTTTACAACATTGTAGTCTTTTGTTAAGCAGCATAGTTAAATATCTTTTATTGAGTATTTTTGTTTCCTATTTAACACATGCAATCTTTTATTAAATGAATAAAGATTTTTTAAAAAATAAATAAATAAAAGAGGAGCAAAGCCGAAATCAATGGAGTTCAACTTCGTCGAGCCAAGTGTACTCAGTTTAGAATTCTAAATTCACAAGTCTAATCAGGTTTATGTTATTATTATGATATTAGTTAGAAAGGCAGCCAGTAAGCAAGTTGAGTAAGACAGCTATTATTATTATTACTATTAAGTTGTTTTGGCCTCCTACCTTTCCTATTTTGTGAACTTTGGTGAACGACTAAAGAAAGCATAGGCTAAGCTTATGAGTCTCATCCAAAATTATTGGTTTATACCAAGATTCCTAATTGCCACCATTTGAATTGTTTTTCAACTTCTAGTTCCCATAATTTTGAGAACAATGAAACATGAAAAGAATTGCTTTCTTTGGTGATTGATTGATGTGATTCTATTTCATTGGATCATTTTCTATTTCATTATTATTATTATTATTATTATTATTATTATTATTATTATTGTGGTCGTCGTTTGTTTAGGTCACTTTGTAGTGTAGATGCCGATAAGTAATGAATTTTTTTTGTCATTTAATCTTGTAGCAACTTTAATTTTTTTTTCTTTCAGACTTTTCGTTTTCAATGGAAACATGAGAAAACACGAGACTCGCGTGAAGTGATTGTCGATTTAGGAGTTGAGTTGAGTTTTTACTGAGTGTTGAATTAATATTTATCAAATAAAAGAATAAAAGGATAAATTTGTAAAATAAATTCTTATCATTAATGTATTGTTTAGTAAAAATTGAGCTCAATATTAAATTTTTTAATTCGTCGTTTAATCTATAATTTAAAAAATAATAATAAAAAATAAAAAAAATAAAAAGAAGACAGAATAAATTATTAAACCATATGACATTATAATATTAATAGGTTATATTATCACTTTCTTTTAAGTTATATGATTTTATAATTAAATATAGAGTCATGCTAAATTACAGGGTGAGTAATTTACGACCCAACCATTTTGTGCAAATATGAATAATTATAAGAGTGGTTCCGGGCTGCAAGTTACTACTGATGCTTTAACTTTTTTGGGATTATTTTCTCCATTTGGATATAACACCACTCGAACTTTAGTTGACCACGTGTCAACATTTCAATGGTATCATATCAAATTATTAGCTGTGAATAATTGAGTGAGAAAACATACGGGACCCACAACTTTTGCTTTTACGTGAACGTGAATCAGATTCTTGGAAGCTGTGAAGTGGGGACTGATCGTTTAAATTATTTAAAGCCAGCAATAATTGAAGTTTTATTTATTTATTTATTTATTTATTTTTTTAAACGAGGCAATAATTGATTATTACCTCCACCAAAGCTTTATGAAAAGGGTGCTGCCACCTTGTTTTCCACGAGACCGCATAAGACCATCGCTCTTAATTTCTCTAATTTTAAATGACTCAAGTTGACTTACCGTTGAACTGGAAGGACATAAAGCGAATGACCTTCTCATTTTCCATCTGCCACAAAAACGTTTTATTTTTAACCAATTTATATATTATATAGAAAAATGATATTTACATCCCAAAATTTAGAAAAATAGTCACAAAAACTCTTGAATTTTTAATAAAGAACACCAAAATTCTTTTTGACTATAATGTCTTTTGACTCTATAAATCTCAAAAAAAATAAATAAATAACTCCAAAATTTTATAATGAATATAAATATGACATTAAAATAAATGTAATAAGATATACATTTCAAAATAATTTTAAAATTTTAAAATATTTTTATATTTTTAATCTATTAGACCTCTTTTATTATATTAAAGCAATTTTTAATAATAAATAGAAACAAAATATTAAAATTAAAATTATTTTGGCTATTATGTAAAAGTTAATTTTAATATTATTAATAGGGGGATTTTTTTAATTGTAAAATCTATTTAACCCAAACATTTATTTAAAATCTTTTTAATATTACAATTATATTATTAAAATAAATATAATAATTTAAAATTTTAATATTATTTTAAATGTAAAAAAATTATTATTATTAGTCTACCAAATAGATTTATATTATTTATATTAAATTTGTGTTAATTAAAAACTTTTAAAATCAATTTTTTAATTACTATAGTCAAAGGGTATTATGGGTAAAAAAGAGTTTTTGTATCCTTTTTAAAAAAAACTTGAGAGTTTTTATAACTATTTTCTCAAATTTGGGAAATGTCATTGTCCTTTTTCTTTTTTTATACGAACTTGGATCTCAGTTTTTTACAAGTATTTTAATATTAGTACGTGAAATGTATTTTAAAATATCCATCAATTTATTATTTCTTAAAATAGCTTTTATTAATAAATAGCATAATACACACGAATGACCACTGATATTGATGTTCATACATCCAAATCAATTTTCTTTATGAGGAGTCTACGTCATGATTTCTACGTCACGAATTCTCCAAAATATGATGTATATCTTGATTTCTACCTTTTATGAGGAGTCTACGTCATGATTTCTACCTTTTATTAATAAATAGCATAATACACACGAAGATAGGGGTGTTCGTGGATCGGATTTTATGGATTGGACATCAATTCATATTCGATCTACGATTTTACGGATTATAAATTTTTAATTCAATCCAATCCATGGATTAGTGAAATTCAATTCAAATCTAAATCCAATTCATACATTTGCAGATCGGATGCAGATTTGACCAAATCCATATCCAATCTATTATTTTACGGATTAGTTTGCGGGCTGAAAATTTTTAATTCTGTCAAATCCACAAACTAACTAAATAAAAAAATTTAATATAAAAATAATTTTCCTACCGATCAAATTTAAAATTAAATAAGATTTAAATAAATTAATTGTTTAAATAAAGCTAGAAATACATTTAAAGTTTCAAAATATAGCACACCAAAACGAAAAAAATCTTATTCGTTTAGATTGGTACATTTTTTTTTTATGCGAATACCACTCTATTGGTGGGGGGTTAGGTGGGACCCCTACTTGGCATTTAGAACAGATAATGAAAAATACATGTGGAGGGGGACATAAACCAAAACCTCCAATCTAGAGAAATAAATATAACAGTAAAAGAAATGACTTAGGCATAGCCTAACATAAGAAGAAAAAGAGTAATGCAGACGGTGACAATATCTCTTACGATACTTACGGCCGGCAAGTAATTTAATGTCATTTTTCGAGTGACCGACAACGTTAAAATCAGGGCTAGAGTCAATTCTCTCAGAATTCTCAGGAGCAGACAGAAAATAGTCATTATTCGCCAAATGTTCGTCAGAACTATCATCATTATCAGTATGAGAATTGTAATGCCTAAAATATGTGCTGGATGCTCGATGAAGCTATATATTATACTCACTTGGTTCTCGGATCCTAGAATCATGAGTCGTGACATCCTGGCCAGTCGGCTCCTGAATGGAAGTAGAGTTTGTAGCGTTAACTCGGTTCTCCGTAGGTACAATCGGAGACCCCACATCTGCAATTTGCTTAGTGATGGAAGGCTCAAGTCGTGGAGTATCCAAGGGTTGTGGAGTATCTGACGGCAGAACTTCTGACTTTTTATTATCTACTCTAGTCTGCCAATTCCCACTGGGCCGCTGGGGAAGGACCCCTGGATTGGCCACGAAACACGTCTCAATGGTATGGCCAAGGCGCTTGCAGGAAGCACAGTAGAGTGGGATTTTCTAAAAAATTACACTCTGCCAAAATCCAGAATCTCTCACACCGATTCGTATTCGTGGCAACGAAGGTTGAGTGACATCATACTCCACTAACACCCTAGTTACAGAAGGGCGAGCTAAAGAGGCAGTAGCTTGGTCAATTCGTAATGGCTTGCCAATAGCTGATGTAATAGAAAATAATGCTTCCTTACAGTGCATAAAGTGGACAAGCAAGTAAGGAAATGAAATCCATACTGGGACTATAGGGGACTCCTCAGAACATCGAAAATCGGTAGTCTATTTAAAAATTCTCATGGCACTCCCATTGATGTACCATGTCTGTCTAACCCGTAGGCGGGAGTAGTCCTCCTCAACATCCAATTGAATTAACATATGTCGATTATCTAAAAAGGACACCTTGGAAGTTCCCTTCAATCTTATAGTATTAAAAAATTTACAAATTAATTCCATCCTAGGTCTATTGTAGGAAAAATTACCTACCAATGTCAACTTGAAAGGAATAGCCATCGCTTGAATTTTTGCAGTGGAAAATTGCACTTTAGGCTCTCCCTCAAATGAAGTGACAATCTTGATTGGAATCGACGAGCTAATTGGGCCGTTCATAATATCCACCAAAGATTTTTTTGTGGGTTTATTTTGATTCAGATTGGGGACGGATTTCAAAATCGAGGCATGAGAAGGTGCGGATGTGGGCTGAGTGGTATTTTGGATTAGCGGATCATTTTGGGGGTTATTTAATAAGATTGGAGAGGGCATTCGGGAGGGCTGGGTGTTGGGGTTTTTTTTCGAAAATGGTTTGGGCTTGGGTTTGATTAGTGAGAAAGGTTAATGGTGCATGGGAAGAGCTAGTAGGAGACATGTTGGAGAAAAAAACAAGTTTTTAATTTTTTTATAAAACCTTTTGAAGATCGCTCTCATATAATATATAAGAATTTGTAATCTAGAAATTGTACCTTGAAAATCTGATTTGGCTTTTTCCGTTGAAGTGATTTAGGCTCCTAGATCACGATCCGCCACCACCACTCCTTTTGGATCACGATCCGTCACTACCACGCTTGTTAGATCACGAACTGTCACCAATGATCTTCCAGGTTATGACTTAGGTTCGATCTGCACTTGACGTGTGGGTGCCTTTATCACTACCAAGGCAACTAGCACGAGAAAATTTTTCTCTCAACAATAGAGAGAAAAATCTTTTTCTCTGATCTGTATAAAGTGGCTGCTCTATTTTCTTTAGAGAAAATAAGCCTTTTATATCACCCTTTAGTGAAAACCCTAGGCTCTAAATAATTAAAAAACAAAACTCACATTATTTGTTTTTTCTATAGGGGACCCACCTTGTAAAATAACATAAGGTCCCTTACACAAAAGCTAATTAAATGGAGCCTCCCACTAAATGATATATTTAGGCTTTTGACCCAAATAGCTAGTTATCTTACTTATTAGTCCAGTAGTGGTGCAGTCAATTAAATGAGCTAACCCGGGGATCATTTGGGAACATACAATAGTGGCTACAATAATTAGGCCTGTAATTAAACTAGCCCAATTATTTAATTCCAAATCTACTCCACTAAAATATTGGAACTGACTTCCATAATTGTATGCTCGAATAATAATTCGTCCCAAGCCACATTGATTTCTTTACTGCACAATCTTTTGTACCACATCGTTAATTAAATTGATATCTCAACTGTCCAATCAATTTAATAACATCTTATTCCTTGATCCTTACTGGTTTTCTCTAATGATCATTTTGAACATATTAAATATGTTGACACACTCTAGCCAGAGAATTCTATGATCAAGTGCCGAAAACCCATCAAGAGATGTGTTGTACAAATTCTATATTGTTAATCCATAACTCCAATACTCATAATTGCTCCCACCAAGATACCGGGTAATCTTGACCACAAGGATGTGTCTTGCCCATTGGTAACTCAAATGGAATAACAATTACAATCATGAAATCATAATTAACTCAAGATTAAGATTACAGTAAAATCAATGCCTATGAGATTTAATAAGTCTGGCAGTTATTACAAAGTTAATTAAATCTCATATGTGATCATGTTCAATGTAGTCGTACTACATCAATAAATTCATACATGATTAAGACAAATCATTCAATGAATTTATTACAGTCTATACCTAAATAAAGTGCCCAACTTTATTTATCAACTGCGAACTAAATTTATTTAATCATAAGATAACTTGTATTTATGTCTTCTGTGAATCCACATGGTGATCACACAAATACATATAATATGATTAAATGGACTTTAATACAAATATTAATGCAATTAAGATATTTGAATAAAATACCTCATTTATTTTATTAATCAGAAAAATTATTTATTACAATTAAATAAACACATATGCTTTTAAAGAGCATATTTTCCCAACAAGACACACATGAGGAACACAATTCATGTGCTATCGAAAGTGTCTTATGAGCATAGGAATTACACGCGTGCAGACTTTTGAGCTAGTGTTGGGTGGATGTTTGCTGACCTTGGCTGGGTTCTGTGGTGGTTGCTTGCAGCTGACTTTCTGTTGACAGCTGCAGCTGGCCGTGAGCTTGTGATTGCATGGGGTTTTTTTGTCGTGTGGGAGTTGTTTGTGTAGGTGGTGATTGTGGCTGGCTGGTGGTTCTATCTTGGACCGAATCTTGAGACAAATGGCCATGGAGTACGGGTTGGTTTTGATGGTGTATAGGGGCTGTGACAGCAGGATGAACTCCCGAATAGTGTGTGGTTTGTGTTGGCTACGGGCTAGAGGCTGGTGGTTGGTTGGTTTGAGATGAAAACCCATTCACCAAGTCTGGTGGTGAAAGCTTGGAGTTGGCTGTTGAAGGGGTGACGATGGCGGTTGGAGATGGTTGTTGAAGGGACGACGATGGCGATGTGTTTGCGGAAGTTGAGGGCTGTTGGGGTTGGGCTGGCGTTTGACTCCTGTATTTTGAGCGAGTTTGCCTTTGGGATCTCCTAAGAAAAGGAGGTTCATTTCTGGAAGTGAGGGGAGGAGCCGGTGGTGGTTGGCTGCCATTATCGTCAGCCGGCGAGATAAGAATCGACTTGTCTCGAGTATTGGTTTCTTCCCCTTCTTCTAGTGAATGGAGGGGTGATTTTGCTACCTCACGGCAGCATTCATAGTCATTGATGCCACCATTGATTGCCATTTCTTTTTGCTCACTTATGGCATTAGGTGTGATTGAAGGTTGTTGAAGTTTCGAGAGGATAGCGGCAGTGGACAATGGTGGTTGGTTTGCATGGGGTTGGATTTGAGATGGAGGGTCTGCATGAGAGTGGTTTGGTTTGATTCGCGGTGATGGCAACTGGACGTCCGGTGGCGGTTCATTGGTGAATTTTGGGGGTCGTCTAAATGATTTCTTAGGAGGGTTCAAACTCCTGATAATTTGTTCTTCTGCAGAGAGGGTGTAGACCGGTGATGGCGGCCGGAGAGGCCATTAAGGCCGTTTAAGGCTTTTGAGGGGGGAAGGGGGAGACATGTAGTTGATATTAGCAATTAGATCAGTACATGGAAATTAACTATTTAAGAAGTTATATTTGTTTATTTAGTTGTTTTTATTTTATATTATTATTGGATAAAATATAATATAGTGTTAATGTAACTATATTTTAACTTATTTATTTACTAGTAAACACTAATGTCATATTTATAAGTTTTGTTTTTTAATTAAATAAATACTTTTTATTTTTTTATGGATTCGCAGATTTTTGCGGATTTATAAAAGTAGATCCATATCCAATCCATCGATTGCGGATTATCAAATTTTCAATCCAATCCAATCTACGGATCGGATTTCTACGGATTAGACGGATTGAGAGGATCGGATTAAATTCTGAACACCTCTATATGAAGGACCACTGATATTGATGTTCATACATCCGAATCAATTTTCTTTATGGGGAGTCTACGTCATGATTTCTACGTCACGAATTCTCCAAAATATGATGTCTCTCACTCTTATCTCTCACTCTTATTTAAGGAAAACCTCATAGAGGCAATCACAGAACATGAAGAAAATTAATTTTGTTCCTAGTCCTTACTATCTAAAAAGAATTTTCGTTGAAGCTATATATACATATATTGAATCTTTTGAAAAAAATTGCTTCCTGAGCATATGATTTCTTGCTGGGTTTCTTCAATTGCTCTTCTTGTTCAGTTGTTAAAACTTTCCAGTTTCCTCTCTGTAGTGCAAAGAATATTTTATCATTGAAGTGCCACCTTCGTAGTGTTAATTTCGGTGATGGAGTCCGCTGCTCAAGTGAGGGATGTCGATGCTTTGTATGAGCTAATTCGACATGATCGATATTTTTTGGACAACTTCGACGAGAAACCTTTTGTCGATACTCCTTTGCATGCTGCTGCAAGGGATGGAAATGTTGAATGGTCCACGGAGATTATCAGACTAAAGCCATCATTTGCCAGGAAGCTAAACCAAGATGGCTTCTCTCCGGTGCATTTAGCTTTGCAAAATGATCAAACTCAGTTAGTGCTTCAGCTGATAGATATTGATCCGGACCTTGTTCGTGTCCAAGGAAGAGAAGGCATCACTCCTTTGCATTTCGTGTCTGAAAAAGGAGACATCCATCTGTTGAGGGAATTTTTGTCTGCTTGTCCGAAATCTCTTGAAGATGTGACGAATAAAGGCGAGACTGCTCTTCATATTGCTTTGAAAAACGATAAGGTCGAAGCTTTTGATCAAGCCTTAACAACAGTACGACCACCATGGCTTGGCCCTGAAGAAGCTCAACAATACAATCAAAGAATCCTCAACTTGAAGGATAGGGATGGCAACACTTTGTTACACATAGCAACATCCAAAAGTCAAGTCCAGGCAAGCTCGAATCCACACACATATATATAGAAATTTTTCAATGAGGTCCAGCCACCCTCATTTTTTTTAATGCAGACATGCTATTAAATTATATGATTTGATAGAGTCAATTTTTAATTCATTATAAAGCCGTGTATTTTAATAGCATGTCTGCATATAGATTAATAGAGTGTTCGTATCAGAAAAAAAAAAAAAAAATGAGGGTGTTCACATTAGAGAATGACTATATATATATATATATATATCCTTTTAACAAAGGATATCACTAACAAACAAAAAAAAACAATTTTCAATATATTGAAATATGTATTTTTTTAAATTTACATTCTTACTTTATTAAAGTTTCTCGTTAGGGAAGGATTATATGTATATAGTCACAAATAAAATTCAGTTGAATGATGTCTAAATTGATGAATTTGTTTATCCAAAGCAGGTTGTAAGGTGTTTAGTGAATTGGAAAGTTGATAAAAATGCCCGGAATTCGGAAGGTTTGACACCTTTAGATATTTCATTACTTGATCAAACTAAATCAGAAAACCATATAGTTGCGGCAATGCTGCGCGAAGCTGGAGCACTGGAGGCAACTTCACTTCCTATTACCAACAGCGGTAGACATTTATCGAGGTAACAGGAACACTGCTCTTTTACTAAATTAAAGTCCATTTATCGATTATCTTTTTAAAAACAATATGGCATTTTCATATTATGTACATCTCAAAAAATGTTTAATGTCCTTCAGAAGTAAGGATCAGAGGCTGAACGAGGCTGCTCAAGCAGGAAATGTTGATGCCTTGTATGAATTAATATGGGAGGACGCATATCTTTTAGATCAGATAGACCGAGTACCATTCATGGATACTCCTTTACATATAGCAGCATCAATGGGGCATGTCAACTTTGCCCTGGAGATAATGAGGTTAAAGCCATCATTTGCAAGAAAGCAAAACCAATATGGATTTAGTCCCCTGCATCTTGCTTTGCAGAAGAAACAGACCCAAATGGTGCGTCGGCTCATAGATGTGGACAGAAATCTTGTTCGTGTCCAAGGAAGGGAGGGTGTAACGCCTCTACACTATGTTGCTGAGAAAGGAAATGTCGATCTTCTATGCATTCTTCTAGAGGCTTGCCCTGAGTCCATCACAGAGGTGACAATCCGTAAAGAGACTGCTTTGCATGTTGCTGCAAAAAATGACCAGTTGGAGGCCGTTGAGTGCATGCTAGGATGGCTTCGATATGTCGACATGGAGGATATCCTTAACTGGACGGACGATGAAGGCAACACTTTATTGCATATCACAATCTCCAAAAGTCAAATAAAGGCATGAAATTTTTTTAAATTTTACTTCAGTTAGTCCCTATATTTTCATGATTATTAATTGCATGCATATATAAATATATACTTGCAGTTGGTGAGGCTACTAGTTAAAAGAGCACGTGATCAAATAAATGCCCGGAACTTAGACAATAAGACACCCATGGACATGGTAGAAGAACATTTGGGAGGGAAACCTGAATTTAAAGAAGTAACACGCATGGTGCGCAAAGCTGGCGGCCGACAAGGGTCCTCCCTTCCTCCTCGTAGGAACGTTGCAAATTACTTAAAACAAGCTTTGACATGTCGTCGAAAGGTGCTTTTGTTCTTTTACCGCTCATCACAGCGCATTACGGATGAAAATCGAAGCGCACTACTTGTGGTTGCTATACTAATCGCGACAGCCACATTCCAAGCAGCGCTTACCCCGGCTGACGATCTTGAGGGAAATAAGTCAACTGGAACCCCCAACTCTATTGCCACTAATGGATCACACTCACCATCGACATCGGCATCGACGTGGACATCAGTATGGGCATCAGTAACACGATCAGGAACAGCAAATGCAACCGCCACTACTCTGAGCAATGGAACCAGCAGCAGCATCCCAAGAAGTGACAAGATTCTATTCGCTGCGGGGCAATTTTATGGCGAAGCCATCAGTGATATGATCTCCATACTTTTCGCATTTTCAAATATTACAGCATTTTTTATATCTATGCTGGTGATTAATTATCACCTCCCGTATGGCTCCGCAGCTACTCTGGTATATCCTCTAGTTATTTGCTTTTGCCTGTTAGTGGTTGGCAGAACCCCGGTGATGCTACTTGCCTCACTTTCAATGCTTATCGTCTTTCGGATTTGTTTATTTGTACAACTGGACTTCTCCAAGATTCGATTTAGACGAAGCTTCTGGATTACACAAGTTTTAGGCTCCGTTTTCAAACATTATAGAAGCTTCCTCAATAAGATAATGAAAGAAGCTGAAAAATAGCTATATTGCCAATATGCTGCCATGGACAAAACACATGTCCGTTGGTCTGTTGATGTTCTCTGCTGGCTTGGCTATATCTACTTAGTGTGAGACTTCCTCTCAAGTAATATTGGTGGTTTTATTTTGAGTAAGAAGGTGTGTTTTTGTGTACTGTATTTTCTGAATTATGTTCGTATGCTTTTGCTTCATTTTGTAAGGTCTTGCATGTTTCAATGTAATATTAATTACTGTTGTTGTATCTGATAGTTGTACTTCGTGACTGTGAATATAATGATGTTAATTTAATTAAAACTATATGCTTGTTTTTTTGATAAGAAAATGAAGGAAAATTTATTGACTTAGAGAGGAAAAACAGAGATTGAAACTATATGCATCTGGAACTTTCCAAGTGTAACAGAATCATATACACACTCTCTGATATAAACCATAACAATTTGGTGGGAAATAACAAACTTTTAACAACTTGCATTACAATCTTCCAGTAGCTTCCAGCAGCTTGTCCAGCTTGGCATCTGACATCAATTAGCTGACTCAACTTATTCTTAACAAATTTTTATGAACATATGAAATATCAATATCATTGGGCTTTTGATGCTCCCACCCACAGGCTACTTAAAATTGTACCTATAAAAGTCTGTTAGAAGAAAAGCTGATTCAAAATACTTACGGCCATATATGAAGAAAAACAAACAACAAACAGCAAACACACAAACATAGCAATAAAAGAAGACAAGGCAATGTTTGATGAGATTAAAAAGCTGACACATGTAGCATATATATTTACGTTTTCTTGGAGAGAGGAAACCGCTGTTGGATCTTCATTGATGAACCCTTCAACAGGCCTCCAAAAGGCTCTGCTGGGTCATAATAAATCTCAACATCCTCTGCCCTAATTGATTCATCAACCTATGTATCAGATTTTTCATTCATCAGCAAAGAGTTTCAGCAATTGATCTAAAAAATAAAGACTGCTTTTGACACTCTATATATATGTGTGTGTGTGTGTGTATCTTTTTCAGACATTAGCAGATCTAAAATACTGTAGTAGAACATACATACATATTTATATGTATATGTATATATATCCAGCGGCTCATGGTGCCCTTTTTCTTTTTTTCTTTTTATTTTGCAGGCTGCACGTGGTGGGAGCGCCCTTTATCCTTCCTTTTTGTTTTTTTTTTTAATTTTGCAGGCTGCGCGTGGTGGACCTTTGATGTCCCGCATCGGATTACTATCCTCTCTCTCTCTATATATATAATTAGGGATGGCAAAAATCCCCACAGGGACGGGTACTCTCGGGAATTTTCCCCATTCGGGGAGGGTACGGGGATAATTTTATACCTAATTTTTTATTCGGGGAGGGGATGGGGAAAATTTTTTACCCAATTTTTTATTCGGGGAGGGGACGGGGATGAGGTGGAATCCCCATCCCCTACCCATTTCCCCATTTTAATTTTTAATTTTATTTTTATTTTTAAAATTACTAATAAATAAATAACAAAATTATAAATATTGTTAAAAATAATAAATATCAAAATATTTATATTATTAAATGCTAATAGGTATCCTACATTAGCTCGAATTGCTATAGATATTTTGGCAATTCCAATTACAACAGTTGCTTCTGAATCAGCTTTTAGCACCGATGGTAGAGTTGTGAGCCCACACCGTAACAAACTTAATCCAAGCACATTGGAGGCCTTAATGTGCTGTCAAAGTTGGTTACGAGCTTACAATAGCAGTATGAGTTTATTTTACATTGTAATAATATTATACAGTTATTAATATTTGCACTTATAAGTTACTTTACTTATATCATTTTCATTGTTTTAGGTTTGAAATCTGAGGCTATCTCTCAATTTGCCACATTTCTCGAGGAAGAACAGGAGGAGCAGGACGAGCAGGAGGTAAATAGTTTTATTAAAAATATTAATTAAGTATCTACATTTATTTCATTTATTTTATTGCCGATATAAAAATAATTTTTTTCTTTTTATTGTAGGATTATGAAGATTGAGTCATTGACAAAGATAATTATTTTAATAATTTATATTTTGAATGTGACTTTGTAATGAATCAATATTAATGTGAGATATATTTTGAACTTTATTTTTATCTGAATTTTTTATTTTAATATGATTAATTTAAAATCGAAAATAAAAAAAATGTATTAGACTATTAGTTATTCGGGGACCGGGGACCCTCGGGGATCCCCTGTTATTATTCGGGGAGGGGATGGAGATTCTCTCAAATAATTCTGACGGGAACGGGGAGGGGACGGAGACATACGCAAAATATCGGGGATGGGTATGGAGAGATTGGTCCCCTCCCCTCCCCTCCCCATTGCCATCCCTATATATAATTGTCTAGTTATTTCTAAATTTGAAGTAATTTAGATTTAGTGATTTATACGTCAAAATTTAAAAATTTTTAATTTTCTTTTTGAAATTTCGATTTCCAAGAGATTGCAGTAATAATAACCCAATTAAACTTCCACCAGTGAAACCACTTCTCCATGAGATCTTATTGTAAATGCACAAAAAGTAGAGGGTACCATGCATATACAGGAGCGCGGTAGCTGAACCCTTAAATTAATTAATTGAGGACAAATTGTAAAAAGATGACCTTATTATCGAAGTCATGGAGTTCTAATATGAAAATGGCTTTAGCTTTCTATTGGAACAGAAGCCTGTTAAAATATAATATTTCTCTCTAAAATCATCTAACAAATTAATAATGAAGATTTCTTTATAATGTTGTATGAGTTTTTATAGTATTAATAGTCGAATTGTTGTAGATTCTTGAATTTTAATGTTTTAATCTCTACCATTCATTTGATATAGTGGATAAAAAAAATTAATTACTTAAATAATATCAGGTAACCTTCAGGTTGCAAGTAAATGTGGATTTTTTTTTAAAGAAAATTTATATTATGTTGGATAAAAACCCCACATTCAATGGTGGGATCATTTGATTTAATATTATAATTTTTACCCTTAATTTAATTTTAATAGTTAAGTAATTATGTAACAAATAATTAAGGAAACTTATATTGCTTGCAAGAAAGATTACAAGAGAGCTTACAAGTGTTTGAGTTGCTTGTTCTAAGTTTGTTTCTCAAATGCTAAATGACATGCCCTATTTATGGGAGAGGCTTACCAAGTTTTAGAGATTATAAAGAATTCTACTATATGCCTAGAATTTTAAATATTTACATATGCTGAAAATGTATGGAGTATTCTAGAGTATTTATAAACTTAAATGTGTTAGAATTACCTAAAATTTTCTAGAATTGGGCTAAGCTAGTGTTCTTGACCTTATCTTGAGCTCTTGGTGGACAAATTAGGCTAGCAACTTAGGGCGATCTGTAACATTACGTAACATTATGCTGCCAAGTCTCGCGCCCGTAAGTGGTTCCCCCTTCCTACTGTGAACATTGTAGAACCCTCAAGAAATAATTTGTCTGTCTCGAAAGTTGCATTTATCACTTTACCGCTCATCAAAGCGCATAACAAATGAAAGTCACAGTGCAATACTAGTGGTTGCTGTAATTTGTTTATGGGATTCGGTGTTTCTTACTCACGTCGCTGGATATCCTTCGTTACAGAGGCCGCTAGATTTCAGAAGTTTTGGGCTCCATTTTGCAACACTACCGACTCTCTCATAATGAGATGATTAATGCCCTCCGTTGGAATCACTGATGAAGCTGAACTTGGATCAAATCACGTTGGAGTGCTAGCTAGAGCTTACTTGGCAGCAAAGTTAGCTGTCATCACGTGGAGAGTAAATACAGCCTGAACTTTTCAACCTGAGTAAATTTACTGACTCTATAAATACAGAGATCTGCGAAAGTAGTAATTGCTCTGAAAAATTGGACAAAATAGTTTTTGGATAGGATACGCCAGATCTGCCCATTTACTATGAGTGCGTTCCCTCTTTTGAGAAACATTCACAAGTCGAATTTAATCAATTAAAATGTGACTGCGTTTTCAATTCATAAGCCAAAGTTAAACAGTGGTAATTGTTAAGCCTGATTTAAGAATCTGTCATAATTTAGGAAATGTACGCTTTATCTTTACATCCTTTGCACTAAGGATGTTTGTTGGGTGAAAAGCAGAAGGAAAGTGGAGGGGCCATGAGTGAAAGGGGAAAAAAAAGTGAGAAGAAGGAAAGCGGGGGCGGCTGGGAGCATTACAAAAGAAAGAGGGGGAGAGGAACGCGGAGGCACAGTGACACATGGTTCTCCTCTCACATCTTTTTCCAAGTTCATAAATGGCTTCTGTCAAAGACGAAAAGGCACATGGGTCAAACCCATTAATTGGTACCTGCTCTTCTTTTTTCAGCCTTTGATAACGAGGAGGCAGAGTGACACATGGCTCTCCTCTCACATCTTTTTCCAAGTTCATAAATGGCTTCTGTCAAAGACTAAAAGGCACATGGGTCAAACCCATTAATTGGTACCTGCTCTTCTTTTTTCAGCCTTTGATCTCCCAAACACTTTGCTTTTGTTGTTTAAACTGAAAATATATATTTCAGAACTTCTGGAAATGTATAAATTGATTTCGAGTGTCAGGCGGTTAATAACGAAAAAATTTTCAGTGCCTCTTACCATTTAGAGATGAACTACACTTTCATTACGCTATAATATCCTCATATTAATAAGATTAATTTGGTCTCAACATTATAGTTATGGAGGGATTTTTGTTTGAGTTACATTCCATAACGTTAATTTTAGCTTAATGTAACAATCACTATTATAGTGCCGCATGTACAAATTTTTGTTTTTATTCTTTGAAATAATTATATTACTTTTTTCAAAATGGATTTTCGTTGATTTGCATAAAAATGGATCGATTTTGAATGTATATGACAAATTGAATGGGATAGGATTATATGCGAACACCCTATACATGATTGTATATGATATTGACTTATTGAGCATAACTTATTCGATTTTTATTTTTAATTTTTCAAAAGAAAGCACATATTATTGGTTTCACCGAAATTTATGCCTTAGATTTGGTGATGGCGGAAACCCAAGTAGTAGCATTTATTCCCATAATAATAAAGTGAAATATGTCATTTTTTTTCGAACTTAATGGCATTCGAAAAATCTTTGATAGCACGTGGATCGGTTAATTCAATAAGAAATGGAGCTGGTTGTTAAAGAGAGAACGGGAGAGTAAAAAAAAAAAAGAGTAAAAAAGTTAGGCGTAAGACATTGCGCTTTGTCCTGGCCATATGACTTAGTCAGGAAGTTTCCAAAAGTAAGGTTTGTTTCTCATTTGAAAAAAATCAATCTCCAAGAATCAAAAGCAGTTATGCTGATGAGGAAATTTTGTTCCCTTTGTCGTACTATACAGAGGAATGATCGTTGAACTTATGTTGGAGCTTTCCTCTCTGTTTCTTTAAGCTGATCGTCTTCTTTAAGTTGTTGAAACTTTCCTCTCTGCAGTGTACATTTGGAGTTGCAACTTTCTTTGTGTTAATTAATTTCGAAGATGGAGGCTGCCGCTCAACTAAGGGATACCAATGCTTTGTATTCTCTGATTCGAAAAGATCCTTATATTTTGGACAACTTCGATAGGATACCTTTTATTGAAACTCCCTTACATGCTGCTGCAAGGAGTGGAAATGTTGAATTGGCAATGGAGATTATTAGGCTAAAGCCTTCATTTGCCAAGAAGCCCAACCAAGATGGCTTCTCTCCCATGCACTTGGCTTTGCAAAATGGTCAAACTCAAACAGTGCTTCAGCTGATAGATACTGATCCGGAACTCGTTCGTGTTAAAGGAAGAGAAGGCATCACTCCTCTGCATCATGCGTCTGCAGATGGAGACCTGTATCTCTTGGAGAAATTTTTGTCTGTTTGTCCGAAATCTCTTGAAGATGTGACAAATAAAGGCGAAACTGCTCTTCATATTGCTTTGGAAAACGATAAGGTTGAAGCTTTTCAAGTCTTAACAAGACGCCCTCTGTCGGTTATTGGCCTTAAAGAAGCTGATCAATGCTCCAACAAAAGAATCCTCAACTCGAAAAATAGGGATGGCAGCACTCTGCTACACATTGCAACATCAAAAAATCAAGTCCAGGCAAGCTTGAATTAATATGCTAAAAAATTCGGTTGAGTGATTACATTGTTGATATTGCCACCTGTTTTTTTGTTTTAAAGTTTCAGAGTTTGTATATTACATAGTGTCGCGCCCCCTATTGTTGTGAGCTGTAGAGCTCTCACTCACACCTAACTTACTTTGGACAGTTTTCTAAGTATTTAGGGAGTAGATGATTCCTAATTAATTAGATCAGGAGTAAGTTTTTCTAAAGATAATCATGCACATATATTATGTTTCCCCTTTTAAGCATGGTTTCTCCTCATTAGATTAGGATACCTTATAGTAGCAATATTACTTAAACTTGTATATAAAGACCTCTTTGTAAGCATATAATATAGCACGATCTAAGATGTAATTAATTAGCTCCCTGAGTTCCCCTATTCTCTCTTTCTTTGGCGTGATGCTACATTAAGAGTGTGACAATAGGAAAAAGGACAAAAAAACCCTGTGGTTTAGTGAAATAGTTATGAAACCTAATTATTTTTAAAAATAATCATATGGACACCTTTTAGAATATACAAACTCAATTTTTTTTGACAAACTTTAAGGCCCTATGTGACTATTTCTAAATGTGAAAATGATTTACATGTCCCCAAAAGGGGTAATATTGGATCATTTATGAAAATAATCAATCTCTATATGATCAATTTACTGAATTCATGGGTATTGATGTCCTTTTCCTACTACATATTATAGCTTGGACACAAACCCACAAGCAAATAAAGAACTCATTTTTTCATATTAAACATTTCTCATTACGTTATTCTAGTTTCGTACTATGTTGTTACATTCCTTCATCATCTAGACCTAATATCAAAGGCTCACAATCAACTACTTTACATTACAAAATATTGTAAAAGATATCACATGATATTTGTCTTATTACAGTATTACACATGACATTGCAACCTTAATTATTATAATCAACCGAGAGTGTTCTTGCTCTGCAAGTTATACACTAGATGAAATCATAGCCCTTGATTTTGACACGAAGATTCAATCATTACTTGATAACTTGTAGAATTCAAATCAAATGCTTCTCTTTTAACTTCAATCATTACTGGATAACTGAAGCATTTCATCAAACAACTTATTCAAAAGATCAAACACCTACTCTTTTAACTTCAAAACTACCTGACGAATTTGTATACACATGTCCCAGCAGATTGTAAGGTGTTTGTTGAACTGCAAAGTTGAAATAAATTCTTTGAACTCTGATGGCTTGACACCTTTAGATATTACATTACTTGATCAAACTCAATCAAGAAACCAGGAGATTGAGGATATGCTACGCAGCGCTGGAGCATTAGAAGCAACTTCACTTCCTATTGTTGGATCATAAACTTGATCCAAGATGAATAAATTCAAGCCCAACTCATGGAAGATTCCATGAGTAGGTATGGTTGGTGAGGTTTGAATTATTTGTGTTAGATGTGTTAGGTGTAGTTGGTGAAGTAGGTGAGTGGTAGATTTTAATGGATGGTGAGGATTTGTTTATTAGTTGAATAAATGAATGGTTGTGATTAGTTTGTTTCATGTATAAATACCCCCTCTCCCCTTTGGTTTAAATATCAAGTGAAATAGCAAAATCTCTAAGGTTTAGAGAGTGAAAAATAAGAGTTGTAAGTGGTGAGGAGTGTTGTTGAAGAAATAAAATAGTGTGTTTTTTGTGTGTTTTATTTATTAATTCTCTAACAAAGTGGTATCAGAGCTAGTGCTTGATGCTATATATAGCCATATAGCATATCAAATCGAAGATCTCGACGAGAGGAACGTGACGCCGCAAAAATCATCCCGATCCGAGACCGGACGCGCCCACACTTGCCGCCAGAAGTTTTCTGTCCTAAAGCTGAGTCGACTCACCGAGTTGAACCAAGCTGAGCCGAACTGAACCAAGCCGAGCCGAACTGAACCGAATCAAGTCGAACCGAGCCAACTCGAGCTGAACCAATCCGGACCAAACCAAGACTACCAAGCCGGTGTTGACCGTTGACCGACGTTGACCGTTGACCAGCGTTGACCGTTTACCGTTGACTGAAAGTTGACTCGAGTCCTTCCCAAGGTTTTTCGACGTGCCGGATCCATTTGTGCTTTCAGAATCTTCAAATTCTCACTCAATTTGTGAGTTATGGCAAATGGTGGTATGATGTCATTTCAAGTTCCACAATTAAAGGGAAGTAAGTTTGACAATTAGAGTATTAAAATGAAGGCTCTATTGGGTGCACATGACGTATGGGATGTCATGGAAAAAGGCTTTATTGTGCCAGAAAATGAAGCCACTTTAACTGCGGCGCAGAAGGAGAATTTAAAAGACTTGAAGAAGAAAGAGAATAAAGCAAAGTATCTCATCTTTCAATCATTAGATGAAGATGCTTTTGAAAAGATTGCTGGTACAACCTCCTCAAAAGAAGCATGGGAGAAACTAGAGACCTCTTACAAAGGAGCGGAGCAAGTTAAGAAGGTTCGTCTCCAAACATTACGAGGAGAATTTGAGTCCTTACACATGAAGGCGACGGAGTTAATTTCTGACTACTTTACTCGGGTTGTGACCGTTTCCAATGAATTAAAAAGAAATGGCGAGGAGTTAAAAGAGGTAAGGATTATTGAAAAGATACTTCGGTCAGTAGACTCGAAGTTTGACCTTATTGTTGTGACAATTGAAGAAACAAGAGATCTGGAGGATATGACGATCGAGCAACTTCAAAGAAGGTTGCAAGCCTATGAAGAAAAACAAAAAAATAAGCAAGGAATCGAAGAACAACTTCTCAAGATGGAAGTCAATCCAAAGAAAAGAGAAGAAAGCTCCGACAACGAAAGAAGACACTATGTCCGAGGTAGAGGTCTAGGACGAGGTAGAGGTCGTGGTCATGGACGAGGTTGGAATTTCAATAACAACTCCAATTATGCCAAAGGAGAAAGCTCAAGCAGAGGACGAGGCAGAGGCAATCCAAGATCGAGGTATGACAAATCTCAAGTACAGTGCTATAATTGTCAAAAGTTTAGGCATTATGCTTCAGAATGCAGAGCTCCAAGCACTAGAATTGAGGAGAGAGTGAACTATGCTGAAGAGAAAAATGGTGAAGATGGCACACTTTTACTAGCACGCAATGACACAAGTGGGGGTCAAGAAAATACATGGTATCTTGACACAGGTGCTAGCAATCATATGAGTGGGAACAAAAGCATGTTCGTGCAGCTAAGTGAATCTGTGAATGGCAGTGTTGCCTTTGGAGATGATTCAAAAGTACCAGTGAAGGGTAGAGGTAACATTCTTTTTCGTGCAAAAGATGGTAGTCACCAAATAATTTCGAATGTTTATTATGTGCCCAATATGAAAAGCAACATTCTTAGTTCGGGTCAACTTTTAGAAAAATGCTATGATATTCACTTAAAAGATTATAGTCTTTTCCTAAGAGATGACAAAGGAAATCTAATTACAAAGGTGAAAATGTCAAAGAATAGAATGTTTCTATTAAATATTCAAAATGATGTTGCAAAATGTCTCAAAGCCTGTCACAAAGATCAATCCTGGACTTGGCATCTTCGATATGGGCATCTCAACTTTGGAGGACTGGAGCTACTATATAAGAAAAACATGGTGAAAGGCTTACCATACATCAATCACCCTGATCAACTTTGTGAAGGATGTTTACTTGGCAAGCAGTTTAGAAAGAGCTTTCCAAAGGAGTCAAACTCAAGAGCTCAGAAGCTACTCGAGCTCATTCATACTGATGTGTGCGGTCCATTCAAGCCAAACTCCCTTGGTAAAAGTAACTACTTCCTTCTCTTCATAGATGATTTTTCAAGAAAAACTTGGGTGTATTTTTTGAAGCAAAAATCAGAAGTCTTTGAAGCTTTCAAGAAGTTTAAAGCTGCAGTTGAAAAAGAAAGTGGATACCAGATTAAATCCATGAGATTTGATCGAGATGGAGAGTTCACTTCCAAAGAATTTTTAGAGTTTTGTGAAGCAAATGGAATTCGACGCCCTTTGACAGTTCCAAGATCCCCTCAACAAAATGGTGTTGCAGAAAGGAAGAACAGAACCATCCTCGACATGGCAAGAAGCATGCTTAAGAGTAAGAGTCTACCTAAAGAATTTTGGGCTGAAGCAGTTGCATGTGCAGTCTACTTATCCAATCGATCTCCAACAAGAAGCGTGTGGGGCAAGACGCCACAAGAAGCTTGGAGTGGAAGAAAACCTGGCATCACCCATCTAAGAGTTTTCGGAAGCATTGCCCATGTACATGTACCAGACGAAAGTAGAGCCAAGCTGGACGACAAAAGTGAGAAGTTCATCTTCATCGGCTACGACAACAACTCCAAAGGATACAAGCTTTACAATCCAAACAACGGGAAGATAGTGATCAGTCGAGATGTAGTTTTTGATGAAGAAGGAGAATGAGATTTTGGCTCTGGTGTAGATGAGTTCAACTTCTTTCCCATTGAAGGAGATGATCATACACAGATAAAACAAGTAGACGAACAACAAGAGCCTGCTACTCCACTTATCTCACCAGCATCAAACACACATAAAGATTCACCGCCATCTTTCTTAAATGAAAGAATCGAAGAACGTACAAGAAGTCTTCAAGATCTCTATAAGGTAACTGAGAGACATGATAATCTCACTCTCTTTTGCCTCTTTGCTGATTGTGAGCCAGTCAACTTCTAAGAAGCTGCACTAGATAAGAAGTGGAGATTTGCAATGAATGAAGAAATCAAAGCCATTGTGAAGAATGATACTTGGGAGCTTACTACTCTTCCCAAAGGGCATAAAGCGATCGGTGTCAAATGGGTGTACAAAACAAAAAGAAATGCGAAGGGAGAAATTGAAAGGCACAAGGCGAGGCTAGTTGCAAAAGGCTATAGTCAAAAGGCTGGCATAGACTACGACGAGGTATTTGCTCCTGTAGCCAGACTTGAAACTATTAGACTTATTATTTCTTTGGCTGCTAAGAACAAATGGAAGATTTTTCAAATGGATGTGAAGTCTGCTTTCTTGAATGGATTCCTTGAAGAAGAAGTTTACATCGAACAACCATTGGGTTATGTGGTGAAAGGACATGAAGACAAAGTTCTGAGATTGAAGAAAGCTCTTTACGGGTTAAAGCAAGCACCAAGGGCATGGAATAGCAGAATTGACAAGTATTTTCAAGAGAAATGCTTCACCAAATATCCATATGAACATGCTTTCTACGTCAAAGAAAAAGATGGAGATATTTTGATTGTGTGCCTGTATGTGGATGATCTCATCTTCACTGGAAGTAATCCAAGCTTGTTTGAAGAGTTCAAGAGAGTGATGATCAAAGAGTTCGAGATGACTGACATCGGACTAATGGCATATTACCTCGGCATTGAAGTCAAGCAAAAGGAAAAAGGCATATTTATCTCCCAAGAAAGCTATGCAAAGGAGATTCTCAAAAGGTTCAAGATGAATGATTGCAAGCCTATAAGCACGCCAGTGGAATGCGGAGTCAAGTTATCCAAATATGATGAAGGCGAAGATATAGATCCAACATTCTTTAAAAGTTTGGTTGGAAGCCTACGTTATTTGACATGCACAAGACCAGATATCCTTTATGCTGTTGGACTTGTGAGCCGATACATGGAGAATCCAAAGACCACCCATTTTAAAGCTGCAAAAAGAATCCTTCGCTACATCAAAGGTACAACTAATTTCGGCTTGCTATACTCATTTTCTAATGACTACAAGCTTGTTGGATATAGCGATAGCGATTGGGGTGGAGATGTAGATGATCGAAAGAGCACCACAGGATTTGTGTTCTTCATGGGAGATACTGCTTTCACATGGATGTCAAAGAAGCAACCAATTGTCACGCTATCCACCTGTGAAGCTGAATATGTAGCTGCCACATCAAGTGTTTGTCATGCAATTTGGCTCAGAAATTTGCTGAAGGAGCTGAGTTTGGCACAAGAAGAGCCAACCGAGATTTGTGTTGATAACAAATCAGCAATTGCCCTATCCAAGAATCCAGTCTTTCATGATCGAAGTAAACACATAGACACTCGCTATCATTTCATAAGAGAGTGTATTGCAAGAAAAGAAGTGCAAATCAAGTATGTAAAATCACAAGATCAAGCAGCTGATATCTTTACTGAGTCACTCAAGCAAGAAGACTTCGTAAAATTCAGAAGTTTGCTTGGTGTCACAGGATCAAGTTTAAGGGGGGGTGTTGGATCATAAACTTGATCCAAGATGAATAAATTCAAGCCCAACTCATGGAAGATTCCATGAGTAGGTATGGTTGGTGAGGTTTGAATTATTTGTGTTAGGTGTGTTAGGTGTAGTTGGTGAAGTAGTTGAGTGGTAGATTTTAATGGATGGTGAGGATTTGTTTATTAGTTGAATAAATGAATGGTTGTGATTAGTTTGTTTCATGTATAAATACCCCTTCTCCCCTTTGGTTTAAATATCAAGTGAAATAGCAAAATATCTAAGGTTTAGAGAGTGAAAAATAAGAGTTGTAAGTGGTGAGGAGTGTTATTGAAGAAATAAAATAGTGTGTTTTTTGTGTGTTTTATTTGTTAATTCTCCAACACCGATTAGGGCCAACTCCACAAATTTATTGAGGTAAAACAGCTCTTTTGCTAAAGTATGGTTAATATATAGATAATAATTTTAAATAATATATTTCATTGATTTGCATTTTCATGTTATGCACATCGTAATTACTTGCTAAAAATATTGCTTAAATCAATCAATTAATGTCCTTCAGAACGGATCAAAGGTTGAACGAGGCTGCTCAAGCAGGAAATGTTGATGCCTTGTATGAATTAATATGGGAGGACGCATATCTGTTAGATCAGATAGACCAAGTACCATTTGTGGATACTCCTTTACATAGAGCAGCATCAATGGGGCATATCAACTTTGCCTTGGAGATTATGAGATTAAAGCCATCATTTGCCAGAAAACAAAACCAATATGGATTTTGCCCTTTGCATCTTGCTTTGCAGAAAACACATACTCAAATGGTGCTTCGGCTCATAGATGTTGATAGAAATCTGGTTCGTGTCCCAAGGAAGGGAGGGTGTGACGCCTCTACACTATGTTGCTGAGAAAGGAAATGTCGATCTTCTATGTAAATTTCTAGCAGCTTGCCCAGAGTCTATCCAGCAGGTGACAATTCGAAAAGAAACTTCTCTGCATGTTGCTGCAAAAAATGACAAGTTGGAAGTCCTTGAAGTCATGCTAGGATGGCTTCGATTTGTCAACCAGGATGATATCCTTAACTGGAAGGATGATGAAGGCAACACATTGTTGCATATCTCAATCTCCCGAAGTCATATCCAGGCACGAAAATTTTAATTTAATTTTGAGCTAATCGTCCAGTTATTCCCTGAATTTAATTTTTGATTCTTTTGCTTCCATAACGCAGATCGTGAGGCTAATAGTCAACAGAGCACGTGATCAAATAAATGCCCGAAACTCAAAAGATAAGACAGCCATGGACATGGTAAAATTTCATTTGCAAACGAAACCCGAATTTCAAGAACTGAAGAGCATGGTGCGCAATGCTGGCGGTCGAGAAGGGTCCTCCCTTGCTAATGTGGAGATTGCAGATTACTTAAAACGAGGTTTGACATGGCGTCGATAGATGCTTTTGTTCTTTTATCGCTCATCATTGTCCATTACGGATGAAAGTCGAAATGCGCTGCTTGTGGTTGATGTACTAATCGCGACAGCCACATTCCAAGCAGCGCTTACCCCTTCTCAGGATTTGTGGGGAAACAGCTGCAGCGACATCGACTCAGCCAAAAACGTCACTGCCACCAGCATTAATAACAGTCAATCCGACCAGCGCAATCCAGTGTCTTCATCATATGAATTTTATGACCCAATCATCCCTGTGATTTCTGGACTTTTCTCATTGTCAAATATTATAGCCTTTTCTATAGCCATGCAAGTGATTAATCATCACCTCCCGAATGGCTTCGCGACCACTATGGTGTATCCTCTAGCCGTCTGTTTTTTCTTGTTAGTGACAGGTACTACCCCGGTGGCGGTATTGCTATTTGCCTCTTTTACATTTCTTTTCATACTTCAGCGTCTTTTATATATACAACTGGACTTCTCCAAGATTCGATTCAGACGCAGCATCTGGATTGCAGAAGTTTTGGGTCCCGTTTTGCAACATTACCGAAGCTTTCGCAATGAGATAAAAGCAGCTGATCCCTAGCTAATGCCATGGACAAATCAAATATATCTATCCACTGGGTTGTTGATGATTTTCACTGCTGGCCGTATCTAGTTAGTTTGACATTCCCTGTTGAGTTATATATATTGCTGGCTTTGTTTTGTGTGACAAGGTGTGTTTCTCTGTACTGTATTTTAATTATGAGTTATATTCGTTTGCTTTTGGTTCAGTATTAATTATTCTTGCTGTTTCTGAAAATTGTATTGTTTCATCTTCATGACTCTGAATGATGTTAACTTGTATGGTCAAATCAAACCGTTGGGTTTTTTGTGCTCACGTAGACTTAAGGGTAGTGGCTACAATCTTGTGTTAGAGATTTTCTGCTAATTAAGTTTTGGACGTCTTGTTTTGTAAATGAAAAACGATAAAGAAACTGAATGCCAACATAGAGCGATGACAGACGTAACCTGAATACCCGACTGGGGTCACTGTATTTGTGTTTATTGAGTATTTTTCCATTAACAAAGTATTTCGGTCAGCATTCTGCCAATTTTTTCTATCTAAAAATCATTATCGTTGTTCCTTTTGTGCTGGGATTGCCATTTACCCGCTTGAAATGAAACAAAAGCATGCTAACTCATCTACTCATAAAAAGTTGCACTATAGCTCCATTGCCATGATTAATCACCTGCAATGGTATATGTATAAAATGCTGCAACCCGGAGCAAAACGCTCTTACATTTTCATGGATTGAAAATATAGAATCCACAAAACAGAAAAACTATAATGAAAAACTTAGAATATTGCTTATAATTAGACAGATTAAAAGGCATTTTGGAAAAATGATTCATTGAAAATACAAGTAAAAATAGAGGGCGGACAAAGTAGAAATCTATATTTCTACCCTACTTTCCTTATCTTCGAGTTCGAATAGCCAACTGCCAACTAAATAAGATTGTTTGAAAACCACTCAACTAAGCCCTTACGCATCAAGCATCTATAAAAAGAACAATTGAGAGATGGAAAAATGGACACACACACTTTTTATTCGATGAGATGAGAGTATTTATATACATTCATTGGAGCTACTTACAGCAAGTATAAATTTATGCCTAGAGTGTTGGAGAAACAATTATAATAATTGATACAATCACAATCCTAAATTGATGGCATTGCATTTGACTTGGCTTAAACTGTGGGATGAGAATCTGGAGAATCATTTGATTTGGCTTGATTTTCGGGATGAGAATCTGGAGAAGAATGTGCTGGTCTATTATGCCCCCGCAAGATGGTACTCCCATTGGAGATACCAATCTTGTTTCGAAGTGTAGTAAAGAGTTGTCGAGATAGCGGTTTGGTGAGAATATCCGCAAGCTGATCCTTTGTAGAGATATAAGAGACACCAAAGTTACCTTTAGTGACATGATCACGAACAAAATGATAGTCTATTTCTATGTGCTTCATTTTGGAATGAAAAACAGGATTGACTGAAAGATATGTAGCGCCAATATTATCGCAATAAATGGTAGGGCAGCGAGAGAGAGAGACACCGAGTTCACCAAGTAAATTTTTTAGCCAAAGAACTTCTGCAGCAGTAGATGCAAGAGCACGATACTCAGCCTCTGTTGAAGATCGAGCAACTGATTTTTGTTTGCAGGAACACCAAGAAATTGCATTACCTCCAAGGTAGATGATGTAAGCTGTAGTGGAGGTTCGATCATCTTTGTTACCAGCCCAGTCCGCATCAGAAAAAGCGCTGAGATGTAAAGGTTGATTGTGCTTAAGGAAGAGCCCATGATGAATGGTATGCTTTAGATATCGAAGGAGCCGCTTGACTGCAGACCAATGAGTTTCTGTAGGTTGGTGCATGAACTGAGCAAGTTTATTTACTGTAAAGGAAATATCCGGACGTGTAAGCGCAAGATATTAGAGTCTACCAATGACTTGTCGATATTGAGTAGCATCTGATAATGGAGAGCCATCATTTAGACAAAGTGGTTGAGATGTGGATAGAGGTGTGGTGACTTCTTTGGCACCAGCCAAATTTGTCTTAGTGAGCAAATCACGGATGTATTTATGCTGTGTGAGAAACAACCCCATGGCAGTGGGAATCACTTCAACACCAAGAAAATAGTGAAGGTCTCCTAGGTCTTTGATGGAGAATCGAACGGAAAGAGCATGGAGAAATTGACTGATGAAGGATCCATTGTTACCTGTGACAACAAGATCATCCACATATACTAGAAAGTATACAATGACATTAGTGCTCTTATAAATAAAAAGAGAAGCATTAGATTGTGAATTCTCAAAACCATAAGAGAGCAGAAAATTTTTCAGTTCATTGTACCAAGCACGTGGTGCTTGTTTGAGTCCATAGATTGCTTTTTGGAGCTTGCATACATGAGATGGATAAGTGGAGTCAACGAAACCAGGAGGTTGCTGCATAAACACCTCCTCGCCAAGAGTGCCATGCAAAAAAGCGTTATTAACATCCAATTGTCGAATTTTCCACCCATAAGATAAGGCAAGACTCAAAATTAAGCGAATTGTAGTTGGCTTAATTACAGGACTGAAGGTTTCTTGAAAGTCCAAACCAGGCCTTTGATGGAACCCTTTGGCAACAAGACGAGCTTTTTATAATGGGCAATGGTACCATCGGGATTGCGTTTAATACAAAACACCCACTTACATCCAATAATATTTTGAGAATCTGTGGCAGGTACAAGGACCCAAGTCCCATTTTTTAACAGAGCATTGATTTCATCACTCATAGCAACACGCCACTGAGGATCTTTCAGGGCTTGAGAAGAACAAGTTGGCTCAATAGGTTCAGGTAGAGGATGCTTGGTGGTGGTGTGATGAAGTTGTTTAGGCTTAAAGATATTATGTTGTGATCTGGTCACCATAGGATGTGTACGAATTGGCTGTTGGGAAAGAGATTGTGGAGGCGTAGGTGGCAAGGGAACAAGAGGTGATGGACAAGGTAATTGTGAAGGGGAAACAGTACCTAATTCATTGTCAGTAGAAGCAGTAGATGTCGATGTTGTGGTAGCACTGTGAGAACCGGAGACTATAAAAGAATCTGTTGGAGGAGAAGATGGGGTATTATGATTATTAACATTACATCTAATAGTAGAATAAGGGGGGAATAATGTGGCTAGTGAAGAGGAGGGAGAGGACCATGTAAGAATAAGAGATGATGGGGCCGTAGAAAGTGGTTGGGATTTAGAATGAAATGGAAATTCATGTTCAATGAATTGAACATGACGAGAGATAAAGAGCTTTTTAGAAGCCATGTCATAGCACTTATATGCACTTTGATTGCTGGAGTAACCAAGAAAGATACATGGGGTTGATTTGGGTTCTAATTTATTTTTAGTGTAAGGTTTAAGCCAAGGAAAACATAGGCACCCAAAAGCACGTAATTTATTATAGTTAGGCTTCATATGGAAAAGACATTCAAATGGAGATTTGTAGCCTAAAATTTGTGTAGGTAGTCGATTAATTAAATAAGTGGCCGTTTGGAAGGCATAAGGCCAAAAAGATAAAGGAAGAGAGGCACTATGGAGAAGGGTCAGCCCAGTTTCAACAACATGTTTCTGTCTCCTTTCAGCAGAACCATTATGTTCGGGGGTGTGGGGAGGGGTTTTAAGGTGTTGAATGCCATGAGTGTCAAAGAAAGATTTTAATGCGATATATTCTCCTCCACCATCAGAATACATAGTAACTATGGAGGTTTTAAAGAAATTTTCAACAATAGACTTAAAGCGAATAAAAACTGAAGCAACATCAGACTTTTTACGCAATGGATAAAGCCAAATATATTTTGTAAAATGATCCATAAAAATTACATAATAGCTAAATCCATCAGTTGACAAGACAGGAGAAGGACCCCAAACATCTGTGTAGACAAGATCAAGAGGTTTTCGACTCTATAACGAAGAAGTTCTGAATGGTAAACGATGACTTTTATTACAGTGACATGACACACAATGAAAATCAGGAGATAATTTCGACGACAAGGACAACAAATTTGAACTAGCTAAATAACTGGTGATTTTATTGGATGGGTGACTAAGTCTGTTGTGCCAAACTTGAGGAGATGCCTTTATTCCAGTACAAGCTAAAGGAGTTGACGAAGAAGACAAGATAGTTGAGTTCACAGTGCTAGGCCATTCATAAACATCATGCTTGTTCTGACCCTGAAGTAGATGTGCCCCCGTGCGTAAATCCTTCACAATAAAAGAATTATGAAAGAATTCAACTGAAGTTTGGTTAGTTTTACAGAACTTTGAAACTGAAATTAAATTCTTGTGTATAGATGGAGCACATAAGACATTGGAAAGTGAAAAAGTATTAGAGCAAGCGGGTAAGGTAATAGAACCAGTGTGGGAGATTGACAGACCTGAACCATCACCGATCATAATGTTATCAGGGCCTTCATAGTTTTGATGGTGAGATAGATTTGCGATATCTGAAGTGACATGATGAGAAGCTGCTGAATCCATGAGCCAATTGCCATTATGAGGAGTATAAGCGGTTGTATGATTTGCCGTTGGAACTCGGCGTAGGTGAGGGAAAAGAGTGTAACATCTCCGTGCTCCATGGCCTTGTTTGAGACAATACTGACAAATGACTGGAGTTTGGCTGCTAGTATTTGGTGGTGGCTGTTGACGAGGATCAATTTGATTTGGATTTGGAGGGAATTGAAGGAGGCCACGAATTTGTTGAGTTGAGTTTGGTGGGAAAGGGAGAAGACCACGATTTTTCTGGATTGGTTGCTTTTTGCCACCTTTGTAGTTGTTGTTATATGGTTTAGTTTGAGAATTTTGAGAGTTGGCACCACGGGTATAATTTGCGGTAATAGGAGATGCCTCTGTTGGTACTTCTGCACGCTTTAAAAAATCTTCATGCTCTACTAACTTGTCATGAAGTTCCTCAAAGGTGACTGGAGTGTCACGAGCACGAAGAGCGGCAACAATTTCTCTGAAATTAGGTCCAGGTCCACGAAGGCAATAAATCAATAAATCAACATCTCCTTGTGGGGCACCAATGATAGCAAGTTCATCTGCTAGGGCTTTAATGCCATGAAGAAATTCTGCAACAAGTTTTGAACCTTGAGTCATAGAAGATAATTTATCTTTGAGATAGACGATGCGTGTGTGAGATTTATTGGCATAAAGTTTGGCTAATCGATCCCATGCTTCTTTACTGGTTTTGGCTGATGACACTAGAGGAATCACGATTTCAGACAAGGATGCAAGAATGGCATGCAATATTAGTTGATCTTGTCGCATCCATAAAGTATATTGAGGATTGGGATTGGGAATTCCATTGGAGGTGATGGTGGATGAAGGACATGGTGAAGTGCCATCTGTGAAACCAAGAAGGACAAGACCAAAAAATAGAGAATTAAATTGTGCTCTCCAAGAGGGATAAATTAAGGGAGTTAGTTTCAAGGGCAACTGGGCAGCAGCATTAATAGTAATGAGGTTTGTAGGATTAGATGAAGATGAAGATGGAAATGAAGAATTGGTAATGGGTGATTCGGTGCTTTCGGTAATATCAGTGGCCATGGAAAGAAAGGAAGTAAAAGGGAATCGAAGTTATAAAGAAAGAGGAATTTTGCTCTGTGGAGCTATACTACGCTCTGATACCATATAAAAAGAACAATTGAGAGATGGAAAAATGGACACACACACTTTTTATTCGATGAGATGAGAGTATTTATATACAGTCATTGGAGCTACTTACAGCAAGTATAAATTTATGCCTAGAGTGTTGGAGAAACAATTATAATAATTGATACAATCACAATCCTAAATTGATGGCGTTGCATTTGACTTCGCTTAAACCGTGGGATGAGAATCTGGAGAATCATTTGATTTGGCTTGATTTTCGGGATGAGAATCTGGAGAAGAATGTGCTGGTCTATTAGCATCAAGGTGTGTATTGATCATTATTTTACTGAGAAATAATATTGATCAAAATATTTTTTTTATATGTTCTTGATTTTCTCAACATCACTATTGTCACTTCCTTGTCGTCGATTGACGAGAGAGTCAGTGCTTAAAAGTTGGCAATGGCACAAGTCTGCTACAAGAAATACTGATTCAAAATTCCAAAACACTCACGGCAATATATAATAATAAGTATGACTCTAGCAATAGAGTGGAAGCCTACAGATGAAGAAAAACAAACAACAAAAACAGAAACAGAGCAATGAAAACAGACAAGGACTGTGTTTTAATGGGATTAAAAAACTGACCCATAGAGCATATACATTTATGTTTCTTGGAGAAGGGACAGCCTTGAGCTGCTGTTGAATCTTCAATTGATGAACCCTTCAACAGGCCTCCAAAAAGCTCAGCTGGATCATAATAAATCTCAACATCCTCTGCTCTAAGTGATTCATCAACCTATTTATCAATTTTTTTCATTCATCAGCACGGAGTTTCAATGGATCTAAACAATAAAAATTGCTTTTGACACTCGAATTTTATTATATTAAGCTCTTGATGAAACTCAGATTTGCAATTTAAAACATAATATAACAATTTGACATAAAAAGTAAGTCGAATGAAAAATAGATATATTTATTTACTTGGTTCGACTTTCAATGTCACATGTTATGGGCAAAAGTTGAAGTTGGGCCAATCAATCTGAATGGATCACATAGAAAAGATGGTATTAAAGAAGCTCTTGAAGATCATATGCAGCTCACCTAGCCCGGGCTTCAAGAGTTCAAGTCATCAAATCTTATTTTTATTGTATAGAGAAAAAGGTTGGCCAATCCATGTCATCAGGACGAATGATTTCGAATTTCTATTCCCTTTTAAAAGTGTTTGCTAAAAAAATACATTTTACTTCATTTTCAATCTTTCAAAAGAAATCGACTATTTTGTTTACTTTTTTTTTTTTTAATTGTGAGCAAATCCCCATTTCGTGTTTAGTTCCTATCTTTTCATAATTCAAATTTCTTGATGGCAAGATAATTAAAACTACTAAAAGTAACTCGACCAAATTTTTAAAGGCTTAATATTTATGTCACGAGAACATAATCAAACCTCCTTGTTGTTTCAATATACTAATCATTTCTGGCTCCCTCATGTTTCAAAACTCATTAAAACCCCTTGCTAGTAGAAAGATTTTGATGACTTTCAATTTTTTGCTTTTTGTATCTTTTACTGCTCTAACAAAAGAGAGATTATGATAAATTTTAGAACATGAAAAGAGAAAATGATTAATTTTAACAGACAACAGGGAGATTTTAATCATTTTCCTATAGATTCATCCAATAGAAGCAAAACTATATTTAGGTAAAATCTTCAAATTTCACTATGATTAAGTAATTAGTTATATTATATTTTTGAACATACCTTGAGAGTTCCCAATCCACAAAATTCAACTTTCTCTCCAGTAGGAGCATGCCCTTTAAAAGGTCCTTCAAAGAAACCCCAATGCCTGAACTTGAAAGCAATCAACGGCGGTCCTGAATATACACTCAGCACTTCCCATGCAAACCCTCTAGGAAAAGTTGATCTGAATGCTTCGTGCGATGACTCAAAGCTCTCTTCTTCAGCCTTGTAAAATTTAAATTCTTCTGGCAATGAATTTTTCAACAAAGCATTGTAACTTCCAACTTTAAGCGTCTCCTCCGCTGATAATCCTTCTCTTCCTGTTGCATAGACAGCGTGTTTCCATGGTTAGCATAACAGACAGGAGCGGACCTATGTTGTGGCCTAGGAGACCCTGACCCTAAAAATGAGACTCAAGTTAAGATTTATCCTTTTTTTTTTTTTTGGGAAAATTGTATAATTTCACCTACATAATAAGTTTGCAATTTCTTCATTCTAACTCTAGTTAAATCAATAAAATTGCTGACTAATCTCATACAAAAATTTTAATTTCGCTCACATCAAGAATCGGGAGAGATTGGATTTGTAATTATTGTGTATATGTATATGTATATACGTATATGTACCATTGACGATGAGCTTAAATTTGTCAGGGTTGATGCTCTTGAAGTCTTGTAAGCGAGTCTTGTGTGTGAGCTCCATCTCCCATGATTTAATAGCATTTTGCACTGTTTCTTCTAAGGATCCTTTTGGCCACTCCTGCACAATTGAAAAAACTAAATAATATTAATACCGAGAAAAATTTTTTTTTTAAAAAAAGAGAGATTGAAAAATAAAATACAAGAGGAGATGCTAGCTCATGATCTGATTTGCTTGCATTCAAGCACCTTAGTCCTGCCTTCTTCAAAGAGTTGATTGACAGTATCATAAGTGGGAGGCCTGCCATGTCTCCATTGGATTTTCTCGGCTTCGTCGTGCAAGAAGGATCTGTACTTATCTCTTGCTGCTGCCGTTGAAGCTTCAGCTGCTTCAGCAGTTGACATGATTAGCAGCTTTTTTTTTTTTTTTTTTCACAGAAATTAATCAAAAGCTTCCTATTATGTGTGAAGAGCAATGAGCATAAGGTGGCGAACAGGTTATAGTGGGGATATTAATTGCAAAATTTATTAATGATAGATTATAGCTGGAAAGTTCTGTAGACTTTGACCCAATATAGCATTTCTCATTAATTATCTTAGATTTTTTTATGTGATAACTACAAAACTATTCTGTCATGCATTCATGGTTAGTCTGACAGTTGATACAATAATAAGTTTTTTTATTTTTATTGTTTTCTTTTTTCAAAATATCAAACTAAATTTTTTTAATTAATATTAAACTCTATTTCTTACGTGTTTGTGTGTAAACTCAATTTCAATTATTAAAACTAAAATATTTAGTAAAAATAAAAAGGAAGAGTGACACTCAATTTCTCTCTCCTACCGTTATTTTTGGGTTATACCAATTACCTTTGAAATTATTAATTTATAACAAATTCTCTTTCCTATCGTTGCAGGAATTGCATCGCTGAGTTGATTGTCGTAAAAATTATCTGTGTCAAGCTGGAGAGGTTCCCAATTTGGATTGGGATGGCGCCCTCGAGCTGATTGGAGTTGAGACGGAGTTGTTCAAGGCTGAGCAAGCTGCAAAGCTCTCTTGGGATTTCACCAGTTAGGGAATTTTCACTCAAGTCGAGGTAGTTCAATTGGTTGAGAGAGGCAATCTCTTTTGGGATCTAGCCGGCGGGGTTGGTTCCTGATCGAACCAGCTTGTTTAAGAACAATAATGAGGTGAAATTAGTGGGGACATGTCCTAGCAAATCAACATACCTCAAGTCCAAACCCACTACTTGATTGTTTAAGTCGCAGGACACACCGAACCACTTACATGGAGTCTCATCACTAGGACTCCAATTACTTAACCCATCATCTGATCCTTTCCAGTTTCTCTTCCATGAAAGAAGAGCTTCACCTTGTCGGTTAACGGCGTAAGGTGTATTGAGGGAAGAGGATTATAATTGCAACGACGAAAGAAAGGATTAGAGAATAGAGGGTCCATGGATAATATACAGGCATTACAGCTATTATGCTGCTGCTACAAACTCCAATGAGAGGAACAACAAAACACCAACATAATGGGAGGGTTCCAGTCTAGGGAGGAGGTACAATAACAATTGAAGGAATATAAACCAAATCATGTCTTGAGGGCTATGTCTTTCTTTTTCTTTTTAATTGTGTATAAAATTAACAAATTTGAAAGGGATTTAGATCTATTGTAAATAGATATAGGTAATTAAAAACTTAGAATTAACAACTTAATTAATTTTCAGAAATATTTTACTGTTCACAGTTACTGTTTATCAACATAAAAAAATATTAATTTTTTAAAAATACAATAAATTACAGAAAAATAAATGATACGGAGATTTTTACGTGGTTCGGATTAATTAATCCTGCATCCACGAGGCAATCTGCATTCTTACTTGTAGTATGATTTGTAGTATGATTTGGGTAGTATATGTGTGTTTGTAATGTTGTGATGATATGAACAATCTGCATTCTTTGCTTCAAATTGTTCTCTCTATTTAGAATCACATGAATACGTTCAGGGGCGGATCCAAGAATTTATATTATCCCGGGCTAAAAAAAAAAATTTGTATTTTAAAGTGATCATAAAAATTCATAAGTAGGAAGAAGTGCATCAAATAAGAGGGACATGAAGAACCTTATCCTTATAAATACATGTTCGAAATAAAAATAGTTATAAAAAAGAGTAGAAAACAAAAGACGATTCAAATATAAAAACCTTATTTTTCAATTATGGAATCCGACATTGTAACCTTTAATAAAACATAATTATATAAGGATTAATAAATCAATTAAGAATTTTAAGCTAAAATTAAATCAATACATGTAATTACAATCAATTAAAACTCACAAGTAAAACTTTAATGTTTGAAGTCAAGTACTTAACTACTAGGCTTAAATAAATTAAACAACTAAAAAATTTATTCATCTTTTAAAATTATGAATATATTGTTAGTCAAAAGTTTCAATAATAAACTAAATTGACCAATAAAAATGTATTTGAGTGCCGTTGTTTCTTTGGCAGACACTCTGACTCTCTTTGAAGAATCATATGCTGATGATTCTTTTATGAAAAGCTCCTCAAAATGCTCAAATTTTATTTTCTAACTTACTATTAAATGAAATCTCAAAATTCACATAAAAAGTTTATGAAAATGTTGATAATTGCTATTACATGTTGTTTTTGTAAGCACTTTTAATATTAGTGAAAATTTTATGTTAGATTGACATAATTTTTTTCAATTAGAATTTTTTAAAATAAAGTAGCAGCAACATTTCAGCCCCCTAATGTTTTCAATTTATTCAATAAATGTATAATTTAATCATTTTATACATTAGTAACTAATTTCAAATGGAAATTAATATAATTGGATTAAGGTCATATTTGAAAATAAAATAAAAACTTTATTATAATATACAATTGATGAAACAATAAGGGTAATTGAGTTAGGGACATATATGAAAAAAAAATTATATTATTATATAAAATTGATGAAAATATAAGGGATATAATGATTTTTTCCTAATCAGACCGGGCTACAGCCTAGTGTAGCCCATCTGTAGATCCGCCACCGAATACATTTACAAATCATGAAACTAGACATCCTAAGCTTTCCATTGATAGGTTTTGTGTTGAAATCCTCTGAGTATGCAAATTGTTATGATTTTTCAAAGGTGGGTTATTGGTGCTGGAAAATTTGATTTTCAACAGCGGTTCTCACTTCTGGAAAATTTTCCATAAGGTTACACATCTTTACACATTATGGAGATTCTTTTATCAACAGATCTATGTCTGGTATGATTGCATATTTAATTTCGTGATTTTATTCATTATGGTTAAATTATAAAAAAATCATAGCATGCGGCTGCTGCAGATCTGGAAACTATTTTCCATAATTACAGAAGCTGAAAACATGTAACAGTGTTAGGATTTTATAAAAAAATTTCAATCTTTTCTCTGTCCTTAAAAACTGGAATCGCTATTTTTAGGCATGTAGAAAAAAAGATATGAATTTTTGAAATTCTATCTTGAAATTTTCTGGACATGTTAGATGTTCTTGGAAATAAAATGGTTTAAAAATATTTTCAGGCGTCCAAAAATTATGAATTTTAATTATATGTTTTCTGAATGTGTCTTCTGTAATTAGAAAAAAGAAACGGATTATTTGGAGTACTAGAGAATATGTTATGAATTTCCTAATTGGTAAAGGTCTGTTGTGGTCAATGCTAGACAGTTTTGTTACTTTGGTAAAAGGTCAATATTCTGACTAAAATTTTACTTGTGCTTATTTTTGTGAAATTTTGTAAGCAATTCTATGCATGCTTAAAGTACCTCTGTAAATTTTCATGTTCTTTCGACTTGTGTATAGGTTATAAAAAAATCAGCATGTGCAGGATACTCATGTTTAAGTCTAGAATATGTATAAGTGTTAAGCGAGTATAAGTGCCTATGATTTAAGGATGATTGGGATTATGTTTAAGGTTAGAGATAATATTGAAAAGAATAATTTTATGATGATTATAGGAAGTGGGTGAGCTTGTTGGTTTGTTATTGAGGTATTGAGTTGATTGCTGCGGATCGAGATAAGTAGATTCATGCATGATGTGCATTATAATAAATGCAGTTTATATTATAAGAATTATGTTTAAATGAAAATTTTTACAAAACTGATTTCTAAAATATTTAAATGAATTTTGTAAAATAAAAACACTTTTAAATGAATTTATATAAATATATTTTAAAATGATTTTTTCTTAAGAAGTTAGTTTTCTTAAATAAAATGTTTTCTTAAAGAATTTTCTAAAAGAATTAAATGATCAAATAAAGGTTCTTAAATGTTTTAGAAGACTTTAAATGCCATTTATGAAAGGATGTAACGTGGATTTAAAAATGTTTTGGCTCATAATCCGTAGTGATGTATAAGATGTAAATGTTATGATGTTATGTAATGTTATAGCCAGCTTGCTGGTATAATGTTGATCTTGTGCACAATGATGTTATGAACAATGCGGGGTATAGTACCCTGAACAAAGAACAATGTGGGGTATAGTACCCCGAATGATGAATGATGATGACTACGAGGCATGAACTACCAAATGTTTATGTTTTTATGAATGTTTTAATGTTTTTAATGATTTTACATAAATCCATCCCTTATGCTAAATGAAGATATTATTATAAGATGATATAAAATGTTTAAAGGTATAATGACAAAGGTTTTCAAATATTGTGCATGGATTTGCTTACCGAGTTGACGGCTCACCCCTCGTCTCCAATATTTTGTAGATTGATTAGAGATGTGGCTTGGGTACTTAGATGAAGATTTTTTTTTTTTTTTTTGTGGATCTTTGGAGTTGCTTTAAAGATTAAATTTGGTTAAACTTTTTATTTTGGATTAGAGACTTTTCTTTGGAAACTTTATTTAAGATGTTTTATGTAAGAATTCAGTTGGAGTATGAATAATGATTATTTATCTTGAGGTTTAATAATAAGAATAAACGATGTGAGGTTTCATTCTAATTTTATCCTTATGTTTTCAAGGTAAATTTTTGGGATGTTACGTAATCTCTATTACAAAATATGCAATAAATAAAATTGTAATTTAACTAGAATTACTATAAGATACCAACTCTATAAATAATGGGTGTAACATAATTAATATCAAAGAAACCCAGAATCTCCGTATCCAAGAAAGAGCTAGGCCATAATGTTTGTGGAGGGAGAAATGGAATATTAGATGGGGTGTTTTTAACTTTTTTAACATTTGTTTATTTGTTTATGGAATGGTGGGGGAAAGGAGCATATAACTGTTTTTTAAATTTGAATGAGAAGAGGAAAGAGAGTGAGAGAGTGAGAGAGAGTGAGAGAGAGTGAGAGAGAGTGAGATGAGGTGAGTGTCTGAGCAGGTTAAGTGACTTTTGTCTGTATTTTTTTTAGTATCCACCTTTTTATCTCTTTTACATATATGGCCTTGTTGCTCAAAATTTTTCTTGCGTTTTCTCTTGGATTTTACATAAGAAACAAAAAGGAATTGCTCTAAATTATTTGCTTAATGGCACTGTATTGGTGTTGCTAGTTGCACCTTGTTTGGCCAATTAGCGTTGAGGAATCTAAAGGGGCTTTGTCTTGACAGGATTTGGATGAGTCTGTCTGGTTAATTTATAACTAATAGGATTAAGTCCAAAATTTGACCCAAACGGTTACTCGCCTTGGCAGGGTCATTATTAGACATAGTTAAAAGAGCATACTTGCATTGGTTTAAAGTCCAAAACCACCCTTTTAAAAACAAAAATAAAAATCTACAAATTCTTTTAAAAAGGAATAAAATATGTAAGAATCCCCAATTAATGCTTTTGATTTTTTTTTAAAAATGAAATATGAGACATCACGTGATGTCGTGGAGAATAAGATTTCGTTTTACTTTATGACTTTTTTATGCACGCATTCATACAGAGTCTGTCCACGCATAATGCCTGCCTCGTGACTTTACAGCTGTGCTTGATATTTATTAATAACTCAATGGAAAATTATCGCTGCACTATATATATATATTTTTTATATTAATTAGTTATTTTTTAACTAACACCATTAAATAATTTAAATAAAATAATAATTTTATTCCTAAATAAATTAAAAGATCATTTTATTTTACAAAAATTTAAAAAAATAAGAAAATTATAATTATAAAAATACCCCCGAGTTTAATAAAAAATAAATTCTAAAATTAAAATTTTTATTTTTAATAAAAATCTAAATAAAAATTATAATTATAAAAATAATTACAAAATTTTGGGATTTAATAAAAATCCCCTAAATTATTAAAATTTTGGGATTTTATTTTTTAATAAATAAATTCAATTATTTTAATAAAATTTTGTAAAATTATAATTTTTAATAAATAAATTCAGTCATTTTTATTAAAATTTTGCAAAATTATAATTTTTTAATCAAAATAATTATTAAAATTTTGTAAAATCTAAATTAAATAAAAATCAGCTCAGCACCTTTGTTTGGGATTTATTTTTTATTAAATTTAGGGATATTTTTATAATTATAATTTTCTTATTTTTCAAAGTTTTGATAAAATAAAATGATCTTTTAATTTATTTAGGGATAAAATTATCATTTTATTTAAATTATTTAACGGTGTTAGTTAAAAAATGACTAATTGATACAAATTTTTTTTAAAAAAATGGTGCGGTAATAATTTTCCTAACTCAAATTATCTTACGAGTACGTCTAATTCAGGAATCAAAGCACGAGAGCTCGCACATGACAAAGAGAAAGTGAGAGAGATTAGATTTTAGTAAAATTAAATGGGGGCAAAGGCAGCCACCGGCCAGCGATTCAGCAGGACAGCGCTTAGTGTCAAGTCTTTTATTGTTGATGGCATGAGAATGGAAGAGACAAGCACTCCCCATCAAAAAAGTTGGGTTCCTACACACTTCCCACCACAAGCATTATCATTTTGATTCTCTCTTATCTGTCATTACTTCTAGACACACAGGCCTATTCACTCATATACACATCGGCACATTGTGTGTGTGTGTGTGTTATATCGAGCCTCATAATCTGTTCCTCTATAGAGTTTCTTTTTATTTTTATTTTTCACATTTATTTGCATGCTATTAGGGTCTGCCTACCATGCATCTGGTGTATGTATGGTTCATTTTGACATGACATCTAACCAGCTCAATTTTACACATATGCCATAATGATTGAAAAGTAACCGGTTATTCCGGTTGAATTCACAATAGTCCTTGTTTGTGTGTTAGTGTTCAAAGTTACTTGCACTCTGTCACAAGTTCTGTCAAAACTGTTGCTTATTAATGTTCCAAAGTGTTATTTTCCATGTCACAGGTACTTTTTTTTTGGTCTCTTCTTGTCTCAAATACTAAACATAAAGTCACAAATTTATTAAGAAATGTTCCTCACATTTGTACTTGATATATATATTTAACTGAAAATGAATATAGTGTATTAACATGATTTTCTTAAGAGTGGAGCTATTGACACCCCTGCATTATTCTTACAAAATCTCACTTTAAATAAAATTATAATTAAGAACAATTAAAAATTAAACACATATAGATTTTTTTCCAGCAAATTACTTAATTCATAATCATTCATTTTTTTAAAAAAATATTATATATGTTACTTTCTATTTAACTAAAATTAATTGTACAAATTTAGAATAATATATTGTTCTCTTTTGATTTCTTATTGATTAAATATTTCTATACTTCAAATTATTTTGAAATTATAATTTAAAATATGTGTTATTTCAGCCAATGATTAACACTAAAAAACTTATCACCCATATAACTTTTTAATTTGTGTGCAGACTAATAATAAAATTGAAAATAATTAAAAAATAGCACAATAATACTTTGAGTTTTAACAATAAAATAAATCAAATGAAAATTGAGAACTTAGAAAAGTGTATCTAAAAAAAAGGGCATTTTCAAAAATAAAATGAATATAACTAAAAAGGGGGTTTTATGAGGAGATGAGAGGGGTGCCAATAATCCAACTCTTTTCTTAAATATATTGTTATTTACAAATGAGTATAATAACATTGCAAAGGCAAATAGAATCAACTCTTTTATGTGGTTACTAAATTATTTAACGATAAAATTCCAACAAATTTGTTTTTCTATTTTTGAAGTAATATATTTCAAGTCGCAATCTATACTGATATAACTTTTTTTTAGTGGATGGTAGCTGAATTGAAATAAATGGAGAGAAACAAATTGGACTAGGTGGAGCGTGAGATTGTAGAGTGGGATTTGGATGCAAGAGGCTTGGAGTTGGTATTGTGAAACTTGATGAAGAAAATTAAAGTGATGTTAACGAAACTGTTCTGAAGGTGGCATAAAAATGTTAACCTCTTAGTTAGTGTTAGGCATGAATATTATTTATTAATTAAATGGCCATTGAACAGTTGAACCTTAATACGATTAAATTTATATTTTTTTTGTTTTTTTTTTCACGGAATGGGTTAAAAAAAAATTGTTTTGATAATTTCACTAATATACCGATGAATTTAGATTAGGCGAGGCTTGATTCAATGTAATATATATGGTGATATTGCATAAACGATATAAAATAAATGCGTAAAGTATAGGGGTGTTCAACCCAGTCTTTTATAAAAAGTTGGGGATATTTTCACCCATTATTTGTGTAAATCCACCCCACTTATAAAAAATATTTACAATAAATTCACTTTATTTCTAATAAATACAAATCAATAAAAATATTTCTATAATTAATCTATTAAATCATTCTGATTTTTTTTCTTGCTTAGGTTTATTTTTTACTATTAAAGTTGCTTTAATATAAGTTCTATTTAATTATTTTACTCTATGACAGAAAGTGATATAATTGTCCAAAGAAATATGTGTTCTTACATCTAATACTTTAGGTACTTAATTTTGTGACATATATTCTAACTTTTCAATTGAAGTCTAATGATTTTCAAATTTTTACATGTATATAACATAAATTTAATAGTCTAATAATTTACATGAGTATTGATCATAAAGACATTATATTAGTTTAATTAAAGGTTAATAATCATAATAATAAAGTAAAATTGACCATTTAGAAATAATGAGTTTTATATAGAACAAAAAGAATGTTAAAGTTTAATTTGGGTGTGTTTACCCTTTAAGGGTAAAATAATCAATTTAAATTTAGAATAAAGCAATGTTACTAGTCAAATGTAATAAAAAAAATTAAAATCTCAAAAAATATTAAGATAGATTTAAATGATTAATTCTTTAGAATTTTTCTCTATTTAAAATTTTTAAAAATAATGTGAATCTTTTATACATAATTTTTAGAAGTGAGTTGGATTTACAGAACTTTTGTGGTGAAAATATCACCACCCTATACTTAATTTTTAGAAACGAGTTGGATTTACAGAACTTCTGCAGTGAAAAAATCACCACCCTATACTTAATTTTTAGAAGAGAAATGGATTTACATAATTTCTGTAGTGAAATTATCACTACCCTAGACTTAATTTTTAGAAGTGAGATGGATTTACATAATTTCTGTCGTGAAAATATCACCACCGTATACTTAATTTTTAAAAGTGATATGAATTTACATAATTTCTATGGTGAAAATATCACCACCCTATACTTAATTTTTAAAAATGAGATGAATTTACATAATTTTTGTAGTGAAAATATCACCACCTTATAAAATATTATACACAAAAATTCATTGTCAATCAATGGCATGCATATTCTTGTTAAGATTTTTGTTTTTAAATTTTTGCATGGGCCATCACGAGAGCAAGGGTTGCCTTTTTTTTTTTTTTTAATTCATTTCATTTCATGTTTTTTCTCCGATTTCACATAAACATCGCAGACGCATTTACTGGGCCGCCACGTCCTAGTTATTTTTTAGACTGATTCTCCGTTTCCATTGAAATTTTCTCTCACTTCCTCTCGTTTTTTTTTCTTGACCTCCAAACAAAACATATTTGATTTTCGTTAGATTTTGTAATGGGGAAAGGAGGCGAAGATTACGGGTACGAAAAATTATAAGTGAAACAAAAACGAGCGAGGATCGCGAGATCTTCCCTACTTGAGCAAAATCAATTGATGAATGCAAAAAGCATTATGGAGTGAGAAAGGACACACTCGTTCGGATTTTACTCAGCGTGGCCATTATCTCGTTTGTCTTAGCATGGTAGGACGACAAGGAAGGCATGGAGAAGGAGATAACGGCATTCGTGGAGCCGTTAGTGATTTTCATGATTCTAATCCTCAACGCTATCATCGGCGTTTGGCAAGAGAACAACGTCGACAAGGCTCTAGAAGCTTTGAAAGAGATCTAGTCAGAGCACGCCATAGAGATTCGCGACGGGAGTAAAGTTTCGAAATTGCCCGCGAAGGAGCTTGTGCCAGGAGATATCGTTGCGCTTAAGGTTGGTGATAAGAGTGCCGGCTGATATGCAAGTTGCGGAGTTGATTAGTTCGACTCTGAGAGTGGAACAAGGCTCATTGACCGGAGAGAGTGAGGCAGTTAACAATACGAACAAGATCGTCCCTTTTAGATACAGATATTCAAGGGAAAAAAATGTATGCTTTTTGCTGGGACCACTATTGTGAATGGGAACTGTGTGTGTTTGGTTACGCAAATTCGAGTGGAGATTGAGATTGGGAAAGTGCATAAGCAAATTTATGTTGCTTCGCAGAACGAAGAGGTTACCCCGTTGAAGAAAAAACTGAATGATTTTGGGGAGGTTTTGACCAACATGATTGGAGTTATTTGTGTTTTGTAGGGTTAATTAATTTTAAGTATTTTAAGTACATAAAGATGAAGATGGTGTTGAGTGTTGTTCACGTGAAAGAGAAAGTAGATTGAAATGATTTTGTCTTCTTTTGTCCGGTGGTTATTACAGAATACTGGTTAATGGAGTAAATTCTTATATATTTATCAGACATCAACGAACACAAAGCTTCACTTTTGAATTTTAAATTTTTTTACATATTTACCCTTATATACAGATCTCATACGTATTTAAATACTAACGACAGGGAAGGTGTTTGTAATTACGTAGATACATTCTCTCTGAGTGTTAATACACTAAACCTCAGGGGAGGTCCCTAAAAATTAGCCCATGCTATTAATACTTCCTAATTTCCGTTTGTTTCACATCAAGAGTTATCAAAGAAATGACCAAACTCCTGCCCAATTGCCTTTGAAATTATTAATTTATAGAGGCAATGTCTATGCCCAACCATGTGCCCTTCCTACTGGTTTATCAATATTGTGTTTGAAAATTTTAATAATTGGTATTTGGTACGTACTTTGTTCATTTATATGAAAGACTATTTGCCAAAAAAGATGAAAAAAAAAATATCAGTGATTTCATGCAAATATAAATACACAATTAGCTTTTCTAAGCAATAAAAGAGCTTTTCTATACTTTTATAATTTATAGTGTACTAGATCAAGGTCAGAAAACCTATTACAAAAATGACATAGGAAAATTAAAGCATTATTAATCAAAAGTGCGTTGTGAATATGTATATTAATTGTTCATTTTTTTAAATTTTGCAGTTGTATATATCCTTCATCGTAAATCTTGTAGAATTTTACAACCAATTGCATTTGATCCGTCTATTTAAGTTGCATTATGTTTGTTTGTTTGTTTGGATTTCTTTTTCTCTTTTCTTTTCTTAAATAACTGAAATTGAAAGTTTCAGTGTGAGTATAACATGTTTTTGTTTCACTTTTTTTTAATATTTGAATATAAATATCCAATAATTTGTTTTTTTAAATAAAAATATATGAAAACTATTTTTTTTTTTTATATATATATTTGTGTCGCGGTAACTATGGTAATAGATTTTAAATGTTATAACGTCATAAAAAATATATAAAAATAATTTTTCCTCATGTAACATGAATATCAATTATGCTCGTTGAAGTTTTATAATGTTGCATATATATAATACTACTTTGAAGGGGTTACAAGAGGTCTAAGACTCTCAGGTTCAATTCTTATTCACGCCAAGATTAGGAGCTTAGTTTATACTCATTTTATATTTAAAAATATTTTTTAAAAAGTTGCTGGACATATAGAGTGTGCCAAATTTCATATTTTATATTTACAACAGAAATCGTACATAATATGATGCATAATCTATAAGTTATATTAAGCTTATGGTGCTGCAAACTCTATTTTCTCATACTAGGTTAAATTCATATCCTAATTTACACTTATGCATATCTAATAGTAGTAGTATTATTATTATTATTATTATTATTATTATTATTTTACCGTTTTGAATGAGTCCTGCAAATTAAAAGCAAGAGAATTTATTAAACTAGCAGAAGCAAACAATAAAATCAAATAAGGGGCAAAATGATTCTTATCTGTCTCTGTGTAAAATCGAAGCAATTAAACAATATGTGTTATACGTACCTTTTTGAATAATTCAACCTTGGTGTAGTGGCTGAAAAGATAAGAAGGATTACTTAATTAGACAATTGAGATTTATTCGTTGTCTAATTCACTATCAACGAATAAATCATTCATTAAGGAAGAAATTTCGGCCACGAAAAATATAAACAAATTCGAATGAAACAAGCTTTGATTCCTTCCTCTTTACTCGCTGAAACCATTGATTATGATCATTGAAGGGCCACCTCGCCTAATACACAATTGAGATTTTATTTATTTGGATCAAACTTTCAACGGCTGTCCCTGTCTCTTGATTTGGTGATGAAATATGTGAAGCGAACTTGATCACAAATGGCATAATATAGGCCTCATTTACAATCAAAGCATTACGAGCCTACGCCATCATTCTAATTGGTTATATGTGTATATAGTTCAGTCATCATCTTTTAAGATTAAATTGTTGTCCATTTTCACTATTGAAAAAAAGAAAAGAAAAGAATAAGTTGTCCATATTTTGCCAACAAAACTTACTTGAAGCCATTTTTTATGCTCTCCAGTTAACTTCTGATTGAAAGGGAAAGCAATCAAAAACCCGCAGTTGGTTTAGTAAATCATAGCATGATGCTCAATATTATAATATGTTGGGAAAATATGCTCTTTAAAAGCATATGTGTTTATTTAATTGTAATAAATAATTTTTCTGATTAATAAAATAAATGAGGTATTTTATTCAAATATCTTAATTGCATTAATATTTGTATTAAAGTCCATTTAATCGTATTATATGTATTTATGTGATCACCATGTGGATTCACAGAAGACATAAATGCAAGTTATCTTATGATTAAATAAATTTAGTTTGCAGTTGATAAATAAAGTTGGGCACTTTATTTAGGTATAGACTGTAATAAATTCATTGAATGATTTGTCTTAATCATGTATGAATTTATTGATGAAGTACGACTACATTGAACAGGATCACATATGAGATTTAATTAACTTTGTAATAACTGTCAGACTTATTAAATCTCATAGGCATTGATTTTACTGTAATCTTAATTTTGAGTTAATTATGATTTCATGATTGTAATTGTTATTCCATTTGAGTTACCAATGGGCACGACACATACTTGTGGTCAAGATTACCCGGTATCTTGGTGGGAGCAATTATGAGTATTGGAGTTATGGATTAACAATATAGAATTTGTACAACACATCTCTTGATGGGTTTTCGGCGCTTGATCATAGAATTCTCTGGCCAGAGTGTGTCAACATATTTAGTATGTTGAAAATGATCATTAGAGAAAACCAGCAAGGATCAAAGAATAAGATGTTATTAAATTGATTGGACAGTTGAGATATCAATTTAATTAACGGTGTGGTACAAAGGATTGTGCAGTAAAGAAATCAATGTGGCTTGGGACGAATTATTATTCGAGCATACAATTATGGAAGTCAGTTCCAATCTTTTAGTGGAGTAGATTTGGAATTAAATAATTAGGCTAGTTTAATTACATGCCTAATTGTTATAGCCACTATTGTATGTTCCCAAATGATCCCCGGGTTAGCTCATTTAATTGACTGCACTACTACTGGACTAATAAGCAAGATAACTAGCTATTTGGGTCAAAAGCCTAAATATATCATTTAGTGGGAGGCTCCATTTAATTAGCTTATGTGTAAGGGGCCTTATGTTATTTTACATGGTGGGTCTCCTATTAAATGAAAAGTAACGTGAGTTTTATTTTGGACATTCTTAGAGCCTAGGGTTTTCACTAAAGGGAGATATATAAGGCTTATTTTCTCTAAAGGAAAAAGAAGAAGCCACTTTATACAGATCAGAGAAAAAGATTTTTCTCTCTATTGTTGAGAGAAAAATATTCTCGTGCTAGTTGCTTTGGTAGTGATAAAGGCGCCCACACGTCAAGTGCAGATCGAACCTGAGTCATAACCTGGAAGATCATTGGTGACAGTTCGTGATCTAACAAGCGTGGTGGTGCAGGATCGTGATCTAACAAGAGTGGTGGTGGCGGATCGTGATCTAGGAGCCTAAATCACTTCAATGGAAAAAACCAAATCGGATTTTCAAGGTACGATTTCTAGAATACAAATTCTTATATATTATAAGAGAGCAATCTTCAAAAGGTTTTATAAAAATTTAAAAACCTAATTTTTCTCCAACATAATAAACATGCATATATTTCTTTTTAAATCTTTACCTATTTATTTTATTAGTGAAAAATTACTTAATTTTAATTAAGGACATTTTTATAACTTGTAGCAATAGTTTTAACTAAGAACATCTTTGTAACTTGCAATAATTAATTTCAAATTACAAGATAAAATAAACATATCAATACGAATAATGTTGATTCTGATTCTGATTTTACGACTCAATTAAACAACTGATTCTAATTTTCATTCCCTATTTCAATTCTAATTCAATGAACCAATCGTTTAAAAGTCATCAAACCTCATTGCAGTTAAAAGATTTTATTAGCTTTATTAATTTTTAATATGATAAAATCGCACATTGATTAAAAAAATTCTAAGAATAAAATACTAAAAGATTGAAAAAAAAATTGGCAACCAACAGGGAAATTTTGAATATTGCTTTCCTCAGTGAAAACAATTTGAGGAGTTCAAGTATTCTCCTAATTTGAATATACCATGATGTAGCAAGATAACAGAGGTGGAAAAACTGTAGAATACAACTCACTCACTAGACATGGTTTTAAGTTAAATGTGGTGGTTGTTATCATTCGATCCTACTCCAACTTCGAGACATAATAGGTTGCTTCTTATTCGAAACAACTAACCACTATGAGATTTTTTTTCAATAAAACAATCAACAACATAAGGTTAAGGATAAAGAACTGCTTATATTAATTATAAAAAAAGGATAAAGAACCCATAAGATAAAAATAAGGGGACTTTTAATATTCGAAATAGCTTATGAAAAATAATGACAAGACCTTCGTATTTATAATAAGATAATCTTACTTTCCCAATAAATTAACTCAAATAAAAAAAAACTAAATCACAATAAAAATAGAAATATAAGACCTAAACACATACCACACTAATTAAAATAAAAATATTAAAAAGTTTTAAAACAATTAAATTGTCCTACATCATAACATCAATGTGTGTGTATATACACACACACAAACCCATATGAGATTGAGAATTGACATATATGTTAGATTTATTTCTCACATTATGTGGACTGACATAAATCATTCTAATTATTTTCTATATTTTACCGAATTAATACGTGACTAAAGTCAAATATTGTTGAGCAATTTTGACATACCCTGTACAGTAGTATATTATGGACAAGTATATCCTTAATTGTGTTATTTTCGCCCATAATGGGATGGGCAATTTTATACTAACACATGAGGGGTCCCTGCGCTCAACCGCTGTATTTAAGTAACTTCAGCCCATTGGAAGTTAACTGTTTGAAAAATCAGTGGCATGAGTGCAGTGCACCTCTCTCTCTCTCTTGTCTCCCGTGTGTGTGCACAGTAAATTGCTGAGAGAAGCCGCGATCTTGAGCTAAGGAAAAGAAAGCAGAATTCAGAAGCTAGACTGAAGCAGCAGCAACTCTGTTGAAGCTTCATAACAAGCTGCAAGTTCGGATTCATGGGAGATCGTGGTAAATTTCAGAATTACTTAAAATATGTGTTTATTTGGAAATGCACGATTAAAGGCATAACATTTGTTTTTGTTTCATCAATTGGTATCAGAGCCCATGGTTATGCATTTCCTTGTAAACCATAGTCGTTTTGTTGGTGAAATCTCACTCATGGAATTTTTTCTTTAATTTCGGATTTTTCGGATTGTTCGAATTTGGGCATATTTGATCAAATAGTTGTTAAATAATGCATGAGTGATGATTTTGGAGTAGAGATATAATTTTTCCGTAATTTTTGGTGGTCAAAATTGGGATGGTATGAATGAGGTACTGTAGCTTACTGTAGCTATACTGTTGAGACATCCCGAAGTTGAAGATGATATTGTGGGATAAATTCGTTTGGATCCCTAAACTTTACGAAATGTCACTATGGCCCAAAATATTTGCAACATTTTCGAAATGGTCCTTGACCGAGGGTCAACTTTGTAAAAGATCAGTTTGGTCCCTTAAATTTGGTAAATTATATTATGGCACAATATTTTATTTTATTTTATTTATAGTTTGGGCCAAAATTTTTAATATTTAAAACAGTAAGCATAATTCTGAAAATTCGGTAGTTTAGTCCAAAATCCTTTAAATTTTGGCGATTTTTTCAGAATTTGAAATTTAAGAATAATCCATCATTGTTGAATTGTATGGGCATAATATTCATATATTTTATTGAGGCATGTAGATATTTTATTTGATTGAATATCTTGGTGGAAACTTTAATTACGTTTTGACAAAGTTTATTTAGCCTCAATTTTGTTAATGTATGAAATATATATATGATGCAAAACTACAATTTAGAGTGATTGTGTATCTGCTTATCGTAGGACCAATCATGATAAATTATTTGGTGGTTTGCAATTGATTGTTCATTTACAATTATGAATTATGGATTATGTGATGGATTGTTATTGTTTTGACCAAGATCCATACGGGTGATGATACTGCCCTGTCGGCAAATCACTACTTGGTAGGATGCTTGGGAAGATAAAGAGGTTTGTTGAGTATTTTCTACTGAGTGGCTTGATTACCTTGTCGGTAATAGGTCAATGTTGGTGTTATATTCAACTTGTTTGCTTTATCTTTAGGTTAGTGCACTCCTATAATGTTAAAGGATGCCTAACATATTGTGTTGCTATTGGAGAAACTTAGAATGAGGAGTAATTGATTATAGCATGATTTTAGTTTTGCATGCTTGATAATTCTTTTGTTATTGCTTCCTCAGCTCTAGGTATTCTCTCCTTTCTCCAAGTAGCCTCCCTCAAGAATTTAATTGGGACAAATTTTGAGGACTGGCGTGAGTCCATTTTGTTTTATCTGTCTACATTGAATAAAGACTTGGCCTTAAGAGTTGATGAACCAGCCAAGCCCACAGATAAGAGCACTGCTGCTGAAAAAGCAGAGTGGGCAGCTTGGGATGAATCCAATAGACATTGTCTGGATACAATGAAATACACCATTGATAGAACAACTAGAGATAGCATCCCTGCATGTGATAAGGCCAAAGATTACTTGTCAACTGTTGGAAGAACTTTTAAGAAGGTAGATAAGGCAAAAAAGGGTAATTATCTGAGGCTGCTTGCTAATACCCAGTATGATGGTGTTTCTGGAGTCAGAGAGCACATCCTTAAGATGACTAGTTACCATAAGAAGTTAAAGGACATGGATGTCAGTCTGCCTGATGACTACCTGGTCTTCCAAATCCTTGAATCCCTTCCACCACAATTTGGCAATTTGAGAAGCCAATACAATACTCAGAGAGACACTTGGAATATCACTGAGTTGACTGCTTATGTGGTTCAAGAAGAGGAATCATTGAAGAAGGGGAAATCTCACACTGTCATGGTGGCAACTACTCAAGAGAGTGGGAGTGTGAAGAAAGGCTCTTCAAAGGGCAGCAATAAGTTTTTCAAGAAGAAAAAGTTTGGAAAGAAAACTTCACGTGGTAATTCTTCTACCACTTCTGGTTCCACTTCTGAGAGCTTTAAGGGAAAGTGCCACTTTTGTAAGAAACCTGGGCACAAGAGAGCTGAATGCAGGGGATTCAAAGCATGGTTGGAAAAGAAAGGTATTCCTGTAGCCTTTGTAGGCTTTGAATCTAATTTAGTTGATGTTCCTTCTGATACTTGGTGGTTGGATACTAGTGCAACCATTAATATAACGAATTCCTTACAGGAATTCAGAAGCAGGAGGGAGCCCAATGAAGGGGAGTTGATAGTACACATGGGCAATGGAGTGACAGCCAAAGTTGAAAGCATAGGAGTTGTCAGACTACATCTAGCCACAGGCTATTTTTTGGATCTGTTAGATACGGCTTATATTCCTTCTATTAGGAGAAACTTGATATCTGTATCTATTTTGGATAGATGTGGCTATACTTTTCATTTTGGTGATAGAAAAGTTTACTTATTCCGTAATTCAGAGTTAGTTGGTTCTGGCACTCTATATGATGGCTTATATATGATTGATTTATTTTCTCGTGCTGTTGAATCATCATCCAATGCCCATGTTATGCATGTTGTTAGCTCTACTCATGCCAGGGTTGATGAAAATTCCTCTATGTTGTGGCATAAACGGTTAGGTCACATTTCTAAACAGAGGATGGAGAGGCTTATTAAAGATGGCATTCTACATAATTTAGATTTATCTGATTTTGGCACTTGTGTTGATTGTATCAAAGGTAAACTTACTGCCAAAACCAGAAAAGAGAGAACTCGGAGGAGTCAACAGGTGCTGGAGTTGGTGCATACAGACATCTGTGGGCCATTTACTCATATTGCTATTGGAGGTTATAAGTACTTCATCACGTTCATCGATGACTTTTCTCGTTATGGTCATGTTGAACTTCTTGCTGAAAAGTCTGAATCTTTATCTGTGTTTCAAGCCTTTAAGGCTAATGTTGAGCTCCAAAAGGGCAAGAAAATTAAAGCAGTAAGATCAGACAGAGGTGGTGAGTACTATGGGCGATATGATGAAACTGGGCGTAATCCTAGACCTTTTGCTAAATTTCTTCAGGAATGTGGAATAGAAGCCCAGTATATAATGCCCGGGACTCCTGAACAGAATGGAATTGCAGAAAGGAGAAATCGTACCCTTCTTGACATGGTGCAGTGTATGCTGAGTAACTCCACCTTACCAGATTTTCTATGGGGTGAAGCCTTAAGGACTGCAGCTTACGTTTTGAATCAAGTACCTAGTAAGTTAGTGCCCAAAACTCCTTATGAGTTGTGGTCAGGAAAGAGACCGAGTCTTCATCATTTTCATGTCTGGGGATGCAGAGCAGAAGTGAGGCCCTATAATCCACAATCAAGGAAACTTGATCCGAAAACAATTAGTGGTCATTTTATTGGCTATTGTATCGGCTCAAGGGGTTCTAGATTTTATTGTCCTTCCCACACTACTAGAATCATTGAGTCTGATCGTGCCATTTATTTTGAGGATGATCACAATGGTGGGAGTTCTGAGCCTCACATTCTGACATTGAGAGAAGAACGTGTGGTTTTGCCTATTCCATCTTTTCCGACTTCTGCGATGGGATTACCACATATTGATGATTCTTCTGTTGATCCTGAACTTCATCATGATATGGAGCCTATGATTGTAGATGATAATGGTACTGATGTGCCATTGAGGAGATCAGAGAGGATCAGGAAACCTGCAATTTCTGATGATTATGTTGTTTACTTGCAGGAGCATGATTTTGATGCTGACTCTTCATCTGATCCTATTACCTTTCAAGAGGCCATCAGTTGTTCAGAATCCTCATCTTGGCTACATGCGATGCATGATGAGATGTCATCTATGTATCATAATGGGGTTTGGGATTTAGTTGAGTTGCCAGATGGATACAGGCCAATTGGTTGCAAATGGGTTTTCAAAACCAAGAGAGATGCCAGAGGTCAGGTAGAGAGGTACAAGGCCAGGCTTGTGGCTAAGGGTTTCAGTCAAAGAGAAGGCATTGATTACACTGAAACCTACTCTCCTGTTTCTACCAAAGACTCTTTTCGTATTATCATGGCATTAGTAGCTTATTTCAATTTAGAATTGCATCAGATGGATGTGAAGACAGCTTTTCTCAATGGAAGCTTATCTGAAGATGTGTACATGGTGCAACCTGATGGTTTTGTTGAGACTGATAGAGAAAACATGGTGTGTAAGCTTAAAAGGTCCATTTATGGACTTAAACAGGCATCCAGACAGTGGTATTTGAAATTTCACGATATTGTCACCTCTTATGGGTTCCAGGAGAATGCCGTTGATCAGTGTATATACATGAGAGTCAGTGGGAGCAAGTATATCATTTTGGTGCTTTATGTGGATGATATCTTGCTCGCTGCTAATGACACTAATTTGTTACTTGAGACAAAGCAAATGTTGTCATGCAGCTTTGATATGAAAGATCTTGGTGAAGCCCATTATGTATTAGGGATAGAGATTCTTCGTGACAGATCTAGAGGACTTCTAGGTTTGTCTCAAAAGACTTACATTGATCGCATTTTGAAAAGGTTCAATTTGCAGTCTTGTGCTCCTGGGAAAGCTCCAATTTCGAAAGGTGACAAAATTTCCAAGTCTCAGTGTCCCGACAATGATGTAGACAAAGTTAGAATGCAAACAGTCCCGTATCCATCAGTTGTGGGAAGCTTGATGTATGCTCAAGTCTGTACTCGCCCTGATATTGCTTTTCCAGTGGGAGTACTTGGTAGATACCTGAGCAATCCTAGATATGAACACTGGAAGGCTGCAAAGAAAGTACTCAGATATTTACAAGCCACTAAAGATTTTGTATTGACATATCAGCAATCTGACTATTTGAATATAGTTGGATATTCTGATGCTGATTTCGCAGGGTGCTTGGAAGACAAGAAATCCACATCTGGTTACATCTTTATGATGGCAGGAGGAGCTATATCATGGAAAAGTGTCAAGCAGACACTCATAGCTTCTTCAACAATGGAAGCAGAATATGTAGCTTGTTTTGAGGCTACACGTCATGCTTTATGGATGCAGAATTTTATCAAAGGGCTAGATTGTATATTGGCCGTTCCGAGGCCATTAAAGATATACTGTGATAATTCTGCAGCTGTTTCTTTTTCTCACAACACAGGGAGTTCCTCACGTTCCAAGCACATTGATATTAAATACTTATTTGTGAGAGAGAAAATTGCTCTATCTTGTGTATCAGTAGAGTATATCCCTACAGAACTCATGTTAGCCGATCCACTTACTAAAGCTTTAGCTCCAAAAGTATTTAGGGAGCATGTAACGCATATGGGATTATTTGACTCCACTTATATATGCTGAGTCAGTGGGAGTTCTGGTTTGTATTATGAGTTGCAACTTAAATGAGCTTATGTATTACTCATTTTGTTATCATGCATGCATGTTGTTATGTGATATTGATATGCCATATATTGTGTACACATTTGGCTGCGTATGGCATTATATATAGAATGAGGATACGATGGTCCGAGACATTTTGCTCAGTCTCAATATGGACATTAAAGACTGAAGCATTATGATTTAGCTTTAGTGTGCTTTCTTGAGACATTTTGATTTAGTCTCATTATGATTAAAAAGGAAGCTCGCTTCTCGAGACATTTTGCTATAGTCTCATTATGGTTATAAAGAAGCGATGGTCTAGGAGACATATTGTTTTCGTCTCATTTTGCTAGACATCTGGACTTTATGGAAATGAGCATGTTGATCACATTGTCATGTTATTTCCATAATTATACTTGTATACTACTACATGGTCACGTGTTTATAAGTGTCTTGTTATATGGAGCATCCTGTCGGTGCACATATGATTTGATATTTATGGCACATTTTGGACTTGTTTATGTTTTGGGTGATTGCTTGTATTTGACCTTTTGTTATAGTCACATATTGATTAATTCGGTTGTTTTCAAATATTATTTCATTTTAAATTTATCATTAGAGTGATTTCTGTCGTCCAAGTGGGAGATTGTTAGATTTATTTCTCACATTATGTGGACTGACATAAATCATTCTAATTATTTTCTATATTTTACCGAATTAATACGTGACTAAAGTCAAATATTGTTGAGCAATTTTGACATACCCTGTACAGTAGTATATTATGGACAAGTATATCCTTAATTGTGTTATTTTCGCCCATAATGGGATGGGCAATTTTATACTAACACATGAGGGGGTCCCTGCGCTCAACCGCTGTATTTAAGTAACTTCAGCCTATTGGAAGTTAACTGTTCGAAAAATCAGTGGCATGAGTGCAGTGCACCTCTCTCTCTCTCTTGTCTCCCGTGTGTGTGCACAGTAAATTGCTGAGAGAAGCCGCAATCTTGAGCTAAGGAAAAGAAAGCGGAATTCAGAAGCTAGACCGAAGCAGCAGCAACTCTGTTGAAGCTCCATAACAAGCTGCAAGTTCGGATTCATGGGAGATCGTGGTAAATTTCGGAATTACTTAAAATATGTGTTTATTTGGAAATGCACGATTAAAGGCATAACATTTGTTTTGTTTCATCAATATATTCATCCATGGATGCATTTCATGAGCAAGAGGCAAAGAAAACTCTCAACAAGGAGCGAAATTCCCTACTTCAAGTCCGTGCATGTAATACGTATCTTACCAACTTATTGGGGACTAATAAGCTAAATAATATATAAATGAAAAAATTAATAAAAAGACACATTTTATTTCTAGTTACTCGGAGAATGGGCAGTAAAGAGAAGTTGAAGCATCAGCAGACTTGTTTTGTTGGGTTTCAGCAATTGGGGTAAGTACTGGCCCTTTAAAGAGGCCTGCAAATAACTCTGCTGGATGATAATATATTTCAACATCTTCGGCCCTCATGAATTCATCAAATATATATATATATACCGGTCAAGGATATTGTATTTATTAAAGTTTAAAAAAGTTATTAAACCGTACAATTTAATAATTTTTCTGAATTTTAATGATGTATATATATATGTGTGTGTAAATTTAACTTAATAGCAACAAAATCTACTCCCCACCCATATAAATGAGGTCCCAACCTCAAATCTTTTGTTTTTAACTAAAAACTTTTTACTGACAGACTAAATGAGGACATAATTAATAAAAGACTAACTAATTAAAATCACACCTTCATAATCCCAATCCCATAAAAACTCCACCATTTCTCCCGTAGGAGCATGGCCTTGGAAAGGTCCTTCAAAGTAACCCCAATGCTTGAATTTGTAGGCAACCATTGGCGGTCCTGAATAAACACTGATCAATTCCCATGCGAATCCGCGGGGAAAAGCTGATCGAAATGCATCATGGGATGATTTAAAGGTCTCCTCCATCTGCTTTGTACTACTGAAACTCCTTTGGTACTGAATTATTCAGCAAGGCATTGTAGCTTCCAAGCTGCAGAGACTCCTCTCTTGACAAGCCCTTTCTTCCTGCATAAGATACAATCCAAAGTCTATCAATGTGTCAGGATCTTATTGCTGTAGATTCAACCCCTAATCTTTTGTAGGACACACAGGTTTATAGTGGTGACTCTCTATGTAAAAGCTAGGTTCATCCACTCACAACAAAATTAGAGTTTTAACCAATGCAGTTATACCACATCAGTTAGTACAAAATTTAAGGGGAGAATTGCGTGAAATATACCCCATTTCCTTCAAAATACCCAACATATACCTAAAATTATAATACTCTTAAATTTTACACATATATACTCTAAAAAAGTAGAGAAATTACAAAAATAACCACAACTAAATCCTCATAAAACTAAACCCAACTCCTCGAAGTCGGGTAAATAGTCAAGAATACTCGACTTCAACCAAACCATACACAATTAGTAATTCAGCATAAATTCTCGACTTTTTCATATTAGTCAGGTAAATAGTCGAGAATACTCTACTTCAATTCAAATAAAAAATTATCTGAAATTTTTTTGATTTTTTCAAGTAAGTCGAGTAAATAGTCGAGTATTATAGTCGAGAATACTCGACTATTTAACCAAACCATATACAATTAGTAATTCAACATAAATTCTTAATTTTTTCATGTTAGTCGGGTAAATAGTCGAGAATACTCGACTTCAATTAAAATAAAAAATTATCTGAAATTTTTTTGATTTTTTCAAGTAAGTCGAGTAAAGAGTCGAGAATACCCAACTTTAATTTAACCTTACCCAATATTCATTCAGCAAAAATTCTTAACTTTTCATTGAAGTTCGGTAATTGGTTGAGAATACTCGACTCAAATTGAAATGAAAATTTTCCTTTTATTAAGTCAGGTAAAAAGTCGAGTATACTCGACTTTGGTTGTGTTATTATGTAGAAGTCATGAGAGAGAAAGTAAACGTAAATAGATGATTTTTTTAGATTATTTTTTACTTTTTACACTTTCACGAGGTATATATATGTAATGGGGTATAGATTTGGTATTTAATGACAAATGGAGCATATTTAAATAAAAAAACCCGTGAATCACTACTCGATGATTTAAAGACAATTTAATACATGTCGGAAAATCTTAAAATTACACAAAAAGGATTCAGGTTTTATTCTAGTACGTACCATTAACAATGAGCTTGAATTTCTCAGGGTTAATGGTCTTGAAATCATTTAAGCTAGTCTTGTGAGAAAGCTCCATTTCCCATGACTTTACAGCATTTTGAACTGTTTCTTCTATTGATCCTTTAGGCCACTCCTGCGATTGCATACAAAATTAACAATGAACTTGTTATGAACTAATTAAGAGAAATATCAATGGAATAATCAATAATGAAAATTAACTTGTTATTTATCTAGCTAGCTTGATAGCCACCTTGGTCCGGCCTTCCTCGAAGAGCTTGTTTACTTTGTCGAAAATCGGAGGGCCACTGTGCCTCCACTACGTGCTCTTTGCTTCTTCATTTAAGATTGAACGGTACTTATCCCCCACCACTTCCATATCTTCTTTTATTTTATCCATATTTCAATATTATTGTTGCAAAGCCTAGTGACCGTAGGATATATATATATATATATATATATATGTACATGTCTGTGTACATGCGTATGTATATGTACATGTATATATGTATGTGTATGTATATACGTGTAAATATATATGTGTGTGTAGAAATCTGATCAGATGCACACAATCGCAAATGTTATAGTGAGCTAAGCCACATGTCATCTGATCATTGATTGGGCAGTGGGACGTCAGCCAATGATCAAGTAATCCATGACCCATCGCACAAGTCCACACTTGATCAACACTCTATACATAATAATAATAACAATAATGATGATGATGAACGGCGTACAAGGATTGCTGAAAATGATGGTTTGCTCAGCCTTACCTGGCGCTGCCGAAAAAGGACACAAGTATGATTTCACATGAATAAATTCTGATGCCACCCGCAAAGTCTGCATTGAGCCGCTGACAGAGAATTTGCTAGTTTTATTTTGACATTATTCTGAAAGTTTATCTATAGGTTTATTGGACGTTTTCGGATTTTCCACAAAATATGACATAGGAGATTTTTCTGAAAATGAAGACGTCACCTTCTTTATTAAGTACTGAACACTATGCAACACAGATTAGAGATGAGTGTTGAGATGTCATCTGTACTAAAATAACATTATCTCAACTGAAAGGAACCTGATGATGTTAAAAATAAAATAAACTGAAAGTGTAAGATGGACAAAGCACAAAAAAGTAACAAACGAAATAAATAAAATGTAATTATGGGAAGTATGCAGAATCTTAAAACTCAGAAAGAAGAAAAAAAGAGAGTTTTTCCCACAATCAATGAGATCTTAGAAACGACATCGCATTACAGTTTCAGTTTTTTCCAGTTTCAGAATAGGTTTCTGAAATCTCACAGAAAGGGAATTCTGTGTCACATTACACAGTACCCCTAGCTCTTGAACTACTTGAAGCGCGCATTAAAGCATAAGCAGGGCTAGAGCTATCTACGGAAACAATAAGGCTTGGTTACAGAGCAGTATCAAGAAAATTCTAGTACCGATGAAATATATGGCAGTCTCTTTAGCTTATAATATGTAATAACGCAGCTTGTTATCAGCTCCAAATATCTCGTTTGGGACCCATGCATACAGACTTGTAATCATCATGTTATGTTCACCATTTTCAGTCCTCCTTACCCCTGGCAACATAAGCAAGCAGTCGATTCAAATGCTGGCCAAAAATCTTTGTCGAGAACGACTCCATAACATGATGTCGGGCGTTTTCACCCATTTTTTTGGCCATCTGGGGCTCCTGAATTAATTTAGCCATAGACAGAGAGAATTCCTGGGGGGTAGGGTTGCAAAGAAATCCTACCACCTCATTCTTAATTGTCTCCACAGGGCCCCCACTGTCGCATGCAATAACAGGTTTATAAGCTGCCATTGCTTCCAATGGAACGATGCCCAAGTGTTCATCCTACATTAATTGTACAACCAATTCGAGTTATAGTTCATCATTTTCTCTTTTAGGAATAAACTCCAATGATAATACTAGAAGCAACCACACCTTTGGTGTATAAAGGACACACAGGCATTCAGAAAGAAGAGCATTTCTTTCAGCTGTTGAACAAGATGTTATGAAGTTGACCCGATCAAACACTCAATTTCTTTCTGCCAGGCTTTTAAGCTCCTCCAAATACTCAACATTCTCCCTCAGGAGTTTATCACACCCACCTGCAACCAGAGAGATGTACATTTTCCTTCAATAAATCCAAAAGCAAGTAGGCTTTCTTGATTGCATATTAGTAATAAAGCTTTGATGTTTGTGCAGGCATAGTATATAAAACTCAATTTTGCTTTCCCCGCTGCAGATAGTGTAAGTTCCTCCGATTGCAAGTTAAAGACCAGTTTTTTGAGTTTCATCAAGCAACTTTCATTGATTCTCTTATCATCAGCTATATCTTTACTAAGTTCACCTGTATGTGCAATGATTAGTCTAGTTATAGATTATTGACTATGCATTCTACCAATTTTTTGGCTATGAAAAACAGAGTGAGTTAGTCTGCATCCAACAAAACTTTACACTGATCTCTAACCAATTTGGTCAACTAAACTGCCTCTCACTCTTTACAGATAACATCATTAAGCCAACCTCTTGATTTATTTTGGGTACATTGTAGCATATGATTTTATGGATCCAGTTTAATGAAGCGAATGGTAACCATAAAAAAATCTGTTAACCCAACTGATAGTCAAAGCTAATGATAAACTATCTTCAGGAAAGTATGCTAAACGAAAACTGGATTTCCATCTGATGTCATCTAAATGACAGATCAAATGCATTATGATGGGTCACATACAGACCACTAGGAACTTCATTGCCAGCAAACCATCTGCACATACTCCTGATAAGTAAGCAATATAACTAACTGGATGAAGGTACTTTTCTTTTTGCGACAGATATACAAAATCAATGAACAAACTCAACTCATAGACAAGACCCCAGTGTGTTGACATGCCTAAGAGTCAGTAAAAGATATCTGTCAAATCAGAAATAGGCGGAGGCTTGCCTGCAATGGTCAAGGTTACATCAGCTGTATCACGATTCTTAATTACATCTTCTTCAAGGTTCCGAAGCTTGGCAAATGCTGAAAGTGCTAGATCAATATTCTTCTTTCTTTCGAAGCGGTTGATGGAGAGAAAATTCAACCTACATCAAAGCAGATATTTAAAAGTTAAGGCTTTAAGCTTTGACTAGTGGAGGAATCATAATCACAGAAATGTTTACAAAGTATTATGGGTTGAATAAAAAGAAGTAATAGAAGATTCTCACGTCTATAACTTACAAGAATGGGGTTTATCAAACTGATACACATTGACTGCTGGATAAAGAACAACTGGATGAATTCCTCGAGCGTGAAGTTTCTTGAATGTATTTGCAAAGGTAGTAGCTGTAAATTTACTATTAACAAGTATCACATCTGCCATTCCTGCAATCCAAAGTGCGACCAGTATTGATATAGCTAGGGATGGCAAACAGCGGGCCTGGACCGGGCTTTTTCAAGCCAATGTCCAGGCCTTATGTTAGTTAAGTATATGGGCTTGGGCCGGGCTCGGGCTTTAGTTATTTATTTTAAAAAATTTAAATTATTGTAAATTTGAAATAAATTAATGATCAACAAGTTATTACAATCATAGATAAATTAAAAAAAATTAATATTTTAAATTAAAATAATAAATAAAGCAAATAAAAACTCATAACTTTAATTTTCTTTAATACTGAATTTTCTAATTCCAACGCTCTCTTAATTAATTGACACAAAAAAAAAGAATTTAGTATCATAATTTTAGTTTTTTTGAATCATAATTGATTTATAAGTTAAGAATTTAAGTTTTCTTTTTTATTTTTAAATTACTTTTCAATTTTAATTATATTATTCTAATTTATAAAATTATTTTTTAAAAAAGTAGTGGGCTTGGGCTTTGTCCGGGCTTTTTTTCTTGGGCCCTTGTCCAGGCCCTCATGGGTGAGGGCCGGGCCTAAGCCAGCGGGCTTGGGCCGGCCCGGGCTTTTTTGCCAACCCTAGATTTAGCAATTTGGCATTGCAAAAAAATTAATTACAAAATAAGGATGACAATTTATTTTGCAAAAGTAGAAAATAACCATAATCAAACCAGTTGTTAATTCTTCGACAAAGTCTATAGGCGTCCTATATAACCTACTAAGAAAAGTTGTGTGTTGAGCTAATAACTCAATATTTCTCAGAAAATATTGGGTTTACGGTGTAGCTGCTCTAAACAGACTCTGAATCTATTAGAAATATTAGTCAAAAACAACTTTTTAAAAATCCAAATAAGCCAAATTAGTAATAGCAAACATAAAAATTAAAACAACGTTGAATAGTGCTTGTGAACTGGTTTAACAAACAGTGTTATAGACAATCCCATAAACAATATTAATGAAACAATATAGGTAATTAAATCTTAACCATATAATATTATAAATGCATTTATGACATAATATTATTTAAAGACCTATACAATTAGAATCGATAGTGATAAAAAGTCAATTTGGAAGATCAACACAATCATAATAATAATGACTTTTGATTGGAATTACTGATGTTGAATTTGGATTAAAGGAGTGGGACTATTGGCATCCTCTAAATATCTCTTAACATCCCTTTAATTATTTTATAATTTAAAATTTTATTAAAATTATATAATAGGACAATTTTTAATTAAACCTCCACTCTTAAGCCAAAATATTTTTTTAAGAGTTTTAAATTCTTTATACGGCATCTAGTATAAAATCTCTTTTCTTTCTCAAACCCTAATTTAAAATTTTCAAATTTAGGAGACAACCACCATGCAAACGGATGAAACGAACGAATGAATAAAAGATCAAACTTTCATCACAATCAAACCCAGATGGCTTCAGAGAAGAAAATTTCTAACCCCATGAGGGAAATTAAGTTTCATAAGTTTGTGCTCAACATATCCACCGGTAAACCAGATAACATTTGGCCTTAGAACTGCATGCATGATAGCCAAGTGTTTGCTAAGCGTCATCGTCAATTAGAATGAATTGTCATGCATTGGAGCAAAGTGCTTTCCATGTAGTTTTTCTATGATTTGCCACGTCAAAGTAGAAGCTTCGTGTAGCAATAATTTCTTTTCCTTTTCTGTCTCTCTGTCTCTCTGTCTCTCTCTCTTTCATTTAATGAATGATTAGTTGTCTCAAAATCCACAATTAAGAGATCAACAAAATTACGAGCTAAACAAGAATGTAGCAATTAATTTTAAAAAATAAATAAAACAGCCTAGAGAACCAGTTGTTCTGGACCGTGTCACCAAGGAAGATGCAGTGAAGTGGTTCCAGGTCAAATACGAAGGTGGGATGCCAATAGTCCCACTCTAAAGCTCAACATGAAAATACAAAACACAGAGATATCAAGTTGCTTTTTTATTAGCTTTTAAATTTTGAAGGGTTATATCAGATTATTGAAGATTCATAGTGACAGGAATCCTGGGGACATGCTTAAAAAGTAAAAGGATAGAATCAATCTCCTCCTTAAATTAAGATGATTCACATGATTGTGCTTGACTTTAGGAGTAATCTCTGCAATTCCATAGACTAAGGAATCCTTTGTAACTTTCCTTTTTCAGCTTCATGAACTTGTATATATAATTGCTTGGCTTTACAGTAATATATTATCCTTTTCACAATCTCTGTCTCTGACTTTATATGGTATCAGAGCAAGCTATTACTCCCACGAGTCATTGATCCTTGTCTTAATCTCTTCTTTATACTTCCACCATGACCAACGAATACTCAACAACTTCTTCTTCAAATCAAACAGCTACCAACATCTCCCTAAACCCAAATAACCTTATAGCCATCAATGTAGCAAACCAACTTCCTTTAAAGTTGACTCCTTCGAATTATTACTCATGGAAATCACAGTTCGATGCCTTGCTCTATGGGTATGATTTAGTTGGGTATATTGATGGAACAAATCATTGCCCTCCCTCACATATTAAGAATGATGGCAAGAAAGTCTCAAATCCTGAGTATATTCTTTGGACAAGACAAGATAAACTCCTTTTGCTCGGCATAATTGGCTCTCTTAGCCACAAAGTTGTCCCTGTGGTTCGGTCATGCAAAACTTCTGCAGAAGCCTGGACACGTTTAGCAAAAAATTATGTCAATCCTTCATCCTCAAGAACCATAGGGTTAACAGAACAACTCACCCTCATTAGTCGAGGCTCACAACCAGTAGTCGAATATCTTGCTACTATTCGCGACATTGCAGATGAATTAGCTTTAATTGGAGCACCTATTCCAAATCAATACCTTATTACTCACACTCTCAACGGCGTGGGTCCCGAATTCAAGGAACTTGCAGCTGCCGTGCGGGCGAGAGATACCATGATCAGCTTCGATGAACTTCACGACAAACTTGTCGAATATGAATCTTTTCTCAAACGAGAGGAACTTCGATCTGCTGGAAATCTTGGGAATATCACTGCCAATGCTACTTGTTTCTCTTCCTCAAAAAATGGTAATCAATTTGGCAAGAAAAACTTCCAAAACAACAAAGGAAGCCAGAGCCAACGACAACCCAATTTTGGAAATCAAGGCAGCACCCTTGGAAATCAAGGTAATAATTTCAATTCAAATAATTTTGGAAATCCAAATTCGGGCAAGAATACCACTGTGATTTGTCAATTTTGTAAGAAACGGGGACACACTGCACGCCAATGCATTGCTGCAAAGAAATTATTTTTTACAGCCTCAGCACCTACTGTAAATCCAACCACCACTTCCAATAACATGGCATCTAATTGGTTGTTGGATTCTGGAGTATCTCATCATGTCACTTCCGACATTAGCAACTTATCTCTTCGTCAACCATATGAAGGCCTTGATGACATTGTAATCGGTGATGGCACTGGTCTAAATATTACACATGTTGGCAAGTCCACTCTTTCCACTCCATCTCACTCATTTTCACTTTCGAATGTTTTGTGTGTCCCATCTATGAAGCAAAACTTAATATCTGTCTCACAATTTTGTAAAACAAATAATGCATCCATTGAATTTTATCCCTCTTCCTTTTGTGTGAAGGATCTAACCACGGGAGCACTACTCGCGGAGGGACGAAGCAACAATAATGCCTATGAGTGGTCTGTTGGAGATGTCTCTACAAGTATGATGAAGCAAGCTTGCATGAGTATTAAAGCCTCTCTTAACCATTGGCATGATAGACTTGGTCACCCATCAACCAAAATTCTCAACCAAGCTATCTCCCAAAACAATCTCCCAGCCTTTTCTAAGTCGTCATTTTGTGATTCATGTCAGTGTAATAAAAGCCATAAATTACCCTTTGGCAAGTCTAGTTTAAAGAGTCGTTATCCTTTAGATCTTATTTACACCGATGTATGGGGTCCTTCTCCAATTATATCAATGGATGGTTTTTCTTATTATATTATCTTTGTAGACCATTTCACCAAATATTCATAGTTATTTCCTTTAACATATAAATCTGATGTCTTCTCCATTTTTCCAAAGTTTAAGGTCATGGTTGAAAAATATTTTAAGTCATCCATTAATACAATTTATACTGATGGGGGAAAAGAGTATCAAGGTTTGAAAACAGTTTTTGAAACTCATGGAATCCAACATTTGGTTTCACCTCCTTATACACCTCAACACATTGCTTCCGCCGAACGCCGTCATCGCCATATTGTCGAAACTGGCCTTACAATGCTTCATCGAGCATCATTGCCTTTATCTCTTTGGTCCTTTGCCTTCAAAACTGCTCTCTATCTAATAAATCGACTTCCAACACCTATCTTGCAAAACAAATCACCCTTTGAGTGTTTATTCCATTCATCTCCCAATTATTCTAAATTAAAATTTTTTGGGTGTTTATGTTATCCATGGCTTTGTCCATATAATACACACAAACTTGAACAATGGTCAAAAGCCTGTCTATTTCTTGGGTACTCTAATTTACACAATGCATATATTTGCTTTGATCCCATTGACCATAAATTCTATTACTCTCGGCATGTCCAATTCGAAGAAAGTATATTTCCATCTATGTCTACATGCACAAATCATGATAAAGTCAATAACCATACTCTTTTCAAATGGTGTTCCAAATATACGTCTCCATCAAGTCCTTTATTTTCCAATTCCGATTCTCCTAATTTGGAAAATTCTCTTAGGCAGCCAATCCCCCAGGATCCCAATATTCCTATTCCTAAATTTCGTCCCTTTCACACTCATCCCCCCAATTCATGTGATCTTTTTTCCATGAATACTCCAAATGGCCCAACTTCTACCACCTTTCATAGTCAATCCCATGATTCACATGAACCAACCTCCATGCATAATCCAAATATACCTTTATCAATTGCGTCTAGCCCCACACAACCATCCCCTCCAAATTCCAATACTCATGAACCCATGCAAGTTTGTGATATCCCGCTTGTCGATGATCAATCTCTGCCGACTACCACTCCCGAGACTTTATCGAACTCCTCCATCCATGAGTTGCTCCCTGGTAATAATTCTTCTCATCCAACTGAAAACACCAACACTCCACATCCTTCTCATCCAATGCAAACACGCTCAAAAAATAATATCTTCAGGCCAAAAACTATATTCACCCTTACTACGACAAAACATCCTATACCATTATCACTAGAACCAACCTCTATCTCCTAAGCCCTTAAACAGAAAGAGTGGACAAATGCTATGCGTGAAGAGCTGCATGCTCTTGCCAAAAATGGAACATGGGACCTAGTGCCTCGAGAATCTCATCACAATGTGGTTGGCTGTAAATGGGTTTTTCGAATCAAACGAAATCCTGATGGGAGTGTTGCTAGATATAAGGCTCGTCTAGTTGCCAAGAGATTCAATCAACGTCCTGGTTTAGATTATACTGAGACTTTTAGTCCAGTGATAAAACCCACAACTATTCGAGTTGTTCTATCTATTGCAATCTCATCTGATTGGCCAATTAATCAACTAGATGTCAATAATGCCTTTCTTCATGGGCACCTTGATAAGGAAGTTTTCATGTCTCAGCCACCCGGCTTCATTGACCCCTCTCGACCTCACCATGTATGCCGCTTGCAGAAGTCTCTTTACGGCTTAAAACAAGCTCCTCGCACTTGGTTCACTGAGCTTAAGAACTTCATTCTATCTCAAGGTTTTGTGAACTGTCACTCATACTCTTCTTTATTTATTTATACTAACAAATCTATTCGTGTTTATTTTTTAGTCTATGTAGACGACTTGTTAATCACAGGCAACTCTATGACTCTCATTCACCACGTCATTACCGCTCTCTCTCACAAGTTCTCAATCAAAGACCTTGGGCCATTGAATTTCTTTTTGGGTGTAGAGGTGATTCCCACAAGTAATGGATTATTTCTTTCTCAACAGAAATACATCCGTGACTTACTTGCTCGATTCAACATGGAAAGTATCAAAGAAACAACCATTCCTCTTAGCTCCACTACTCACCTCATCCTCAATGATGGCTCTTCCCCAGTTGATGCCTCTCGATATCGCAGCTTAATTGGAGGAATGCAATATTTATCTCTCACGCGTCCTGATGTTTCCTATGCAATCAATAAGTTAGCCCAGTACATGCACTCTCCGCGTCAAACTCATTGGACAACAGCAAAATGGCTACTCCGATATCTCAAACACACTGTTACGTATGGTCTTTATCTCCACCGTCATCGACAACTGACCTTGACAGCTTATTCTGATTTTGATTGGGCAGGAAACCGAGATGATTGCACATCAATATTAGCATATATCATTTTTCTTGGCGGTAACCCGATTTCTTGGTGCTCTAAAAAACAACGGACAGTTGCTAGATCCTCTACAGAAGCCGAACACCGCTCAGTTGCTTCAGTAGTAGCCGAACTTACATGGATTACAAATCTTCTCAGTGAGCTACGTCTCCAACTCCCTCTGCCACCTCGTCTATTATGTGACAATATAGGTGCCACATACTTGTGTGTCAATCCGGTCTTTCATTCACGGATGAAGCATCTCGCCCTCGACTATCATTTTGTGCGTGAAAAAGTTTCAGCTGGCTCTCTCCAAGTTGCTCATGTCTCCACTAATGATCAACTAGCGGATGTCCTTACAAAACTGTTAGCTAAGTCTCGTTTTGCCTTACTTCGATCCAAGATTGGTGTCACTGATGGCACCATCTTGCGGGGGCATAAAAGGATAGAATCAATCTCCTCCTTAAATTAAGATGATTCACATGATTGTGCTTGACTTTAGGAGTAATCTCCGCAATTCCATAGACTAAGGAATCCTTTGTAACTTTCCTTTTTCAGCTTCATGAACTTGTATATATAATTGCTTGGCTTTACAGTAATATATTATCCTTTTCACAATCTCTGTCTCTGACTTTATAAAAAGAAAGTGACATAAACTAAATTCAACATGTGCTTGGATTTATCTAATCACCAACTTTAAACTCAATACATAGCGTAACAATAATGACTTGAAAATTTGTCAAAATAAATCCAAGTGATAAGATTTGCATTGAAACCTAACAAAGGAGTGGGAGGCTACTGATTAAGAAAACAAACAACAAATACAGAAACAGAGCAATTTACATGATGGACGATTTTATTTCTCATTGCAATATCCCGAAGTCTTATCCAGGCAAGCTTTTGATTTCCTTGTTTCCTTGTTGAGTGAATTTCATGTTATAGATTCGGTATTGATTCATGCACTAGTATTTTAAGAACCGATTCTAAAAATTATTTAGTTTTTTCGTTCTCTTAGGGCTATTATTGTTATTCCATGTGCACATAATACGGATGGTGAGGCTAGTAGTTTAAAGAGTACCTTGAATAAATACCTGTAATTTAGCGGGTAAGACAGCCATGGACATCTTAGAACATCAAAATGCTATTGCAAAGGAAACCTCAATCTGTAGAACCGAAGCTTATGCTGCCTAAGTCTGGCGCTCGTAATTGGTTCCCCCTTCCTACTGTGAGCATTGCAGAATCCTCAAGAAAAAATTTGTCTTTGTCTGGAAAGTTGTATTTTATCACTTTACCGCTCATCAAAGTGCATAACAAATGAAAGTCACGGTGCAATATTTGTGGTTGCTGTAATTTCTTTATGGGGTTCGGTGTTTCTTACTCAAGCCGCTAGATATCCTTCATACCAGAGGCCACTGGATTTCACAAGTTTCGGGCTCCATTTTGCAACACTACCGACTCTCCGATAATGAGATGATTAAAGCCCCCTGTTGGAATCACTGATGAAGCTGATCTTGGATCAAGTCACGTTGGAGTGCCAGCTGGAGCTTACTTGGCAGCAAAGTCAGCTGTCATCACGTGGAGAGTAAATACAGCCTGGACTTTCCTTCCTGAGTAAATTTATAGACTCTATAAATACACAGATCTGCTAAAGTAGTAATTGCTCTGAAAAATTGGGCAAAATAGTTTTTGGATAAGGATATGCCAGATTATAGATTGGTCTATTTTGTACTGGGTACTTCATATGCTGCCCATTTACTATGAATGCGTTCCCTCTTTTGATAAACATTCATAAGTCGAATTTAATCAATTAAAATGTGACTGCGTCTTCAATTCATAAGCCAAAGTTAAACATTGGTAATTGTTAAGCCTGATTTTAGAATCTATCATAATTTAGGAAGTATCACAAGGCAATACGCAATATCCTGTCACAAGCGAGCGATGACATTGTCAAATAGAAGCTTGGGCACCTTTGCAGGGCTTGCTTTCAGTTACAATTTGCAGGTCTAATGATATTAAGTCACACCGGTTTGTGCAATGTTATTTGTATAAAACTGTTTGTGACTGGATCATCATTATTTATTATTTTCATTTTCAATAAAAACTTGTGTACCTATGAATAATCCGCTGTCGTGTTGTGATACATCCTCAAAATTTAACATCTTGAGCCGAGTAGTTAGCAAATTAATCTAAAAGGTGGTTTTTGGTTGGGAAGAGAGAATAGAGAAGAGAAAAGTAATGGGTAATTATCATAAATCTCTCCTGAGATTTGGTGTATTCTCAGTCTGATAGATTGTATTGATGTATTCTCAAATACTTTCCCTGACGTTAGTATACCATTTTGTATTAATTAGGGCGGTGAGGATAAAATCGTAAAAGCTCCCTTCAATTATGAAAAAAATTCAAGTAAGCTTTAAATTTTCACGTTGGGTTCTGTAATTGGTCTCGACTTTGTAAATGTCCAGTGGCTAAAGGACAAAAACAAGCATTACCCCCACAAACTTTAACACCCACAAAAAAAAGAGGAAAAATGGTCATCTCTTTCCTCCATTCAAATCGAAGCATGAAGCACAACATCCCTTTCATCTTCTCCAATGCTTTGATTAAAAGCCTTGCCCACGAACAAGAGACCATGACACTGAATCCGGACACGCCAATACCAGAGATGACTGATTCACGACGGTGATGTGGAAGAATACCGACCAGTGACTTTCGCCGTTGACGCACAAACAATCCAAGTGTTTTTGAGCTGCGATGAGGTATGAATCAGAGTATTTCCTTGCATGTCAAATTGATTAGCTGAAATTAGGAGATTTGGTAAAAAAAGAATAATGGGTCTCGAAAGTTTTTTGACAATGTTTCTGTTGCTTCCACTTTTTTCCATCGATTAGTGATAGGTGAATGATTGCTGCAAATGCATGTTCACTTATGATTTTTTATATTGCCGTATGGTTGATTGAAAATGAATTTGAATTTTTTTATTTGTTTAAGGTACTTCTACTGATTATTGAGCATGGATTCTGCTAATTTTTGTTAAATTAAAGATGGGATTATTTTTTAGGAGACTTGCAAAACCTTCTCCGCAATAGATTTGGCTTCTGGCATGCCTACTTGGGTGGAGATAATTGCTTATATGGTCATTGCTGCTTATATTAGTCAGGAATATTGATTAGGCAATGTACTGGGGTAGAGATCGGTGGGATTTTAGAAAATTGGTTGTAGATGCAGCCTGATTGTGGTCTCAAATAGTGTGATCTGTCAATCAAATGTTATCCTCACTCCTGGAAAATAGTAATACTTTAGTCAAATCTTCTAGTAATGTAGCTTCCAAATATTGAGATCAGTCATTTATGGATTGGAGGACATAAGCTAGTTTTAAAAGGTCTGTAGAAACTGAGATAAGGTGTTTGGGTCATTGGCCTTGTCTTTCTCTGCACTATAGAGGTGTATAGAACTGAGATAAGAAGGTGTGTTCAGTCACTAGCCTAGTCTTTTCATATGCTATACTAAACCAACTGTGCACTGATGTGATTGTTCTTCCTCACACTTTCAAAAATTTATCAACAAGGATACTAAGCTAGTTGCAGGCCAGTAGGGAGTTAAATTGTAATAAACAGCGAGTTAAAATGGAAGAGAAAAAGTATTTGTAGTGCAAGCAATAAGGGAAGTATTATGAAGTTCCAGTAAATTTATAAAATAGTTAAACCAAATAACATACAATGAACTGAAAATATGGAATTTACAGTCTTACATAATGTTGCCCAGTCTCATCAAGAATCCCAGCTACAGAAGATGCACAATTTAGTCCCTTCATGATGTTTTTACCTTTAGATCTGTTGAGGATACTTGATTTTATTTTTTATTTTGATCATGGTATTTATATGTATTGGGTTGAAGAAATTGTCATGGTTTGCTGCATTCTTTCTTGCTGGAGCAGTGAGTTAAACAATGGGGTGTGCTTGAGTGCTACATTTTAGTTGGGTATCTATTATAATTCAAGCAAAATAAGCCTCAACAGAGAAGATACATCAACGTCTTCACTAGTTCATGCTCTGAAACGATAATGTAATGGTTATTGAGTGTGAAAAAGTAGATTGATTTAGGACATAGAAATTGTTTTAACCTCATGATTAGCATTAATGTGTTGTCATGTAAGTTGTAGTTAAGTTAAAGATGGAATTGCATATTGAGGATAGATTGATGTCAAGAATTTGATTTCGTCATATTCTCTTGATCTCGCATGATTGTTTAAATGATTGGTAGTTGAGGTGTTTAAATGCTTTTAATTGTTACTTGCCCTACATGTTGGTGTATTGAATGCATATGTATTTTGGTTGTTGAGTTTTACTCTCATAAACGATTATGTTGTGGTATTAGCATTAAAGAAGCTGTAACATGGAGTATATTAATGAATTTTAAATGAAATCATTTCACATTGTTTTCTTTTTCATTTATTATTTTATACTGACCATATGTAATGGCTTTAACCTTACAGCTTAATTTACATGGACATAGAGGCTGTTGTGGGTGGTAAAATGGTTAATGTTGCACACGTAATTCCAGAGCAATACACATAGAAGAAGTTGTGGGAGGATGTGAATGGGTGATAAGTTTGAAAAATTACAGCACCATAGTTTTTAAGAATTTTTAAAAAGATGTAGAAGAAGAAGAAAGTGTGCTATGGTGATTTATTAAGCCTGCAAAAGGCTCCATTTATAGGCTCTACTGCTGAAAATATTACGGTTTATTTACAACGGTAATATTGGCAGCACAATATTAATTTTTTTTAGGTATGCAATTTTTTTTTAATCCATTGGATATTTTGGTGTGAATTCTATTACCCATAAGTTTATCATACGAATAAAATATATTTTGGCGGTAAGGGTATTTTTGGAATTTCAACAGTCAACTGATGATCTACTTAACGAAATACTAACATCAGGGGATGTCCCTGTAATTACATGAATACTTTCTATCCGACTGTCAATAGACTAAACCTCAGGGAGGTCCCTTAAAATTACCCGGAAAGTAATTTAAATTCTATTTTTATTTTCATTGTTTGGTTGGACAAAATATATAAGAATTTAATATCCATCATGATGTGAAATTTGAATTCCACACCAAAGAGTAAAAAATTTTAATTCCTCTTATGTTAGGAATTAATTCTTCCAAAATTACCCTTCAACTTTTTAACTTGTTTAATGCCATTAATAATTTTTATTTTATCAATTTAATATTATAAATAATTTTATATTAATTAAATTTAATGAATGATTTAAGAAACTTAACAAAATAAATTTATTTAATATGAAAATATAGAAATATAAATTAACCATCGCCGAAACTCCGTGGACCGTCGTTGGAACTCCACCGAATCGCGTGTGTGTGTGTGTATAGAGAGAGAGAGAGAGAGATAATTCTAATAAATTATGAATTGTTTTAGGACTTTTTGACATTAAAAAAGTTTGGTATTAATATCGATTATATTTCCTTACGAATATAATAGTTTAGTATCTAAAGCAAAGAATAAATTTATGCAAAGAAAAAGTTATAGTTCTTTTTCCGATCGAATTTTATATCAAACTAAATAATGAATTTTAATTTTATTACTCTCCTATGAAATTTAATTTTATTATTTTCCTCCACTTTTTTATTCTCTCTTCCCCTCCATTCCACTCTTTTCCTCTCCTCCATTTTCTTCAAACCATACATGGCCTATGCCATTTCGTAGCAAATACTAGTTTATTATCACAATACAAGGTAAACTAAAAGTATTCATGTTGTTTCCTTTATGTGAAATAAGTTTTACAGCCCTATTTGACATTAAGTTATTGTAGCTTTTAAGTGACAGTTATTGTAAAAAAAAGCTATAATTAGAAATAAAAGTTAACAGCATGTAGTAAATATAATTTTTAAATAATAACTTTGACAAAATTAGTAAAGATAAAATAAAATTTTCATCATCCAAGTGTATAGCCAAATCAATTTGGCTTTCAAGCTACGGCAAGTCAGCAACTAGTAATGACCAAATACATAGTGTTGTGCAACTGTCCATTCTCAATCCCAAACAGGGCCAATATCTGTCACAATGGTACACTGTCAAAAGGGCAAATCCGATCTCACTGCAATTTAACTTTTAAGAATCATTCATTTGTTTCTCTTCAATTCTAAATAAGGGCTAGTTTGGTAATATTGTAGTTTTTAAAATAATTGTTGTTAACTATACTGTAAAAATAATCATTTGTAAAGATAATCAATTAAAGTTTGATAAAATTTATTTTTAAAAGTGCTATGAATTTTAAAAGCAGTCGTATGTGTTTAATAAACTTTACTGTTAAACTTCTGTAATAATATAAATGACTGAATTGAATATAATGTTGAATAAAATTTATTCATATATTTATAAATATATTTTAAAAAAAAATTATTATGTATAATTAATAATTTAAAACTAAAATAAATATTTTATATTATTAATTTTATTTTTATTTTGTTATCGCAATACAATTAGTAGTAGTAGTAGTAATAATAATAATAATAATAATAATAATAATAATAATCTCTTTAAAGTTAATGATTTATTTTCTAATTAATAAGGATAATTTTAGATTTTTATAATGTACATGAGGATATATGTGAAATTTAATTAAGTAAAAAATTGATTCTCAAAATTAGATTTTAAAAAAGCTACTCTTTCCTTTTAAAAAAAATATATTGCACGATGAAGTGATTTTACCAAAATTAATTTTTAAAAAATTTATCAAATGTCGAAATTACCTTTTAATTAAATCACTTATGAACCATGCAAAAGCAATTACAAACGAATTCGAAGTTCGGTATTCTTGTATGGGCTAAAATAAATATGGCATACACATGGTACGTGTCGTCAATATATCAAAGTTGATAAAGATACAAAGAAATAGGAAATGTTGAGTTTCAAAGTTCAAAATCTATGCAAAGGGGTGAATAGCAAAAGACATTGAAGATGCGGAGCAATAGAAAAGACTAAACAAGGAAAAGAATAAGCAAGCAATGAAGAAGAGAAGAACGAAGTTGATAAAGATACAAAGAAACAGGAAATGTTGAGTTTGGCTCTTGTTGATGAAGGTCGCCATGGCATATTGGCATTGACCCTAAAATCAAATTTCGCTTATCTGTTGTTAACATTTAATGATTCTGAGAATATTCTTTTCCTCACTGTTATAATATATATGTAATTTATTAGTTTTTCTGAAATAAAAATGATAGTTGGCTCGAGATTCCAATAAATCGAATTTCTGAATTTTTGTGAATTTTTGTTATTTTGGGGAATGATCCATCTCCAATTCCTGAAGATGGGCCTTCACTCAAAAATAGTTGGTGGTCAGTGGGCTATTGCTCAAATTTGATTTGATTTTAACAGCAAATTTTAATTTGGTAGTTAGATGGAATTCCAGGTGAAATATCAGTGCTGTTTTTGAAATTATGTCTGTTTATTTTATTCATACCTGTATATTAAATTGTACATATTCTATTAATTAATTATTAATACAGTGTACGCTTTATCTTTACATCCTTTGCACTAAGGATGTTTGATGGGTAAAACGCAGAAGGAAAGTGGAGGGGGCCATGCATGAAAGGGGTATAAAAAAAAAAAAGTGATGAGAAGAAGGAATGAGGAATGAGGAGGCAGAGTGACTCATGGCTCTCCTCTTATATCTTTTTCCAAGTTAATAAATGGCTTCTGTCAAAGGCACATGGATTCAAACCCATTAATTGGTACCTGGTCTTCTTTTTTCAGCCTTTGATCTCCCAAACACTTTGCTTTTGTTGTTTAATCAGAAATTATATATTTTATAACTTTTGGAATATAATTTCTAACTTTTAGAAATGTATAAACTGATTTGAGTAACGAAGGATTAATAACGAAAAAATTTTCAGTGCCTCTTATCATTTAGAGATGAATGTATGATTTCTATAACTACACTTTCATTAAGCTATAATCTCCTTATATTAATAAGATTAATTTGGTGTCAACATTATAGTTATATAGAGGTTTTTGTTTTAGTTACATTCCATAACGTTAATTTTAGCTTAATGTAACAATCACTAATATAGTGCCGCATGTAAAATTTTTTATTTTTAATTCTTTGAAATTAATTTAAAATTTCAAAATATAATTATATTACTTTTTTCAAAATGGAATTTTGTTGATTTGCAAAAAAATGGATCGATTTTGAATGTATATGACAAATTGAATGGGATAGGATTATATGCGAACACCCTATACATGATTGTATATGATATTGAGCACAGCTTATTCGATTTTTATTTTTAATTTTTCAAAAGAAAGCACATATTATTGGTTTCACGGTTTCACCGAAATTTATGCCTCAGATTTGGTGATGGCGGAAAACCAAGTAGTAGCATTTATTCCCATAATAATAAAGTGAAATATTTCATTTTTTTTTTGGAACTTAATCGCATTCGAAAAATCTTCGATAGCACGTGGATTAGTTAATTCAATAAGAAATGGAGCTGATTGTTAAAGAGAGAACGGGAGAGGAAAAAAAAAAAAGTCAAAAAAGTTAGGTGTAAGAGCATCTCCAAAATTTTTTATAAATTTTACTCTTTAAATATTTATTTGCTTACTTATGTGACAAATAGAAAAGTGAAAAAATATATTATTTTCTAAAATACTCTTCAAATATAAATGAGTTAATATTATTTTAATTAAATAACTATTTTTTTAAAGTAAAAGTAAATAGTAATTAAAGCACCTTTCTCTCTTTTTCTAACAAAAAATAATAAAATATAAATTGAAGAATGAAAAAGTAACTCTCCAAATTTAAAGAGAGATAATAATTTTTTATTTAAATAATCTTAATTAAAATATTTTTTAAAATTTTAAATACTGATATGATTATTTAAATAAATAATAAAAAAAATTTTTAAAAATACTCTAAAACATTGCGCATTGTCCTGACTATGACATTGTCAGGAAGTCTGATAATTGTGGGTCTAAGTAGAACTCACGGTTCAAATTGTGAGTGACTGCTACTTACCTTGATTATAAGGTAGCAAAATCCCCAAAAGTAAGGTTCGTTTCTCATTTAAAAAAAAAAAGGAGCTGGCTAAGGTACAGCTTCTGTACCTTACAGACCAGCTTAGCCAGCTCCCCCGAGGGTGCCATTTGCGTGCTTTGTTTCCACATGCAGGGACACGTGGAGTGCGTGGAGTGGGGGGTGTGTGTTACAGAATCTGTAACATATACACCTCCTTGAAAAAAATCTATCTCCAACTTGAAAAAAATCAATCTCCAAGAGTCAAAGTCAATCATGTTGACGAAGAAATTTTTGTTCCCTTTGTTGTACTGTACAGGGAATGTTCGTTGAACTTATGTTGGAGCTTTCCTCTCTGTTTCTTTAAGCTGATCGTCTTCTTTAAGTTTTTGAAACTTTCCTCTCTGCAGTGTACATTTGGAGTTGCAAATTTCTTTGTGTTAATTAATTTCGAAGATGGAGGCTGCCGCTCAACTGAGGGATACCAATGCTTTGTATTCTCTAGTTCGACAAGATCCGTATATTTTGGACAAATTCGATAGGATACCTTTTATTGAAACTCCCTTACATGCTGCTGCAAGGAGTGGAAATGTTGAATTGGCAATGGAGATTATTAGGCTAAAGCCTTCATTTGCCAAGAAGCCCAACCAAGATGGCTTCTCTCCCATGCACTTGGCTTTGCAAAATGGTCAAACTCAAACAGTGCTTCAGCTGATAGATACTGATCCGGAACTCGTTCGTGTTAGAGGAAGAGAAGGCATCAGTCCTCTGCATCATGCGTCTGAAGATGGAGACCTGTATCTCTTGGAGAAGTTTTTGTCTGTTTGTCCGAAATCTCTTGAAGATGTGACAAATAAAGGCGATACTGCTCTTCATATTGCTTTGAAAAACGATAAGGTTGAAGCTTTTCAAGTCCTAACAAGATGCCCTCCGTCGGTCATTGGCCTTAAAGAAGCTGATCAATGCTACAACAAAAGAATCCTCAACTCGAAAAATAGGGATGGCAGCACTCTGCTACACATTGCAACATCAAAAAATCAAGTCCAGGCAAGCTTGAATTAATATGCTAAAAAATTCGGTTGAGCGATTACATTGTTGATATTCCCACCTGTTTTTTGTTTTAAAGTTTCGGAGTTTGTATATTAAATAGTGTCGCGCCCCCTTATTGTTGTGAGTTGTAGAGCTCTCACTCACACCTAACTTACTTAGGACAATTTTCTAAGTATTTAGGGAGTAGATGATTCCTAATTAATTAGATCAGGAGTAAGTTTTCTAAAGATAATCATGCACATATTATTATGTTTTCCCTTTTAAGCATGGTTTCTCCTCATTAGATTAGGATACCTTATAGTAGCAATATTACTTAAACTTGAATATAAAGACCTCTTTGTAAGCATATAATACAACACGATCTAAGCTGTAATTAATTAGCTCCCTGAGTTCCCCTGTTCTCTCTTTCTTTGGCGTGATGCTACATTAAGAGTGCGACAATAGGAAAAAGGACAAAAAATTCCGGTGGTTTAGTGAAATAGTTATGAAACCTAATTATTTTTAAAAATAATCATATGGACACCTTTTAGAATATACAAACTCAATTTTTTTTTGACAAACTTTAAGGCCCTATGTGACTATTTCTAAATGTGAAAATGATTTACATGTCCCCAAAAGGGGTAATATTGGATCATTTCTGAAAATAATCAATCTCTATATGATCAATTTACTGAATTCATGGATATTGATGTCAATTTCCTACTACATAATATAGCTTGGACACAAATCCACAAGCAAATAAAGAACTCATTTTTATATATTAAATATTTCTCATTACGTTATTCTAGTTTCGTACTATGTTGTTACATTCCTTCATCATCTAGACCTAATATCAAAGGCTCACAATCAATTACTTTACATTACAAAATATTGTAAAAGATATCACATGATATTTGTCTTATTACAGTATTTACACATGACATTGCAACCTTAATTATTATAATCAACCGAGAGTGTTCTTGCTCTGCAAGTTATACACTAGATGAAATCATAGCCCTTGATTTTGACACGAAGATTCAATCATTACTTGATAACTTGTAGAATTCAAATCAAATGCTTCTCTTTTAACTTCAATCATTACTCGATAACTGAAGCATTTCACCAAACAACTTATTCAAAAGATCAAACACCTGCTCTTTTAACTTCAAAACTACCTGACGAATTTGTATACACATGTCCCAGCAGATTGTAAGGTGTTTGTTGAACTGCAAAGTTGAAATAAATTCTTTGAACTCTGATGGCTTGACACCTTTAGATATTACATTACTTGACCAAACTCAATCAAGAAACCAGGAGATTGAGCATATGCTACGCAGCGCTGGAGCATTAGAAGCAACTTCACTTCCTATTAGGGCCAACTCCACAAATTTATTGAGGTAAAACAGCTCTTTTGCTAAAGTATGGTCAATATATAGATAATAATTTTAATATTTCATTGATTTGCATTTTCATGTTATGCACATCGTAATTACTTGCTAAAAATATTGCTTAAATCAATCAATTAATGTCCTTCAGAACGGATCAGAGGTTGAACGAGGCTGCTCAAGCAGGAAATGTTGATGCCTTGTATGAATTAATATGGGAAGACGCATATCTGTTAGATCAGATAGACCAAGTACCATTTGTGGATACTCCTTTACATACAGCAGCATCAATGGGGCATATCAACTTTGCCTTGGAGATTATGAGATTAAAGCCATCATTTGCCAGAAAACAAAACCAATATGGATTTTGCCCTTTGCATCTTGCTTTGCAGGAAACACATACTCAAATGGTGCTTCGGCTCATAGATGTTGATAGAAATCTGGTTCGTGTCCAAGGAAGGGAGGGTGTGACGCCTCTACACTATGTTGCTGAGAAAGGAAATGTCGATCTTCTATGTAAATTTCTAGCAGCTTGCCCAGAGTCTATCCTGCAGGTGACAATTCGAAAAGAAACTGCTCTGCATGTTGCTGCAAAAAATGACAAGTTGGAAGTCCTTGAAGTCATGCTAGGATGGCTTCGATTTGTCAACAAGGATGATATCCTTAACTGGAAGGATGATGAAGGCAACACATTGTTGCACATCTCAATCTCCCGAAGTCATATCCAGGCACGAAAATTTTAATTTAATTTTGAGCTAATTGTCCAGTTATTCCCTGAATTTAATTTTTTATTCTTTTGCTTCCATAAGGCAGATCGTGAGGCTAATAGTCAACAGAGCACGTGATCAAATAAATGCCCGAAACTCAAAAGATAAGACAGCCATGGACATGGTAAAATTTCATTTGCAAACGAAACCTGAATTTCAAGAACTGAAGAGCATGGTGCGCAATGCTGGCGGTCGAGAAGGGTCCTCCCTTGCTACTGTGGAGATTGCAGATTACTTAAAACGAGGTTTGACATGGCGTCGAAAGATGCTTTTGTTCTTTTATCGCTCATCACTGTCCATTACGGATGAAAGTCGAAATGCACTGCTTGTGGTTGCTGTACTAATCGCGACAGCCACATTCCAAGCAGCGCTTACCCCTTCTCAGGATTTGTGGGGAAACAGCAGCAGCGACATCGACTCAGCCACAAACGTCACTGCCACCAGCATTAATAACAATCAAACCCACCAGCACTATCCAGCGTCATCATTTGACTTTTCTTACCGAATCATCAATGTGATTTCTGAACTTTTCTCAATATCAAATATTATAGCCTTTTCTATAGCCATGCAAGTGATTAATCATCACCTCCCGAATGGCTTCGAGATCACTCTGGTGTATCCTCTAGCCGCCTGTTTTTTCTTGTTAGTGACAGGTACAACCCCGGCATCGCTACTTGCCTCTTCTACATTTCTTTTCACACTTCAGCTTCTTTTATATATACAACTGGACTTCTCCAAGATTCGATTCAGACGCAGCATCTGGATTTCAGAAGTTTTGGGTCCCGTTTTGCAACATTACCGAAGCTTTCTCAATGAGATAAAAGCAGCTGATCCCTAGCTAATGCCATGGACAAATCAAATATATCTATCCACTGGGTTGTTGATGATTTTCACTGCTGGCCGTATCTAGTTAGTTTGACATTCCCTGTTGAGTTATATATATTGCTGGCTTTGTTTTGTGTGACAAGGTGCGTTTCTCTGTACTGTATTTTAATTATGAGTTATATTCGTTTGCTTTTGCTTCGTTTTCTAAAGGTCTTGCATGGTTCAGTATTAATTATTCTTGCTGTGTCTGATAATTGTATTGTTCATCTTCATGACTCTGAATGATGTTAACTTGTATGGTCAAATCAAATCGTTGGGTAGTGGCTACAATCTTGTGTTAGAGATTTTCTGCTAGTTAAGTTTTGGACGTCTTGTCTTGTAAATGAAAAACGATAAAGAAACTGAATACCAACATAGAGCGATGACGGACGTAACCTGAATACCCCGACTGGGGTCACTGTATTTGTGTTTATTGAGTATTTTTCAATTAACAAAGTATTTCTGTCAGCATTCTGCCAATTTTTTCTATCTAAATATCACTATCGTTGTTCCTTTTGTGTTGGGATTGCCATTTACCCGCTTGAAATGAAACAAAAGCATGCTAACTCATCTACTCATAAAAAGTTGCACCTACAGTTGTATATGTATAAAATGCTGCAACCCGGAGCAAAACGCTCTTCCATTTTCATGGATTGAAAATATAGAATCCACAAAACAGAAAAACTATAATGAAAAACTTAGAATATTAATTATAATTAGACAGATTAAAAGGCATTTTGGAAAAATGATTCATTGAAAATACAAGTAAAAATAGAGGGTAGACAAAGTCAAAATCTATATTTCTTCCCTACTTTCCTTATCTTGGAGTTCAGATGGCCAACTGCCAACTAAGTAAGATTGTTTGAAAACCACTCATCTAAGCCCTTAAGCATCAAGCATCAAGGTGTGTATTGATCGTTATTTTACTGGGAAATAATATTGATCAAAATATTCTTTTTTATATGTTCTTGATTCTGTCAACATCACTAATGCAACTTCCTTTGCTTCGCTTGAGGAGAGGGCCAGTGCTTAAAAGTTGGCAATGGCATAAGTCTGCTACAAGAAATACTGATTCAAAATTCCAAAACACTCACGGCAATATATAATAATAAGTATGACTCTAGCAATAGAGTGGAAGCCTACAGATGAAGAAAAACAAACAACAAAAACAGAAACAGAGCAATGAAAACAGACAAGGACTGTGTTTTAATGGGATTAAAAAACAGACACATAGAGCATATACATTTATGTTTTCTTGGAGAAGGGACAGCCTTGAGCTGCTGTTGAATCTTCAATTGATGAACCCTTCAACAGGCCTCCAAAAAGCTCAGCTGGATCATAGTAAATCTCAACATCCTCTGCTCTAAGTGATTCATCAACCTATATATCAAGTTTTTCATTCATCAGCACAGAGTTTCAATTGATCTAAAAAATAAAAATTGCTTTTGACACTCGAATTTCATTATATTAAGCTCTTGATGAAACTCAGATTTGCAATTTAAAACATAATATAACAATTTGACATTAAAAGTAAGTCGAATGAAAAATAGATATATTTATTTAGTTGGTTCGACTTTCAATGTCACATGTTATGGGCAAAAGTTGAAGTTGGGCCAATCAATCTGAATGGATCACATAGAAAAGATAGTATTAAAGAAGCTCTTGCAGATGATATGCAGCTCATCTAGCCCGAGCTTCAAGAGCTCAAGTCATCAAATCTTATATTTATTGTATAGAGAAAAAGGTTGGCCAATCCATGTCATCAGGACGAATGATTTCGAATTTCTCTTCCTCTTTAAAAGTGTTTGTTAAAAAAATTCATTTTACTTCATTTTCAATCTTTCAAAAGAAATCGACTTTTTTGTTTTGTTTTTTTTTTTTTAATTGTGAGCAAATCCCCATTTCGTGTTTAGTTCCTATCTTTTCATAATTCAAATTTCTTGATAGCAAGATAAATAAAACTACTAAAAGTAACTCGACTAAATTTTTAAAGGCTTAATATTTATATCATGAGAACATAATCAAACCTCTTTGTTGTTTCAATATACTAATCATTTCTGGCTCCCTCATGTTTCAAAACTCATTAAAACCCCTTGCTATTAGAAAGATTTTGTTGACTTTCAATTTTTTGCTTTTTGTATCTTTTACTGCTCTAACAAAAGAGAGATTATGATAAATTTTAGAACATGAAAAGAGAAAATGATTAATTTTAACAGACAACAGGGAGATTTTAATCATTTTCCTACAGATTCATCCAATAGAAGCAAAACTATATTTAGGTAAAATCTTCAAATTTCACTATGATTAAGTAATTAGTTATATTATATTTTTGAACATACCTTGAGAGTTCCCAATCCACAAAATTCAACTTTCTCTCCAGTAGGAGCATGCCCTTTAAAAGGTCCTTCAAAGAAACCCCAATGCCTGAACTTGAAAGCAATCAACGGCGGTCCCGAATATACACTCAACACTTCCCATGAAAACCCTCTGGGAAAAGCTGATCTGAATGCTTCGTGCGATGACTCAAAGCTCTCTTCTTCAGCCTTGTAAAATTTAAATTCTTCTGGCAATGAATTTTTCAACAAAGCATTGTAACTTCCAGCTTTAAGCGTCTCCTCCGCTGATAATCCTTCTCTTCCTGTTGCATAGATAGCGTGTTTCCATGGTTAGCATAACAGACAGGAGCGGACCTATGTTGTGGCCTAGGAGACCCTGACCCTAAAAATGAGACTCAAGTTAAGATTTATCCTTTTTTTTTTTTTGGGAAAATTGTATAATTTCACCTACATAATAAGTTTGCAATTTCTTCATTCTAACTCTAGTTAAATCAATAAAATTGCTGACTAATCTCATACAAAAATTTTAATTTCGCTCACATCAAGATTCGGGAGAGATTGGATTTGTAATTATTGTGTATATGTATATGTATATACGTATATGTACCATTGACGATGAGCTTAAATTTGTCAGGGTTGATGCTCTTGAAGTCTTGTAAGCGAGTCTTGTGTGTGAGCTCCATCTCCCATGATTTAATAGCATTTTGCACTGTTTCTTCTAAGGATCCTTTTGGCCACTCCTGCACAATTGAAAAAACTAAATAATATTAATACCGAGAAAAATTTTTTTTTAAAAAAAAGAGAGATTGAAAAATAAAATACAAGAGGAGATGCTAGCTCATGATCTGATTTGCTTGCATTCAAGCACCTTAGTCCTGCCTTCTTCAAAGAGTTGATTGACAGTATCATAAGTGGGAGGCCTGCCATGTCTCCATTGGATTTTCTCGGCTTCGTCGTGCAAGAAGGATCTGTACTTATCTCTTGCTGCTGCCGTTGAAGCTTCAGCTGCTTCAGCAGTTGACATGATTAGCAGCTTTTTTTTTTTTTTTTTTCACAGAAATTAATCAAAAGCTTCCTATTATGTGTGAAGAGCAATGAGCATAAGGTGGCGAACAGGTTATAGTGGGGATATTAATTGCAAAATTTATTAATGATAGATTATAGCTGGAAAGTTCTGTAGACTTTGACCCAATATAGCATTTCTCATTAATTATCTTAGATTTTTTTATGTGATAACTACAAAACTATTCTGTCATGCATTCATGGTTAGTCTGACAGTTGATACAATAATAAGTTTTTTTATTTTTATTGTTTTCTTTTTTCAAAATATCAAACTAAATTTTTTTAATTAATATTAAACTCTATTTCTTACGTGTTTGTGTGTAAACTCAATTTCAATTATTAAAACTAAAATATTTAGTAAAAATAAAAAGGAAGAGTGACACTCAATTTCTCTCTCCTACCGTTATTTTTGGGTTATACCAATTACCTTTGAAATTATTAATTTATAACAAATTCTCTTTCCTATCGTTGCAGGAATTGCATCGCTGAGTTGATTGTCGTAAAAATTATCTGTGTCAAGCTGGAGAGGTTCCCAATTTGGATTGGGATGGCGCCCTCGAGCTGATTGGAGTTGAGACGGAGTTGTTCAAGGCTGAGCAAGCTGCAAAGCTCTCTTGGGATTTCACCAGTTAGGGAATTTTCACTCAAGTCGAGGTAGTTCAATTGGTTGAGAGAGGCAATCTCTTTTGGGATCTAGCCGGCGGGGTTGGTTCCTGATCGAACCAGCTTGTTTAAGAACAATAATGAGGTGAAATTAGTGGGGACATGTCCTAGCAAATCAACATACCTCAAGTCCAAACCCACTACTTGATTGTTTAAGTCGCAGGACACACCGAACCACTTACATGGAGTCTCATCACTAGGACTCCAATTACTTAACCCATCATCTGATCCTTTCCAGTTTCTCTTCCATGAAAGAAGAGCTTCACCTTGTCGGTTAACGGCGTAAGGTGTATTGAGGGAAGAGGATTATAATTGCAACGACGAAAGAAAGGATTAGAGAATAGAGGGTCCATGGATAATATACAGGCATTACAGCTATTATGCTGCTGCTACAAACTCCAATGAGAGGAACAACAAAACACCAACATAATGGGAGGGTTCCAGTCTAGGGAGGAGGTACAATAACAATTGAAGGAATATAAACCAAATCATGTCTTGAGGGCTACGTCTTTCTTTTTCTTTTTAATTGTGTATAAAATTAACTACTTTGAAAGGGATTTAGATCTATTGTAAATAGATATAGGTAATTAAAAACTTAGAATTAACAACTTAATTAATTTTCAGAAATATTTTACTGTTCACAGTTACTGTTTATCAACATAAAAAAATATTAATTTTTTAAAAATACAATAAATTACAGAAAAATAAATGACACGGAGATTTTTACGTGGTTCGGATTAATTAATCCTGCATCCACGAGGCAATCTGCATTCTTACTTGTAGTATGATTTGTAGTATGATTTGGGTAGTATATGTGTGTTTGTAATGTTGTGATGATATGAACAATCTGCATTCTTTGCTTCAAATTGTTCTCTCTATTTAGAATCACATGAATACGTTCAGGGGCGGATCCAAGAATTTATATTATCCCGGGCTAAAAAAAAAAAATTTGTATTTTAAAGTGATCATAAAAATTCATAAGTAGAAAGAAGTGCATCAAATAAGAGGGATATGAAGAACCTTATCCTTATAAATACATGCTCGAAATAAAAATAGTTATAAAAAAGAGTAGAAAACAAAAGACAATTCAAATATAAAAACCTTATTTTTCAATTATGGAATCCGACATTGTAACCTTTAATAAAACATAATTATATAAGAATTAATAAATCAATTAAGAATTTTAAGCTAAAATTAAATCAATACATGTAATTACAATCAATTAAAACTCACAAGTAAAACTTTAATGTTTGAAGTCAAGTACTTAACTACTAGGCTTAAATAAATTAAACAACTAAAAAATTTATTCATCTTTTAAAATTATGAATATATTGTTAGTCAAAAGTTTCAATAATAAACTAAATTGACCAATAAAAATGTATTTGAGTGCCGTTGTTTCTTGGCAGGCGCTCTGACTCTCTTTGAAGAATCATATGCTGATGATTCTTTTATGAAAAGCTCCTCAAAATGCTCAAATTTTATTTTCTAACTTACTATTAAATGAAATCTCAAAATTCACATAAAAAGTTTATGAAAATGTTGATAATTGCTATTACATGTTGTTTTTGTAAGCACTTTTAATATTAGTGAAAATTTTATGTTAGATTGACATAATTTTTTTCAATTAGAATTTTTTAAAATAAAGTAGCAGCAACATTTCAGCCCCCTAATGTTTTCAATTTATTCAATAAATGTATAATTTAATCATTTTATACATTAGTAACTAATTTCAAATGGAAATTAATATAATTGGATTAAGGTCATATTTGAAAATAAAATAAAAACTTTATTATAATATACAATTGATGAAACAATAAGGGTAATTGAGTTAGGGACATATATGAAAAAAAAAACTATATTATTATATAAAATTGATGAAAATATAAGGGATATAATGATTTTTTCCTAATCAGACCGGGCTACAGCCTAGTGTAGCCCATTTGTAGATCCGCCACCGAATACATTTACAAATCATGAAACTAGACATCATAAGCTTTCCATTGATAGGTTTTGTGTTGAAATCCTCTGAGTATGCAAATTGTTATGATTTTTCAAAGGTGGGTTATTGGTGCTGGAAAATTTGATTTTCAACAGCGGTTCTCACTTCTGGAAAATTTTCCATAAGGTTACACATCTTTAAACATTATGGAGATTCTTTTATCAATAGATCTATGTCTGGTATGATTGCATATTTAATTTCGTGATTTTATTCATTATGGTTAAATTATAAAAAAATCATAGCATGCGGCTGCTGCAGATCTGGAAACTATTTTCCATAATTACAGAAGCTGAAAACATGTAACAGTGTTAGGATTTTATAACAAAATTTCAATCTTTTCTCTGTCCTTAAAAACTGGAATCACTATTTTTAGGGATGTAGAAAAAAAGATATGAATTTTTGAAATTCTGTCTTGAAATTTTCTGGACATGTTAGATGTTCTCGGAAATAAAATGGTTTAAAAATATTTTCAGGGGTCCAAAAATTATGAATTTTAATTATATGTTTTCTGAATGTGTCTTCTGTAATTAGAAAAAAGAAACGGATTATTTGGAGTACTAGAGAATATGTTATGAATTTCCTAATTGGTAAAGGTCTGTTGTGGTCAATGCTAGACAGTTTTGTTACTTTGGTAAAAGGTCAATATTCTGACTAAAATTTTACTTGTGCTTATTTTTGTGAAATTTTGTAAGCAATTCTATGCATGTTTAAAGTACCTCTGTAAATTTTCATATTCTTTCGACTTGTGTATAGGTTATAAAAAAATCAGCATGTGCAGGATACTCATGTTTAAGTCTAGAATATGTATAAGTGTTAAGCGAGTATAAGTGCCTATGATTTAAGGATGATTGGGATTATGTTTAAGGTTAGAGATAATATTGAAAAGAATAATTTTATGATGATTATAGGAAGTGGGTGAGCTTGTTGGTTTGTTATTGAGGTATTGAGTTGATTGCTGCGGATCGAGATAAGTAGATTCATGCATGATGTGCTTTATAATAAATGCAGTTTATATTATAAGAATTATGTTTAAATGGAAATTTTTACAAAACTGATTTCTAAAATATTTAAATGAATTTTGTAAAATAAAAACACTTTTAAATGAATTTATATAAATATATTTTAAAATGATTTTTTCTTAAGAAGTTAGTTTTCTTAAATAAAATGTTTTCTTAAAGAATTTTCTAAAAGAATTAAATGATCAAATAAAGGTTCTTAAATGTTTTAGAAGACTTTAAATGCCATTTATGAAAGAATGTAACGTGGATTCAAAAATGTTTTGGCTCATAATCCGTAGTAATGTATAAGATGCAAATGTTATGATGTTATGTAATGTTATAGCCAGCTTGCTGGTATGATGTTGATCTTGTGCACAATGATGTTATGAACAATGCGGGGTATAGTACCCTGAACAAAGAACAATGTGGGGTATAGTACCCCGAATGATGAATGATGATAACTACGAGGCATGAACTACCAAATGTTTATGTTTTTATGAATGTTTTAATGTTTTTAATGATTTTACATAAATCCATCCCTTATGCTAAATGAAGATATTATTATAAGATGATATAAAATGTTTAAAGGTATAATGACAAAGGTTTGCAAATATTGTGCATGGATTTGCTTACCGAGTTGACGGCTCACCCCTCGTCTCCAATATTTTGTAGATTGATTAGAGATGTGGCTTGGGTACTTAGATGAATATTTTTTTTTTTTTTTTTGTGGATCTTTGGAGTTGCTTTAAAGATTAAATTTGGTTAAACTTTTTATTTTGGATTAGAGACTTTTCTTTGGAAACTTTATTTAAGATGTTTTATGTAAGAATTCAGTTGGAGTATGAATAATGATTATTTATCTTGAGGTTTAATAATAAGAATAAACGATGTGAGGTTTCATTCTAATTTTATCCTTATGTTTTCAAGGTAAATTTTTGGGATGTTACGTAATCTCTATTACAAAATATGCAATAAATAAAATTGTAATTTAACTAGAATTACTATAAGATACCAACTCTATAAATAATGGGTGTAACATAATTAATATCAAAGAAACCCAGAATCTCCGTATCCAAGAAAGAGCTAGGCCATAATGTTTGTGGAGGGAGAAATGGAATATTAGATGGGGTGTTTTTAACTTTTTTAACATTTGTTTATTTGTTTATGGAATGGTGGGGGAAAGGAGCATATAACTGTTTTTTAAATTTGAATGAGAAGAGGAAAGAGAGTGAGAGAGTGAGAGAGTGAGAGAGAGTGAGATGAGGTGAGTGTCTGAGCAGGTTAAGTGACTTTTGTCTGTATTTTTTTTAGTATCCACCTTTTTATCTCTTTTACATATATGGCCTTGTTGCTCAAAATTTTTCTTGCGTTTTCTCTTGGATTTTACATAAGAAAGTAAGAAACAAAAAGGAGTTGCTCTAAATTATTTGCTTAATGGCACTGTATTGGTGTTGCTAGTTGCACCTTGTTTGGCCAATTAGCGTTGAGGAATCTAAAGGGGCTTTGTCTTGACAGGATTTGGGTGAGTCTGTTTGGTTAATTTATAACTAATAGGATTAAGTCCAAAATTTGGGATCTAGAAATTTGACCCAAACGGTTACTCGCCTTGGCAGGGTCATTATTAGACATAGTTAAAAGAGCATACTTGCATTGGTTTAAAGTCCAAAACCACCCTTTTAAAAACAAAAATAAAAATCTACAAATTCTTTTAAAAAGGAATAAAATACCAAAGAGGAGGCTGGCGGCGCCTGGCAGCAGCAGCCCCTTGTTCAACAGTGTTGGATCGGAACATATATGGATCTAAAAAATTCATAACCAAAACAGAACCTTTATGCTTATTCAGATTCAGATCTAAATCAAATTAAATATACCATTATCGACTCGACAATATGTTAACCTGCTCAATATCCCCACTCATTACACGATGGTGTGACCTATGACATTATGTGCATTTGTACAATTGTACTATAGAATCTTACATTATTAGTAATTATAAATCATGTCCATTTGCAAATAACTTATCAAATTGCAAATGCAATGATAAAATTCAAGATTTATTTCAGACCCACCGAATCAGGTACCATTTATTTTACTTAATTATGTAAGAATCCCCAATTAATGCTTTTGATTTTTTTTAAAAATGAAATATGAGACATAACGTGATGTCGTGGAGAATAGGATTTCGTTTTACTTTATGACTTTTTTATGCACGCATTCATACAGAGTCTGTCCACGCATAATGCCTGCCTCGTGACTTTACAGCTGTGCTTGATATTTATTAATAACTGAAAGAAAAATGATCACTGCACCACTTCTTTTTTTTTCATTTGTATTAATTAGTTATTTTTAATTAATATTATTAAATAATTTAAATAAAATAATAATTTTACTCTTAAATAAATTAAAAGACCATTTTATTTTATAAAAACTTAAAAAAATAAGAAAATTATAATTATAAAAATATCCCCGAGTTTAATAAAAAATAAATTCCAAATTAGAATTTTTATTTTTAATAAAAATCTAAATAAAAATTATAATTATAAAAATAATTACAAAATTTTGGGATTTAATAAAAATCCCCTAAATTATTAAAATTTTGGGATTTTATTTTTTAATAAATAAATTCAATTATTTTAATAAAATTTTGTAAAATTATAATTTTTAATAAATAAATTCAGTCATTTTTATTAAAATTTTGTAAAATTATAATTTTTTAATAAAAATAATTATTAAAATTTTGTAAAATCTAAATTAAATAAAAATCAGCTCAGCACCTTTGTTTGGGATTTATTTTTTATTAAATTTAGGGATATTTTTATAATTATAAATTTCTTATTTTTCAAAGTTTTGATAAAATAAAATGATCTTTTAATTTATTTAGGGATAAAATTATTATTTTATTTAAATTATTTAACGGTGTTAGTTAAAAAGTGACTAATTGATACAAATTTTTTTTTTAAAAATAGTGTAGAAAACATGTTAAAAATTTTTAATGAATAAATAAATATAAGACCAAAAAAAAAGTGGTGCGGTAATAATTTTCCTAACTCAAATTATCTTACGAGTACGTCTAATTCAGGAATCTAAGCACGAGAGCTCGCACATGACAAAGAGAAAGAGAGAGAGATTAGATTTTAGTAAAATTAAATGGGGGCAAAGGCAGCCACCAGCCAGCGATTCAGCAGGACAGCGCTTAGTGTCAAGTCTTTTATTGTTGATGGCATGAGAATGTGGAAGAGACAAGCACTCCCCATCAAAAAAGTTGGGTTCCTACACACTTCCCACCACAAGCATTATCATTTTGATTCTCTCTTATCTGTCATTACTTCTAGACACACAGGCCTATTCACTCATATACACACCGGCACATCGCGTGTGTGTTATATCGAGCCTCATAATCTGTTCCTCTATAGAGTTTCTTTTTATTTTTATTTTTCACATTTATTTGCATGCTATTAGGGTCTGCCTACCATGCATCTGGTGTATGTATGGTTCATTTTGACATGACATCTAACCAGCTCAATTGTTACACATATGCCATAATGATTGTAAAGTAACCGGTTATTCCGGTTGAATTCACAATAGTCCTTGTTTGTGTGTTAGTGTCCAAAGTTACTTGCACTCTGTCACAAGTTCTGTCAAAACTGCTGCTTATTAATGTTCCAAAGTGTTATTTTCCATGTCACAGGTACTTTTTTTTGGTCTCTTCTTGTCTCAAATACTAAACATAAAGTCACAAATTTATTAAGAAATGTTCCTCACATTTGTACTTGATATATATATTTAACTGAAAATGAATATAGTGTATTAACATGATTTTCTTAAGAGTGGAGCTATTGACACCCCTGCATTATTCTTACAAAATCTCACTTTAAATAAAATTATAATTAAGAATAATTGAAAATTAAACACATATAGATTTTTTTTTCCAGCAAATTACTTAATTCATAATCATTCCTTTTTTTAAAAAAATATTATATATGTTACTTTCTATTTAACTAAAATTAATTGTACAAATTTAGAATAATATATTGTTCTCTTTTGATTTCTTATTGATTAAATATTTTTATACTTAAAATTATTTTGAAATTATAATTTAAAATATGTGTTATTTCAGCCAATGATTAACACTAAAAAACTTATCACCCATATAACTTTTTAATTTGTGTGCAGACTAATAATAAAATTGAAAATAATTAAAAAATAGCACAATAATACTTTGAGTTTTAACAATAAAATAAATCAAATGAAAATTGAGGACTTAGAAAAGTGTATCTAAAAAAAAGGGCATTTTCAAAAATAAAATGAATATAACTAAAAAGGGGGTTTTATGAGGAGATGAGAGGGGTGCCAATAGTCCAACTCTTTTCTTAAATATATTGTTATTTACAAATGAGTATAATAACATTGCAAAGGCAAATAGAATCAACTCTTTTATGTGGTTACTAAATTATTTAACGATAAAATTCCAACAAATTTGTTTTTCTATTTTTGAAGTAATATATTTCAAGTCGCAATCTATACTGATATAACTTTTTTTTAGTGGATGGTAGCTGAATTGAAATAAATGGAGAGAAACAAATTGGACCAGGTGGAGCGTGAGATTGTAGAGTGGGATTTGGATGCAAGAGGCTTGGAGTTGGTATTGTGAAACTTGATGAAGAAAATTAAAGTGATGTTAACGAAACTGTTCTGAAGGTGGCATAAAAATGTTAACCTCTTAGTTAGTGTTAGGCATGAATATTATTTATTAATTAAATGGCCATTGAACAGTTGAACCTTAGATTAAATTTATATTTTTTATTTTTGTTTTTTTTTTCACGTAATGGGTTAAAAAAAAATTGTTTTGATAATTTCACTAATATACCGATGAATTTAGATTAGGCGACGCTTGATTCAATGTAATATATATGGTGATATTGCATAAACGATATAAAATAAATGTGTAAAGTATAGGGGTGTTCAACCCAATCTTTTATAAAAAGTTGGGGATATTTTCACCCATTATTTGTGTAAATCCACCCCACTTATAAAAAATATTTACAATAAATTCACTTTATTTCTAATAAATGCAAATCAATAAAAATATTTCTATAATTAATCTATTAAATCATTCTGATTTTTTTTCTTGCTTAGGTTTATTTTTTACTATTAAAGTTGCTTTAATATAAGTTCTATTTAATTATTTTACTCTATGACAGAAAGTGATATAATTGTCCAAAGAAATATGTGTTCTTACATCTAATACTTTAGGTACTTAATTTTGTGACATATATTCTAACTTTTCAATTGAAGTCTAATGATTTTCAATTTTTTACATGTATATAACATAAATTTAATAGTCTAATAATTTACATGAGTATTGATCATAAAGACATTATATTAGTTTAATTAAAGGTTAATAATCATACTAATAAAGTAAAATTGACCATTTAGAAATAATGAGTTTTATATAGAACAAAAAGAATGTTAAAGTTTAATTTTGGTGTGTTTACCCTTTAAGGGTAAAATAATCAATTTAAATTTAGAATAAAGCAATGTTACTAGTCAAATGTAATAAAAAAAATTAAAATCTCAAAAAATATTAAGATAGATTTAAATGATTAATTCTTTAGAATTTTTCTTTATTTAAAATTTTTAAAAATAATGTGAATCTTTTATACATAATTTTTAGAAGTGAGTTGGATTTACAGAACTTATGTGGTGAAAATATCACCACCCTATACTTAATTTTTAGAAACGAGTTGGATTTACAGAACTTCTGCAGTGAAAATATCACCACCCTATACTTAATTTTTAGAAGAGAAATGGATTTACATAATTTTTGTAGTGAAATTATCACTACCCTAGACTTAATTTTTAGAAGTGAGATGGATTTACATAATTTCTGTCGTGAAAATATCACCACCCTATACTTAATTTTTAAAAGTGATATGAATTTACATAATTTCTATGGTGAAAATATCACCACCCTATACTTAATTTTTAGAAATGAGATGAATTTACATAATTTCTGTAGTGAAAATATCACCACTTTATAAAATATTATACACAAAAATTCATTGTCAATCAATCAATGGCATGCATATTCTTGTTAAGATTTTTGTTTTTAAATTTTTGCATGGGCCATCACGAGAGCAGGGGTTGCCTTTTTTTTTTTTTTTTAATTCATTTCATTTCATATTTTTTCTCCGATTTCACATAAACATCGCAGACGCATTTACTGGGCCGCCACGTCCTAGTTCTTCCATTGGGTAATTTGTAGGGACCTCCCTTGAAGTTTGACGTATTAACACTCAGAGAGAATGTATCCACGTAATTACAAGCACCTCCCCTGCCGTTAGTATTCAGTTAGTTTGACTGTTAGTAGACTGTTAAAATTACAAAATTACCCTTCTCCTCAAAATAATAAATTATTTTTTAGATTGATTCTCCGTTTCCATTGAAATTTTCTCTCACTTCCTCTCGTTTTTTTTCTTGACCTCCAAACAAAACATATTTGATTTTCGTTAGATTTTGTAATGGGGAAAGGAGGCGAAGATTACAGGTACGAAAAATTATAAGTGAAACAAAAACGAGCGAGGATCGCGAGATCTTCCCTAGTTGGGAAAAATCAATTGATGAATGCAAAAAGCATTATGGAGTGAGAAAGGACACACTCGTTCGGATTTTACTCAGCGTGGCCATTATCTCGTTCGTCTTAGCATGGTAGGATGGCAAGGAAGGCATGGAGAAGGACATAACGGCGTTCGTGGAGCCGTTAGTGATTTTCATGATTCTAATCCTCAACGCTATCATCGGCGTTTGGCAAGAGAACAACGTCGACAAGGCTCTAGAAGCTTTGAAAGAGATCTAGTCAGAGCACGCCATAGAGATTCGCGACGGGAGTAAAGTTTCGAAATTGCCCGCGAAGGAGCTTGTGCCATGAGATATCGTTGCGCTTAAGGTTGGTGATAAGAGTGCCGGCTGATATGCAAGTTGCGGGGTTGATTAGTTCGACTCTGAGAGTGAAACAAGGCTCATTGACTGGAGAGAGTGAGGCAGTTAACAATACGAACAAGATCGTCCCTTTTAGATACAGATATTCAAGGGAAAAAAATGTATGCTTTTTGCTGGGACCACTATTGTGAATGGGAACTGTGTGTGTTTGGTTACGCAAATTCGAGTGGAGATTGAGATTGGGAAAGTGCATAAGCAAATTTATGTTGCTTCGCAGAGCGAAGAGGTTACCCCGTTGAAGAAAAAACCGAATGATTTTGGGAAGGTTTTGTATGGTTAATTAATTTTAAGTATTTTAAGTACGTAAAGATGAAGATGGTGTTGAGTGTTGTTCACGTGAAAGAGAAAGTAGATTGAAATGCTTTTGTCTTCTTTTGTCCGGTGGTTATTACAGAATACTGGTTAATGGAGTAAATTCTTTTGAATTTTAAATTTTTTTACACATTTACCCTTATATACAGATCTCATACGTATTTAGATACTAACGGCAGGGAAGGTGTTTGTAATTACGTAGATACATTCTCTCTGAGTGTTAATACACCAAACCTCAGGGGAGGTCCCTAAAAATTAGCCCATGCTATTAATACTTCCTAATTTCCGTTTGTTTCACATCAAGAGTTATCAAAGAAATGACCAAACCCCTGCCCAATTGCCTTTGAAATTATTAATTTATAGAGGCAATGTCTATGCCCAACCATGTGCCCTTCCTACTGGTTTATCAATATTGTGTTTGAAAATTTTAATAATTGGTATTTGGTACGTACTTTGTTCATTTATATGAAAGACTATTTGCCAAAAAAGATGAAAAAAAAAATATCAGTGATTTCATGCAAATATAAATATACAATTAGCTTTTCTAAGCAATAAAAGAGCTTTTCTATACTTTTATAATTTATAGTGTACTAGATCAAGGTCAGAAAACCTATTACAAAAATGACATAGGAAAATTAAAGCATTATTAATCAAAAGTGCGTTGTGAATATGTATATTAATTGTTCATTTTTTTAAATTTTGCAGTTGTATATATCCTTCATCGTAAATCTTGTAGAATTTTACAACCAATTGCATTTGATCCGTCTATTTAAGTTGCATTATGTTTGTTTGTTTGTTTGGATTTCTTTTTCTCTTTTCTTTTCTTAAATAACTGAAATTGAAAGTTTCAGTGTGAGTATAACATGTTTTTGTTTCACTTTTTTTTAATATTTGAATATAAATATCCAATAATTTGTTTTTTTAAATAAAAATATATGAAAACTATTTTTTTTTTATATATATTTGTGTCGCGGTAACTATGGTAATAGATTTTAAATGTTATAACGTCATAAAAAATATATAAAAATAATTTTTCCTCATGTAACATGAATATCAATTATGCTCGTTGAAGTTTTATAATGTTGCATATATATAATACTACTTTGAAGGGGTTACAAGAGGTCTAAGACTCTCAGGTTCAATTCTTATTCACGCCAAGATTAGGAGCTTAGTTTATACTCATTTTATATTTAAAAATATTTTTTAAAAAGTTGCTGGACATATAGAGTGTGCCAAATTTCATATTTTATTTACAACAGAAATCGTACATAATATGATGCATAATCTATAAGTTATATTAAGCTTATGGTGCTGCAAACTCTATTTTCTCATACTAGGTTAAATTCATATCCTAATTTACACTTATGCATATCTAATAGTTGTAGTAGTATTATTATTATTATTATTATTATTATTATTTTACCGTTTTGAATGAGTCCTGCAAATTAAAAGCAAGAGAATTTATTAAACTAGCAGAAGCAAACAATAAAATCAAATAAGGGGCAAAATGATTCTTATCTGTCTCTGTGTAAAATCGAAGCAATTAAACAATATGTGTTGTACGTACCTTTTTGAATAATTCAACCTTGGTGTAGTGGCTGAAAAGATAAGAAGGATTACTTAATTAGACAATTGAGATTTATTCGTTGTCTAATTCACTATCAACGAATAAATCATTCATTAAGGAAGAAATTTCGGCCACGAAAAATATAAACAAATTCGAATGAAACAAGCTTTGATTCCTTCCTCTTTACTCGCTGAAACCATTGATTATGATCATTGAAGGGCCACCTCGCCTAATACACAATTGAGATTTTATTTATTTGGATCAAACTTTCAACGGCCGTCCCTGTCTCTTGATTTGGTGATGAAATATGTGAAGCGAACTTGATCACAAATGGCATAATATAGGCCTCATTTACAATCAAAGCATTACGAGCCTACGCCATCATTCTAATTGGTTATATGTGTATATAGTTTAGTCATCATCTTTTAAGATTAAATTGTTGTCCATTTTCACTATTGAAAAAAAGAAAAGAAAAGAATAAGTTGTCCATATTTTGCCAACAAAACTTACTTGAAGCCATTTTTTATGCTCTCCAGTTAACTTCTGATTGAAAGGGAAAACAATCAAAAACCCGCAGTTGGTTTAGTAAATCATAGCATGATGATCAATATTATAATATGTTGGGAAAATATGCTCTTTAAAAGCATATGTGTTTATTTAATTGTAATAAATAATTTTTCTGATTAATAAAATAAATGAGGTATTTTATTCAAATATCTTAATTGCATTAATATTTGTATTAAAGTCCATTTAATCATATTATATGTATTTATGTGATCACCATGTGGATTCACAGAAGACATAAATACAAGTTATCTTATGATTAAATAAATTTAGTTTGCAGTTGATAAATAAAGTTGGGCATTTTATTTAGGTATAGACTGTAATAAATTCATTAAATGATTTGTCTTAATCATATATGAATTTATTGATGAAGTACGACTACATTGAACAGGATCACATATGAGATTTAATTAACTTTGTAATAACTATCAGACTTATTAAATCTCATAGGCATTCATTTTACTGTAATCTTAATTTTGAGTTAATTATGATTTCATGATTGTAATTGTTATTCCATTTGAGTTACCAATGGGCACGACACATACTTGTGGTCAAGATTACCCGGTATCTTGGTGGGAGCAATTATGAGTATTGGAGTTATGGATTAACAATATAGAATTTGTACAACACATCTCTTGATGGGTTTTCGGCGCTTGATCATAGAATTCTCTGGCCAGAGTGTGTCAACATATTTAGTATGTTGAAAATGATCATTAGAGAAAACCAGTAAGGATCAAAGAATAAGATGTTATTAAATTGATTGGACAGTTGAGATATCAATTTAATTAACGATGTGGTACAAAGGATTGTGTAGTAAAGAAATCAATGTGGCTTGGGACGAATTATTATTCGAGCATACAATTATGGAAGTCTGTTCCAATCTTTTAGTGGAGTAGATTTGGAATTAAATAATTAGGCTAGTTTAATTACAGGCCTAATTGTTATAACCACTATTGTATGTTCCCAAATGATCCCCGGGTTAGCTCATTTAATTGACTGCACTACTACTAGACTAATAAGCAAGATAACTAGCTATTTGGGTCAAAAGCCTAAATATATCATTTAGTGGGAGGCTCCATTTAATTAGTTTATGTGTAAGGAGCCTTATGTTATTTTACATGGTGGGTCTCCTATTAAATGAAAAGTAACGAAAAGTAACGAAAAGTAACGTGAGTTTTATTTTGGGCATTCTTGGAGCCTAGGGTTTTCACTAAAGGGAGATATATAAGGCTTATTTTCTCTAAAGGAAAAAGAAGAAGCCACTTTATACAGATCAGAGAAAAAGATTTTTCTCTCTATTGTTGAGAGAAAAATATTCTCGTGCTAGTTGCTTTGGTAGTGATAAAGACGCCCACACGTCAAGTGCAGATCGAACCTGAGTCATAACCTGAAAGATCATTGGTGACAGTTCGTGATCTAACAAGCGTGGTGGTGCAGGATCGTGATCTAACAGAAGTGGTGGTGGCGGATCGTGATCTAGGAGCCTAAATCACTTCAACGGAAAAAACCAAATCGGATTTTCAAGGTACGATTTCTAGAATACAAATTCTTATATATTATAAGAGAGCGATCTTCAAAAGGTTTTATAAAAATTTAAAAACCTAATTTTTCTCCAACATAATAAACATGCATATATTTCTTTTTAAATCTTTACCTATTTATTTTATTAGTGAAAAATTACTTAATTTTAATTAAGGACATTTTTATAACTTGTAACAATAGTTTTAACTAAGAACATCTTTGTAACTTGCAATAATTAATTTCAAATTACAAGATAAAATAAACATATCAATACGAATAATGTTGATTCTGATTCTGATTTTACGACTCAATTAAACAACTGATTCTAATTTTCATTCCCTATTTCAATTCTAATTCAATGAACCAATCGTTTAAAAGTCATCAAACCTCATTGCAGTTAAAAGATTTTATTAATTTTTAATATGATAAAATCGCACATTGATTAAAAAAATTCTAAGAATAAAATACTAAAAGATTGAAAAAAAAATTGGCAACCAACAGGGAAATTTTGAATATTGCTTTCCTCAGTGAAAACAATTTGAGGAGTTCAAGTATTCTCCTAATTTGAATATACCATGATGTAGCAAGATAACAGAGGTGGAAAAACTGTAGAATACAACTCACCCACTAGACATGGTTTTAAGTTAAATGTGGTGGTTGTTATCATTCGATCCTACTCCAACTTCGAGACATAATAGGTTGCTTCTTATTCGAAACAACTAACCACTATGAGATTTTTTTTCAATAAAACAATCAACAACATAAGGTTAAGGATAAAGAACTGCTTATATTAATTGTTGATGCGAGATTCCGGTTCTCCTCGTTCTACGATCAGGATCTCTGCTCGATCAACTTCACCACGACCAGGAGGTCTCCTCGTGAGGCTTTTTTTTTTCCAGATGTCCCTGCACACACGGACAAGTCAGAGTACGCCGGTTGTTTTCCCGGCGCAAACCCTCCGACGCTTAAGTCAGATATGAAGGTTCGGGGAACGTTTGCCACAGATCTTATGGCTTTTTCGTGGTTTTCCCTTTAATCTCAAAAATGCTAACCCTTTTACCTTCGTTGGCTACCTTTTTATAGGCTTCCTGAATCCCCGTTTTCCACTTTTTCCGAGACGGTATGGGGCTCCGACTGCTGCGTTATGGGCAAGCGTGGGATCTTGCGTGTTACGCCACGGTTCAGGGGAAAGCGTGGCGGTCGTGGTTCTGTGAGATCTTGCGTGTTACGCCACGGTTCAGGGGAAAGCGTGGCTGTCGTGGTTCTGTGAGATCTTGCGTGTTACGCCACGGTTCAGGGGAAAGCGTGGCTGTCGTGCCTAGATTCTCGGGCTGGAGAGCATGTCCTGCCAACTGCCGTCGACCGAGTCTCCTCGCCTCTCGGCCTCTAGCCGGAATGGCCTTATGCCTCTTACAGGAAATTGGCCTCGCGGATGACGTGCTCGTGGACGAGCCGGATATTTCTGCTCCTGTTCTTCCGCGCACCAGGCCTTTACGGAACACACCTGTTCGCAGAACTCTGCCATCAGATATCTGCTCACCGTGCCTGGTCTCGTCGACGTCTTTATCCCAAACAGTATTTCTCCCAAACACCGGTCCCCCAGTTTCTGGTGTTGGGTAATGTAGTGGACCAGCAGTAGAAACTCGATAGTTATCGCTCGCGTAGGATTGAAAAAGGCTGCCAAGAGTCATGTCGCATTTAATTGCGGACGAGGTGACGTGGCAGAAATCCCTCCCTCCATTTGAATTTCAAACCGACGGTTATGAGACCCTCGGGATTCGGCGCTATTAAATGCTGGCAACCCAAGAGTTCGTCCTCATTAGGAAAGCCAAACCCTCTCGAACGGCATATTCATCATTCACTCCGTCTCCGTCTCTGCCTCTCCGGCAAAGAAGTTCCGGCATAAAAGGCCTCCATCTCAGACTTTCACCGACTGAACCATTACTTCAGGTATTTCTTCTGTTTCCTTGGTCTCGGATAGTTGTAGATAATTTCTCTTTTCTTCTGTTTGGGTAGTAGTTGGTGGTGTTGCGGTTAGAGCTTAGGGAATGTCGAAAGGCAAAGAGAAGGTCATTGAGGTTGATGACGACGAGTTGGACTTCCTGCCTAGTCTGCTCACCGATCCTGCTTTTGACCCCGGGATCCCCTTAGAACCCATTAGGTCTAGTGTCAGGACTAGTGCTAGGAGGATGTCTCCCCAAACAACCTCTACGAGCGGAAGTAATGGTGAGGAGAGATCTTCTGGCTCCGAGGATACTTTGAGTGAGAGTGGCGAGGGTGACTCTGGTGAGGCGTCTCCATCCGGAGCGTCACGACCAGAAGGACGGGGTACAGTAGGGGGTAGAGCCTTGTCGCGCGATTATGCCATCGACTATATGACGTGCACGACCACGTTTGACGAGCTCGCTGACCTCCGTCTTAGGTACAGCATTCCTGGTGAAATACCTCTCAAGGTCCCAGGAAAGAAGGATGCTCCCAGCCGGCCTCCTAGGGGATATGTTACCCTGTATCTGGATAGCTTTAAGTTCGGGCTGAGGTGTCCCTTGCAACCTTACTTTGCCCGGATACTCAACGGGCTAAATCTAGCTCCTGGTCAGCTGAATCCCAATGGGTGGAGAGTGCTCTCTGGTCTGTTCATATTGTGGGACAGATGTTGCCAAAGCGAGCCCACGGTTGATGAGGTGAAGCATCTGTACCAGCTAAAGAGCAGCCCCAAAGATGCCGGCTGGTACTACTTCCAATCTAGCACCAAGAGCAGGAAACCTATAACCGACCTCCCTACTGGTGGTGGTGGGAATTGGAAGAGAAAGTTCTTTTTTGCTGGGGGTCCTTGGGGTCAGGTTGCACAAATGGACGGGAAGGATTATCGGGTCCCACCCCGTTTCACGGTCCCAGGTTGCCTGCTCGCTTTAGATGTCTTGTATCCATAATTGTTCTTGCTTTATTGGCTTGTCTCTAACCAAGTGTCTGTTTGTGTTGTAGTTTCTTGGGGTGTTCACTTCCCGCTCCCACCTGACCAGCTCAAACGGGTCGAGGCTGTGCTCGCCAATTCCTGCTCGAGCCGAGAACTGTTAACTACGTACAACTTGCTCGAGTCTTGCTTGATACTTCCTGGCCATAGGATGGAGGACGCTGTGATTGGGGCTCTGACCCGAAAACGTTCTCGACCTCCAACCACGAAGAGGGACCAGAGTAAGGATGCCCCTACTGCAAAGCGGGCCAACATCGTGCAGCAGGCCCCACCCTTGAAGATTTTACCTCCTGCTCCTGTAAAAGTTGGGGAAGCTAGTGGAGTAGCCGCAGATCCTGCTACCTCTTCTCCTCCTGTCGGGCCTCGATCTCGCTTACCTGACAGCCGAGCAGAACATCTGGTCCCTTACCTCAATGAGTTAACTAAATTCGTGAGCAAGAAGGACCTGGAGGACTTTGACGGCCGCACCTTGGGTGAGCTGGTGGGGGCCATGCAGCATAGCGCTTTCCACCTCAGCTGCATGACCACCTATTACAAGGCTAAGGTTGGCCGCTACGACCGGAAGATGAAGGAGGACATTCAATCGGCGACGACCAGAGCTGACGTTGCCGAGCAGAAAGCAGGGGAGCTGAATCTCGAGAACCTGAAGCTGATAGAGCAAGAATCACTTGCCCAAGCAAAAGCCATTACCCTCGAGGAGGAGCTTACCAAGGTCAAGGAGGATCTGCAAAGGCAGAAGGCCATGTACGAGACTCAGCTCGAATCTCTCCGCGACTCCCACCGAGCTCAGGTCGAGAACATGGAGAAGGAGGCCGACAACTAGTACGACCAGGGACTTCGGCATTCCTATCGTTGCATCATGGCCGTCCTCGGGAAGCAACACCCTGATCTGAAGATGGACGACCTTGCAGCTGGTGTTGCTCAACATATGGACGAGGAGGCGGACGAGGAGGCGGCCAAGGGAGATGCCGAAGGGGTAGAGCCGATCGTGATTGAGGAGGAAAACTCTCCTCCTCGTGCAGTCCCTGCTGATGTTGGCGAGGTGAGCACCCCCCCGGACGCAACTGGTGATACCCCCCCTGCACCTGAGGAGGTCCAGCCAGCCGATGCTGCTCGGCTCACTGATCCACCGTCTTTTTGATATATTTCTTTTATTGTAATGGACAATGTTCATGAAGATTATCCCCTCTGTTAATCATTAACAAATTAATAAAAATGTTTTTTGATTACTTTCTTGTGTTGTAATTATGAGTTAATTTTCGTTTGAGAATCTGCTTGTCTTTGTCTAGACGAGCAGGTTCCGGCTTGGCTCATGGTTTTGCCACATGCCTTTGAAGATTTTTCAATGCCTGGGATTCGGTTTACCTTCGCGCGGTCGAGCAGATCCTGGCACGCTCGGCTTCTGTCTCGCCATAAGACAGGTTTTGAGACTTTGTCGAGCCTTTACATGCCTTAGGAATTTCTTCGGATGATTTGGAGTCTGCTCGCCTTCTCGTGGTCGAGCAGATCCTGGCATGTTTGGCTTCTGTCTCGCCATAAGACAGGCTTTGAGACTTTTTCGAGCCTTTACATGCCTTAGGAATTTCTTCGGATGATTTGGAGTCTGCTCGCCTTCTCGTGGTCGAGCAGATCCTGGCATGTTTGGCTTTTGTCTCGCCATAAGACAGGCTTTGAGACTTTGTCGAGCCTTTACATGCCTTAGGAATTTCTTCGGATGATTTGGAGTCTGCTCGCCTTCTCGTGGTCGAGCAGATCCTGGCATGTTTGGCTTCTGTCTCACCATAAGACAGGCTTTGAGACTTTGTCGAGCCTTTACATGCCTTAGGAAATTTTCTCGGTTTCAAGCGAATGAAACTCCTCGACGTTCCATTAATGGCAGGATTCGTCTTACATAAAATTGTTTGGACATAAAGCGTAAAAGATAAACGATAATTGTCATGAGCAAGAATAGCTTTCAAATGTGTACAAGTCTTACTGGAAGTATTTTCGGAGGTGTGCTGCGTTCCATGGGCGTTTCACCTCGTGGCCGTTCGTGCGAACCAGCTTGTAAGCTCCGGGTCCCGCTATCTGCTTGACTCTATATGGCCCTTCCCAATTCGGTCCCAGCACTCCTTGAGTCGAATCTTTGGTGCTCTGATTCACTCTTCTCAGTACCCAGTCACCGACCCTGAATTGCCGTATGTTCACCTTCTGGTTGTAATACCGAGCAACCCTCTGTTGGTAAATGACTGATCGCTCGGCTGCTTGCTCCCTTCTTTCCGTTAGCAGATCAAGATTCAAACATATCTGCTCGTCGTTCTCCTGCTCATCGAAATGGTTTGTCCGGTGTGTGGTTGTTCCTATCTCAGCCGGCACGACCGCTTCGTGTCCGAAAGCCAAAGCGAACGGTGTCTCCCCGGTTGCGGTTTTGTGGGTTGTTCTGTATGCCCATAACACACCTGGCAGCTCGTCAACCCACGCACCCTTTTTTGCTCCAAGCCTGGTTTTCAAAAGCCTCTTGATGGTCTTGTTGGCTGCTTCTACTTGTCCATTCGATTGAGGGTGAGCAGGGGAGCAATACTTCAGCTCTATCCCGAGGTTCTGGCAGAAATCCCTGAAGCTGTGATTATCGAACTGCCTGCCATTATCCGTTACCAAGGCATAAGGGATCCCGTATCGACAGACCAGGTTTCTCCACACGAAGTCTGTTGTTTTCTTCTCAGTGATTCTGCTAAGGGCTTCTACCTCTATCCACTTCATGAAGTAATCTATAGCAACTATTGCATGTGTTGCTGCTCCTCGTGCCTTCGGCAATGGGCCGATCAGATCGATTCCCCATTGAGCAAATGGCCAAGGGGAGGCCATGGAGGTGAGCTTCTCTGGTGGTTGGTTAGAGAAATTTGCAAAACTCTGGCAGCTTACACAACTCCTGGTCTTCTCTTGCGCATCCTGGTGCATTGTCGGCCAGAAATATCCCTGCCTTAGAACCTTGTGGGCCAGGGACCTCCCGCCAGAATGATTTCCGCAAATTCCTTCATGTACTTCTCTCAGTACGTAATCCGCGTCGTCCTCATCCAAACACCGGAGGAAAGGTAGTGTATATCCTCGCTGATACAGTACCCCATCAATCATCGTGTATCTCGAGGCCTGGGCTCTAATCTTGCGAGCTCGCAGCTTATCTGGTGGTAACACCCCGTCTCTAAGGTACGAAACTATCGGGTCCCTCCACGAACATTTTTGTTCTATCCGCAACACCCCCAAATTCTGATCAATACTTGGGCTGGACTTCACCTCCAGAGGGACCGACTTTGGCATTTTTGGGTCGGCTACTGCTGCCATCCTAGCCAAAATATCTGCTCGACTATTCTGCTCCCTGGGGATTTGTATCACCTCCACTGCTTCGAACTTCCCCATCAGCTGCCTGACTATCTTCAGGTACTGCTCCATCTTCTCCTCTCTTGGTTGGAATCTTTCACTGACATGATTCGCAACCAGCTGGGAATCAGTTCTGATCTTAACTCTGTCTGCTTTCACGGCCTTAGCCAATTCCAGACCTGCTATTAAGGCTTCATACTCTGCCTGGTTATTCGTGGCTGCAAATTCCAACTTTACAGCGTAAGATATCTCCTCCCCCTCTGGACCTTCCAAGACAATCCCTGCTCCTAAACCCCGCTCCCCTGATGACCCATCCACAGACATCTGCCATACTTGAGTTTCGTCATTGCCTATAACTGCATCTTGTTGATCTAAGCATACTTCGGGCTCTGTGAATTCAGCTACGAAATCGGCCATTGCCTGGGCCTTTATCGCTGCGCGGGGTTTATAGTCTATGTCGAACTCGCTCAGCTCTACAGCCCACTTGACGAGCCGACCAGAGGCGTCTGGCTTGTGAAGAGTTTGACGCAACGGCTGGTTTGTTATTACCGAGACCGGGAATGCTTGAAAATATGGCCTCAACTTCCGAGCAGCAACCACAAGGGCGAGTGCCCATTTCTCCAACGGTGGGTATCTGGTCTCAGCGTCGAGCAGGGCCTTGCTGGTGTAGTATATCGGATATTGAACTCCTTCTTCCTCTCTCACCAGAACAGAACTGGCGGCCCGATCCGATACCGCCAAATACAGATACAACTTGTCCCCATCCCTCGGTGTGGACAGCAGCGGAGCTTGCTGCAAGTATTGCTTCAAGTTCCGGAAGGCTTCCTCGCATTCTGGGGTCCATTCTGTTTTCTTTCCCCTCCTTATCACTTGAAAGAATGGCTGACACTTATCTGTAGCCTTGGATATGAATCTGCTCAACGCCGCCAACCTCCCCGTGAGGCTCTGCATCTCCTTCAGGTTACGAGGAGACGTCATCTGCACAATCGCCTGGATTTTCTCGGGATTTGCTTCAATCCCCCTATGGCTCACCATGAATCCAAGGAATTTCCCTGACTCGACCCCGAAAGCACACTTCTCCGGGTTGAGCTTCATCTTATACTTCCTCAAAAGCTCGAATGTCTCCTCGAGGTGTCCGACATGTTCCTTCGGGATTTTGGACTTGGTGATCATGTCATCCACGTACACCTCCATGGTTTTCCCAATCAACGGCTTAAAGACTTTGTTCACCAGCCTTTGATAGGTGGCCCTAGCATTTTTGAGACCGAATGGCATTACCCTGTAACAGAACAAACCTTGGTTAGTGATGAAAGCCGTGTTCTCCTCATCCTGCTCGTACATGGGGATCTGGTTGTATCCCGAGAACGCGTCCATGAAGCTGAGCAGACCATGTCCAGCCGTTGAATCTACTAGCTGATCGATCTTGGGTAAAGGGAAGCTGTCTTTTGGGCACGCCTTATTGAGGTCTGTGAAATCCACACACATCCTCTACTTGCCGTTTGCCTTCTTTACCAACACCACATTCGATATCCACTCAGGGTAACTGACTTCCCGAATAAACCCTGCTCTCAAGAGCTTCTCCACCTCGCTATTTATAGCCTCATACCTCTCCTGGTTGAAGCACCTCTTTTTCTGTCTTACTGCCCGATCACCTTTCTTTATTGCCAGCTTATGACATGCTACCTCAGGGTAAATCCCTGGCATGTCTTCATGTGTCCAAGCAAACACATCAGCATGAGCCTGTAAGCATTTCACCAACTCCTGCTTTTGCTCTCCCTTAAGTCTCGACCCGATTCTGATCGTCTTTCCCGGGTTCTCTGGTCCCAGGCTTACTGTTTCCAGATCCTCTACAGGTTCTTGTCTGCCATTCTTGTTTTCCACTCGGGTATCGAGGGATGTTATCTGCATTGCTTCCCTTGCTGCCGAGGAGTAGCAGCTTCTTGCGATCCTCTGGTCTCCTCGTACCACCCCCACTACCCCATTCACCCGGTACTTCAGAGCCAGATAATGGTTGGACATCACCGCTTTGTTCATCCTTAAAAATGGCCGACCTAGGATCATCTGGTAAGGACCTTCCTCATCCACCACGACAAAGTCTAGTATCATTGTTCTTTCTGTCGGGGAGCTCCCAATTGTGATAGGCAGCTCGACCACGCCCAGTGGGACCAGCTTCCCTCCTCCGAACCCCTTCAAGGAGGTATTGGTGTATTCCAACTTCCGGTCGGCTATTCCCATCTCTTCCAGGGTTGACTTAAATAGGACATCAACTGAGCTCCCTGTATCAATCAGTATCCGGTCAAACTTCTTGCTAGCGACAGTAGCCTTGATGACTAAAGCATCCTCGTGGGGGTATAGAATACCTTCCTCATCCTCATCCGTCCACATGATCGGCACTTGCCTGACCCTTGCTCGTTTGGCTGCTGGGGTGTTGAAGAGTACCTCTTTACTGGTCATGGCGTACCTAGCATAATTTTTTCTCGATCTGTTGGAATCTCCGGCCAATGTTGGGCCCCCAGCTATCACCCTTACTGCGGGTTGCTCGCGCCTCAAGTTTCTACCACTCTGCTCCCCTTCATCTGTTGTGGCCACCATCGGGAAAGTCCCATCCATAAACTCGTCCAGGTACCGATTTCTCACCAAATCTTCGACCTGGGTCTTGAGATCTCTACACTCTGTTGTGGTATGGCCATGGGTGCCATGGAACTTGCAATAACGTCCTCTATCCCTCCTGTTGGGTGGCTTTGTTATTGGTGTAGGGAGGTGGAGCAGCCCTCGATCCTTTATGGCCTCGTACACCTCATCCAGGGACATCTTCAAGGAAGTGTACCGCCCATAGTCCTGGTTCTGGTCGATCAGGTGCACTGCTCTTTCTCTGTTCGCCCCGCTCTGAGTTGGGGGCGGGGGAAGTACTTCTGGTCTGCTCGTTCTGCTACCGTGGGAATGTTGATGAAGACCACCAGATGCCGAATCATGCCTTCTCCAAGGCTCCCTAGCTGGGGAACGAGGAGGTTGCGCCCCGCTGCGCTGATACTGCGGTGGCCTCTGATGAGGCTGGTAAGCAGTTACCCGGCCTCCTGCTCCACTACCGGAGGCCTGGTGATCCCTCCTCCTGATCGGCCCATTCCCCGGTAATGCTTTCTTCTCTTTCCTCCCCAACCCTTCTAACTGATCTGTCTTGATCCGTGCAGCCTTCTCCTCTTCAATCTCGATGTCTCTCTTAGCCTGTTCGTATGCGGCTGCATACGTTTGAATAGCCGGGCTTCTCAGATTGTACCACAGCCTTCCTATCTTCACCCCTTCTTTCAATCCCCTTAACGCCTGAGGGTGGTTGAAGGCTCCCAAATCGAGGACAGCCCGATGAAACCTCTTGATGAATTCCCGAAGGGTTTCTTGCTCCCCCTGTTTCATGCTTTTCAGCTCCATCATGTCATCTTCCGGTGCCATTGCCCCACTAAACTGCTCTGCGAATTCCTGGCACATCTGTTCGAAGGTTTTAATGCTGCCCCGAGGAAGTTTCCTGTACCATTCTCGTGCACGTCCCTCAAGGGATAGTGGGAACACCCTGCACCTTTGGGATTGAGATAATCCTTGCACCCCAGTTATGTCGTTGAAGCGCTTTATGTGCACCAGCGGATCAGTTCTTCCCGAGTATCTGAGGTCTGGGAGGCGGAAATCTCTCGGAATAACTGCCCTCATGATCTCTGTTGCGAGCGGTGATTCTCCGTCCAGCATTATCCTCCAACCAGGGGCTCTGTTCATTCCTTGCATGACGTCAATTATCTGCGCTAGTCTGCGCACTTCCTCCTCCAGCTGCCCTGCACGACCAGCGTCACGTGCTGCAACTTGATCCCGCTCTTGCTCTGCATCATGCAAGTGTTGCCGCAATTCTGTTTCCTCTGCATTCACCACCCCGTCGTCCTCGTTACAAGTCTGTCTTGCCGGGGACTGTTCTCTTTCTCTATGAAATTCTCCCCGCAGAGGTACGTTACCTCTCTCACCGCAAAATCTCCCTGTGGTTTGACTTATCCCCGCACTATCGGGACCTGGTGCCATTCCACCGCCTCTCACCCCTCCCTCTTGGGTTACCCTTCGCTCGCTCCGCAGCTCATGCAGGATGGTTGTCAAGGTCTCCATCTGCTTTTCCATCCGTTCCATCCGGTCGAACATGACTTTTTCCCGTGCTTCACTGACTATCTCCCTCAGCGTCACGGAATCGTTAAGCCTCATATCACCTCCTTGTGCACTACTTCCTCCTGTCTCCATTGCTTTTCACTTGCTTCACCCCTCTTCTTGCTATCAAAAGAAGCTTTTTGCTCTGTTCCCCACAGACGGCGCCAAAATGTTGATGCGAGATTCCGGTTCTCCTCGTTCTACGATCAGGATCTCTGCTTGATCAACTTCACCACGACCAGGAGGTCTCCTCGTGAGGTTTTTTTTTTTCCAGATGTCCCTGCACACACGGACAAGTCAGAGCACGCCGGTTGTTTTCCCGGCGCAAACCCTCCGACGCTTAAGTCAGATATGAAGATTCGGGGAACGTTTGCCACAGATCTTATGGCTTTTTCGTGGTTTTCCCTTTAATCTCAAAAATGCTAACCCTTTTACCTTCGTTGGCTACCTTTTTATAGGCTTCCTGAATCCCCGTTTTCCGCTTTTTTCGAGACGGTATGGGACTCCGACTGCTGCGTTATGGGCAAGCGTGGGATCTTGCGTGTTACGCCACGGTTCAGGGGAAAGCGTGGCGGTCGTGGTTCTGTGAGATCTTGCGTGTTACGCCACGGTTCAGGGGAAAGCGTGGCTGTCGTGGTTCTGTGAGATCTTGCGTGTTACGCCACGGTTCAGGGGAAAACGTGGCTGTCGTGCCTAGATTCTCGGGCTGGAGAGCATGTCCTGCCAACTGCCGTCGACCGGGTCTCCTCGCCTCTCGGCCTCTAGCCGGAATGGCCTTATGCCTCTTACAGGAAATTGGCCTCGCGGATGACGTGCTCGTGGACGAGCCGGATATTTCTGCTCCTGTTCTTCCGCGCACCAGGCCTTTACGGAACACACCTGTTCGCAGAACTCTGCCATCAGATATCTGCTCACCGTGCCTGGTCTCGTCGACGTCTTTATCCCAAACAGTATTTCTCCCAAACATTAATTATAAAAAAAGGATAAAGAACCCATAAGATAAAAATAAGGGGACTTTTAATATTCGAAATAGCTTATGAAAAATAATGACAAGACCTTCGTATTTATAATAAGATAATCTTACTTTCCCAATAAATTAACTCAAATAAAAAAAACTAAATCACAATAAAAATAGAAATAAAAGACCTAAACACATACCACACTAATTAAAATAAAAATATTAAAAAGTTTTAAAACAATTAAATTGTCCTACATCATAACATCAATGTGTGTGTATATACACACACACAAACCCATATGAGATTGAGAATTGACATATATTCATCCATGGATGCATTTCATGAGCAAGAGGCAAAGAAAACTCTCAACAAGGAGCGAAATTCCCTACTTCAAGTCCGTGCATGTAATACGTATCTTACCAACTTATTGGGGACTAATAAGCTAAATAATATATAAATGAAAAAATTAATAAAAAGACACATTTTATTTCTAGTTACTCGGAGAATGGGCAGTAATGAGAAGTTGAAGCATCAGCAGACTTGTTTTGTTGGGTTTCAGCAATTGGGGTAAGTACTGGCCCTTTAAAGAGGCCTGCAAATAACTCTGCTGGATGATAATATATTTCAACATCTTCGGCCCTCATGAATTCATCAAATATATATATATATACACCGGTCAAGGATATTGTATTTATTAAAGTTTAAAAAAGTTATTAAACCGTACAATTTAATAATTTCTCTGAATTTTAATGATGTATATATATATATGTGTGTGTAAATTTAACTTAATAGCAACAAAATCTACTCCCCACCCATATAAATGAGGTCCCAACCTCAAATCTTTTGTTTTTAACTAAAAACTTTTTACTGACAGACTAAATGAGGACATAATTAATAAAAGACTAACTAATTAAAATCACACCTTCATAATCCCAATCCCATAAAAACTCCACCATTTCTCCCGTAGGAGCATGGCCTTGGAAAGGTCCTTCAAAGTAACCCCAATGCTTGAATTTGTAGGCAACCATTGGCGGTCCTGAATAAACACTGATCAATTCCCATGCGAATCCGCGGGGAAAAGCTGATCGAAATGCATCATGGGATGATTTAAAGGTCTCCTCCATCTGCTTTGTACTACTGAAACTCCTTTGGTACTGAATTATTCAGCAAGGCATTGTAGCTTCCAAGCTGCAGAGACTCCTCTCTTGACAAGCCCTTTCTTCCTGCATAAGATACAATCCAAAGTCTATCAATGTGTCAGGATCTTATTGCTGTAGATTCAACCCCTAATCTTTTGTAGGACACACAGGTTTATAGTGGTGACTCTCTATGTAAAAGCTAGGTTCATCCACTCACAACAAAATTAGAGTTTTAACCAATGCAGTTATACCACATCAGTTAGTACAAAATTTAAGGGGAGAATTGCGTGAGATATACCCCATTTCCTTCAAAATACCCAATATATACCTAAAATTATAATACTCTTAAATTTTACACATATATACTCTAAAAAAGTAGAGAAAGTACAAAAATAACCACAACTAAATCCTCATAAAACTAAACCCAACTCCTTAAAGTCGGGTAAATAGTCGAGAATACTCGACTTCAACCAAACCATACACAATTAGTAATTCAGCATAAATTCTCGACTTTTTCATATTAGTCAGGTAAATAGTCGAGAATACTCTACTTCAATTCAAATAAAAAATTATCTGAAATTTTTTTGATTTTTTCAAGTAAGTCGAGTAAATAGTCGAGTATTATAGTCGAGAATACTCGACTATTTAACCAAACCATATACAATTAGTAATTCAACATAAATTCTTAATTTTTTCATGTTAGTCGGGTGAATAGTCGAGAATACTCGACTTCAATTAAAATAAAAAATTATCTGAAATTTTTTTGATTTTTTCAAGTAAGTCGAGTAAAGAGTCGAGAATACCCAACTTTAATTTAACCTTACCCAATATTCATTCAGCAAAAATTCTTGACTTTTCATTGAAGTTCGGTAATTGGTTGAGAATACTCGACTCAAATTGAAATGAAAATTTTCCTTTTATTAAGTCAGGTAAAAAGTCGAGTATACTCGACTTTGGTTGTGTTATTATGTAGAAGTCATGAGAGAGAAAGTAAACGTAAATAGATGATTTTTTTAGATTATTTTTTACTTTTTACACTTTCACGAGGTATATATATGTAATGAGGTATAGATTTGGTATTTAATGACAAATGGAGCATATTTAAATAAAAAAACCCGTGAATCACTACTCGATGATTTAAAGACAATTTAATACATGTCGGAAAATCCTAAAATTACACAAAAAGGATTCAGGTTTTATTCTAGTACGTACCATTAACAATGAGCTTGAATTTCTCAGGGTTAATGGTCTTGAAATCATTTAACCTAGTCCTGTGAGAAAGCTCCATTTCCCATGACTTTACAGCATTTTGAACTGTTTCTTCTATTGATCCTTTAGGCCACTCCTGCGATTGCATACAAAATTAACAATGAACTTGTTATGAACTAATTAAGAGAAATATCAATGGAATAATCAATAATGAAAATTAACTTGTTATTTATCTAGCTAGCTTGATAGCCACCTTGGTCCGGCCTTCCTCGAAGAGCTTGTTTACTTTGTCGAAAATCGGAGGGCCACTGTGCCTCCACTACGTGCTCTTTGCTTCTTCATTTAAGATTGAACGGTACTTATCCCCCACCACTTCCATATCTTCTTTTATTTTATCCATATTTAAATATTATTGTTGCAAAGCCTAGTGACCGTAGGATATATATATATATATATATATATATATATATATATATGTACATGTCTGTGTACATGCGTATGTATATGTACATGTATATATGTATGTGTATGTATATACGTGTAAATATATATGTGTGTGTAGAAATCTGATCAGGTGCACACAATCGCAAATGTTATAGTGAGCTAAGCCACATGTCATCTGATCATTGATTGGGCAGTGGGACGTCAGCCAATGATCAAGTAATCCATGACCCATCGCACAAGTCCACACTTGATCAACACTCTATACATAATAATAATAACAATAATGATGATGATGAACGGCGTGCAAGGATTGCTGAAAATGATGGTTTGCTCAGCCTTACCTGGCGCTGCCGAAAAAGGACACAAGTATGATTTCACATGAATAAATTCTGATGCCACCCGCAAAGTCTGCATTGAGCCGCTGACAGAGAATTTGCTAGTTTTATTTTGACATTATTCTGAAAGTTTATCTATAGGTTTATTGGACGTTTTCGGATTTTCCACAAAATATGACATAGGAGATTTTTCTGAAAATGAAGACGTCACCTTCTTTATTAAGTACTGAACACTATGCAACACAGATTAGAGATGAGTGTTGAGATGTCATCTGTACTAAAATAACATTATCTCAACTGAAAGGAACCTGATGATGTTAAAAATAAAATAAACTGAAAGTGTAAGATGGACAAAGCACAAAAAAGTAACAAACGAAATAAATAAAATGTAATTATGGGAAGTATGCAGAATCTTAAAACTCAGAAAGAAGAAAAAAAGAGAGTTTTTCCCACAATCAATGAGATCTTAGAAACGACATCGCATTACAGTTTCAGTTTTTTCCAGTTTCAGAATAGGTTTCTGAAATCTCACAGAAAGGGAATTCTGTGTCACATTACACAGTACCCCTAGCCCTTGAACTACTTGAAGCGCGCATTAAAGCATAAGCAGGGCTAGAGCTATCTACGGAAACTACGGAAACAATAAGGCTTGGTTACAGAGCAGTATCAAGAAAATTCTAGTACGGATGAAATATATGGCAGTCTCTTTAGCTTATAATATGTAATAACGCAGCTTGTTATCGGCTCCAAATATCTCGTTTGGGACCCATGCATACAGACTTGTAATCATCATGTTATGTTCACCATTTTCAGTCCTCCTTACCCCTGGCAACATAAGCAAGCAGTCGATTCAAATGCTGGCCAAAAATCTTTGTCGAGAACGACTCCATAACATGATGTCGGGCGTTTTCACCCATTTTTTTGGCCATCTGGGGCTCCTGAATTAATTTAGCCATAGACAGAGAGAATTCCTGGGGGGTAGGGTTGCAAAGAAATCCTACCACCTCATTCTTAATTGTCTCCACAGGGCCCCCACTGTCGCATGCAATAACAGGTTTATAAGCTGCCATTGCTTCCAATGGAACGATGCCGAAGTGTTCATCCTACATTAATTGTACAACCAATTCGAGTTATAGTTCATCATTTTCTCTTTTAGGAATAAACTCCAATGATAATACTAGAAGCAACCACACCTTTGGTGTACAAAGGACACACAGGCATTCAGAAAGAAGAGCATTTCTTTCAGCTGTTGAACAAGATGTTATGAAGTTGACCCGATCAGACACTCCATTTCTTTCTGCCAGGCTTTTAAGCTCCTCCAAACACTCAACATTCTCCCTCAGGCGTTTATCATACCCACCTGCAACCAGAGAGATTTACATTTTCCTTCAATAAATCCAAAAGCAAGTAGGCTTTCTAGATTGCATATTAGTAATAAAGCTTTCATGTTTGTGCAGGCATAGTACATAAAACTCAATTTTGCTTTCCCTGCTGCAGATAGTGTAAGTTCCTCTGCTGCAGATAGTGTAAGTTCCTCTCATTCTCTTATCATCAGCTATATCTTTACTAAGTTCAGCTGTATGTGCAATGATTAGTCTAGTTCTAGATTATTGACTATGCTTCAGTATTTTACCAGTTTTTTGGCTATGAAAAACAGAGTGAGTTAGACTGCATCCAACAAAACTTTACACTGATCTCTAACCAATTTGGTCAACTAAACTGCCTCTCACTCTTTACAGATAACATGATTAAGCCAACCTCTTGATTTATTTTGGGTGCATTGTAGCATATGATTTTATGGATCCAGTTTAATGAAGCAAATGGTAACCATCAAATATCTGTTAACCCAACTGACAGTCAAAGTTAATGATAAACTATCTTCAGGAAAGAATGCTAAACGAAAACTGGATTTCCATCTGATGTCATCTAAATGACAGATCAAATGCATTATGATGGGTCACATACAGACCACTAGGAACTTCATTGCCAGCAAACCATCTGCACATACTCCTGATAAGTAAGCAATATAACTAACTGGATGAAGGTACTTTTCTTTTTGCGACAGATATACAAAATCAATGAACAAACTCAACTCATAGACAAAACCTCAGTGTGTTGACATGCCTAAGAGTCAGTAAAAGATATCTATCAAATCAGAAATAGGCAAAGGCTTGCCTGCAATGGTCAAGGTTACATCAGCTGTATCACGATTCTTAAAGACATCTTCTTCAAGGTTCCGAAGCATGGCGAATGCTGAAAGTGCTAGATCAATATTCTTCTTTCTTTCGAAGCGGTTGATGGAGAGAAAATTCAACCTACATCAAAGCAGATATTTAAAAGTTAAGGCTTTAAGCTTTGACTAGTGGAGGAATCATAATCACAGAAATGTTTACAAAGTATTATGGGTTGAATAAAAAGAAGTAATAGAAGATTCTCACGTCTATAACTTACAAGAATGGGGTTTATCAAACTGATACACATTGACTGCTGGATAAAGAACAACTGGATGAATTCCTCGAGCGTGAAGTTTCTTGAATGTATTTGCAAAGGTAGTAGCTGTAAATTTACTATTAACAAGTATCACATCTGCCATTCCTGCAATCCAAAGTGCAACCAGTATTGATATAGCTAGGGATGGCAAACAGCGGGCCTAGACCGGGCTTTTTCAAGCCAATGTCCAGGCCTTCTGTTAGTTAAGTATATGGGCTTGGGCCGGGCTCGGGCTTTAGTTATTTATTTTAAAAAATTTAAATTATTGTAAATTTGAAATAAATTAATGATCAACAAGTTATTACAATCATAGATAAATTAAAAAAAATCAATATTTCAAATTAAAATAATAAATAAAGCAAATAAAAACTCATAACTTTAATTTTCTTTAATACTGAATTTTCTAATTCAAACGCTCTCTTAATTAATTGACACAAAAAAAAGAATTTAGTATCATAATTTTAGTTTTTTTGAATCATAATTGATTTATAAGTTAAGAATTTAAGTTTTCTTTTTTATTTTTAAATTACTTTTCAATTTTAATTATATTATTCTAATTTATAAAATTATTTTTTAAAAAAATAGTGGGCTTGGGCTTTGTCCGGGCTTTTTTTCTTGGGCCCTTGTCCAGGCCCTCATGGGTGAGGGCCGGGCCTAAGCCAGCGGGCTTGGGCCGGCCCGGGCTTTTTTGCCAACCCTAGATATAGCAATTTGGCATTGCAAAAAAATTAATTACAAAATAAGGATGACAATTTATTTTGCGTAAGCAGAAAATAACCATAATCAAACCAGTTGTTAATTCTTCGACAAAGTCTATAGGCGTCCTATATAACCTACTAAGAAAACTTGTGTGTTGAGCTAATAACTCAATATTTCTCAGAAAATATTGGGTTTACAGTGTAGCTGCTCTAAACAGACTCTGAATCTATTAGAAATATTAGTCAAAAACAACTTTTTAAAAATCCAAATAAGCCAAATTAGTAATAGCAAACATAAAAATTAAAACAACGTTGAATAGTGCTTGTGAACTGGTTTAACAAACAGTGTTATAGACAATCCCATAAACAATATTAATGAAACAATATAGGTAATTAAATCTTAACCATATAATATTATAAATGCATTTATGACATAATATTATTTAAAGACCTATACAATTAGAATCGATAGTGATAAAAAGTCAATTTGGAAGATCAACACAATCATAACAATAATGACTTTTGATTGGAATTACTGATGTTGAATTTGGATTAAAGGAGTGGGACTATTGGCATCCTCTAAATATCTCTTAACACCCCTTTAATTATTTTATAATTTAAACTTTTATTAAAATTACATAATAGGACAATTTTTAATTAAACCTCCACTCTTAAGCCAAAATATTTTTTTAAGAGTTTTAAATTCTTTATACGGCATCTAGTATAAAATCTCTTTTCTTTCTCAAACCCTAATTTAAAATTTTCAAATTTAGGAGACAACCACCATGCAAACGGATGAAACGAATGAATGAATAAAAGATCAAACTTTCATCACAATCAAACCCAGATGGCTTCAGAGAAGAAACTTTCTAACCCCATGAGGGAAATTAAGTTTCATAAGTTTGTGCTCAACATATCCACCGGTAAACCAGATAACATTTGGCCTTAGAACTGCATGCATGATAGCCAAGTGTTTGCTAAGCGTCATCGTCAATTAGAATGAATTGTCATGCATTGGAGCAAAGTGCTTTCCATGTAGTTTTTCAATGATTTGCCACGTCAAAGTAGAAGCTTCGTGTAGCAATAATTTCTTTTCCTTTTCTGTCTCTCTGTCTCTCTGTCTCTCTCTCTTTCATTTAATGAATGATTAGTTGTCTCAAAATCCACAATTAAGAGATCAACAAAATTACGAGCTAAACAAGAATGTAGCAATTAATTTTAAAAAATAAATAAAACAGCCTAGAGAACCAGTTGTTCTGGACCGTGTCACCAAGGAAGATGCAGTGAAGTGGTTCCAGGTCAAATACGAAGGTGGGATGCCAATAGTCCCACTCTAAAGCTCAACATGAAAATACAAAACACAGAGATATCAAGTTGCTTTTTTATTAGCTTTTAAATTTTGAAGGGTTATATCAGATTATTGAAGATTCATAGTGACAGGAATCCTGGGGACATGCTTAAAAAGTAAAAGGATAGAATCAATCTCCTCTTTAAATTAAGATGATTCACATGATTGTGCTTGACTTTAGGAGTAATCTCTGCAGTTCCATAGACTAAGGAATCCTCTGTAACTTTCCTTTTTCAACTTCATGAACTTGTATATGTAATTGCTTGGCTTTACAGTAATATATAATCCTTTTCACAATCTCTGTCTCTGACTTTATATGGTATCAGAGCAAGCTATTACTCACACGAGTCATTGATCCTTGTCTTAATCTCTTTTTTATACTTCCACCATGACCAACGAATACTCAACAACTTCTTCTTCAAATCAAACAACTACCAACATCTCCCTAAACCTAAACAACCTTATAGCCATCAATGTAGCAAACCAACTTCCTTTAAAGTTGACTCCTTCGAATTATTACTCATGGAAATCACAGTTCGATGCCTTGCTCTATGGGTATGATTTAGTTGGGTATATTGATGGAACAAATCATTGCCCTCCCTCACATATTAAGAATGATGGCAATAAAGTCTCAAATCCTGAGTATATTCTTTGGACAAGACAAGATAAACTCCTTTTGCTCGGCATAATTGGCTCTCTTAGCCACAAAGTTGTCCTTGTGGTTCGGTCATGCAAAACTTCTGCAGAAGCCTGGACACGTTTAGCAAAAAATTATGTCAATCCTTCATCCTCAAGAACCATAGGGTTAACAGAACAACTCACCCTCATTAGTCGAGGCTCACAACCAGTAGTCGAATATCTTGCTACTATTCGCGACATTGCAGATGAATTGGCTTTAATTGGAGCACCTATTCCAAATCAATACCTTATTACTCACACTCTCAACGGCGTGGGTCCCGAATTCAAGGAACTTGCAGCTGCTGTGCGGGCGAGAGATACCATGATCAGCTTCGATGAACTTCACGACAAACTTATCGAATATGAATCTTTTCTCAAACGAGAGGAACTTCGATCTGCTGGAAATCTTGGGAATATCATTGCCAATGCTACTTGTTTCTCTTCCTCAAAAAATGGTAATCAATTTGGCAAGAAAAACTTCCAAAATAACAAAGGAAGCCAGAGCCAACGACAACCCAATTTTGGAAATCAAGGCAGCACCCTTGGAAATCAAGGTAATAATTTCAATTCAAATAATTTTGGAAATCCAAATTCGGGCAAGAATACCACTGTGATTTGTCAATTTTGTGAGAAACGGGGACACACTGCACGCCAATGCATTGCTGTAAAGAAATTATTTTTACAGCCTCAGCACCTACTGTAAATCCAACCACCACTTCCAATAACATGGCATCTAATTGGTTGTTGGATTCTGGAGTATCTCATCATGTCACTTCCGACATTAGCAACTTATCTCTTCGTCAACCATATGAAGGCCTTGATGACATTGTAATCGGTGATGGCACTGGTCTAAATATTGCACATGTTGGCAAGTCTACTCTTTCCACTCCATCTCACTCATTTTCACTTTCGAATGTTTTGTGTGTCCCATCTATGAAGCAAAACTTAATATCTGTCTCACAATTTTGTAAAACAAATAATGCATCCATTGAATTTTATCCCTCTTCCTTTTGTGTGAAGGATCTAACCACGGGAGCACTACTCGCGGAGGGACGAAGCAAGAATAATGTCTATGAGTGGTCTGTTGGAGATGTCTCTACAAGTATGATGAAGCAAGCTTGCATGAGTATTAAAGCCTCTCTTAACCATTGGCATGATAGACTTGGTCACCCATCAACCAAAATTCTCAACCAAGCTATCTCCCAAAACAATCTCCCAGCCTTTTCTAAGTCGTCATTTTGTGATTCATGTCAGTGTAATAAAAGCCATAAATTACCCTTTGGCAAGTCTAGTTTAAAGAGTCGTTATCCTTTAGATCTTATTTACACCGATGTATGGGGTCCTTCTCCAATTAGATCAATGGATGGTTTTTCTTATTATATTATCTTTGTAGACCATTTCACCAAATATTCATAGTTATTTCCTTTAACATATAAATCCGATGTCTTCTCCATTTTTCCAAAGTTTAAGGTCATGGTTGAAAAATATTTTAAGTCATCCATTAATACAATTTATACTGATGGGGGAAAAGAGTATCAAGGTTTGAAAACAGTTTTTGAAACTCATGGAATCCAACATTTGGTTTCACCTCCTTATACACCTCAACACATTGCTTCCGCCGAACGCCGTCATCGCCATATTGTCGAAACTGGCCTTACAATGCTTCATCGAGCATCATTGCCTTTATCTCTTTGGTCCTTTGCCTTCAAAACTGCTCTTTATCTAATAAATCAACTTCCAACACCTATCTTGCAAAACAAATCACCCTTTGAGTGCTTATTCCATTCATCTCCCAATTATTCTAAATTAAAATTTTTTGGGTGTTTATGTTATCCATGGCTTCGTCCATATAATACACACAAACTTGAACAACGGTCAAAAGCCTGTCTATTTCTTGGGTACTCTAATTTACACAATGCATATATTTGCTTTGATCCCATTGACCATAAATTCTATTACTCTCGGCATGTCCAATTCGAAGAAAGTATATTTCCATCTATGTCTACATGCACAAATCATGATAAAGTCAATAACCATACTCTTTCCAAATGGTGTTCCAAATATACGTCTCCATCAAGTCCTTTATTTTCCAATTCCGATTCTCCCAATTTGGAAAATTCTCTCAGGCAGCCAATCCCCCAGGATCCCAATATTCCTATTCCTAAATTTCGTCCCTTTCACACTCATCCCCCCAATTCATGTGATCTTTTTTCCATGAATACTCCAAATGGCCCAACTTCTACCACCTTTCATAGTCAATCCCATGATTCACATGAACCAACCTCCATGCATAATCCAAATATACCTTTATCAATTGCGTCTAGCCCCACACAACCATCCCCTCCAAATTCCAATACTCATGAACCCATGCAAGTTTGTGATATCCCGCTTATCGATGATCAATCTCTGCCGACTACCACTCCCGAGACTTTATCGAACTCCTCCATCCATGAGTTGCTCCCTGGTAATAATTCTTCTCATCCAACTGAAAACACCAACACTCCACATCCTTCTCATCCAATGCAAACACACTCAAAAAATAATATCTTCAGGCCAAAAACTATATTCACCCTTACTGCGACAAAACATCCTATACCATTATCACTAGAACCAACCTCTGTCTCCTAAGCCCTTAAACAGAAAGAGTGGACAAATGCTATGCGTGAAGAGTTGCATGCTCTTGCCAAAAATGGAACATGGGACCTAGTGCCTCGAGAATCTCATCACAATGTGGTTGGCTGAAAATGGGTTTTTCGAATCAAACGAAATCCTGATGGGAGTGTTGCTAGATATAAGGCTCGTCTAGTTGCCAAGAGATTCAATCAACGTCCTGGTTTAGATTATACTGAGACTTTTAGTCCAGTGATAAAACCCACAACTATTCGAGTTGTTCTATCTATTGCAATCTCATCTGATTGGCCAATTAATCAACTAGATGTCAATAATGCCTTTCTTCATGGGCACCTTGATAAGGAAGTTTTCATGTCTCAGCCACCCGGTTTCATTGACACCTCCCGACCTCACCATGTATGCCGCTTGCAGAAGTCTCTTTACAGCTTAAAACAAGCTCCTCGCACTTGGTTCACCGAGCTTAAGAACTTCATTCTATCTCAAGGTTTTGTGAACTGTCACTCATACTCTTCTTTATTTATTTATACTAACAAATCTATTCGTGTTTATTTTTTAGTCTATGTAGACGACTTGTTAATCACAGGCAACTCTATGACTCTCATTCACCACGTCATTACCGCTCTCTCTCACAAGTTCTCAATCAAAGACCTTGGGCCATTGAATTTCTTTTTGGGTGTAGAGGTGATTCCCACAAGTAATGGATTATTTCTTTCTCAACAGAAATACATCCGTGACTTACTTGCTCGATTCAACATGGAAAGTATCAAAGAAACAACCACTCCTCTTAGCTCCACTACTCACCTCATCCTCAATGATGGCTCTTCCCCAGTTGATGCCTCTCGATATCGCAGCTTAATTGGAGGAATGCAATATTTATCTCTCACGCGTCCTGATGTTTCCTATGCAATCAATAAGTTAGCCCAGTACATGCACTCTCCGCGTCAAACTCATTGGACAGCAGCAAAATGGCTACTCCGATATCTCAAACACACTGTTACGTATGGTCTTTATCTCCACCGTCATCGACTACTGACCTTGACAGCTTATTCTGATTTTGATTGGGCAGGAAACCGAGATGATTGCACATCAATATTAGCATATATCATTTTTCTTGGCGGTAACCCGATTTCTTGGTGCTCTAAAAAACAACGGACAGTTGCTAGATCCTCTACAGAAGCCGAATACCGCTCAGTTGCTTCAGCAGTAGCCGAACTTACATGGATTACAAATCTTCTCAGTGAGCTACGTCTCCAACTCCCTCTGCCACCTCGTCTATTATGTGACAATATAGGTGCCACATACTTCTGTGTCAATCCGGTCTTTCATTCACGGATGAAGCATCTCGCCCTCGACTATCATTTTGTGCGTGAAAAAGTTTCAGCTGGCTCTCTCCAAGTTGCTCATGTCTCCACTAATGATCAACTAGCGGATGTCCTTACAAAACTGTTAGCTAAGTCTCGTTTTGCCTTACTTCGATCCAAGATTGGTGTCACTGATGGCACCATCTTGCGGGGGCATAAAAGGATAGAATCAATCTCCTCCTTAAATTAAGATGATTCACATGATTGTGCTTGACTTTAGGAGTAATCTCTGCAATTCCATAGACTAAGGAATCCTTTGTAACTTTCCTTTTTCAGCTTCATGAACTTGTATATATAATTGCTTGGCTTTACAGTAATATATTATCCTTTTCACAATCTCTGTCTCTGACTTTATAAAAAGAAAGTGACATAAACTAAATTCAACATGTGCTTGGATTTATCTAATCACCAACTTTAAACTCAATACATAGCGTAACAATAATGACTTGAAAATTTGTCAAAATAAATCCAAGTGATAAGATTTGCATTGAAGTCTAACAAAGGAGTGGGAGGCTACTGATTAAGAAAACAAACAACAAATACAGAAACAGAGCAATTTACATGATGGACGATTTTATTTCTCATTGCAATATCCCGAAGTCTTATCCAGGCAAGCTTTTGATTTCCTTGTTTCCTTGTTGAGTGAATTTCATGTTATAGATTCGGTATTGATTCATGCACTAGTATTTTAAGAACCGATTCTAAAAATTATTTTTTTTTTCATTCTCTTAGGGCTATTATTGTTATTCCATGTGCACATAATACGGATGGTGAGGCTAGTAGTTTAAAGAGTACCTTGAATAAATACCTGTAATTTAGCGGGTAAGACAGCCATGGACATCTTAGAACATCAAAATGCTATTGCAAAGGAAACCTCAATCTGTAGAACCGAAGCTTATGCTGCCCAAGTCTGGCGCTCGTAATTGGTTCCCCCTTCCTACTGTGAGCATTGCAGAATCCTCAAGAAAAAATTTGTCTTTGTCTGGAAAGTTGTATTTTATCACTTTACCGCTCATCAAAGTGCATAACAAATGAAAGTCACAGTGCAATATTTGTGGTTGCTGTAATTTCTTTATGGGGTTCGGTGTTTCTTACTCAAGCCGCTAGATATCCTTCATACCAGAGGCCGCTGGATTTCACAAGTTTCGGGCTCCATTTTGCAACACTACCGACTCTCCGATAATGAGATGATTAAAGCCCCCTGTTGGAATCACTGATGAAGCTGATCTTGGATCAAGTCACGTTGGAGTGCCAGCTGGAGCTTACTTGGCAGCAAAGTCAGCTGTCATCACGTGGAGAGTAAATACAGCCTGGACTTTCCTCCCTGAGTAAATTTATAGACTCTATAAATACACAGATCTGCTAAAGTAGTAGTTGCTCTGAAAAATTGGGCAAAATAGTTTTTGGATAAGGATATGCTAGATTATAGATTGGTCTATTTTGTACTGGGTACTTCATATGCTGCCCATTTACTATGAATGCGTTCCCTCTTTTGATAAACATTCATAAGTCGAATTTAATCAATTAAAATGTGACTGCATCTTCAATTCATAAGCCAAAGTTAAACATTGGTAATTGTTAAGCCTGATTTTAGAATCTATCATAATTTAGGAAGTATCACAAGGCAATACGCAATATCCTGTCACAAGCGAGTGATGACATTGTCAAATAGAAGCTTGGGCACCTTTGCAGGGCTTGCTTTCAGTTACAATTTGCAGGTCTAATGATATTAAGTCACACCGGTTTGTGCAATGTTATTTGTATAAAACTGTTTGTGACTGGATCATCATTATTTATTATTTTCATTTTCAATAAAAACTTGTGTACCTATGAATAATCCGCTGTCGTGTTGTGATACATCCTCAAAATTTAACATCTTGAGCCGAGTAGTTAGCAAATTAATCTAAAAGGTGGTTTTTGGTTGGGAAGAGAGAATAGAGAAGAGAAAAGTAATGGGTAATTATCATAAATCTCTCCTGAGATTTGGTGTATTCTCAGTCTGATAGATTGTATTGATGTACTCTCAAATACTTTCCCTGACGTTAGTATACCATTTTGTATTAATTAGGGCGGTGAGGATAAAATCGTAAAAGCTCCCTTCAATTATGAAAAAAATTCAAGTAAGCTTTAAATTTTCACGTTGGGTTCTGTAATTGGTCTCGACTTTGTAAATGTCCAGTGGCTAAAGGACAAAAACAAGCATTACCCCCACAAACTTTAACACCCACAAAAAAAAGAGGAAAAATGGTCATCTCTTTCCTCCATTCAAATCGAAGCATGAAGCACAACATCCCTTTCATCTTCTCCAATGCTTTGATTAAAAGCCTTGCCCACGAACAAGAGACCATGACACTGAATCCGGACACGCCAATACCAGAGATGACTGATTCACGACGGTGATGTGGAAGAATACCGACCAGTGACTTTCGCCGTTGACGCACAAACAATCCAAGTGTTTTTGAGCTGCGATGAGGTATGAATCAGAGTATTTCCTTGCATGTCAAATTGATTAGCTGAAATTAGGAGATTTGGTAAAAAAAGAATAATGGGTCTCGAAAGTTTTTTGACAATGTTTCTGTTGCTTCCACTTTTTTCCATCGATTAGTGATAGGTGAATGATTGCTGCAAATGCATGTTCACTTATGATTTTTTATATTGCCGTATGGTTGATTGAAAATGAATTTGAATTTTTTTATTTGTTTAAGGTACTTCTACTGATTATTGAGCATGGATTCTGCTAATTTTTGTTAAATTAAAGATGGGATTATTTTTTAGGAGACTTGCAAAACCTTCTCCGCAATAGATTTGGCTTCTGGCATGCCTACTTGGGCGGAGATAATTGCTTATATGGTCATTGCTGCTTATATTAGTCAGGAATATTGATTAGGCAATGTACTGGGGTAGAGATCGGTGGGATTTTAGAAAATTGGTTGTAGATGCAGCCTGATTGTGATCTCAAATAGTGTGATCTGTCAATCAAATGTTATCCTCACTCCTGGAAAATAGTAATACTTTAGTCAAATCTTCTAGTAATGTAGCTTCCAAATATTGAGATCAGTCATTTATGGATTGGAGGACATAAGCTAGTTTTAAAAGGTCTGTAGAAACTGAGATAAGGTGTTTGGGTCATTGGCCTTGTCTTTCTCTGCACTATAGAGGTGTATAGAACTGAGATAAGAAGGTGTGTTCAGTCACTAGCCTAGTCTTTTCATATGCTATACTAAACCAACTGTGCACTGATGTGATTGTTCTTCCTCACACTTTCAAAAATTTATCAACAAGGATACTAAGCTAGTTGCAGGCCAGTAGGGAGTTAAATTGTAATAAACAGCGAGTTAAAATGGAAGAGAAAAAGTATTTGTAGTGCAAGCAATAAGGGAAGTATTATGAAGTTCCAGTAAATTTATAAATTAGTTAAACCAAATAACATACAATGAACTGAAAATATGGAATTTACAGTCTTACATAATGTTGCCCAGTCTCATCAAGAATCCCAGCTACAGCAGATGCACAATTTAGTCCCTTCATGATGTTTTTACCTTTAGATCTGTTGAGGATACTTGATTTTATTTTTTATTTTGATCATGGTATTTATATGTATTGGGTTGAAGAAATTGTCATGGTTTGCTGCATTCTTTCTTGCTGGAGCAGTGAGTTAAACAATGGGGTGTGCTTGAGTGCTACATTTTAGTTGGGTATCTATTATAATTCAAGCAAAATAAGCCTCAACAGAGAAGATACATCAACGTCTTCACTAGTTCATGCTCTGAAACGATAATGTAATGGTTATTGAGTGTGAAAAAGTAGATTGATTTAGGACATAGAAATTGTTTTAACCTCATGATTAGCATTAATGTGTTGTCATGTAAGTTGTAGTTAAGTTAAAGATGGAATTGCATATTGAGGATAGATTGATGTCAAGAATTTGATTTCGTCATATTCTCTTGATCTCGCATGATTGTTTAAATGATTGGTAGTTGAGGTGTTTAAATGCTTTTAATTGTTACTTGCCCTACATGTTGGTGTATTGAATGCATATGTATTTTGGTTGTTGAGTTTTACTCTCATAAACGATTATGTTGTGGTATTAGCATTAAAGAAGCTGTAACATGGAGTATATTAATGAATTTTAAATGACATCATTTCACATTGTTTTCTTTTTCATTTATTATTTTATACTGACCATATGTAATGGCTTTAACCTTACAGCTTAATTTACATGGACATAGAGGCTGTTGTGGGTGGTAAAATGGTTAATGTTGCACACGTAATTCCAGAGCAATACACATAGAAGAAGTTGTGGGAGGATGTGAATGGGTGATAAGTTTGAAAAATTACAGCACCATAGTTTTTAAGAATTTTTAAAAAGATGTAGAAGAAGAAGAAAGTGTGCTATGGTGATTTATTAAGCCTGCAAAAGGCTCCATTTATAGGCTCTACTGCTGAAAATATTACGGTTTATTTACAACGGTAATATTGGCAGCACAATATTAATTTTTTTTAGGTATGCAATTTTTTTTTAATCCATTGGATATTTTGGTGTGAATTCTATTACCCATAAGTTTATCATACGAATAAAATATATTTTGGCGGTAAGGGTATTTTTGGAATTTCAACAGTCAACTGATGATCTACTTAATGAAATACTAACATCAGGGGATGTCCCTGTAATTACATGAATATTTTCTATCCGACTGTCAATAGACTAAACCTTAGGGGAGGTCCCTTAAAATTACCCGGAAAGTAATTTAAATTCTATTTTTATTTTCATTGTTTGGTTGGACAAAATATATAAGAATTTAATATTCATCATGATGTGAAATTTGAATTCCACACCAAAGAGTAAAAAATTTTAATTCCTCTTATGTTAGGAATTAATTCTTCCAAAATTACCCTTCAACTTTTTAACTTGTTTAATGCCATTAATAATTTTTATTTTATCAATTTAATATTATAAATAATTTTATATTAATTAAATTTAATGAATGATTTAAGAAACTTAACAAAATAAATTTATTTAATATGAAAATATAGAAATATAAATTAACCATTGCTGGAACTCCGCGGACCGTCGTTGGAACTCCACTGAATCGTGTGTGTGTGTGTGTGTGTGTATATATATATATATATATATATAGAGAGAGAGAGAGAGAGAGAGAGAGAGAGAGAGAGAGATAATTCTAATAAATTATGAATTGTTTTAGGACTTTTTGACATTAAAAAAGTTTGGTGTTAATATCGATTATATTTCCTTACGAATATAATAGTTTAGTATTTAAAGCAAAGAATAAATTTATGCAAAGAAAAAGTTATAGTTCTTTTTCCGATCGAATTTTATATCAAACTAAATAATGAATTTTAATTTTATTACTCTCCTATGAAATTTAATTTTATTATTTTCCTCCACTTTTTTATTCTCTCTTCCCCTCCATTCCACTCTTTTCCTCTCCTCCATTTTCTTCAAACCATACATGGCCTAAGTGCCATTTGGTAGCAAATACTAGTTTATTATCACAATACAAGGTAAACTAAAAGTATTCATGTTGTTTCCTTTATGTGAAATAAGTTTTACAGCCCTATTTGACATTAAGTTATTGTAGCTTTTAAGTGACAGTTATTGTAAAAAAAAAGCTATAATTAGAAATAAAAGTTAACAGCATATAGTAAATATAATTTTTAAATAATAACTTTGACAAAACTAGTAAAGATAAAATAAATTTTTCATCATCCAAGTTTATAGCCAAATCAATTTGGCTTTCAAGCTACAGCAAGTCAGCAACTAGTAATTACCAAATACGTAGTGTTGTGCAACTGTCCATTCTCAATCCCAAACAGGGCCAATATCTGTCACAATGGTACACTGTCAAAAGGGCAAATCCGATCTCACTGCAATTTAACTTTTAAGAATCATTCATTTGTTTCTCTTCAATTCTAAATAAGGGCTAGTTTGGTAATATTGTAGTTTTTAAAATAATTGTTGTTAACTATACTGTAAAAATAATCATTTGTAAAGATAATCAATTAAAGTTTGATAAAATTTATTTTTAAAAGTGCTATGAATTTTAAAAGCAGTCGTATGTGTTTAATAAACTTTACTGTTAAACTTCTGTAATAATATAAATGACTGAATTGAATATAATGTTGAATAAAATTTATTCATATATTTATAAATATATTTTTAAAAAAAAATTATTATGTATAATTAATAATTTAAAACTAAAATAAATATTTTATATTATTAATTTTATTTTTATTTTGTTATCGCAATACAATTAGTAGTAGTAGTAGTAATAATAATAATAATAATAATAATAATAATAATAATAATCTCTTTAAAGTTAATGATTTATTTTCTAATTAATAAGGATAATTTTAGATTTTTATAATGTACATGAGGATATATGTGAAATTTGATTAAGTAAAAAATTGATTCTCAAAATTAGATTTTAAAAAAGCTACTCTTTCCTTTTAAAAAAAATATATTGCACGATGAAGTGATTTTACCAAAATTAATTTTTAAAAAATTTATCAAATGTCGAAATTACCTTTTAATTAAATCACTTATGAACCATGCAAAAGCAATTACAAACGAATTCGAAGTTCGGTATTCTTGTATGGGCTAAAATAAATATGGCATACACATGGTACGTGTCGTCAATATATCAAAGTTGATAAAGATACAAAGAAATAGGAAATGTTGAGTTTCAAAGTTCAAAATCTATGCAAAGGGGTGAATAGGAAAAGACATTGAAGATGCGGAGCAATAGAAAAGACTAAACAAGGAAAAGAATAAGCAAGCAATGAAGAAGAGAAGAACGAAGTTGATAAAGATACAAAGAAACAGGAAATGTTGAGTTTGGCTCTTGTTGATGAAGGTCGCCATGGCATATTGGCATTGACCCTAAAATCAAATTTCGCTTATCTGTTGTTAACATTTAATGATTCTGAGAATATTCTTTTCCTCACTGTTATAATATATATGTAATTTATTAGTTTTTCTGAAATAAAAATGATAGTTGGCTCGAGATTCCAATAAATCGAATTTCTGAATTTTTGTGAATTTTTGTTATTTTGGGGAATGATCCATCTCCAATTCCTGAAGATGGGCCTTCACTCAAAAATAGTTGGTGGTCAGTGGGCTATTGCTCAAATTTGATTTGATTTTAAGAGCAAATTTTAATTTGGTAGTTAGATGGAATTCCAGGTGAAATATCAGTGCTGTTTTTGAAATTATGTCTGTTTATTTTATTCATACCTGTATATTAAATTGTACATATTCTATTAATTAATTATTAATACAGTGTACGCTTTATCTTTACATCCTTTGCACTAAGGATGTTTGATGGGTAAAACGCAGAAGGAAAGTGGAGGGGGCCATGCATGAAAGGGGTATAAAAAAAAAAAAAGTGATGAGAAGAAGGAATGAGGAATGAGGAGGCAGAGTGACTCATGGCTCTCCTCTTATATCTTTTTCCAAGTTAATAAATGGCTTCTGTCAAAGGCACATGGATTCAAACCCATTAATTGGTACCTGGTCTTCTTTTTTCAGCCTTTGATCTCCCAAACACTTTGTTTTTTGTTGTTTAAACAGAAATTATATATTTTATAACTTTTGGAATATAATTTCTAACTTTTAGAAGTGTATAAACTGATTTGAGTAACGAAGGATTAATAACGAAAAAATTTTCAGTGCCTCTTATCATTTAGAGATGAATGTATGATTTCTATAACTACACTTTCATTAAGCTATAATCTCCTTATATTAATAAGATTAATTTGGTGTCAACATTATAGTTATATAGAGGTTTTTGTTTTAGTTACATTCCATAACGTTAATTTTAGCTTAATGTAACAATCACTAATATAGTGCCGCATGTAAAATTTTTTATTTTTAATTCTTTGAAATTAATTTAAAATTTCAAAATATAATTATATTACTTTTTTCAAAATGGAATTTTGTTGATTTGCAAAAAAATGGATCGATTTTGAATGTATATGACAAATTGAATGGGATAGGATTATATGCGAACACCCTATACATGATTGTATATGATATTGAGCACAGCTTATTCGATTTTTATTTTTAATTTTTCAAAAGAAAGCACATATTATTGGTTTCACGGTTTCACCAAAATTTATGCCTTAGATTTGGTGATGGCGGAAAACCAAGTAGTAGCATTTATTCCCATAATAATAAAGTGAAATATTTCATTTTTTTTTTTGGAACTTAATCGCATTCGAAAAATCTTCGATAGCACGTGGATTAGTTAATTCAATAAGAAATGGAGCTGATTGTTAAAGAGGGAACGGGAGAGGAAAAAAAAAAGTCAAAAAAGTTAGGTGTAAGAGTAGGGATGGCAAAATCCGGGTCTGGGTCCGGGTTTAACGTTTCCGGTTCCGGATCCGGATATAAACCCGGATTATTTCACTTTGGGTCCGGCCCGGGTTCAACCCGGAAAAAAAAAAAGGGAGCTGGCTAAGGTACAGCTCCCCCGAGGGTGCCATTTGCGTGCTTTGTTTCCACATGCAGGGACACGTGGAGTGCGTGGAGTGGGGGTGTCTGTTACAGAATCTGTAACATATACACCTCCTTGAAAAACAATCTATCTCCAACTTGAAAAAAATCTTATCTCCAAGAATCAAAGTCAATCATGTTGACGAAGAAATTTTTGTTCCCTTTGTCGTACTGTACAGGGAAATGTTCGTTGAACTTATGTTGGAGCTTTCCTCTCTGTTTCTTTAAGCTGATCGTCTTCTTTAAGTTGTTGAAACTTTCCTCTCTGCAGTGTACATTTGGAGTTGCAACTTTCTTTGTGTTAATTAATTTCGAAGATGGAGGCTGCCGCTCAACTGAGGGATACCAATGCTTTGTATTCTCTGATTCGAAAAGATCCTTATATTTTGGACAACTTCGATAGGATACCTTTTATTGAAACTCCCTTACATGCTGCTGCAAGGAGTGGAAATGTTGAATTGGCAATGGAGATTATTAGGCTAAAGCCTTCATTTGCCAAGAAGCCCAACCAAGATGGCTTCTCTCCCATGCACTTGGCTTTGCAAAATGGTCAAACTCAAACAGTGCTTCAGCTGATAGATACTGATCCGGAACTCGTTCGTGTTAAAGGAAGAGAAGGCATCACTCCTCTGCATCATGCGTCTGCAGATGGAGACCTGTATCTCTTGGAGAAATTTTTGTCTGTTTGTCCGAAATCTCTTGAAGATGTGACAAATAAAGGCGAAACTGCTCTTCATATTGCTTTGGAAAACGATAAGGTTGAAGCTTTTCAAGTCTTAACAAGACGCCCTCTGTCGGTTATTGGCCTTAAAGAAGCTGATCAATGCTCCAACAAAAGAATCCTCAACTCGAAAAATAGGGATGGCAGCACTCTGCTACACATTGCAACATCAAAAAATCAAGTCCAGGCAAGCTTGAATTAATATGCTAAAAACTTCGGTTGAATAATTACATTGTTGCTATTCCCACTTTTTTTTTTTTATTTAAAAGTTTCGGAATTTGTATATTACATAGTGCCGTGCCCCTATTGTTTTGAGCTGTAGATCTCTCACTCACACCTAACTTAGGACAGTTTTCTAGGTATTTATAGGGAGTAGCTGATTCCTAATAAATTAGATTAGGAGTAGGTTTTTCTAAAGATTATCCTGCACATATTATTATGTTTTCCCTTTTAAGTATGGTTTCTCCTCATTAGATTAGGATACCTTATAGTAGCAGTATTACTTAAACTTGTATATAAAGACCTCTTTGCAAGCATATAATACAACAAGATCTAAGTCGTAATTAATTAGCTCTCTGATTTCTCTCATTCTCTCTTTCTTAATTTGGCGTGTGCTTCTCTCTTAAGTTAGGATTTTCGCACTTAAGGCGGCATGGTGCATTAAAAGTGTGCAATAGGAAAAAGGACAAAAGACCCCTGTGGTTTAGTGAAATAGTTATGAAACCTAATTATTTTTAGAAATAATCATATAGACACCTTTCATGATACACAAATCCAATTTTTTGACAACTTTAGGGACCTATGTTATTATTTTTGAATGTGAAAATGATTTACATATCCCCAAAAGGGGTAATAACGAATCATTTCTGAAAATAATCGATCTCTATATGATCAATTTACCGAATTCGTGGGTGTTGATGTCCTTTTTCCTACTACATATTATAGCTTGGACACAAACTCACAAGCAAATAAAGAACTGATTTTTCCATATTAAACATTCCTCATTACGTTATTCTAATTTTGTACTATGTTGTTACATTCCTTCATCATCTAGACCTAATATCAAAGGCTCTCAATCAATTACATTACATTACAAAATACTGTAGAAGATATCACATGATATTTGTCTTATTACAGTATTACACATGATATTACAACCTTAATTATTATAATCAACCTAGAGTGTTCTTGCTCTACAAGTTATACACTAAATGAAATCATAGCCCTTGATTTTGACACTTGATGAAGATTCAATCATTACTTGATAACTTGTAGAATTCAAACCAAATGCTTCTCTCAAGCAAACTATTTCATCAAGCAAATTATTCAAAATATCAAACACCTACTATTTTAACTTCAAAACTACCTGACGAATTTGTATACACATGACAGATTGTAAGGTGTTTATTGAACTGCAAAGTTGAAATAAATTCTCTGAATTCTGATGGCTTGACACCTTTAGATATTACATTACTTGATCGAACTCAATCAAGAAACCAGGAGATTGAGGATATGCTATGCAGTGCTGGAGCATTAGAAGCAACTTCACTTCCTATTAGGGCCAATTGCACAAATTTATTGAGGTAAAACAACTCTTTGGCTAAAGTATGGTCCATATATAGTGTAACACCTAGGCGAATCCCACATCGGTAAAAAACGGGAGAGATGCTTAGTTTATAAGAGGTGAACCACACCTTAATTGACAGTACTCGTTTTGGGGTGTATGGGCGCCCCACAAACAAAATCGTGCAGGCCTTGTTAAGGCCCAAAGCGGACAATATCTTGCCAGGTCTGGGTTGGGTCATAACAGATGGTATCAGAGCGACTTTGCGTGTCGCCTTGAGCGTTGGTGGGGCAAACCTCAGCGAGGACACTGAGTCTTGAGTGATGGTGGGGTAAACCTCAGCGAGGACGCTAAGTCCCTAAGGGGATATATGTAACACACTAGGTGAATCCCACATCGCTAAAGCCCAGGAGAGATTCTGGGTTTATAAGGGGTGATTCGCACCTTAATTGGCAAGATACATTTTCGGGTGTTTAGGCGCCCCCATAAACAAAACCGTGCGGACCTTGTTAGGGCTCAAAGCAAACAAATCTTGACAGGTCTGAGTTGGGTCATAACATATAGATAATAATTTTAAATAATGTATTTCATTAATTTGCATTTTCATGTTATGCACATCGTTATTACTTGCTAAAAATATGGCTTAAATCAATTAATTAATGTCCTTCAGAACGGATCAGAGGTTGAACGAGGCTGCTCAAGCAGGAAATGTTGATGCCTTGTATGAATTAATATGGGAGGACGCATATCTTTTAGATCAGATAGACCAAGTACCATTCGTGGATACTCCTTTACATATAGCAGCATCAATGGGGCATGTCAACTTTGCCTTGGAGATTATGAGATTAAAGCCATCATTTTCCAGAAAACAAAACCAATATGGATTTTGCCCTTTGCATCTTGCTCTGCAGAAAACACATACTCAAATGGTGCTTCGGCTCATAGATTTTGATAGAAATCTTGTTCGTGTCCAAGGAAGGGAGGGTGTAACGCCTCTACACTATGTTGCTGAGAAAGGAAATGTCGATCTTCTATGTAAATTTCTAGCAGCTTGCCCAGAGTCTATTCTGCAGGTGACAATTCGGAAAGAAACTGCTCTGCATGTTGCTGCAAAATATGACAGGTTGGAAGTCCTTGAAACCATGCTAGGATGGCTTCGATATGTCAACATGGATGATATCCTTAACTGGAAGAATGATGAAGGCAACACTTTGTTGCATATCTCAATCTCCCGAAGTCATATCCAGGCACGAAAAATTTAATTTAATTTTGAGCTAATTGCCCAGTTATTCCCTGAATTTAATTTTTGATTCTTTTGCTTCCATAACGCAGATCGTGAGGCTAATAGTTAAAAGAGTACGTGATCAAATAAATGCCCGGAACTCCAAAGATAATACAGCCATGGACATGGTGAAATTTCATTTGCAAACGAAACCTGAATTTGAAGAACTGAAGAGCATGGTGCGCAAAGCTGGCGGTCGAGAAAGGTCCTCCCTTGCTACTATGGAGATTGCAGATTACTTAAAAAGAGGTTTGACATGGCGTCGAAAGGTGCTTTTGTTCTTTTATCGCTCATCACTGTGCATTACGGATGAAAATCGAAATGCACTGCTTGTGGTAGCTGTACTAATCGCTACAGCCACATTCCAAGCAGCGCTTACCCCTCCTCAGGATTTGTGGGGAAACAGAAGCAGCGACATCGACTCTGCCGCAAATGTCACGGCCACCAGCATTAATAAAAATCGAACCGTCATCCAAGAAATCCAGCTCTCTCCACTGTTTTCATTAGGAGACTATTATGACCAATTCATCTCTGGGATTTCTTTATTTTTCTCATTATCAAATATTTTATCCTTTTCTACAGCCATGAAAGTGATTAGTCATCACCTCCCGTATGGCTTCGCAGTCACTCTGGTGTATCCTCTAGCCTTTTGTTTTTCCTTGTTAGTGGCAGGTAGAAGCCTGGAAATGCTACTTTGCTCATGTCTTTTGCTTTTCGCATTTCAGCGTCTTTTATATATGCAACTGGACTTCTCCAAGATTCGATTCAGACGCAGCATCTGGATTGCAGAAGTTTTGAGTCCCGTTTTGCAACATTACCGCAGCTTTCGCAATGAGATAAAAGCAGCTGATCCCTAGCTAATGCCATGGACAAATCAAATATATCTATCCACTGGGTTGTTGATGATTTTCACTGCTGGCCGTATCTACTTAGTTTGACATTCCCTGTTGAGTTATATATATTGCTGGCTTTGTTTTGTGTGACAAGGTGTGTTTCTCTGTACTGTATTTTAATTATGAGTTATATTCGTTTGCTTTTGGTTCAGTATTAATTATTCTTGCTGTGTCTGAAAATTGTATTGTTCCATCTTCATGACTCTGAATGATGTTAACTTGTATGGTCAAATCAAATCGTTGGGTTTTTTATGCTCACGTAGACTTAAGGGTAGTGGCTACAACCTTGTGTTAGAGATTTTCTGCTAATTAAGTTTTGGACGTCTTGTTTTGTAAATGAAAAACGATAAAGAAACTGAATGCCAACATAGAGCGATGACAGACGTAACCTGAATACCCGACTGGGGTCACTGTATTTGTGTTTATTGAGTGTTTTTCCATTAACAAAGTATTTCGGTCAGCATTCTGCCAATTTTTTCTATCTAAAAATCATTATCGTTGTTCCTTTTGTGTTGGGATTGCCATTTACCCGCTTGAAATGAAACAAAAGCATGCTAACTCATCTACTCATAAAAAGTTGCACTATAGCTCCATTGCCATGATTAATCACCTGCAATGGTATATGTATAAAATGCTGCAAACCGGAGCAAAACGCTCTTCCATTTTCATGGATTGAAAATATAGAATCCACAAAACAGAAAAACTATAATGAAAAACTTAGAATATTACTTATAATTAGACAGATTAAAAGGCATTTTGGAAAAATGATTCATTGAAAATACAAGTAAAAATAGAGGGCGGACAAAGTAGAAATCTATATTTCTACCCTACTTTCCTTATCTTCGAGTTCGAATAGCCAACTGCCAACTAAATAAGATTGTTTGAAAACCACTCAACTAAGCCCTTACGCATCAAGCATCAAGGTGTGTATTGATCGTTATTTTACTGAGAAATAATATTGATCAAAATATTCTTTTTTTATATGTTCTTGATTCTGTCAACATCACTAATGCAACTTCCTTTGCTTCGCTTGAGGAGAGGGCCAGTGCTTAAAAGTTGGCAATGGCATAAGTCTGCTACAAGAAATACTGATTCAAAATTCCAAAACACTCACGGCAATATATAATAATGAGGCTGACTCTAGCAATAGAGTGGAAACCTACAGATGAAGAAAAACAATCAACAAAAACAGAAACAGAGCAATGAAAACAGACAAGGACTGTGTTTTAATGGGATTAAAAAACAGACACATAGAGCATATACATTTATGTTTTCTTGGGGAAGGGACAGCCTTGAGCTGCTGTTGAATCTTCAATTGATGAACCCTTCAACAGGCCTCCGAAAAGCTCAGCTGGATCATAATAAATCTCAACATCCTCTGCTCTAAGTGATTCATCAACCTATATATCAAGTTTTTCATTCATCAGCACGGAGTTTCAATCGACCTAAAAAATAAAAATTGCTTTTGACACTCGAATTTCATTATATAAAGCTCTTGATGAAACTCAGATTCTCAATTTAAAACATAATATAACAATTTGACGTAAAAAGTAAGTCGAATGAAAAATAGATATATTTATTTACTTGGTTCGACTTTCAATGTCACATGTCAAAAGTTGAAGTTGGGCCAATCAATCTGATTGGATCACATAGAAAAGATAGCATTAAAGAAGCTCTTGCAGATCATATGGGATCATATGGAGCTCACCTAGCCCGGGCTTCAAGAGTTCAAGTCATCAAATCTTATATTTATTGTATAGAGAAAAAGGTTGGCCAATCCATGTCATCAGGACGAATGATTTCGAATTTCTATTCCCTTTTAAAAGTGTTTGCTAAAAAAATACATTTTACTTCATTTTCAATCTTTCAAAAGAAATCGACTATTTTGTTTACTTTTTTTTTTTTAATTGTGAGCAAATCCCCAATTCATTTTTAGTTCCTATCTTTTCATAATTCAGATTTCTTGATGGCAAGATAAATAAAACTACTAAAAGTAACTCGATTAAATTTTTGAAGGCTAAATATTCATATAATGAGAACATAATCAAAACTCTTTGTTGTTTCAATATACTAATCATTTCTGTCTCCCTCATGTTTCAAAACTCATTAAAACCCCTTGCTATTAGAAAGATTTTGTTGACTTTCAATTTTTTGCTTTTTGTATCTTTTACTGCTCTAACAAGAGAGAGATTATGATAAATTTTAGAACATGAAAAGAGAAAATGATTAATTTTAACAGACAACAGGGAGATTTTAATCATTTTCCTATCGATTCATCCAATAGAAGCAAAACTATATTTAGGTAAAATCTTCAAATTTCACTATGATTAAGTAATTAGTTATATTATATTTTTGAACATACCTTGAGAGTTCCCAATCCACAAAATTCAACTTTCTCTCCAGTAGGAGCATGCCCTTTAAAAGGTCCTTCAAAGAAACCCCAATGCCTGAACTTGAAAGCAATCAACGGCGGTCCCGAATATACACTCAACACTTCCCATGCAAACCCTCTGGGAAAAGCTGATCTGAATGCTTCGTGCGATGACTCAAAGCTCTCTTCTTCAGCCTTGTAAAATTTAAATTCTTCTGGCAATGAATTTTTCAACAAAGCATTGTAACTTCCAGCTTTAAGCGTCTCCTCCGCTGATAATCCTTCTCTTCCTGTTGCATCGACAACGTGTTTCCATGGTTAGCATAACAGACAGGAGCGGACCTATGTTGTGGCCTAGGAGACCCTGACCCTAAAAATGAGACTCAAGTTAAGATTTATCCTTTTTTTTTTTTTTGGGAAAATTGTATAATTTCACCTACATAATAAGTTTGCAATTTCTTCATTCTAACTCTAGTTAAATCAATTAAATTCCTGACTCATCTGATACAAAAATTTTAATTTCGCTCACATCAAGATTCGGGAGAGATTGGATTTGTAATTATTGTGTATATGTATATGTACCATTGACGATGAGCTTAAATTTGTCAGGGTTGATGCTCTTGACGTCTTGCAAGCGAGTCTTGTGTGTGAGCTCCATCTCCCATGATTTAATAGCATTTTGCACTGTTTCTTCTAAGGATCCTTTTGGCCACTCCTGCACAATTGAAAAAAACTAAATAATATTAATACGGAGAAAAAAATTAAAAAAAAAAAAAGAGATTGAAAAATAAAATACAAGAGGAGATGCTAGCTCATGATCCGATTTTCTTGCACACAAGCACCTTAGTTCTGCCTTCTTCAAACAGTTGATTGACAGTATCATAAGTGGGAGGCTTGCCATGTCTCCATTGGATTTTCTCGGCTTCGTCGTGCAAGAAGGATCTGTACTTATCTCTTGCTGCTGCCATTGAAGCTTCAGCTGCTTCAGCAGTTGACATGTTTAACAGCGCTTTTCTTTTTTTCACAAAAAGTTAATTGAAAGCTTCCTATTATTATGTGTGAAGAACAGGTTCTAGGGGGGATATTAAATGCAAAAGAAAATTTGTTAATGATAGATTATAGTTGGAAAGTGAGTTCTGTAGACTTTGACCCAATATAGCATTTCTCATTAATTATCTTAGATTCTTATATGTGGTAAGTATAAAACTATTTTGTCATGCATGCATGGTAAGTCTGACAGTTGATACAATAATAAGTTTTTTTATTTTTATTGTTTAATTTCTTTTTTCAAAATATCAAACTAATTTTTTTTAATTAATATTAAACTCGAATTGATATATGTATGTACGTGTGTCTATATATAATGGCACTCAATTTCTCTCTTACTGTTATTTTTGGGTTATACCAATTACTATCTTATAATTTTTATATTGCTCTGTTATTTTTCGACATCAAAATTTTCAATGAAATTGGCATCAAGAGCTATTGAGATATATGGAAACTGTAAGAGGTAAGTGATGAAATCCAAAAATTGTACGGGGAGGTATCAATCTCTTAATGGAAAATCATAGCTTATTCACTAGATAAATGGATAACATGTGATTTTCAAATAAATTTATTTAAATTTATTTTATTGATCACCTAAATTTAAATCTTGAGAAAGATCAGAGGTTAAAAATTTATTTAATCTTTACTCACCCCTACCTTTAAAATACACACACACGGGTTTATTATTGAGCAAACAGATACTGATATAAATACTACATTCATGTAATTTTTTTGCGTTTAATACTTTATCAAACCTTTGTACCTTCAAGGAATTACATGTCTCTTAATTTCAAAAAAAAAAAAAGAATTAATTGCTAGCAACAATGCAATTGTCATAACAATGGCCAAACACTTAATAGGTTTGTTTCACATCAAGAATTATCAATGAAATGACCAGCTTCTGCCCAATTGCCTTTGAAATTATTAAGTTATAGTGGCAATGTCTTGCCCAACCATGTGCCCTTCCTAATGGTTTATCAACATTGTATTTGAAAATTTTAATAGTTGGTATTTGGTACGCACTTTGTTCATTTATATGAAAGATTATTTGCCAAAAAAGATGAAAAAAAAAATCCGTGATTTCGTGCAAATATAAATGCACAATTTAAGCTTTTCTAAGCACTATAAGAGCTTTTCTAGACTTTTATAATTTATAGTCTAATAGATCAAGGTCAGAAAACCCATTACAAAAATGACATAGGAAATCAAAGCATTATTAATCAAAAGTGCGTTATGAATGTGTATACTAATTGTTCATTTTTGAAGTTTTAGAATTGTATATATCCTTCATTGTAAATCTTGTAAAATTTTACAACCGACTGCATTTGATCAGTCTATTTAGGTTGCATTAAGTTAGTTTATTTGTTTGCATTTCTTTTTCTCTTTGTCTTTCTTAAAAAACTGAAATTGAAAGTTTCAGTGCGAATATAACATGTTTTTGTTTTATTTTGTTTAATATTTGAATATAAATATCCAATCATTTTAAAAAAAATAAAAATACATGAAAACTAATATTTTTATATTTGTGCAGTGATAATTATGGTCATAGATTTTAAATTTTTTTAAAAAATATATAAAAAATAAATTTTCCTCATGTACATTAATATCAATTCTGCTCATTTAAGTTTTATAATGTTGCATGCATGTAATACTAATTGAAGGTGTTGTAAGAGGCCTAAAACTCTGAGATTCAATTCTTACTCACACCAAGATTGGGACTACTACTACTACTACTACTAATCCAAAATTAAACCCTAAAATAGCAAGACGATCAAAGAGCACCATAACATCATATAATATGATATGATTGTTCGCACCTTTCTGAATAATTCAACCTTGATGTAGTGGTTAAAAGGATAAGAAGGATTAGTTAATTAGAATATCTTCTTATAATTCACTATCAACGTATAATTTTTTAATAATTCAACCTTGATGTAGTGGTTAAAAGGATAAGAAGGATTAGTTAATTAGAATATCTTCTTATAATTCACTATCAACGTATAAATCATTCATTAAGGAAGAAATTTCGGCCACGAAAAATATGAAACAAATTCGAATGAAGCAAGCTTTGATTGCTTCCTCTTTACTCGCTGAGAACATTGATTATCATCATTGAAGGGCCACCTCACCTAATACACAATTGATATTTCATTTACTTGGCCCAAACTTTCAATGGCCGTCCCTTTCGCTTGATTTGGTGATGAAATATGTGAAGCGAACTTGATCGCAAATGGCATAATATAGGCCTCATTTACAATCAATCAACGCATTACAAGCCTACGCCATCATTGTAATTGGTTATATGTGTATATAGTTTAGTCATCATCTTTTAAGATTAAATTGTTGTCCATTTTTACTCTTGAAAAAAGAAAAAAAAAAGAATAAGTTGTCCATATTTTGACAACAAAACTTACGCGAAGTCATTTTTTATGCTCTCCAGTTGACTTTTGATTGAAAGGGAAAACAATCAAAAACCCCCAACTGGTATAGTAAATCATAGAATTATGCTGCCACTTCGGCCTTGGCCGAAGTGGTGGGCTTTGTGAGGGCAGCGGTTCTAGCCCCCACAAAAGCATTGTGGGGGCTAAATGTTCTTTATATACTTCTAAAAAATCATTCTCCCTTGCGAAATGCGAGTGGAGTATGGACATCCCTCTCCTGTGAGGGGTTATTTGTTTGGGCATGTACTTCATAGAATTCAATGTCATAATATAAGTCCCAATTATGTATATCTGATTGTAAATATCAGTATAATATCTCTGCTACAATAGCAGTTGTTGTAAATATCTGTGTAATGCAGTAATCTGATGATTAATCAGTATTCAAAAAAAAAAATCATAGAATTATGCTCAATATTATATAAACATGCATATATTTCTCTTTAAATCTTTACCTATTTATTTTATTAGTGAAAAATTACTTGATTTTAATTAAAGACATTTTTATAACTTGCAATAATAGTTTTAACTAAGAACATTTTTGTAACCAGCAATAATTAATTTCAAATTATAAGATAAAATAAAAGTATCAATGGAAATATTGTTGATTCAAATTTTGATTTTAGGGCTCAAGTAAACAATTGATTCTAATTTTCATTCCCCATTTCAATTCTAATTCAGTAAGCCAATCATTTAAAAGTCATCAGACCTCAATGCAATTAAAATATTTTATTAACTTTATTAATTTTTTATTTTTACAATATATGGTAAAGCCCCACATTGATTTAAAAAAAATCTAAGAATAAAATATTAAAAGATAAAAAAAATAGAATTAATTTTGGCAACTAACAAGGAAATTTTGAACATTGTTTTCCTCAATGAAAACAATTTGAGAAGTTCAAGTATTCTCTTAATTTAAATATACCATGACGTAGCAGGATATAGAAGTTAAAAAGATATGAAATAAAACTCACTCACTGGACATGGTTTTAAGTTAAATGTAGTGGTTATGATCACTCGGTTGTACTCCAACTTCGTGACAGAATAGATTGTGTCATCATGTATTATTCAAAACAACTAAGCCACTATGAGATTTTTTACAATAAAACACTCCACACATGAGGTTAAGGATAAAGAACCTCTTATAATAATTTAAAAAAAAATAAATAAAGAATACATAAGATAAAAATAAAGGAGACTTTTATTAATCAAAATAGCTTATGAAAAATAGTGACAAGACCTTCCTATTTATAACAAGATAATCCTACTTCCCCAATAAGTTAAGTTAAATAAAAAAAAACTAAATAACAATGAAAATAAAAATAAAAGACCTAAACACATATCACGCTAATTAAAATGAAAATTTCAAAAAAGTTATAAAACAATTAAATCATCCTACATCATACCATCAATATGTGTGCATATATATATATGTATATACACACGCGCACAAACCCTTATGAGATTGAGAATTGGCATATATTCATCCACGGATGCATTTCATGAGCAAGAGACAAAGAAAACTCTCAACAAGAAGCGAAATTCCCTACTTCAAGTCCATGCATGTGATAAATATCTTAGCATCTTATTGGGGACTAATAAGCTAAATAATATACAAATGAAAAAAATTAATAAAAAGACAAATTTTATTTCTAGTTACTCAGAGAATGGGCAGTGATGAGAAGAGGAAGTATCAGCAGACTTGTTTTGTTGGGTTTCAGCAATTGCGTTGAGTACTGGCCCTTTAAGGAGGCCTGCAAATAACTCTGCTGGATCATAGTATATTTCAACATCTTCTGCCCTCATGAATTCATCCACCTGAAAAAGGTTTTGTTTAAATTTTTTATTATCTTATATTATATCAAGGATCTTGTATTTGTTAAAATTCAAAAAAGTTATTAAACCGCACAGTTTAATAATTTTCTCAAACTTTAATCAAGTTTAGAATTTTGAACTAGATCAATAATGTATATGTGTGTGTATGTACAAATTTAATTTAACAGCGACCAAATCCATTCTCCACCCATATAAATGAGGTTCGAACCTCAAATCCTTTGTTTTTAAACCAAAAAAAATTTACTAACCGACTAAATGAGGAATAATTAATAAAAGACTAACTAATTAAAATCATACCTTCATAATCCCAATCCCATAAAACTCCACCATTTCTCCAGTAGGAGCGTGGCCCTGGAAAGGTCCTTCAAAGTAACCCCAATGCCTGAATTTGTAGGCAACCACTGGCGGTCCTGAAAAAACACTGATCACTTCCCAGGCGAATCCGCGGGGAAAAGCTGATCGAAATGCATCATGGGATGATTTAAAAGTCTCTTCATCTGCTCTGTAATACTGAAACTCCTTTGGTAGTGAATTCTTCAGCAAGGCATTGTAGCTTCCAAGCTGTAGAGTCTCTTCTCCCGACAGGTCCTTTCTTCCTGCATAAGATACAATCCAAAGTCTATCAATGTGTCAGGATCTTATTGCTGTAGATTCAACCCCTAATCCTTCGTAGGACAGACAGGTTTGTAGTGGCAACTCTCTATGTAAGAGCTACGTTCATCCACCCACAACGGCGTTAGGGTTTTAACCAAAGCAGTTATGCCACATCAGTTAGCAAAAAATTTAAAACTGAAATCACTACTCGATGATTTAAAGACAATTTAATACATGTTGGAAAATCCTAAAATTACACAAAAAGGATTCAGGTTTTATTCTAGTACGTACCATTAACAATGAGCTTGAATTTCTCAGGGTTAATGGTCTTGAAATCATTTAAGCTAGTCTTGTGAGAAAGCTCCATTTCCCATGACTTTACAGCATTTTGAACTGTTTCTTCTATTGATCCTTTAGGCCACTCCTGCGATTGCATACAAAATTAACCCTGAAACTTGTTATGAACTAATTAAGAGAAATATCAATGGAATAATTAACAATGAAAATTAACTTGTTATTTATCTAGCTAGCTTGATAACCACCTTGGTCCGGCCTTCCTCGAAGAGCTTGTTTACTTTGTCGAAAATCGGAGGGCCACCGTGCCTCCACTGCGTGCTCTTTGCTTCTTCATTCAAGATTGAACGATACTTATCCCCTGCCACTTCCATATCTTCTTTTACTTCATCCATATTTCAATATTATTGTTGCAAAGCCTTGTGTGTGTGTGTGTGTGTATATGCGTATGTATATGTATATGTATATGTGTGTGTATATATATATATACATGTATGTATATGTATATGTACGTAGAAATCTGATCAGGTACACACGGTTGCATATGTTATTGTGAGCTGAGCCTCGCTCAAGTCCACACTTGATCAGCACTCCATACAAACTAATAATAACAAGAATGATGATGATGATGAACGGAGTAGAAGGATTGCTGAGAATGATGGTTTGCTAAGCCTTATCTTGTGCTGCCGAGTAAGGACACAAGTATGATTTCGCATGAATAAATTCTGATGCCACCCGCAAAGTCTGCATTGAGCCGCTGACAAAGAATCTGCTAGTTTTGTTTTGACATTATTCTGAAAGTTTATCTATAGGTTTATTGGACGTTTTCAGATTTTCCAGAGGAGATTTTTCTGAAAATGAAGACGCCACCTTCTTTATTAAGTACTGCACACCATGCAACACTGATTAGAGATGAGTGTTGAGATGTCATTTGGTCACATCCGTACTAAACTAACATTATCTCAACTGAAAGGAAATGCCTATGATGGCAACCTGATGATGTTAAGAAATTCGACCTTCAGGGCAAAAGTGTTAGATGGACAAAGCACAAAAAAGTAATAAACGAAACAAATAAAATGTAAACATGGGAAGTACGCAGAATCTTGAAACTCAGAAAGAAGAAAAAAACGGAGGTTTTTTCCCACAATAAATGAGTTCTTAGAAATGACATCACTTTACAGTTTCAGAATAGGTTAGTGAAATCTCACAGAAAGGGAATTCTGTGTCATATTACCTCTAGCCCTTGAACTACTTGATGTGCGCATTCAAGCATACACAGGGCTAGACCTCTCTACAGAAACGATAAGGCTTGGTTACAGAGCAGTATCAAGATAATTCTAGTACCGATCAAATAAATGGCAGTCTCTTTAGCTCATAATATACAATAACGCAGCTTGTTATCAGCTCCAAATATCTTGTTTGAGACCCATGCATAGAGACCTATAATCATCATGTTGTGTTCACCATTTTCAGTCCTCCTTACTCCTGGCAACATAAGCCAGCAGTCGATTCAAATGCTGGCCAAAAATCTTTGTTGAGAACGACTCCATAACATGCTGTCGGGCGTTTTCACCCATTTTTTTGGCCATCTGGGGCTCCTGAATTAATTTAGCCATAGCCAAAGAGAATTCATGGGGGGTAGGGTTGCAAAGAAATCCTGTCACCTCATTCTTAATTGTCTCCACAGGGCCCCCACTATCGCATGCAATAACAGGTTTATAAGCTGCCATTGCTTCCAATGGAACAATACCAAAGTGTTCATCCTACATTAATTGTACAACCAATTCAAGTTATAGTTCATCATTTTCTCTTTTAGGAATAAACTCCAATGATAATACTAGAAGCAACCACACCTTTGGTGTATAAAGGACACACAGGCATTCAGAAAGAAGAGCATTTCTTTCAGTTGTTGAACAAGATGTTATGAAGTTGACCCGATCAGACACTCCATTTCTTTCTGCCAGGCTTTTAAGCTCCTCCAAATACTCAACATTCTCCCTCAGGCGTTTATCATACCCACCTGCAACCAGAGAGATTTACATTTTCCTTCAATAAATCCAAAAGCAAGTAGGCTTTCTAGATTGCATATTAGTAACAAAGCTTTCATGTTTGTGCAGGCATAGTATATAAAACTCAATTTTGCTTTCCCTGCTGCAGATAGTGTAAGTTCCTCTGATTGCGAGTTAAACACCAGTTTTTTGAGTTTCAGCAAGCAACTTTCTTTCATTCTCTTATCATCAGCTATATCTTTACTAAGTTCAGCTGTATGTGCAATGATTAGTCTAGTTCTCGATTATTGACTATGCTTCAGTATTTTACCAGTTTTTTGGCTATGAAAAACAGAGTGAGTTAGACTGCATCCAACAAAACTTTACACTGATCTCTAACCAATTTGGTCAACTAAACTGCCTCTCACTCTTTACAGATAACATGATTAAGCCAACCTCTTGATTTATTTTGGGTACATTGTAGCATATGATTTTATGGATCCAGTTTAATGAAGCAAATGGTAACCATCAAATATCTGTTAACCCAACTGACAGTCAAAGTTAATGATAAACTATCTTCAGGAAAGAATGCTAAACGAAAACTGGATTTCCATCTGATGTCATCTAAATGACAGATCAAATGCATTATGATGGGTCACATACAGACCACTAGGAACTTCATTGCCAGCAAACCATCTGCACATACTTCTGACAAGTAAGCAATATAACTAACTGGATGAAGGTACTTTTCTTTTTGCGACAGATATACAAAATCAATGAACAAACTCAACTCATAGACAAAACCTCAGTGTATTGACACGCCTAAGAGTCAGTAAAAGCTATCTGTCAAATCAGAAATAGGTAGAGGCTTACCTGCAATGGTCAAGGTTACATCAGCTGTATTGTGATTCTTAAACACATCTTCTTCAAGGTTCTGAAGCATGGCAAATGCTGAAAGTGCTAGATCAATATTCTTCTTTCTTTCAAAGCGGTTGATGGAGAGAAAATTCAACCTACATCAAAGCGGATATTTAAAAGTTAAGGCTTTGAGCTTTGACTAGTAGAGGATACATAATCACAGAAATGTTTACAAAGTATTCTGGGTTGAATAAAAAGAAGTACTAGAAGATTGTCACGTCTATAACTTATAAGAATGGGGTTTATCAAACTGATCCACATTGACTGCTGGATAAAGAACAGCTGGACGAATTCCTCGAGCATGAAGTTTCTTGAATGTATTTGCAAAGGTATTAGCTGTAAATTTACTATTAACAAGTATCATATCTGCCATTCCTGCAATCCAAAATGCAACTAGTATTGATATAGCAATTTGGCATTGCAAAAAAAAAAATTAAAAAATAAGGATGACAATTTATTTTGCATAAGCAGAACATAACCAGAATCAAACCAGTTGTTAATTCTTCGACAAAGTCTATAGGCTTCCTATATAACCTCCTAAGAAAAGTTGTGTGTTGAGCCAGTAACAGATCCGGAAAATGACAGTAGAATAATACCTGGCCAAGAAGAATAGTACTTGAAACAATAATAGTTCAAGGATTTGCATGTAACGGGCGATATTCAGCATAAATACCTTTGTTGAGCTTCTAAGTTTTAACACCGGGATCACAACAGAGACTTGATCTGCTATTATAACATCATATGATGACAACCGAAGTAGCACACAAAGAGCAACAAAAAGGCATCGCAGATATGCACATAGTGCATGAAGACGGTAGAAAAAATGACGAGGTAGGAAGTCTCCATAAACCGTAACCGGAAAAGTGCCTAGTCAATTAATTTAAATGAACATTGTATGTCAAAAAACTTTAATTTGAACACTAGAAAACAAGAATGAATGCATAGGAGCAGAAAAAAGAGAGCATGACAATCAAGCGCTTCTAAAGTTCCAGAGAATGCCCTTGACTCCACTGGAAACCTTTTGTTTCCTTTCTCTTGAGGTGTGCAACACTCATCCAAAGCCAAAGGTTAGAATCTTAAATCTAAGCCAACATTCAGTCCTTGAATTAATAGCTTATTTCCGCTTTGGCTTCTCAGATGCCAACAGAGATGCCTAGCAGACAAATTTCAGGCATGATTAGAGCTGCAACATACATCTCAAAAAACTGATAATTATTCATATTCAATCATCTTCTGCCTTCCAAGTTTAGTTCAAAAGCAGCCAGATCACTTTCACTAAGTCTATAAAAGCTAATACACGAACCTTTAATCTGGACCAAAACTCAGAACATCAAATGACATTTCTAAATGCATTGGCAATGTAAAACAAGATCTGAAAGTGCTACATATATAAAAACTAACAAATATACATACATACATACATATATATACACACACACATATACATACAGACACACACACACACACTCTCTCTCTCTCTCTCTCTCCAAATTCTACCAACTTCTAATTCTACAACTTAAAGATGACTTACAAAATATGTAAAAAGTAACTCACCATTAACGGTTTCCTCAAAACATCGGCGTTTATCATGGTGAGCAGTAAAAACATGAACATTATGCCCGTGGGACACGAGTTCAACAGCCGCATCAACAATTAGTCTTTCAGCTCCACCTATCAATCATTGCACAGTATCCGAATAATCAACGCAAAAGCTTTAAAATCCAATGAATCATACACGGCATGTTTCTATAATTCATTATTTGCACTTCAGTTCAATAGAATTTTCAGTTAAATCGGCACCCAAACAGAGGCTAAATCCAGTTTAGCACAGTTAAATCGTCACCCAAACAGAGGCTAAATCCAATTTAGCACACAAACATTTGAAATTAAAACCTAAATTGATAAATTGGAAGAAAAGAATTTGAGAGAATTAACAGACAGATTAAATTACCTATTCCAAGATCTGGATGTATTATGGCTACGTTAAGCTTTGAACTTCTTCTCTGTTCCATTTTTTTTCTTTTTTCTTTTTTGGCTGCAGCTTCAACTCTGAAATTGCTAATTGCTAAGATCATATGTTATTTTCGTTTTTTATTTCATTCACGGGGCGGGTCGATTTAGGATTGAAACCCGAATTTGATCGGGTTCACTTGTTTTGCCCTTCCATTACGTTGTTTTTGAAAAATTAGAAAATTTGGAAAAGGCCAACTGCCAAGTACCGGTGAAGGGTAATTTTGTCTTTTCGTATTTCTAGTATAAATTCCCGCAAAACTCATCACTCTTTTCATTCTCTCATCACATTTCTCGGCTGCCAAACAATCTCTAAGAAAATGACGAAGTGAGGAGTAACTAACACACACAACGCAGCGAAAGATGACGGGAGAAGAGATGGCTTCAGGCCCCGCCGGCACAAAGGTCCTTCGATTTCTCTATTTCGTCGGCGCCGGATGTAAGTGACATTTTATTTTAAACACAAAGCTTACGATTAATCATCTCTGTGGCTTTTAATATTTTTAATTACAAAAAATGTCCAATTTTTTAAGAAGAATAAAAACTGAATCATCGGTGATACAGTTATCTGCACAGCTGCAATCAACAAGTGGCGGGAACTCGAGCGCAAGTCATTGCAGAAGAAACAGCAAGAGAGCGATCTATTGACCGATGATAACTCGGCAACTGCGGTACAAAAAGTTGTCAAATGATCTTTTTACTTGCCTTTGATGGATTTTCAGAAGTTTTGTTAATAAAAATGTCTCTCAATTTTTCATTTCAATGGCCTGTTGTTTGAGTCATTAGTATTGGATTTTGGAATTTGTATTTTAGCTTTGATATGTTATTGTTGTGATGTAAGAAATTTATGACAACACTCTCCTCAGTTTGATAAGATAGCTATTGAATTTTTATGGCAGATATAGATTTTTCTTGTTTTGGTCTGTTTGGATGCATGCACTAGGAATTCTAATTTATTCTTGGAACCTGAAAGGAGGAATTGGACCCTCAAATCTCAACCCTATTGTTTGGGAACATAAGGGTGCTTACTTGTAGAACTGAATCGAAATTTCAAGGGATAAATTCACTGCATAAATGTATGTGCCATGGCTTCAGAACAGTTTTTTTTACGCTTTTTTTTTTTGGTTATTTCTCCTAACTATAATTCTAGAGTGCTACTCCAATAAGAACCATCATAGTTTTAAAAAATTATGATGGTTGGTTTGCTAATTTTCAATTATTAGAAAAATAAAAGTAAAAATAAAACTAACTAGATGCGCTATAAAAAAAAAAGGTAAAAATAAAACTAATTAGATGTGCTATCTTTATATTAGGAATAAGAATTTAAGAATTAAATTGGGATTCCAAATGCCAAAGTTAGTAAATGAAGTCTCGTTAACCTAAAGAAGTAGGATTTCAGACTTGTTCAACCTCAGCATTCTAGACTCCTTTGTCATTTATTAATTCCAATTTCTGGATTGGAGTAGAAGTCTCATCCCAATATTTATGTGTTTCTATGTTCGTGCAATGACCAGCTGAAGTGAACCGATGTGCAAGTGACTTTTTTATTTTTTTCCCTCTTTTTGAGACACAAGTGATGACTATATAGGTTGTTATGCGTAGATTGAGTATTATAGTTTAAGTAGCAAACTTATGTTACAGTTTTATTAATATTGAATTGATTTATTGATACTATTAGCTAAAACGCCACCTTACAGACTGTTCTGTTTTATTGGTATTCAAGACATTCCATAAGTAATGGTACATGAAATACACTAGTATTTGTAAATTGTATCATATAGAAAGGTAAAATTAGAAAAAAATGTGGAGATATGGAATTGTTAGTGAGAATAATTCATGAAAAATCATGATAATAATATCACTGTGTTAGTCAAATGGCCTTATCATATGACAGCTGGCACTGGAAAATAAACCGTACTTCATTTGAGTAAACCATCTTTCCTTTTAGCTATGCTAATTAAGCTTTGGTCATCCCATTTGAGGACAGCTAGTATTGCATTTTTTGGCAGTAGTGAAGAGGAAAATCTTGATAGTAGTACTTATGGTGCATTTTTTATGTCATTTGCTGTAATGGAAGACAGTCAATCAGTTGGAGTTATTAGTGAATGTTATGAGATAACTTATTGAAATTGGTTGTTTTTACTTTTTCTTTTTTATTTTATTTTTCTTCCCTCTTTCCCTCTTTTTCTTTCCTTCCTTTTTTCCCCTTTTGGTGGCTGAGGTTGGTTGGGGCTATGTTTATGATAGACTAAGGCCTCATCTGATGTAGAAGTGCTGTAGATTAAAAGCTGCAGTTGCAGTATAAAAGAGCTGTAGTTAAGAAATAAAAGTTGATAGTATATGGTAAATATGACTTTTTAGATAATAATGTTGAAAAAAATAGTAAAGATGTTATAAGTTTTTTATCGTATAATTGTGGAATAAAATCAACTTAGCTTCCAACCACAACAATAAGTGTTTACCAAACACTTTAGTGTCATAGCAAGTTTCTGCATCCCATCCACAATGCCAAACTAATGTAATATTATTGTTAAACAATTTCATTATTTCTCTCTTCGTGTGAGTCAAAGAAAACTTCACTGTTACAAAAGCCAGCATAAATAAAGTAAATCCCATGTTCGTGAACTTAGTATGAAGTATGAAAGTTGGAAGCAAAAAGTTAGGCGCATAATCTCAGGACCACAAGATCATGCAGCTGTCTATAAGTACTAGTTTTGTGCTCTTCATGGTCCCAAATATCACTTGCAGTTTCTTTAAAGTGATCATTTGTCTTTTCGCCTCACCTTCTTAGTCGGTTATGATAAGTATCTTTCTTTATGTAGCTGGGTGTTTGTTGGTAGTAGTGAAGACAGAAACTTAGAAAACCTTACTCATAAATACTGGGTTTCTTGGTTAGGACTTAACTCGTAAAAACTGGGTTTCTTGGTTATGACTGTTCTGAAATACATAGATACTTGAGAATTTGATGCCGAGTGAAAATTATGAACTCAGGTGACAGGTGGCCAGAAATCCTATTTTCCAAATGTGCTTATTTCATAGCTACCATAACGGACGAGTTTGCTGGGCTCTTCATTCTTGTACATTAAAAGTCAAGATCAACTGTCAGCAATTTCATTGAGAAATGTGGCATCTGCAGTATGCATCAGCTTCAGCCACAAGTAAATACTTATTATCATAAGAGTAGAGTCAGGTGTAGGAGGTACTTTAGTTGCTAGATTTATGAAGATGATGGATACATTTATGAAAATAATCATTGGTTTTGCTTCGATATTTGGCTTTTTTGTGCCTTTGAGCATCATTTTGCCATAATGATGGCAAGGGACCCGGAGGCGGAGGTAGGGGCGAGGACAGAGGTGAAGATAGTGGTGGTGGGGGTGGAGAGGGTATTTTAGTAGAATATTTATTTATACTTCCCCTTTTTTTAATCCTTTTCGGTTTTATTCAATGACAAATTTTTGTGATTGTGTTGTCATACCTTTGTTTTCTTCATCATTTTTCTTATATGATAGGTCAGTTGACGTGGGTCACGTTGCTGCATTGGAGGCTACTACAAATGTGAATTAAAAAAGTTACTGAAATTTTGAAAATCAACACGAGGGAAAAATGATTAATATAATGAAACAATAAAGCAGTTTGATCATTTTTCCTTACATTAGTGTTAATTTTTATTAGTAATAATTTCTCTTATTTTCTCGGACTCTAAAGTCCTAACCTGCATTTTTTTTTCTCCTTCCTACATTTTGATTTCTATAAATATTTCGTACTTGATGAATTTTTTGAATTTATTAAGATCAATTCGCTCTTTCTTATTTTATACAAATTAATCTTCTTGCCTAATTAATACGGGTGTTTAGAATCCAATTTAATTTGTTCAATTTGATCTGCAAAAATATAATCCATAAAAGTTTAATCCATAGATTGGTAGATTGTTTTGAATTGAGAATTTTCAAAATATCGGTAGATAAAAGTTCATAAATCTGTAATATATATATATATATATTAAAACTTGCAAATATGACATTATTAGTAAATAAATCAATTGAAAAGTAATTACAATAACACCACATTATACCTTACTATAATAATATAAAATAAAAAATAATTAAAAATTTAGATGATTAAATAAATATATATATAACTATCTAAACAGTAATATTAGAACAAAATGTTTTTATTTGTTATTTATTTTAATTATGTCAATCTTTGTTTCCGTTAAAACTTAAAAGTATGAAATACGAATTGGAGATGGACATTTTAACACATCATCCAAGGTTTTAAGTTTCAACTTTTATATTGATTTGATTCCATTATTTTAGTTATTTTTCATATATTAGTCTAAACAAGTGAGTTTTTTTTTTATATTGTAATTTTAAATTTTTATCCGCAACCAATCCTCAAAATAGCAAATTAGATGTGGATTGTGTCAAATTTGCATTTAATCCGTAGACACATAGATTGAATTTGAATAGAATTTTACTAATATGTAGATTTAGTTGGATTAGAAATTTATAATCTGCAAAATTTTGGATGGGATATGAATTGGTGTCTTCCACAAAATCTGATCAACGAATACCTATACTATTTATTGAATTTAGGAAAGATCCTAATTTTTTTTATTTTTGAAAAAAGTTTTGGGTGGGATTTCTAATATAAATAATAATTGATGGGCTTTAATAAGGTGAGTGATGGTGCTCACTTTACCACTTCCCTTAATTGATAAGATAATCATCTATTATAATATCATATAACACGAAACTTGTGATTAGTAACAAAAATTACTAAGTTTTGTTATGGCATCTATAACTACCTCTGGTTTATAAAATACTACATCTATGATTCATACATTTTTTATTTTTATCTTTTTATTTCACTTACTTATCAATTATTTCACTTACTAAATCTATGATTCATACATATATTTTTTATTTTTATCTTTTTATTTTTATCTTTTTATTTCACTAACTCATCTTTAAATCCTTGTTGTTATTATTATTGTTATTTGTTTTTGTATATCAAACTATCAATCATCCCATCCAAAAACAAACCCAAAATGAAAGCAAAAGAAGAGAAAATATATATTAAAAAAAAACCAGGTGAGAAAATTACAAATGAAAAAGCGGCCCGCCATGACATGTTTCATCATCTTCCTCCACGTAGTTAGCACGCGCCTTTCACACGCTTGCCAGTTGCTGCCACCTACATTTCTAAATTTTGTCTTTTTCCCTTTCTTTTTTTTTTTTCTAAATTTTGTCTTTTTCCCTTTTTTTTTTTTACCACGAGGTATTTCGGAAAGAGTCCTAATTATGAAAAGTATTTTTAAACCCGTACCACAACTCAGATTAGAAGTCTTCGCTCGAACCGAGAGGCACATGTTCTCCCAACAAAGACGACTTCCCTACAACTCGAACTGAAGAATAAACCCAATCAAACCACTTAAAGAGACTCTATTATCAATGGAGCCAACACTTTATTGGTGTCTTTTTCCCTTTCTATTAATTCTTGTCTTGCACTTCCATGAGCATTCAACGGTCAACACAAACACAACACAACAAAGAAAAAAAGAAACAAAGCCCCCAAATTTAACTTAATTATAAAATAGCCATACTCTTTTTTTTCTCTTTTTATCTCACACTCTCACTGTCACTCTCAACTCTCAAGGGAGAGAGTAGGGACCCAAATAATTAAAAAATGTCGTCGTCAAGCTTCAGCAGCTTCTACAGCACGTGGTTCGAGCAGCTGAACCAGCTGGTCCAGCAACTCTCGGCGGCTGCTCGACCGCCCACGACCTACGACCAGCACCAGGACCTGGAGAAGCTGGTCGCCAAGACCCTGACCCACTACACCGAGTACTACAAGGTCAAGTCCGCCGAGGCCCAACGCGACGTGTTCAACGTGTTCGCAGCTCCCTGGGCTTCTTCCCTCGAACGGTCACTCCATTGGATCGCGGGGTGGCGGCCCACAACTGTGTTTCATTTGGTGTACACGGAGTCAAGCACCCTCTTTGAGTCTCATATTGTTGATATCCTTCGTGGCCTCAGAACCGGTGACCTTGGTGACCTCTCCCCCAGCCAGTTCAGGCCAGTAATTTTCTTTTCTATTTTCTTTCTTGACCATGAAGCTAGCATTTATATTTTATTTTATATATATATATATAATTGATAAAAATACGTAAGTACATTTTGTTGTGAAATGATATGTGCGGTTAATTACGAGCTGCCGGCATTTACTTAAGGAATAGGGTTTGTATATGTGTGCAGCAGACGAGTGAGCGAGTTGCAATGCGAAACGGTGAAAGAAGAGAATGCAATCACGGACGAGTTATCGGAGTGGCAAGATGGGGCCAGTGAGTTGGTGGGCGACTGCAGCGCGAGCGTCGACGAGAAAATACGGCTTCTCGTCAGCATCGTGCAGAAGGCCGACGATTTGAGGCTACGAACGGTGAGGCGAGTTGTCGACTTACTGACCACGCAACAGGCTGTTGAGTTCTTGATTGCCGCCGCCGAATTACAGTTTGGGGTCCGCAAGTGGGGCCTCGATCAGGACCGTCGACGTGGCCGTTTTGGGTAAATTAACATCCTCGTACCCGTTTTTTAAATCTTTTCTCAGATAACCATTGTAGTTTGTTCACTTGTTTCATCGAATCGGTATCCGATATTTGGTATTTTCAGTATTCAGTAGCGGTCACTGGTCATGGTCTGGGACTTGTTTGATTGAAATGGATGAATTATGTACTTATTTTAGAAATCTAAGAACGTTGGGGATTCCGGATGTTGTTTTCTTTTTTTTGATACATGGTATCAAATGTTTTCTTTTTTTTGATACATGATATCAAATGTTTTCTTTTTAGGCACGTTTGAGAGTGATGTGTGTCAGTTGGATTGACAAAATTCAGCTTTGGAGGTGTTTGGTGATACTTTATAGTTGGGGTTTGGTAACTCAAAAGTTATTTTTTTTTCAGTTTTATTTTATAATTATAACTTTTACTCCACAATAATTATAACTTAAAAACTAAAGCAGTTCACTCCTAAATGTACCCTCAAATTCTTGAATTCTTCTCTCCCGCGAGAAGCGAGGAGTTGGGTGACCAAATAAATAGTTACTTAAAAATCACTGGATCGATTAAACACGCTGGCTAAATCGAGATGATGCTATTTCTATCTAAATTAGGGATGATTATAATGTTAACTAAACTATGGTAGACATTAGATGGGCATGCATGTTTATCCCTTTGTAATGTCTTCCATGACGGTTTTCTTCTTTTCGTAGCTCCGCTATTTCCGGAATCAACATTTATGATGATGATTCAACGGTTGTAATGACATATTGACATCGAGGAATTTTTTTTTTTTGTTTATATTTATTTGTTTCTCTATTCTCAAATCTGAAGAATGTTTATTTCATTTGCTGCCATGAGCAAATTTGGATTTTATTTCTATTAATTACTTTTTGCCCATCAATTAAATTTTTTATAATCCCGAGGATTTCGTTTATTTTATTTTAAGTTATAAAGAGATTGTTTAAAAAATAAATAAATAAAGGAGTTGCAGTGATGGATTACATGTGAAGATAAAATACGTCATGGGAGAAGATATATTTTTATACGTGTTAGCATAAGAAGGTCATGCAGCTGCATGCCCGCCATTTCTCGGAACCGTACATGGCGTGCATGACACATGAGAGATTGCCATTTATAAGGTGACAGCTCTTTGGTCTGGCTAATGATTTTTTTTGACTATTTTTATTTATATTTATGAAAAAGGTGACAGAATTTTCCCTGTACTTATAGATACGGTGGGCAAAAAAGTTTAGCCCGACCTAGCTTAGACCTTCGGGTTTTTGGCCCATCCTTTTATATGAGGGTCTAAACAAAGGCTTAATAAAAAAGTTTGAGTTTGACCCAATTTTTATTTTTTAAAAAAATAAATTTATAAATTCAAATAATAAATTAAAATTTTAAAAAATAAAAACTTATATTCTCAATTTATAAATTAATAATAATTTAAAAAACTTAAAATTATAATATTAATTAATTAGTAAAGAGGTTGTTTAAAATTAAAGATTCTAATATATTAAAAAATTAAATCTCTAAGTTTCTATTTGTTTCATTTTCTTTATTTATTATTTTATTTTAAAATATTCATTTATTTAATTCATTATGAATCATAATAATTTATTTATTGTTAATTTATTTTATGTTTACAATAATTTAAAAAATAAAAAATAGTGAAAGTTCAAGCTCAGCTCCATCGTAGCCTTTATGCTTACTCTACAATGAGCTTGGGCATCATCTTGAAAAGAAAACCCGGCCTAAGCATGCATTTTGTACGGAGAAGGCCTATATATGTACCAAAGATAAAAATCTACTAACATAAGAGTGCTGCTAAATATCAAGAAGAACGAGAGAAAGACGAAAGAAACTACAATCCAAGCTGCCGTTTTGCTTCCTCTCTCTCTCTTCTGTCAGCTTTTTTTCTCTCTCTCTTCTCTCAGCACATGCTTCTTCTTTAATTTTTCTTTTGAAACTCATCCATAGCAACACCATTTTAAATGAGCTTCTTTTTGGCCGGAGTTTGGTTCTCAAAACATTAATTTTCCATATGCAGACAATAGTAATCCGAGTTATTCATGCGGAGATGACTACTCAATTTTGCCATAATCATAAACGACTACAAGAAATATCAATGAATAATATTGTATACCCAGGTTTTGTCAAATGCAATATTTAATTGCTTTTTCGTTATTAATGACGCAACGGGAGAAAAAAAGACTTTGCATATAAAACTGAAGTAAAATTGTAGTATCAACAAATTCTGACCAACATATGACAACTAGATTCTCATTGCAAACATGAAAGGAAAATGATAACTGAACTAAAGGACGACAAAATGAAGACAGAAACGGCAGCATGTTGTTGCCGTTTAGTGACTTATAATTTGCTTCTCCTTGGGCCCACGAAGAGTACAAGAGAGAGAGGAGTCGTTTCTGTCTTCATTTTGTCTTCCCTCAGTCTAAATAGTCAACATAAAAATATACCGATAACATTTTTCTTTTTTCCAAGTAAAACCTCGACAACAAGAGGCAAATAAATGGAAGGTTTCCAAGCACTCAAGTACTCAACTCTCCCCGTCTTCCTTCTACAGTGCTTTTTTCTCTGAAAAAAGCATTAGAATGGAAGTAGATCGAAGCCTTTATGGCTTAGTACAATCACCTACGGCTATGGGTTGGGTGCTTTTTCTTTTTTATTTCGGGTAGTTTAATACCCAGGGCTCTATTAAAAGCTCTGAAAAGTTTCTCTTAATAGTCCTTGATATTTAGTGCTGAAAAGTGAGTGATAGCTGTCAGTACGGGGAATAAGCATATTGTGGAAGATGGATACCGAGGAGTTAATTAGAAAATGCCAAGCAGTTGCTCTAAAAGGGGAAGAGGAAGACATTGTAACTTTTATGGGAAGAATAAAGATAAAAGGAGAGAAAATTGCAGCAAACAACTTGGTGGGAAAGGTCTTACTCACAAGAGGAGTTAGCAGAGAGGGACTAAAAGCAGCAACGCAGCAGGCTTGGAGAACGGTAAAGGAAGTGAAAATTGAAAGATGGGGACAATATTTTTCTGTTCAAGTTGGCGTCTAAAGGGAAAAAGAAAAGAGTCCTTCTGGGGGGTCCATGGCACTTTGACATATCCTTACTAGTACTAGCTGAATCAATTGGCATTGGAGATTGATTAGTGTTAAAAATTGTATGTTTATTAAGGGGTAAAAATATTATTTTATGCTTATAATATCATTTACATTTGTAATTATGTAATATATTATGAATTTTTAATTATTTTTTAAATATTTGATTTTGTGTGTTTATTAGATAAAAATAATAATTTCACGCAATTTGAGACTCCAAATAAATGTACAGATGTCAAATTTGAATTCTGGAAGTTCGAGAAATTAGGTCATTGTCGAGGAGGATCCGTGACTTTTGTTGTAAATTTATGAGCTTTTACCATGGTAAATGTGGTAATTGTGAAATTATAAGTTTTTACTATGTTAGGTGTGGTAATTGTTAGTGGAATGTGTTGAATGTGCTTGAGTGGATTAAGTTAGGTTTATGTTTTGTTAGTGGGACAAATGTATGAGTAAAATATAATTAGCTTTATTTATTTGTGTGGTGTGCATTAATCATGTATTAGTATAAATAGAGAAGAGGGAACACACCTCTATACACCTTTCTTTCTCTTCTTTCTCCTCAAATTCTTCTTCTCATCTCTCTTTGTAATATATTTTCAATAAATAAAATTAGTTGTCTGTTTATGACTATTGAGATTCGAGTAAAAGAAGCCACATCCAAAATCAATAGTATGTCCTTAGTAAAATTGTTTTCTCTAATCATGTAGCGAAAACCAATTTGTTTTCTCTAAGAATTTATTAAATAATAATAACGATACTTACTGTCTTGTTGTTCATCAAAATCGAGGCTAAGCCCTCTGTCCCTAATGCACTTGAGATAGAGGGCTTAGCCTCGATTTTGATGAACAACAAGACATTAAGTATCGTTATTATTATTTAATAAAACTTATCATTTAATAAATTCTTTTTATTTTTATTCTATTGCCCAAATGATTACTTGTATAAATTACAATTACTTTCCCAATAATTTTATTATAGAATAAGTACTTAGTGTGTCAAAATTTAACTTATCTACAATAAGTCAAAATACCATTTTACCATACTTCATACTAAGATATTAAAAATTTATTGTGCAAGCCTCATGTTTGTCTACAATAAATCAAAATTTCAAATTATAAAATGTGGATAAAATTAGATGGAAAACAATTTAATTTATATAATTAAAAATAAAATTTGATTAAATCATATTTTTTTACTAAGAGTTTCACATTCCCCTAACTATTAGTATTTAGCTAAACATATTTGAAATAAAGGAAATTATTAAAATTAAAAAAATTATTAAAAAAGTATTCATAATATGTTACATAATTACAAATGTAAATTACATTATAAGCACAAAATAACATTTTTATCCCTTAATAAACATATAATTTTTAACACTAATCAGAGACATAAAAGAACAAGCCTTCACACATGCATCATTTTGCGTGCAGATTCACAACATGCCCATAATGTGTATGGAGAAAGAGGTCATTCAAAAGCTGGGAGAGAAGATTGGCAAGCTGGAGGACATTGAAATAGATGAATCAGGTGAATGCATGGGCCAATTTGCTCGGGTCAGAATCTTCATCAACATAACACAACCTTTAAAAAAGGTGGTGTTTTTACAACAAGGGGAACCAAAATAACAATGCCAGTCTTATATGAAAAGTTGCCAAACTTTTGTTTTTGTTGTGCGCATATTGGCCATCAGTACAAGGAATGCTTGAAATAGAAAGGTCAGCCGAATGAACAATTGCCATATGGAGCATGGATGAGAGCAATCATGCATGCTGAAAAGACGAAACAGAGTTGAAGGAAGGAGATAGGAATCCATGCTCATACCCAATTCAGAACAAGTATTATTGTAGCCAATTCAACCAAAACTTACTTAACTCAACACAACCCGATTGACCTTAATGGATCAAACCCAGACAAAGCAAGTAATAAGTTGAGTAATACTAATGAACTATGAGGTACAAGCAATGAACAGGCAAGTGATGATATGTCATTAATGCTGAGTACTGAAAAGCCGAAAAATCTATAGCCATAAGATCAAGGTGTAGATAAAGAGATCAACAAGGAGCAGACTAGGAGGGCTGACAATGGCAGCTATCCTAGAAACAAAAATTTAGGGGCGGGAAATGATAATTGAAGGGAAACGAAAGCAAGAGAGGGAAACGAAAGCAAGAGAGGGAAACGATGATTGGTTAGCTAAATCAGATGAGGAAGAAATAGACAATGGGTTTGATAAAGCCAAGGTGAAGCCCCAGATTTGAAAGTGGAAGTGCAGGCAAGAAATCAAAAAACTGAAGAAAGAAACAACAAAGGGCTAATTAGTTCCAAAAGGCCTAGTAGTGAGCTTCTATGGTTGGGTTTTGAAAGCAAGAAAAAAAAAGACTAATAAGCCCATTGAAATCATCAAACAATAGCAACCAACTTATTTCCTCTCAAGTAAAACTCCAGCTGAGACTAACAGATATAGAACAAGATGAATGGGTGGAAGCTGAAGCAATGGTGGAAGATACATCGGCGGGAGCTGAATGTCAACCCCACTGGCAGCATGAAATTATTAATTTGGAACGTTTAAGGTTTGGGGAAGCCTCGAATGCGCCTAGCAGTAAAGAAAATTTCCAGCTGAACTAACCTAAAATCTTCTTTTGCTGTGAAATGAAGATGATGGATCAATAGATAAATTTAATATGTAGGAATTTTAATTTTAGAAATCGTTTTGTGGTTGATAGAGAATGAATGGGAGGAGGGCTAGCTTTGTTCTGGAATTCAGATGTAAATGTTAATATAAAATCCTATAGTTCTCATTATATAGATGCAGTGATACAAAATAAAAGTGACATGCTGTGGAGATGCATTGGTGTTTATGGTCATCTAGAAGCTAAGAATAAACATCATACTTGGACCCTCTTGAAAAGGTCAGCAGACTTATCCTCTTATCCTTGGTGTTATTTTGGTGATTTTAATGAAATCTTACACTGCCATGAGAAGTCTAGGGGGAACGATAGAAACCTAAGCATGATGACTGGGTTTAGAAAGAGTATTCAAGCATGTAACTTGATCGATATGGGTTATAAGGGAAGTCAATTCACGTGGTCAAATAAGAGATTTAGGCCACATCTCATAGAAGAAAGACTAGATAGATTCCTTTGTAGTAAGGATTGGAGAAACAATTTTCAGGAGTTCTCAACAAGAAATTTGGTAAATTAGACCTCAGATCATTGCCCAATTATGCTAGAGGTTAAAGAGAGATACCAAAAAGAAAAATACATGAACAAATAATTTTCTAACGATCACTATGAAGACATGTGGAGTAGCTGTGAGGCATGTAAAAACATAATGAAGGATGAATGGGCAATTTATGGTGCTAGAGATTGGGAGAATCCTATGCAGCAATTCCAAAGAGCGGCTAAAAGATCTTTAGCTCAGTTAAAAATTTGGAGCAAAGAGGAATTTGAGGGCAGGAAGAGGAAGCTCGATAAATTAATGGAGCATCTGTAGAACATAAAACAAAATTGTGCTCATGGCATGAAAAGAGAAGAGATCAGGAAAATTGAGAATCAGATCAATAATATGTTGATGGATGAAGAGGTGTATTGGAAGCAGAGATCGAGAGCTAATTCGCTAAGAGAGGGCGTAAAAATACCAAATTTTTTTTCATTCCAAAGCTTTTGCTTGGAAGAGGAAGAATAAGATCTGGGGAATTGAAAATGCTCAAGGGCAATAAATGGGTAGTCAGGAGGAGGGAGTTTTATGAATTTTTTCAGAACCTGTTCACTTCTTCTAGCCCAGGTCAGAACCAAATTGAAGAAGCTTTAAAAAAATTGCTACCATAGGTAACTCCAGATATGAATGCTCAGTTGGAAGAATCATTCACTCTAGAAGATATAGAAAATGCTCTATCTCAGATGTGCCTAACAAAGGCCCCAGGACCAGATGGTTTGCCTGTTGCATTCTTCCAAAAACATTGGCTTTCAGTTCGAGGTGGAGTGATCAACACTTGCTTACACATCCTAAACAAGTAAGGTAATCTTGCTCCCCTCAACCATACTTATATTGCCCTCATTCCTAAGATAGAAAAACCTAGGAAAGTCTCTGAATTCAAACCGATTAGTTTGTGTAATGTAATTTACAGAATTATAGCCAAACCTATAGCCAATAAATTGAAACCAATTCTATCCCAAATCATATACCCAACACAGAATGCATTCATACCCAATAGACTCATTACCGATAATGTTATTATTGGTTACGAATGCCTCCACAAGATTAGACATAGTAGAGGGAAAAGAAATGGCTTAGTAACTCTAAATTTAGACATTAGTAAGACCTATGATAGATTAGAATGGAGTTTCTTAGATCAAACTATGGCAAAGCTTGGCTTCTCAATCAAATGGATTAAGCTGATCATGAACTGCATGTCTACAGTTTCCTTTTCTATAATTATCAATGGTGTTCCAAAGAACTTAATTATGCTTGAAAGAGGTATTAGACAAGGTTGCCCCTTGTCTCCATACCTATTCATCATATTCCAGAGGCTTTCTCAATTCTTTTGGTGCAGGTAGAAAGAAAACAGATAATCAGAGGCCTGGGATTTTCCAAGGAGGTCACAATTTCCCACATTCTCTTTGCAGATGATAGCCTAGTCTTCACTAGAGTTTCAGTGATAGATTGCGAGCATTTGAAGGGGATTTTTGACTGCTATACACGGGCTTCAGGATAGGTTTTTTATTTTGAGAAATCCTCAATGTTTTTCAGCAGCAAGGTTCTAACTGGCCTCATCTAAGAAATCAAGAGCATTTTCAATCTTAATGTGGTTTTCCAAGCATGAAAAATACCTAGGCCTCCCTTCCATGATAATCATAAAGAAATCGAGCTTCTTCAGTGACATCAAGCTCAATGTGATATTAAGATTTTGAGTTGGCAGCACATATGGTTCTCAAGTGGTGGAAAGGAAATCCTCATCAAAGCAATAGCCCAACCTGTTCCAGCCTACGCAATGAGCGTTTTCAGGCTTCCAAAGGGATTATGTGACGATATTCAAAGAGCCATGGCGAAGTTCTGGTGCAGTTCGAAAGAACACAAGAATGGAATTCACTAGTCTAACTGGAATAAGCTTAGCTGTGCAAAGAGTAGGGGTGGGATGAGATTTAGTGCATGTTTGGTATGATTTATTTAATGACCATAAGTGTTTATTTAATATCATAAGCTGTTATCATAATTTTTGTTGTTGTTTGATTGTTTTTTGAATAGAGCTTTTGAAGTTTAAATAAGTTATTTTGTCTCTACTAGAAAAAGCTCAAATTTTGGGTTTTTAAGAGTAAATGTTGAAAAACGTTTTTTAAAGATTAAAATATTTAAAATATCCTCTACTTATTTGACAATCTTATTTTATTCTTTTCATAACATAACTTTAAAAAAACTTGCCTATTAAAGTAATTTCATAAATTTTTAATAAAAAACACTTATTGACAATCAAATAACTAAAATTTTTATGGTAAAAGCTCTACTTGAAAAGTTATATCAAACGAAGCCTTAGAGATCTCACTAGCTTTAACCAAGCTCTGGTGGCCAAGCATGGATGGAGAATTATCCAATTTTCCAATTCTTTAATGTCCAAAGTTCTATAAGGAAAATACTTCAAAAATTCAATTTTCTTGAAGGCAACTGCAGGGTCCAATCCATTTTTTATTTAGAAAAGTATTCTGTGGGGAAGGCAGGTGCTAAAAAAAGGCATCAGATGGAGAGTAGGAAGTGGTAGAAGCATCCTGGTTTTATAAGGATAGATGGATTCCAAGACCAGATACCTTTAAACCAATATCCCACCATCTTTGCCAGTTGAAGTTGTGGTAGCTGATCTTCTGGATGCTGAAAATAGATGGGATTTAGAAAAGCTGAAGCAACATTTTTATGCCTGATGATGTAGAGGCAATCTCTAGAATTCCTCTCCCTAGAAGACAAAAAGAAGATGAGATGATGTGGGGATTTAATAAAATAGGAGAGTACATTGTGAAAAGTGGATATCAGCTGGCCCTCAAACTCAAGTTTCCAGATGATCCGAGTAGTTCAGAAAGCAATTCCAGCAAGTGGAAATCTCTTTGGGCTCTTGATTTGCCTGAGGGCTGAGAAGATAAAGATATTCATGTGGAAAGCATAAAAAAAACATTTTGCCAACAGCTGAAAAACCTCTGGAAAAGGAAGTGTTTACAAGATCCAATACGTCAAAGCTGCAACAAGTTTGTGGAATTTGTAAGCCATGCTCTGCAGGAGTGCAAAGCAGCAAAAAAGATATGGAATCTAGCTCCTTTTTCTTTTCAATATCTCAATGCTCCTAATCTAGGCATTTTCAGCTCTATCCAAGACGTGGAAAAACTGGAGAAAAGTTGACATTCAGCTTATGGTGGTTTATTGCTGGGTGATTTTGTTTTAAACAAGTTTATATTTAAAGACAAAAGAATTGATCCTAAGATCTCAACAGCCAAGGCTGAATCGATTTTGGAAGCATATCATGGAGTGAGAAACAAGAACAACTCATATTGACAATCCTAGAAAGGAAACACAGTAGAAGTGGATTCCTCCCCTAAAAGATGTTTTTAAAATGAATGTAGATGTAGCCAATAGTCGTCCAGATCAGAAGGTACGATTGGCAGCAGTTATAACTGATTTAGAAGGCAAGGCAGTAGCTGTGGGCATAAATCAGTCTCATTTAAAGGGTAGTGTTAGTATTGCAGAAGCTGAAGCTATTGAATGAGGCTTACAGGTGGCCAAAAAAGTAGTCTTATCTTCCTTCATCATTGAATTAGATTGCAAAGAGGAGGTGGAGCTTGTAAACAACACAAAAGACAGCAAAGCAACAATTCACTGGATCGTTTAAAATATCCATTATCTCAAAAGGGAATTTCAAAATGTTAAATTTCTTTTTGTCCCTAGAAACTGTAATGCTCATGCCCATTATGTAGCGAAACTCGCTTTAGAGAATGATACATCTGCTGTCTGGAAAGATACAATTCCAGCAAACATACATATAGTATTGGATACTGTTGGTTTTAGTTGAATGAAAAGCTTATTTTCTTTTCCAAACAAAAAAAGAGAGGCAAATAAATGAAAGAGAAAAATCAGTTCAAATAATGAGGGAGCATAAAGACCTCACCATAACACATTTAACCACAAAAAAGGAAAATTGTTCCAACAACAAACCCCCCCCCCCCCCCCAACAAAAAAAAAAAAAAAAAAACAGTTGGGTAAATCCATTGGTCATGAAGAAATACACTAGATATCTCATAGGAGGGGTACACCACTGTATTGGAAAAAAGCATACCTCTAAATTGATCATATAAATGAGATCAACAGGGAAGCACCATTGAGAATGAGATTAGGAGCTGAACGGAAACTGTAAAATTTCAGAAGAATAAGTAATTAACTAATAAGCTCTCCATGAAACTTACTTTAATCGTGTGAAGACAAAGGTGTTAAGCCTCTCCACTCTACAACAATATAAATACACACACTCAACTATAACAACAAACACCCTGAAAGTGCAAACAACCAATTACAACAATGACTATTAATATACAAAGCCATTACTTACAAAGCTTTACAACAAACAACTCCACAACTGTAGAGATTTACAACATTTTACGCAAGGGTAGATCAATGCAATTATCTTCCCACGCTTTACCAAAGTGCATTGCTTTTAGTTTCACCTGATACAACAATGCCGTCACTGTGTTCTCATTCCATTCTGATCATCGTCAATATCAACACTGTCATCTTCACTTGTAATCTTGTACACAGCTACTTTTTAGTAGACTCGGACTCGTAACCCCACCGAAATGATTCCACACGCTCAAGTCGAGTTGATCTCCAAGAATGGGAGTTAATTGATTTAAGTAACCAGCCAAGTGATGAAGAGCACGTTGCTCTAACAATTGCATCTGCTGACTGACTCAGCTTCACCACCAACAATCCAAACACCTGAATAAAGATATTTTTCGTTAAGTATGATTCTTTTAACTATAACTGACAATTGAAGGTAAAAATATCTGAGAATGACCTGAGTATAGAAAAGAGATAAGATGTGTTGATCATCACAAAGACAGAGAATGCTACTGGAGAAGTAAATTGCATTCGCCTGAATGATGGGCCATGGTGCTTCAAAAGCCTGAATCATTGTCATTCTTATGTCATTACACTTGCAAAATAATAGAAATTATTGTTATAATAGCAGTGTAGAGAGTGAGAGAGAGAGAGAGAGGTGGTTGAGGAGCGATTGCAAAGACAAAAAATCCAACAAATATTGAGGAGACAGATCCTCCTTTGTCTAACATAATGTAAAGATAAAACAGAGGAAGTAGGCATTGCAATCAGTAAGTTAAAAAAAAAAAGAAAAAAAAATTCCGTTATCTGAAAAATGCAAACCTGTATTGTTGATCCCATATAACTATCAATTCGGGATGGAAAGTGCTGCACAAACTGCCTGGTGAGATCTCTTACAAAAGTTTCATAGTCGCTTCTGAAGAAATGAAAAACAAAAGGATAATTAAAATGGAGCACAAGAGATAAATTTTGAACATATCTTCTCATTTAAGATCGTACATACCTATGATCAGAATTAAAACAATGTGAGTTGAAGATACCATACACTCCTATTTCCATAAAGGGAGCAACTTGTTTGAGAGTATTCTATTCATTAAACAAACAAGTATTGTGTCAAAGCTTTTCCCAATAAGTGTCGTACAAAAAGTAGAAAATGGTGATAGTCACTTACTCGGCAAGCCTGTCTAACACTAAGATCATCGTCATATATATGCAAAATCAAGCGTGGCAGCATAGCATGTATCTGCAAATAATTAAGTTAGATTAGCTGAAAAGTTAAATGAGAAAAAGACATGTATCCAGTTACATTAGCTGTATCATATGTAACTAGAGAAAAGAAATCAAAGCATGTAAATTATGATATTCTACTAGTGATAAGAAAAGGATAAAGAGGGAGGAAAAACAAAGTTTACCAAATAAATATAGATGCATTATTTTAACATTTTTTTCTAATAAGAGTATTTTTTTTGAAATATAAGTGCTGATAGAGTATATTTCGCAGTTGAGTTGTCTTATGTTCATTGGTCGTCACTAACAACAACTCTAACAGACGTGGAATATGTAATTCTTGATTTATCAAGAATGATCCTCCAGCGTTATCAATTCAACAATTGAAATGCCGTTGTTATATATGTAAACAATTTATTCACTCCAAAAAAAGCCATTCAATCCAGTGCTGCTAAACTTGTTCATCTAATTCAAACGACAATATTGACAGAAAATACTCTTTGAATAATATATAAAAGAGTACTAATAATGGCCGGCTCACCTCTTAAAATTTATAAGCAAATTAGAATGAGCCTAAAAGGCAGACTCCCTCACATACTGTATATAGCTGAATTTAGTCAACAGGCTTGTATGGGTCCCACACAGGACATCATAATCTCTATTGCAGTTTAGTTAATAGAGTGGAGGGGTTTTTCAAGATTCGCATACAACACGTCTTGGTGAAATAAGTTTTCAAACCATGCTGAATAACAATCAGTCTTGTCCACTTCACCTCATAGAAAAACTGAAAAAGCCTGAATAATGGTATTTAAACTCTAATACCTGATATAAAAATTCTCAATATATATGTATATATATATATATCCTACATAAGCAATAATCTTCTACCATGGATTTCTAAATCTGACACTTATATAATACAAAGAGAGGAAGTAATGCATTAGATTATTCTTGGAGAAAAATATCGGAAAACGCAAGAAACCTGCTCGAGAAATGCCTCCCGCTGTGACCCAACTCCAAAGTTGCTCAGCGCCCCAAATGCTGCAAAGGCGTTTCGTCGCATCTTAACATTCATGCTTACCTTTTGCAGATAACAGGTCCATTAATCATTTGATTAGATAAATAAAATCAGCACCATTCAAAACAACATGCAGCATTATATTCGTGAAAAGTAATCAACCAATCTCATGTTTTCATAAATCCACATCATGTGACAGCTGACCCAGGCAGACACTGACTTTAGGTCCTGAGGTGGATGCATATGAAAAGCTAAAAGACAACTATAGTTTCATCTGATAATATTTGGATTCTACCATCATTGGAATAAATGTAAGTATTAACAGCACAAAAATCAATCTTTCAGCATGCTATATGATTGGATCATGTTCAAAATGTGGTATTTATACTTTCTATTACACTTATTAATGATCTATACTTTCCCATTAAGTCTTTATGTTGGAGGAAATTTTCTTCTGTGATAATCATTTGGTGGTGCAGTTACAATGTTGTGATTCAGCACAAGATATTAAGTCAACACCATATTCATTGTTTGATGTTCTTGAGAATTAAGTTTCATTATTACAGTTTAATTACAACTCATGGACCCTGAGCTAACAGCTTAAGGTTCGGTCAAGACTGGATCCCCCAACTTGACTACAACTACAAGTTTAATGAGATAATTTCCTGTTCAATCCATGCATCTAGGAGCAGATTATTAATGAAATCCAACGACAATGATAAAAACCTAAATACAATATATTTCATAGAAACATTATCAAAGGAAACGTACTTGAAGATTGCGGAGCCGCACAGAAAGGTTTAGCAAAATTGGTTCCACGGCATCTTTGGATGATGACTTGAGAATCTAAGACCAAAAGAAAAATATAAAGAACAGTAACCAAATGAATCTAGATAACAGGATAAGAAACATAAGAACTTAAAAACGAAGAGAAACACACTGATATATTTTGTCTCCTATTATTAAAAAAAAAAAAAATTATGCATGCCTGCATGTAAGGGCATGCAGCGCATACACACTAGAGAGAGAGAGCGAATGACGGAAAGAGAGAGAGAGAATCACCGTCAGCAAGCATGAAACTGCAGTTAGCTGCACTGATTCGTCTAAATCATCAAGCAAAGCCAATATCACACTAAGGACTTGAGTTGCGTACTGATGAATGTGGATTGATGGTATCTGCAGAAGACATATAATGGAAATCCATTTTTCGTAAGGCATAGAGACAGCATAACAACAGACAGGTTAATACTTAATATTGAGAATTAAACATGTCTATCAGTCACAGCACCAAATGAAACATAAAATTCACCCAGAAACTGCCAGTTTCCCTGCTTCTGATGTGACAGTATGCATGTGCATGCATGTCTATATTTACAAACCTCAAATAAACTTTCTAGCAGAAAAGATCCAATATCATCAGCCACTACAAACAAAAACGAATATAAAGAGTGAGTTTCTCAATATATTGCACCTGCACAAGTCCTCTTAAACAAAGGCCTCTGACAGTAGGAGATTCATCTGATACATGCCGACACAATGCTTCAACCATCTGTTCTAATAGGGAATCAAACCCACCACTGGACCATCAAAAAAGCTAAGCAAATAAGTAATTGATAACATCGGTAAAATCTAGAACATAAAACTAAAAAAATTAGAGAGACAAGCATCCATGCGGTGCTTGCCCATCAACCAGTGAGCGGGTATTGGGTAGAGTTCACATACATGTGAAAACAAAACATGATTTCATCTCCAATGCCAAACTAGTATGGCTAGTTTAAAAGTTGAAAATGCAAAGATCACACAGAGACATCAAAGTAAAATTACCTCAAAGAAAAAGAGTGACTAATTCAAATAAAAAAGAACTACATGCCCACAAGTTAAGAAAGTTACATCTTCAAAAAGTACATCAGTCTGCACTAGATAACACACACACAAAAAATCTAAAAGCCTAAGCTTAATAGATATAAACCCAGTTAACTGAACAAACAAATTGAGCTATTCCATGCCCAATGTCAAAACACAAAATATATTCTCAACAGCATCAATCTCCAAACAGGGAAGAGCATTGACGCCTTGCTGTTAAGGACATAAAATATCAACTTAAGAAGTTCAACACCCCAGCTCAACATAGAGATCATTAATTTAGTAGAGTCTTACTAATATGAAACTGATTGACAAGGATTAGAAGAAAAATAGAAATCAAATGAGGAGAGGATAGAAAATGGAGAAAAAGACTTCATGTAGAATAGCAACATAGTAGCAATATGGAGCCAGTTAATTTAAATAGATGTTCTATACAAGTACAAAAGAATAAAATTAAATGAAGCAAGTTGACAGAAAATATTTCAAGAGTAGATCATTCTATACAAACCTATAGCGGACAAACTCTGATAGTGCTGCAGCTGCTGCTTCCCTTTGAAATCTTTGTTGTCGGTTTATGGATTTAGTCAAAATTAGGCATATAGTTTGAACCTGGAAGCATCAACCATAAGAGAACAAATATGAAATTTCAAAAAGTTTTGCAACACCGTCACGTGATTGTTAAGTAGTTATGTGATGATTCCACAACTAAGGAATGGTTGCACCAACATGTCAAAGAAGTTCGATGTCGGTGTTACAATAATATTTCTTTATGAGCTTCATACCAAACAATTCCAATTTGGGGGGAAAAAATTGTTCCAGACTAAAACTTTTGTAGCAAACAATAATTTTAATAATTATTTGGAATGCATGATATTGTAGGAATTCATGGTTTTATGTGTTTCAGTCACATTATCCATTGTTGGGTTTAGATAAGTTTTTCTACTTTGGTTTTCTTACCTGAGTAAGATTTATATTATTTATTTGAAGTAGATTTGGTTCTTTTTCCTGTACTATCCTGATCTCTTTTCAGAGCTTATGTTTTTCATTTCTTTTCTCATTAAAAACATTGGAATAAATGAATATGTGAAGGGAACTAGAAAGGTGGTCCAAATGTCCAGAAGAAGCCAAAAACAATTTTACAAGGGGAACAAAACTAGACAATTGGGTACACTCATCTAAACTAGCCATAGACAAGCTCCAGCTGCTGCAACTTAAACTCCCAAGAACTCAGAAAATTATAACCTGGACAAGGAATTGAAAGAAACCTAACAAGAATATTTATGAGTCAGGCTACATATCCAAAATGTTATTCCATAAGTTTCATCTGGAATGAAGGGTTATGTGATGAGGCATTCATCAAGTTGTCGATGAAATTTCATAAATTTCAATGTAATATAGCGCACCATTCAATCATATATAGGATCAATGCAACCTCATTCGGGATGGACTTTTTGGGAAAATTTTTTGGGTATGTAGCATTTTTTCATTTTGCAACAGCCTGCCAACTGAACTGAACTAAAAGAACTGCACAGAAATAATAAAAAATAATGAGGATATGTCTTGAAAGTCCTTTCAAGTGTAGACCCAAAGGGAAGCAAAAAATTGAATCTTGTCCGATTAAGGACTGTCTTCTTCCCCCATCTTATCTTAAAGGATGCGTTTGTTTCTATATCACCATGTCATTCATGATAAGCCTAAGAGTCTGAGACAGCAGATTTCCAACCATTTGGTTTTCTTTCCCTACCAAAACATACAAATTTCCATTAGAAAATCTTTACAAGTTCTTGGAATAGCCAAGAAAATCTTAGCTTTGCCATAAAGATTTGACCACAAAGAAGATGCAATTGCGCAGTGCAGAATGACATGAGCTGTCATTTATCATCACTCCTATAAAGGACACAGCGGGTGGAAAGATGGAAAAGGCTTCTGCTTGGGAAATTTCTTTGCAAAAAATCAGCTGTATTCATATTTTCCAGGAGCTAATGCCCAAGAAAAAAATTGAATCTTTGAAGGATTTTACCTCCATAACATATTGATTATTGCATTGGTTGAAGATCACATTTGAATTCTTATCTGACAACTTCCAGATAAAGGTTTACAAGAATACTACCCGACAGCCTCAAGTTTCCAAGGTCTTCTATCTCCCTTCATTTCATCAATTATAACGGCCGTCAACCATCTCCATAAGATCTGAAAACTCCTGAGTTTCACTCTCCTTTTAAAGTGGAAATTCCAACTGCAATTGACCGGGGGTGAAAGAATAAACTGAGGCATTCCTTGTTGAGCACAGCCTATAGAAGAGAACCAATCGCTCAACATCTAAATGGATTGAAAAGCGCATTACGTTGCCATTATCCACATCTAAATGGATTGAAATTATGATTTGTTTATGAATATGATTGCTATCTCCCCATCTCTTTTCTGTTCCCTTTTCCTTCTCTTTCATCTCTAATATTTTCCTATCTCTTCACACCCCACCCCCCCAACCAAAAAGAAAAAAGAAAAACCCAACAATGACCTACATCCTTTCAACCGTAGTTCTTTCCTTTCTCACTATTTTCTATCTCCTCCCACTTTTCTCTCTCTTTTGAATTCTTCCTTTTGTCTAACCAACCTTTATACATTTACACATTAAATTTGTATTAAACCGAATCACATTGAAAAGGAAGTAGCTCTTATGTTAAGTTGTAAAACTCCACAAAAGCAAAGAGTATTTAAACATGAATTTTTGTCAAAAATTGGCTTTGAATTGAAACTTGTAGAAAATATGGAAAGATTAGATTAGTTGACATTCCTGATTTCTAGGATTAGTTGTCTAATTTGTCTGATTTGTACAGTTATTACTAATTTGTATATTTCCAGAAATTAGGAAGTTAAATTAGGAATGTGTAGTCCTATAAATTAACCCTATTGTACTGGCTGTTAGTAGGGATGGCAATGGATTGGATCTGATCCAAGATCCACGTGATCCAAATCCAATCGGATCGGATTTGGATCAGTTTAAAATGGATTTGGATCGGATTTGGATATCGATGTGCGGATCTAAGACGGATCTGGAGCAGATCTGGATCTATCTTAATATCTAAATCCATATCCATATCCACTCATCTTTTAATTTTATTTGATTTTAAAAGTTTCTTAACAATTGTGGAATTATAATGATAATAAATTTTATTCATAGCATATTAGTAGTATTTACCATGCATTTAAACTCTTAAAACTTAAAGGTTAGTTTTGTAAATTTAAAGGTCAGCCAGCCCCAAAGCATGTACATGCAATATTCAAATTGCAAGCCAAGTAATATAACCTGGCAATTTATTTTATTATATTGGCCAAATAATTTTTAAGGAATATAATTATTCATATATTTAGTTAAATATGGTCATAATAAAAATAATAAAGGACTGAATATAAATCATATTTAATTTATATGTCATTATCTAATGTTGTAGGAATGAGGGTAGGTGTATCGTGGATATTAGAATGATGAAGGAGACAATAAAATATTAGATTGATCTTACTCTTGCAATTACTTCTGAATGATATTTTATTATCTTTCTTATTTGTTGTTTTCGTGTAAAAGTATAAGCTACAATATTTATTATATTTTTGAGAAAAATTATATAATTTATTTGTTATCAATACATTTTAGCCTTCAATTTTCAATCTAAAAAATTATTACTTTTTTATTACTGAATTTTAGAATTCATGACGGATCTAGAGCAGATTTGGATTTTATTTTTTTTTTCGGATTTGGAGCAGATATAGATATTTATTTCTTTTTTGGATTTGGTTATAGAGCGAAAAATATAGATTCATGACGGATCTGGAGCAGATACGGATCTTGATTTTTATTATGGATTTAGATATGGAGCAGAGTAGATCCAACCCATATCTGCCCCATTGCCATCCCTAGCTGTTAGAAGTACTTTTTTTTTTTTTTGAAATGAATGTTGCTGTTAGAAGTACTTAAAAATAAGAAAAGATATTTATTCTTCTCCTCTGTTAACATGGTATCAGAGCTATGGCAGAATTAAGCCTGGCTTGACTCCCATATGTATCTGTTCATTGTCTTGTTATAATGGCGCAAAACACCATGCCTGGGGTTACAGTAACTGGTGATACCAATTCCACTGCTACATCTACTGGAATTGGTGCAGGGGAGTTTCTTCCGTCGGGATCTGGAAACTTGAACGGAAGTGAGAGTTTTCCCATGCAATTAACCGGTCACAAATTGAACGGTAAGAACTATCTAGAATGGGCGCAATCCATTAAGTTGGTGGTCGATGGCAAGGGTAGACTTGGCTACATCACCGGTGAGACGAAGGAGCCGGAAAAAACTGATCCAACATGGAAGACTTGGAAATCGGAAAATTCCCTAGTTATGTCCTGGTTGATCAATTCCATGGATGTTTCTATTGGGAGGATGTATTTGTTTCTTCCCACCGCAAAGGATGTATGGGATGCAGTTCGAGAAACGTATTCTGATCTAAAAAATTCATCACAGATTTTTGAATTGAAAACAAGACTATGGCAGACTAGGCAAGGTGATCGTGCTGTTTCTGAGTATTACAACGAGATGAAGGCCTTATGGCAGGAGCTTGATCTCTACTATGAAGATGATTGGGCCTGTATGACAGATAGTGTTCGTTATTTAAAACGAATTGAAGATGATCGTGTTTATGAATTTTTGGCAGGTTTGAATAAGAGCCTCGATGAAGTGAGAGGCCGGATTCTTGGCAGAATTCCTTTGCCATCAATCCGGGAAGTATTTTCAGAAGTACGACGAGAGGAAGGTCGACGCAAAGTGATGTTAGGAGAAAAAACTGCATCTGCTCCAGAAGTTTCAGCCCTAATGACAGGGACTAATCACCATAATTCCCCATACCAGGCACGGCAGAACAAGAAAGGAGAAAAGGTGTGGTGTGATCACTGCCACAAACCACGTCACACTAGGGAGACTTGCTGGGATTTACACGGAAAACCTCCTAATTGGAAGCCACGAAATTTTAGTCAGTCAAACCGTGACTCAAAGGCCTTCCACTCAGCCACTGAGAATGGAAACACTGCAACTACAGCTACGACACCTTCATTCAGTAAGGAACAGTTAGAACAACTGTATAAACTTTTTCAGTCCACACAAGTGACTAATCCAGTATCTTCTTCTTGTTCCTTAGCCCAAAAAGGTACTTATCAATCTGCTGTCTTTAATGTGTCCACTATTCCTCTTTGTCCATGGATAATAGATTCAGGTGCCACCGATCATATGACTGGATGCTCTAAATTATTTTCTTTCTATAGTCCTTGTGCAGGCAATCAAAAAATTAAGATTGCTGATGGCTCCCTCTCGGCAATTGCTGGGAAAGGGTCAATTGTTATCTCTAATACTCTCGTTCTTCACGATGTCCTTCATGTTCCAAATCTCTCTTGTAATCTTTTGTCTGTAAGTAAAATAACTCGTGATTTAAAGTGCTGTGCTAAATTTCTTCCAAATTGTTGTGAATTTCAGGAACTGGATACGGGGAGGATGATTGGCAATGCTAGAGAGTATGGCGGTCTCTATTACTTTGATGATGGGAACTCTATGTGTCAGCAACAGAAAATTTCGAATCTCGGAGCATGCTTTAGTTCTACTGATGATAAAAAAATGCTATGGCACCGTAGGTTAGGCCATCCTAGCTTTTTATATTTAAAACATTTGTTTCCAACCTTATTTCGTAATAAACTTTTATTGTCTTTTCAATGCGATATTTGTCAGTTAGCTAAACACCATCGTGCATCTTTTCCTATTCAACCATATAAAGCATCCAAGCCTTTTACCCTTATTCATAGTGATGTGTGGGGTCCCTCTAGGACATTCACCAATTCTGGAAAAAGATGGTTTATAACATTTATTGATGACCATACACGCCTAAGTTGGGTCTATTTACTCAAAGAAAAATCTGAAGCAGAACATGTTTTTAAAAACTTTTATAATATGGTTGAAACACAATTTCAAACAAAAATTCAAGTGTTTCGAAGTGATAATGGGAAGGAATACTTTAATCAAATATTGGGGTCATTTTTCTTAGAAAAAGGAATTGTTCATCACAGCTCTTGTAATGACACTCCTCAACAAAACGGAATAGCAGAACGGAAAAATAAGCACCTCCTAGAAGTAGCTAGGTCTTTAATGTTCACCACTAAAGTTCCTAAATACTTATGGGGGGAAGCAATTCTTACTGCTACATATCTTATTAATAGGATGCCATCAAGAGTTTTGAACTTTCAGCCACCATTGACAGTTTTAAAAAATTCTTTCCAATGACACGTTTGACTTCAGATTTACCTTTAAAGGTCTTTGGATGTGTTGCCTTTGTACATATACACAATCATAATAGGGATAAACTAGATCCAAGGGCTGTAAAATGTGTTTTTCTGGGCTATTCTCCTACTCAAAAAGGGTATAAATGTTTTGATCCTCACAAACAAAAATATTTTGTCACGATGGATGTTACCTTCTTTGAGTCTCAAAGTTTTTTTAACCCTCCTCTTCAGGGGGGGAAAGGAAATGAAGACTCGGTGTTTGAGCTTGACATGAATACTAATGGTGAGGCAAATATTGAAACTGAAATTTTTAATCCTAATACCTTGAATAAGGAGGATAGGAGGATTACTTTAGTGCCTGAACATAAAACTGACACTACGATAATAGACAAGACACGCTTCAATGATGAGAGATTGTTCGGGAAAACTTACACTAGGGAGAAACAGATTCAAAGTAAGAATGATGCAGCGATACTTCCTCAACGCCATGAATCTGATCCAATTCCAGATCCGAAAAACATTGATTCTGAAAATCCAGGTACAATCTCTAAATTTATAGAGTATGAGTCTTTATCTATCCCACAAGTACATTCTGACCCTCTAGATCTTCCCATTGCTCTTAGGAAAGGAATTAGATCATGTACTCAACATCCCCTTTCCAATTTTGTGTCTTATAAGAACCTGTCATCATCTTATCATATTTTTGTCTCACAATTGTCAAGTGTGGATATACCTAAATCTATACAGGAAGCGCTAAAAGTTCCTGAATGGAAGAAGGCTGTTCGTGAAGAAATGGAGGCTCTAGAAAAAAACAGAACGTGGGAGATGGTTTATTTGCCTGAAGGAAAATTGATTGTTGGTTGCAAGTGGATTTTCACTGTGAAATACAACTCAGATGGATCCTTGGAACGCTATAAAGCAAGGTTAGTAGCAAAAGGATTCACACAGACCTACGGAGTTGATTATCAAGAGACATTTGCTCCCGTAGCCAAACTAAATACCATTCGAATACTACTCTCTGTAGCTGTTAATTTGGAATGGCCATTGTTTCAATTGGATGTTAAAAATGCGTTTCTCAATGGAGAATTGGAAGAGGAAGTATATATGGGTGCGCCCCCTGGTTTTGAAGACAAGTTTGGAGGAAAGGTGTGTAAATTGAAGAAATCCCTTTATGGACTGAAGCAGTCTCCTCGTGCTTGGTTCGAGAGATTTACCAGGTTTGTTAGAAAAGAAGGATATAGTCAAGGACAATCTGATCATACAATGTTCGTGAAACACACAGATGGTGGAAAGATGGCTGTCCTGATTGTATACGTAGACGACATAATACTTACTGGAAGCGATGATGATGAGATGAGTAGGCTGAAGAAGCACCTGGCATCGGAATTTGAAATTAAGGATTTGGGTCCCTTACGCTATTTCCTGGGTATGGAAGTTGCAAGATCTAGAATGGGAATTTCTGTGTCACAAAGAAAGTATGTTCTGGACTTGCTAGAGGAGACAGGAATGAGTGGTTGCAGACCAAGTGATACGCCCGTGGATCCTAATCAGAAGTTAGGAGAGGTTTCCGATGGAGTTCCAGTTGATAAAGGTAGATATCAACGTCTTGTAGGGAAACTCATTTATTTATCTCACACAAGACCTGATATTGCCTTTGCCGTTAGTGCTGTAAGTCAATATATGCACTCACCCTATGTGGAACATTTGGAGGCAGTTCACAAGATTCTCAGGTACTTAAAGAGTACACCTGGAAGAGGGTTATTATTTAAGAAGAGTGATCAAAGGAGTGTAGAAGTCTTCACAGATGCAGACTGGGCAGGCTCAATTTCAGATAGAAGATCAACATCTGGTTACTGTACATTCTTATGGGGAAATTTAATTACTTGGCGAAGCAAAAAACAAAACGTGGTTGCCAGGAGTAGTACTGAAGCTGAGTTTAGGGCCATGGCAAATGGAGTTTGCGAGGTGTTATGGATTAAAAGAGTCCTTGGAGAACTGAAATTAGATATTGAAGCACCTATGAGACTGTTCTGTGATAATAAATCAGCAATAAGCATTGCAAATAATCCTGTTCAGCATGATCGTACAAAGCACATTGAGATTGATAGGCATTTTATTAAAGAAAAGCTGGAGAATGGAGTTATATGTATGCCGTTCATCCCTTCAGAGCAACAAACAGCAGATGTTCTTACCAAGGGACATTTCAGGCCAAAGTTTGAATCTTTCATTGACAAGTTGGGCATGATTAATATCTATGCACCAACTTGAGGGGGGGTGTAGAAAATATGGAAAGATTAGATTAGTTGACATTCCTGATTTCTAGGATTAGTTGTCTAATTTGTCTGATTTGTACAGTTATTACTAATTTGTATATTTCCAGAAATTAGGAAGTTAAATTAGGAATGTGTAGTCCTATAAATTAACCCTATTGTACTGGCTGTTAGAAGTACTTAAAAATAAGAAAAGATATTTATTCTTCTCCTCTGTTAACAAAACTAATTCACAAACTTTTAGTAAAGCATGCAGGAAGCCTTCGTACTTGGTCCAAGTGAGCTCATACGTTATTTTCTTTCTATTTGAGCTTTACAACTATTGTTAATATAGAGCTCATACGGCCAAGTCAGCATGCGCTTTCAGGCTAAGCAAGACCTAACATGACATGAGTTCCTTGCACATGAAGGAGAACACAAATTGGAGCTCAAGTACAGTTCTTGGCCGTTAACTACCACCTTGACATTTAAAAGTTGTCATTCTCAAGCAGACACCACCCAAAAAAATAGAAAGCAAAAAAGATGTTGAACAAAATGCACAATATCCGAGTTGTCTCACATTACCTCTTTTGGTCTCTTTATAGAGACGCAGCCAGCTACATCTCCAATAAGATTAATCCACTTCTCTTTATCATTTTGCTCCCCATCTCTAGCCAAAATCTGCAGATAAAAGTTCAATCTTATTTCAACGTCAGTTTTTTTTTTTTTTTAATAAACAAAATACTTGAAGGCAAATAGAAGCAGTATCTATAAGTCATGTACCTTTCTCATTTCAAGGTCCCCAACACATTCACAAAAAGCCTGAAATGAAGTTAATATAGCTCTGCATAGGTTGGGCAAAGGTATTTATTTGAAGGAAATCTTTTTCTAAGAATAAGATTTGAATATTTAACAAAGATATTTTTAGAAACAAAAAGAAGTTACAGCACTAACCGTAATGGTTCATGCTGACCAGAACTGGCTAGACCATGACAACTTCCCAATTGGAGTGTGAGTGCAGCAAGTACAGGAGCATAACTTTTTTCAACAGCTTTCTTACCGACTTTACCACCACCCCTACAACTTAGAATTTTAAATAAAAATGCTTTAAAAAGTAAGATCATGTAAAATTACTGAATGCAAAATGAAACCTGAAAAAGGCAGTGAGAGCTAGAATAGCAGCTTGCAAAATGTCATCATCTATCCAAGTATCAGCAGAATGACTTGAATAGTCTCCTTTCTCCATATCACCCTTAATGAAAGGAGTCTGGTTAAGGGCAGATATGAGATGCTCCAAGAACAAAAAAGAAAGAACAGCATGTTGGGAGAAGGCCTATATGAAAAGCAGGATGTAAATAAATATAAATGTTAATATTAGTTGGTATAGGTTGTGTAAATTGATATTGAGATTTTTCTTAAAAAATGGAAAAATAACAAAGAGAGGAAATTAAAAAGATAAAAGAGACTTTTAAGTATTTTTAAACTATAGGCCAGCTTGCTTAGACATTAAACAGATCGTTGCAAATTTTGTAGCGAAGCCAAAAAAAATATTTTAATAAGTAATTTTTTTTTTTCAATTTCTTAAACAAATCAATTCTTGGATGCAATTTTTCTCGTTGGTCAAACCTTACCAAAGAAACTGTATCTGTGCTCTAGTGCCTAACATCTTTCCAAACAATTTAAAGGTTTTTCTTGAGAGACAGCAAGAGAGAATGGTAAGCTACTGAGTGTGACAGTGAAATTCTTCAGCTTCTCTAAATTCTTCTTTCATTCCACAAAGAAGAAGAACTTTGCGCGATCAGCAGTCATAATGATTTACCATGCAATGTATTATCTTCAGATTTAAGGTGGCAGCAAATTGAACAAGTATCATTCAAAACTTGTTCAATTGCTTTACACTTGAATTAAAATAAAAATGAGATTAAGAATAAGAAGCTACTCAAGAATAGAGCAATGATCTTCAACCCCAAAATCAAAGTGGACTCACATGGAAGGCATCCTGCATTGGCCAGCCACCTCGTAGTCTAGATATGTCCTTTGTGACTATATCCTTTCCAGCGGTAGCTAATACTTCATTGAAAACAATTTTTGAATTGGTGTTCTCCGCTAGACAAGAAATCTATTTACAGTTAAGGATATACATGTCAAAGATTCAGCAGTAGACAAAAGGACCCACAGTTGAATCAACAAGCTAAGCAAGATAAAAACAAACAGAATTTAAAACTTGCACTTGTGAAGTATAACAGATTCAAGTTTTTAAGCAAAAAAAGATACAGCCCCAAGAGTTTCCAACCGCAAATGTTTGTCAGTTATATGCACTGCAGCAGAGAGTAAAGACTGGGTCGTCCTGAAGACACAGAGATAATCACCCTTACCAAGAAATACTTACAGATCACAGTTAGAAGCTTAAGTCTAGAACTATTTCTACTAAATTTATAAACTAGAAACCTTGAAACATCAGTTTCACTCAGCTCGTTTCCTCTCTTTGTAACAAACTCAATGACAGCTTGAATAGCCCCTTCAGCTGACTGTTTGGTCCTATCACATATAGCTGTGGTACAACTATGCAAGGTGGCGACAAGCTTCAAGAAATTAAAAAACAACATGAAGATGCCACATTCTTCTGCAAATTTGTAAACCATATTTGAGAAAAATAAAACATACCTCATCCTTCGTCAATAAAATACAGACAGAGGAAACAATTCTGTTAAACACCTCAGATGGATCAATAGAAGCATCCTGAATATACCGAAAAAGAGGAACTCAAAAATTACCAATATGTCACATTTTCCCTCTCCAATACTTTAAAACAGCAAATATAAGAAAACAAGACTTTGTGAAAACAAACATGATCGTGATGTACTTACACTTCTCAAGATAGCAATAACATCCTCAAGGGAGGACAAAGCGCCATAGGACAATTCTAAATCTATACCAGAACTGGAACCAACAGGCCTTGGGAGTGAAAGAGAGATGCTAAAGAGTTGATCAAGAATCTGTCCAAAGAATAGGAAGAATTTAAGTTTTGTATAAAATACTTATAAAGCTCATGAACTTCACATAAAAATGATTGCACATGCTTAGCCATACAGTATTTACTTCATAGACCATGATAACTGCCGACAAATTTCCATACCTGAGCAGAAATTTTTCTAACTTCAGAATCAGTGTCTGCACAACGAGGAAGATACATTATGACCCTATTCCCCAGACACAGGGCTTCACGACTTGGCAATACATATGCCGCTGAATGATTGAAAAAAAATAAATAAATAAAAAGAATGGCGTCAGTAAAAGAACAACAAAAGAAGTACAGTTGGACAGTTGGCAGAAAGCATTAAAGAGGTAAGTTGTTTTTAAAAAACAAAGAACAATTACATGGTAAGTTTGAAAAATTCCCCAGTACAGCACGGTCAATTTGCTTTATGTGCGTGCAACTTCCATGGCAACCCAATGCACAATAGCCAATAACACAGAGTGTACGAAACTTAAGAAGCATCTCATAAACCGCAAGACAACTCCTCCTCCTCTGATACTCAATAGGTGAAGAAACATACTGGTCAATTTGTCTCAAAATGTGTAATAGCTGGTCTGCTCGACTCCTGCCATCCTCTCCACTAAATGTCATATGTTTTGCCAGTTAGAAGAGGGATCACATAGTCCTATAGAATAAATGAACATAGATATGCAAAAATATTTCTATAAAGATGCACTTCTATGGCTATGCATATATTAGTTCTATGGAGGTGAAAAGTTGAGAAAAGTAAAGAATAAAAGCAACTAAGGAAAATTAAAATAAAAGTTTTCACTCATTTATTTTGGATAGGAAACAAATAAAATTGTACAGAATATCTGTGCACCAATCCACCAGAACAGAAAGCAGAGGAAAAACAATTCTATATAAAAATACACCCAGAAAATCTATCCATGAGAAGCAAGAGAGATTATAACACACATAAAATAAAGAGAGAAATTATGCTGTCAAATGAAATAACAAAAAGAAAGTGGAGATCATGTCAAAGAAAGAGAGAGATTATGAAAAGTAGGAAATAGACATCCAGTCAATACCCTTACTCTCATTTAGAACAAAACTACCATATTGTCAGTTAAAGCTTCAATATTATCACTAGATTTTGCATACAAGTTACTTAACATGGTATGAAAGTCAATTGTACCAAAAAGTCTTGTTCGCAAATCGCGCTATCACATTAATCAAATACAATAAATTGCGATTATGTCTTTGTGTTTTGTACATGTGCTCTGCCACCTTTATTTATTTGAACAGAAACATTAATAGAAAGAAAAGAGAGTATAATCACAAACCAAGGTCTCCTAGGAAAGCAAAAAAAACAACCTCACAGGAGGGTAAGTAGAGTTGTACAGAAGTACACAAAAAACTTTGGAAGTATTCTTATACACTAAACAGCCCCGAAAACAGCTCATATCCTCTGTAAACCAGACAAGATGTACACAAAAATACTATTTTCGGGCCTTTAGAAGAACGTATGGTGAGACAAGACATAAACTGGAACCGCTATTTCCTTTTCCATTTATTCCATCTTTTATGCCATATTGTCAGTCTTGAATTGAGAAAAGAGGGTCACACTTGGATGGCTAAGGGATTCCTAGCATTCTATAGAAATATCCCTATTTAAAGATGTTGCTCCATCTATTCACCATACAGCCTCCTTTTCTTCAGAAAGCTTAAAACTGCCCTCTCTCCAATCATAATAATACTAAATGATCACATAGTGAAACTAAAGCATGCTTGAGGTAGTAATATCTTAGAAATTTAACATCATAAATCTATCAAATAGAACACAGCTTATATCTCTAAAAACGGATGTAGTTAAATCAGGCATATAAATCAAACTAATATGTGATGTTTTCCCAAATAGTAAGCAGTTCAAAAAAGTAATTCAGAAAACATATATCTTCCAGTTCAAGAATACCTTGTTAGAAGAATCGCACATAAGAGAGTGATAAGGTTGTCTATTAGAGGATTGACAACATCTATTGGATCATTTGGTAAAGCAAAGAACCCTAAGGTGGCCTGCCAAAATTTTCATCGTAAAACTCAGAACAAGGTAAATGCATACATATATGTACATCAAGCGTGCAAACAATAAATACCCAAAAGATATACCTTCATCACATGATTTCTTGTTTCAATAGTCAGTTTTGGCTCCACAGTAACCAAGGTAGTACAGGCACTGAGAGCAAGGGCCTTCAGGAGTAACCACAAAAAAAAAAATTTAAAGTTAATTTGAAAGCATATTGTCACTTCAATATGCAACAATTTCCCAGAAATTAACATACCTGAGTATGTAGAAGTTCAATACTTGAATCAGCAAAACTATCATTTTCTTCTCGCCCCATCAAAGTTAATATATAGTCGAGTAACTGGTCTCTCTTTTTCAGAGGGAATGACGCACCATTTTCAGCAGCATTAATAACAGCACGGCCTGCACAAGCACCATTCCAAACTGTATGATATCTTATGTATCATTTTCACAATATTGAGTACAACAAATAATACAACTAAAATTAATGATAATATAAATAAAATTATTGAGCCAGCAAGCATTTGCCCAAGACAACGTAAATGCAGTTCCCTTGCTTTTCCCCTAGGTGATCATTGGTTGGACGGAATCCACAGGGAAAAAGGAACGAAATTTGGATTCCAATGAACGTTCCATTCAGCTTGTCCCTAATCTCTCTCTCTCTCTGTCTCTCCCTCGAAAAAGCAGCTTCTCACAATTTCCAGTTTTTCATTCATTGCTAATTTTCTATTTATTTTAATATCATTTTATTTTTATCAGTAGCTGCTAATATTGAGATAGTTACTTAATTTTTTTTCCTTGAAACACTTTAATTTTTCTTGTTAAATTAAATACATAAAAGAACCAAATTTTGAAAACTTTTTCTAGAGTTTTTATAATTTGCATAAATTATTTAACATCAAATTCTTAAATATGTTGATGATCTATATTGTATAAATTTTAAAAAGAATGAAATCGAATTTAAAGGTAAAATTAACAGATAATAAAAGATGTGTTATAAAATTAACAAATAAATGAAAAAGGTGTTAAAGATGGGAAACATTCACTTCAATTGATCAACTAAAGAAACATGAAAATTATCATAATATTAGCAATCTCAGATTAGATTAATTAAATCATGTATTGTTAACCAAAGGTAAAAAATAAATCATGAAGGGTATTTGCGTCCAACCAAATTATAGTTTATTCTTTTCCCACTGCAATTCCTTCTACAAACCAAACAGTGGAATCAAATTTCCTTTCCATTCCCCATTACATTTACCTTTCCATTCCCGTATATTTTCCTTTCTTCAAACACCACCTCAGAACCATTAAGGAGTTTCAGGGGTTTTCCTTTTCCACTTTACCCTACAGTTAAACTACAGAAGACTTCTTTTCTTCACAGTACTTCACATGCAATGCAAAGCAAACCTCTAACTTCACCACAGAGCACATTAATGCATAGTTTTATTGGCAGAATCTCTAATTTATACGTTTGGATTGCACTTTGTTAAACTCTATTAGTATTCTAAGTTTTGCGACGAAAGTTGCTGCCGATCTTCAGTAGTTGACTTTTTAGTTCATGCATTGAGATATCCTACCAGCAATGAGGAAAACTAAACTCGGATAAGTTGGAGGCACATAATTATGTGACATTGAACTGTATTAGTCTGATACTAAAATTGCTCCAGCATACGCAGAACCTTTCTTCAACTTCTGGGCAATTGCCTTTCAATTTGTTGCATACATGTCTAGTGCAAAACTTGTATAGCCCAAAACTACTCTTTCACTTCCTCATATTTACATGCATCCAATCCGTGAATACACACCCATTCAGTCACCAGGCACTTCCAAAAATAAAATCTCAAGGCTAGCTGAAATCTAATCTACTCAAATTCATAAACTAAGAGTGACCACATACAACATTTTTAACTGCTCCATAATACCATTAGTGTGCTTGTAAAGTGATGACTCTTAAGAGAAAATATCAAGCATTCGAGAAAATATCACACCAAATGCAAATAAAAGACAGTAGCAAACAGAACACAAACCTAGAAGATCAATGGCAGTGATAACAGCCTGCTTTGCTGTATGGTGGCGTACGTGAAGAAGCCTTGAAAGCATGTTTGTGCCCTGTAAGCAAGAGAAAGACATAACTGTTCCATCTATCACATGAAGCGGCCGCACAACTAGTCAAGTGGAAACAGCAGTGCAGGATGTTAAACCATAAGCTACATGGATGGCATTCAGTTCTTAGATATTTAATGCGTGAAGAATCCAACTGACTAAAATAACTTTCTTCATTACGCATACTTTTTTTTTCCCAAAATATTTTATATAGCTGTGAAAAAACTTCTCATACGTTTCTTCAAATTATTTTATATGGCGGTGAAAAAACCTTTGCATAACAGAATCAATTACAGGTTGTGAATAGACCTCTTGAGTATGTTTCACCCAAGAAAAGAGCAATAAGACCTTTCCAGCTATGACAACCAGAAAAGAAAATGCAAGAACTACTAATAATCAGAGATAGCTGGAGCTCCAAAATAATTTAACCAAAATGTGTCCAAGTAACATATCTCTATTTCTTGTCTCAATTGATAATGGAGACAAAAGAACACCTCAGATAACAGTAAGTTGGGCAAACTGAAAGATGGTGCTCAGGTAAGGAAACTTAATTAACTAAGGTTGTGTTGATCCCTATCTCCAATCACCGTGGGACTCCTCGACACATTAATTCATATGAATATCTTGGTCAACTCATAAAGAACTGAAATGAAAATTGACGTACAACAAGGGCATCAATTCTGGCTTCAATAACCGTTGATGGAGCATATTTTGCAGCATATCCATACATTAGAGCCAAAGCAGCATGTATATCATCAGATTCTTCCATTCTATAACTGTTGGAGAAGAAAGATAACAATCTGCAATATGTGAAGAACCAAAGTTTTCAAAATGATGCCATATGTGCAATGAATTGCAAAATGTAGAATAACTGTATGGCATCCAGCAAACATATAAAAAATATGCATTATAAGCAGGTTCTTTACCAGACACTGTATGGCATCCAATAAACATAGACTATATATTATGAGCTTAAGAGGTTCCAATATCAAGATTGAACCTAAAAGAGAAGCGAGAGCTCAGATAGAAAGAATCTTTCTAAACCCAAAAGCAAATTGCAGGGGAAGGGAGGAGCCAGATCAGTCCATGCATACAATATCAAAGAAATCTGCCACACCCACCTCTGGAAAAGACTTTGCCCAATGTTATCCAGAATGCCTTTGAGCATTTCCAACACAGCATCCAAGTGGGATGCTGCAACCTGGAAGGAACCCAAGAACTAATCATAAACGTGGCCCCCAAAAGAAGTGTGGGGGGGTGAGGAAAAAGATACAGTGTAGTTATTGAAATTCAAACTTACCAATCCCATAGCTTTTGCCAAACCCAGCCTGTTTGTTGGAATAGCAATATTGGCTTGTTTGTACATCCAATCAATCTTATCACAGACATAATTCCTGTCAGCTACTTTCTGAAGAAGAATACCCAAGCATCTGAAACAGAAAATATAAATGGCAATACGATATGAGCATTCTATTCTATTACTTTGGATTGACAACAGCAAGGGAAGTATATAGATATTTGCAGATAGACAGAGTTACAACAGCAAAGAAAATAGGAACAAGAAATCAATGTGCCTGCGGTAACATAAGTTTACACTTCCAGTTGAATACTAACTACACACACACATAACTACGGGTACATATCAATATATCATAAACAGACACATACCAGAACAACTGTAACAGGTGACGCTATAAGAAGCAAGCATCCCTAATTGGTTCATTAAATTGAAGGGCACCATGCATACCAGAAGAGACGAAATCTTCATGACATCCTAATTTTTTTTTGTCACATTTCTACCTCGATCCTATATAGCAAAGAGGTTTGTATCCAATCATTAAAGGTGTCTTCGATATGTTTAAAGGTGCATAAAAGAATACGGGATAATTTTGTTAATCTAGAATATTATTTCCAAATTCTTAATTACTGTATGTACATGACAAGTTAGCATGTCTACAAGCCCTTTACAGTTCAGATTTCAAGCAACATCCAAACAGGAGTAAAATATGAAGGAATCTTAACGGCAATGACATAAAGAATCATTAAAAGTCAAACAGCTATTCCAGCCTATTCCCAGAAGAGCATGAAAATGAAATGCTCAATAGTGTATTCCAATGATTTTAGAGGAGACAGAAACAGGTTGACAGAACAGGCACCCATACCCACTCACCCCAAGTTAAATTTACCCCCTCCAAGATTGATGCATAAGGGATTGAACCATTGACCTCTTGCTTCCAGTACAAGAAGCCAAGCCAGCTGGACCCTTGGTATACAAAAACACACACACACATATATGAAAAATCACAATTCCTGCTTATTTTAACGATAATTATGATAACAGCCAAATTTTTTTCAGGAATTATTTAACACAATTTTAGCAAATTTGTATAAACCTGATCTTTCATGAATAAAAAATACACAAGATATCACATCATTCAAAACACAACTGCAACTTTAATGGAAAGAAGAAATAATTTCTTTCTGGTAAGCAAAAGATAACAAGCAGCTCTATATACTATGCTGCTTTTGAATAATTTAAGAAGGCAAATTCAAGGAACTTATACCGATGAAGAAGAGCTGAATGATCATCGTCAGGCGTATAAAGTACATATTGTTCAGTGAAAGCATTTCCAAGAGAAATCAACCAATCAGTTTCTTGAACCACATCTAAAGATTCTGCAAGAAACTGTGAACAAACATCAATGAGACAAATCAGCAATAATTACCATAGCATAAGGCCATTGATTTAATTTTGCTTACTTATATTTTACAAAAGGAGAGAATTTATTAATAGGCGATAAATGGAATTTAATGAAGACTTCTGCAAATTACCCAACCCGCTCCCCATCCAAATTTTGAAATTACTAATAATTAATAAACGAAGTAATGAACAAAATCATAGGAGTTTAAATACAAATTATATGATCTCCACCAGAAACTCAAAACAGGAGTCCAACGATGCTTTAAATAGTGTCTTACATTGATGATCATGTCATCCCAAGTCTCCTGGTACGAAGGATCCAGCTTTAGGTCTTCTGTGTCACTAACATACGCCTTCATTTTTGGAATCTAGAGCTTACCAAAGATGACAACCAATTAAATTCAAAAGTACAATCATTTTCTTCATATGTAAATCATGATCAGGAGATACGAATAGAAACTGAAATAGCAGCTTCAGCATTAATGGTAGAAGTACAAAAATAATTGTTATAATATTCTTGATGACATCAATCTGGCAACTAAATTAACTGAGTTATTCCTACTTCCAACTGGTGTCCATAGGAACTTACAATGAAATTAGACATACAACAATTACAAACTACTTTTGTAGTTGCTCAACGGTAATCCATAAATGACCAATGACCATAACTATTAGTTTTCAACAGAAAAACCGACTCAAACATGAATCTCCATTTCTCACAATCTGTTCATGTTCACCTGATACATAAACAATGGCATACCTCATCTTGCCAAAATAAGTCGATATTCTTTGGAAAGAGAGGTGACAAATAATAAAGCACCTGCACCAAAAATGACATCCAGTTTTTTATTAAAAAAATTATACTTCTATAGAAATGAAACTGCTACAACCTAAGCAATAAGGAATTTAACCAATAACTTGAACGATTGCTCATCAGATTTTTGTTTCGAGAAACAGGAAACGATATAAACAGAAAACCTAGAGAGATAAAAAGTAGAAAAATCAAAAGGAAGAGGATGATATTAAAGAATTTAGGGAAGAAAAATCAACTCTGTAATCTCTATTTAATTCATGCAAAGACTATTTTACTCTGCAGTCTCTACTTTATTCATGCAATGTCAGATGCAATAACAACACATAATTCTTTTTATTAATGGTCACAATTTTAAATGAAAAAAATAAGTAACAGAAGTATACCTCTAATGTGAAAAAGAGACACTACTCTAAGGATAATTTTTTTTTTAATATTACTCTTAAGGATAATTGAAGGGGAAGAAATAGGCCTAATCTAATAAACAAATATAAAATCAAGGAGATATTCAAAGGGTAAAAACACGTTTAGTCCCTATTTCATGAGTACTTGCCAGTTTAATCTTTGTATTTTTAAAAATATCTCAAAACATTCCTGCCGTTAAGCTATTGACACCCCTGCCATTTTTTTTGTTCCTTTTGGCTTGCTTTTACAATATTACCTTCTTACAATAATGTTTCTTTTTTTTTAAGCGAGACAATAATAAAAAAATTAAATTACCAATTTAACCCTAAAAAATAAAATAAAATAAGTATATCTATATTAATTTTTGTGGAAGTTCACGTATACCTAAAACAATTTATTTTGTAAAAAAAAATTAAATTACCAATTCTTTTTGGACATTGATAAAAAAATTAATATATTAACTACTTAGCAGATTGTTCTACAAAAATTAAGATATATTCTTTTTGTTTCTATCTTATTTTTTGGGGTTAAATTGGTAATTTAATTTTTTTCATTTTTATTGATGTTCCAAAAAAAGAAATATTATTGTAAGTGGGTAATACTATAAAAGCAAGCCAAAAGGAACAAAAATAATCGTAGGCATGTCAATAATTTAACGACAATGATGTTTTGAGGCACTCTTAAAAATATAGGGACTAAATGGACACTGACCTCAAAATATAAGGACTAAACAAGTTTTTATCTTTCAAAGTAAAGTCATCCAGTCCATAGCCAATAGCTCTGATATCACTAGTCAAACAAGATGATAATGCACTTTTTCATTTTCCAAAATCAATTTTTGGTAATGATGTTTTGCAATTTAGTATTGTATAAACAAATACCAACCTAATCAAGGAGACGAGAGATACTTACCATCAAAATCTGAGTTGCCTGTTGCTCCCTTGCAAGAGGATCATGCAAAAGCACTACTAAGCGGGCAAACAGCTCCTGAATTCATAGCAGATTAGATTACCGATAGCTGTTCATGTGATAGGCATGGAAATAAGTTAAAACACATCCTACATATCAAAAGAAATTCTACCTCAGGATTTGGAATATCATCACGAGCTTTACACTCACTAAGCATGACATTACTACTCGAAGATCTATGTCTGCATAATTCTGAGATGCATCTGCAAACCTAAAAAAGACAGCATATATGTAAAGGAAGTTTCAGTAATTGTAAGAACCACAGCCTTTCACATTAAAAAAAAAAAAAAAAATTTCAGGAAAGTTGTGCACAACCACCCAAACGAATTATGGCAGCAGCATTAGATCCGAGAAAAACACAGATAACAACAATAGGCATGCACTGGGAGAAAAAAAAAATATGGGAAACAAGTCCAAAGGCAGACTCCCTAAAACATTTATACATTAAATGAGGATAACTACCTTGCACTGTCAAAATGAGTTAACAGTCAACTCACTCAATGCACCTAACAGATTGATTTTGAAAATCAAGGTGATAACCAATGAAATTAGTAAACCCTGGATTTTAATTACTTTTCAATAAACAACAAAGACCCAGGTACAAATTATCATATAATTCATTTGCCTAAACGTTAAAAGATAAAAGATGTAATATATGAAGGTCTTACAGTGGCTGCTGCACTGGTATAAGCCCGTGGAATAATCATCTTTAACAGAAGAGGCCAAAGAATGTGCTGCGAAAGATTAAGATATCAATAAAATGTGATTTTATGAGTAATCAATTTAAAAAATTAACGCGGATGAGACTGAGGTGAGCTCTAAACCCAAAAGACTAAAATCATCATTAGAAATTGAATGCACATATAACAGTAAGGTATACCTGCATTTCAGGAATTGTAATAGTTAGCAAAAGAAGGCCTTTTTCACATATTGCTCTTAGCTCTGTTGGACAAAATGCCCCTATCTTCACCTGGAAACACAGCTTGGTATTAAATTGCTTAATCACTCTGAAATGAATAAATTTAATAGATGATTATATATTTCAAGGTAATACAGGTCAGCACCAAATTCAATCCTTGAATGTTGATGTATGCCAATTGACAGATTCTCAAACCTAAAATCAAAGTCTTTTCATTTTCTTTCAGCAAATATGATTCCATCGTTTGGACAACCTGAATTTCTTCTGACAACTCACCCTAAGAATCAATGTTCAACATACTATTTCTTTTACCCTAAGGATGATAAGATGGATTCTTTGTACAGGACAGAACTGTATCAAAGCCTACCTTGGAGCTCTCGTTAACATATTTCTTCTGATCTGACAGAGCACAATGACGTACAAGATACTCAACAAACAACTCTCCAGAAGGACCAATCAAGTAGCAGTGTGAAGCCATGACCACAATCAACTGCCACCAAAGCAACAAATGTCAAATTGAGGAGAAAAAATCAGTAGTACCCTATTAAGAGTGCAGAGACTACGGGCAAATCATTTAATAATAATATACCTCAGAAATAGCCTTTTGGACAGCTAAATTTTGCTCATCTAGCAAGGACTTAACTGCCTCAAGAAGCAAAGGCCGTTTGCTGTGCCAAGCTTCAGACGACCTCCAATGAAAATGCAAGCAAATCAGGTCATGCAAGCAAATCAAAAGTGAGATTATAAAGTGAAGGAATGAGGAAGAAACCTGGGCAGTAGGTGCTTGAGAACATAGAGCGCACCAACACTCAAGTGTTCTTCCTTTAGCCTGCATTTCTGGTAGAAACATATACAAATCCACAATTATGACAAAGAAATAGTAACAATGAGTAACTATAGTCCATCGATATCAAGTTTGCAAGGAAGAAAACTGTCAAGAAGTTAGGATTTTTCAGTTAGTTTGAAAGTCTTATCAGAATAAAGTTTTAGATAATTAGTTTAGTTTTAAAGTCTTATCGGAATAAAGTTTTAGATAATCATTTTTTTAAATTCAAGTTTAGATAAATATCCTACAATTAGAGGATATCTATTAGGAGTTTGTTTTCTACATTCTATTTAAGTGTAACTTGTAGAATGAATGAAATAAGGAAAATAGTATTTTTAGACTCTAAATATTCACATGGTATCAAAGCAATGAATATTTAGAGGTCTATTTTTCAATGGTGAAAACTGCCATGACTGGAGCTACAAAGAGCTCATCGGCATCTACCGCCGAAGATGATGATAGTAACACCACAACTCCTCAGCCGCTGTTGCAGCAGTCTGAATATAACAGGATAGCTCTTCTTTGCAACTAACTGTTCATAAATTGAATGGAAAAAATTACTTAGAGTGGGCACAGTGCGTTAAGTTGGTAATTGATGGAAAGGGAAAGCTGGGGCATTTCACTGGTGAAGTAACAAAACCAGCTGCTGGAGATCCTTCTCTTCCAACCTGGAGATCAACAAATTCGATGGTTATTACGTGGTTGATAAACTCAATGGAGCCTAGGATTGGTAAGCCTTATCTGTTCTTACCGACAGCCAAGGCGGTGTGGGATGCAGTCCGAGATACCTATTCTGATTTAGAAAATTCATCTAAGATATTTGAGTTGAAAACTCGACTGTGGCAGTCCAAGCAAGGTAATCGGGAGGTCACAACTTACTATAATGAACTATTGATCCTTTGGCAGGAATTAGATCTTTGCTATGATGAGCAGTGGGACTGTTCGAGTGATAGTGTAAGGTATAAGAAGATGTTGGAAAATGACAGAGTATATGTGTTCTTGGCTGGGCTAAACCGTGATTTAGACGAAGTGAGAGGCAGAATTCTGAGCAGGAAACCCCTTCCATCTATTCGAGAAGTGTTTTCTGAGGTAAGAAGAGAAGAAGCACGACAGAATGTCATGCTTAATGATGTTAAAGCCACTAGTGAAGTAGAGAGTTCAGAGAGTTCTACACTTGTTTCAAAGGCACCTGAACCTGATGGAGATCGAAGGAATTCAAAGAAACCTTGGTGCGACTTCTGTAAAAGGGCTTGGCATACAAGAGAAACTTGCTGGAAGCTACATGGCAAGCCTCCTCATGTGAAGAAGAAACAATGAGGTGATGGACGAGCCTTCCAAGCTACTTCAGATCAAGAGCAATCAGGTTCTTCAGAGTCATCACCTTTCACCAAGGATCAATTAGAGCACTTGTATAAATTGTTTCAATCCTCATCCTTCAATTCATCTACTCCCTCTTGTTCATTAGCTCAAAAAGGTAATTATCTTTCTGCTGCCCTTGTTTGTCATCATTCGAATCCTTGTTCTTGGATTATTGATTTAGGAGCAACCAATCACATGATAGGCTCTCCATCTTTGTTTTCTGCCTATAAGCCATGTGCAGGAAATCAAAAAATTAAGATCGCTGACGGATCCCTTTCGGCTATTGCTGGAAAAGGGTCTATCATTCTTTCTTCCACTCTCACTCTTCATAATGTTCTGCATGTTCCTAACCTATCTTGCAATCTTTTGTCTATTAGCAAATTAACTCTTGACCTGAACTGTTGTGCTAATTTCTTCCAAAATCATTGTGAATTTCAGGATTTGACCTCAGGGAAAATGATTGGCAGTGCTAGACAAAGTGGGGGGCTGTATTTCTTTGAAGAAGTACCAAGTTTGAGACGACAACCTCCACGTACTTGTTTCAATTCTGTTTCTGCTGCTAATAATGACAATGAAGTTTTGTTGTGGCACTTTAGGTTAGGCCATCCTAGTTTTCAGTATTTGCAATATTTATTTCCCAACTTATTTGCTAATAAAAGTTCGTCTTCCTTTAAATGTGAAATTTGTGAATTACCAAAACATCATCGTGCATCATTTCCTTCCCAACCCTACAAAGCCTCAAAACCTTTTTCTGTGATTCATAGTGATGTTTGGGGACCTAATAGAATTTCTACATTAACAGAAAAAAGATGGTTTATTACCTTCATTGATGATCATACCCGTATTTCTTGGGTATATTTAATGAAGGAAAAATCAGATGTGGGAATGATTTTTAAAACTTTTAACAACATGGTACAAACTCAGTTTCAAACTAAAATTCAAGTTTTCCGCACTAACAATGGGAAAGAATACTTTAACAAGTTTTTGGGAGATTATTTTGTGGAAAATGGCATATTTCATCAAAGTTCATGTACGGATACCCCCCAACAAAATGGAATTGCTGAATGCAAAAATAAGCATCTCCTTGAAGTTGCTAAATCCTTACTTTTTACAACTCAAGTTCCTATGTATTTGTGGGGGGAAGCTGTACTCACCGCTGCCTATTTGATAAATCGAATGCCTTCAAAAGTTCTACAATTTCAAACTCCATCTGATTTCTTTAATCAATGTTTCTCTACCTCAAGAATTTCAGTCACACTTCCGCCCAAAGTATTCGGTTGTGTTGCTTTTGTCCATATTCACAACCAGAATCGGGGCAAACTTGCTCCAAAAACTAAAAAATGCATTTTTGTTGGGTATTCTCCAACACAAAAGGGTTATAAATGTTTTGATCCTATTTTAAAAAAAATGTTTGTTACCATGGATGTTACATTTTTTGAAGAACGAAGATATTATGTAGATAATCATCTTCAGGGGGAGAATAGGAGTGAAGATTCTATCTTTAACACTATTCACCTAGAAACCCCTTCTATTTCTTATGTGCTAGACTCACTCCGTCCAGAAAAAAGTCTCGAGGCTGCCATACCTGAACCTAATACTGTCAGACATGTTCCAAACACTACTATATCTGGTTCTACCATTCTTGATCCCATATTAGAACCTAATGCACCCGAACCACAAGAAAATCTCACTAAATCTGATAATGTAAATGCTAATCAACTTGGACAGCCTTCTAATGTGCCATTAGAACCAAATTTGTGTGCAAGACAGGGTAATAAACAACCTGAGTTTATTGTTTACTCAAGAAAGGGTACTAATCAAAGAAGAGAGAACCCTACTTTGCAGCAAGGCCATGATTCCAATCCAAGGTCAAATCAGACTTCTTCTTCCTCAGGTAATTCTAATTCTAATCCTTCTTGTGAGTTAAATTCAAATTCTCAGGTTCTTAGTGATCTGGACATACCTATTGCTCTTAGGAAAGGTACTAGAAGTTGTGCCAAATACCCATTGTCTAACTTTGTTTCGTATCACAACCTATCACCTCCTTTCTATGCATTTACCTCACAACTTTCTAGTGTAGAAATTCCAAAGAATGTACACGATGCTCTAAGTGTACCTGAATGGAAGGCAGCTGTTCTTGAAGAGATGAATGCTCTTGAGAAGAATCAGACTTGGAAGGTGGTCAATTTGCTAAAGGGAAGTCAACAGTTGGCTGCAAGTGGGTATTTACTGTCAAATACAATTCAGATGGTTCACTTGAGAGATACAAGGCTCGCCTAGTGGCAAAGGGGTTTACTCAAACCTATGGGATTGACTATTCAGAGACATTTGCACCAGTAGCAAAATTAAACACTGTACGAGTTCTCTTGTCTATTGCTACAAACCTAAATTGGCCATTATAACAATTGGATGTAAAGAATTTATTTCTCAACGGGGATTTAAAAGAGGAAGTATACATGGATTTTCCTCTTGGTTTCTCTAAAAAATTTAGGTCAAATGTGTGCAAGTTGCAAAAGTCCTTATATGGTCTCAAACAATCGCCTAGGGCTTGGTTTGAGAAATTTACTACAGCTGTGAATAGACAAGGTTACAGAAAAAGTCAGGCTGATCACACAATGTTCACTAGAATTTCAACTAAAGGTAAAATCACTGTGCTTATAGTGTATATGGATGACATTATTCTTACTGGAGATGATTTAGTTGAAATGGACAGATTGAAGCAAAGCCTAGCCACTAATTTTGAAATCAAAGACTTAGGTGCCTTGAAATACTTTCTTAGAATGGAAGTTGATTATTCCAAGAAAGGTATAGTTGTCTCACAAAGGAAATACATCCTTGATTTATTGAAGAAAACTGGAATGAGTGGCTGCAAACCAATTGATACACCTGTGGAGTACAATCTAAAACAAGGTGAAGGAGAAAAAGCCTTAGTGGATGAACAACGATATCAGAATTTGGTGGGAAAACTTATTCACTTGTCTCATACTATACCAGACATCGCTTTTGCAGTCAGTATAGTAAGTCACTTCATGCATTATCCTCGGGAAGAACATCTTGAAGCTGTTTACAGACTTCTCAGATATCTAAAAAGTACTCCAAGAAAGGGACTTTTGTTTAGAAAAACAGAGAATAGAGGTATTGAGGTATACACTGATGCTGATTGGGCAGGTTCAGTTACAGACAGGAAGTCTACTACAGGCTATTGCACTTTTGTATGGGGTAATTTAGTGACTTGGAGGAGTAAAAAACAAAATGTGGTTGCACGAAGTACTGCTGAAGCTAAATTTAGAGCTATAGCACATGGGCTTTGTGAAGTATTGTGGCTGAAACAAGTTCTAGAGGATTTGAGAAGACCTATAATTCTACCTATGAGGTTATACTGCGACAACAAAGCAGCATTGCACATAACCCAATGCAACATGATAGGACCAAGCATGTTGAAATTGACCGTCACTTCATCAAGGAGAAACTTGAGAATAAGATTATCTGCCTATTGTTTGTTCCAACAAAACAACAAACAGCAGATATCCTAACCAAGGGACTCCTCAAAACTAACTTTGGACATCTTGTCAGCAAGTTGGGAATGATTGACATCTACACACCAACTTGAGAGGGAGTGTCAAGAAGTTAGGATTTTTCAGTTAGTTTAAAAGTCTTATCAGAATAAAGTTTTAGATAATTAGTTTAGTTTTAAAGTCTTATCGGAATAAAGTTTTAGATAATCATTTTTTTAAATTCAAGTTTAGATAAGTATCCTACAATTAGAGGATATCTATTAGGAGTTTGTTTTCTACATTCTATTTAAGCGTAACTTGTAGAATGAATGAAATAAGGAAAATAGTATTTTCAGACTCTAAATATTCACAGAAACCATACTCACATTCAGAAGGAACATAAATAAATCATCAGGGTACACCAAGCCTACAGTCAGAAAACAGCGCTGAACTTCATTGTAGGTCTGCATCACACACAAAAACAAAAATAATAAAAGAGTTAGAGAAAAGGGCTTCTTGCACAATAACAAAATAGAATTCTAATATCCAACTACCGAACAAAATAAAAAAAATAATAATAAATAACAATAATGATATTTACCTTTAGTCCCACTGAAAAAGACGAATGCTCTTTACTGTCATTATAAATGCAGACCACAGGAAGAAGTGTTGATAAAATAACCGTGAGGTCCTTCAAGAGAAAATAAACAAAAAAAAGAAAGTTGCATAATCCGAAGAATGTATCTTAGCAATTGATTATGCTTATATATCTCCATAATAAAAAAACAACTGTAAAATGAAAATTTTAACTTTGAAGAGTAAAGATAAAATTAATTAAAATTAGAAGTGATCAAAGAAAAAGAAATATTGGAATTTGTAGGATGTTAATTGTGTGTGTGTTATTTCTAAGGAATCTCCTTTAAAGCTCACAATACTCTTTACACTATGACTTATCACACACATTCTTTATGTCACATTGCATACTATGTCTCAGCACTCTATTACCAATCTCTTTTTTCCAAAAACTTGTCTGAATGCTTGTTCACATAAAATGCTAGATGGCCTAACTAGACATAGAGGGCCTGATAAGCTTAAGATCCAATAATCTTGGATCTCTTGCTTGTTCTGATGTGTCATGGTCCATTTTCCCTTGCTTTGTTCATTATCTCGTTTTTGGTATCAAAGCCATACTCCTAAAAGCAATATCCCCCATCTTCTTTTCTTTCTTGCTTATGATAGAGTATTGCTCTATGGTTGCCACTAAGATGGATCTTGCACATCAAAAATTATAATAAGTCCCCTTGAGTTAAAAAGAAGTTCTCAATTTTAGCTGTCAGGAGCCAAGTGATATACGCATCAAAAAATCCTTCTGATTTTGATGTGGCGCCATTAAGGCCAAGAGAGCTGTGAGTTGGGCTTATAACAAACAAAAATGTATCTTTTTTATATATATGCTCCTAGATACTAAAACCCAATTCATGGCAATTTAGGACCATGGATAGCAAAAAGATAACAGGACCTAGGATACAAACATCTGATTTAGATACAAACATCAAAATATTCCTTTATCATTAACTTTCACTTCGAAACTCAATATAACCAAAAGCAAAAATCCATACATCCTCAAGGCCAATACAAGTTATAGCAATGGCTTCTAGCTCGTAGATACCTCCATGGGAAAGATGGAAAAACATTAAAGCATTAATTAGAATTTTTTATCCCTTCAACTACTGTAAGGACCTTTTTCTTTGATGATGGGTAGTGTTGCTAAGCACTACTGAAGTGCCTTAATTTATAGCCACAGATTTTTCTGTTATCACTTACTTCTTCAATCAATATGGCACCCCAAGCAATTATCACTTACATCTATTTAAAAGATAAGTTGTCCTTTGTCAGGAATCTTTAAAGAAGGGAGTGATTTACACTTCTTTGCTAATTCTTTCACAACTTTGGTTGCTTATGCCGATCGTGGCAAAGTTGATATCTTTTTCAAGTGCTTTGAGATAACACTTGTTAGCTTTATGATAGTCTAAATGTGGTCCACTCCATAATTGATGATTCTTGACAAAAGATGGATTTGCTTTCTGCTTGACAACTCATCAGGGAATTCGGACTTTTTTCCCAGCAGTGTATGGTTGAAGAATGATGTGCCTATATGTAAAGTATAGGCCTAAGAAATTAACTTCTTCAAGACTTATTTTCATCTTTGATTCAGATAACGTCATACCACGATTGTATGACAAATCTTTGAATTATTAAGGATTCTTAGCATGATCTTCATCATTCTAACAAAAGACTAAGGCATCATGATACTAGGCAAAAATCTAAAATGGGCCTATATTCTTCATCCATCCTATGCTGAAACATTGACGGGGCAATCTTTAAACTAAATGGCATGACATTCCTCATAGTGGCCATGTGGCATTACTAAAGTTGTCTTATGTCTATCCCCATCTCGTACCCTATCTGCCAAAATCCTTTCTTCATATCAAACTTAGAGTGATTGCAATGAGATGGACTCCTCTATAACCTTCACTCCTACATCTTCGTATATCTCGTCCAGAGAAAGATATATTTCCTTAGAGCTTAAAGACATAGACTAAACAAGTTTGAACAAGTACTTCTTAAGACTTATATACAGAATTTAATTTAGGTTTTTTAGTAAGGACTATGACTTTTAGAGATGATAAGACAATATTTACCCTGTAGAATTTGTATGGATCTAAAGGATCAAAATAGAAAGGCTGTATGGATTTTTGGTCTTGGTTATCTTGAGTTTAAAAGTGAAAGTTAATGATAGAGGAAGAGTTTGAGGATGAACCTTCTAAATCAAATGTTTGTATCCCAAATCATGGTATATCTTGGCTATCCATGGTCCTAAATTGTTTTTAATCAGGTCTTAGTATCTAGGAGGATATATTTGGACCGAATCTATAAGGTTGGTCTTATGGACGAACCATTTACCAGCAAGAAGTTCTCCTAATATTTCTTTCATAACGAACAAAGGGAATTTTATTGCTTATTTCGTTTTGCCTTTTACAATACCAGACGATTCCTTTTTATAGGCTCCAAGGGAATCCCTCAATAGTTACATATCATTATCACATGATTATTACAAGATACTTCCTTGTCTTTAAGAAATATTCTATACAACTCATAATACTATTTACACTTTGACTCATCCCACACATTGTTCTTTATATCACATCGCATGCTATAGCTAAAGCACTCTATTATTATAATATGCTTTACACACTAATTATTATTCACCATTACTTTTATTGCGGTCCAACTTCTGTTTCCGCTTTAATTTGTACTAACACCATCACTTTGCTACACCTTCTATTCATGTGCCTTTTCTGCATTTAGTTTTCGTTCAAATTCCTCGAAGAGATTATCTCCTTGTAGCTCAACATGTTCTTTGAACACTTCTGGAATGCATAATTCCTACTATTGTGATCTTGACCATACTATTTCATATGGTCCTGGCCTCCTATTGATCTTTTATCCACATTGGTGATCCTAGGGAAATAATTTCATTTTCACGTCCATGCTGGCACAGCCACTCATGGCAGTATCCTCGCATTTCCATTTCATATTCTTCATCACTACCGTGTCACTTCTTCATAAAAAAGATTTGGAGTATCAACCACATTCAAAGATACTAGTTTATCCAACATAGTATGTATTCAATCATGCATGTAATCATATTCTATCACTCTGACAAAAGGTTGTCTTGGCTAACCATTGTCATATCTTTTCCAAATTTCTCGTAATGAGACAATAGCAATAGTATTATGAGAAATTTGATAGATTCATTTTAGAGTGAAAATATGGATATTGTCAAAAATTATCACAATCAGTCAAACTGTCATTAAAAAAGCTTTACCATGGTCAACAGAAGCAACCAAAGCTATAAAAGAATTAAAAAAGATGTTTGGGTCACCCCCAACTTTAAAGATTCTTAATAAAGGACAACTCATCTTTTAAATAAATGCAAGCGATAATGATTGGGGTGTCATATTGACTAAAGAAATAAGTGGCAACAGAAGAATTTGTTGCTATAAATTAAGGCAATTCAGCATTGCTCAACAACACCACCCATCATAAAAGAAAGAGGTTCTCGCAATAGTTAAAAGGGAGAGGTCCTTGCAATAGTTAAAGGGATTAAGAAATTCCAATTCTTTCTCTCACTAGATTCCTTCATGGTTGAAACACACCACAAACACACGACCAATATCTCCAAGAATTATTAAGATGAAAAGGAGAAATTCCAGATCTTCAACATGCAATGTCGTCTGAGTCTCTTTTCAAAATTTTTATTTTCTGTCAAGCATATAAAAGGAGTCCAATATGGTTGTTGATTTCCTCTCAAGACCAATAAAAGTTATAGCAACAGCTTCTAGCTCTTACATACATTAATGGGAAAGATGGGAAAAAAATCACAAAACCAATTCCAGATTTTACAGATTTTTGTGTTGCACTTCCCCTAGAAATCAAGACTGATATCTTAATAGGATTGTCACTATCTCAATATGTCAGAAGACACCTATGGTCAACTCCGAGTTTGCTCAAAATGACTCTAACACAAGCTCAAGGCACTTACCAGCTTTTCAATCCATTCCTATATCCATAATAGATGAATATGTCTTTAGAGTTCGTCCAAGTTTCTTTCATGTCATGGATGAAGAAACAAATTAAAGTCATTACCTAAATTATGCTGCTCGGCCTATAAGTTACAATCCTATCTAAACCAGCCCTCATTCACAGAGGCAGAAGATATGGTGAAGGATGGTGGTTGACCGACTCTTCACTCCAATATTAAACGATATCCTTACTCTCGCTCTAAAAAGGACGATACTAGATTTTTCATATTACTGTTGCCATAATCCAATTACGAGATATATGGGAAAGAGAATATAATGATCAACCAAGGCAATCTCTTATTAGAGTGATAAACAATAACCACATGCATGATCAAATACGGCTATGTGGGATGGCTTCACACAAAAAAAATATTTACGGAAGTTTATCAAATGAAGCCTATGTACAACACCTATAGCCCATTATCTCTAAACATAGTAGCTACTCCAGATCTCTTTTACAAAAAAATAGATATGATTTTGGCAAATCCATAGCTTGCCTGACACTTTGCAAACAGCGCAAGTCCAAGAAGAAAATTACATCCTAAGTTATTATGAATGATTGAAGATCTACAATTTGATAACTACTATTAAACCTGGTCTGATAATCCAGAGAATGCTTTTATAGCATTGGATTTCCGACCAGACGAATATGATGAATCCAACACTTCTACACATACAAAATTGTTCTAAATATTGCAGATACTTATCGTGTAAATCTCACAATGAATTTGGATCATCATTTCAACCTTATATTAAGGTAAATTTCAGTCTTGGAGATGCTTAACAAATTCCACTTATTGCACTAATTAATACTAGAGCAATTTCATCTATCATCCATGGTAGATGTTTGCCGAAGAGTTACCATATTCCTACAGCGGTAGCTTTTCCCTCAACCAGTGGTGATTACTTTTACAATCACAAATGTACCAAGCCTAATGAAATCTTACCTTTTGGAAAACAACATACATTTTTTGCTTTTGACCAAATTGGTGAAGATTTAATATTTGGTACTGTTTCTTTTCCCAAAGAAATGACACCTCTCTATCCGCGTGAGAGATGTCAGCTTAAGAGAAGAAATCAAACACATGAACGGAATAAGGTGTAACAAAGTGATGGTATTAGTGCAAATTAAAACGAAAGCAACATTGGACCCGCAGCAAAAGCAATAGTGAATTACAGTTATTGTGTAAAACATATTTTAATAATAGAGTGCTGAGTATATGATGTGACATGAAGAATAATGTGTGATGAGTCATAGTGTAAATAATATTGTGAGTTGTAAAAGAGATTCTTTAAAGATAAGGAAGCATCCTATAATAGTAATGTGATAATGATACGTAACCATTAAGAGATTCCATTAGAGCCTATAAAAGAAAACCCTTTGGTATTGGAAGCGGCAAATATATATATATATGTATATATTAGAAAAGATGCTACAAAAATGTTAACTAGCAGTCAAACGTAAATGAAACCTTAAAGGTTCTATACAGACTAGTAATCGTGCTCTATCCCACAAAAAGTTGATGTCTTCCTCATAATCTTCGAAGATCTGTCTATTTCTTTCATTACAAAAAATCATAGAACAGCCAGAACTGCACAATTCCACAGTGCTTTAGCTATTTCACCTATCTTAAAAGCATGAAGATCCTTTGAAAGCAAACAATTGCTAGATGTTGGAATTACACATGAAAATTTAGTTCCTTGGAACAATCTATTCCACAAGTAAACAACAATGCTAGAATGGAAAGAAAATGATCCGCATTTTCCCTATTTTGCTTAGACATAACAGATCAAGAGACAACCACACGTTAGGATTACATTTTTGGATAAAATCACCAGTATATACTTCTCTTAAAGTGAAAAAATAAGCAATATATTCAAGTTACTATGGGATTTGACTTTCCAGATCAAAAGCAAGCTGAAAATTGAAGGGGAATTGATCATCAATCAACCAATTGAGAAAAGATTTCAAGAAAATTTCCTTAAGGGCGAAGCCTCAAAATTCTACTCACATCAACCAGATCATTAATTAAAAACAAACACTTTCTAACAATACCAAAAGAGCTGAAACTTCCTGATGTTCTCATTTAGTTCTCCAAGAAGTTGAATTTCCAATTCCAACCCAATGGAGAAGAGCAAGCATGCTTTTGATAGAAACCTTATCAGAGGGCAAATCTGTAAAGGCGAGGAATGAAGAACATGAGGAAATCCAAATTCACACATCCTCCCAAAAATGAATTCTTTCTTCACTACTCGTTTCCAATTCCACATGAGGGAGAAAAGAACATACCCTTGTGAGATAGGTTTTCATCTTCACTAATGAATAAGAATATTGATGCTCCCTATCGCAAGATATGCTTATAAATTGGTACTTAGTCAGACAAGAAATAAGAATAAGCAATTTCGTTATTTTAATATAACTGTGTCAATTCATTCGTAATCTTTGGTCCATGGAACTTCCAAATGACTGAATCAAACAATATCATTGATGTTAATGAAAAGAAAACCTAATTTGATCATAAACCAAAATGACACAAATAAGAAAATAAGCCCCAGTGTCCTCCCCTTGGGGGGTGGGGGTGGGGGAAAAGAGGAGTTTATGTTAGACTAGATTGAAATAAAAACTGACTTCAGTTTAACAAATTTGCAATTGATTAAAAACAACTAAAATTAAAACCAAAACGTCAAAACTAAAACAGGAAAAGAAATGTATGGATATTTGAGGAGAATTAAAAAAAAAAAATAGGAGCAGTACCTCAACATCAAGCAACGGGGGACCTGTTTCTGAAAGTAATGAGGCATTCAACAAGTTGTGGAGACTGCATGTCGCAACAAGTGCAGTATCTTGATCTTTTTTATACCTAATTAACAGAAAAGAGAAAAGAAAAAGCAGTGTGATTTCTAATTGATGCCTAAAAATGTAACGAAAGATATGATGAGTGCAAGTTGTAGTAGAAAATATATGGTGTAACAGCAAGTCTAGAATACCATTACGGATCAAGCTCTGAAAAATAAATTAAACAAACAAAACATCCATATCAGTGGTGGATTATAAGCTTGAAGCACGAAAGATCTTACAATTCCAATATAGAGGGAACAAGTTTTGGTAAAGCACCCTTTAACTGTGACCGTGTGATAAGTCCAACCATCTGTCCCAGTGCATCCACAGTTGATACGCGAACCTATCACAAATATGATTCCATTTTAACAACAAAGAGAAATTTACTTCAAATGCCAAAAACTTTTGCACAAACATACTCTCAGCAAATAAACATACTAAACATGATATTATTGACAAATTCAAATCTAATTATCAGCAACATAGATATAAAATTTTCATTGATTTTCAAAACTAATTATCAGCAACATAGACAGAATTTTCATTGATATTCTATGTAAGAGATTTTACCTTTCTATTCTTAGGCAATGTTATATACATATAAGTGAAATTCTCCGTTTTTCATAGTCACGTTTATATTCATGTCAATATAAGCCATTCATCCAAATATACATACAAAGATCAATACCATGGCATAAACTACACAAACCCATCCAAGTACACAGATTTTGAGAACCAAGATGTGTTACATAAATTATGTTCTTTCAATAACCTGGATTCACATCTTCATTAATCGCGTGGACACACATAACCTATCCTAAGATATTAACAACACCATATATTTAGTTTAAGGAAACCGCCAAGAAAGACAAATGAATTAAAACATACAGGAAAAAAGGCCAAAAGCAAGAAAAAATTTTATTAAAAAAATAAAATAAAATAAGAACAAAAACTTTATGTTAAAGAGAAAGGGCATAGAGAAAAGGAATAATATAGTTTTCTCACAAACCTTAAGGTCCCGTGATGTCGCCCAAACTCTTAATAGAAGCTCAAAAGCAGAATTTAAAAATGACCTGCGCTCATTAGACATTTTCTTTTTTTCAGGCATGGTGTTATGCGGATATAGAATGTGGTACTTGAGAAGTAAAAGAAATTAAAATATTAAGCTCACATGATATCACCATCAAGAAAAGAGTGAGAAGGGAAATCCACACTATATTGCCATGCAGCCTGACACCAACATTTAAATGCTAGAAAACCATAACAATTTGTCGTTATTTCATAAGTTGGCTGAATATTTAACAGAATAAATAGTTAATACATGTGAGAAAATCACTACAATTGAAAGCTTTGCAGAATATTAAACTGAAATCATAACAAATGCAGAATATATATTTGGAGGTCAAAAAAACTAAATAAAATCCAAAATAACAAGAACCACAAATTCGAAGCAGCCTATATAACCTCAAAACAAGTCAGTAGCTATACCAACGTAACAGAAAAAACAAATCAATGCAGATTACTTTGTTTCACATATGATCAGTTTTATCAAACATTATGACTCCAAAGCAATCACCTCATTTCTTCAAGAAAAGCTACAATCAACTGCTATAAATGATTATCTTGAGGAAATGACCAAACAGATACTTACATCATCTTTTCTAGGAAAAGATAAAATGAAAATTGAACACCAAATTCACGGTAATTTAAACAAGTTGACCAACGCATATTAGACACACCACAACAGTTCTTTAAATGTGGGCAGTATAAACCACGTAAACAAAACCAGAGTAAAATCTCCTCAAAGAATACAAGAAAATTAACTGGACCTGAACAACTTAACAAGATTACAGAATAGTTATACAAGGTCATTTCATACACCTAAATTCAAATTATATCTTTTCTCGCAAAAAGCCGAAAGATCATCGACCATACCATTTGCAAATATTGGCCGGTGGACATCTCGTATGTTTCCGAGTATAGGTAGAACACGTAAAAGTACACCCTTTAGTCGTGGAGTGAACTGCAATGCTTCGATTGAATTGAAAAAGAAAAGGACAATGGACACTTTAGTTTTAGCACACAAAGTTCACCCTTAAGCACCCCAAACTACTTAAATAAATAAATAAATTAAAGGAAATAAATGATTAACCATCAGCAGAAGCAAAGTCTGCAAGTATTTGAACCATAGCTGGTAAAGCTGAATTTGTTCCAGACAGATAAAGAAATATTTCTTCCATCATCTGTCAAAGCAATAAGCAGGAGTAATTAAGCCGAAGAAAGAGCGATTCAACATAAGTAGAAGAGAGAGGGGGAGAGAGAGAGAGCAAGAAACCGAGCCAAGACCTGCTATTAATGATTCATGAATGTTACTCATAATTTAGCAATGATATACATCATCAACCGCTAACAGAACTACTAAACACTAAGCAGACCATTCTATCCGCCAGGTTGCAACAAATTTTACTTTGGTGCTTCATCAGATTGTCCAATAAAGAATGAGTCAGGTTACACTAATTTCTCATGGGAATACAGTAAGAATTGTGGAGAACAAGAAGTCCAACACTGGCAGATTTGGACCGTTTAAAAGCACCTCATAGGCTTTTTTCAATTTTCAACAAGTCCAGGGAACCTCTCAACCAATAGAAAATTATTAAAAAATAAAAAAGATCCTGTCATCCAATGTAGCCTAACAAAAGAAATTCTTATTCCTTAGTATTTGGATAATAAGAGACCGAAACCAATGCTTCCTAATCAGGTCAAAGCAAGTAGAGCAACCTCAAAGTTGTCATTATGTGCATAGAACCTTGGAAGAGAGAAGTACGTATACATGCATGCACATATGAAGGCATACATGCACACAGGTAGATGTATGTATGAATTTGTTCCTACTACTTAAGCTATTATAAATAAGCAAAAATGGCAAAAGACATACAAGGTCAGGCAAATGTGAGCCAATCGAAACAAGTAGCGCTGATGCAGCTCTTTGCCAATCTGTGTTAAGTTCCTACATGAAAATGAACCGAAAAAATAAAAAGTTGGATTCAAAGAGGTCATCCAGGAAGAGACTAGAGAACAGAAGATGCATGTAGACTCAGATAAATCCATGAAACAGAAATCCCAACTGAAATTCAGATGACAGAAACTAAATCAATAATATGAAATCGCTTATAAAATTCTTCTCATTGCCTAAAAGATGAAATAACAATAAAGCTAAAATGTCGTAATCACTAATAACCATGAAGTTTGGCTGATAAACTTGCCTCAGGTTACGATTGGAACCACCATGCTTCTGCTTAATTTTGAAAGTAGTTGAGCTAACAAATAACATTTACTAACCAACCACTTAAACTTGACAGCTAGTAATTTTATTCGGCAGCAACAGCCGGCATCTCAGTCCCAAACAGACACTATAATCAAGACTTACAATCCAAGAAACCCTCTATAACTAAACTTACCTATTGGAGTCCAAGATCAACTAAAAGCAAGCTAAACTAAGTTGAGGATGGAAAAGTAACTAAAAATGCATGGATGATGTAGAGAACCTTGGAGGAGATCATTTCCGCAGTCGCAATCCTCGAGAGCTTAGACATGAAAGCTGGATCAATATCGTTTTCATCAAGTGCACGAACTGCAAATGCCATCACTTGGAAAATCCCAGCCATGTTACCAAACCGCTGAAACATTTCATCCATTTCATTAGAAAAATAAAAATAAAAATCTCTCTCCTTAATTCAAGATCAAGAAAGAACAATAATGGTAAAATAATTACCCGACGTCCTCCTCTTGAAACAGCCAAACAACAATCAAGAACTAAAAGTGGATTCCTACAATTCAAATTCATTTAAAAAAATTAAAGAATCACCTATTTAAAAATAAAGAAAGAAAGAAAAAAGATAAAGAGAATACAGAGCGGCGATGTCTTTGAGAGAGGCCATTGATGCTTCTCTGACGATAGGAGATTCATCTGCGAGCGACGAGACCAAGAACTGAACCGCTTCTGCAACAATGACACGTATACAAAAATTGAGTATAAAAAATTAATTAAATATTTAGTACACAATCAAATTGAATGGTGAAATTGGCGATACCTGGAGCGGGGATTGAGATTCCAGAACTTGAAGAAGCCATATGCATCGATTAATTTAAAAAAAATAAATAAGAGAAGGGAAAAAAAATGAAAAGAAAGAGTGGAGACGAAGAAGATCGCGAAGGAAAGAGACCCAGACAGGCTGGAGTTTTTGAGTGACGCGCTGAGGCTTCAAGAATCAAGTATAGTGCATATGTGAATTTTTGTTAACGTTTTAACGTTTTCCGTAGAGTCAAAATTGGTCAAAGCACTTACGTCACGTAACTGAATCACGATTCACGAATCACGAAGGATCCTTTCGAACAATTTAAAATATTTATGGTGCATTTGGAATTATCATTAAATGTCATTGATTTTTATGTAAATTATGCACACCCAATTACGTTTTCACCAAAAGGACTTAAAAGGGTTCGGGGACACATTCCGCCCTACATATGTTTTAAACGCACAGCAATTTTAACAAGTAATTGCAATAATTATCCTTTTAAAAAAATAAAAATAAAAAATATTTAGAGATTGGGAGGCGATATTTCTATCTCACAAAATCTGTAAATCCACTCCACTTGTAAAAAATAATGATAAAATTTTCATATTATTTTTAAAAATTTGAAATAAAGAAGAAATATGAAGAATTAATCAATTAAATCTTTCTTAAATTCTTAATTTATTTTTTTTGTAATATCTTAATTTATTTTTTATAACTTAGTTTTTTTTAATTATATTTAAGAACCAAGATTGCTTTAGCCTAAATTTAAATTGACTATTTTATCCTTAAAATGTAAAAGCACCAAAAATTGACTTTAACTTCAATTTTTTTTATTTTATACAAAATTTATTATTTCTAAATGGTCAATTCTACGTTATTTATATGATTATTAACCTTTATTTAGACTAACACAATGTTTTTATGAGCCAATACTTATATAAATTATTAATCTGTCAAATTTATGACATTTATATGTAAAATATTGAAAATTGTTAGATTTCATTTAGAAAGTTAGATTATAAGTTATTTATAAGTTACAAAATTAAGTACTTAAAGTATTAGATATAAGAACACATATTTAACCAAAAGATAACATGGTAATTACAAAAAAATAAAAAAATAAAAAATAAAAAGTAGGGTGGTTATACCGAAAAAAATTAGAAGAGGTTGTGGCCACCCATATTAAAAATCTCCCAGTTGAAATTTTTTAAAAAATTAAAATAAAATTAAAATCATCTAAATGGTAATAATGGTCACCTCCCAAAGAAGAATAAATCTATACAAAACAGTCCTTGTCTTCATCCTCTAGATTAAATTTTAGTACTTTTTTTAATCCACAACACATTTTCGTGTTAAAGGCCACCTTAATCTACCCATCCCCCGGGCATCACTACTACCCACATGGGAGACACAGAACTTGTATTTGTTAAAGCCCACGCTGTGAAGGCCCCCATATTTGTTGGCCCACTAACAATTTAGGAACAAGACCGAAGAAGTGCTCTGCATATTTGGGTTACGAAGATGAAGAATTTTACTTTATTTTCTAGGAATTTCCTTTTAAGACTCTTCTTCTTCTTCTTTTTTTTTTTTTGGGGTTTTTTTATGTTTTTTGTTTGTGGGACACAGGGGGAAGAATCAATCTTTTAAATCATTTATATGTTGGCAATCCCTATCTTACATGCAAGTAAGATACATTCTCCTCACATGAACAGTACATGTGTGGGACCCACACACTATTCATGTGAGGGGGATGTATCTTACATGCATGTAAGATAGAGGAATTTTTATATGTTACAATTAGATGGTTTCCACCTCTCTCTCTCCTTTGTGAGAGTTGTATTCTTATTTTGTTAATATTATTTATCTGGAGTTTTATCTCCCTTTTTAGTCACCACTTAATGTGTAAATATTGTCTACGAGAATTTTATCACTCTTTTGGGTCCCTAATTTGTTAGGGTTAGTTGTGAGTGTTTTGTGTGTGGATCGAGCTTTGCTTTTTTGTCATTCAGAGTTAATACCTTTATGGTTCGTGTTTATTAGAATTGTTTATGAGGGTTTCACCTTTGCCTTTGATCCTTACTTTGTTAGGGTTAACGTTTGCTCTTTGACATGCAGTCTATTTCCGTTCTTGAATTTTTTTTATTATAAAATGTTTCACGTTGCATAAGATAGGTGCCTGCCACTCGCTCACATGGGTAGAAATGAGATTTGACTAATCATGTGCTTTAATCATGAAAAAAAAATAGGGAGTTAAAGATCAATTTAGAATTTGTCAACCTTTTAGAAATATTGCACACCAGTTTCAAATTATTCTATTCTACTTTGAAACTTTCAGAAGTCTTGCAAACTGTGCCAATGAAGTTGATTTTTCTAAATTTTTAATTGTGCACCTTGTTTGTAATTGTCTCTCCGACAAGATCACCGGTAACCTACCTCCGAAAGATGATTCATATGAAACAAAATACTAACATTTTAGAATTAATTATAAACAAATTACTTAATGCAAGTTGATAAATTATTATGTAAACTTCTTTATTAATTATTGATAAATTATTATGTTAATTATTATTGAATATCAATTCGGATATCCAATGATGCGTTTTAGTTTACTAGTTAATTTATTTAAAATAATTGGTTATGTACAATCTTTGCAATTAATATTGAACTAGAAAATAGGAGATGAACAATTAAAATTTTAAATCTATTATTAACAGGCTATCTGCATTTGAACTTTATGGTTGTTCAGTGAACAAAGAAAACATGAAATTCAAAATTCAAAAGGATTTGTTCAAAGTTAATTAAAAGTCTCCCCTTTGAAAAAGAAAAACGAAAATTAAAAAGTCACCCTATCATTTCTATCCACTAATTTTTTTTAGTACAACTACATTTACATAATTGGGATACAAACCGAGTGATATAAGATGGACAAAAATTATCACATTAATGATAGAAAATAATGTCAAGTAACATACATAGATGTCAATTAGTTCAGTTGGTGAAATCTTTAAAACTGAAAAATAAGAGGTTTAGGTTCGAACTATGTTAACATAGATAGGGGAGAAACGAATTACCATTAGGCTAAATGCCTAAATAAATAAATAAAATAAAAGTTAACTAACACCTAACTTGTATAATAAAAAAAAAAAGAATTGGTATATATATGTATGTGTTTATGTGTATATATATGTATGTATGTGTGTAAACATGATGTCACCAATCATTTAGAATGTTATTAGATCTATCAATAATTAACATGCATGAGTCATTTTTCCTAAGTACGTCATTTCTTAACCTTTCATTAATTGACGTGTTTCAATTACTGACTCATAATTTGCCTGTCAAATCTCTTCACCTACATATCTCCCCTTCCATCAAAACCACCAACAAATCAAATGGTAATTTTTAGGGACCTTCACTAAGGTTTGACATATTTACGTCTAGATGACAAGTTTGTCCGTATTGTTACATACCTCCCCTGCTATTAGTAGTTCCGTTCATTGACCGTTAGTGAACTGACGAAATGTCCAAAATACTCTTAATGTTAAAAAGGCTATAAGCATCTACAATTTATTATTGCCCAATATTTGACTCTAAACATCACGTAAATGTAATAGAAATACTAAAATGCCCATGTCAAGCTACTGCTACTACTACTACTAATAATAATAATAATAATAATAAGATTAATAACAAAAACTAAAAGTTAGAAACTATTATGGTTTTATATGCAAAGATTGTAGATAAAGAGGAACTTTAAAAAATTAAAGTGAAAGGAGCTAAGAGTAGAAAGAGAACCAACAAAGCAATTCATTTCTTTGTCAAGAATTGTGTGAAAATTTGCCAGGCAAAGTTGGCTTTTTATAGCCAAATATCATTGGCCATTTGTGTGTTTGGTGGTGGAAGAGCAGAACCTTTGCTCTAAGTTGCATTTTGCATAATATGAAGTAGTGCATTATTATAAAATGCAAAATCAACAATTGTACAATAAAGATAAATAAATAAAGATTGAAGTGGGGAGAGAGAATAATTATAACAAAAACCTCAATTATCTACCAAACAAAGAAGCTTATCAAGAAAAATTGACAAAAAAAGAAGAAATTTCATATCTTCCAAGTTTATTGCCCTCAATGCACCACTTTTTCACCACTTTCAACTCTCTTTTGAAGAGCACTATTTTTAATCCCTTTATTATTGTCAAATCTAAATTATTAACACTATTTTTCTTGGAACCCTTTTAGTTATTGTTCATCATCATCATTCAAATCCCAACCAAATGCAAGTCGTCTACCTTGCCTCGCAATAACCTCAACAAGATCCAATCTTACAGTACCCATTAACTGTATCTTGAATTTAGGGATGGCAATGGGCACCGCCCGCAACGGATTTGCCATTACCAAATACAAACCCGCACAAAATTTAAATTACCAAACCCACCTGCAACTCGCAACGGGTTTTAATTTTTTTAAGAAAACCCGCAACGGATTTTGACAATTACCAAACCCGCAATGGTACCCGGTGGATTTTTTTGCAGGTTTCTACATTTAAAATCACAAATATTTAATATATAAATTTATAATAATAACCTCAAATTCTACATAACATACTTAATTTTACATTTAACCAATATAAATCAAAAATATTTCAACATCAATCCAACACATTCTCAAATTTAAGTATAAATTACACAAATCCATTTAAAAAACACAAATTAGTATCTAAAAATAATAATTATATTTCATATCATCATTTAAAACAAGCTCCAAGAGAAGATACTTCATTTCATTCACCGCAATAAGCACCCATCCAACACGATGCCTACAATAATAATTAATATTAATATTTTCAAATACTAATTCGGAGAAAACAATTATAATAATGAAATAATTCATGTATTAAGTTAAAGAAAAATAGTACATACAAAATTATAATAGGTATATAATAATTAATGAATTAAGTTAAAGAAACTTAATTCTTTACCTCATCAACAATATCGTCATCTTCGGAGAATTTGCTATTTCCTGCTTTATTAGAAGAATATGCATCTCTAAGTAACAAATATATCAAGAAAAAAAGATAAATGATTATAAATTTGTAAATTGTAATGTATAATAGATATTATACTCTATTGAAGTAAAAATACATTTGCGTACTATCAAATTCAACACACAACCAATTTTGAGCACACATTAAAGCTTCCAATGTCTTTGGATGAAGTCTACTACGATGTGGAGAGACAAATCTACCACCAGTACTAAATGCCGACTTGGATGCAACAGTGGATACCGGAATGGCTAAAACATCTCTTGCAATTGCTTGCAAAGTTGGATATTTTGATCCATTTGTTTTCCACCAACAAAGTGTATCAAAATTTTCAGATCTTGGAATAATAGATTCTTCCAAATAATAGTCCAATTCTGATTTAACATGGGTTGTACCACCACTTTAATCTACAAAAACATCAAAATTAGCCAAACGTTTCCCAAGTTTTGAATGAGCTACCACAGCTCGAGATGATGAAGCAATTGAAGCTTGAACTGGAACTTGTGAATTTTCTTTTGACTTACACCTAGCTTGATAATCTTTCAACATATCATAACAAAAGCTTCGAACATTCTCAATCTCGTTTTGAGCACCATCTCCATATAGCAAGTCAAAATAATACTCAATTAATTTCACCTTAAATCTAGGGTCCAAAACAGCTGCCATAGCCATGAATCCATGAACAACACTCCAATATTTTTCAAACTTTCCAATCATTAAGTCAGCCATTGCTCAAATTTTTTCACAATTAGAATACGTCCACTCATAAATTGACAATTTAATCTCACAAATGCTTGAAAAGTAAATATTAGCTGTTGGATATCTAGTCCCAGAAAACAATGTAGTCACTTCATAAAATGATTCAAGTCTATCTTGAATTTCTTTAGCAAAAACCCAATCTTCTTCAGTGGGTAAAAATTTGTATAACGATTCTCGTTGTTTCAAACGAGGAAATACTTCTTTGAAAACCAAAGATCTATCAAGCATTAAGTATGTAGAGTTCCATCTAGTCTTACAGTCCAGAACTAGATTTCTATTACAAGAAATATTACATTTACGAGCAGTCCCATAAAATGTTTCTTGTCTTTTAGGTGTGGCAGACCAAAATAGAACACTATTACGAATTCTCTCAATAATATCACTAACCACACTCATCCCCTCCTTCACAATTAAATTCAATATATGAGCAGCACAACGCATGTGAAATAAATCCCCATTCAAAGAAAGCGAACAACTAGAAATCTTTTCCAACAAGATATCAATCATGGCATCATTTGTGGTGCAGTTATCGAAAGTCAAAGTAGACAACTTACTATCAATATTCCACTCAAGCAAACATGACACCAAAGCTTCAGAGAGTACCTCAGTAGTATGTGGACGTGGCACGTATAAGAACCTAAATTTTTTTAAAATTATTAATATCATGCAATAAGTATAAAAATAAAAAATAAAATAGACTTAGTAATTTAGTGTAGAAACTACCTAATGATACGACTTTGCAGCTCTCAATTATCATCAATAAAATATAATGTTATAGCCATAAATCCCTTTTGCTGGTAACTAGAAGTCCACATATCGGTAGTAATCGCAATTCTACTCTGATTTGAGTCCAACAAGCTCATTGTTTTGGCTCTCTCATAGTCATAAATTTTTAATATGTCACTTTTTACTGTGTTACGAGAGACAAACGTAAACATTGGCTGGAGAGAACCAACGAATCTTTTAAAAGCCCAATGTTCAACCATATTCAGTGAATACTCATGAATAATTATCATATTTGCATGCTCTTTCCTTGAAGTTTCTTGATTAAAAGAAAATGTGGATACTTTACATTTTCCACTCTCTTTCTTAGCTTGCAGCTGCTTTTGAGTTGACTTAACTGTGTGGTTCGACCACATAAAACACAACCTCATATGAGTGCGTAAATGGCTGGTGCCATTTTTACGCTTCGCACTTAATCTCTTATGACAATAGTTGCAAACAGCTATATATTCTAATTTCCCACCAACTTTTTATCTTTTAAAGTGTTCCCAAACATCACTAGTCAATTTACTATTTTCAGTATCACTAGAAGCAATATATTTTTCATGTACTAAAATTGGAGTTTGGGTTGAAGCTATCTCAATGTCTGCAAGTTCTTCACATGTTATTGGAGATTGGTTTGAAGCTATCTAAACTTATGTTCTTGTTGTAGGCGAATTATTGTTGCTGAGATCAAAGGCTTGCTCTATCTTTTACCTTAAAAATTTCAACAGATTTTAAATCAATATACAAGAATACTGATTTTCAGGTTAACAAGTTAAGCTAACCGAAAGTATAAAATTATGCACACTGATTTTAAACAAGCTAAATTAAATTATATCAATTAACATGCTATTTTAAGTGATTTTAAATCATATCAGATATTGGATTAGCATGCATGTTTATTAAGTAAAGACAAGATGAAAAATTAGCAAGCAAATTCAGCAATTTACACTAGCCTGACTATTTACATAATCAACTCAAAAGCAACAAAATTAATAGATTGTTGACGTTCTGAGTTTCAAATTTTTTAACTAAATTGATTGGAGTTAAATAAAATACTACATCATGCATCATCTCATTTAATTCAATAAACGTTTTTAAGTCTGAATATCTACTTAAAATTAAAATTTACAAAGAGACGAAAATTAAAATTTCAATTTAATTCAATAAACGTTTGTAAGTTATTTTTCACTTAGCTGCCATGTTTATTAAGCAACAAAATTAGTTACAAATTGTAAGGAAAGGCATAAGAATTCTGTACCTTCCACGACTGCAAAATTGGCTGCAACAGCAACGGTACCCAGGCAGTTGCAACAGCATGACGCGTCCTTGTTGGTAGTGAAGAGATTTGGGTGCAGGGGGCTGGCTCACTGTCACAACTCACAAGCTCGGGTTGAAGAAGAAAAGAATGTTGAATGAAGAATTGAAGATAGAGATGAAGAATATGGTCAGCTCGTGTGCGGCTAAGTCAAAGACTCAAAAGGGGAAATGCCTTTATTTGCTTTAGGTTATCAGTTTATCACTTTAGAATGGTTGAATGGGAGATGGGCGGATGGGCCACACACATTGTACACACATACACAACTTTGGCTTTAGGCCTTTGACTATTTGCAAATTTGATTTTAATTGCAATTTCCTTTATACATTTTGAATAATTGCATAATTTTCTTTATACGCGGTTTAAATTAAATTTTTTTATTAAAATTAAATTAAAAATATTTAAAAAAATATTACGGGTCTTGCGGATATCCATGCAGGTATCCACCGGATATACAGTCAATACCAAATCCACCCACATCCATGTGCGGGTTTTAATTTATAATACTAAACACACCCTCAATGGGTAAAATTACCCGCAGCGGGCGGGTTTTAACAGGCGGGTTTGCGGGTTTGTGGGTTTGCGGGTACAATTGTCATCCCTAATCTTGATTGGAAATGCCTTCAGGCTTTTGAGTTCCTTATGAACTCTAAAATCTCAAATTCCAAAGCCAAATATCCTTCATAAAAAGCTTATAGTGAAACATTTAGAAGATGACAAAATTAGAGAATATATTGAATGAAGAAAATAAAGTTCATTGATTTTTTTTTTTACTGATATTGTGAATGCGTACAGAGTATTCTAATTATATTACATTAATGTAATTAACTCAGCTAATGTCTAACATATAGAAAATTGATAGTTGTACAACTTATCACAACCTAATTCTATGTTGGCTCACACACGCACGTGCATGTTAACTAACTATTGAGCACACTGAGCATGTCAAGCCTCGGCTAAGATTTCAACTGCTATTGCTACATTCTTGGATCAATTTGGAACTTGCTTAATATTCTGGAAGAATGTTGAATATTCCATATTCCCCAATTTTCCCCCTCAAGCACAATATTAAGAATGATGTTGAGCTTGGAACAACGATAATAAAAAGGCTGAGAGGATAGAGCCTTAGTAAAGATGTCAACTATTTGAACAAGACTGGGAACATATTGAATTTGACAGCTTTTGTTAGCTACCTTCTCCCTTAGAAAATGCACACCTAATTCAATGTGCTTGGTTCGACAATAGAACTTTGGATTACTAGCTAAAACAACGACACTTTGGTTGTCACACCAAATGATAAGTGTAGAAATTGACCCAACATCTAATCAACAAGTAAAGACCTCATCTATAGCATCTCTGATGCTGCCATGGAAAGAGCAGGATATTCAGAGGCAGTGCTTGACCATGAAATAACAGCTTGTTTTTTAAAGCACTAGAAACTACATTAGGACATAAGTAAACACAATAACCAGCAATTGATCTTCTACCATCTATGTTCGCAGCTCAATCTGCATCAGAGAAGCATTCAAGATTAAGATAACCAGATGAATAAAACTGAAATCTAAGATGAATTATGCCTTTTAAATATCGAAGTATCCTTTTGCAGGCTTGCCAACGCATTAGTGGGAGCACAAAGGAATTGACTAAGCTCAATAATAGAAAATGCAATCATAGGCCTAGCGAAGGTAACATATTGGAGAGCACCAATTGTGCTTATGTATAGTGTGATACTTGAAAGAGAAAAACCAACATTTTTTGTTAAAGAGATCCCTAAAGCTATGGTTGAGGAGCAAGGGGTGTTTTTCTGCATATTAACTTTAACAACTAAGTCAATAATGTACTTAGATTGAGACAAAAGTGAACCAACTGAATTTTTTGTAACCTGAATACCCAAGAAGTGATTTAACTCTCTAAGATCTTTCAAAGCAAATGTGGACTATAAATTAGAGATAACCTTATCAACTAACAAAGAACTTGTCCTGTAACAATAATATCATTAACATACACTAAAATAAGAAAAATCTGACCATCAACTCTTTTAAAGAAAAGAGAAGTATCTGACTTAGAGTTGGTGAAACCATCAAAGCCATTTTCAGTCTATCAAACTAAGCCCTGGGTGCTTACTTGAGTCCATACAATGCTTTGTAAAGCCTACACACATGATTGAGCTTGTTTGGATTAACGAAACCATTTGGTTGTTGCATATATACTGCCTCTGTTAAATGACCATTAAGAAATGCATTATTGATATCAATCTGTCTAAAACCCAATTTTACATGATTGTTATGCTCAAAATCACTCTGATGGTTGAAAACTTCACCACATGACTAAAATTTTCAGTATAGTCAATGCCTTGAGTTTAATAAAAACAATTAGCTACAAGTTTAGCCTTATATCTACTGATATTACCATCAAAGTTGTATTTTATTCTGAAAACCCACTTGTTACCAATAATCTTGACAAGATGAGTTGGGTTAATAAGCTCCTAGGTTTAGTTATTGAGTAATGCTTAATAATCTTTTGTCATAACCTTATGCCATTTGGGATTAGCTAGAGCAGCTGAGACAGAGGTTGGTTTTATTTTTGTTGACTAATAATTAGTGATATAAGCTTTTGGTTTAAAGATTTTATTTTTGGACCTTGTAATCATGGAATGGTCAGCATGTACAGGTGGTTGTGGTGGAGATAAGTGATGAGGTTCACAAGATGAGGAAGAAACAAATGAACTTAAAGATGACAAAGAATGTAAAGGAAATGAAGGAACTTGAGATATTGGATAAGGATCATTGGTTGTTACTGGTTGAGATTGAGAGAGTGGAATATCAAGTTGCACTACAATCTAAGGTAAAGATGGAATAGAAAATAAATTAAGACTTGACTCAAATGGATAATATGTGTTGGAAACTAAAGAAAAATTAACTCTAAACTGAAATGGAAAGGATGACTCGTCAAATATGATATAGTTATTTATATAAATTCTTCCAAAAGAATGTAAGCACCGATAATCCTTATGCAGTGAACTATAACCTAAAAATACAAATCTATTGGTTCTATAACTAAGCTTATAGTGATCATATGGTTTTAGATAAGAGTAATCAAGCTTTTCATGAAATAACAGTTCAAAAGTTGTTGTGCTATTAACGATATTTGTTGGAAGTCTCTTAATGAGGTATGTGGCTATATGAAAAACATTCAACCAAAATTTCAAAGTTGGATTTGCTTGAGCAAGAAGAGTAAGACATGTTTCTGCAATGTGTTTATGCTTTCGTTCAGTATTTCCATTTTAGTGATGAATGTAAAGACAATGGCATCTGAACTGGATACCTTGTTCAATAAGATATGTAATAAATGATCTAAACTCACTTCCCCAGTTAGTTTACAAGCACTTAATTTTTCTAGATAAGTTGTTTTCTCTCATGGTTTTGAACTCCTTAAATGTTTGCAAGGCTTTGGACTTGACAATAAGAGGAAAAATATAAGTAAACCTAGTAAAGTCATATGTAATAGAAAGATAACCTTATGATGACACGATCAAAGTTGGCCCATATAGATCAGCACATACAGTTTCTAATGGCCATATTATTGTTGTTTCAACAAATAGAAAATGTTACAGATGACTTTTACCAAACTGACAGGGACTATAAAATTCAAGTGTGATATCTTCATCTAAGTCAAAAGTATAATCAAATTGTTTTAGAATTTGTTTTAAGACATGAACTGTTGGATGTCCCAATCTTTTGTGCATGATATTGTAATTAAGAGACTTTGAAGGATAAGCAAACAAGGCCATGTTGGTATCTTTATTGAATGTAAATGAGTTTACATTAGAAGAATGCATGTTAGCTGCATTACACTATAAAAACATAGACAACAAACCAGATTTAGAGTTAATAACAGACACTGATTTAGAACTCAACAACACATGAGACTTATCTAAATGATAAATTGTAGTTAAACATTTAACTTGATAAAGTGCATCTAGTAATCCCCTTGAGCAGTATGATACCTTTACTCTTAAACTTAACACAACAAGCAGACTTGTGAAATTCAATTTATGCATTGATATCAATTAATGATCTAGAAACACTAATTAGATTCTTAGTAATATTAGGTATATGCATGACATTTGTGAGGTAGATACTTTGTGTTGTATGTGTATTCAAAACTGTTGAACCAACATGTTGAATGGACAAGCCCATATCATTTCTTATATATAATTTTTGAACTCTAATATAGTTTGAACAAGATAAGAAAATACTTGCATTTTGACTTACACGATTAGTTGCACCAGAATCAATATACAAAGCTTGATCAACAACAATATTATAGTTAGCCAAAAGAGAAGCAACACATTGACTAAGAGTAATGCAAGTGTCACCAGAAGAGACATTTCCAGAATTGAGTCTAATATCTCTTGCATACATAATAACATGTGTATATCCGTTATAGAAACCAAAAACACCTTGAGGATATACAAAGCTTGGTGACACTTGTAACTAATTGTTTAGTGGAGGCTGACAAGCAACGTAACCTTGAAAACTTCCCATCTAGGAAAATTATCATTAAAACCTCTACCACCACCTCTTCCATAATTTTTTATAAAAAATTGTCCACCTCATTGCCTGCATTCTCTTGAATAATTTCTCGTATTACCTCATTGTTGTCATGGAACAAATGCATAATTAAATTTGTTTCTACATTTGTAAGCTCCATGACTAAGTATAAACCATATCTGACATATGACACTCTTATCTCCACCAAAAGAACTAATAGATCCTCTATTATCCTTCATGTTATTTTCAGTGTTAGGCTTACTATAATTCTATGATTTTATGCAAAGTTTGCACTCACATCATGCACTCACATCATGCATTGTTTCAAGTTGTGCATTTCCATTACTCCCTTTAAGTCTTATTTCATGACTTGAGAGTACTGAAAACATATCCTCAACAGTAATATTTTCATTTTCAAGCCTAGTTAACACATTTGTGACAAGTGATTCATAAGCATCATGCATGCTAACAAGAATGTGCATCATAAACTCATTAAGTGAGAGTGCATTACCTCCAATTGCTAAGGCGTCAGAAATATTCTTCATCTTATTAAAGTAATCACTGATGGAGAGTGATCATTTTTTAGTAGTTTGAATTTACATCATCAGAGGCATAAAATGTGCCTTAGATTGAAATATAAAAATTTTTGCAAGTCTCTTCTAAAACTCCTATGATAAAAACATCTAATGTATCAACACATTGTCCGTCATTGATAAGAACATCCAGCTCTTGAGCAATTTATTAGTCTTCTTCGACATAATGTATTCTGGATTTTTAGTTCTTATAGCTTTGATCTGAGATCTGTTTGATTTTTCAATCGATTCAGGCAGAAATTAAGTAAGACAAGACTTATTACCATTGATAAAGTCTTTAAGACCGTATTCAATTATTAGTGCAAGAACTTTGTGTCTTCTGCACAAGGTAATTTGTTATATTGAGCTTTATTAGTTGTATAAAGTTGAAGGACAACGAAGATGAAGCTACGTTGTTTGAATTCACCATGATTTAAGGCTCTGATACCATGAAAAATCTTTTAGTGAAATGTTTAGAAGATGAGAAAATCGGAGAAGATATTGAATGAATAAGAGAAAGTTCATTGATTTTTTTAATTGATACTGTGAATGTATAAAGAGCACGCTGAGCATGTTGAGCTTCGAGTAAGATCTCAGCAGCTATTGCTACATTCATAAATGCCACATGTCATTATGGAATCAAATTACACATCCAAGTTCTTTCGAGTTCCAATACTAGTCACATCAAACACCGAATGCCGTCGATACTTGCTGGACGACACCCTTTTGCCCCACCTAAGCTTGTCTCATACATAGCAAAATTGAAAATGATGATGACTTTTTATGGTTCCAGTAGCTATTTTCCCAAAGCTTCAATTATTTGCAAATGGTATTTAGCTAATTGAAAGTAAAAATAAAAATGGTAATCTTGGTTTCATGAAAGAGAAATTACAGTTATTACACACTAATTACGCACTAAGTAATGAATTAAATGTGGGTAATATAATGTTTCAATGGGTTTTATCCATGTAAATTTTCGTTTAATTTTTAATATTTTAGATTTTAAATGAACTTTCACAAGTCTATCCTTAAATATTGATGTTATACATACATTTATATTAATGACAGGGGAGGCATATGATAATACTGACAGACTTGCCATCTAATCGTAAATAAGTCAAACCTCGGAGAAGGTTTCTAAAATTATCCACAAATTAAAATACTACAAAAAAAACCTATTTTTGGCCGATGATTTGCTGGCACGTATACTACATCCGCCTGTCACATTCTCTCCCACCACATACCCGTCACTCTGTCCTTCCCCACATTGTTACAATCCATTCCTTGCCAGCACAAACAAAATAAAATTAAAAAAAAATTGAATATGCTGGAATGATGAAATATTAAAGGCCCAATATTAAAATGCAAGTAATCTTTTAAAAAAAAAATCCAGCATACGGGTTTTTTTGAAACCAATTTTATGACCACTTATTAACCGACACGTGTCAGAACGGACACATCATTAGCCGGTCAGAATCTAGCAAACCAACCCTTCGCCAAATTTCATACCATTCGTCCCTCCCTCTCATCTCAATCACTCACCCACCAACAAAAAAAGGAAAAAAAAAAAGGGCTAAAAGTAAAATATCTCTCTCACTCTCTCTCAGAGAATCAAAAAACAAAATCAAAAGAAGAAGCGGGTGGGCGAAAATGTCTCTGAGAAATTCGTGTCTCTCTCGAAGGATCTCGAGATCGTTCGGAGAGGCACACAAATCTTCGAAAGAGACCGGACTCGGCGCCGCTGACGACTCGGTCGTGTCGTCGACCACGTCGGCGTCGATGGATTCCGGCGCCGCCGCTGCCCACTCCTCCGGGTCATGGGCCGGGTTGCTGCCCGAATTGCTAGGGGAGATCATAAGGCGCGTGGAGACCACAGAAGATAGCTGGCCCCATCGCCAAAACGTTGTCGCTTGTGCTTGCGTTTGTAAGAGATGGAGGGAAATTACCAAAGATATCGTCAAGTCTCCTTTTCTTAGTGGCAAAATTACCTTCCCTTCTTGCCTTAAACAGGTCATTTTGTAAATTAACATATTTTTGTTGTTTTATCAAATGATTGATGAATTTTGCTTGGATCTTGTTAATTAGAGTTTGATTGATGTCCATTTTTTGTATTTTATCTGTTTAATTTGTTGATTTATTATTAATAGCTAACGGGGTATCTCTAAAATTCTGGGCTTTTTTCCCCCCAATTATTTGTTAATTTTGGTTTCGGTGTGAATGGTTGTTGCAAAAGTTGAATGACTGGGAAATGATTTTGATGTGGGTTTGGTTACACGAGACTAAGAGAGTGTAATGTAGATACTGAGAAAGAAAGAGCGAGCAAATTTGTTCTGGGAATATTCAATTTATAGGTTTTACTAAATTTAATCATGAGTTAGTGTTCTTATGAAAAATTTAGGAATTTTTTTTTTCCTTTTACTTGTGATCATATTTGATTTTTTCATTGTAGGAAAATTAAAGATGCTTTTAGAGTAAAATAAAGTTAGAAAAGTTTTTGTCCTTATTATATTAAAGGGTTATTTCAAAAGTCTTTTTAAAAAAGTTTGAACTAGTGTATGTAACAGATAGTTATTGCTTGCCCTTGACTCTTGTATGTTTTGTTGAACTGTGACTTTTGGCTTGTTGATTTGGTGGTTGCCAATGAAATTGTTACAGTTCCGGGATTGATGTTCTTGTCATTTATCTTTTAAATGCAGCCGGGTCCACGCGAGTTCCCTCATCAATGTCTAATAAGGCGGAATAAGAAGACCTCAACGTTCTACCTCTATCTTGCTCTTACCCCATGTAAGTTGTAATTGGTGAAATTGATTTGGTAATGAACATAGAAAAATGAAAATTTCTAATTATTTAGACTTTCTCCAATACGTTTCTTAGTAGTAACATTTATTTGACTGGACTTGTGACCGGTACATCTGCATTGCTAATATTAATGTTGAAAGAAAGATATTCCACTTTGTCAAACCTGACATGTTAGTCAACTTGACTTGGTCTTAAGTTGACAAGTTCCAGATTCATTAGGAAACAAATTATTCCATTTAGTTTATGACATCTATCCTGACTATCGTATCATCTTTGAAAAGCCTTTATATTTAGAGCCTTGACAGATAGATGGAATAGTGGTTTGCAAGTCAACCAAACAGAGTTAAACTATCATTTGGATATAAGATATTTAGTTAGCCCAGATGTCAATTTCTCCTTTAATATCTAGCCATACAGAAGTGTTTACGTAGTATGTCTGACATGGTACTTCATCCATGAAATATCCAGCCAACATTAATTTCTCAACGAGCCTTGTTGCGTGTTTCTTGTATATTGTGCTTCATAGGTGTCATATCTTGCTTGACCAGATGTATTGTCATACCTGGATTTTTGTAAGAGAGAAGGATATATATGTTACTGTTCCATAAATCTGGTGGATGCTAACTATTCATGCATCTTCGAACACTCCTAGCCTATGTGTAAAGAAGAGGAGATATAAAGGATTAGAATTTAAGAAGAAACTGGAAAGAATTTGCTCTAATATGGCAGGCCACTCTAATTTCTACATTGTTGCTTTGAGCTGGGGGCTTAAAGAAAATTCTCTCTAATCAGCAGGAGTTAGATGCCTGCCAAGATGGATCAACAGCAATTGCTCGGAATTGCTACTTTCCTGCTGATCCCTATCACGTTCACATACATTGCCTTACAATATAAACTAATTGGAAAAAAAGGAGAAGAAAGTATCAGAGAAATAAGAATACTGGAAGTGCCAGAACTTGATTTTTAATCTTCAGTAGGTTACATGATGACATGAATAGTGTTTGACTTATTGCTTCTTAGAATTATCATTTCTGTTAAAAGCTAGCATTGGTTTACCTGTCTTCATTAGCTACAGATTTGGAGAAGTTTTATTCTGAAGCTAATTTCAGTTTTGTAGCTGAGCTTCAGGCTGATGGTTAACTTGTTTTATTCCTCTCATAATATTTTTTGCAGTTTTTTCCTGTTCTTGTTGGTATATTAAAACAATAAGATCTTAACTGATATTCTCTTGCTCATTCATTGTTATCATTTCTTCCACCCCAGCATTTAGCGAAAAGGGGAAGTTTCTTTTAGCAGCTCGGAGATATAGGCGTGGTGCACACAGTGAGTATATCATATCTCTTGATGCTGGTGATCTTTCTCAAGGGAGTAATGCATATGTTGGCAAATTAAGGTAGAATATTTCTAAAGTTTAGCTGAGGCATTTTCTAGTATGTTGCTTTGTCTGCAGAATGTGCCATATGAGTTTAACATTATTTTTAATTAATACCGGCATAGCATCTTTTATTACTTGGGGATAAAAATTTTCTCAAAATTTTCTGTTAGACACGTACACTTGATGGTAGTATCTGTTGCTTATTTACTTTCTGGGTTCATCATGTGACAAGAATGAGTTCCTTTCCATTCATGTTTTTACTTTATATTCTTACTTAACCCCAAAACTTTTGCAGTTCTGATTTCCTTGGGACAAACTTTACAATTTACGACAGTCGGCCGCCTCACAATGGTGCAAAACCCTCAAGCAGCAGGGGTAGTCGACGATTTGCAAGCAAGCAAATAAGCCCCCAAGTTCCAGCAGGCAACTTTGAGGTCGGACAGGTTTCATACAAGTTTAACCTCCTAAAATCAAGAGGTCCAAGGAGGATGGTTTGCACAGTCAAGTGTCCATCATCAGGAGAAACTGCTGATGACATAAAGATGAAGAAAGCGGAGAATGCTGGGTGCACGATTTTAAGGAACAAATCACCTAGATGGCATGAGCATTTGCAGTGCTGGTGTTTGAATTTCCATGGTCGGGTAACAGTAGCATCAGTAAAGAACTTTCAGCTGGTAGCAACAGTGGATCAAAGCCAACCTGGAGGGAAAGGAGATGAAGAAACGGTTCTCCTCCAGTTCGGTAAGGTAGGGGATGATATTTTCACAATGGATTATAGGCAGCCCTTGTCAGCATTCCAGGCCTTCGCTATATGCCTTACAAGCTTTGGCACAAAGTTGGCTTGTGAGTAGTATATTTTGCTTTGTTTATGTTCTATATATATATAGCTACAAGTTCGGGTGGATGTTATATATAGTTACAAGTTTGGGTGGATGTTCTATATATAATTATTCCTTATTCCAGTCAGTTCTTTTAGATTTGAACAGTTTTGTGAGGAATCATGTGATGTACATGTTTGTTGTTGTATTATTAATACAACTTATGTTGAAATTGTAACGGTCGCTATAAAATCTTACTGCCAGCAAGCACATGTTATGCTTCCAAAGTGTATACGTTTCACTGTACGACTTTAATTCCCGGTGGTAGGGGGAAGTTTTCTCCTCACTGACTCTTGGGAGTGAGTAGAGCAATGCCATTTCAAAAACTCCATATAAATCAATGGTAGAAAGCTGCCTTTTTTCTTTTATTCTATTGAATGATAAAATTGTTTGATATATTAATACCAGTTATTTATTATTTTTCATTTATAATGTTTTTGTAGATTTCTACATACTATGTATTAAACTGTGGTAGAACCGTTGAAGATTATTATAGGTATAAAACAAAAGTAAATGAATGACATAAATTTTGACTTATTCTAAAAATTGCTACTCCCATCGAAGTGTTACATTTGTACTGCTTGCAGGATTGGCGACGGTGTCTAAAACTTAATACAAGAGTTTATATAATGTCATCCCAAGCATCTTCAGAGGTTTCAACATTTGAATCTCCAGTCTCAACGGCTATTTATCATTTATTTATTGAATGTAGTTGTCAAAGTTTTGTTAAACATGTTTTTTCTCATTTCATAATTGGTTTATCATAATCTTAAATGTATATGTTAGGAAATTTTAGCCCCATTAAAGATTCTATAAGTAAAATTATTAAATAAATAATATGAAGAGTAAAGCCAATCACACAATACAAGCATTTACATAGAAAACTCCCTCGAAGCTGTACATGGGACTTTCATCGAATACGTTTTTTCACAGAATTCTATATATAGCTAGGGATTGCAGAAATCTCCACAGGAACGAGACCCTTTGGGGATTTTTCCCACTCATGCAGGATGATTTTATACTTAATTTTCTTTTTCAAGGAAGGGATGGAGATGAGCCGGAATTCCTCATTTCTCATTTTAATTTTTAATTAACCTTTTTTTAGTATTGTTAATGAATAAATAATAAAATTTAAATTATAAATGTTAAATATTAGTACAAATAAAAAATATAAAAATATTTATACAAATATATTGTGAAACTCTCAAACTTAGTTAACTAGTTGTAGTTCTGAACTACTATACAATTAGGCTAATTCAAAAGGCCTTGACCCAAAATTTTTCTTTTAAACTTCTATCTAATAAAATAAAAACTAAAGCAAAAACTAAAGTTATAACATCCAAACTTTGCTAAGATATATTGTAAAACTTACTTTTATTTAATTTTTTTATTTTAATATGATTAAATTAAATTCAGAAACTAAAAACGCGTTGGTTATTCAAGGATCACGGACCCTCGGGAATCCCGTATTATTATTCGAAAAGAGGATGATGATTCCCTTAAACAATTCTGACAGGGACGGAGAGGAGATAAGAACATATGCAAAATACAAGAGATGGGTACGGGGATGTCAATCCTCTCCCCTTGCCTCCCTATTGTCATCCCTGTATGTATCTATTACGGCCGCTAAGGACGAGACAAGAATAATTTGCCGTGTGAAAAATTAATACAATTACTTTTTTATTTTCTTCATAGTAAAGAATCTAACATCACACACTCTCTTAATAGACCTACCGTTTCTCTCATAAAAGAAACTATCTACTTACAAAGCAAACTAAACGATAACAAGTGAATATAAAACCTCTTTATATATAGTTATTATTTTTTATTATCCTTTTACTTGTACAAATAGTATTCCTCCTTGAATAAACTAAATCTTAAAAAAAATTTACTTATTCATTGAATATGAATCCTCTTAAATAAGAAAACTATTAAATAAAAAAGTTTAAGAAATATCCTAATAATTAGGATAGAAATCCTTATATAAAAAGGACGCATTCTTAACAATCTCCACCTCATCCAAATTTTCAATTGGATGACAGAATATGATCCATCATGTTTATGAGAATCACTCCCAATGGGCAAAATATTGTCTTCTATCTAGTAACCATAAATTTTTACACCAAGAATTATCATACTCTACCTTATCTAAAGTACACCTATCCAACACACGTCACTTACCTTACTAAAAGTATCACTCTAATGTTTTGCTTCCTTAAGAGTCCTTAGCTATCAATATAAAAATTCCACCACACACCATGCATAAGTGGCAAATTATGCGTTGTGTATAAATCTTGTGGACTCACTACAAGCAACAAACCCTCTAATGGAGAAAAGAGATATACCACTTTCTAACACTATCAATATTTCCATCTACTAATTTAGAATTACTTGACGACTACTCAATTCCAACAAACTTCTTTAAGGTGCCTTGATGTCTACACACCTCCTAAGGTTTCCACCAATTGGAATAGAATTTTCATCGCCCATGCTTTCCTTGTTTAATCCAAATTGAATTGAAACATGCTAGACTTGAATTTATTACAAGCAAAAATTTATTCTTCTATCAAACTTTTCAACCTCAATCCTCACAAGATATGAAATTTTGTTTGCAAACATAATTGCTTTGCAAAATAGCCTTAAACTATGATACCATTTATTAGAAAATTTTAATCACACCCTATATCTCGCAAGCAAAAATATTAAATAAATAATAAATTAAAAAATATAAATGAAAAATAAAGTCTATCATATAACACAAGAGTTTACGTAAAAAGCTCCTATGCCAAAGAAAAATAAGTCGCTAAGGATGAGAAAAAAAAATCTATTATGTGAAAAATTAATATTATTACTCTAATATTTTCCTCACACTTAAAATCTCCAACAACACCTTTTTTTCTCAATAGATCTATAGTTTTTTTTTTTTCACATTAGGAACTATCTACTTACAGAGAAAATTGAGTGATGAATAAGTAAATCCAACCTCCTATGTATAGTGGCTATTTCTTGTAGGAAAAATATTCATTTCCTTACAAATATTATATTGCTCTTTGAACAAACTAATTCCTAAAAAGAAATTACTTATTCTTTAAATAAAAATCCTTTTGAATAAGAAAATTACTAAATAGAAAGAGCCTTTTAAACACCCTGATTACTGGGACACAAATCCTTATTGAAAAATGAGACTTACTGAAAAATGAGACATATTTTCTAACAATATAAGCCAACATTTTATTGAACAAAATTTTCAGCTTTCATACTGGATGAATTTTAAACCCAGTATCTAAATTTAAAAATCAGTCAGTCCTCTCTGAATCAGGGTTGGGAATAGATGTATAAGTCGGAGCCGATAGAAATTAATTGCTACGAATGAAATCAAACTCTTGGTGTTGGGTTCGAGTAGAGGGTGAGATTGATATGGTCAATTCTCTCTTTAGTTTATCGCCTAGGCTAACAAATATGTAGTTTAGAGTAACCTTACCACCCACTCACCAAAATTAAACTAAAACACAAGCGAAGTTCACACTTGGGCTAACAAATATGAATTTGAGTCTTCTTTTAGTACATCTATGATTTTTTCAACCATTCAATCCGACTACCATCTAATAATGATATTGTCAACCAGGGACGAAAAGAAAGCATCTAAGCTTACACCAAAAAGCAATAACGTTTTCCCGCGTAATAGGCAAACTTCATGCGTATATGGTTCTATTGCTCTGCCAATTATTCAAAACCAGAGCAGATTGATTCTGATGCCGATTGACATATTCACCAAGAAATGCAATATGCATATGTAAAATGCCACAAACTAAAGTCTCCAATGCAAGAAAAGATAAAAGGCTTAATAGATTCACAGTCATGACAAGAGTAACAGTCAAGGACACTAGTTATGTGCCGAGCCATAACCATAGGAGAAAACATTCATATACAGCACCCATTTTGAAGACTCAACAACAGGACACAACATCAAGTCCTGGTAGCAGTTTTTATTTATCCCTCCTCCTCACTTCTTTCCTCGAAGCTTCACACCAAGGGCCCTCTCCAGCTTGGTAAGTATCTGCTGATTTGGAATGGCTTTTCCTGATTCATATTCCTGAATCACCTGGGGCTTCTCATTGATCAACTGCACAGAGAAATAAAAGATTTGATTTTATTTAGTCAAGCCTAAAATTTAGTAGAAAGTCTGGCACATCGGCGAAAGATTTCAAATAAAGAGACAGTTGCACCTGAGCAAGTTGAGACTGGGTAAGTTTCTTATCATTTCGTGCCTGAACAATGGCTTTCTTGAGTTCACTAGGCACTCGATCATCTGTACAATATAGAACAGATAAAAGCACTTTAGTATACATTTATCCTCTTGTTGACAGGTGTTAAAAATCTGCTGAAATAAGTGAAAATGCCGCAAAGTAAAATGCGGAGCAACAAAAGTGAACTCAAAGATTAAATAACTAAATTCTATGCCAATAGGGGCCAAGTTTGACAGAATCATTGGCATACCCACTTGAACATGAAGACTTAGTGGTGGTCAGAATGAGATGTAAATCACCAATGGTGGTTGAGTGAATAAAGAAAATAACTTTAAAATTATGCCCTTAAACGATCTTCAAAATTAAAATGGCAGAGCATACATTGCAAACAGATCATTCATGCACATTTACGTACACAATAAAAGCACATCAGATTAATTGTTTCAACACAAACAATGCAAAATCACTACAAGAACTCCAAACTCCAAACAAAGAACAAATTTCACTATCCAAGAACTGTATAACAGATGAAAAAAATTCTTACAATATAGAGTATAAACACTGATGTGAAAAAAAGAAACTTACGAGCAAGGTTCTCTGTATCTTCATCAAGCTTCCTGGTGTTCAGAGAAGTGCTACTCGAGGCAGCCTTGTTTGTGCCAGCATGTGCTGTAAGGGAAATTAAGATGTAAGTAACTGGACTACAAATCATGGGGACACTTACAATTACAAACATAAGTTTGAAAGATCACAGATTTGCACAAGTCCTGACACATACATATGAAAACAAATCTCAAGAATTAAAAAAAAAATCAAATAAAGCTTCCACAGTGATCAGAAGAGGTTGATATATAAAGCTCATTAGATTTAACCCCTTACCCAATCGTAGAAAAAGTCATAGATATACTAAAAAGAAGGCACAAAATCATACAAGATGGGCTTATAACATATTTCATAACATACATTTTATCTTACATGAACTTCTGAATTTATTTTCTACATATTTTAAAAACAAATATAAATCACGCTATCATCTAGAACCAAAAATTAAAAATAAATCCCATTATCGTCTATCTTTGTCTTTTCCATCAAAATCACAGAAATCACCCTAATCTGTGAATCCATCACAAAAAAATTCAAAACCCTAGAAAAGAAAATTCAAAAAAGAACCTGCAATCATAAACACACACGCTATTGTATATTCATAAACGGTCTACAAAGATTAATTAAAACAAAAATATAGAGATCATAATAATTACAAATTATAAAATATAAAACCCTACTTTCCATGAGATAAGATATCATCAAACACGGCACATGGGTTTTTCTTTCATTGAAAAAAAAAGAACAATTAATTAGAGAAAGAGGACTGATCTGATAAAATAACACCAAAAAATATTACATTTTCTGACAGTCTCGATATCGGCACCGGCGCGGCGGGCAGCGTTAACGACCTTCTCGTCCTTCTTGGTGGCGGCGTTAGGGGCTTTCTTCTTAATCACCACCGGCTCCCAGTCCTGTGTGATCGGTCCGATTCCGGCCATGTCCACTCCTCGATCAAATATCTCTTCACTTAAAAGATTTTCTTTGGGATTTTGATGAAATTGTTTTATTCGATGATGAGATTGGGCTGTTGCTTATATAGCTGCCCTAATATTCCCTGTGACGTGGCAATCTAATCTCTGATGCCCTAACCTCCTCAATCCTCATTACGGGTGCTCTCCCTATTTTACCCTTGATTTATTTATTTATTTACTTTTTAGAGATATTATTATTTTGGATTTAGACTCATTGCCCAGTTGAGTTTTTTGTTAAACTTCTAAAATGATGTAATTTAGGTTTTCTATAAGAATATAAAATTAATTAAATTTTAATAGTATATTGCATGGTTAAACTATAAGTGTAGCAAAAAATTATAATTAGTTGTGCATATCTTAACTTAACATTAAATTCAAATCTTATAATTTTACCACTAACACATATTATTTTACAGTCAAAATTTTTTAACAATTACTTATTTCTACTAATTATTTCAATTTTTTATCGTCTCACCAACAAATTAGTAACTTGGTTATGAAATTGATGATGTTACAAGAAATACACAAATCAATTTTTTAGCTCCTATATTCCTAGATAAATCTAGTTGAAATCTGATTAATCAAGGTACGAATGTTTAAAAGTAATTACTATTCAAATTTCTTAACAACTAAGAATAACGAAGATTCATTTCATTAATTCGTGATAGGTATTGGCTTTTTGCTCAAACTTGATGCTTGCTAGCATTGAGTAAATATAATTTTATCATAATCAAATACCGTGATCCAAATTGACAACTTTATCACAGGCATTGCCCTGATCTTAGTTTGTTAAAGCATATTCAAGAAACCCAATTAGATTTTACAAGGCAATAGATGTATTTTGATTCTTAAATCCACATATTATAACGTACCCAAATAAATATGGAATAAAAAAAAAATCCCACATATTATAACCTGCAAAAGAAAAAGTCTATTTACTAAAAAAAATGTACATACAATAGCCGCAGCCAACTAAGTTTTAACACCAACTAATTTTTTCAAAAAGAAAAATACAATCTTAGGAACAGAGAAGATGAAGGCCTATTTCCATGTGAGTTGTGAGCTCTGTCAAAAAAGATTGTTCCATATGGTTCTCCATTCCCTTTCAAAGGATTTATAATGCAATCATTCTCCTGATGAGGTTCTCTTGCCGAAAGATGAGGTTGATGCAGAGTCCGAAAACAGAAGTATCTATGCCCAACCTTCTTTATGCAGTTGCTTGCTTTTACTGCTTCTGCCCAATTCCATATTGAGATACTACTTCCAACCGGCACCTGTTTTTCATATTCTTCCAGCTAAAATTATTCTGCTCAGTCCCCCACCTTTCTTCTTTCAAATGAGCCTTGTCTTCAATTTTATTCTGGAGTCAGATCATAGCTAAAGAGTGTGGATTTAAGATACGAGAAGCCTTTGTGGGAACATTACAAAATGGGTAGAAATGACACGTTCTGAATAAAAATATTAGGTGAGGCGTTGTGTAGAAAGAAGCAAGCACATGAGAAATGAAAAAATAAAAAATAAAAAACCGCCGACACGTGCATTCTCAATATTAATAACATAATTGCAAAGGAAAACATAGTAAAGGAAACTTTATATGTCCTTGAAGAGAAGCATGATCTTACCAAGGTATCTGTTGCTCCCTTTTATTCCCAGCCACATCCAAACTCCCATCCTGAACATTATTGATATGCTTATTGGCATCATCTTCATTTGGAGAAGTCTGCAATACACAGCATTAGAGAGGGAAAAAGGAAAAAGGCAACCATCCCAAAAGCACCGAAGTTTGAAAACTGTAAGTTGTATGTGTTCACTATCAATCTGTCATTATTTAAGCGCAAATCGGAATCCTCTTTTCTAGGTAATTCACAATCTACATTGTTCCTGGGAGCACTTAAATTACCACCAGCTTTTGTGTCAGCCTCAACCTACAACATTTCACTTAAACCAGTTTATAGACTTCAAAATTAATAATTACCTGAGAGACACCCGACTTTGACAAGGAATGACTGAGAGGTTCACCTTTTAACACAATCATTGGAAGACGGTCAATATCCCAACCAAGAACCTTGCAAACAACCTGGCCAAAAGCCCTATGAGCTCTCTTCTTTGTTGTCTTTAATATTCCAGTGGAATGCTGCAGAAGCCCATGGCAATCCTTAAATCTCTTCCAAACCTTCTTCCCAATCCCGCCACAAACCAAACAACAAAACTCCCCGTCTTCATAATATTTCTCATAATAACTTCTGAGCTCACTATTCTCAGTGAAGACCTTCAGAAAAAACTTGAACACTTCACTTTTGTCAGATTTATCTTCATCCATTAAATCATCCTCATCTTCATCATCACTTTCATCACTGTCTGAACCTGAACTTTTCACAAAGAATTCTTGGCAAGCATCCAAGATTTTCTGCTGTAACCGGCCTGCACTTAACTTAGCTTGTTCTTCAGCAGAAGCCAAGTTAATAACCAAAGGTCTCTTGGGCTTCAAGGTGGGCCATCCTGAAGCTCTGGACGAGTTCTCATCAACAGGCTTAGTACATGACCATTCCGATCTAGCGATCAGTGATGGGCCAGATTCCTGCATTATTAATTCCTGCTATCAAACAAAAAATAAACAAAATAAAATGGCTGGCCATCTGTGTCTCATGGTGGGTGCCTTGACAGACAGAAATGTGTATTTCAGACGAAGCTCTTTGATAATTTGCTAATCACGTCCATATGTTAAGATAATGTACGTGAAATCACGTCGGTGATGTCAAGAGAGCCAAAGCATAGCACTTTCAGCTTCTCTCCCACTTTTGGTATAAAATCCTAAATACTTACCTTCTTCTATTTTCTCCCCTTCTCTCTTAGCATCAAATGCTTGTGGAGCACTGGGAAGCATCATTACAGTGTTCTTGAGGGCATGTGATGAAGATGAAGAGATTAAGGTTGTTTGTCAACCATTGATGAATATTGAAAAAAATGTTTTCTTCTTTTCCAAACGAGGGCAACCAAATTCCTATCTCAACCTCATGCATTTCACCAATGATTAGGGGCACCTATACTGCCAAATGACGAGGATGTATGGTCCCAGGCTGGTGATTTAGGCAAAGTGATCAGATTATGACAGGTAGGCTGTAACTTTCTTCATTTATCAGCAATGTCATGAATATACTTATACAGCAATCCCTGGCCTTTCTCACTTGTAGATTAAACTCTGACAACTTGACATTTACATCAACATAAACTTTGACATCAGAATCTTAAGCACGCATTTCAATTGCAAGAACAATATACACCATGTTGATGTCGAAAAACGACTTCAATAAATAAATTTGGTTTTGGGGAAAGCAGCACAAAGTGGTCTAGTTGCCAAGCCAAAAATTTTAAATTTCTTCACTTGCTAATCACAGAAAATTGTCAAACTTTTCATCTTTTTGACATTTAATTTTCAACACTGATCATAGCTTCTCGATATTGAAAACTAAAGGACTGATGTTTGGGTCGGATTTCTTTAATGTCACCAAGGAGGACAACCGACCCGAGTTCCCTTGGAATATACTTCATTAACAAGATGAGCTGACTTTATAAATAAGAACTGAAATTTTATTTGTCCGAATGTAAGTCCGACCTGAAATTCTATTTGTCCAACCTGGAAGCATATTTGTCCAATCTGACAATCCACTAGTCCGACCTAGAACTCTGCTTGTCTAAGTCATCAAGTCAAATGTGCTCTAAATGTGTTCTACTTTTAAGGAAGTTGAGTAAGTGCCACGACCTTATAAATCACCCTCAACTGGGAAAAACTACCTACAACTGCTGAGAGTGGGCTAAAATCAAGAAGACAACAGCCCGTTAAGAGAAGCCTATTTAAACTAAACAATGGATCAGAGAAAGGCGTTAGTAAAATCAACTAAAAAATCCACAAGACATCAACTATCCTGCTGTCTTACCACATGAGATCCAACAATAACATCACAAATCCTCATTGAAGAAACCCTATTTTGTCAATTCATTTCCCCTTTTCTCACATACCAAAAATCTAACTTAAGCATCGTAGAGTTTTTGCCGGAACCCCACCGGCGTATCTCAACAATTTTCTATGAGTAGCAAGTGAAGAAATTTGAGTTCGGCCCGGCAACAAGACCATTTTGTGTTGCTTTCCCCTAAAAACAAATTTCGCCATTGAGGCCCTTTTTTTACATCAACACACCATTATCACAATCTTGTAATGAAATGGCCAACAAATTAAAGAAATAAACAAATAAATAAATAAGAAAAACCAAATGACAGCATTTACATATCAAAAACAGAACACCATTCTCACCTGGTGATCAACCGCTATATCTTTATCAACTTTTGGATTCATAAACTTGCAATCAAGTTCTTCAAGAACTTTATTGGCATCCTTTGTCTTTTAAAAAAAAAAGGAAAGAAAGAAAGAAAGATCTCTTCTGTAATTTCATTAAAAAAAGGCCAAAAAAAAACCTTTTATTTGCATATCATAAAGACAATATCCTCACATGGCAATCCACTGCTAGGTCTTTATCTGCCTCCATGTTCACGACCTTGCTATCAGGCTTTTCAAGACATTTATTGCCATCATATACCTTCATAGCATTCTGCAACCAAGAGCAATCAATGATAATTACCAATACTGAACGACATACATAGAGCTTCCAAGGTTTCCACATAGCACCACACAACAAATAACAGCTAAAATAATGCAAACCACTAACCTCACAAATCATCAATTTACCATCATTCTTATTAACGTCTGTGACCACTGTCTCAATTACTTCACCATTATTTCCACCTTCAGAACCCCCATTATCCTCAACGACGGTCATATGCCCCACATTAACTTCATCATTTTCCCTTGCTGCTACATCCTGCAAAATTTAACTCAACTCACAAGCTTCAAGTTATCTACAGAATTCAAGCAAACTATACACAAGCCTCAAAAGTTCTGACATTACAAACCAATACCTGGGTTAAGCCTGAATTCGCCAAAGATTTTCCAAGAGGCTCACCCTTCAATACGATCACTGGCAACCTATCAATATCCCATCCAAGAACCTTACAGACAACCTGCCCAAAAGCTCTATGAGCTCTCTTTATCTTCGTTTTCGATATAGATATCGAATGCTGAACGAGTCCTATACAATCTTTATACCTCTTGTTAACTCTCTTACCAATGCCAAAACAAACTAAGCAACTAAAATCACCAGTCTCATTATTCTTCTCATAATAACCCCTCAACTTCTCATCATTTATGAACAATTCAAGCAAGAACTTGTACACTTCACTGTCCACAAGCCTATCATTCTCAGTTAAATAATCTTCCTCGTCAAGTTCCTCACTTTCATCATCTTCGATGCCTTCTCCACCAACCCTTTTAGAGAAAAACTCAATGCAAGATTCAATAGCCCTGTGCTGCACTTGCATTGCAAACAATTTGGCTTGGTCTTGAGCTGCCAGGGGTTCGGGTGGGGTCTTCGGTTTCTCATCTGGCCAGCCAGTGGCAACTGGAGGAGGCGGGTTGACGGGCCATTCTGGGCCCGAATCAAGAGCCGGTTCCGATTCAGACGTGCCACTTCCACTTAATGGTTGTTTCCCGGAATTCTTCTTCTTCTTCTTCTTGAAGGGAGTGGTGCGGGTGGGTGTGCGGAGTGCCGCTGTTGCTGGGGCTTCCGGTCTGGGTCTGGGCCTGGGTAACGAATTCAGGCTAGGGTTAGGGTTACCAGGGGGGCCCAGGTGCCAGAGAGAGTGGAGGTAAAGCACCTCGTCCCTCAGCCTCTGTTCATCGTAGGGATTCATAAGCAAAACCCCAAATCAAAAATTTAGCAAAGAAGATGAAGATTACCGAGTGCCAATTGCGCCCGGTACACCTCCATACTTCAAAAATTATCTCAATACCCTAAAATCTGTTTTTGCCAAAATTTTCATAGATATCCTTTAAAAACTGATAGAAAATTACTAAGCTATCCTCATTTTAAAACATTTCAACTCAACGGACAATACATCTCCCTTCTCTACTGAAGCAAACAAACACTCATCTACTGCAATTCCCTCCATTATCAAACTCAAACAAACAAACACTGCAATTCCCTCGCCGACATCACCTCTGTAATTCCCTCACCGGCATCACCTCTACCGAAACAAACATTCATTCTCCATACATGGTAAATCGAACTTCAACACGAGCAAACTAAGCCTGAGAAGGGGAAGCTGCCACAACTGAGAAAGTGAAGCATAGTTCGTCACTACATAATCGCCGGAGAGAGTTGATCATTTACTGTAAAATTGTCAGAATATAACTAGTTGAGACAAGTAATTCCGTGTAATTAGTTTTCTTGTTAATATTCAAGGGGAAAAAACAAAAAGTTAGGGTTTTATATTGAAAAAACAGATTAATTAGTTGTGGGTCTCTCATAACATGTTCGAAAACAAATTTCTAGTTGTTTTGCTGCATGCAAATTGTGAAAAATTAATGGATTGTGCTGATTATAATTTTGTTATGTAACATAAGATTTGGTCGTGTAAGGTTATGTAAGATTCAAGGTTGTGTATTACACGACCTTCATGTATTGCACGATTACACGACCTTCATGTATTGCACGTTTACACGACCTTCATGTATTGCATGTTTATACGACCTTCATGTATTATACAATTACACGATCTTCTTGTATTACACAATTACACGACCTTTAATTCCACATTTTGTTTCTTGTCAATAGAATCTACACATTAAATTTAGTTTAATTAGGCTCACAATAAATTAGAATGGTGCATATACCTTTACCTTGTGAAATGTCATTAGTTAGAGAGATTCTTAATTTCCAATTATAAGCCATGGTAAGTCATGATATGTCTAGTTATGAGTGGAAATATTTTATCACTGCGAATGGTGTTCTTATGTGTATAACATTACATTAATTTCCTATAGTTGATATTTTTTTTTCTTAATTGATTTCATGGATTAATTATATGCAGACATTCCTCATGTATGCTTGTATGCTTGGCCAAATGAAGAAAGCACTTTGAAGATAAAAAAAAAAAAAACTTTTTAAATGGTTGTAATATGTTTAATTGCGACTTTAAAATTACACGAATTTTTCCATTAATCATTAGATTAATTTAGTTCTTTAAAGACTTAATTTGTGCTAAGAATTTATATTTGCTGCTATGCAGAAAATGTCAACGAAAATTATTAAAAAAAAGAAGTGAAATTAAATTGGAATCTAAAAAAATTACACATCATCATTGGTTTGAATTGTAACGGGTGGCATAGGATCAGATGTCTTAAGTTTGAACTTCATTGTGATTTCGAATTCCAAAGTATCTATATCAATAACTTCAGTTATCTTCTCCACCAATTCGGCATATGTTGTCGATCGTGGTATCATTATCCCTTTAGCCTTTGAACCTTTGAACTTATACTCGTCATTTTGCTCAATCCATTCACCATTGAAGAGAATAAGCACACGTACCAAAACCATATCTGATGATACAATAAAAACAATAATATTAAATTTCATATACAATTAACTACACGACTTACATGACCTAAACAACTATATTACTTACACGACTTACACGACTATATTTCTTACACGACCTACACGACTATATTTCTTACATGACCTACACGACTATATTTCTTACATGACCTACACGACTTACACGACTATATTACTTACATGACCTACATGACTAATTATATAATGTACACGGTATCAAAAGAATGCACGACTCGAAACATTTTCGCCATAAATAAGTTATATTGCTGAAAAAAATAATTAAACAACCTACATTGCATATATTTCTACGTATAAGAAAAAATGGTGAAAATAAAACATTGTAATGTGAGGAAAATTTCTAAATTTTCCTAAAAATTAAAAAATTTAAAACCCAACAACATTAACATACCTTATTGGGTTGTTTAATAAGCAATGCACCTTTAAAGAAAGAGTGGGTGTTAAAGAAATGAATACATAATTGTATTTGTGTAAGAAGTTATGAGAGATTTTGAGAGATTCTAAGAGATTTTGAAAGAATCGGCAGCAAAAATAGATTTGGGTGAAAAAAATGAGGAAAGAAATATGAAGACAATTCATTGAGTGAGTTTGATGCATTCATTAAGGGTATTTCCGACTTTGCTCACATTTGTTAGGATATCCATGAAAACCAAAAAGGGAGGGGGTATTTAAATAATTTTGAAACTATTAAAGGGTATTTAATTAAAAACCCCCGGTACACCTCCATACTTCAAAAATTATCTCAATACCCTAAAATCTGTTTTTGCCAAAATTTTCACCGATACCCTTTAAAAACTAATAAGAAATTACTAAGCTATCCTCATTTTAAAACATTTCAACTCAACGGACAGCACCTCTCCCTTCTCTACTAAAGCAAACAAACACTCATCTGCTGCAATTCCCTCCATTATCAAACTCAAACAAACAAACACTGCAATTCCATCACCGGCATCACCTCTACCGAAACAAACATTCATTCTCTATACATGGTAAATCGAACTTCAACACGAACAAACTAAGCCTGAGAAGGGGAAGCTGCCACAATTGAGAAAGTGAAGCATAGTTCGTCACTACATAATCGCCGGAGAGAGTTGATCATTTACTGCAAAATTGTCAGAATGTAACTAGTTGAGACAAGTAATTCCATGCAATTAGTTTTCTTGTTAATATTCAAGGGAAAAAAACAAAAAGCTAGGGTTTTATATTGAAAAAATAGATTAATTAGTTGTGGGTCTCTCATAACATGTTCGAAAATAAATTTCTAATTGTTTTGCTGCATGCAAATTGTGAAAAATTAATGGATTGTGCTGATTATAATTTTTTTATGTAACACAAGATTTGGTCGTGTAAGGTTATGTAAGATTCAAGGTTGTGTATTACACGACCTTCATGTATTGCACGATTACACGACCTTCATGTATTGCACGATTACACGACCTTCATGTATTGCACGATTACACGACCTTCATGTATTACACGTTTACACGACCTTCATGTATTGCATGTTTATACGATCTTCTTGTATTACACAATTACACGACCTTCAATTCCACATTTTGTTTCTTGTCAATAGAATCTACACATTACATTTAGTTTAATTAGGCTCACAATAAATTGGAATGGTGCATATACCTTTACCTTGTGAAATGTCATTAGTTAGAGAGATTCTTAATTTCCAATTATAAGCCATGGTAAGTCATGATATGTCTAATTATGAGTGGAAATATTTTATCACTGCGAATGGTGTTCTTATGTGTATAACATTACATTAATTTTCTATAGTTGATATTTTTTTTTCTTAATTGATTTCTTGGATTAATTATATGCAGGCATTCCTCATGTATGCTTGTATGCTTGGCCAGAGGAAGAAAGCACTTTGAAGATAAAAAAAAAAAAGAAAAACTTTTTAAATGGTTGTAATATGTTTAATTGCAACTTTAAAATTACACGAATTTTTCCATTAATTATTAGATTAATTTAGTTCTTTAAAGACTTAATTTGTTCTAAGAATTTATATTTGCTGCTATGCATAAAATGTCAACGAAAATTATCAAAAAAAAGAAGTGAAATTAAATTGGAATCTAAAAAAATTCCACATCATCATTGGTTTGAATTGTAACTGATGGCATAGGATCAGATGTCTTAAGTTTGAATTTCATTGTGATTTCGAATTCCGAAGTATCTATATCAATAACTTCAGCTATCTTCTCCACCAATTCGGCATATGTTGTCGATCGTGGTATCATTATCCCTTTAGCCTTTGAACCTTTGAACTTATACTCATCATTTTGCTCAATCCATTCACCATTGAAGAGAATAGGCACACGTACCAAAACCATATCTGATGATACAATAAAAACAATAATATTAAATTTCATATACAAGTAACTACACGACCTACATGACCTACATGACTATATTACTTACACGACTTACACGATTTACACGACTTATACGACTATATTTCTTACATGACCTACACGACTATATTTCTTACATGACCTACACGACTTACACGACTATATTACTTACACGACCTACATGACTAACTATATGACATTCACGGTATTAAAAGAATGCACGACTCGAAACATTTTCACCAGAAATAAGTTATATTGCTGAAAAAAATAATTAAACAACCTACATTGCATATACTTCTATGTATAAGAAAAAATGGCGAAAATAAAACATTGTAATGTGAGGAAAATTTCTAAATTTTCCTAAAAATTACAAAATTTAAAACCCAACAACATTAACATACCTTATTGGGTTGTTTAATAAGCAATGCACCTTTAAAAAAAGAGTGGGTGTTCAAGAAATGAATACATAATTGTATTTGTGTAAGAAGTTATGAGAGATTTTGAGAGATTCTAAGAGATTTTGAAAGAATCGGCAGTAAAAATAGATTTGGGTGAAAGAAATGAGGAAAGAAATATGAAGACAATTCATTTGAGTGATTTGATGTATTCATTAATAGGGATGGCAATGGGGAGGGGAGGGGAGGGGACCAATCTCCCCATACCCATCCCCGATATTTTGTTATGTCCCCGTCCCCTCCCCGTCCCCGTCAGAATTGCTTAAGTGAATCCCCATCCCCTCCCCGAATAATAACAGGGGATCCCCGAGGGTCCCCGGTCCCCGAATAATTAATAGTCTAATACATTTTTTTTATTTTTGATTTTAAATTAATCATATTAAAATAAAAAATTCAGATAAAAATAAAGTTCAAAATATATCTTGCATTAATATTGATCCATTTCAAAGTCACATTCAAAATATAAATTATTAAAATAATTATCTTTGTCAATGACTCAATCTTCATAATCCTACAATAAAAAGAAAAAAAATTATTTTTATATCGGCAATAAAATAAATGTAGATACTTAATTAATATTTTTAATAAAATTATTTACCTCCTGCTCCTCCTGTTCTTCCTCGAGAAATGTGGCAAATTGAGAGCTAGCATCATATTTTAAACCTAAAATAATGAAAATGATATAAGTAACGTAACTTATAAGCGCAAATATTAATAACTGTATAATATAATTACAATGTAAAATAAACTCATATTGCTATTGTAAGCTCGTAACCAACTTTGACAGCACATTAAGGCCTCCAATGTACTTGGATGAAGTTTGTTACGGTGTGCGCTCACAATTCTACCACCGGTGCTAAAAGCTGATTCAGAAGCAACTGTTGTAATTGGAATTGCCAAAATATCTCTAGTAATTCGAGCTAATGTAGGATACGAATTAGGATTAGAACTGTTGTAAATTATAATTAGGCAGCTCTCTCCTGTATCATTGTGGTTTGGATTAAAAATTTAAGACTTTAATTAGTTAATTAAGTTTAAAAGTTTAATAATATAACTATTTTAATATTTATTATTTTTAACAATATTTATAATTTTGTTATTTATTTATTAGTAATTTTAAAAATAAAAATAAAATTAAAAATTAAAATGGGGAAATGGGTAGGGGATGGGGATTCCACCTCATCCCCGTCCCCTCCCCGAATAAAAAATTGGGTAAAAACTTTTCCCCGTCCCCTCCCCGAATAAAAAATTGGGTATAAAATTATCCCCGTACCCTCCCCGAATGGGGAAAATCCCCGAGGGTACCCGTCCCCGTGGGGATTTTTGCCATCCCTATTCATTAAGGGTATTTCTGACTTTGCTCACATTTGTTAGGGTATTCATGAAAATTAAAAAGGGAGGGGGTATTTAAATAATTTTAAAACTATTAAAGGGTATTTAATTAAAAACCCCGATTACCGATCTATGACAGTTTTTACCATCCTCCTTTGACATTTTGGTGATATTTAGAAAACAATGATTAAAAGAAAAAAATAATAATTATTTTTATTTCTATTTTTCAATTTTGACAAATTTTAATTTTTTTTTTCCTTCTTAGATTTTATCTTTTTATGTGAAGAAAAATGGATGAATTATACAATAATACTACAAAATTGTTGTAAATGTGGTGAATTTATTATTTGTTCCCCCCTAGAAAGTTAATAATAATACCATTTCTTTTCATATCTTATAAATACCATCGTTTAGCTCTTTGAATAAATGAATAAAAAAATTAGTAATAATATATTATTATTATTATTATTATATTAAGGTATTTGTATTATGTTGTTTTAGTCTAAAATGTTTTATATTTTTTATTTATAAGAGTAAAAATGAGTGTATGGTGAACCGGTGGACCGGTACCCGAAGACATGGCGGGAAAGATTACCCAGAAAACTATTTTCTCGACTCACGTCTCGTATCGTCTCGTCTCTTAATGCTAAACCTCTCTACTTTCCGTGCAACCCTCGGTAACGCTATCGTTCCCCAACAGTTAATCCCTCGTTTCCACGGCCGGTGCCAGAGAGCACAAAAACACTTGCACAGTATCTGCTTCCAAATAAAACAAGCGCCGTCGTCTGCGCCGCCGCTGCCGCAAATGCCACCCAAAGTCGTCGCCGAGTACGCGAAATCGAATAGGTCGTCATGCAAAAAGTGCTCCAAGACTATTGCGGCCAATGCTTTGAGATTAGGTTCCGTCACCAGAGACTCGCGTGGGTTTGACATGACGAAATGGCACCACGTGGATTGCTTTCCGATTGTTTCCGAGCCCATTGATTCCGCTGATTCCATCCAAGGATTTTCTTCGCTTCAGGTGTTCTTCCGTTCTTTTTTTACTTTATGACCTTAGGTTTGGGGTCTAGGGTTTTATGTACATAATGGGATTTTTTTTTTTAAACAATTCCTCGTATTTTTATTTATTTATTTATTTGCATAAAAATGTCACATTTAAGAATATTATGTCACTTGAGTGCATGAATTTGAATTGAGGTATGTTTTAGGGTTTTTGTGTGTTTGCTGAGAAACTTGGCGAAAATTAAAAAATGTGGTAACACATTGAAAGGAAGTGTAGCCAAAACTTTCCTTTAAGTTTAATTTATTAGGTCTTGTTTTTTGCTTGATAAGGTGTTGGATATAGCAAAATTCTGAAATAATAACTTGCCTTCTTCTTATTTATTTATTTATTTTGGGCGTGTTTTCTTTACTCTGTTATTCTCATAGAATATGCAATGTGCAGCATCTTTTGAAGAACTGATTACTTTTTCTGGTTTATATATAATCAGAGTGCTGATCAAGAAGCTCTGAAGACATTGGTTACCAAATGCCAGACCTCTCTGGAGGAGGTAGGAGTTGATTTTTGCCATATTTTGCAATTTTTTGTTTGGTAAATAAAGTCAATAGTTCTCAGTAGTAAGGAAAGTAACGAGGAACTTCTTTTTCCTAGCAATTAAATTAGTAGCTTGTCGTTGTTTTTGTCTACATAAGCAGTTTGTGGGAACTTTGCAGGCTTTTGATGGAAGTGAAGGAAATTCGAAGGGGTTGGTGGTAAATGTCCTGGGTTGTCTGATTCTTAATTACATGATTGTTATTTATCTTTCTCTTATGTGTTAAATCTTCTGCATAATTAGGTTCAGAAAACAGACGAAGATGAAGAAGAGGTTGAACTGGAGAGTACAAATTCAAAGAAAAGAAAGGTAGGTAGATTCTCTCGCCCCAGGGTTGTTGGTGGTTGATGAAATTTATTTTCATTGTTTTCTGGTTATTAACAGAAAGGTTTTAGCAACAAATTTAAGAATTCGACTCCATACATTCTTGGCATCTATTTTCTTTTGCATGTAATTGCTTGAAGTTATCAGCCCCTGGTGAGGAAGCTAATCTAGAGATAGCATTTTCAGTCTCTGACATCAAGGACAAGTATAAGGTCTGGTAATTCTGGTTCTAACTATATTTTTTAGACTAATTTTGCCTTAGAAATTTGCTTTTGCCCTAGCTCATCTCTTTATCTTTTTGTTTTCCTCACGTCCGAACAAAGATGTATACATATTCATCCTCTTCTTCTTATTATTTTTCTTCTTTTCCCCCATTCAGAATGCTACGCTGTTACCAAATTGGAAGGCATTCCAAACAGTCATATTTCTTGAGCGGGTGAGATTCTGGTCTTATCAATGAATGGAACTGATTCGCTGTCTTTTCTTGTACATTGGATGTTGACCATAATGGATTATAGTGAAATATTCATTATTATTTGTTGGTAAGGATTTCTTAGTGATAAGTGTTGTCAAGAATTTCATGTTCGCTAAGTGGGTAGTATTATTTATCATTGTCTCTGCTGTGTGGATTTTAGTCATTAGAGTAATCTTGTCTTATTCTTTCTTTTGTGGGTTGTTGTAACTCTGATTACATTATTGCTGCATATCTGCTTTCTGAACAGTTGCACAATGCATACATGTCTGTACATATGTACTCATGTACCTTATTGGACTTGCATTGATAACCTGTTGTTGGTCTGGAGGACTTCACATGGTTTATCTTTTAACATTATCATAGAGCGCTTGTGTGATTACACATTCTTATGCACTTTGATGTTTTTAGGCTGATGGTCTACATGATTCAAAGAAAATTGCTGCATTTGATTTTGATGGATGTCTTGTGAAAACAAATGTGAAAAGGTATAATCATATTCTCCTTTTAGGCATTTGTTATTGACATACCTATACTAAAAACCTAGGAAGGGTATTTTTCTGACAAAGGTCTTTTAGACAAAAGTGACTAATGAAATGTATTTATTTCATGATTTCCATTACTCTTAAAGCTCCATAATAATTACTAGGTTCATTGCTTTGCCAAAGGTTGTACCCTCTCTCTTTCTTACTTATGCAGACCTATCCACACCCACAAAATGCCTTTGTGTAAAACTGCATTTTGGAAGTTTTTGTTTGAAATAGAGACATCTCTTCCAGCTGTTGGATGACGTTTGTTATAGTTATGTTGGGAAGAAACTTTTAAGCATTATGGAGCTATTAGCTTAGCTCATTTGTATAGCATCATTTTGAGGGGTCTGATTAATAGCTTAAGTATACAAATTTGATTCCAGAGTAGGCGCAGATGCTTGGTCCCTTATGTATCCTTCAGTACCAGACAAGCTGCAGAGCTTGTATAATGATGGCTACAAGCTAGTATGTGTCTTTTTCCATTGTTCTCCCCCAAAAGCTTTCTGATTATATTTGTATTTATGTACAGCAATGATTAGAGTGCTAGTACAACTACATTTTCTGATCAGTTTTGTTGATTAAAGGTTGTAAAACTTTTGTATGTGTAACAATTAGGTAATTTTCACCAACGAAGCCAACATTGAACGCTGGAAGAACAAAAGACAGATAGCTGTGGACTCAAAACTGGGACGTCTCAACAATTTCATCAAGTGTGTGAAGGTCCCCATACAGGTTGTTTAACCAGTTTATTTAAATGATACACGTATGTAATTTTATTTATGTGGGATTTAATGGTTAAGAGTTGGTGTTTGGACTATACAATTCAGCATATGAACTTGAATTCTAAATTTGAGATGCAAATTATATATGTTTAAATTTAATTTTTTTTTGTTAATATTGATTTTCCAAATTTAGAAGTATTATTAAGTTAGAGTCTTAGCATGCCAATTTAACAACTTAGGCTTTCTTGAAATATCCTTAAAATATCACAAACAATCCCCGCTTTAAAATTATTTGAGTGCTGAACTTGTTCTCTATTCAGAATTGCCCTACTATCCTTAAAATATCACAAACAATCCCCGCTTTAAAATTATTTGGGTGCTGAACTTGTTCTCTATTCAGAATTGCCCTACCATGATAGTGCTTCATGGATTGGTTGGTTTTCTTGCACTTTGCAATCGATTTATGCATAATTTTCTTGATCATGATGACCTTCTATAATCAACTTGAAAGATAGTGTTAATTGGATTGCCCTCCACTTGTCCTGTTACATAGTTCTGGAGTTTATATGATTCTAAAAAAGTTACAAAACTAGCAAATGATTGGTCAGTTAGTGTTCTCGTATGTGAAAATCTTGAGTTGCTGTACCTTTTAAGAGTCCAAATGTCTTGCTTGATTTCAGATAGTATTTGTTCCATTCTGTGGCCAGATTAAAGTAGGTGCTTTAAACCAATTTGTTCCACCTTTTGAACTGTGATGTGTTACACAATTGCAATCATAAATGGAATTAGGAAAAACATGTAGCTCATTGTTTTTTAACCTAATTATTTTAAGAATAACCTCTATCATTTCTTAAGTATGTAACAAAATTAATCTCTTTATTGCAATTGAAAATGATTGGGATGCATTTAAGGAGTGGACTTCCAAATTTATTTATGCAGGTTTTTGTTGCATGCGGGATAGCAAGTGGTAAAGCTGAAGATCCCTTCCGCAAGCCCAAACCTGGGATGTGGCAAATTATGGAGAAATATTTCAACTCTGGCATTTCTATCGATATGGATCAGTTATTCTCCTCTTCTTTCACTTAGGCTTTATTGTTCTTCTAATATTTCTCACCTATAGTCTTCACATAGAAACATTATCTATAAGCAGTCATGTCCATCCTATTATCCATTTTGGTAAAATTTGCATCCTGTTACTAATAATCATCATCACTATTTTTTAAAATAAAGTTTTAATTTAATTTAATTTATGGTAAGATTTGAATTAAGAATCTTCTTTAACTGACTTTTGTCTGCATCGTGTAGATCATTTTATGTTGGTGATGCTGCTGGGAGAAAAAATGATCATAGTGATGCTGATATTCAGTTTGCAAAGGTATTGTCAAAGTTGTATGTCGTTATTGTCAAAGTTATATGTCGTTATTGTCAAAGTTATATGTCGTTATTGTCAAAGTTATATGTCATTGTATTGACTTTATGCAGAAGTTATCTTTGATTCACTTATTGACTTTTGCTAATTTGTTGACATATTGATTTGATTTATACTTGGTAATGATTATCTAATTTTCTTGGTCAATCTGCTGAATCTTCAGCATGGATATGCTGAAGTGTGTTCATTCATTCTTCTTTCAAATGAAAGAAAAAAATTGTGTTTATAACTTTTTGAAATTGCACCATGTTTTCATAATATCATTTTGCGGAACCTCATGGGAGGCATCTCTTTTGGTGGGTCATGAGGATAAGTGTCAGGTTTGGATCTTGCTTAAAGGAGAGTGGCGGTCTTTAGAAACTTAGTCAAGAGTGTGGATGAAATCAGAATTATACATAATTAGAATTGTATATATTAGGATCTATAGTATTAAAGAAAAGTTTTTGTGTGGATGAAATCAGAATTATACATTTCATTAAAGAAAAGTTTGATGGAAACATTATCAAGCTTGAATATGTGCCTACATCTCAGCAACTGGCTGATATCCTACAAAAGGACTTTCAGAACAGACTCATGAGTTTCTTGAAGGCAAGCTTGGTCTCATCAACATCTATAGCCAAGCTTGAGGGGGAGTGTGGATGAAATCAGAATTATACATAATTAGAATTGTATATATTAGGATCTATATTATTTAGCAAGATTTGTTTCCTTAAATAGGTTTATTGATTTGTTTCCTTAGAATTAGATTTCTAGCTGTTATAGCTCTGATTTTGTGGGATTTGATTTAGTCCCCTGTAATCTATTTAAAGAGGAGTAATTCTCATCAATAAAACATATAGAAATTATTCATTCTAATCTGTGTATTTAACAAAGAGAACCAGCATCGACTTGTTACCATATGGTGCATTAACAATTAATTAGATTGGGTTTAATTGGTTTAGTTCCACCTTCTTCAGTCCATTGACTAATCTAATTTCTCTTGTTTGCAGGCGGTTGGGTTGAAATTTTATGTCCCTGAGGAATACTTTGGCTCTTGAACAATTTCGGATCAGGACTCTAATGCAACAGATGAATTTTGCTTTTCATTAACCGCAATTAGTCCTGATTTGCTGTATCTTGTATGTAATTGTCCGGACGGGTGATGGTTGTGATTTGAAGTTGCCATTATACTTGAATGGATAGAGCCTACACAAGTTTAGCCTTCTGTGTCTGTCGCTTACACATCACATAAGTAGGCTAATGAAACAAAGTTAATCTCACGGTAATCTGCATCTTTTGCTAGTAACTACGGTATGAGCATTGTGGTTTCTGACCAGTCGATTGGCTTTTTTATAGCAATTTCGAATTTTAGCTCATTTTCTGCAGGTGTTAAGAGTTGGAGAGCCTTTTGAAACTTTGATATGTATGTATGTATACATACATACATATACATACATACATACTAATATAACAAGGATCCGAGAGGATGTTGATTGTAAATGAGATGATATATATTAGCAAATTTGGATTTTTTTATCAATTTCATATTGATCAACAATAAATATCTTTCTCTTAATTAGATAATAAAATAAGATTTCTCTTAACGGCAGCAAGTGATTGAGTTCAGTAGTTCCTCATATAAAATTATTGACTCTAGAGATATAGTAATATGGAGAAGACTAAATTGTTTCAAGCACCGACAGAACCAGAAGCGCCCCTTGTTTCAAAGAGAGGATATGTTTCAAAGAGAGGATAATGGGTGTGTGTGCGCGCGCGCGCGCGTGCGTGTGTATTACAACAATTTGTGTAATAAAAATTCTCACTCGATCACTGAATTTGTGTAATAATATTAGACAATCATGAGTGTTATCTTAGTTCACAATATATCCTTAAGCTACTGATATTACAGGGAAGAAAGGAGAGGAAGCCAGAGCTCTACAGTCTATAAATATAAAATTTGGGCAGTTTGGATTTACCCCCCTGAAGTTTGTTGTTGTTTTCAGTTTGAAATGATTGTTGATCTACTGATACTTTGCTCCCTTTCAGGGTTACTCTTCATTAGTCATCCCCATTGTTTGTCCATTCTCCATTGGCATTGATTGTGTAGGGTAATTATGGTAATTTCTGAATTTGAAAAACATTTTTATCGTTGCTGCCTGCTGCACGATGTATGATGTCACTGTCATAAGTACCAAAAAAAAAAAAATTACTTGCAGGACGCCGAATGGAATCATCAATATTGATGTTGTGAAACAACAGCTGTTCAACGTCAAAAAATGCAACGGCTGGCAGGAGATAAACCCTAAGCAACAACAGGCCCCGCCAGTCAAGCTCCAACTTTCATCCATGAAGAAAAATTGGTGAAGGGTTTCCACTACGTGACCAATGTTATATAACATTTTGTTTTTGCTTTGACTTTGATGATAATGCTCAGTAGTAACTTAGTTGACATTCCTATCACGTCATCCTATTAACATGATAAAACCGTTCAATTTTAAGTCAGCAATGATAATGTAGCAGGACTGGTACATTTATATTTTCCTCTACTATTTATACTTTCAAAAGCGATGAGCAATCATCATCTATTATTCAATTTCCTCCTATCAATACTGTCACTACTCTCACCATTCATTGGTTTTTCCTTCTCTGCCTCCCCCAGCCCCACTTCTTCTATCTGTAAGCTTCCCTCTCTCTTTTATACAGATAACGTGTGTGATGTTAGTTTTTCATTTGTGCAATATTTGAGTTGACAAATTGCCACTTTTGGTTGATGTTTATGTACTGATCACGATTAATTTGAGTCTTGAACTGATTCAATATGCACATTATATACACTTCCCTTTTCTTTCCATTTTTTTTAGCAGAAAATCTTTTGGATCAGAAATCATCAGGTTTTTAATGAAAAGGAACAAGAAAAAAATTTTATCTTTCACTTCAATTTCTGTAATTTTAACTTGTGGCATCTAAGTTGAGTGGGGTGGAACATTCTTTTTTAATCAATCGCCTCTAATTACCCTGAAACTGTCATCAGTGGCATTTTAGTCCTCTGCCTCTCAACTGCCTACTGCTACTAATTTGAGGAATGTAAAGTGCCAAAAATAAAAAAAAAAAAAAGAAAGAAAATTACCGATGCCACAAAATTTCTGATTTTAGACAAATGAATGCTCATGTCAGTGGTTCTTCGATTTATCTACTGGTGAACCATTTTTTAATTTTTTTTTCCCGGGTCTACAACTGTTTGGCTTCAATGGTTTCAGAATCCCTTGAAATTTTTCTCAACCTTTTTCATTGGCTTTTGTTGAATTATATGAGATTCTCAAGCTAAATTCCCAGATATGGCCAAACTTTCCATTGACTAATGACAAGATATAATCACCTATTCATTAACACATTCCACGTTTTAGTATGTTAATAATTTAAAAGTTCTCATTTTCATTTTAGAACACTGCCCGGACCCTTCTCGTCTATTGAACGCTGGCATAACCTCTTAATTGTAGGTGTCTTTATTTTGATTTTTGAAGTCTCCATATCTGATAGTTCATGTGTTTGCAGCTCTGGTTATGATATTTTTACCATTTTCCTTGAATTGTGAAAAATTCACACTTAGTACCACTGCCCTGTACCTCAGAAACATGTGTTCCAGACTTTTTACTTTCAAGACACGTATATGATCTTGATCTTGCTTGCAGCAGGCAGTAGGGATGGCAATTTTTTCCGATGGGATGGGATCATGCGGGATCCCATCCCATTTGGGACGGGATTGAGACATATTTTGTCCCATAAAAAAATTTAGGGATGGGAATGAGACATTTTTTTTATCCCAATTACATATGTGGGACGGGAGTGGGATTGACAAATTCTGTCCCATCCCGTCTCATTGCCGATTAAGAATGGAAATTTTTCCAATTGGAATGGGATCTCGCAGGATCCCATCTCTTTTGGGACGGAATTATGACACATTTTTGTCCCAAAAAAAATATAGGGACGGAACAGGGATGTTTTTTCATCTCATTTGCATATACGGAATGGGACTGGGATTGGTAAATCTCATCTCATCCCGTCCCATTGCCAACCCTAGCAGGCAGTGGCATCTACAATAAATACACTTGGAGATGCCCTTTACAAGATTTTTTTGTGCGTCATCTGATCCATCAAGAAATGAAATGAGACAAGCATGTTTCGACTACTTGAGTTTTGGAGGTGTTTTTACAAATGGACCAATAGCTCTGCTATCAGGTCTAAACCCTCATCCTTTGAGCTTGGTGGTCCATTTCTTTGCTGCGGCAGTCTTTGGAGTTGGTTGCTTATTACTTCCATTTCCTTTGCCTAAACGCATGTTGATTGGAGCTAGATTGAATTCAGTATCTTTGGTGCTCGAAACTTCAATTTATACTTTGCCTGGCCCAATGATTTCTATCATTTTGTCAATTATGATGAATACAGCTTTTTTCTTTCTAATGATATCTTGTTTCTTACATTTTCCAGGGTGCATCAAGCACTATTTTCCCCGTTATAAAGGCTGAAGGAGTTAGAGAGATGTTCTTCCCTGCAAATGTGACAACACATTACAGAGCTCCTCCTGCTAAATGACAGAATCCAGAATTTCATAGAATGCGGTTGTGTGTGGGTGTTATTGACATCATGACAAGTTAAACTTCTAGGAGTGGCGTCTTTTTGAAGATTAAACATGAGATCTGGTTTCAGTTAGGTAGAGACATATGTGACACATCATCCATTTTGTATTTGAATTCTGGAATAGGCTTCCAGAATTCAGACAAAAGTTTTCTATTTGCAGGGTTATTTATTATTTGTTCATTTTCCATTTGCAGTTAAATTAAATATTCTTTGTTTGACCTAGCTATTAGCCATGGACTTACAATGTGATTTTTTTATCTTGGTGGATGTGTATTACCGTGAAGAATTCCTTACAGATACTTGAAAGCTTAATGCTGAAATATTGTGTGTTTGACCAAAATTAGAACTTGATTTCTTCTCGGAAAAAAAAATATGAACTTGATTTGAGTAAGCAAGGCATTTAAAGTTATGGTCATTCAAGAAACAGAGAAGATGATCATGGGAACCTTACATGAGAGGAAAAAAGAAAAGCAAAACAAGAAAAAGAATGCAGAAAAATCCCTCATATCATTCCAGATGATGCCGAAAAATCTTGATAGATCTACACTTTGGCTACTCTCTCAACCTCCAAACGGAACTTTCTGCCAACATAAAATATCCAAAATTTTGTATAAACATGGACAAGCAGTGTATATTGATTTGACATTCAGTGGAATTCATAATTGCTTGATCATTTGCTGGCTGATTATTGTTACTTTTACATAGACAAAATCCCTCAGCATAAGTCCCATGCATCATTCTTTTACACCAATATCTCCATCCAAAATAGCATGCCTCGTCAAAACAATTTCCTTCACAAGGTTCCTGTAAGTAAAAGGCCTAACTGCTGATCGCAGAAACAACTCTGGAGGAATTTTGCTCTTCTTCATCCTCTTCCTCCATGGCCCAAACCCAGCAATCTTCCATTCTTCAGGGGTCACTTTGGCTCTTTTACCCCGCAAGGCAGTTTCATCTCCATCTTCTGCAACATTTTTCTTCTCCTTTGATTTCATCAACTCCAACTGCTTCTTATAAAACACAGTAGATGTTTCCACACTTCGTTTTGCAAGCATTTCCATTCTTTCAGAATTACTCGTTGCCTTCTTAAACTCCTCCTCCCAGAGCTTCTTATCCTCTTCTGGATCAAATTCCTCTTCATCATCATCATCATCATCATCATCATAATCTTGATCTCCTGATTCATCACCTCCACGCTCATCCATGTCCATAACCACATCATCATTCTCATCAACGAACTCACCATCATCGCTACCATCACTATCATCCTCAATCCAATCAGTAAATTCATTCTCACCATTACTACCAAGGTCATCATCATCATCATCATCCGGGGCATCACAACCCAGCTCCTCTTCCTCCAACTTAGCCTTCCACTCTTTCGTATATGGATGCAACAGCTGCACAGGATGATTTGACAGCAAAAACTCTAAACACTTGGACTTCTTCTCCTCACTCAACTTCTCATACGCATTCACTACATCGTCCACGAAAGCCTTAGGACTCACCCTCGCAATCTTACACAACCCACCAAAATAAGTACACATCTCCACACTCCCATCATCATCATTCCTCAACTCAAACAAAAAACTCCCCTCTGTTTTCGGATCAAGAAATGGCAATATCGCCTTAAAAAAATTATCTTGAGGCTCAAACCTACACTGATAAACCGGCCTCTTAACATAAATAATATCCGGCCTCATCCAAGCCGCACACTGTGTTATCGAAGACCTAGCTTTATTCCCTAACCTACCCATCAAATTCCACTTATCCAATCTCTTTTTGCCCGCTTCAATAACAACTTCAGCAACCAAAGTCCATTGCTCCCACGGCTTTTCATTAACTCTCCATCTGGGGTGTCTCACAAACACCCAAAAGTACCTAAACCCTACACTCTTATCCATTTTCTTCAATCTTTCCCCAAAATCAATACCCATTTCATGTTGCTCAATTTTCTCCCACTCTTCATGGTCCTTCACCGGACTGTACATTCTCACACGTTCATCACTAAAACGACCGCGTACCGGCTCACCAACTACAACTCCGCGCCACGAGTAGGGCCCATACTCCCCGTACTTGTACCAGTCATAAGGGTGGCGCAAATCCGGGTCGTCCTTTTCCATGAACCGGACCATCCGGTCGTACCCCAATCCGATCATTTCGAGCTCCGACTCGGTGAAGTTGTCGGCATAGAGGGTTTTCTTGTCAGAGTTTTTAAAGCGGTAAAAGGGATAGTCTGCGAGGTTGACGGGCCTGTACTTTGGTTTGCGCTTTGATCTGCGCCGAAACGCTGCGTTTCCTTCTAGCCGGCCTGAGGACTCCCCGCCCGGCTTCTTCTTGCTCCGTCCCGCTAAGGCCCGAATGTCTAGGCGGGAAAATTGGGGGAATTGGCGGGAAAGTTGGAAATGGGGTTTAGGAAAAAAAGGTGAAGGGTTTAGGGTTTTAGAGAAGGAGAGGTCCTGCATTTTAGAGAGAGACAGAGAAAAGTTTGGAATGATGATAATTTACTTTTTATTTATACTTTCTTCGGATTTTATCTAACGGTGCGTTTTAGGTGGGAAATTATCAGTTAGTTACTTTTAGTTTGAGAGACTGACACGTAAGCCCATAAAATTTAAGGTGCTGTCCGGTGGGAAATTATCAGTTAGATTTTTTTATTTGTCACTCATGTATTTATTTTATTTTATAATTATTATAAGTTATTAAAATTATTTTAGTTGATTATTATTATTAATTATTATTATTATTATATTTTTTCTATGATGTGTATGTATTAATATTGAAATTATTGCGAATCCTTAAATTTAAGTAACTTCCATATCTTTTTAATTTTTTAAAAGAAAATTACTCCTTTAATTATTCACAGAATTTTTTTTTAAGTTCATTGTAGAAAAGAAAATACTAATCTCGTGAAGATAATTTTTATAAGTTGAAATATAATATTTTTGACTTAATTTTTTTTCAATTTTTACTCATATGTTTATTTTTTAAAAGTCAACTATATGAATAGTTAATAGATTTTATTTTTAGATATTATAATTTAAAAACTGAATACTAAATTAACCATGAGTGATGTATCAAGAAATTAAAAATAATCTATTAATGTATTTAGAAAAAAATTATGAATGAATTGACATGTGTGAACGGATTTATGCCTTTAATTTTTAACGTAAATATAATATTACAGTATATTAATATAACTTATTTTGTTTATATTTGAATAGAGAAAATTAAAAGAGTTGTGATTTGTTAGAGTACTATCACATAAAAATTATACTTTTTGGGATTCTTTACCTTATTTAATTAGTAAAGTATCTTAATCTAATCTTCTTTAACTAGTGAAATTCTTTTTACTCAACAAATTTTAAAATTTTACTTAGTTTTAATTAATTATTAAGAACCATTGGACTTCATCTAATAATTCACTTTTATCCCACTATTGATACTGAAGTTTTAGCCTAGCACTACATGGGGACCCTAATTATAATAATTATTATTATTTTTAGGTAAAAATAATTTTTTTAATTTTTACTAAAAGTATAAATAACAATTAATGTCCTCATATTCGTTCCCACCTTATGAGAATGAGATTCTCATTTCTAAATTTATGAGACTCACTTCAAATTTCATTCTCATCTATATATCTATATATATATATATATATAAAGTTGGGACTTGAGGAGGTGATATGGCATCACCATTTCTCATCTTTATATTCTCTATTATTTAATAAATAGAGAAATTTTCTTTTAGATTTGACTTTTCATATTCTCATAATTAATTTGATTGTTATTACACAATAATAATTATGTAAAGATTTTAATGAGACATATTCTTTGTAATGAACATCCAAGGGGGGTGTTATGAATTTATTAAAATAAATGTAGATGTTCATAACATATATCTCTTAGTCTCCCCACTATCTCTCATTAGCAACCTTTAACTTCCCTATAACTCCCACTATCTCACAAGGAATTATGATTCATAATTTTTCATTAATTTCATGGAGTGATTATATAACTATAAAAGAAGAGCTCATCTTTTTGTTTTGTACATGTTGATGCCGAAATCCGAACCAGTTGGTTAGTGACTCAATTTCGGATCCCTGCATCAGCATTAAATTTGTTTGGTGGGAAGCTGTTGGTTGATCTCCAAGAATATTCTCTGACTATGAGCAGAACATTCATGAGCATATATTCTTCAAGCTGACGACCAATAAGTACCTGAAATTACAGAGAATGGTCAGAGGTGCCGGAAGTTTTTCCGGCGTAAATCCTCCGACGCTCAAGTCAGTTATGAGATTTACAGGAAAAACCAAATATGTCATTTCTCATATGGCTTAATAAACATTACCTTAAAACCAAAAGCTTTTTGAATAATTTACAGAAAAGTAAAGTCGGGTCTCCAGAAAGAATTTCTCAGTGAGATCAAGAGAAAAAGAGCCCCACTTTTCCCCTTTGGCGTGGTTTTCTCGGGGTTTTTATAAACATCCCACACCCACGACCTTAGATCGTGACAATAACCATTAATTGATCAAATTCGTGCTCTGGTTTTTCGGAGGAGCTTTGTGGTGGTTTATTTTAACTGAGTCTTGATTCCTGGTCATCACCTGGTCGAGGTGATCTGCTCAAGCTCATACCACCTGGTCGAGATGATCTGCTCAAGCTCATAGCACATGGTCGAGGTGATCTGCTCAAGCACATAGCACCTGGTCGAGGTGATCTGCTCAAGCTCATAGCACCTGGTCGAGGTGATCTGCTCAAGCACATAGCACCTGGTGCACATGGTCGAGGTGATCTCCTCAAGCTCATAGCACCTGGTCGAGGTGGTCTCCTCAAGCTCATAGCACCTGGTCGAGGTGGTCTCCTCAAGCTCATAGCACCTGGTCGAGGTGGTCTCCTCAAGCTCATAGCACCTGGTCGAGGTGGTCTCCTCAAGCTCATACCACCTGGTCGAGGTGATCTGCTCAAGCTCATACCACATGGTCATCAGCTCAAGCTCATACCACCTGGTCAAGGTGATCTGCTCAACCTCATAGTACATGGTCGAGGTGGTCTGCTCAACCATTTGCTCACTTTCACTTGGAGGAGATCATGGTAGCTCTATTTAATTCCTCAAACACCAGTCCCCCAGTTTCTAGTGTTGAGAGTAAAATGAATCAAGACTAGAAACTATAGAGTTTATAATTTTTTACAAACTTAAAGCCTTAAGCAACTTATTTTACTTCCTCTGCTGACCACGCCATGGGTGAGCAGGTATCATCAATTTAAGGTTTTATGACTTATCTAGAGCATGTTTCAAGACTTTTAACCTTTAACTGACTTAAGCAATTTTAAGTTACTCTTATCGGTTTAAGATCTTATGCCTTACCTAGAATAGGCTTTAAGGCTTCTAACCTTGCACTTGCTTAAGGTCTTATGCCTTACCTAGAATATGCTTTAAGGCTTCTAACCTTGCACTTGCTTCAGGTCTTATGCCTTACCTAGAATAGGCTTTAAGGCTTCTAATCTTGTACCGACTTAAGTAACTTTAAACAACTCTTGTCAATTTAAGGTTTTATGTCTTACCTTGAGCATATTTTAAGGCTTTTAATCTTTTACTAACTTAAAAAAAATTTTAAACAAGAAAAGAAAAAGAAAGAATGAATTTTTTTTTTCAATTGCATCTATTTTATTTAAAGTCATATATAATCCAATTCAATCAAAAAAGATTGAAGCAAAACTCGAATTGTGATGTGTATGTTATCGATTCATAGACTGATTTTTCGAGGAAGCATGCCCAATCAAAGAATTAATCAGGGATCTGGATTTATGTCCATATATGATACCGTTATCATGCTTAACAGTCAATAAATGTACACTCTTGTCAAAGCAAGTAAATGACTTATTGTATAATACTAATAACAAGAATATGGACGTCATACCGTTGCATGTGAGATTTCATGAATAATCATGCAAAAGAATAAGAAATTCTAGATAAATGTATGACTTGACGACCAAATTGAAGCTTGATTAAGAGCTAAGTGAGTTTACCGATCTAATTCCGAGTATTTTCCGGTAGACTCCTGAGCTCTTTCTGAATCCCGAGGTGCCTCTGGACATGGCACTGACAACAATTTAAGGCAATGGATTTGTTTAATTTCTTGCGGTCATTTTGTCGAACGTCTTCTGTGTGTTATTTTGCATCACTACTTCTAAAAATCCTCTCTAATAACCTGTTTCAAAAATTACAAACTCCACATCTCTGCATCCAATCAGTAATTAAATCCTCATTCCAAATGTTTTAATCCATCATAATTATGCTGAAACCATGGCATAATACAATTGTAAAAGTGGATGAGATCTTAGCATCTAAACTTGGAACTTATGCAAAACTTTAATGGCAAGCACATGACCAAAAGTTGCCTATACAGCAATAAGCATGTGGGCACTAGTTTGTGATATGATTTCATATATTCAATATATGTTTATTTTAAACTTGTGCTCTGTAATCAATTTCTCATGCTCACGTAAATGAAATCATAAATTGGAACAGTGAAAAGCACACCGAACTTCTCCAATTAGTATCATGTTAATCTACAGATTTTACTATATTCATGCATATAAATTAAGCAAACTCAAGCTAATTGTTCCATTTGATTTTCTACTATGGAATAGATCAACTGTAATTCAGTCCCACCAATCAAGAAAACCAAGGCGATTGCATGACTTTCATTGACTAAGTGCATTGACTAAATGCATGCATGCTTGTTTAATCGGTCAACATGCTTAAATTGACCAAATTTACGATTTAAACAAACAACTCTTGGAATGGCACAATTGAATCCGAGAATTAAAATAAAATTAATCATCATTAGACTCATGGAGAAATAAATTTAAGCAATACCAAGACTGTGAGATACGAAATTGATCATTCAATACAATAAATCACGCATATAGATAAGTAAATTGAAGGCAATTATCGATTTGAACCTTGCAAACATCAAAATTATGTTACTTATTAACGATTAATTGGATTTTCTTTGGTGGATTCGAAACTAAAATAGAACTTGCTCTGATTCGTACATGATAATATCCTGCCTTCGCTATGATGGAGATAAAAGTTTGGCTTTTTGTACCGTTTCCCCACAGACGGCGCCAAATGTTGATGCCGAAATCCGAACCAGTTGGTTAGTGACTCAATTTCGGATCCCTGCATCAGCATTAAATTTGTTTGGTGGGAAGCTGTTGGTTGATCTCCAAGAATATTCTCTGACTATGAGCAGAACATTCATGAGCATATATTCTTCAAGCTGACGACCAATAAGTACCTGAAATTACAGAGAATGGTCAGAGGTGCCGGAAGTTTTTCCGGCGTAAATCCTCCGACGCTCAAGTCAGTTATGAGATTTACAGGAAAAACCAAATATGCCATTTCTCATATGGCTTAATAAACATTACCTTAAAACCAAAAGCTTTTTGAATAATTTACAGAAAAGTAAAGTCGGGTCTCCAGAAAGAATTTCTCAGTGAGATCAAGAGAAAAAGAGCCCCACTTTTCCCCTTTGGCGTGGTTTTCTCGGGGTTTTTATAAACATCCCACACCCACGACCTTAGATCGTGACAATAACCATTAATTGATCAAATTCGTGCTCTGGTTTTTCGGAGGAGCTTTGTGGTGGTTTATTTTAACTGAGTCTTGATTCCTGGTCATCACCTGGTCGAGGTGATCTGCTCAAGCTCATACCACCTGGTCGAGATGATCTGCTCAAGCTCATAGCACATGGTCGAGGTGATCTGCTCAAGCTCATAGCACCTGGTCGAGGTGATCTGCTCAAGCTCATAGCACCTGGTCGAGGTGATATGCTCAAGCACATAGCACCTGGTCGAGGTGATCTGCTCAAGCACATAGCACATGGTCGAGGTGGTCTCCTCAAGCTCATAGCACCTGGTCGAGGTGGTCTCCTCAAGCTCATACCACCTGGTCGAGGTGATCTGCTCAAGCTCATACCACATGGTCATCAGCTCAAGCTCATACCACCTGGTCAAGGTGATCTGCTCAACCTCATAGTACATGGTCGAGGTGGTTTGCTCAACCATTTGCTCACTTTCACTTGGAGGAGATCATGGTAGCTCTATTTAATTCCTCAAACTGTACACACACAATTGGAACGAATAAAATCACTTTATAATATATTCTCTCATTTTATTCTTTATCTTGCGTTGCTTTTTTATTTGTATTGCTGTCTAATAGCTTTTTTTATTTTTTATAAGGCTGACTCATCTTAAAAAAAATCAATTCATATTTTTTATCAGTTTCATCAAATATAAAGTAAGAAAAAAGGATAATACTAAATTCTTTTTTCAAAGCCGCGTGAAGCGCGGTTCTATTTTCTATTTATTTATAATTAAACACTATCACTAATTTTCATTCCACATTCTCATTGCTGAATCCATAAGAAAATATACAATAAGACTTTTGGAATTGTTGTAAATAAAAACTATTATTAGACTTATACATTTTTTTTAAATTATATATTATATTTATGTAAAAATTATGTGTTGCTATTAAAAAAATCATTTGCACACAATTAGTCAAATAAATTTTCATTTTTTTACATTTTCAGACAAAATAATAAATAAATTTTTCTTAAAAAAAAAAAAGGAACAAATGCACTTTCAAAAACAATAGCAATCGCATAATAGTCACTTCGGTACCTTCTCTTAGTGGTTAACTTTGCTCGTACTCTTTCTCCGATCCATCCATATGGCGTAAACGGGAAACGGTGGAGCCCAATCAAAACGATACCAAAAAATGTCAAAACGTACGCACACGACGGAGGTGGGGTCCATCGCCTGCACGGATCTCAGCGACCTCGGCGCGGGCAAGGAAGGCTGGCTGGTGAACGACCCTAACCTTCTCTGCGCGTTGGACATGCACACCATCGCTCTCGCCAACAGATATCAAACCGTGATTATTAACTGGGCCGACCCGGAAGGCCTCGTGGCCAAAATCCGACCCGAGCTTTCCCCGATCGCCTCCGAGTACATAACCGCTATTGAGTGGTTGGTGTTTGAAGAAATGAGAGCCCTTGCCGTTGGGACCTCGAGAGGTTACTTTTTGGTTTATGATTTGAAAGGTGATCTGGTGCACCGACAGGTAACTTTATTATATTTTATGTTTTTGGAATTAAATTATACATAATTTTTTTCATTAATTTCTTGAAAAACGTTGGCATTTTGAAATTGATTTAATTTTGGGTCGAAAATGATAACTTAGTGAGTTAAAAATGGGAGTTTAATTCAAAGTTAAGTAGAAGCACAACAATTCTTAGCACACCACGTTGTATAATAAATGTTTTTGCATTTTGTATAGCTTTATGAGTGAGGCAAAGCAATCGTTAGGGAGTACATGGAATTAATTCTTAGGGACAAGGTACATTCTACGTTGGAAATGTTTCCTATTAATCTGGCCGGATTGCAGTTCTTTGATAATTAGGTATGAGCAAACTCAGATGGTCATGCTATTCTTGTGTGTGTCGGTGGTCTTTTCTATTCTGTGCGTATTATCATTGCAATGATCTAGGAACTAATTGGTTGAGATTTGTGCTTGCAGTTGATACATCCCGGACGGATTCTAAAGTTGCGAGTCCGTGGAAGTAGGAGAGATTTAACTCAAGATACAGCAGAGGAGGAGGTTTGTGTTGTAATGCCTGGAGTACTTGCCCGTTTTGATGGTTCTGAGATTCAGGTAACTATTGGAATTATAGTTAAAACTTTGTCTTTGGAAAAAAAGAAAAAAAAAATTACGATGCTATCTTTAAATAAAATAAATAAATATCTTTTGTCCCGGATTAGGATCTATCGCAATGTATTTGAGTCTTGGATGGAGGGTTGATTTGTGTTTACTTTCCATAGTTCCGTATTTGTTTCATTTCGAACCTCTAGCCTCCTGGAAACTTAATTTCTTATGATCTAACAGCTTTCCATTCTTGAGATGTAGAAAATGCTGCAGCGATGGTTTCAAGACTCAAATTCTAATTTTTGGGATCAGAAGCCGAAACAGAGAGATTCAGAGGATTTGGAAAATTCATATGAAAGGTTGCCTCATCAGTTGTGGAATGTCAGCAAGTATGGGCCATGTGCCGATGCAGCAATTACTGGTCTAATGCCTCCACCACTGATGGAAGTGCAGGTGATAATTTGTTTCCTTAATTCTGATAGCCTACAGTTTCTCTGTTTAGATTCTATGCCAGGTGTCCAAACAGTACATTTACTGAACAATTGGTGTCATGATCATTTAAATGTGTTTTCTAGAACAAGTAAACCATTGTTTTCTTTTTGTCAAGTTCCTTGATTCCACTTTGTAGCATACATGTTAAGACTTTGGTGGTTTGCCCACTGAATTATGGAAAGTTTCTGAACTTATTCTGGTATTTGAATTCAGCTGCTTTTATTGTTGGGCAGTCAAGTCAACGTTATTTCTGTGCAGTCACTATTGGAGAGGACTCTGTGATTTCAGCATTCAGGTTAGTGTGGTAGGATTTCAAAGGATATACCCCTTTTCTAATCTCTTCTTCTAAGTTGGAATTTAGGATTGATCTCTTGTTCCTATCCACAAGTCACTTTGTTGTTTATCATTTTATGTTTTATTAACAGCTGTTTCATTTTTTAAAAGACTTTCAGAAGACAGAAGCAGGTCCCTGGTTGGAGCTATTCTATCTAAAGTCGTACCTGCTACATTTTCAACAATATCTTCTTTGTCTAAAATGATATGGCGCAGCGAACAATCGCCTAAGAAATCAGAACCAAAGCCTCAGTCATTTGCTCGAGGTAAAGTTAGTTGATTTCTTCTGTTTTCTTATCATTTTAATTGTTTATAAATTAAAGTATTGACTATAAATTATCATTTAACTGAGACTTTTGAAATATTTATCTTGCTGAACGTGTGTAATCGAGATGCATGGGCTAATATACAAGTGAGCATGTATGCACATAATGGTGCTTGTATGTATAAATAGAAACATGAAAATTTTGATCATCTTATGAGAAATGAAAACATTGTTCCTGAAGAAAGTTAAGTAATACTTGTACCCTTAAGAAGTTATTATCTGACTTACATATTAATAAATTTATGTTTTTCTTTTTCTGTGTGAATTCTTCTCTTTTACATGATAAATCTCTTTGTTCTATATGTGCTTATAGTGTTTCTTTCTTACTTTTCATAGGAGATTTTTCTGTCACATCCTCGTTGCTTCTATCTCCTCATTTCCCTACTCCTAGTGCTTCCATTCTGTTCTTGATTTTTTCTGTCTCCTGCCTTTGCATCATATATGTCAGTTATAGCATTTGTTAGTAAATAAATTTAAGATAAAGGTGTGTTTCGTGAATGAAACTGCTCTTAAAAAGATAAATGGATTTTTAGAGCATGCATAAACTCCTTGTTTTTGGGAACATAAATAAACTTTTAGGTGAATTTGATAATTTCTGACTACTTTTGTCTCTGTGTCTGTCTCTGTACTGATGAAGTTTTTTGGAACATATTTACATGGTGTTGATAACTTTTTACTAAAAGCAGGGGCTGAATTTTTGACCATATCTTGTTGCAGCTTCCCCTTTGACATGTTTGAAAGATCATCCTAGGAAGGGTGAAAGGCTCACATTATCACCTAGTGGCTCATTGGCTGCAATAACAGATTCGCTGGGTCGGATATTGCTATTAGACACTCAGGCACTTGTAGTAGTTCGATTGTGGAAGGTTTTCTGTGAACTTCCTTATATTTCTTTGTTTTTTATGTTCCTTTTTTTTTTTGGTTCTTTTAATGAAAAACTTCATTTCATTTAGGGTTATCGTGATGCTAGCTGCGTTTTCATGGAGATGCTAGTCAACAAAGATGCTGCAACAAGTTCTGCTTATTATGCACCAGTGAAGAGTGATTATTGCCTTTGTTTAGCTATTCATGCACCCCGAAAAGGAATTATCGAGGTATATTCATCTGTCTTTTTTTCATTTGGAGGAAGTATATGTATCTTGTATTTGAGTATTAAAAGATGCTGACTGATCTGTGTATCCTGTTTCAAAATTTTTTGTTATTGCTTGAGAATTTCTTGTGGCTATTTTCGGGTATCTCTATCTTGCTCTTTTGGAGTCTTCAATGGCTAGTTTCTGGCTTGATTTACAATCTAGTGACACATAGTTTACAATTAGGTTTGTGCCTACTCTTTAGAGTTGTCGAATATGTCACTTAATTATCCAGCAAATGTGTGTCATGTCCTTTTTTAGAACAAATGTCCATGGTATGAGGTACTAAGAAACAAAGTATTACTACTTATTTATTTTCTATTTTCTTCCTTCTAGATTTCTCCCTTTTAGGGTGAGGAATAGCCTATTATTCTCTAGGTTATATAAACGTTTCACAATAATCTGAAGCAATGGGAAAACCTCTTCAGTACCAGTTAATGCTGCTCTTAATTTAAAATTTTCAAGAGTTATTTGCAATTTTTATTTATTTTTTGGCAGCATCTTGCAGGTATGGCAGATGAGAACTGGACCACGTCTCTTAACTATTCAGTGCGCCAAAGGTAGCAAAATACTGCAACCCACCTACAGGTTTGGATCATCAATGGCCTCTTCTCCTTATGTGCCTCTGGAGGTTTTCTTGTTGAATGGAGACTCTGGACAATTATCGGTTTTGAACCGTTCCCTTAGTTGAGATTTTAGAAAAGATAACATTTTTTCCCTGATTGCTTTTTACACAATGATATATTTCTCTGATCTCCATTCGCTGTTTATTGTATAGATATGTAAGAACACTAATCTTTGGTACTCACGAATGCTGGTGAAAATCTAAAATATTTTCATTCGACAACAACATTTAATCTACATTCCATGACATGAACCCAATGCTATAAACAGAACTGAATTATTATTACTGAGGTTTGTATGATTGTATACTGTGACAATGGGTGAGGTTGAAAATGTGGATACAGATGTTTTAGGCTGTTGATAAATGACAAGGGAAAAGGTGGCATTTCATATTGTCTAGCTTTTATTGTCAAGATGATGCAGACTTCGCCACTTATATTTATTAAGTTTTGTGCCACAAGTAATTTTGATATAAGTTACCTCTCTATACTGTTGTCACAATCCAATCATACTTTTGCCATTTACGATTTCTCATTTCTCTTCTTCCCTTTCTCCCTCGCCAAATCCTCCATGTTTCCGCCTTGCTTTTGGTGTATGAACTCCTGTGTGTATGCATGGGGATGAGATCAACTATGGGCCGGCCTATGGCACCTGGATAGCTAGAGCTTGCAGGCACAAGCTGGAAACTGGTAATGACCTTCCTATTCCGCAACTTGAAGAACTTATCTTTCTCGCCTTGTCTCCGAAACCCTTTAATCTTAATCTTTTAATATTTTAGCTTTGCTTCTACTTCAGACCTCTTTACCATTAAGCTTTCTGTTTTACACCAACTTTCATAATCTTCACCTCAAACCATAAAATTTGCCGAAACAAGCAGAACTAGGACAACCATTCATGGCTTTCTCTCGGTTTCCTCTTCTTCAATCTGTTTTCCTCCTCCTCCAACTTCTCTCAACAGATGCCAACCTCCATAAAACAAAGCTCCTCACACCAACTCTATTTTCCCAACTCTCCGCCACAACACACCTCAATGAAACCCAACCTACCCGCTACTTTGAAGTTACCAAACCTATCAGGTTACCCAAAACCAAGCCTTGTTCTTACCCTATCCTCAGCCATGACTTCGGCTACACCTACGGACAGCCTCCAGTTCTCACTAATTATACCCCTCCCTCTCATTGCACAACTCACCGGTTATCCAAAATTGTCCTTGATTTTGAAGCAACTTGCAAAGGGACACAATTTGATCGCATCTTTGGCATTTGGTTAGGCGGGGTAGAGCTTCTCAGGAGCTGCACTGCAGAGCCAACAAGAACTGGGATTGTTTGGAGCGTTGAAAAGGACATTACAAGGTATCATTCATTGCTTGTAAAGAACCAAACACAACCACTCGCTGTTTACCTTGGTAATATTGTTGATAGTACTTACACAGGAGTGTATCATGTGAACATAACCATCCATTTTTATCCTGCTGAAGGGAATTTGAACGATCGTAAGCATGATTTGGACAGTCTAGCATCTAGATTTTATTCTAATGCTGATTTGATCTTACCCATTTCGCGAAATTTGCCAATGAATGATGGGCTGTGGTTTGAAATTAAGAATTCAGTGGATACTCAGGAGAAGGAATTCAGAACTCCAAAGAATGTGTACAGGGCCGTGTTGGAAGTTTATTTATCTTTCCATGAGAGGGATGAATTCTGGTATGCAAATCTTCCGAATGAGTTCTTCTCGATGAATCATCTCAACAGAACGCTAGAGAATGGACCTTTCAGGGAGGTTGTGGTTAGTCTTGATGGTGAAGTGGTTGGTGCTATCTGGCCATTTTCTGTGATTTACACCGGGGGAATTAGTCCCTTGTTCTGGGCTCCCATCACTGGCATTGGTTCATTCGATCTTCCTTCTTATGATATCGAAATTACTCCATTCTTAGGTAACATATTGGATGGAGAGATCCATAAGTTTGGTTTCAGTGTAACAAATGCTTTGAACGTGTGGTTGATAGATGCAAATTTGCATCTTTGGTTGGACAGTAGAAGCACAAAAACTGAAGGAAAGGTTTTGAAGAAGAATGTCATGCCTCTTCGTGTTTCTTTGCATGCAGATTTCGAGGGTCTGGATGGAACATTCCTGACAAATGTAAGCAGGTCGATATCTGCAACAGGACAGATCAGATCATCTTATGGGGAGATCACCACTAGTTGGATTCAAAATTTTAGTTACAGCAACTCCATGCTGATAAGCAAGAATGAAAATCTGCAGATTATTGATCAGATGATCCATTTTCATGACAGTGTTTGCACTAAAATGCCTCTCTCTTTAGCTTACTCGCAGAGTTCGCACAAGGTGTATCCACTTCGCTTATCCATCGATGTATTGGATAAAGGAAATAGAAGTTTTTTACAACTTACAAACGTCACATTGGGATACTATGAAGAGAAATCTAGGAGTAGTGCTGGTTTTGATTTCTTCTTCAGCTCTCTCAAGAATCTGCAAAATGGGCAAGTTGTTTTAACTATTGTTAATAATTTTATAGTTGATGCACGGTGGAGCACGCAGCAAGTATACAAATATCACGGTAGTGATCTCTGCTATTTCAGGAACATAAGCAGCTCAAATGACATTATTGCTTATGACAAGGTAGGAAATGCATGCAATGGCGAAAGAACTGATTCTCGTCTGGGTTATGAGATTCGCAGATGGTTGCCTTCTACAGCTAGAAAGGATCCTCTAGCATCAGATGAACTCAAGCAGAAGCATGAAATCTTATCATACTAAGATGATTCACCAATTGCTTCAAGAAAAAAATAAATAAATAAATAAAGATTTCTCTTGTTGGATACTCAAGAGGATATCTGTATGTGGGTACAGGGAATAAAATTGTAAATTCTTCATTTTAACAATGCTTAATGTGAATGCTGCCGAGGAGGTACTGCATGAATCTTACAAAGCTCTCTACACTTAGAAACAGTCCTAGAAATGAACCAGTAAGAATTCATTGAAGCATACTCTTTTACTGGACAACAGTTTTGAGTTCATATTGCTGGATAAATAACTGAATTTTCAAAAATGAGTATCTTGCACTGTTCCAATAAAGTAAATACATAGCTAAAAAACTTTTATGATTATAAAGTTGTCTATATACTGTGAACAACATATTTTCTCAGTTGTTAGGTGTACTCTTGGGCATACAGCTGGTAATCTATTGAACAATATTCATGTGTAAAGAAACTGCATGATATGGAAGAACAAAATTTAAAGTAAAAACCAAAAGAACTGAGAATTTTAGAAATGAAAGCTATTATAATTATCAATAATCTAGCAAGGAAGAGATAACCACAAGATTGTTCCCAACTAAATTGGTAAGGACAGTAAACGATTGTTCCCTCTAGTCATAACAAGACCATTTCCTATCAAGACCCTTCCCTAGTACTACAAACAGGCAACACTTTTGTTGAAACAGGACATGGCATGAATATCCGAAGGGCAAAAGTGAAGTTCTGTTGTCACAACACATTCAACAGAGGTAATAGCCTAAGCTAGCATTAATTACACAAACATGGACATTAAAAATTATCTGAAGCTCATGCTTCCACCAGACATCTATCATGATAAAGATGATACTATGCATCAAACATCAGATTCATGATATTTAAACATCAACACAGTTCCAATCTAGTTATGAACACATAGTAATAAGATATTGTGCATTCACTAATATCTTGGAGAGACATCTTGGAGAGACAGAGATTTTACACTAAGCAAGTTGTTGGAGGCGATACAAAACATGCAATAGTATCCATGAAGCAGATCTGAGTACATTACATATAGAAACCAGGGGACACACACAGTTTTATTTGTTGCAGCCACATTCAGGAAACCTCTGGAACCTCCAATTGAATTCCCGACTATGAAGTTACAGAAGGATCAATTTTATCTGATGATTAAATTCCTCATACGTTATTGAACTACTCAGATACCAGAGAAGCCATCCTAGCTGGCAGAGGCCTTTATTTTCAACAAGCTAGGATCTAAATGAGGTTCTGTTCCTTTTTCGCACTTATTTATTACTTTATCATAAAGAATGGTGTAGTTCGAGCTGCTTATGTTCCTAAAATAGCAGAAGTTGTCACCATGATAGTGGTACACCTGTTGTGTGCTCCCCAAACCACTTATTACCAAGTTGTTCTTTACAAACATGACACCCTGCCCATTCTGCAAGTTCTTGAGAGAGCTCTCTGAGAATCCAGAACCAGCACTCTCAGAATTCTTCTCGTTAAATCCCAACGTGACGTTTGCCAGAGATAAAGAAGTGCCATTTCCTTTATCTTCAGTGTTCGAGTACATGTAGAAGGGAAATACTTTGAATGATTTCGTGAAGTAAGCATTAGAGGACTGCATCTCAGCAGAAACAGTGTCATCAAAATGGATCGTCTGATTCACAATCTGCAAATTTCCACTATTGCCCATCACCATTGAGTTACTGTAAGCAAAATCTTGAATGAAGTGGGTTGTGATCTTTCCATGAGACGACTCAACCCAACCAAGCGAAGATATGGACCTATTTACATTTGTGAGGAATGTTCCATCTAAACCCTTAAAATTTGACTCAAGATATACTTGAAGAGGCACAGAACTATGTTTCAGAAGCTTCCCCTCAGTTTTTGCACTTCTACCGTCCAACCAAAGATGCAAATTTGCATCTATATACCACACATTCAAAGCATTTGTAACACTAAACCCAAACTTGTGAGTCTTCCCATCCAATATATTCCCTAAAAATGGAGTGATTTCAATATCATAAGTAGGAAGATCAAATGAACCAATTGCAGTAATGGGTCTCCATAAGAGAGGATTAATCCCTCCAGTAAACACAACAGTAAAGGGCCAAACGGCACCAACTACCTCACCATCAAGACTCACCACTACCTCCCTAAAAGGTCCATTTCCAGGAGTATCAGTCAGATTATTGGCGGCAATGTAATCGTTAGGAACATTTGAATACCAAAATTCATCATTCTCATGAAAAGAAACATAAACCTCCAACACGGCCCTATACACATTCTGAGGAATCACAAACTCCTTCACCCCAATATCTGTCGAATTCTCAATCTCAAACCACAGCCCATCATTCAATGGCAAATTTCGTGAAATGGGCCAGATCAAATCAGCCTTGGAACCGTATCCAGATGCCAAAACATCCGAATCATACTCGTGATCATTAATATCGACATCCGCAGGGTAAAAATATAGAGTTATATCCACGTGATACACACCAGTATAAGTACTATCAACAAGATTGCCAAGATAAACAGCAAAAGTTTGAGTCTCATTTTTAACAAGCAAAGAATGATACCTTGTTAAATCCTTCTTAACGCTCCAAACAATCCCAGTTGCTCTCGGCTCAGCTGTGCAACTCCTCAAAAGCTCAACTCCACCTAACCACACACCAAAGATTCTATCAAACTGCCTCCCTTTACAAGTTGCATTCCATTCAAGGACAATTTTTGAGACCTTTTTGGATGAGCAATGTGAAGGAGGGGTGTAGTTGGCAAGAACTGGGGGCTTCCCGTAAGTGAAAGCAAAGTCATGGTGAAGAATGTGGTGGGAACAAGGGTTAGTTTTGGGGATCTCGATGGGTTTGGTAACTTCAAAGTAGCGCGTTGGTGGGATTTGGGTGGTGTTCAGATGGAGAGTTGGGAGCTCTGATGAGTAAAGATTTGAGTTCCTGAAGAGGGTTTTGGTTTTGTGAAGATTGGCATTAATGGGTTGTGTTTGATGAAGGAGAAAGAGTGAGATGCAGAGGAATAAAGGGAAATGAAAGGAAGCCATGGATTGTTGTTGTGTTGTGTTTCTGCTGTTTTTATTTTTATTATTTATTTATTTATTTTGGATTCGTTATTGTTGATGTTGATTCTTGTTTGTTTGAGCAGTTTGGTTACAGTTTCTTGTTTTGTATATATGGAAGATTAATGTTTTGTTGGCTGGAAAAACAATGCTAACAAAGATGGCAGAGGAGGAGTGTCTGATTCAACAAGTCAATTTCTTAAATCAAATGTTTTGCCTATCATGCAAATTTCAGATTATTTTACTCCAAATAGAATTCTATTTATGGTAATATCTGATTTATGTGCAGTATTAAATAATATATTTCGGCATCTTTTAAGTCATGAGAGTAGAGATTCAAAAAACTAATTTAGATTTTGCTCACTCCCTTATCTGTTTTAGAAGAATACTACATTTTTCTTATTTGGGATTAAAATGAGTTAAATTTTCCTTCAAAATATTTGGAAATTGAAGGAGAAATTGGGAGGATTTTGGCTGTCACTTTGCTTCTTCAAATGTAACATATCAATACTTTTCTATTTTATTTTATTATTGTGTTATGTAACATTTAGGTGGCCAGATTTCAAAATGTTAATGTTTTTTAGACAATCTTTGTCTTAAATATCAGTTTAATTCCTCCTATGATTGGTATGAGGTAAGCAACTTTCTGATTCCAATATCTCTTGTACAATTATCAATCAAATTTAATATGAAAACAATGCACCACAGTCAATATCATGATCACAATTTTAGTTTTTAACTCATACCATTGTTGTTAGTTGCAATCGTCACAAATTCCAAAGTATCAACAAATTTATTATATATTAAATCACCCATTAATAAGGTGTTAAATCACTTTGGCATAGTGTATTACATTACAATATATTACTTTAGTTAATATAGTATGTATTGCATTAAATTATATTTTATAAGCAATAGCATTGTAGTAGTATATTAATATTGTACAATATTTAGTGTTATATTGTATAATATTACACATAATAATATTTTATATTATTAGTTGTATTAAACTAATTTTTTTATAATTATAAATATCTTAAAATTTGTATAATTTATATTTATTATTTAACTTTATAAATATATTATTGATCGCCTGGCATTGTGAGTCACCATGAATTGCCATCGGCATTCATATTTTGTATTTTTTAACGTCAATTTTAGTGTCATTAAAATTTTCATCAGCTCATCTACACAACGGTGCATGTCACGTTGACAATGGTGCATGTATCTCAAAACTTTAACTATAGATCTATAGTAAATGGAAGCTCCTTTTTCGATAATACATATAACGTTGCGTAGTTCCAGTAATAAGGATTCTATTAGTACTAAAAATTAACGTCAAAAGAAATTGAAACGACATCGCTGATGGCGGTCAATATTTTTGCCATTCAAATATATTATTTTATAAACTAGTGATAAATAAATTAAATGAGTTTTAAATTGATTAGATAATGCGGCAAAAGCTGCGTTAAAGTTTGAGTTAATGTTGTGATCGAATATATGTTATCATATATAGGTCATGTAATCGAATATATGTGATCATAGAAAGTAGATAACACTTAATAGGAGATAAACTAAACAATTAAATATGCTAATAACAATGATTAACTTTCCCACTCGATGAATGATTTAATCATTTTCTTTTCTATACGTACGAGAAGATGCTCGAGTCCATTGTATGTTGTGCGTAGTACGAATAAATTTTTGAAGTTATTTTTTAATTAAATTCTAATTACAGCCATGCTTACCTCCTCTACTCCATTATTTGTGCATAATCAAATGATTAAAAAAGTCAAATTTAACACTATTATTAAATTACTGAGTTCGAATTGACATGATTTTTTATCATATCATTAGGGATGGTAAAAATCCCCATGGGGACGGGTACCCTCGGGGATTTTCCCCATTCGGGGAGGGTATGAAGATAATTTCATACCCAATTTCTTATTCGGGGAGGGGATGGGGAAATTTTTTTACCCAATTTCTTATTCGGGGAGGGGATGGGGATGAGGTGGAATCCCCATCCCCTACCCATTTCCCCATTTTAATTTTTAATTTTATTTTAATTTTTTAAAATTACTAGTAAATAAATTATAAAATTTAAATTATAAAATTATAAATATTGGTAAAAATAAAAAATATAAAAATATTTATATTATTAAACTTTTGGGCCTAATTAACTAATTAAAGTCCTAAATTTTTATTTAGGAAATTAAAAAGACCGAGTAGATTCTATTAGCCTAAAATTTTTTTAATTTTAATATTCTTTAAATATTTTAAACTTAAATCTATTTTTTATTTATTTTTAGATGTTATAATTGCCCACGGCGAATCACAATTTTAATATCTAATCTAATCTAATCTAATCTAATATTTGCTCTTGATTTGCTCCTATTTAACTATTGTGTTGTAAAGAGAATAGTCCACATTTATAAAGTGCCAACGCCACCATTGAAAAAGTTAATTTTGAATCTAAATTCAATTTTATTTGTAACAATTTTGTATTAGACTATTAATTTGTTCATGATAGTTTGTAAAAGAAGTTTGTATCCCTTACATGCTGTGTTACTTACTAATTTAATGTATATGACTTTTGTAATGGATATTAATGTAAGATATATTTCTAACTTTACTTTTATTTGAATTTTTTATTTTAATATGATTAATTCAAAATCGAAAAAAAATGTATTAGTTATTCAGGGATCGGGGACCCTCGAGGATCCCCTGTTATTATTCGGGGAGGGGATGGAGATTCTCTCAAGTAATTCTGACAGGGACGGGGAGGGGACGAGGACATACGCAAAATATCGGGGATGGGTACGGGGAGATTGGTCCCCTCCCCTCCCCTCCCCATTGCCATCCCTACATATCATATTGAGTTAAAGTTATCGACTAATTTACCCTTATTAATGACACAATTATTTGTTTCATTTTAAATTAATTTATAAATTCTCATTAAAACTCATATATTAGACATACTATAATTCTCTCTTCTTCTTCTCCTTTTTTTTGAAAATATTAACAAATATGTGATGTTTTTTATATAAAATTCTATAAAGATTTAAAATTTCAATAATATAAATATTTAAAAAATATTAGTAGACGTGTATATTATATTTATAAATGAGTGTAAATATTTGATATAAATCTTATTAAATATATAGTTATTAAATAGGTTATTAAGAAATTTGTTTATTTTTTATACCAGATTAAAATTTTAAAAATTTAACATAACTATTAAATAGATCGTACTGACATCAGTTTAAATTTAACAAGATATACAATTATCACGACACGAATGGAATACGAACATGACCCGATGAGCATTTTGCGAATTGTTTTAATGATTAGAAGCCAAGGTCGTGTTCATTTCTCCTCTCCCTATCGGTATTCCGAATGTGGGCCTCATTTTATCCAAAGATGAAACGTGGCAAGATCCTTGCCGTTCTCTGCAATTACTAACTAAAGTCAACCTTCTGATGATCATCTATCTCTACGAGATGAGATGCACAGGGAGATGAAGAGAAGATAAGAAACCAGAACAAAGAAAAAAACAAATTTTAAAAACCAAAACTTCTCTTTCTCATACAACAATGAGCTTCTCTTCTTTAACTAGGTGAGCTCAATTATTATTACTATTATTTTCCTATTGCTTTGCTGAACATTTTATTATTTATTTAATTATATATAATTTTGAGTTTATTTATCTTCAATTACAACATTGCCTATTGTGTGCAGTGCCTTGGGAAGCTCATCTGTACAGTTAGGGTTTCATTCTAATTTTTTAACTGAAGCTTTACACCCTTCTTCAAAGAGGAAAAAGCTTGCTTTCAGAAAATTCACTCTGTCTTGCTCTTCTTCTTCTTCTTCTGGTATGTTCGTTTTTCTTTATTGGTCATTTATTTTATCTGGGTATTTTGTGCTTTTAGTTTTTCTTTTGGAAAATTTATCAGGCCTTGAATTGATTGGAACCTAAGAATTTAGTGGCATTGTACTGGTACTTTTTTTGAGAGGGTGAATTGGCAAGTCCATTTGTGTTTAGTGGTGGAAATTTTTGAACCATTTATATATTCTTGTTTCAACTTTAATTGAAGTCGATTGAAGAGGCTAGATTTAGCATTAATCAAGGAAGAATGAGAAATAGTTAGATATGATGGGGTGAGTTTTGTGCAATGAAGAAGATCCTCCAGACTCCTAATGCCATTTGTTCTGAAACAACATCCAAGCATTTAAGGTGAATGTATTTATGCGGTCATGGTGATTTCTAAAGTGAAATAAATGTTGTTGATTGCCTGCATATTCTCGTCTTTGTATGCAAGTTTGCTTGCTGTGTGTCATTTAGATGAAAAAAGAATTGCTAGGTTGAAATCTGGGTTTTGTGGAAAAAATTGACTCCATTGTATCATAGAGAGTACAAATCTGGTTAACTGACTTCTTAGGCTATACGGTAAGCTTAATAGGGACATATTCTATTGGAGGTGGAGCATCATAAAGATTTGGATAAAAATGTGACTGTGATAAAACAAATTGAGAACACATTCTTTTTTCTGTATCTCCTATTAGCTGCAGATACTCCTTTTGCACCTTCATTTATGACTTAATTCCTGAGTGTTAAAATCACGGAAAGCATGCAAAGCTTATTTTAGCTAGCATTTACCAAACATACTTGGCACCATTCCCCTTTTCGTCTCCGAAAGAATAACCATTTGGCTAAACCTCACATTGCAATGGACACGGATTGCCAAAAGATTAAAAAGGAAGACCAAGATAAGGCTTTTTTGTTTCTTGAACTTTTTCTTTTCATTGACAATATAGGAAGTGTACGTCCACATCTTGAGATACATGTATCTTGTTCACATTTTTTATTCGTATTTTATGTAGATCCACTCTTGGTTAAGGCTGCAAAAGGACATCCAGTAAGTCGACCACCAGCATGGATGATGCGCCAGGCAGGAAGGTATATGGCTGTTTACAGAAAGCTTGCAGAAAAGCATCCATCGTTCAGAGAGAGGTCAGAGACAACTGATCTCATTGTTCAAATTTCTTTGCAGCCTTGGGAAGCTTTCCATCCTGATGGAGTTATCATTTTCTCTGACATACTTACTCCTCTACCTGCATTTGGTGTTCCATTTGACATCGAAGAAGTTAGAGGTCCAGTTATTCAGTCACCAATTCGGTCTGAAGAGGGATTAAAGGCACTACATCATATTGATTTGGAAAAACTTCAGTTTGTGGGGGATTCCCTTAAGATTTTGCGCAAAGAGGTGATTCTATTATTTTTCTTCACATGCATCAAGATGAGGTGAAAATACTCCTTTTATTTATGTAATAGATAATATATGATTTCACGTCGATCTGTTTCTTCAAGTTATTCTTTCTATGTAGGTTGGGGAGCATGCTGCAGTTCTCGGATTTGTTGGAGCTCCTTGGACAATTGCTACATATATAGTTGAAGGGGGCACAACACGCACGTATACAACCATAAAGAGTATGTGTCATACAGCACCACATGTGTTGAGGACTCTTCTCTCTCATTTAACACAGGCAATAGCTGATTATATTATCTACCAAGTGGAGTCTGGGGCTCATTGCATACAAATATTCGATTCATGGGGTGGACAACTACCACCTCATATGTGGGAACAGTGGTCGGAGCCTTATATCAGAGAGGTAAATTGCTGCAGACTTTATTAAATGATGAAAAAAAAAATCTCATTCTCTGCATTGTGAACACTATCTTATTGTTTTCTTGCTGTAAAATGAATGAATTAAATGCATAAATGGGTTATCACAAAGAGCTTTTATCTCATTCTTGTTGTGCATTAGTCTGTTTGAATTGATTGCACTATCTCTCTTAATAAACTATTGAAGTTTTCTTGGGTGATTTTAAGTTTATGGATGATAAAAATATAAATACCAGTGGAGCTGAAGTAGGAATTCTATAAATAGAAAATGTTAATTTCCAAAGATGGAAGTATTATGCGTGGGAAGTATCATTACTATTTTATGTTGCTACACTTATTTTTTGAAAATTTGTTGTACATGCTATATTGCATGCTTTTTGCCTGTTTAGACTTTACAAAATTTATGATAAATAGTTTTGATGTTTCTGAAAATGCAGATTGTCAGTCTAGTGAGGACTAAATGCCCTGAAACACCAATCGTTCTCTATATTAATGGAAATGGTGGATTTCTTGAGCGTATGAAAGGAACTGGTGTTGATGTGATTGGGCTTGACTGGACAGTGGATATGGCGGATGGAAGGAAGAGATTGGGCAATGACATTAGTGTGCAGGGGAATGTGGATCCTGCTTGCTTGTTTTCTCCTCTTCCTGCATTGACTGATGAAATTCAAAGGTGATGTAGCTTATAATTTTTTGTTTGCCCTTTTTAATTGGTATGGTGACAGGATTGTTTGATTTTGTTACCATGATGCATTTGTAATTCTGTGGATTTGTTACACCTAGGATGTGAGTACCTATCAACGTCACGTGAGTGATATGGCCAGGAATCACCATAACCTATAATTTTATGGCGACGATTCTTTAGGCTTCTTATGCTTATTGTTCATTTTACTGAATACGGATTTGAGGAAAATCACAAACAACCAATTCCTCCTCACTCTGGCTCCATCATTTTCTCTTATCTAGTGCGCTTCTTCCTGCCCTGCTCCTTCTTGCTGGAATCCTCTTCACCTCATATTTTTCTTGATACCCATTTGTTTGTATCTCTTATTTGATATTCAAACATGAAGTTTAAAGTATTCTTAAGGCTATCTCATTGCTTTTGGTGTAATGTTTTGATATCTCCTCACAATTTCAACTGTCTTTAACAACTTGTAGTGGTAATCCATAGGCTACTGCTAGATGCCTTTCATGGTTTGTAGTGGTTACTTGTCAGCATTTACCTGATTGTTACTTATTTGAGTGCATCCTTACATCCTGCTTATTCATAATTACAACTGTCTTTAACAACTTGTAGTGGTAATCAATAGGCTACTGCTAGATGCCTTTCATGGTTTGTAGTGGTTACTTGTCAGCATTTACCTGATTGTTACATATTTGAGTGCATCCTTACATCCTGCTTATTCTTAATTACATTCTGGTATATGATGATATCTTTTTCGTATTCTGAAGGCTAGGTAGTTCAGATAAAAAGAATAGTTGAAACAAGACTACAAGAGTATCATTTTACAAATAATAATGGCTTGGCTGATGAATCTTGTGGTTTCTTTCTGCTCAAAATAGCAACTGAGAATTTACTTCCAAACTATGATACAGGTGCTCATGCTGATTGATTCTGTTTTCAGGGTTGTCAAGTGTGCGGGATCAAGAGGACACATCCTTAATCTAGGACATGGAGTTCTAGTTGGGACTCCCGAAGAAGCTGTGGCACATTTTTTTGAAGTTGGAAAAAGCATGAAGTATGATAATTCTTCTCAAAATCATGTATTTGAGGAATCAAAATTGGTAGTTTGAGGATGTACTTGTTGCTAAGCGCAAGCCAGCAATTTTGTTTTGTAAATTTGCAGCCTTTTGTCCAGTTGCACCTTTTCCTGCCTGACAACTGCTTCATCTTTGTTGAACTTACAATTTCTGGAGAGGATGATTAAAGCTAGAGTTCTGTACATGCTTTTGGTCAGCTAACTTCATTGTATCTGTTATTGAAATATTCACAACGAATCAATATATTGGTTTATTTTGGGAATTGCTTTCATAACATTTATCTACATATGCTAATAATTTGCCTCTTTGGTGCCATTAACTTGCTACTGGTTCATTAATCTGGCTAATCGAGATGATTAGCTGATAAAAGCTGATATTTTACAGAATCCACTCCACCTGTAATTACATTTTTATTCTGGAATCATTTTTTTGGTTGAGATCTGATCAACCTAGTGGCTACAGGAGTAAAGAAAATACTGAGTTGTATTAGGTGGGTTTTCACTTATTCTTCTTATGTGGGTGATGACCTTATTGCTTTCTGACTGTCCTCCCCTCTCCCATTCTCTCTTTCTTACATGTCTCATACAAATAGTTATATTTCAATTTTGTGGTACGTGGATGAGCCCCGGGAGAGGTGGTATCGTCGAAGCGTCATGCAGTCAGATAGAGAAACGTGAGAGTTAATAATTGAGATGGAAGTAAATAAAATTACACTATCTCTCCACTTCCTTTTACATTTCAGTTGCTATTATTTTTTGCAGTGTAAGCCAGCTTACAGATAGTTTTCATGTAAGGTAGAGATATAAAAAAATTGGAACTTAAGCTACATTCATCTTGATTTCTTTGTGGAATATTTTGAACTTTTTTTTTATTTTTTTTGGGAGACTTTGAGCTAGGGACTTACAAGGGCTTGATATTGCAGGCGACTTGGTGTATTCCTTTAATTTTCATGTAAATTCATTCACAGCGAAGTTACTTGTTTATCAATATGAAATCATTCTTGACTAACATCAAAATTTTTAGTTTATAATTTTCCCGCCTTTTTACCCCTTGCTCTGCTATGCGGTGGCAACTTTACATCACAATGTTGAACTTCAAAACCCTGCCGTGTTGTGGTTGCCGGTGCATTGCTTTTCCATATACTTAGTATGTCAAGCATTGAAATCAACTCTGCATGTTGACTCTTAGCGATATGACTGGTGGCAAGACATTTCCTGGAGAGTAGAAGGTATAACTTTCGTCTGTTGGTTTCATCTTAAACTTTAATCAGCGATGATGCTCCTTGTACCGGGTAATGATAATGCATGCTGTGAATGACTGCAATATGAGATAGATCATGTTGGGGTGAGGTAAAATTATTTTACCAATGTTTAGAACCAGATCGATTGGGTAGTCATCCACTGTGAGCAAAGTGGAACTAGAAATCCTTCAAGCCACTTTCCGAGAGTGTGTATTAATTTTGAATTGGCGGCTGTTTTAATTTTCCTTTCATAGAATTGCATATTGTGAGATAAACCAGCACTGGTTGTAAGTTATCAAGCGTGGAATATACTATGAATGACTTTTGTTCTCACTCTTTGTTCTCACTCAACGGCGGCATGTAGGGATGATTCGACTATTTAATTCCATCAAAATATATATAGTTTAAAGCCAGGGGTCTCTGCAACTGCAACTTTCGGAGTGATCTCCAGGAAGTTTGTGATGATGCCTATGGCAGGCCAAACCTGTCTGGGCTTTTAACTTTAGGACCTGGGCCACGCCAGTAATTTAGTACTCTTTAATAGTGTCAAAGTAATTTTGTGATAAAATTAGTGGATTTAAGCCGCATCAATCATTGATTAGTGACATATTATTTGAAATTTGAACTTCATAACCATAGTATTCTCGATCTTTGTCACGCTTAAATGGGACGGAAGGTTTAGCTATTTTAAACTTAGATAGATTTTCCTGCACATGATTTAATAAACAAAATTATAAAAACAATGTCGTTTGTTTATTTGTCTAAAAGACACAGTGATTTTTCCTAGTAAAGTGATCTTTGAAGCTCCCCCCCCCCCCTTCTCAGTAGACGACATTTTTAGTTTAGGTGACATTGGCTGAGCTGATGTAATTTTACACTAAATCTTAAACTCGATTACCTTTAAGTGACATTGGCTAAGCTGAAGTCATGTTACACTCTAATATAATCTTAAACTAGATTACACGAACATTAAAAAGTGCCATCACTTATATATGCACCATAGGGCAGACGAAAGTATATACATGTATACATAGGATGAGCTTCAAGTGTGGGATTCCACACTTTTATCAAAGTGCAGGAATACAAATTCATATATACATCCATGCATATATATATATATGAGTAGTTTTCTTATAAGAGATTTTAAAATGCGGGAAAGTCCGGGAAAGCTTTAAAACCACACGGTTTTAAAGGCATACAGTTTTAAGCCTTTAAAATCTATTGAATTGAAAAATAGGTTTGATTGTCCATATTTTTGATATAATATTAATATATATAAGGCATCCTTCGAATAATTCAAATCCAAGCAATTGGATGTCCAAATGGGACCTATATGACAAAACCGATCATTAGAAATGCTCCACTCTAACACTCCACCTTTGTCATACATTCCATACATCACATTGGATATATATCATCTCTGGATTTGATAAATTTCAAGAAAGCTGTTAAACCGAACCGTTTAATAGTGTAATGATATTAGACTATTAAACCACAAGGTTTAATAGCTTTCTCGGACTCTAATAAAGTCTAAAATTCTAGACCAGATCAACACACTGCGAATGCTCGCCCAAAATAAAAAGTGGATTCAATATATTATGTCATCGTTAATCGTTTTGATCAATAGTATAGCATCGAATTTGTATTTTATTTTGTATGAAAGTCCGTGGGAATTTTTTTTTCATATATATATGAAAATTTTGTATTTTATTTTGTATGTACGTATGTATGTATAGGCACGCGCGCAATACACTTGACTACCTTGAAGATACACTTTTGTCATGTTCTTGCGTTTGATATACTAATATTAAATCATTTGATTTATTATGATGTGTTTGAAGCCTTGGTGATCGATATGAAGGCACCAAACTGTTCTAATAGATCAGATCACCAATTTGATGCAAGTTTCTCGAATTGGAGAAGTGACATCCAAAGATCAACATTGTAGCTTGTTGACGTTAGAAGTAAAACCATTATTTCTGAATCGCTCGACAATTAATGCATGCACCATGCAGTGATCGTACGTACAACACGTACACGTTGAGAAACAAGAGAAACGGTATAGACTTCAGGATGCTATATATAATTAGAATTTAGAAGCTATCAAGTGTTTTATTTAGGCGTAAACAAATTCTCATTGTTTGTGATGAATGACTTGAGCTACAATATTTTATACAAATCTTACTGCAATAATGGTTGAAGCATGCAGATATGGCACAACTTTCACATGAGATCTATGGCGTTATAGTACAACACATAAATGCACAAAACGAATGATAATAGCTAGTCCATCCATTCTATTGCTAACATTTATTATTATTATTATTATTATTATTATTATTATTATTATTATTATTATTATTTTAGCACCTAGAGTTACAAAACAAACATATTCCGACTTTCAATCGACAGACAGTTTTGCACTTTTGCTACGAACAAAAAGTGAAAAAAAAACACAAGAAATATATAGAGGAATGTATCTGATTCCGATCCTTGAAATATAGTTTATAGAGACAGGAGTGAGCAAGAAGTTGGATTTTCAATGTTCAAAGCAACCACATAAACAATGAGAGGGTGGGGATGCCTTTCATCATTGGTCAAAAAGATGGAAAATATATTTATTCTCAAGTGTTTTCACTAAGAAGCTAGTGGGACAGCTGAAGAAATTTTGGGGCGGATTTTAGTTTCTTTAGATTTTATTGCAATTTAATCGGTGTAGGGCTACAAAGAATGTTAGACTAATGCTCTCGACATTCAGAATTTTAGAGATAGCGGAAGTACTATTTTCAATTACTGTATGTGCGTCATGTGTGTATCTATTTTGACAATCATCATATAATTAATAAGTATATTTAATTGAATTATATATGGGATGCATGCATTAATTAGGTATAATACCTTTGATATACTCCAAAATTTCTCCCCAACACCTCGAGCTCCCACGAAACTTTTTTATCCCTTTTTCAGAAAATTTAAATTATGAACGAATATATCTCCTAAATAATAGTAGAATAGAACTTAGAGCTAATATTTTTTAGGGTGTATTATGAATGTACGTATGTATCCAAATTCTGAGTAAATCTCATGTTATAATATGCCTGCAATTAATTGATGCCATGGCCTCACAATCTCCCGGTTATAAGCAAAGTGCTCTCAGGTTTGCCGAGTACTAACGTACTATGATGATATGTTCCAAGTTCCAACTTCCTCCATATTATTTTCTTAAAGTAATAAGTTCTCAACAATCTCACTGACATATTATATGCATGCACTTTCTGTTTTTTAGTTCAATTAATCGACTCAGATATTCTCATTGTCTCACTTTAAAAAATTAAAAGTTTCTTTAACATCCATATTCAATTGTTTGTATGTAGGTTTGTGTTTTTTTTTATATACATAACTACTAAAGATAGAGAACAATATTATTATACATTTATACTCCTTTTATTAACTTATTCTAACAAGTTGTATGTATCCATAAATCTATATATCCAAATTGATGTGTGTGTGTCTATATATATATATGTAAGTAGTTTTTCAATAAGTGATCCCTGACTTTAATAAAGTCAAGAATTAGTTAAAAGGCAAAAAAAAATTAAATTTTAATACACTACATGACAAAACACAAAAATCAGTGTTTATTTTGTCTTTTAGTTGATCCCTGATTGGAAAACTACACACACACACATATATATATACTAGGACTTTGGTGTAGTTGTTTGGCCATTTTGACTCTAGCTAAAAGGTACAACTACAAAATATTTGATAAACACTAAAAACTTTAGTGTGAAAGTTAAAATGACTTTTACTTTCTCTATGATTGTTTCATGAAAAAAAAAAATTTATGTAACTTATTATTTTTTTAAATTATTAATTTAAAAAGTCATATTTATTAAACACCAACAATTTTTGTTTTACAGTTAAACCTTATATTTCACTGTAATTATGACTTTTAAGTGACAACACCATAACACCAAACAAATGCAACAATGAAGGATATAGAGTTTAATCTATACAAAGTACACAATGCATTGCTCAAATTTATGACTGAAGGATAGAGAAAGTAATAACCTATGAAGATAATGTTGGGCTCAGTTTTATGCTTTATCAAAAGAATGAATTGTATAGAATATCATACCTTTCCATGAAGACAGAGGAAGTGAGAAAACCAATAAGGCAAATTTCCTTTGTGCATTATTATGATTTTAATTAATAGTTACTAACCCTATATTAACTAATATCTTGGTTTAAAAGTATAAAAGGAATGGAAAAGAAGACTATATAAAACATAATACAAACTAAATGTGGATTTTAAGCATATATAGTTAGGGACACATTACAAATTTTTTAATGGGAGCCTAATACGTGCACAGTCGCCCATCATAAGATGAAGGACTACACACATGATCATGTTCGTATATAATAGTATGTAAATTAGTATGAAAATGTGTAGATAAAATATGAAATAGGATCAATAGAATTATCAATGAAGGAGAGTTTTTGTTTGAGTGATGGATAAATGGGCAGAAAATTGAAAAGTAAATTAAGGAGTTGATGTAAATACTGATGATACACATGAAGAGGAATCCAATGACATATAAATGGTAATTAGTCCAAAGCTTTTTTTTTTTTTTGAATATGTGGGACAACAAATTATGTCAGTGGGGATACCACCAGGGATTCTCAAGAAAATAATTTGATGTCTCAACAATCCGGATTGTGCCATTTTTGTTTTAAAATTTGAGAGGGACTTAAAACAAACAATTAATGCAAAAATGTCTATTAAATGCGTATATTCTGGCAACTGAGTCGCTGAGTGTGAAGTAGGTAACAAATTAGAAAGATGAAAAAGAACATAATACCCGCACTGCATATACTCTTAACTGAAAACATTCATATTTCATTCTCCTTTGAAAATTTATCTAAAATACGCTATATATACAACATACATTTAATATGGTTATTGATTCTTTTCAAAGGCATGAAAAGGGAAACAAAACCTACCATTTCTACTATATGTAAAATAAATACTTCAATAAAAATCCACAATATCCAGTGGTGGCAATGATAGTTTCTTCCCATGGTTTTTATGAATTTACATAATTTTTGAGGATGCAACAGGCTATAGAACAAAATATGTTTGACAATAATAAGTATCTTTAAGATCATGAAAAGGGTTAAAAGAAGAAAGAGCAAAGGGACTTACCCAATTCTTCGGCTCCGGGTTTTGTCTTGACCAACTCATATATATAATTCTTGCTTTAATCTCATAATTAGACTGCTTGAGGCACTAAAAAGATAAGGAACTTCATTCGAGTAATGTTGTTTTGCAACATCCAGCAAGATAGAGCTCCGGAACATGAAGGCGAAATCGAGAGCTTGGATTTATTGAGGGCCTGAAAATAGTTGAGTGATCATCAGAACATAAATGGAAGTTTGATACAAGAACATTTATGACTTTCACAGAAGGTAATGCAATTTGTAACTCAATCAGCATATCCAATATTGTATTACGGGACAGAGACTAGCAAAAAAAGAAAAACCAAAAAAAAAAAAAAGAAGGAATAAAAGAATGACGCAATTGCCACGCTGTGAATTTCGTCAGACATTTGAAATTTGAAAAATTGGGATACGGATGATGCTTTTGTGAATTTTTATGATAATAAAAATTTGCAAACTTACATATTAATTATTCACAACAAACATTGTCCCAATGCTCCTAATATTATATATTTCGGTGCAAATCATTTGTGGGTAATACAAACAGCTAGAATGCCATCAGCACTTCTGTAATGCAGACAAAAGGACAATCTTATTCTAAACAAAGGTAAATTACATATAGCATTATCAAAGAAAGGGACATTCGCATATTTATAACTAATAATGTAAACTTAAAAAATTGATATAAAAATATTGTAAAAATATGAAAACAGACAAAGGAGCAGAACGAGGGGATTTAATATATGTAGGATCTTAGTAGTGGATGGTGGTATTACCGCCAACAAACAAACAACCTGAATACGCATTAATTTGTTTTATCCCAATTACCGAAAGATCTTTCAATCAAATATTATGATAAATTGTATTATATGCAATGATATGCACATTCATGGCGAGCACAAGATCGTGTGGAATCTTAAAAGAGCTAGCTAGGACTAGGAAGGGGGGGGGGGGGGGGGAGAGAGAGAGAAAGCTAACACATATATAAATATAAATTAAAATGTGAATTTTCATATGTGAGAGAGAGAGAGAGAGTCTTCCATTTTAATAATCGCATCTAACATTGATTGTTTAACATGTTAAGGTAAAGTGGTAATATTGTAATTATGTCTTTTCCTTTTTAACGAAAAATTAGGGTTTTGAATCCCTTGGCCTAGGGTTTATCGTGAAAGGAATCATATGGGGCCTAAATTTCAAAATGTATACACAGACTCTTCAACAATATAAATCATCAATAATTTAGAACTGTATGTAATATATATTCACATAGTTTTTGATAATTTTAATATTATAGATCTAGCTAGCTTCTAATAGAAGAATATTAATTATCAAAAAGAAAATTACCATTTCCTATAGCTAAGAAAGCAATAGGAACCAAGCTCTTATTGCATAGGAAAATTTGAGCTATGATCATTAGTAGCCTTCACAGTCATCCTCTTCTTCTTTTTCTTCTTATAAGGGATTCCTCGAGCCTTAGCTTGAGAGTCCCTCACTTCACGCAAATAAATCCTTATAGCACCACTTGCAAAAGGGTTTGTTTCTGGCAAGCCGCCGTTTTCTTCATAAGCAGCCCTAAGCCGGCCGATGAGTGCATCAAGGCTGCCCCAAGCTTGCTTAAGAGGGCAAGAACAAGGGCCCGGTGGCTCTGGCTGGCCAAAGAAAACACACCCTTGTAGGTGCACTTTAGTCTTGCCAAATTGATCAAGATACCGGAGAAAATCAAGAACATGATTCGAGTTGCACTGCGAAAGCGCCACTGGAGGCCTCTGGTTCCTCAAGTACTGACCAAAAGTGTTCCAGTCTCGCCTCTTTTGTGATTCATATCGACTAAGAGGTGCCGGACTTTGCTGATCAGAGGCAGCAGCAACAGCAGCTGTTGCTATCGTCGATGATCTTGATGATGATCCTTCAGCTACCTCTTTCCCTTTGTTGCTTGACATGATCACTTAGCTATCTAGCTCAAAGCAAAGAGGAAGAAGTTTAAAGAATCTTTTGAAGTGTAGAAAGAAATAAGAGAAGAGAGAGTTTTATTTTTTATTTTTTGAGAGGACAAAAATGAAGATCACATCATGGGGCTAATGAGGAGACATGTAATGGGTCCTATCAGAAGTGCTTTAGCTCTTCTTTTTCTTCTTATAACATTATTTTCTTCCTTTAATTGTACTGTTAGCATTAACTATTACCCTTTGTTTTCCTATGTACTATATAATTGTGCTTCCATCATGTAAGCAATCATTATGTATTACATTAGCGTAATTAAAGAACTACGGTTTAAATAATAAATCCAGTGCAAATAACGTGAAGAAAGAATGACATTTAATTCTCTTATATTTCTAATTTTAATCATTTAGGACCCAATGTTATTTTGAGTAATTAAATGATCATTTAGTACATATATTTAGGTTAATTAGTGATATTATATATATATATATATATATATATATTCCTGCTTATATTAATACCCTTAAAACAACTTTGAAAAATTAATGAAAAGAAAAAATATTAATTACCAAAGTAGTGAATTAACTCTAAAATTAAAATAAAACTAGTGTAACTTTTTGTTATTATTTAACTTTACCTATCTAAGGTCCTCTGGGAAAGCACCATACCTCGTCTAGGGTGGTTGAAGAGAATTCCTTGAATTTTGTTCCTCCGGGTGAGAACTAGTCTGTCTATCATGAGAACATCTCCCTTTAGGCAGGGCTCTGGCATAATTGTCTGATTTCTTCCTCCATCTTCAAGAAAGACTAACTCCTCCTACTCCTCCTTCTCTTATTCTCTACTTTATTACTTTTCATTAATGTCCCAAAACTATTGCAAAGTAAAGGTGTTCAGAATCCAAGTCGATTCGCTCAATCTGACTAATCCATAGAAATTCGATCCATTGATTGATGGATTAGATTGGATTGAAAATTTTAAAAATCCGCAATTGGTGGATTAGATATGGATTTACTTATGTAAATCCGTAAAAATCCGCGAATCCGCAAAAAAAATATATTTATTTAATAAAAAAACTAAACTTGTAAATATGACATTATACTTACTAATAAATAAATAAGTTAAAATATAGTTACATTAACACCATATTATATCTTATCCGATAATAATATAAAATAAAAATAATTAAGTAAAAAATGAGATTTATGTACTGATCTAAACAAATGAAATTTACATTAACACCATACTTACTAAGCAGTTAATTTTTATATACTAATCTAAACAAAACTTTGAATGTATTTTCTAAGTTTATTTAAATAATTAACTTATTTAAATCTTATTTATTTTTGAATTTAATCGGTAGTAAAATTATTTTTATATTAATTTTTTTATTTAGTTAGTTCGTAGATATGACATAATTAAAAATTTTAGTATGCAAACCAATCCACAACATGATGGATTGGATATGGATTGACTCAAATCCACATCCGATCCGCAGATGTATGGATTGGATTTAGATTAAATTTCACTAATTCGTGGATTGGATTGGATTAAAAATTTATAATCCGCAAAATCATGGATCAGATATGGATTGATGTTCAATCCGCAAAATCCGATCCGCGAACACCCCTATTGCAAAGGTATTGTTATAAAAGCTAAGAAAAAATAAACGTAAGATTGTAACATAGTCAACAACATGGATATCTTGGCATAATTTTTAAAATATAAAATTAAACAGACACTTAACCAAAATATAGGGCTAAACAAGTATTTATTCATTTTTTAATTATATATATTACATCCTTGACATTATAATTTTATCATTCAAATTTTCCTGTTGAAGGATATATATGACATTTTAATTTATAAAATGTTTCCTATCTTTTGATTAGCACATTACATTAGACCAACAACTGGGGTAAATAATAAATGAATCCAAAATCTGTGTTTTTAAAAAATTATTTTAACGTGTAAGATGTAATTGATAATTGAAAAGAATCAGGGACCTGAATGTGAATTTAAAAAAAATAAGGGATCTAAGTGTAATTCTGCTTAACCTGTATATGGTAGATTCAACACGTAATTACCAATCAAGAAAGTTAAAATAGACGGATCAAAATCCATGAACAAATTAATATCTCATTCACATAAGTACAAATTAATTGCGTAATATACCCTTCACCAAACCTTTAATTATGTTAATAGGAAATTAACCACCTTATTTGAAAATTGAAATTAAGTGAAAAATGACTTTAATTATGGTATTGAAATTTATATACATGTTTCTTGTTAATTTAAAGAAAAATGAAAACCATGTACATAAATATTTGCTGAGTTTTTCTACAGTAGAAAAACTCATGTGTTGAACTTAGATGACTCATAAATTAGGTCATAAGTTAACGATTGCCTCTAGTTTGTAATCTTATTTACAAAATCATAATTGATGTGACATATTCTTCTAAACACCCCTATCACAAATAAGTCGTCACTCACGAAAATTGATTTTGATATTATATAAACACCTATGGTTAATCCTCACCTCCCTCCCCCCCTAAAAAAAAAAATGCTGATGATTTGAGGATCATCTAAACTTATATTCTTAGTCCAAAAACTATTCTCAGCTAATTAACAACCTTAGTGGACATTAACAAATTAATTCAACTTGGTTCAATGGATCCATCTCTATACTTCAATAATAACCTAAGTAAATTGAAAAGTCTTTCAAGATCACTCTTGTTCATGTTAATGGTGATTAATGTTTAAGTTAAATAAAACGTAATCATTTTGCGGGATTTTGTTGCCTTCCACTGATCCAAAGCTGTTCATAATTCATTCATGAAATGAAATTACTCCTAGTGTTATTATTAGACGGCTTGATTTTGACTCTTACAGGTGGAGGATTAGGCATTTATATACATATGTACAGTTATATTATTGATGAGTTTGTTGACCCTCAAGGTTTTTATTTCATATTATATATGGTATACAGAATGATCATCTCACAGCTTGGTTACAATTAAACATTTTAAATGTCCAAACACTAAAGCTTTTCATAGCTAAATCATAGCCACGTATTGTATTGTAAATGATTTGTTTGGGAACGTCTTGTAACTATAATAATTTCTTGATAGAATAATCTCAATAATTACAAGCACAATCATCACTGTTGATAATGCAGAATGATTCTAAACAATATCCAATTGTACGAACGTTAGTGATGTTTTTGTTTTTTCTCTTCTGGTTTCCTTTTCCCTTCCTTACTTTTGGAATTTTCAACAGAAAAATGCACACAGGCGATTGAATTAAATCAAAGCCTAGCAGCCTCTTTGAGAAATTCATTTTAATATGTCAATTTATTTTTCAATGCATGCAATTTCTTGTAAACTGGAATTATACTTGGCAGGTTTTGTGGCCATTTATTTGTAGTTGGATAACTGGATGATTTTTTTTCTAATTTTTTTTTAAATTGAAACAAATTAATTTTACATTTTAATTTAGACGCTCTTCTACCAAATTAAAACAAATATTTGTGTAACCAAACAAAGCAATCATCTCCCATTGCAGGAATGTACTCTTACCGAACATACACTTAAAAATAATATTCTCCAATTAAATTTTGAACAAGTTGGTTAATATGGGGTCCGTTAGCAAATTGCCAAGGATCAAATTATTTCGATTCAGTAGCTGAGGAACATTATGCTTAATTTCCTGCTCAAATCTATTGTTGGATCTTGTTATAGACTTTTGTCTTTCACATTAATTTCATTTGGGTCTGGATCTACATTTCTTTCCTCTTTTTTTTTTGGGTGTCGAAAGAGCATTAATCAGTGAGATGGGTTTGATTAGAGCATTGATAATGGGAAAATATTTGGAATCAATTTCCATCCTAACAATCTTAAGTTTCTGTGTTTTTCCGCAATCCCCACCCCCCACCCCCCGCGGCCCGGGGGGCTTTCTTCTTCTTTCTTTTTATTTGTTAGAGTGCACGAAAAGAAAATATGCATTTAACTTTAAACTGATAGTACAAGGATAGCATTACAACTTACAACTTACAAGAGAATAAATAAGGAAACTAGATTAAAATAATTTAAATAACAAATCTTGTGATTCTAGAATTATCTAGAATCATAGTCTTAGAGATTTATGGAGATTGAATGTTTCATTGATTGGAGATTATTTTCTTAAACTTGAACAGTGCTTTCTTTAATTTGATTCTTTCCTTCAACATTATTAATGAGTGAACCATACAAATAAAAGCAAACAGATGCTGTGCCCATCAAGTCAAATAGACTAAAAACACTACAAAAGAAGAATGATCGAAATTCTTTTTCTTTTTTGATTTTGTATTATATGTGTGTGTATATATATATGATAGAAATTCTTTATTAAAAAAAAATCTAATTCTTTCTCTATACTTATATATATATATATATATAGTTTCAGGGAAAAGTGAAAAATCTCCCTTCTTGTTTTACAAAATTAATTATTGTTTCCCCATATATTTAAAACTCTTTGAATCTTCTCTTAGGTGGCGTTTGTTTTTTTGTCTGAAATCTGAATAGACCTGAATTAGTCTAAATTCTGAATAGATATGAATGTATGAATCTAAATAATATGTTTGTTTTTTCGTCTGAGTCTCGAAAAATAAGTATTAAGTTGTTGTTTTTTTCAACTTAAAAAGCTGAAAATATGTATTTTTACATTTGTATCCTTGTTAAATTTGAATGTCAAATAAATAATATATTAAATACCACAATATTTTAACATTTATAAGTAAAACTATATTCAAGTGAATACATTATTATTTTGGAATTTTAATATATAAAATACCATAAATTTCAAATTTTATCGTATATAATGTAAGAAAGAAAAAATAAGGATATTTTTATGTGGGGTAAATGTCTATGGGTGAGTTTTGGAATAGACATGAAAAATAAATTATAAAGCTGGGATATTTTTGACATTAGCAAGTAATTGACTTAGGTGGCGTTTGTTTTTTAACTTAATGACTTAAAGTGACTTAACTTAATTAATTAAGTTAATTAGAGGTGTTTGTTTTTATAACTTAATGAGACTTTTTAGATAATTTTGACTTAATAAAATAAGCTAATTTTTTTGGCTTTTTACTTAATAGAGAAATCTGAATTAAGTCAATTACTTGCTAATGTCAAAAATATCCATGTTTTATAATTTATTTTTCATGTCTATCCCAAAACTCACCCATAGATATTTACCCCACATAAAAATATCCCTGTTTTTTCTTTCTTATATTATATACGATAAAATTTGAAATTTATGGTATTTTATATATTAAAATTCCAAAATAATTATGTATTCATTTTAATATAATTTTAGTTATAAATGTTAAAATATTGTGGTATTTAATATATTAGTTATTTGACATTCAAATTTAATAAGGATACAAATGTAAAAGTACATATTTTCAGCTTTTTAAGTTGAAAAAAACAAACAACTTAATACTTATTTTCCGAGATTCAGACGAAAAACAAACATATTATTCAGATTCAGACATTCAGACCTATTCAGAATTCAGACTAATTCAGGTCTATTCAGATTTCAGACAAAAAAACAAACGCCACCTTAATTGAGATTTCTCCATTAAGTAAAAAGCCAAAAAAAATGGCTTATTTTATTAAGTCAAAATTATCTAAAAAATCTCATTAAGTTATAAAAATAAACACCTCTAATTAACTTAATTAATTAAGTTAAGTCACTTTAAATCATTAAGTTAAAAAACAAACGCCACCTTAATGTCATCAACTTCAAATAATAGGGGTTTTTGGTCATTTTTTATATCTTAATTAATCTACTCTTTCTAAATGATTTAATAAAATCTTATTTGAAATAAAGCCCAAAATTCTTTAATAAACTTCAAAAAATTAAAAAAAAAAGTTAGGTATTGAGTTATTATTATTCGTTTGAAAGGTTAGTTAGTATTAACCTATTAACAAAAGTTTAGTATTAAGTTATTAGCAACAGTTTTCCCTAAGAGAGAAGCAACTCTATTGCATGGCTAAATTTATTTAATCGAAATTGAAGGGGTTGCGCATAAGTAGTCCCCCATAGGGAGATTACCTATGACAATAATTGAAAACGAATGATGATATATAGCTAATTGTTATTGGTCTTCACCTTCTAATAATTATCCCTACATTATTTTAAAGAAGAAAAATCTCAACATCATGGTCTGATAGACCTATAATGAAATCAATGGTTAGACTAATATTCCTTTTTGGTAGTGAAAGGGGTAATATATAAAAATATTCCTAGGTGAAAAAAGGCAATCTACCTTTATAATCCAAATCCTTGACAGATTTGAGATTGGTTAAAATTATATAAAAAAATTAATGTATCAAAAAGTTTTATACGAATTATTGGGACTTGAAAGTTTTGGGTCAATCAACATTTTAAGTAGGATTTTGCCGTCCATGTATTTAAACATTTTTCTATCTCCCACCCTTTTTTAAGTGCCCTCAAATGCTAACTAATCTGACATGGCGAAATCTTTAACAAATTAGGTTTTATCTTTTCTATATAACATTAACAAATACATTTTAATAATATTTGAATAATTGTATAAGTATAGAATAATGTGAAGATACTGCAAAGTTAAATCTCTTTTATTCTTGTTAATGATCTTATTAATTGAACGGATCTTTTCACGAGTCATTCTATGCTGAGTGATCAAAATCACAACAACAATACTGTATTCAAACATAAATTATATAAATAAAACATAAGACGTGTAAATTTAACATAAAACTTATAAATGAACATTAAGTGTAAAATCAAATATAAATTATGTAAATAAAATATAAGATTTACAAATAGAAGACAAATAAGTAAATTAACATAAGAGTAGTAAATGGTGTATCAATGGTAACAAAACAAAAATTTACAAATATAACATACAACTTGTAAATCAATAATAAGTGTCAAATAAAATATAAATTAAGTAAACGAAACACAAAACTTACAAATAGATGATAAAACAAGTAAATTAAAATCGTATAAAAATTAATGTATCAAAAAGTTTTATGCGAATTATTGAGACTTGCAAGTCTTGGATCAATCAACATTTCAAGTAGGGTTTTGAGTCCATGGTGTTTAAACCTTTTTTTAGCTCCCACCTTTTTTTTAAGTGCCTATGAATGTTAAGTAATTGGAAATGGAAAATTTCAATTCTTTATCAAGTTAGGTTTTAACTTTTCTATATAACATTATTAATGTTCTTAATAAATACACTTTAATAATTTTTAAATAAGGGAAAACACTACCTATATCCCCAAGGTTTGCTTAAATGGTCATATAGAATCCCTTAGTTTCATTATATCCTTTGATTATAATAATCCAAATAAAAATAAATATAGTAATAAGATAAAAATTATAAATAAACATCATATACTACAAAAAGAATATTACAATAAGTATACTTAATAAAATAACGTATAGAATGAAAATTATTTTTAATATTAAGTTATTGTTAGTCTGTCCCAACGAATTTTATTGATACTAGCTAATATCTATTAATAAAAAAATTGACTTTAAGATTTATACAAATATAGACATAATTAAAAAAGATATTGTAAATAAAATCATATACAATTAATAAATAGCTAAGAATGTTAGGTATAATTATTTTAATTTTATTAATATATCAAATAGATTTTATTTGTAAAAGAATATGACATATTAATAATGTTAAATAACTTTCTTAATATTCAAAATAATTTATAAATTTTATCTTATTTTAAATATTGTATTATTATAATTATAATTTATATTTATTATAGAAGTTTATAAAGTCAATTAATGGGGTTGTTGTAATGAAGGGTATACCAGTCAAAAAGGAATATGTGTGATCATTTATAAAACTAAGGGAGTTTATATGACCGTTTAAACAAACCTTGGGGTGTTGATGGCATTTCCCCTTTAAATAATTGTACAAGTATAGGATAATATGAGCGATACTACAATGGTGAATCTCTTTTATTATTCTTATCAATCTCATTAATTGAATGGATCCATTTATGGGTCATTCTATAGTGCCGTGATTTTGATAAGGGCATCAATACTGTATTCATATATGAATAAAGTAAATGAAACATAAAACATGTAAATTTAATATAAAACTTGTAAAACAACATTAAGTGTAAAATAAAACATAAATTATGTAAATGGAATATAAGACTTGTAAATAGAATATAAAAAAAAGTAAGTTAACATAAGAGTGGTAAATCGGTGTATCAATGGTAATAAAACAAAAACTTACGAATATAACGTAAAACTTGTAAATCAACAATAAGTATCAAATAAAACACAAATTAAGTAAATGAAACATAAGACTTAAAAATGGAAGGTAAAATAAGTAAATTAACATAGGAATAATAAATTAGTGTATTATTAGTAAACAAAACAAAAATTTACAAATGTAACACAAAACCTATAAATCAACATTAAGTGTAAAATAAAACATAAATAATATAAAAATAATAATACTTGTAAATAGAGGGTAAAATAAATAAATTAACATAGGAATTGGGATATTATTAGTAAACAAAATAAAACTTACAAATGTAACCTAAAACTTTTAAACTAATATTAAGTGTAAAATAAAATATAACTTGTGTAAATAGAATAGAAGACTTGTAAATAAAATGCAAAAGAAATAAATTAACATAGGAGCGGTAAATCGGTGTATTATACTATTATTGATAACAAAACAAAAATAAAAAATATAACATAAAACTTTTAAATCAACAATAAGTGTCAAATAAAATAGAAATCAAATAAACAAAAATAAGACTTATAAATGGAAGATAAACAATTAAATTAACATAAGAGTGATAAATTGGAGTATTATTGGTAAATAAAACAAAAACTTACAAATATAACATAAAACCTATAAATCAACATTAAGTATAAAATAAAATATAAATTATATAAACGAAACATAAAACTTGTAAATGGAAGGTAAAATAAGTAAGTTAATATACAAATCATTAAGAAGATAAAAACTTACAAACATAAAATAAGAACTCATTATAATAATGATTACCTTATATATTGATTTTGTTTCTAAATTTGAATAATAACAGTTGTGGTATATGTAATATATGTGATGATATATGTGAAATTTTATAAAGGATAAAACTTATTCTCAAAATTAAATTTTAAAAAGTATACCTTTTGTGTTTTTCGAAGCTATTTGTAAGATAGGGTGATATCGCATCCTTCTAAATCTCCTCAATAGCAACTTCAAATGATTTTTAAGTACAAGTAAAAATCAAAGGTTAAAAATACATGAAATATGTATAAAACAAAAAAAAATTAAATCTAATTGTATTGATATATCGTATATGTCTAGTAATATAAGCATATCTTTTTATTTTGTTTTGACTTGATCCACCTCAAGAAAAATAATTTTACTCAATTAACCCGTGCAGTAAACAATACTATGACAAAAAATGAAAAAAAAAAAAGAAATCATGAATGTCCTAGAATGAATATAAAATTTATGGTTAAACTAGCTCAATAAAATGTATTCTAATTGTTTTCAATACAATTATTTTTTTTAAATTGATAAGTGACTTTTTTTTTGTTTAATTAATCAAACGAATAAACTTTTTTTTTTTTAAATGAAAGTTCAATATTGATTTACAAGTTTCATGTTATTTTTATAAGTGTTTTTTTTCTACAGTTTTTAAATACCAATTTACCACAGTTATATTAATTTTCTTATTTTACAACTTTTATATTAATTTACTTTTTTTATTTTTCATTCACTAGTTTTACTTGTAATTTACAAAATTTATGCTTATCACAGTATTATCGCGTGCACACACACACAGCGCGCGCGCACACACACACACACACACACACACACACACACACACACACACACACACACACACACACACACACACACACACACACACACACACATATATGTAGACAGGGAGAGAAGCTTATAACAGCCCGATCGATTATCCTTTTAAAACCCCCTTTCAATTATGCTCTATTTAATATTAAAAAAAAAATCATTTCTTTCTAAATTATCACCCTTCATTTACACATGTTTTAATTTTTAACAGTTTTATTTTATTTCCAACAATTTTCTCACTCTTAAAATTTTTTATAGTCTATTTATCTTATTTTTTACATAAATAATTCTTTGAAGTTTTGTTATTTCTATATCTCCAAATTTTCTCTCTCTACAAAATTAAAAAATAACAGTTTCCCTAATTTTAAAAATAATTAATCTGAGAAAATAAAGAAAAGAAAAAAAAAAGAAAATTTTAAATTTGAATAGATGAGAGAGTTATGGATTGAAAAAATCATGAAAATGAATTGACAATGAATCTAAAGAATTTACAGAAATGACTCGGGAAAAAAAAAAATACATGACACACTTGAGCATAAAAGAGGAGAGAAAATATTTGGGATTAATTATATTTGTGTTTGTTTGTTAATTTAGTAGGAAAGGGGTTTTATCAAGATATTATAGGGGTGTTAAAAGCACTATTCTGTATGTCTGGGCTTGTTTCTATCAAACCCAATTTGTCAATATATTAGCACAAGGGTGGTGATGACTCCTCGAACTAATAGTCTAGCCGCACCCACAAACAAGGGCTGTTGGTGTAGTGTTCACTAATTACATAATACATAGATAGTTATTAGGAATTTAGGATAGCACAAGAGCTCGAGCTTTGATCGGGCTTGAGCCTGGCCCAATGGTTCGAAAAAACTCAGGCCCATCCCAAGCCTTTGGATTTCAAAATATATTATATATATGTAGCAAATCAGGACCAAAATATCGGTTTGCCCAAATTGTTGGAAACATTTCTTCGGCCTCACAATAAAGCTAGCAACAAGAAGACTTGGGTTAAGAAATCAATATAATTATTTGGTATCACTAAAATTTGGGCTCATGAATTCTTAAGGCCAACAATAAAAAATATTAACATGTGATATATAGTCCATATTACACTAACCATAATAATGTGTTATAAATTTAACACACCATAATATAATAAGCTAACGATGCCTCTTTGAATTAAAGGGAAGTTTCCGCTAATAAACCATAATTAACTGCGGCATCAAATGACCTTTCAATTAATTCACTTGATTAGGTACTAATAATTAAACAAACCCAAATAAATGTAGCCGTGCGTTTCAAAACAAGATTGAAAACCCTAGATTCTGCTAATCTAGAGTCGGTAATTTAGCAAGTTTATTATCAATTTTTATATACAGTTTCATTACCTTTTTTTATTTTTAATTTCTTAATTTATCCTTTATGTAGTCCCTTATACGTAGGGATGGCAATGGGCACCGCCCGCAGCGGGTTTGCCATTACCAAACCCAAACCCGCACAAAATTTAAATTACCAAATCCACCCGCAACCCGCAGCGGTTTTTAATTTTTTTAAAAAAACCCACCCACAGCGGGTTTTAACAATTACCAAACCTGCAATGGTACCCGGCGGATTTTTTGTGGGTTTCCGTATTTAAAATCACAAATGTTTAATATATAAATTTATAATAATAACATCAAAATCCATATAACATACTCAATTTTATATTTAAACAATGTAAATAAAAAATTAAAATTTCCACATCAATCCAACACAAATTCTCAAATTTAAGTATAAATTACACAAATTCATTTAAAAAATACAAATTAGTATCTAAAAATAATAATTATATTTCATATTATCATTTAAAACAAGTTTCAAGAGAAGATATTCATTTCATTCACCACCATAAGCACCCATCCAACACAATGCCTATAATAATAATTAAGATTAATATTTTCAAATACTAATTCGAAGGGAAATGCCTTTAGTTTTCTCTAGGTTATGACTTTAGAATGAGAGATGAGTCACATACACACATACACAACTTTGAGCCTTTGACTATTTGGTAATTTAAATAATGATATTATTTTCTTTATACATTTTTAGATTAAAATTAAATTAAAAATATTTGGAAAAAATGTTACGAGTTTGGTAGATATCCATGCGGGTATTCATCGGATATAAAGTTAATATCAAACCCACCCGCATCTATATGCGGGTTTTAATTTATAATACTAAACTCACCCGCAACGGATAAAATAATCTACAATAGGTGGATTTTAACGAGTGGATTTAGACGAATTTACGGGTATAATTACTATCCCTATTTACACGTACAAGAAGAGGGGACACAACTCATAAATGTCAACATTTGTACGGGTGCTACGTTGACGTCTGACAGAAAGACACAAAAGATTTTATCGATCGAATATTTACATGATCAAATTATTTTGTCTTGATCTATTGCTTTTGATAAAGACACAAATAATTATAGGCCTTGCGTGGCCCCTTTTCGATCTTCTTCACATTCCAATCAATTTGTATTATTCATTGGGGATAAATTTGTGTGGAACTGTTCCACCCACCCAGTTAACGTGATGTGATAGCTCATTATTATTTTATCACATGGTCGAGTAATAAGTTTTCCTGATTTTTTAAATATTAAATTTAATAAATCTCAAAGTGAGGCACATTGATGATTTTATTTGGCGAGTCCGCTATGTTACGTTTACCGCAACACACACTCACACACGATAATAATATTTATTGGTGGGGTTTATTACTGTTGCTGTAAATGTGCTAAGTTATGTTCAGTGACCTTATTTTGAATTCATTATTCTGTCGTATGATAGTATATTAGTAGATTGTCTCAATACTTCGACATTAATTGTAAACTAGTGAGATAATTCTGCTTAATTTTTTCTCTATTTATTGACTTAGAGTGGCTTTGCTTGCGGGATACGGAAAACGTCTCAAGAGTTGTAATCAATAATTTAATTTAATTTAATTTGTCAATTGTCTTGTTTTGAATTAAGTCAATCCGGTTTGTTTTGTTAAAGATGGCCAAATCAAACTGGCCATTTCTAGAAAAATTTATTAACGAATAAGATGGATAATGGATCATCGTTTATTAGCATAGTCCAATTGAAGATGCATGCTTCTTTGTAATTAATTAATATAGTGATTAGACGCCTTACTTAATTGAATTATCAATAATTTAATCTGTCAAGATTCTTGCTTTGCATGTACAAATCCATTATGAAGTTTGTTACAGTTCATGCCTACAAAAATGAACAGATTGGGCATGAGTGATGTCTTACTAGCTAGGAGGCCCAAGATTTCCTCCTGTTAATTATGTTACAGTATCTTTATTTTTTCTTAACTAAATAATGATAGAGTTATATATATATTATATAAATAAATGTGTATACACTGATTTAGAATGAAAAAATTTGTTGTATAAAACCGTCATAGACCTATATAACTATTTTTATTAACCGTCATTACTGTTCAATCAATTTGTACACATTTCACATCAATTTGTATACATTTATTCATTCAAAATTATTTGTAGCTCTATCATTATTATTTACAGTAATATTGTTGCAACAATTTTGGAGGCATTAATAAAAAGAAACGAATGTTATTTTTTCAAATGAACCTAGAAGTAATATAAGAATAATAATAACAAATCTACAATAATTTTTATTTCACTTTTAAGGTTAATTTGGTAAAATTAACATTTTTTTTAATTAATGTCTTCATAATTGTTGCAAGGGTATTATTGTAAAAAGTTAAAAAATGTAATGGTAAGAGTGCAAGTATAATTAATAAAAGGAATATTTAGGGATATTTTTTAAAATATAAAAACTAAACAAGTATTTAACTCAAAATATAAAAATTAAATAAGTATTTATCCGACCTTACTATATCATATACTGACACATAATCGATGGGCATTTTTACTTTTGCACTTGAGGAAGTCATTATTCTCACCCATATATAAGGTCCGGCCCATTAATAGTTATACATTTACTCAATAATCAATATGTTGGTGTAAGAAAGTAGAAGAATACTAGAATTCTCATTGATCTCTCATGTTTGTCTCCATATTAATAGTAGTGGTTGTGGGAGTGTGTTGGGTTGGATAAGGCTTGTCAAAATCCAACCAACTCATTATTGAATGAGTTGAAATAAAATCAATACAGTCCAACTAAATAAATATGTTCAACATAATCCAATTCAATTCTTAATTTATCATATTAGGTTGGGTCGAGTTGATTGGATTGAAGGTAAAATTAAAAATTAAAAACTAAAATAAAGAAAAAGATATGAAATTTGAAATGAAACTTATTAAAATCAAATATAAATCTATTATAATATGAAATTTTCATTTATCGTCTAGTGTTTGATAAAGAAAACTAAAGCCTGCCATCTTAAAATTAAGAAACTTTTGACAATGAACTTCTAGACATGTGTATTCTATGAAAATAAATAAACCAATTCAATATTACAAGTTCAAATTACAATTAAGAATGAATAAATGAAAGAAATACATTATTTTAATTGAGAATTGAGATTTAAGAGGGTGATTTTAGTTTTTGAATTATAATCTATGGTAGTAGATACGAGAACAAAATAATCTCTTTTATAAAAGAATAAAAAGAGGTTAAAATGTTGCCCTCACATTTGGAGGGTAGCAGCCATGACCACCCGGCCAAAGTCTCTTTTATGAAAGCAGTTCAAATCCCCACAAATGTATTGTAGGGGTAATTCCTTTGTTAACTATGTATAATCGAGTGAATGTAGTTTTCTCCCTTACCAAGTGTGAGGCAAGTAGACATCTCTCGAATATTTATGAAGGTTAAAAATCTGAACAATACTTCATTAGAATTAATGTAAATTAGTTCCAATAATAAATTTTGTTCGAAGAACAGACAGGTCGAAGAACAGACAGGTCGACTCTCAGTACGAATTGGATTTGGGAGAGTCAACCAAAGTAGATAATTAAAGCTTTGCCCCAGTGACTTCATTCATTCCTTTAATTGTTTTATTGACAAACAAATTAACACTCTCCATTCATTTCATGTTAACATTGGACACAAAATCTAATATCCTACTAAAACAAGCTTCACAATCGCTCCAATCAGAAAAATAAGGCCGAAAATCGAGCCACCAAAAAACAACAAAAAAAGGCAAGTACTTATATACAATGGGTAACCAACTTCTTCCCATAAAATGACAATAAAATCATATGTTGTTATAATGTCAGGTAAAAAAATTAGAACTATTTTCAATTAATACTATAAAAGTGCAGTCGGAGTCTTCAAATCATAATCCAACATTTCGAAGTCTCCTGGTGATAAAATTTTCCCGAACACTTGCAATCCGAAGTACATTGTTCCCTTGTATACTTTGCTCATAAAATGATTTAGCTCCTTCAACCGTATAAATAATGAAAATAATTTGGCTTACAAGAAGCAACTTTCTTCGCCTCGCACTCTTTGTTCCGGCCAAGCAGACCCTTTTCTGTAGGGCACGCTACACGCTGATTCCCAAATTACCACATCCCTCCGGCAGCTGACACGCTGTAATATCCCAATCTGAATCTCTGTCAAAGAATGTGAATATCGTTTGCGTTGGACCCCAATCAGCACTTTCATCGCAAGGGTAGATCTTGAGATTTCAAGAGAGTACCCATCGGATAATCAAAACTCTGTCAAATAAAGTTTCCCTTTTTGAGTCATGAAGCACCATGTTGACATTTGAAAGCAACTTGAATACATGATAAAATTAAGAATTTTGAACCTACATAAAAGATGATAGGAATAACTAAAATTAGAATTAGCTAGACTCATAATTTAGAGATTAATTTTGAAAGACTAAATAATTGAAAGTAAGTCCTTTTGATTTATGAGGACTGGGATATAATTACATTCCATACGCTGATACACATGCATTGCTCTGATCAACTATTTTATTACTGCCGTGACAAACAAAATAAATAAAAAAAGTACTTTTGATTCAAAGCACCCAAAATAATGAAGAAAAACGAAAAGAGTAAAGTGAATCTTTTTTTTTAATTTTGTTTTAATATCTATTGTCTTTTGCCTTTATTTAATTTCATAATATTTTAATAGTTAATTAAATTATTAAGAATTAGACATTTACACAAAAGGTAACATAAAATCTTTTAAAATTAATTGAGACACTTTCATAATTTTATATTTCAATAAAAGCACTTTTTTAAATAATAAATAAATCAATTTTTTTTCTCTAAGATAATCATCATAAATTTTTCAAAAACCAGCTGGATCCAGCTGGCCCTACGCTGCATCCGCCCACTGGTGGAGCAAAGGAGAGGAAAATGATACATGCACGTTAATTTACTCGTGGCGGATTGCCTGTCTTTACCCCCATGCAATGCAATTATAGACGTCGTTCAAAGCCGCCGAAAGTGAATGAAATAATTGGATTTGGAGGCTTTTGCCACTGCGGGTAATAGAAAACGTATAACGAGCCGCTTTCAATACTACTTTAGTTTTCTTTAATTTTGACGTATTTTATTTGTTGCCTACGTAAATCTTTTGAAAGAATGTTAAAAATGGCCTAATCACACACCTTTTGCGGACAAGTGTCATTAAATATGAGCGTCCGTCTTCATTTATTAGCGTATCTATCTGCCAATAAAAGATGATTGAAGAGGCGTAATTGCGCTAATGGCTGAACTATTATTCTCAACGTTAAATAAGATTATAAGGGTAGTAATTTGAATCTTCATAATCTTAATTTATCTCAATTAAATAAAAAATTATATAGAGTTAATTTGTAAATATTTTTACTTTATAAAATGCTAATGAAGTAGAGACATTATTTGTATGTGAGGATCATATATTTGGACATGTACTTTATAAAATTAATGTAATAATATAAGTGTCAGTTATATATCTGATTGTAAATATCAATATAATATCTGCTTTAATTTGTCAATTGTCTTGTTTTGAATTAAGTCAATCCGGTTTGTTTTGTTAAAGATGGCCAAATCAAACTGGCCATTTCTAGAAAAAATTATTAACGAATAAGATGTATCATGGATTGATGGATCATCGTTTATTAGCATAGTCCAATTGAAGATGCATGCTTCTTTGTAATTAATTAATATAGTGATTAGACGCCTTACTTAATTGAATTATCAATAATTTAATCTGTCAAGATTCTTGCTTTGCATGTACAAATCCATTATGAAGTTTGTTAAAGATAGCCAGCCCTCACAATCCTTAAATTTTTTGGATCATCCTTGATTAGCTTATAGATGCCGTTGAAGCTGCTTCAATTGAAACGTTATAACCCAGTGATTAGACGTCCTAAGTAATTGAATTATCATCTTGATATCAAGTAAAGCAAGCCAGCTAATTTATGGTTTCTTTGGTGTTAAGGTGTTTTTGAGTAGTTGCTTAGCCATGGCCGATCGATGTGAAAGACAAAATTTTAACTGTAAATAAAAGTCGATTGTGTTTGGTAATGATGATGTTTAAATAATATTTTTGAGAAAAGAAATAAAATTATATTTTTTTTTTTATCAAACAACCATTAGATGAAAAATTACATTTAACTTGAAAAGCCACAACTATGAATGTTTTACAATAAATTTTCCAACGGTAATTTTAAAGCTACAATTCACTGACAGTAAAATCAAGGAAGAAAAGCATCAAGCAAAACAATCAATTGGGGGCCCTACGTTTAGCTTGTTAACGGATTTATCATACATGTATAGATCATGGAAACTTGTTCATGTAATTGTTTACCCGCACGTAATCAGTGGGAGCTGATTTAAACAAAATCATCCACAGATTTAAATTACCAAATGGTTATAAGTCAAAAGTTGTGGCTCAACCCCATACAGTACCACGATGAAGACATTTTCCTATTTCCGTGTTGAATTATGATATCAAAATAAGTCGGTGACAAAGACAATGCTACACTTAAAATGACATATTTTTTGGTATTTTAAATCATCTAGTATTCAAAGATTACAGTGGCCTCCAACTAATTTAGATTCGAGTTGAGTAGAACTATTAGAATAGTAAAACTCTCCCAATAAGTATTTAACGCAGCTGCATTTCCAAGTCTCGAACTGAGGGCCTTAATTAAGATAGGACAAGCCCTTTCCAACTGATTCAAATGACATATTAATATAACTTATTTTGGATCCAAATCCAAGTAGTTTATTTTTTTTAATACACATTTCTTTGTAAAACGAAAGGGATGGATAAAATTTAAAGGGTGAGAATATTTGCACTCTAATACTCGTAAAAATTTTAATTTTAATAAAAATATGTATTACAAAAACACTCATCATTTGAATTACTATTAAACACAATTTATTATAAGTTAATATTATATAATTACTTTGAACACCTATATAATATACTCATTATTCAATTTATAATTCTCATACTTTAAACCCTGAAACTTTTATTTCTAACACCTTCATTAATATTTAGATGAACAATGAAGAAATTAATTTTGATAGAAACTTTGGCCACAAAGTATATGTGATATTTTTCTTTTTAAAAAATAAAATGAAACAAACGTATTATAGAAGAACTTTTTTTTTGTCTGAACCACGAGATGGTCCTGAGTAGGTCCTAACTATAGGAGACACCTTTAAATCCGTATCACAACCCGACTAATCCCCGCTCGCACCGATCGACCCGTAAAAGGAAAGAACCTTTTTGTTTTTTTAATTTGCCTTGGCCCCTCTTTTTTGTCTTCTTCTTCTTCCTTTTTATCTTCTATCTTTTTTTAATATTATTTAATGAAATATTATCATGTTATCATTATAAGTTATTTTGGGTGCAAATTTCAATAAGGAACATAAATAAATAAAAAATTAATAATAAAATATTTATTTACAACTTGATCTAGTTATATTCTTGTAAGTATATGTTAGATCTCTTAAAATTAGTAGTTATATGGTTTTATTAGTATTTTCAGTAAATAAAGTTTAAAAAAATTAAATAGTGTAAGGAAATATATTTTTAAAATTGTAAAAAGTGAACAAAATAAAATTTAATTTTTATAAATAATGTATGAATTTATAGAATAATATAGTGTTAAAAATAATATTTAGGGTGCAAATAACTTCATCAGTTCTTTTTTAATCTTTTACATAAGATTTAAATTCAACAGTGATTCAAATAAAACTATTTAAAAATCTATTGATTGTGACAAAACAGTCTAATTTGATGAAGTGCCTCAACCCGTTATTATAAATAGAGCCTAGCCTTAACACAAACTTCATCGCATAACATTTAATTAAACTACCAAAATGTCATCTTCTTCAGCAATATTCTCCCTCTTCTTCCTCTGTTCACTCATTTTCTCCATTGCTAATGCACAGGTTCCTGCCAATGAAAGGTTTAAGTTCGTGAATGAAGGAGAATTTGGTCCATTCATTAATGAATATGATGCGGATTACAGAATGATCAGCATCTTCAATTCTCCGTTCCAGCTAGGCTTTTACAACACAACACCAAATGCTTACACCCTAGCCCTCCGGTGGGGTATCCAAAGGAACGAGCCGCTTTACCGTTGGGTTTGGGAAGCAAACCGCGGCAAACCGGTTCGCGAAAACGCCACCTTTTCTTTGGGGACCGACGGGAATCTTGTCTTGGCGGAAGCAAATGGCACCGTCGTATGGCAATCCAACACTTCCAACAAAGGTGTTGTGGGGTTCAAGGTGCTCCCGAATGGAAACATGGTGCTTCATGACTCAAAGGGTAACTTTATCTGGCAGAGTTTTGATTATCCGACTGATACTCTCTTGGTGGGTCAGTCTCTTCGCGTCGGTGGGGTCACCAAGCTCGTGAGCAGACTTTCCATTAAAGAAAACGTTGACGGCCCTTACAGCTTTGTAATGGAGTCTGATAGATTGTCACTCTATTACAAAAGCAGCAATGTTCCCCGGCCCGTTGTTTACTTTACTTTCCCTGTTCAGTTTAGTGGCTTAAAGAATGTAACGTTCAATTCTGCCCCGGAAACTGATGAAGCTTTCGCTTATCAACTGACTCTAGATTCTTCATCCGGGGGCGGTCTTATTTTGGCAAGGCCAAAGTACAACGCCACTATATCGTTTCTTCGGCTAGGAGTAGATGGGAATCTCAGGATCTTTACTTATTACGACAAGGTTGATTCGCAGCCAACGGAAGAAACATTCACTCTCTTTGATAGAGATTCAATTTGGGAAACTGAGTGTCAGCTTCCTGAGAGATGTGGTAAATTTGGACTGTGTGATGACAATCAATGTGTTGCTTGTCCTACAGAGAAGGGCTTGCTTGGCTGGAGTAAAGAGTGTGCACCGACGCTAGTGAATTTTTGTCGGATAGCGGCTTTCCATTATTATAAAGTTGAAGGGGTTGATCATTATATTAGCAAATATAATAATGGAACTGGACCCATCAGAGTTGAAGATTGTGGCAACAGATGTAGCACGGATTGTAGATGTGTGGGGTATTTTTACCATCAGGAGACATCGAAATGTTGGATTGCTTTTGACTTGAAGACTCTTACCAAATTCCCCAACTCTACACATGTTGGATTCATCAAGGTTGCCCCGCAATTAAGTATCAAATAAGTGGATTAGATCTGTGATCGAAATAACAACAGATAGATATGTGGGCTTTCAATGCCACCACAATAATAACTGTTGTTTGTCCATATATAAAATAATGAATGAATGAGTGAAATGTTTGTGTAGATTGTTCTCTGATTAATGCTTTGTATTACTTTCTACCCTTCTTATGCTTCTTCTTTTTTTTTTGAGGGGAATAAAACAATAGTTAACAGAAGAAAATGCGATTATTTAAGCATATAATTTAATCATTCTATGTTTAGTTAGATAGGAACTACAAAAGTACAAATCAATTTGAGATTTTTCCTATTTCTTAAGGTCAAGGTTAAGGTATAGTTCTGTGATAAGAAGTGGTCTCTCTCTAAAATTCAGGTCCGAAGTTCAAGTTTCGCTAGTATATCTATATTAATTTTTTTTTTTTTTTAAAAAAAAGAGAATGAAACACAGATTAGCGTCGCCTTGTCTTTCTTTTATTTTTTTTCCTTGTTTCTCTCTTTTTAGTGTTAATGAAAAACTGAAGGTGATGAAATTACGTTTTCTCTTTGACACATGGAAACTTCATAAAAAAGGGCCGTCATTGTTTGTTGTTGCATCTGGAAAATGCTAATAAGATGAAGATCCTTCGCAATTGTCTTTATCAATTTCCCAATTCTCGACTCGTTGCCATTTCTATGTATAGACTATATCAGTATATTGTGGGAAGTCAACAACCTTTATGGATATATTTGCCGCTCCTCTTTACTGCAGCCATTGACGCATCGCATACATATAATCAAATGTGGATTATCCGATCAAAGATTTTGTAGACTTACATGTTAGTGTTGGATATTTGTGTTTGGTATTTTAAAATACCAATATTCGAAAGTTTAAGGAAAGACAGCACACAAGTTGATTTATGTATACAGAAAACAACTTTAAAGAGGTAAGAGGCCCAATCACATGAGACCAAGTCTAAAGAGAAGGTTTCATTTTAAAAACCCCCCGCACCCAAAAGCTCATGCACAGGGAGAGTCCTCATAAGGATGGGGGAGTCGTACATGCGCGTGCTTGGTCCATTATCCTGGAGATCAATGCACCTTGTTCTTGTCTGAGAAATCACCTCTTAAGAGTGGAAATTATTGGCCTTTGGGACAACGCGTTCATTGTTCTAAGGTTGCTGTTCCAGGTGACCTCTTGTTGTTTTGCTCGATTCTTTTCCAACAATTAGATGATGCTAATTATAAGTGAAATTTAAACTTACCAAGTTTTTTCAAATTTCGCCACATTTCGGGTGAAAATTTGCTTAATCCCCCATGATGAATGGGAATGTCAACAATTCAGCTTAAAAAACAAAAATGTCAACTTTGTTGGCCCCTCCGTGTCAAACTTTATTTGCCAATTTAGTGAGCACATCGTTTTGTATCTCAATAATTGTCTTGTTTGTTGCTATTTCTAGCTTGGCGGATTTGAACGATCTATAAATAGCAATAAACAAGACAATTATTACTATCGAGGACATTACGTAGCGCGTTCTTCATTTGAGGACACATCCCGATTATTACTATTGACTTCATTAATATTGCTTTGCTTGCGGGACAAAGAAAAATTCTCAAGAGCTTAGCTGTTTTGCATATAAAAATTGTTAATAACGGTGGCCGAATCACACATCATTTTCTGGAAAATTGGCAAATATTATATTTTGAACATTAATTTCGACCTTTTGGCTAGTGGCTGCACCGTTTAATTGCTGTAGCACGTCATTGAGAGATACTCCAACAGCACAGTTATAAGATAATTTTTTTATTTTAAAAAATTATTTTAAATTATGTGACGTTTATTAATTGATTAATGAAATAATATAATTATTTCACTTAAAATATGTACTATTACTCGATTCTTTAAAGAATCACCAACTACTCAACGAATGATACATCAATTGACATGAAATTTAGGATAAAAAAAATTTGAGATATTTGTCATTACCTTTTGAAATATCTATAATGTCTCCAGTTATAATCTAGTGATTGCTATAACTAATTCAATTATCCAATAGAGTAATATTACACATTCAAAATTTTTTATCCCAAAAAAAAAATCCAAATGATGAGACATTCATCAAATGTTTGATGAGATAATACAAATTTACTTGGATCTTGTAATGAATGATCAACCATTTGATGAATGACACATCATTAAAATTTAATATATATGTCATTTCTCTTATCCAATATCATCTTATTTAAGTAACGGGAAAAGGATTGTTAGGTCCCCAATGTTTGATGAGGGGACATAAAAACACCTACCGTTTTAAAAAAGAAATGTAAGAGTTTTTCCATTAATAATTCCATTTATTTTAACAAAAAAAGGATAATATTATACATTTACAACAAAATACATGGAAAATGATTGTTAACCCCCAATGTTTGGGAAAATGAAATATTTAAAAAAAGAAATATAACCACCTTTCCATTAATAAATTTCATTTATTTTAGTTAAGCAAAGGGTAATATTAGAGTGATGATACAGTCACAAATTCTTGTACAAACTGATGTGACATTAATTTATTAGTTGAATAAAAATATAAAATAATAAAAATAAATCATATGGTCTAAGGGATATTTAATTCAACCAATGAATTAACACCACATCAGTTTGTACAAAATAAGTTTGTACAAAAGTTTGTGGCTATATCATTACCTTTAATATTATTATCCTCATCCTCATCATCATAATTATTGTTATTTATTAATGTCATTTTTATATTAATAATAATATTGTTGAATTTTATCATTTATTATTATTATTATTATTATTATTATTATTATTATTATTATTATTATTATTATTATTATTATTATTATTATTATTATTATTATTATTATTATTATTATTATTATTATTATTATTATTATTATTATTATTATTATTATTATTATTATTATTATTATTATTATTATTATTATTATTATTATTATTATTATTATTATTATTATTATTATTATTATTATTATTATTATTATTATTATTATTATTATTATTATTATTATTATTATTATTATTATTATTATTATTATTATTATTATTATTATTATTATTATTATTATTATTATTATTATTATTATTATTATTATTATTATTATTATTATTATTATTATTATTATTATTATTATTATTATTATTATTATTATTATTATTATTATTATTATTATTATTATTATTATTATTATTATTATTATTATTATTATTATTATTATTATTATTATTATTATTATTATTATTATTATTATTATTATTATTATTATTATTATTATTATTATTATTATTATTATTATTATTATTATTATTATTATTATTATTATTATTATTATTATTATTATTATTATTATTATTATTATTATTATTATTATTATTATTATTATTATTATTATTATTATTATTATTACAACAACAACAACTACTACTACTAGTACTAATACTACAACTACAACTACAACTACAACAACAACTACTACTACTATTATTACCCTTTTCTCAATTAAAATAAACAAAATTTATTAATGGAAATGGGGTTATATGTCTTTTTTTTCAAAAACATTAAGGAATTTTACATCCCTTTCCCTAAATATTAGGGACTTAACAGTCATTTTTTTCTATATTTTGTTGTAACTGTACAATATTAACATTTTTCCATTAAAAAAACATAATTATTGGCAAAAAAGAGACTTGTATGTTTTTTTTCAAAACGTTAGGGTTTTGTATATCTCTTTTCCCAAACGTTAGGAATACTTTAATATTTTTACACAGAGTTAATATTCACATAATTTTAATTTATTAAGGTCTCCGATAATTATTATTTTTGTAAAAGATCACACTATTTAATATTCAACAATGTGATTTTTTATTCACTTGTTACTATGTGCTCTTTCAACCAATTATATGTCCAAATATTCAAACACAAATGAAATTTGTGAATGAAAAAGAAAAAAACAATGCTCTTGCAGTAGCCTAAATTTTCACACCTATTAACTGTTATTGGATGGAGTAGGTAATACAGAACTTAACATGTGATTGTCATCGGATCCAATATTTAACAGAAACTGATCTTTACCTATTTAAGGTTAGGGACATAATTAAGCTAACTGTTAAATAAAATTTAAAAATGGTCAAAACTTATGAGTCAACCAGACAGATTTTCTTTTAGTAGATGATGAACATATTTTCGATTTGAATCCGTATAAAAGTTAATGAAGATGAGGATTGAATTATTATTATTTTATATCAATAAGACAATAATGTTGGGCATTCAATTATACTAGTATGATCTTTTACTGAGTAGAAATTTAAGTGGCGATTGTTGAGACAAAAAAATTAAATTTTATTTATATATTCACTTAAAAATACATGATAAAAAATTTTTAATACTTCAAGAAAACTCAAATTATGAGAGTGCTTAGATTATAATTTGAGTAGCTAATGAGGAAATAACAACGCGAAGCCTTTATGGCTATAAGTGGTAAGTGATCATGACCCTATTTTGAATTGAGGTTGGTCAGTTGTATTTTAAAAGTTACAATACTAAAATATTTAATAAATATTAACTGATGTAACTTGAAAGATATATTGATATGATTTTTCACATGTATGATGAAAATATATTATATCTTTAATAATTTTGTCAAAATTATTATTTAAAAAATATATTTATTATATATTATTAACTTTTATTTTATATTAAAAAATATTCTTCTACAATAGTTGTATAGCTAAGCTACTAACACTTCAATTCTAAATAAAACCCATCTTATATATCAAATTTTGTCGGTGCATTGACAATGTTAAAAAATATAATTCTTTTGATCCAAATCAAAGCTGTCAAATTTAATTGGATTAACTCATTACCAACACGCAAAGAACAATAATCAAATTCGCACATTGGCTATCATGCGTTGCTAGCTATAAATTGAGACCAACCTCATCTCGATGTTCATCACCCATTAAGCAAGCAGCATGGCATCTTCTTCAGCAATATTCTCCCTCTTCTTCTACTTCTTAGTCATTTTCTCCATAGCTAATGCCCAAGTTCCTGCCGATGAAACATTTAAGTTTGTGAATGGAGGAGAATTTGGTCCATTCATTAATGAATACGATGCAGATTACAGAATGATAAGCATCTTCAATTCCCCATTCCAGGTTGGCTTTTACAACACAACACCAAATGCTTACACCCTTGCTCTACGTTTGGGAGTGCAGCGAAACGAGCCAAATTACCGCTGGGTCTGGGAAGCAAACCGGGGCAAACCAGTTCGTGAAAACGCCACCTTTTCTTTGGGAACCGACGGAAACCTTGTCTTGGCCGAGGCGGACGGTACTGTCGTCTGGCAATCCAACACAGCCAATTGTTGGGGAAAAATCAGGTTTTTAAATTTTTTATAAAACTTTTTTAAGATCGCTCTCATATAATATATAAGAATTTGTAATCTAGAAATCGTACCTTAAAAATCCGATTTAGATTTTTCCGCTGAAGTGATTTAAGCTATCAGATCACGATCCATCACCACCACATCTGTTAGATCACAATCCGTCACCACCACGCTTGTTAGATCACGAACTGTCACCAATGATCTTTCAGGTTATGACTCAGGTTTGATCTGTACTTGATGTGTGAGCGCCTTTATCATTACCAAAGCAACTAGCACGAGAAAATTTTTCTCTCAACAAAATAGAGAGAAAAATCTTTTTCTCTAATTTGTATAAAGCGGCTGCTCTCATTTTCTTTAGAGAAAATAAGCCTTTTATATTTCCCTTTAGTGAAAACCCTAGGCTCCAAATAATCAAAAATCAAAACTCATGTTACTTGCTTTTTCTATAGGGGACCCACCTTGTAAAATAACATAAGGCCCCTTACACACAATCTAATTAAATGAAGCCTCCCAATAAATGATATATTTAGGCTTTTGACCCAAATAACTAGTTATTTTACTTATTAGTCCAGTAGTGGTGCAGTCAATTAAATGAGCTAACCCGGGGATCATTTGGGAACATACAATAGTGGCTACAATAATTAGGCCTGTAATTAAACTAGCCCAATTATTTAATTCCAAATCTACTCCACTAAAAGATTGGAACTGACTTCTATAATTGTATGCTCGAATAATAATTCGTCCCAAGCCACATTGATTTCTTTACTGCACAATCTTTTGTACCACATCGTTAATTAAATTGATATCTCAACTGTCCAATCAATTTAATAATATCTTATTCCTTGATACTTACTGATTTTCTCTAATGATCATTTTCAACATACTAAATATGTTGACACACTCTGGTCAGAGAATTCTATATCAAGTACGGAAAACCCATCGAGAGATGTGTTGTACAAATTCTATATTGTTAATCTATAACTCCAATACTCATAAATACTCCCACCAAGACACCGGATAATCTAGACTACAAGTATGTGTCATGCCCATTGGTAACTCAAATGGAATAACAATTACAATCATGAAATCATAATTAACTCAAGATTAAGATTACAGTAAAATCAATGCCTATGCGATTTAATAAGTCTGACAGTTATTACAAAATTAATTAAATCTCATATGTGATCATGTTCAATGTAGTCGTACTATATCAATAAATTCATACATGATTAAGACAAATCATTCAATGAATTTATTACAGTCTATACCTAAATAAAGTGCCCAACTTTATTTATCAACTGCGAACTAAATTTATTTAATCATAAGATAACTTGTATTTATGTCTTCTGTAAATCCACATGGTGATCACATAAATACATATAATATGATTAAATGGACTTTAATAAAAATATTAATACAATTAAGATATTTGAATAAAATACCTCATTTATTTTATTAATCAGAAAAATTATTTATTACAATTAAATAAACACATATGCTTTTAAAGAGCATATTTTCTCAACACCAACAAAGGTGTTGTAGGGTTCAAGTTGCTTCCAAATGGCAACATGGTGCTTCATGACTCAAAGGGTAACTTTATCTGGCAGAGTTTTGATTACCCAACTGATACTCTCTTGGTGGGCCAGTCTGTTCGAGTCGGTGGGGTCACCAAGCTCGTAAGCAGACTCTCCGTTAAAGAAAACGTTGACGGCCCTTACAGCATTGTAATGGAGTCTAATAGATTGTCATTCTATTGCAAAAGCAGCAATGCTCCCCGGCCTGTTGTCTACTTCACTTTCCCTGTTCAGTTTAATGGCTTAAAGAATGTAACTTTCAATGCTGCCCCGGAAACTGATGAAGCTTTTGCTTATCAACTGACTCTAGACTCTTCATCCGGTGGCAATCTCATTTTGGCAAGGCCAAAGTACAACGCCACAATATCGTTCCTCCGGCTAAGCATAGATGGGAATATCAGGATCTTTACTTATTACGAAGGTTGATTCGCAGCCAACGGAAGAAACATTCACTCTCTTCGATAGAGACTCGATTTGGGAAACCGAGTGCCAGCTGCCGGAGAGATGTGGCAAATTGGGGGTGTGTGAAGACAATCAATGTGTTGCTTGCCCTACGGAAAAGGGTTTGCTCCGGTGGAGCAAGGAGTGTGAGGCAAAGAAAGTGACATCTTGTAGGCCAAATGACTTTCATTATTATAAAGTTGACGGGGTTTATCATTATTTAAGCAAGTATACGAGGGGAACTTCAACTAAAATCGAGGAATGTGGCAAGAAATGCACTTCGGATTGTAAGTGTTTGGGGTACTTTTACCACCAAGAGACATCGAGATGTTGGATTGCTTATGACTTGAAGACTCTCACTAAATTCCCAAACTCTTCACATGTTGGATTCATAAAGGTTCCCAACAAGTAAATGTAAAATAACGGGAAGCTCAAGTAATGCTCGGTGATCAAGGTTATTTTATTGTTCGTGTTGTTCATTATGGCTTTCGCGCCATGTTTGATTCTCTGATTGAAATGTTTCTTAATCTTATTTATAATAACATATGAAGTTTTTGTTTACGATAACCTATCATATTCGATCCTTATCAATGCAAGTTGACATACCAAAGGTGACTAAAAGGCACCAATGTAAATTATATTGGGTCTTTCTAATGTTAAAAGCCCATTTACACTTCCTAGCAAGTTCTTACCCTTCACAAGGGATCAATTGCTGTTCATGCCTACAAAAGTGAACAGATTGGGCATGAGTGATGTCTTACTAGCTAGGAGGCCCAAGATTTTCTCCTGTTAATTATGTTACACTATCTTTATTTTTTCTTAACTAAATAATGATAGAGTTATATATATATATATATATATATATATTATATAAATAAATGTGTATACACTGATTTAGAATGAAAAAAATTTGTTGTATAAAACGGTCATAGACCTATATAACTAATTTCATTAACCATTATCACTTTTCAATCAATTTGTATACATACCACATCAATTTGTATACATGTATTCATTCAAAATTGTTTGTGGCTCTATCATTATTATTTGCAGTAATATCGTTGCAACAATTTTGGAAAGAAAAGAATGTTATTTTTTTCAAATGAACCTAGAAGGAATATAATAATAATAACAAATCTACAACAATTTTTATTTCACTTTTAAGGTTATTTTGGTAAAATTAACATTTTTTTATTAATGTCTTCATAATTGTTGTAAGGGTATTATTGTAAAAAATTAAAAAAGGTAATAGCAAGAGTGCAAGTATAATTAATAACAGGAACATCTAGGGATATTTTTTAAAATATAAAAACTAAACAAGTATTTAACTCAAAATATAAGGATTGAACAAGCATTTATCTGACCTTACTATATCTTATGTTGACACATAATGGATGGGTATTTATCTGGTCTTTATTCTCACCCATATATAAGGTCCGGCCCATTAAGAGTTATACATTCCATTAAGAGTTATACATTTACTCAATAATCAATATGTTGGTGTAAGAAAGTAGAAGAATACCAGAATCCTCATTGCTCTCTCATGTTTCATTGCCTCTCATGTTTGTCTCCATACTGGTAGTGGTGGGGGTGGGAGTGTGTTGGGTTGGGTAAGGCTTGTCAAAATCCAACCAACCCATTATTGAATGGGTTGAAATAAAATCAATCCAATCCAACTAAATAAATATGTTCAACTTAATCCAATTTAACTCTTAATTTATCATATTGGGTTGGGTCGAGTTGATTGGATTGAAGGTAAAATTAAAAATTAAAAACTAAAAACTAAAATAAAGAAAAATATATGAAATTTAAAATGAAACTTATTAAAATCAAGTATAAATCTATTAAAATATGAAATTTTCATTTATCGTCTAGTGTTTGATAAAGAAAACTAAAGCCTACCATCTTAAAATTAAGAAACTTTTGACAATAAACTTCTAGACATGCGTATTCTATGAAAATAAATAAACCAATTCAATATTACAAGTTAAAATTACAATTAAGAATGAATAAATGAAATAAATACATTATTTTAATTGAGAATTGAGATTTAAGGGGGCGAGTTTAGTTTTTGAATTATAATCTATGGGAGCAGATACGAGAATAAAATATTCTCTTTTATAAAAGAATAAAAAGAGGTTAAAATGCTATCCCCACATTTGGAGGGTAGTAGCCCTGACCACCCGGCCCATAAACGCATTGTAAGGGTAATTCCTTCGTTAATTATGTATAATTGAGTGAAGGTAGTCTTCTTCATTATCAAGTGTGAGACAAGTAGACATCTCTCGAATATTTGTGAGGGTTAAAAATCTGGGCAGTTCTTCATTAGAATTGATGTGAACTAATTCCAACAATAGATTGATTTGTAAATATCAATTATAATCTTATATAATATGAGTTGTAGTATGAGCAATAGTCTCATGTAATTAAAAAAAAAAGAGGTTAAAATGTAGGTTAGCCGATTAAGCTTTATGGTTTTACAATTAAGAATTAACATTTTTTCATTATTATTATTTACATGGCTTGGGTTGGATTAATATAATTTATCATATCTAATCTAACTCAACCCAATTATTAATTGGGTTTATAAAAATTTGACCCAATTAGCCTATATTAACTCACCCAACTCATTATATTTATATTGAGTTGGATTGAGTTGAATCGAGTACATTAGATTGGATTTTGTTTATCCACCCTAGCGCACTACAGATACGACTTTTATAAAGTAAGCAAGTGGAGACTACCGCAGAACCATAGATTCATTGAGAGTCTACATCGATCCGGTGACAATGTGGTCCAAAATGTTGTTCGAAGAACAGAAAGGTCGACCCTCAGTACGAATTGGATTTGGGAGAGTCAGCCGAAGTAGATAATTAAAGCTCTGCCCCAGTGGCTTCATTAATTCCTTTAATTGTTTAATTGACAAACAAATTAACACTCTCCATTCATTTCATGTCAACATTGGACACAAAATCTATTATCCTACTAAAACAAGCTTTACAATCACTCCAATCAGAAAAATAATGCCGAAAATCGAGCTACCAAAAAACAACAAAAAAAGGCAAATACTTATATACATTGGGTAACCAACTTCTTCCCATAAAATAATTACAGAGTATTGATATTTGAATCGAAGAATTCATTGCCGTATGTTGTTATAATGTTAGGAAAAAAAATTAGAACTATTTTCAATTAATACTATAAAAGTGCAGTCGGAGTCTTCAAATCATAATCCAACATTTCGAAGTCTCCTGGTGATAAAATTTTCCCAAACACTTGCAATCCGAAGTACATTGTTCCCTTGTATACTTTGCTCATAAAATGATTTGACTCCTTCAACCGTATAAATAATGAAAATCATTTGGCTTACAAGAAGCAACTTTCTTCGCCTCGCACTCTTTGTTCCGGCCAAGCAGACCCTTTTCTGTAGGGCACGCTACACGCTGATTCCCAAATTACCACATCCCTCCGGCAGCTGACACGCTGTAATGTCCCAATCTGAATCTCTGTCAAAGAATGTGAATGTCGTTTGCGTTGGACCCCAATCAGCACTTTCATCGCAAGGGTAGATCTTGAGATTTCAAGAGAGTACCCATCGGATAATCAAAACTCTGTCAAATAAAGTTTCCCTTTTGAGTCATGAAGCACCATGTTGACATTTGAAAGCAACTTGAATACATGATAAAATTAAGAATTTTGAACCTACATAAAAGATGATAGGAATAACTAAAATTAGAATTAATTAGACTCACAATTTAGAGATTAATTTTGAAAGACTAAATAATTGAAAGTAAGTCCTTTTGATTTATGAGGACTGGGATATAATTACATTCCATGCCCTAACACACATGCACTGCTCTGATCAACTATTTTATTACTGCCGTGACAAACAAAATAAATAAAGAAAGTACTTTTGATTCAAAGCACCCAAAATAATGAAGAAAAACGAAAAGAGTAAAGTGAATTTTGTTTTTGTTTTAATATCTATTGTCTTTTGCCTTATTTAATTTCATAATATTTTAATAGTCAATTAAATTATTTAGAATCAGACATTTACACAAGAGGTAACATGAAATCTTTTAAAATTAACTGGGACACTTTCATAATTTTATATTTCAATAGAAGCACTTTTTTAAATAATAAATAAATTAATTTTTTTTTTCTCTAAGATAATTATAAAAAAAAATTCAAAAACCAGCTGGATCCAGCTCTTTAATTTAAAAAAACCAAAGGAGAAGACAATGATACATGCCTCTTTAATTTTCTCGTGGCCGATTGCCTGTCTTTATCCGATGCAATGCAATTATAGACGTCGTTCAAAGCCGCCGAAAGTGAATGAAATAATTGGATTTGGAGGCTTTCGCCACTGCGGGAAATAGAAAACGTATAACGAGCTGCTTTCAAATACTACTTCAGTTTTCTTTAATTTTGACGTATTTTATTTGTTGCATACATAAATCTTTTGAAAGAATGTTAAAACTGGCCTAATCACACATCTTTTGCCGACAAGTTGTCATTAGATGTGACATATGAGCATCGTGGCCTTCTGTTTAGTGGGGTGCGTGCGTCTTCATTTATTAGCGTATATATCCGCTAATGAAAGATGCTTCAAGAGGCATAATTGCAATCTAGTGATGATTCAACGTCTTAATTAATTGGGTTTATATAAGATATTAGGATTTTTTTTTTATCTGATCTCTTTCTGAGTAAAAATATATGTAGATGATTGATAGTTAATAGATAAAAAAATTAAAAAATTAAATCATATTTGTACATCATCACTTAAAAATACATGATACAATATCTTTAAAAATTCATAAGAGCTCAAATCAAAAGAAAATCTTTATCCTTATATTGGTGCCCTGCCTTGGTGGCATATAAAATGCTTCAAGAAGCATAATTATGATCTAGTGATGATTAAGCATCTTAATTAATTGTTTTTTTAATTACTAATTAGTTGATGAGTTCTTGTACTTATGTTGAAAGTATACTTATAGACTTCGAATTTCCAGGGTGTTGAGGACACCACTCACATTAAACATTTCCTCAAGAAAACGTGATCTACTAGACCCCATTTACTACTTTTATTTGAAGAGTTGGACTCTTCCTCTTAAAATTTCTTTTTAGGAATTTGTAAACCCCTACATTTTAAAAATATACAAATCTATTATACATGTTGAGGGTTAGACAACGGATGTGAAGATATCTGTAGACATCGGATGTTAAGATATCTAACTTATAAAATTATCTATTAGGTGAAGGATCCTATACTATCTATAAATTTAAATTATTTCTTTTATTAACTAATACAAGACACGACTCAATAATTTTCCATCAAATGAAACCGCCCAACATCAATTTCAGCTATTAAGATATACACGGACAATTAAGCTACACAGACAGATCCCTAGAAGTTGGCCCATTTTGTTATGAAAATTTTCCATCAGAAGCTTCAATTGTACGTCGGTATTTGTACGACAAAATTTCTAATCTCCGTCTTTAGGTTGATTGATATTATTTTTTATTTTGACTTTGATTAACACCGTTTGTTGAGAAGAATGTGTCAATTTAATTACTAAAAGTGATAATTTAATCTTTTAATAATAAGAGAAGTGAGTAAAAATTTCGTCAATGACTTTAGTGCATTTAAAAACGGAAGATTTATCCAAAGTTTAGATCAATTGGATGACAATATGGTTAAAAAAATCTCTTGGAAGTAGACAAGTCTCTACCCTCAGTAACAATACATCAATCATTCTTTTATTTATTTCAATGGCAAACAAGTTAACAACTTCGCGTTAACCTTGAATTATTCCTCGAAGTCTATTATTTGAAAACAAGCAGTACAGTCTTGATAATTATTACTTGTTGGGAACCTTGATGAATCCAACATGTGTAGAGTTGGGGAATTTAGTCAGAGTCTTCAAGTCATAAGCAATCCAACATCTCGATTTCTCCTGGTGATAAAAATATCCCAAGCACTTGCAATCCGAAGTGCATTTCTTGCCACAATCTTCAACTTTAATGGCCGTTCCAGTTGTGTACTTGCTCGTATAATGATCAACCCCGTCGACTTTATAATAATGAAAGTCATTTGGCCTACAAGATGTCACTTTCTTTGCCTCACACTCCTGGCTCCACCCAAGCAAACCCTTTTCTGTGGGGCAAGCAACGCATTGGTTGTCGTCACACACCCCCAATTTGCCGCATCTCTCCGGCAGCTGGCACTCCGTTTCAAAAATCAAGTCTCTATCGAAGAGAGTGAATGTGATTTCTGTTGGCTGCGAATCAACCTTGTCGTAGTAAGTGTAGATCTTGAGGTTTCCATCTACTCCTAGCCGGAGGAACGATATAGTGGCGTTGTACTTTGGCCTTGCCAAAATAAGACCGCCCCCGGATGAAGAATCTAGAGTCAGTTGATAAGCGAAAGCTTCATCAGTTTCCGGGGCAGAATTGAACGTTACATTCTTTAAGCCACTAAACTGAACAGGGAAAGTGAAGTAAACAACAGGTCGGGGAGCATTGCTGCTTTTGTAATAGAGTGACAATCTATTAGACTCCATTACAAAGCTGTAAGGGCCGTCGACGTTTTCTTTAATGGAAAGTCTGCTTACGAGCTTGGTGACCCCACCGACGCGAAGAGACTGGCCCACCAAGAGAGTATCAGTCGGATAATCAAAACTCTGCCAGATAAAGTTGCTCTTTGCGTCACGAAGCACCATGTTGCCATTTGGAAGCAACTTGAACCCTACAACACCTTTGTTGGCTGTGTTGGATTGCCAGACGACAGTGCCGTCCGCCTCGGCCAAGACAAGGTTTCCGTCGGTTCCCAAAGAAAAGGTGGCGTTTTCGCGAACCGGTTTGCCCCGGTTTGCTTCCCAGACCCAGCGGTAATTTGGTTCGTTTCGCTGCACGCCCAAGCGGAGAGCAAGGGTGTAAGCATTTGGTGTTGTGTTGTAAAAGCCAACCTGGAATGGGGAATTGAAGATGCTTATCATTCTGTAATTTGCATCGTATTCATTAATGTATGGACCAAATTCTCCTTCATTCACAAACTTGAATGTTTCGTTGGCAGGAACTTGGGCGCTAGCAATGGAGAAAATGAGTGAGAAGTAGAACAAGAGGGAGAATATTGCTGAAGAAGATGACATTTTGTTTGCTTAATTGAAGATGATTATCGTGCTGAGGCACGTCGTTATTTATAACGGCTAAAGGGAGACAAGTTGCATGCTAAACTATTAATTTACTCGTTCGCGATCGATGGTTTGACTGCTTCTCTTTGCTTTGGGTAAAGATTGAAATAAGACGTGAGAGGACAAACACCCCTTTTTAGGTCTGTCTTATCGAAATAAATGGACAATATTAAATTTAGAATTTTGATATTAATAATTAAATCAATTTTTATTATTTTATTTATGATTAAATCAATTTTTTTACTAAATCTAAGAGACCATGAGAGATTAAAAGAAAAAAAAACTGAAGGAAGATCTTGATCCAAAAAAGAATTATATTATATCATATTTCAACCATTTCTGCTGGACGCCGAATGACGTTGATATCACGATTCAAAGTTTCCAGAAGAATAATTTTCTGGTTCAACCCAAGTTTTTTTTATTACTTCATGCACATGCGGATAGGTGATAGTGTTGAACTAATGAATAAAAATAATGAAAGGAAGAAAGAGAATATACATCAATCCAAATTATCATTAGGGAGAATAATTAATTTGTTGGGACAGAATGAATAGTTATGTACCTATGTTAAGGAAATAATCTGCATGATTTCTATAAACTTCCAAGACTACGTTTCTGAAATTACCAAAATTATGTGTCCATAATTATTGTATTTATTATTTGTATTATTTTCTTTGAATAATCCTAACTTCTTGTATAATACGTCGTTTGGGCTTGTAAATATATGTCAACAGAGTAACCATACGCAGAATATATAGCAAACTCGAAGTCTTATGTAATTATGAACTAATCATAAGCTGTGAACATAGTATTAATTAGATGATTAGATGATTAAATCCTCTCTCAACGATATTTTATTTCTTCCATTAAAAATTCATTCGTACATCAACGATTCATCTAGCTACCTTTCATGTGGTGGAAGGGACTAATTACTTCATTAGGAACACAATCATGGAAGCTCTTTCGTTTCGGGGCCACGTACATATTTCATCAACCATCATTTCCCATTGTCTGTATTATTCCTTGCATTTATAAATATTAGATCGTTCAAAGCCGCTGACAATGAATGAACTCATTGGAGGCTAGGCGCGGTAAGATGGATCACAACAAGGTTGCATAATACGGATACAATATGATTTCTTTTTTAATATTTATCGATAAATATTGACATAATTAATAACTAAATTGATATGATACGACATAATAAATGATTTTTTCATATTTAAGTTGAATCATCTCAACATGATGATAAATTTATTGCAAAAAAATCAAATAAATATATGACAATATTATTAAAAAATTAATACATATATACTAACACTTACGGGTGTTCAGAATCCAATCCGATCCGCTCAATCCGTCCGATCCGTATAAATCCGATCCGTGGATTTGTGGATTGGATATGGATTGAAAATTTACAAATCCGCAGTCGATGGATTGGATATGGATTTACTTCTGTAAATCCGCAGAAATCCGTGAATCCGCAAAAACAAAAAAAATATATATATATAAAATTAAAAAATTATTATAAATTTAATTAAAAAAATTATAAATGTGACATTGCATAGTTACTAAGCACTATAACATATCTTAGCCATTACCCAATAATAATATAAAATAAAAAATAATTAAATAATCAAATATACAAATATAACTTGTAAAAATTGTAAAACAAAATAAAAGCAAAGTTACACGCATTAGCAAAAGCAAAGTAACATAACGCCAAGTCACCAACAATTTGCAAACAAAAAACCCTAAGTTTCCCTACCGTCACACACACTAGCAACACTCAATACTGGTTGGATACACCCTCGACATGGATTTAAAGGACATCGGCCGCGTGATTCCGGCGAGAGCAAGCCATATTCTTTCCCAAGTCCATCAAGCCACTTCACATTCACTGGTTCCAGCTGAACAATTTCACTATCACAACCTTCAAGATCACCACCCGTACTGCTTCTCCTGGTTCCCATCGTAGATGGCTCTGCAATCACCACTTTTCGACAGGTGCAACAGCCCTGGTGAAGGATCAGACTGTGTTTGGTTTCCGAAACTTCGTCATTTCAATTAATTGTGGCTTTATTTGAACAATTAAGCTTGGTGTGTTATATTTTGAAACTTTGAACGTATTATTGTAGCTTTATTTGAATAATTAGTCTCGATGTGTTATATTTTGAAACTTTAAATGTATTATTTTAGCTTTATTTAAACAATTAATTTATTTAAATTTTATTCAATTTTAAATTTAATTGGTAGCAAAATCATTTTTATATTATATTTTTTTTATTTCATTAGTTGGAGAGAACTAAAAATTTTTAATTCAAAAACTAATGCGCAAAATGGTGGATTGCATATGGATTGAGTCAAATCCGCATCCGATCCGCAGACGTATGGATTGGATATGGATTGAGTCAAATCCGTATCCGATCCGCAGATGTATGGATTGGATTTGGATTGAATTTTATCAATCCGTGGATTGGATCGGATTGAAAAATTATAATCCGTAAAATCATGGATCGGATATGGATTGATGTTCAATCCGTAAAATCCGATCCGCGAACACCCCTACTAACACTAAGTTAATTACTTATGTCATATCTACCTTCTGCTATAATCTTATTCATGTCATATTTATGTTATGTTAACTTATATATAATCTATTTTAATAATAATATTGACGTATTTATTATTTTAAAATTATTTTTAATTTTTTAATAAATATGTTAAATTGATCAACCCGATTAACAAGATTAATAAACCGATCGTAACTGTGTTTTGATGTTTTAACATAATTTATAAATGGGTGATATCTGTGTTTGTTTAAATTTAACATGACACGAATAAGATAAAATACAAACACCATACAATTACACGAATTGATTAATTATCATGACACCTCCAAGCCTTAGCTTTGTCGAAAGTTCGGTGACTAATTAAATAAAACTGCCTAAAAACCCCTTGATCAAATCCCTGACTTAGAGCTGCCTTCACTTATAGGATATAGACAACATAAGAGAGCCGTGTTCAATACTTTTCTTTGTTGATGACCATGTTCTGCATTCATATATTATTTTGTATTAATGTTAAAAATGGTTTGATCAAACATCATTTCCTATCAAATTGGCACAAAATATGACCATTGTGCTCTTTTTTGTTCTGTGGCAAGCCTCCTTATTATTAAGTAATGATAGAGAATCAACTTCTAACACCACCTCAACACCAAATAAGTTGAAATGCTTTAATGAATATTTTTAAAATTTTGAATTAACCATAAAATTACACTAAAATTTTACTTTAGTGATTTTAAGATCGGGTTTATTGGTTGGGTCAACTCAATAAAATAAGAATATTATTCTGCCTTTCTCATTATTGGGGCACCTACACCACCTTAATTTCTGCTAAATTAATGTTTCCTAATATTTAAGCTCGATATTCATCACCTAGCAGTGAGAGCAACGCTTAATGAGAAAAAGTTGGGTGGGGGGGCATTTTGTCGAACAAATAACGTTAATACTTATAAAGATAATTTTTACCTTAATAAAATAAAAAAATAAGTTAAAAAATTAACAAAACACATGTATTTATTTTATAATGTATTAAAATTTATGTTTTTTAATCCTTTATTTTATTTCTTACCTTAATAAGATAAAAAAAAATTTCTTGCTGCAAAATTATTCTTTTTTTTTTATTACATGAGACTATTGCTCAAATTACAACTTATATTACATGAGAATATAACTGATATTTACAAATCAGACTATAACTGGGACCAACATATATCAATACTAATGGAGCGCTGCCCAGATTTTAACCCTCTCAAATATTCGAGGGATGTCTACTCCTCACACTTGGGTAAGAAAACAGACTGCCTTCACTCAAATTTACTTGAGAAAGGAAGACCCCCACAATACATTGTGGGAGTTCAAACTGCTGCTCTCCAACTTGGAGAGCAGCAGCTCTCACCACTCGGCCAAAGGCCGAGTGGCGCTGCAAAATTATTCTTACTTTGCAAATTATTGTTATTTATTTTTTCTGTCTTTTGGTCTGTATCTTATCCATTGCAATTCTTTTTTCTGTCTTTTGGTCTGTATCTTATCCATTGCAATTTATCTTGATATCGTTCAAAGCCGCCGACAATGTATGAAGTTATTAGAGGCCGGTCAGCATATATGGGATCCAGAACAAATAAAAGCAGTCTAATGGGGCATTCATAAAGAAACACATGCAATTTGTCGGTCCCCACGTTCTAAGAAAAAATTACTTAAAGTATCTACTTGGTTTCTTCCTATAAATCATTAAAATATTATTTTTTTCTTTACTTTTATCTTGTCGCTGGTGTGAAGATTATTTGACATAGCTGAGAATAAATCTTAAATTAGACATATAACGATTGCTTTAGCCATTTCATTGTGTAAATTTCAATGATATGGGTTCTATTATACTTTATTATTTGTCGACGTGGTCAACCTTGTTGGATTTAATAGATTTTGTTACCAAAGGTACTTTGGTTTTATTTTAATTTAAATTTGGGGAAGAGTAAAATATGTGGATTTAATTAAATTGGACGGGACAAAATTTAACCATTTTATGTTTGACTTTTGTACTTTACAGATATGCATGGCCAGCTTTACTAGAAATTAATTGTTGCAACTTTTGTAGATCGTTCAAAGCCGCCGAAAATGAATGAAACTTTTGGAGGCTATCGTCTGGATTTCCTTCGCTTGCGGGAAATCCAGATGAGCTGTATCAATATATCGGGTTTGGTGTTATTTTGGTGCAGTTTTAGTATCGTATGATATTCAAATGTCGTAGTATTTTTTTTTTTTTTTTATATAAGGTGTTGTAATTTTTAAGTTATAATTATTATAAAAAAATTATATTTATAAAATAAAAATTAATAATATGTAGTTAATATAAATTTTAAATAATAATTTTGATAAAATTATAAAAAATATAATAAATTTTCTATTATCAAATAAAAAATTATATCAATAAAACTTCTAAGATATAACAATTAATATTTATTAAATATTTTAATATTATAATATTATAATTTTTAAATTATAATTGTTCAATATCAATTTTAAATACATCATTTAAATATAATTACTGTAAAAAATTTAATAGGTGGTCAGCCCATCAACTTATACTCTATTTATTTTCTTCCCAACAGAAACTCTCCAAACCTTGAAAATCTTCCACCAAGAAAGCCCACGGACGCATGGTCGTTCATGCAAAATGCAATTCGAGAAGCACAAATGCCTACCGCGTGCTTTTTAGACGACCCGACCTTTGCAACAAATGGCTGCCACTTTAATAATAAGTTTGATTCTTAAATAATAATTTTAACAACAATAATAAATGTACTATAATTTTTTCATCACATAAGTATGAAATTTAACTTAACTTCATAATAGGTAGTGTTTATAAAAAATTTTAACAATATAATTTTAACAATTACAATTATCCAATCTCAATATCAAACATGACCTTAAATGAGATATTTTGAGTGTTAAAAAGAGTATTTGAGTGTTATAGAATTTTATTTTTATTTTTATGACATGTGAATATATTTTTGTGATTGAAAAATATGTACAAATGATGATAAGGAGGGAATGAAAAGTAACAATGCTCTTGGCCTCGAGCGCCTAAAGGTTTTTCTAATTTAATTTGTCAATATGCATATTTTGCGCATATAAATGTAAATAAATATGAAACAACATTAAAGATCACCACATTACTTGTCGTTTTCTGAAAATTGACATAAAATTTGAATTTGTCGAGTTTTATTTAAAGGGATATGCATTATCCCTTATTAGCATACCTCAAATAATAATATTACATATCCCAAATATTAATCGCAAAACGCATCCCAAGTAAAATTAATGTTGCATCCCATTTGTAAATTTATTCAAAATTGTGATAGAACCCTCGAAAATAATTTATTTACTCCTTCACCGTCAAACGCCTTTTACAATTAAAAGTCTTTTCAATATATGTTTTTTAGCTTGGCTGTAAATTAAACAAACATGAGAGAGGAAGTTTAGGAAAAATAAAACTTTCGGTTTCTTCTCAATCATTACAGGTTTGTAATTTTGTAATTTTTACTAAACTATTTTACTATCACTCGACAATCTGCACTTCTCCACAAAAAAAAAAAAAATGCAACAAGCTATTGTAAAATTAATTTTTTAAACGTGTTGCCTGTATTTATTGATTCCTTTTTGTTTATTTTTAATTATTTAGTAGGTATTTCATCTACATTATTTTAATCTGGTGTTAGCGTCCAACCAATATTGTTGCGTGACATTAATTTGTATACATAATTTATGGTTATAACAGTATTGTTTAAAGATTTTGTTGCCTAGACAATGTTTATTCTGTTAGACGAACAAAGATATTTTCAACTTCCGATCAAATAGAAATATGACTTAATAATCAAGTTATTAAGCCAATTAGCCAAATGATTTTTTTATTATAAGGTTGAAGGGGTTAATCATTAATTATTATATGAGCAAGTATACCGACGAGGGGAACAACAACTAAAGTTGAAGATTGTGGCAAGAAATGCACTTCGGATTGCAAGTGTTCGGGGTATTTTTAGCAACGCGAGTCATTGAAATGTTGGATTAATGGTTATGATTAATTTGAAAACTCTGACTAATTCCCCAACACTACACATGTTATATTCATAAAGGTTGCCAGCATGTAGTTTTATCAATTATAGGAAGCGGGTAATCAACTTGAAGCTCAAGTGATGTGCATGGTGAAGGTTATTTTATTGTCCCGTTCCTTTTATTATGTATGGCTAGCGTCTTGCTTAATTTGCTGGTTGAATTCCTTCGTCCGCGCCACACACCACCACACCGCCGCCCCCCACCCACACCACCCCCCCGCCTTTTTCTTCTCGACGAAGATTGAAATGTTTTTAGACTGATAAATACTAATTGAATGAAAGAAGATTTTGTTAATGACGAGTTGTTTGAAATGGGTAAAATTTCAATTCTCTTAGGAGTCGAGATTTTTAACACCCGGAAAAAAATATCCTTATAACACTCTTGTTACAATAAAAAGTAGTGATATTTTATCCTCTTATTATATCTCACCAGCCCCTATTTTTTTGGTTAATTCCATTAAAAATTTTCAACTTATCTTTACATCTCAACATACTCCACCAGATCCTAATTTCCGCTTATTATAATTTTTTTTCAAGCACTCACCACATAAAACTTATAAAATCTATTTTAAAAAGAAAAAAAAACTATCATAATTAATATAATCTCTTGCTTTCTTTCTAAAGGTTTTATCCGTTATTGTTATAACCATAAAAAAAGATTTGATACTTCATCATCATCCTTTGTTGAGTACTATAAATTAATTTCTTTTATGATTACAAAAGTAGAGCATACAATATTTGAAAAGAGATAATAATTTTAAAAAAGTTAAAAAAAAAGAAGAAAAATTAGGGTTTAAGAAATTAATTAGCTAAATTAAATAATAATAGAAATTATCATGTGGATGTACTTAAATGCTATTTACCATTTTAAGTCATTTCATATAGGATATACTATGTATTAGCATAAAAGTGATTAGTGGGAGCATGTGAGATATAATTAGGGATCAAATATCACAACTCTTAAGTAAATTTTATTCAAAATAAAAAAGGAATTAATTTACTTTTAGTTGCTTGAATAATTTCAATTGAAGAGTGAGTTTTATAAAGAATTTAAAAGGGTGTCAAAAATAAGGAGGCAATGTGTCGGGTCAGGCTCGAGTTTGGCCACAAAAAAAAAGGCTCGACAAGAAAAAAACCTGATCATTTAAATTTTGGATCATGTTTATTTCGGGTCATGGTCGGATCGGGCTTTTGTCCAAGTTCGAATTCCATAATTTTAAAGATTTTTTTAATATTTAAGTAATTTAAAATAAAAAATGGAGATAACCTCCCTTAACATAAAAATTACTTAAGGTCTCAATTAGATAGTATATAAATAATAAAATAAACATAATCTAAAATCATATCTTATAAAGTTATACAAATAAAATCATTTTTAAAATTTTAAATTTTGGGTTGAGTTAGGTCGGGCCTGAACCCTGACTCGAATTTTAATTGGGCCCTTATATTTAGGCTTGAGCTTCACTCAAAATCCTTAAATTCAGGTGAAAACTCTGGTTGGGTCAATCAGGCCAATATTTGGGCTGGTCTTTTTGCCATGCATGGTCAACAAGTTTATTGATTTCTTAGTTAAGTTAAGCTCAACACTTCACAGGCCTAAAACGCCCAAGAGATTAGGGTTGGCAAAATAATGGTTTGGGCCGAGCTTTTTCAAGCTCAGCCCCCAAGTTATTGAGAATAGATCCAAACCCTTTAAAAACCCATCCAAAATTAGATGGGCTGAGCTTGAGCCTTTGATAATTTTAAAATAAATTTTAAATAAAATAAAAAGACATTTAAATTAAAGATAATTATTCAATACATAATAGAATAATAGTTTAATAAACGAAATATTAGTAACACAACATAATAAATAACAAATACTAATAAAAAATATTAATATAATATTTTAATTTGATATATTTTTATTTATAAATTAAAAAACTCGGGCCAAGCCCGAGCTTTTTTCCTAAGCCTTTATTCAGGCCTAATTTATGCGGGTTTCATATTTTTCGGCACATATCCATTGCCAATTCATGTGGGCCAGGCCGCCCCAGACTTTTTTGTCAATCCTACAAGAGACCAGAAAAAGCCACATACGTAACAATGCCTGAAACCTCACATTTATATCAAAGCCTAAAACCTACTTCCATGAACCCTTGAATCAAGAGAGAAAAAAAATTAAGGTTTGTCATAGTGCTACGTCCTGTAATTTTTATATATGGTATTTATTAATTGGTTAATAGAATAACACAATTAATTTACTTATAAATTATCAAAAATATTTAACACCCAAAAAATGATACATCATATAGCACATAATTTAGGATATAATTTAGAATAAATTTTTAGGATAACTATTATTACACAAATAGCTAAAACTCATCATTGTAAGAAAAGTATATGTATTGAGCGGCATAATTTTTAAATAAAGAAAAACACACTAACTTTCTAATTTTAATACAAAAGAAAATAGGTTTTTCTAAGGGTAAATGTATATTTAGTCCCTAGAGTTTTAGTTAATTATCAAGTTAGTTCTTGTACTTTCAAAAATTACTAAAGAGTTTGTCTCCAACATAGCATTTTATGGTATTACATTACTTTTCACATTAATTTGTTACCAAGAATGTGTTTGGCAAAATTTAGAAACTCATTGTGAAACCTCAGGATGCGTTAAATTTTTCCTCAATTGAGACAAATGTATTTTAATTATATTTTTATTTTATTATATAAATAAAATATAAAAAATATATTATAATATTATTTTATTTGAGAATATTATATTTTACTATATTATTATATAATATTATATTTATATATTAATATTAATATAAAATAATTATTTAATAACAAATTTAAATAATATTAATTTAATATTAATGTAAAATTAATACAGTATAATGTAATACCAAGCATTATACAATATTATTATAATATAATGTTAATACAATATATTATAATATAATACATCTACATTAAATGATATAATACAGTATGCTAAACGCATCCTAAAATTTTTTTGTAGTATATATCTTTTTGTTAAAATTTATTTAAAGAATGTAGTATTCAATTAAGATTAAGTTGTAAACTTTGAAGCAAACTTGTTCAAATAAACCGTGTTATAATTTTATGACCCGCAAGTCAAAATCTAGGCCCAGTCAGGCCCGCATCCGGCCCCTGCCAGGCTCGCTCATGTGCCTGATGACCTCTGCTCTGTTAGCTCCGCCCATTGGACAACTTTGGTTTTGGTCAATGGTAAAGGGGTGCCACTGAATAATTGAGGTCAACTACATAACGTTTCTTTTATTTTATAAAAAAGACATTTTCAGATTCGTTTACAATTAATGAGCTAAGTTGATTTTTTTAAATAATAATAATAATAATAAATTTGTTCAAAAAACAATGAGCTAAGATTTGAATCAAGATGCCAATCTACTGCATACAACATAAATTCTTGAAAATGAGGCAAAGTGTTATTTTGCTTGGTTCCAAAGCAGGGTGCTAATGATGGGAATCAAGGGGCAGGTGTTAGAATAATAGCCACATGTATTAATTGATTGAGAAATTTTAGATTACATTAAAAATATTATATTTAATTAATATATGTATAATATATATGTATTTATTTAAAAAATATGTGAAATTATTAATTATATTTAATTAAATTACAAATATCATTCTTCCATTAATTGAATAGAAAATGTTTGATATCTAGAAAGACGAGAGAAACACGAGAGAAACAGTAATATGTGCTGCCGTTTCACTCCCAAAATCTATCGCCCTTCTTTAATTAAAAAAATTAAAATATCAATAAAAAATAATAAAGAAAACAGATTCTCTTGTGCTTCTCTCATCTTTCCAGATGCCTAGCAGCACTCTAATTGAATATAGTAATTCTGATGTAGTCTAAAATTTGTCCAATAGATAACAGCTAGATGGAGACTGCCATTGCATTGCATTTGCAAAGCCGTGTAGCTGCAAACAGCATAGTTTGACGAGGGTTTTTCCGAAAGAGGAACAAAATTGTAACAGATGCAACTTGTTTCTCTTCAGACATTATAAATAAGTAACGACCTGCCTCAGCTCGATATTCATCACCAAGCCATGAAGATGTCATCTTCCTCAGCAATATCATTCTCCTTCTTCCTCCTCTCATCATTCCTTTTCTTCGTAGCTAATGCTAAAGTTCCTCCTTCTGAAACATTTAAGTTTGTGAATGAAGGAGAGTTCGGGCCATACGTTAATGAATACGACGCAAATTACAGAATGTTAAGCATCTTCAACTCTCCATTCCAGCTTGCGTTTTACAACACAACCCCAAATGCTTACACCCTTGCTCTCCGCTTGGGTCTTCAACGAAACGAGCCGCTTTTCCTTTGGGTTTGGGAAGCCAACCGGGGCAAACCGGTTCGCGAAAACGCCACCTTCTCTTTGGGAACCGACGGGAATCTTGTCTTGGCCGAAGCCGACGGCACCGTTGTCTGGCAAACCAACACTGCCAACAAAGGTGTTGTAGGGTTTAAGTTGCTCTCAAATGGCAACATGGTGCTTTATGACTCAAAGGGTAAATTTATTTGGCAGAGTTTTGATTATCCAACTGATACTCTCTTGGCGGGCCAATCCCTTCGTGTCGGTGGGGTCACCAAGCTTGTCAGCCGACTCTCCGCTGAAGAAAACGTCGACGGCCCTTACAGCTTCGTGATGGAGCCCAAAAGAGCAGCAATGTACTACAAAAGCAGCAACTCTCCCCGGCCCGTTCTCTACTTCACTTCATATGACTGGTTTAACGCCCGAGATGTCTCTTTACAGAATGTAACATTCAACTCCCGCCCGGAAACTGATGAAGCGGTTGCTTTTGTACAAACCCTGGATTCTTCAGCCAATGGTAACATTTTGGCTAGACCAAAATACGACAGCACAATATCGTTTCTGCGGCTTGGAATTGATGGAAATCTCAAGATCTACACTTATTACGACAAGGTTGATTGGGGGCCCACGGAAGTAACGTTCACTCTCTTCGACAGAGATTCAAGTTGGGAGAATGAGTGTCAGCTGCCTGAGAGATGCGGCAAATTTGGACTCTGTGATGAAAATCAATGCGTTGCTTGCCCTACGGAGAAGGGTTTGCTTGGGTGGAGCAAGGATTGTGAGCCGAAGAAAGTGACTTCCTGTAGGCCAAATGATTTTCATTATCACAAGGTTGAAGGGGTCGATCATTATATGAGTAAGTATACAAGTGGAGCAGCCGTTAAAGTTGAAGATTGTGGCGGGAAATGTACTTCCGATTGCAAGTGCTTGGGATATTTTTACCACCAAGAGACATCGAGATGTTGGATTGCTTATGACTTGAAGACTCTTACTAAATTCCCAAACTCTACGCATGTTGGATTCATAAAGGCTCCCAACAAGTAAATATCATCAAACGAGAGGAAGCTATTGTCTTGTCTTGTCTTGTTTGTTTATTAATAAACTAATAAATTAATGATTTTTATTTTTAATTTTTATTTTTTTATATGGGACCTAATCGAGCAGCGATTAGTTTTCATTCTTTGTGCTACTTTGTTTGAACGTACAATAACGATCAGCTGAATAAAAGGTGGTTCTGGCATATGTTTACAATTTTATCATCTCTTAATCTACTTTTCCTTAGCTTTTTTCCTTTTCTTAATTTAATTTTTTATATTTTAATTAGACTACGACACATGATGGCTATGATATTCAATGGTTGAGAGTTATCTATTTATTAAATTTTCTCCTTATTAGGTAGTAACAGACATATATAATTTTTTGCTTCTCTTATTGTAAATAATTACTTTCCACATTTATTTTATCCTCTTTTTTTTTCATCACATCGAGTTTTCCATCAAAAGAAAAAAAATGTAAAATTATATCTCTTTTTACATTTATCAGATGAATAAATGTAAAAATTATCCCAATGGGGTTGAAAAGTTGTTAGCTAGGTTTGAAAAGAGCATACAAGAAGAGGAGTTCTTTATGCAAAATTGGGATTCTTGTTTGCTATTAGATTTATTTTTTAAATAAATGAATTCAAACACTACAATATTATAGTTGTCATGTGTCATGATTTTATCAAGAAGTTAGGAAAATTAGATTAGGAAAAGATCCTGAAATATTATATTGTTTCGTGGGATACATGATCTTTTAATCTTCCCAGCGCCACCCCCTTCCCCTGCGGGAAGCAGCAGATACATGCACAATTGATTCGAGCTCAAAACGTCCACCATTTCTCTCAGTCTGTCGGGATCCGCGAGAGCTACGAAGGTGGTAGCATCGTATCCCATTGCCTTACCCCATTGGTATTTGTGTCGGTATCTTGTTCTAATAGACTTGCCATCTTGTGTTTGGTTGACTGTGACTTGGTCACACCTCTGCCATAACGCCCATTGAACTTATGACCTTGCCATGATTTCATTTAGACAATGACCTGGCCACATCTTGGCCTTGACCGTGTCTAGGACTAACCTTTGCCATACCCGAGACTCTGATTCAACCACACCTGAAGTTGAACCTCCAACATAACGCCAATCGAACACGTGACCATGCTCCAATCTTTTCTATAAGATACTATGGAGTTTGAAGTTAAAATTGTCATTTCTACTGAAAATAAATTGGGTGATTAGTCAAATTAAGCTAGAGGCCGGGGCTAGGGCCTGGATTTAGCAGACCTTTTTTGGGCTTGCCTAGACCCGATCTAACAGAAAACAAAAAAACATGGAGTTGGCCCGACTTATTATTTTTAATTTCAATTTAAATTAAAAAGCTCCTTATATTTTTTGTTTTAAAATTATAGATGAAATTAAAAATTCATTAACCTAATTTACAAAACAAACCCTAAACCTAAAATTCTCTCACACCCAATACCAACCCAACCAGCCGCCGCCGTCCCCAACCCTCAAATTACAAACCCAACCAGCCATTGTTTTCAAATTGCCATTGTTAGAATAAAATATGACTAGTTTAAATTGAGGTTGGGGTGGGGCTATTTGAACCCACCAAACTACTTACTAATTACTAAACCTATTTTAAAAAATGATCTTTGTTGATCAAAATACCCCTAAATTAAGAAATGATCTTTCATTAAAATATAGTTAAAAAAATAGAATTTTTACTCCATGAACTCATTTTTACATTCATCATAGTTTTTGTTAAACCCTAATCGACTAGAGGCGCGATTCTTCTTCCAGGCCACATATTTTTGTTATTTGGGCACATGTAATAAGATTCAAGATAACAAAGTTGGTGGGTATGTCATCAATGGCCATGGTAGCCTCCTTCCCCTGTAGCGCTAGCTAAGCTTGGGTCAACGTTGGCCAGAGACTTGCTGTTGTTACAACTGCAGCAAAAGGAGCAAATAGTGCAGGTGAAGGAGAAAAAAGTTAGATTGAATGTTGAGGCCAGTAATGGGAATGGGAGGGGGGGCTGCAGCAACTGCATTTGTTAGCTCTGTTGCATATTTTCCTTGCATTCAATCTGTAAAAGTTACTTCCAGAGGCTGTGGCTTATTTTATATTGGTGACTACTGCAGAAGCAATGATAAGAGTATATATTGTTTGTTCGTTGCCTCCATGAAAAATTTGGATAATCTACATCTTGAATCAAGGTTGAGACATTGTTAAATGGGTGTAAAATGGGATGAGAAAGGTTTAGAAGTGACCATAGCTCAAAATGTTGACACTGGAGGCATATTAATGCAAGGCTTTGTGAACATGGATTGACTAGCCACAATAATTTTTTTTCTCGGAAGGCAATTTCATATCGAAAAATAATAGTAAGAATGATGAATGTGTGCTGCAACTATATTTTACTTAATTATATTAATAAAGAAAATCTTCAGTTTAATGAAAAAAAGAAAAAAAGAAAAAAAAACATTTATTAAGGGTTATAAATGAATTTATGGATTTAATAAGTGAAAACATTATTATTATAAAAATTAGATTTATTAAGGGTATATAGGGTATTTAAGTGAGTTTATTGAGTCAAATTTAAAATTTAAAAATTTAAGGGTGGGTTTATAGAGTAAGTGAGTTTAATAAGTTAAAATAGCTCCACCCTTGAGATTATTATTTAACGGATGATACCTATTTTGGTGATAAGATTAATGAAAATCTTTGTGGATAGGTGTAACTTAATAAAGTATTGACACCTGTAGAAGATAAACTCAAAATTATCTATAAAAGAGCAAGAATATGACAATAAACTCAAAAATATCATAATACAAAAAAAAAAAAAAATCTTAATAGATCACTTTTAATTGATTTTAACTTTATATGACAGTCTGTAATACATAATTATTCACATATAAGTCCAACGTTGGATTAAAGATCCAACAATACTAGATTAAACAATCCAACATAATAAACTTTATCATTAACATGTTCTTTGAAAAGCTTAATCAAGCCGCTTAAATTTGTCACAATAGCCACCCACCACTGATAGGAGTGGGAAAAATATTTTCTGTTCCAAACGGTTAACACTTCAAATTAAATTTCTAGGTTAATTAACATAAAAAAATTTATACGGATAAAAAAATTTACAGGAGTTACATTGCTTGTATAGCTATAGCAATTGTTGCTCTTCTCTGCATTTTAATGCTTGCTTGTGTTTTCTGGATATCTATATCTTCATGGTATCAATTCTGAATATGGGCTCAACATAAAATATTGGGAATTTGACTTCATAAATGAACTGCAAAAGCTTTTGAAAATTATGATTCATTGGCAAGCTCTTTATTATCTTAAAGGATCAAGTGGAAGTTCTTTTCCTCCTGGAGCTTTTGGTGAATATAAGCACTATAAGGATATAGGTTGTTTATGAGCAATTCGTCTTTTTTTGCCATTTTAAATAAGATGTGTTCTTCCCATAGGTCTCTAGTTTCTCTAGAGAAATCGTGAGGAAGTTGAGTTGAACTCTTCAAAAAGTTCTTGTGTCCACTCTATAAGAGTGTTGTCTTTTACTTTGAGGGTTTTATAATAGTTAGAAGAGGAAGTTGAGATCTATTAATACAAGTAGTTATTGAGAGTCGAAAGATTGGTCGGTGGTCATTTACTCCTCTGGCTGTTACACAAATGGATGCTGAAGCATTAATTAAGTTGTGTAAATCCTTGTCAATTGATGAGGATGTTAAAGACATGGTTACACTGGATGTGGATCTGCATAAGAATGGGGAAAATATGATTTTCTTTTGTTTAGCTGGAAGAGTCCTCACAACAAAGGAGGTAAACAGATAAGCTTTCAAGAATATGGTTTAACAGTCTTGGAGAGTTCTACACGAAGTGATAGTGGAGAGCATGGGGAATAACACTTTTATCTTTAAATTTTCATCTGAAGCTGATAGACGGTGAATCCTCTCAACTAGGCCATGGCATTTTAATAAAGCGCTAGTTGTGCTCACTAAAGTTATAGGTTTGGGTGAGATTACAAAACATGATTTTAGTCAGTCTCCCTTCTGGATACAAATTCACAGTGTTCCAATGATGTATATGAACAATGAAATGGCTAGAATCATTGGAAGTAAAGTAGGAAATGTATTGAAGGTGGATCCAAATAGGACTAGTGAATGTTTGGGCAAATTTTTCAAAATCAGAATCATGCTAGATATCACAAAGCCATTGAAGAAGGGAGTGAGGGTAAAGCTCTAGAAGGCAAACACAAGTTCTGTACTTCCCATCTTTTATGAAAAATTACTGGAGTTCTACATCAAATGTGGTGTGTGTGGGTCATTTATTTCGGGAATGTGCGGAGTATAATGCTATGCAACCCTTAGAGCAAGGCAGTTGTGAATTTCCATATAAAGAATCGATACAAGCAAATGTCGTGGTGGACAAAACAAAAAATAAATATTGGGGCCGAGGTGAGAGCTCAAAGGTCAAATCGCCAGATGAAGTGCAAGATCAAGGCAACAATGGTGGAGAGAGTGACTCGAATCTGATAAGTCAACCGGTGCAGGACCAAACCCATGACCCGGCTCAAAAAGCGAAGAAGAAACAAGATGGTAGGGCTGAGGCAGAGTGGTCAGAGGCTGATGCTATCTGTATAAAGTCTGATAGAGCATTAATGGTGATTGATAAAGGAGGAAATGAGAAGAGTTCCAAGAAAATTTTTGAAATCAGGAAAGTCGAAAATGGTATGCAAGGCAAACGTGTTAAAGAAGGTGTTAGAAAAGCTCATAAAGAGCGGGAAAACATAAATATAGATCCCATACTAAGCAAGCCCATAAAGCAGAAAACTCAGGCCCAAAAAGCTAGTTCGACCCAAGAAAACACCAGCTATGAGGAAAATAGGCCATTATGAAGTAAAAAAAGAGGCCCGATTAAAAAATAAAAAATAAAAAATGGTAGCAAGACAACCAAGACAGATGAGGGAGAAAACAGATAGAGGCAACGATTGTAAGGCTCAGAAAAGGAAACAATGAGGAGAAGCACTGGAAATTTTGATGGTTAAGAGGAGTAAGACCGAGAGTATAAACAACGGTCAAAATTTTGTTGATACAGTGGCAGGTACACAAATATTTTCTCATTTGCCTGAAACTGAAGAGGTTTATGAGATGGAGAGTGAGATGGTTACTGAATTTTCAGAGATATCGGTAGCGACTGCTGAACAGCCCTGCCGACAGCCATGAAAATCTTCAGCTGGAATGTTCGGGGTTTGGGGAAGCCCCGGACGGTTCGAGGTTTTTGTAAACTTCTCCAATTAAATAAATCAGATATTATTTTTTATTTGAAACAAAAATGTTGGCAAATCAAATAGAAGAAGTTAGAAGGAAAGTGAATTTTGATTGTTGCTTTACTGTCAATAAAGTTAGAATGAGTAAGGGATTGACTATGATGTGGAATAATGAGATGGACCTTCAAATTACCTCCTATAGCAGCCACCATATTGATGCAATTGTTAAACAAAGGAATAGGAAATGGTGGAGATACACTGGAATATATGGACACCTAGAGACAACTCAAAAAGTACGCACATGGAATTTGCTACGGCGACTGTCTTTGTTATTTAAATTACCATGGATGTGTAGTGGTGACTTTAATGAAATTTCGAATCAAAAGGAAAAGAGTGGAGGGCTACCAAAAGATCCATTTCTAATGATGGATTTCAGGGATGTGTTAAAAGAATGTGGATTAGTTGACATGGGGTGGAGGGGTTATCATTTCACATGGTCTAATAAAAGATTTGGGTCTCAGATATTAAGCGTTAAGCTCCCACGAACTATACAAGAAGACAAGTATGCTTGGCACTTTGATAAAAAAAAAAGGGATGTACTCTGTTAGAAGTGGTTATAAGGTGGCTTTGCAAACAAAATACCAAGATGTGCCTAGCTGTTATGGTAATCCCATGAAGAAATGGAAGTACATTTGGTCTCTAAACTTGCCAGCCAAGGTAAAAATTTTTGTATGGCGAGCTCTTTCTAATCTCCTATCTACGACTAGAAGACTTTACAAAAACAATGTATTGGAGAGTCCAATTTGTCAAAGGAATTTGAATACAGCAGAGAATGTGTATTATGCTTTGATTGGGTGTAAGCAAGCAAGGAAAGAATGGAAACTGGCAGGCTTCGGTAATCTAGTTCGACAAGTTCACAATAAAGATATTTGGGATGTATTTCAAAATGTTATGCTATCAATTTCAAAGGCTGAGTTTGAATTATTGGCAGCATCCATGTGGGCGATATGGCATGCAAGGAACGAGTTTCATTTCAACAAGAGCATATCAAACCCTTCTAGTGTCCTAGCAAAAGCAGAGGCCATGTGTAGTTCTTATCAAAGGATAAGCTTCCAAGAGGAGACTGCTGCTGGAAGTAGAAGTGAATCAACTGTAACAGGGTGGAAACCTCTACCAGAAAATTAGTTCAAGTTGAATGTAGATGCATCCACAAATGCTGGAAAGGGAAGGGCAAGCCTAGGGGCCATAGTTAGAAACTGGAAAGGAGAGATAATGGCGGTAGGAATTCAAAGTACAAACTTTCATGGGGATGTTGAATATGTTGAAGTTGAAGCTATATATTTTGGAATTAAAATGGCAATAGACACTGGATTAGTGCCGCTAATGGTAGAATTAGACTCAAAGACTGATGTCAGCTTGGTAAAATGGTCAGATAGAAGCTTGAAGGAAATATCTTGGTTAATTGGTGAGATTTAAGATTGTGTGGGTGTAAAAACAGCTTCAAAATCAATCATGTATTGAGAAACAATAATGCAACCGCTCATATATTAGCTAAATATGATGTTAGTAATCCGAGCGATGTAATTTAGTTGGAGGAAATTCCAACTCATGTAAGTTTTTTCCTTTCAAGTGACTAATAGAAGTTCTTTCGTTTCAAGAAAAAAAAAAGATGTAGGCTGTTTAGCTTTTAATATTTTATGCTATTACAAGATGGCAAAGGTGTAAAGATCAAGTTAAAAAGGAATAATTAATTTATATTTAGCTTCCGTTCTTATTTGTATATTATGTTCATTTACATTCTTGGATTATCCCCAGCCCAGTGAAAAGTTTGCTTGATTTTTATCTTACGATAGAATTACGAGGATTTCATTGACTTGGAAGTTGTTGTTGATGCTGAAATCTGCTCGCCCTTGGACCGACCAGATTCTGTCACCAACGTTTATGTTATCGACTGTTGCTCGAACCACTGGGGTTGGAATCACTCTCCTCTTCCTTACTAGACCTGCGTTCACCAAAAACAGATCAGAGACGCCGGTGGTTTTGCCGGCGTAAACCCTCCGATGCCTAAGTTAGCACAAGGTGTTTACGGGAAAACAATTAAATTTTGATTCAAGAGTGGTTCTAATTTGCTCGAAGTTTGTAATAAAATTGCCTGGTTTCAATTTGACAGCGTTTTCCCTCTCTCAGATTTTCTATCCTTTTCTTCATCGATTTCTCTCCCTTTTATAGTCGTCCCCTGTCTCACGTTTTCCGTTTATCCTTCATCCCCCCTTTTTCGGGTGGTGGCAGCCCCTCATGGGGCTCTAACTGTTACATTGTGGGCAAACATGGGTCTCGCGTGTCCTTCAACGGTCCTGGGAAAAGCGCAACTACCGCGATTTTGTGGGATCGTGTTCCCGTTTTCTTGGGGATGAGTATCGGCTCGGTATATACCTATGGTCGGTATATTCTCCTGGTTGTACTCATTTCTGGTCGGCTCATGTTTGCTCCCGTGTTCTGCTCGCATCACTCGGCTGAAGCGATCCGTGCTGGGGCGGAAACAATAGCATGGCCGACCTGGTGCTTTTATGCACTCAACACCAGTCCCACAGTTTCTGGTCTGGCGAGTGAAATGAGTTAAGAGTAGAAACTGATGGTCAAATCTTACCAACTCGGGGAGCTTCTCATCTGATCTTCTGTTTATTGGGACTGGCCTGAGGTATCATTCTTCTTTTGGGGGGGTTCCCGACCTGAGCATGGGCCTGAATGAGTGTATCCATTGCGTATCTGGGCTTGCATCTAGCCTGGCCTCTTATAACGATTGGTGACGTGGCATCTCCCGACTCTTCGTATTTGAAATTTGAAATGACGGGCTATCTGTCCTTGATGTACGGTGAGTGAGCTGGCGTATCTATCACTTAAATGCTTTCATTTCCACCTTTTTGTTTCGAATCCCTAGACCCAAATCCTCGTTGTTTCGTTCTATTCGTTCTTCTGTCGCGAGTCAATTCCTACGAACTTCGTTCACACTCTCTGCGTCTGGGACTTCCGTTTGCGGGATTTTACCTTCATCACAGCAACATTATCAGTGCCAGTGTATTCCAGGTACAGCTTTTAACTCCTGCTTTGGTTGTTGTTGATTGGGTTTTGTGTTGCCCCCTTTTGTATCAGTTTATTCGAGTTTTCTTTGTTTTCTTTTGGGACTCCGATATGTCAAACCGGAAAAGAAAGTTAATTGTTGATGAGGGTGATGAAGAATCAAGGGATTCAGGCCTCAACGTGTCAATACCCACAGATTTCTTAGGTCCCTCTAGTAGTGTAGGTCCTTCTCATGGGAGGGATACCCTTGAATACCCACGACCCTTGGTTGTCTCTCTCTCTTCCGAACTAGAGCTTGTAGGGAATAGAGGTGGACCTGCGTCGGGCTCTGGTGAGAACCACAGTTATGGTGGGGTTGGGGTCCCTGAAGGAGTTGGTGATGGTGAGGGGAGTAGTTCCGGACCGAGCAGACCCCCTCAGAGAAGGCACCTTGGTCATAGGGTGGAGGCGGATTCTTACCCTATTGACTTCACAGCTTGTGCGACTACCCAGACTGATCTATTCAAGCTGAGGAACCTTTACAACATTCCTGTGGAGGTTCTCCTGGTAGTTCCTGGGAAAGGCGACATTCCTAGTTGGCCTCCGCAGGGGTATGTGACGATGCATCTGGAGAGCTTCAGATTGGGAGCTTGGCTGCCCCTTCAACGCTATTTTGCTAAGATACTGGGTGGTATGCACCTGGCCCCAGGTCAGCTTCATCCCAACGGATGTAGGGTTCTCTCGGCTATGTATGTATTGTGGGAGAGGTGTGGATCAGAGGAGCCCTCCCTTGTTGAAGTGAAGCACCTATACCAGCTGAGGAGTAGCCCGAAGGAAGCAGACTGGTATTACTTCATGTCGAGCTCTACGAAGAGGAAACCAATCACCGGCTTCCCCTCTTCATGCAAAAATTGGAAGAACAAATTCTTCTTTGCTGGGGGAAATTGGTGTCCAGCAGCTCATTCGTTGGGTGGTGATATTTACCTTCCAATGAATTTTGTCACCACAGGTCGCTCATTTTTGCTTATGTTTTTAGTCAAATTGTCACTTATCGAGTTCTTTAACCTCTTTTGCTGTTTCAGAGTCGTGGGGTTTGATCGGGGGGCTTGAAGATCGACCTTTGCTTCAGGTGGAAACTGCTCTGTTGAACGCTTCTACCTGCCAAGATCTCCTGTCACCAACAAACCTGGTCGGTTCGGGCCTAGTAGACCTAGCTGCTGGAATGGATAACACGATCCTTAGCGCGATGAGCAGGAAGCGTGGTCGGACTCCAGGCAGCTCCAACAACCCCCCTCCCCCTCCAAAGAAGTCCAGCGTCGACCCTTCCAAAGCTCCTGTCCCTGCTCTGCCCCCTCCTCCACCCCGCAAGAGTGGTGGGGAGAAAACTTCTGATAAGAGTCTTGAGGTCAACTACCAGTCTGGGGACCGACCTTCTCCTCTACCCTCTCGGGATCAAGCGGACTACCTGAGCCCGTATCAGAAGGATTACAAGAGATCGGTGGGGCCCAAGATGGTGAAGGACATCGAGAGTATGAATCTCTCCGAGCTAGCTGCTTCTGTTCAGAGAGTGTCCTTCAGGCTGGCCACCATGGTTTCGTGCTACAAGCTTGGGTCCGTGCGCCATGAGAAGAAGCTCCAAGCTGACATTCAGGAATTGAAGAAGAAAGCTGACTCTGCTGATCGCTCTAAGGAGAAGCTAGCTGAGCTGAGCAAGCGGATTATGGAGCTAGAGGAGAAAGTTGCGGTTGCTGAATCCACTTCCTCCAAACTCGAGGGCGAGTTGGGTGACCTGAGATCTGATCTTCAGGCTACTCAAGCTGAAAGGGATACTTTGAGGGCCGCCCTTGAGGGGGAAATCAAATCCTTGGGCGAGCAGCTAGCTGAGGAGAAAGGCAAATCCGCTGATGTGGATGATCGGCTGGATGTCGAGTATGATTCTGGGGTTGCCTTCTCCTACAAGTGCATCATGTCTGTGCTTAAGACAGAATATCCCGAGATGGACATGAGCAAACTGGAGGCCGGCGTGCAGCGGTATGTGGCGGAGGTCGACCAAGCAGATAAGGAGCATGGTGAGCAGGAGCAGGTGGAGGCTCCTTTGGATGGGGTGCAGGAGGGAGAGTGGGACAGGGGTCCGTGCCTCCTCCTCCCGATATTGCTGACCTTCTACCTCCCGAGATAGCTGACCCTTCATCTGCTGAGGCCGTTGATCCTCCTAATCCCTAAGTCTATTTTTGTAAAGACTCTAGTTTTTCATTTACTTTGTAAACATTTGAACGTTTATAAAATTTTTTGAATGCTCTCTATTGGCTTTCTTGTCTGGTTTTGCCTGTTGGTTCTTTGGTGCATCGAATAGGAATAGGCATCCGTTTGCCTTAGCAAAATTTTCGAAGCTTTAGCTGCTGGTCTTTTGTTGACCGAGCAGAAACAAGCACTTTGTTGCCTTAGTAGAATTGTTGAAGCTTTAGCTGCTGGTCTTTCGTTGACCGAGCAGAAACAGGCACTTTGTTGCCTTAGTAGAATTGTCGAAGCTTTAACTGCTTGTCTTTCGTTGACCGAGCAGAAACAGGCACTTTGTTACCTTAGTAGAATTGTCGAAGCTTTAGCTGCTGGTCTTTCGTTGACCGAGCAGAAACAGGCACTTTGTTGCCTTAGTAGAATTGTCGAAGCTTTAGCTGCTGGTCTTTCGTTGACCGAGCAGAAACAGACACTTTGTTGCCTTAGTAGAATTTGTGAAGTTTTAGCTGCTGGTCTTTCGTTGACCGAGCAGAAACAGGCACTTTGTTGCCTTAGTAGAATTGTCGAAGCTTTAGCTGCTGGTCTTTCGTTGACCGAGCAGAAACAGACACTTTCTTGCCTTAGTAGAATCTTCGTAAATTTAGCTGCTGGTCTTTTATTGACCGAGCAGAAGTAAGCACTTACTTGCCTTAGTAAGATTTTTTGTAGAATAGCTGCTGGTCTTTCATTGACCGAGCAGAAGTAGGCACTTACTTGCCTTAGTAGAATCTTCGTAGATTTAGCTGCTGGTCTTTTGTTGACCGAGCAGAAGTGGGCACTTACTTGCCTTAGTAAGATTTTTTGTAGAATAGCTGCTGGTCTTTCGTTGACCGAGCAGAAGTGGGCACTTACTTGCCTTAGTAAGATTTTTGTGGGCTTATTACCCGGGGGATTTCATACTGAATTCATCTTTATTGAAATTTGAATGCGTTACAAAAATACAAAATATATGCATGTGCACCAAGCCACCATGCATTTGACAAATATAACTTATCAAATTGAAGATTTAGTAGAGTATTTTGCTTACTGGAAATACTTCTTTAAGTGCTCGGCGTTCCACGACCTCTTCACGTCTCGCCCATCTGGGTATGCTAACTTATAAGCTCCTGGTCCCGTGGCTCGTATTACTCTATACGGGCCTTTCCATTTTGGGCCAAGAGCACCATGGTTGGGATCCCTAGTATTTTGATTCACCTTCTTAAGTACCCAATCTCCTGCGCGGAACTGCCTCACGTGTACATTCTTGTTGTAATAACGCGTGACCATTTGCTGACACTGGGCCACTTTCTGCGAGGCCCCTTCCCTTTTCTCCTCCAGCAGGTCCAGGCTCAAGCAGATCTGCTCGCCATTTTACTCCTCATTGAAGTATTCCGTCCGATGTGTTCCTAATCCAATTTCTGCTGGGACTACCGCCTCATGACCAAAAGCTAAGGCAAACGGGGTTTCCTCTGTAGCGGTTTTGTGAGTTGTCCGGTAAGCCCACAACACTCCTGGTAGCTTGTCGACCCAAGCTCCTTTCTTCTCTCCCAGTCTAGTTTTCAGGAGTTTCTTTACCACTTTGTTGGCTGCTTCCACTTGTCCGTTTGCCTGAGGGTGTGCGGGGGTGCAGAACTTCAGGTCTACCCCTAGGTTTCGGCAAAACTCTCTGAAGTTGTTGTTGTCAAACTGCCTCCCATTATCGGTGATAATGGTATAAGGGATTCCATATCTGCAGATGATATTCTTCCAGATAAAATCCGCTGTCTTTCTCTCCGTGATTTGGCTAAGGACCCCCACCTCTATCCACTTGGTGAAGTAGTCTACTGCTACAATGGCATGGGTTGCCGCTCCTCGGCCTTTCGGTAACGGACCAATCAGGTCGATTCCCCATTGTGCAAAAGGCCATGGGGATGTCATATTGGTCAGCCTTTCTGGGGGTTGTGTGGGGACCTCAAAGAAGCTTTGTCACGTTTTACAGTTTTTTGCCATCTTTTTTGCATCCTGGTGCATGGTTGGCCAGAAGAACCCTTGCCGGAGTGCTTTGAAGGCTAAAGTTCTTGCTCCCGAGTGATTGCCGCAAATTCCTTCATGAATCTCCTTTAGTACATAATCTGCCTCTTCACCATCCACACATCGCAAAAGGGGCAAGGTGAACCCTCGGCGGTACATCACTTCATCTAGTAGCGTGTACCTCGCTGCTCGGCATTTTAACTTTCTTGCTTGCCTTCTATCCTCAGGTAAAACTCTGTCGCGGACATACGCGCGAATCGGGTCCATCCAGGATTCTCTAGTGGTTATTCTCATCACCTCCACTTCCTCACCTATGCTCGGCGAGGTCCTTACCTCTAGTGGAACCGACTTAGGTAATTTCGGGTCTGCAATTGCAGCCATCCTAGCCAACATATCCGCTCGGTAATTCTCATTCCGGGATATCTGCTTTACCTCCACCTCTTGGAAAAGCCCAACCATCTGTTTTGCTTTCTTCAGATAAAGACCCATCTTCTCCCCCCTTGCTTGGAACTGATCGCTGAGCTGGTTACATACTAGCTGGGAATCGGCTCGGATCTCTACCCTTTCTGCTCGTAATGCATGTGCCAGACCGAGCCCAGTAATGAAGGCCCCATATTCAGCTTGGTTATTCGTAAGCTGGAACTCGAACTTTACAGCATAAGACACCTCGACACCTTCTAGGCTTCGTATTATAACTCCTGCCCCGGATCCCTGTTCACTACGTGACCCATCGACCATTACCAGCCACACCCCCTTTGGATCCTCCTGTTCTGCTGGTTGTTCCTCTTGGACCTCCTCCTCTGGTCCAGCACGGTCAACCATAAAATCAGCCAGGGCTTGGGCCTTGATTGCTCCTCGGGGCCTGTATGATAAGTCGAATTCGCTCAGCTCCACAGACCATTTTACTAACCGACCTGACGCATCTGGTTTTTGAAGCACTTGCCGAAGGGGCTGGTCAGTCATCACAACGATCTGATGGGCTTGGAAATATGGTCGCAGCTTGCGTGCTGCCGTTATCAGAGCCAGCGCCCACTTCTCCATTAGTGGATATCTGGTTTCTGCGTCTACCAGAGCCTTGCTTGTGTAGTATACCGGGTGTTGCTTCCCTTTTTCTTCCCTGACCAGGACCGAGCTGGTAGCCCGCTTGGAGATTGCCAAGTACAAAAGCAGCTGGTCACCCTCTCTCGGAGTTGAGAGTAACGGGGCGAGGGCCAAGTATTCCTTCAGCTGTCCAAATGCCTCCTCGCATTCCGGTGTCCATTCCATCTTCTTCCCTTTCTTTATGATTTGGAAGAAATGGTGGCACTTATCAGTGGCTCGCGAAATGAATCGGTTCAATGCTGCCAATTTCCCCGTAAGGCTCTGCACCTCCTTAACTGTTCGTGGGGACCTCATTTCTATCACCGCCCGTATCTTTTCCGGGTTGGCCTCAATCCAGCGATGGCTCACCAGGTATCCCAAAAATTTACCCGAGCTGACCCCAAATGCACATTTATCCGGGTTCAGCTTCATTTCATACCTTCTCAGCAATTCGAAGGTCTCTTCCAAGTGCTTCACATGCTCTTTCTGTTCTCTTGACTTGGTGATCATATCGTCCACGTATACTTCCATGGTGTGACCGATCAATGGTTTGAAGACTTTGTTCACTAGCCTTTGATAGGTAGCTCCTGCATTTTTCAGGCCAAAGGGCATCACCTTGTAACAAAACATACCCATGTTAGTTATAAAGGTAGTGCTTTCCTCATCCTGCTCGTCCATGGGTATCTGGTTGTATCCGGAAAAGGCATCCATGAAACTGAGCAGACTATGACCCGCGGTTGAGTCCACCAACTGATCTATTTTTAGTAGGGGAAAACTGTCCATCGGGCATGCCTTGTTGAGGTCCGTGAAGTCTACACACATTCTCCACTTCCCATTGGCCTTCTTTACCAGTACTACGTTTGAAATCCATTCCGGGTATTTGGCTTCCCTTATAAATCCTGCTTTCAGCAGCTTTTCCACCTTGGTATTTATGGCCTCGTATCTTTCCTAGTTGAAGCACCTCTTTTTCTGCCTCACCGGCCTTGCCCCTTTCTTGACTGCCAGCTTGTGACAAGCTACCCCACGATTAATACCTGGCATATCCTCATGAGACCAGGCAAATATGTCTGCATGGGACTGCAGACACTTCACCAGCTCGCCTTTTATTGCTTCGCCCAACTCTGATCCGACCTTAACCACTCTGCTAGGGTCATTCCTGCTTACAACAACTTCCTCTATCTTCTCAACAGGTTCCTGGCGACCGTTTTTTGAATCCCCTCGGTTATCTAGAGAGGTAACTTGCAGTGTTTCCTTGGCCGCTGTAGCATAGTAGCTCCTGGCCATTCTCTGGTCGCCCTTTACTACACCCACAACTCCATTTATTCTGTACTTTAGTGCCAGATAATGCGTGGACATTACGCATTGGCTTATTCTCATGAACGGTCTCCCCAATATCATCTGGTAAAGACTTCTTTCCTCTACCACGACAAAGTCCAGCATCATCGTTATTTCAAATGGCTTTGTCCCCACAGTAATCGGGAGTTCAATGACCCCCATGGGAGTTAATCGTCCCCCTCCAAACCCCTTCAAGGATGTATTCGTCCGCTCCATCTTTAAGTCTGAAATCCCCATATCATCTATGGCCGACTTAAACAAAATGTCTATTGAGCTGCCCGTGTCTACCAATATTCGCCGCAATTCTGTACCAGCCACCAATGCCTTAATCACCAGTGCATCCTCGTGAGGATATAGAATGCCCTCTTCGTCATCCTCCGTCCACATAATGGGAATTTGCCACACTCTTGCCTTCTTGGCCGCTGGCAAATTTAAAAGCACCTCTTTGCCAGTCATGGCGTATCTCCCATAGTTCTTCCGTGCTCTGTTCGAGTCCCCGGCCAATGTTGGCCCTCCTGCTATCACACGGATGGTTGGCTGTTCACGTTCCAGATCCCTCTCAACTCTTTCATCCTGTGTGTACTGTGATTCCATGATAGGGGACACTCCATCTACATACTCGTCCAAGTAACGGTTCCTCACTAAATCCTTCACCTGAATTTTCAGGTCCCGACATTGGCTGATAGTGTGACCGTGAGTGTCGTGGAACTTGCAGAATCTGCTCTTATCCCGTCGGTGAGTCGGTTTTGTTATTGGGGCTGGAGGTACAGCAGGCCTCGTCCCTCGATCCTCTCATACAATTCCTCCATGGAGATCTTTAATGGAGTGTATTGTCTATATGCCAAGCTCTGGTCTACCAGCTGAACTGCTCGGCTATCATGAACGTCACCTCGGGCTGGCATAGTCGCTGACTGATCTGGTCGTCTAGCCCTGGAATTGGTTGCATGTAATGCTCTGGGAGTGTTGTGATAGGGGCCGGCAGCCATCTGCCGGAATTCTCGCTGCCGATCCGGGAATGGGGGACGCGGAGGTTGAGCCCGGTTGTGCTGGAACTGTTGTGATCTCGGAGCTATGGGGTAAGGACGGGACCGAGCTGATGTGCCGCCCCTTACTGAGGATTCCCCAACTCGCTTTCCCGACCCGCTCCCACTTGGAGCTCGCCTTTCCTTTCGTCTCAGCTCCTCCAGCTGTTCACTCTTTATCCTTGCCGATTTTTCTTCTTCGATTTCGATGTCTCTCTTTGCCTGCTCATACCCTGTTGAATAACTCTGCACTAGGGGGCTTCTCAGGTTATACCATAGCCGGCCTATCCTCACACCCTCCTTTAATCCCCTCAACGCCTGCGGGTGATTGAAAGCTCCCAAATCAAGTACGGCTCGGTGGTATCGCTTTACAAAATCCCGTAGGGACTCATGCTCCTCCTGTTTTATCCCCATCAGTTCCATCATGTCGTCTTCTGGGGCTACTGCTCCTCGGAACTGTTCGGTCAACTCCTGGCACATCTGCTCGTACTCCTTTATATTTTCTCGGGGCAACTTGCGATACCATTCTCGGGCTCGTCCCTCTAGTGTCAATGGGAACACCCTGCACCTCTGAGCCGGTGTCAGTCCCTGCACACCCGTCATGTCGTTGAAACGCTCGATGTGCACCAGCGGGTCACTTCGCCCGGAGTATTTGAGGTTGGGGAAGCGGAAGTCTTTTTGGATTACGGTACCCATGATCTCGGTTGATAACGGAGACTCTTCATCTAGCATTATCCTCCAGCTCGGGGGCTTTCTCTTGCCCTGTATCTCCTACATCACCTGCGCCAATCTGCGCACCTCCCCCTCTAATTCAATGGCACGGCCAGGGTCACGTGCAGCTATCTGGTCTCGTTCCAGCTCGGCATTATGCAACCGCTGTCTGAGCTCTCCTTCATCAGCACTGGCCCCTCGGCTATTGACTTTCAATACCCGTCCGGGGAGAAGTTGGTCCCTTCCTTCATCTACTCGTTCTCCTGGAACCCGGCTAGTGCTTCTGTGGGGGTGCACCTCACTAGGTCTGCCAGCGGAGGGATTTCCTCGACCCTACGCCTCCGGAGGCTAGGTTCCGTTCCAACATCATCTCTCCCCACGGGGGTTTCACAATCTCTTCTCCGTTCATCCCTCAGCTCGTATAGTATGGTCGTGAGAGTCTCCATTTGTCTCTCCATCCGTTCTAATCGATCTTGCATCACCCTCTCCCGGGCTTCATTTGCAATTTTCCGAAGAGTGATTGTCTCCCCAGCTTCGTTATCCTCCCTCAAAGAGTCCTTCCTCGTCACATCCATGTCTAACCGTTCGCTGTTTCTCCGGTAATTCCTAATTCGGTGGTAGCTTTTTATCCAGCTCCCCACAGACGGCGCCAAAATGTTGATGCTGAAATCTGCTCGCCCTTGGACCGACCAGATTCTGTCACCAACGTTTATGTTATCGACTGTTGCTCGAACCATTGGGGTTGGAATCACTCTCCTCTTCCTTACTAGACCTGCGTTCACCAAAAACATATCAGAGACGCCGGTGGTTTTGCCGGCGTAAACCCTCCGATGCCTAAGTTAGCACAAGGTGTTTACGGGAAAACAGTTAAATTTTGATTCAAGAGTGGTTCTAATTTGCTCGAAGTTTGTAATAAAATTGTCTGGTTTCAATTTGGCAGTGTTTTCCCTCTCTCAGATTTTCTATCCCTTTCTTCATCGATTTCTCTCCCTTTTATAGCCGCCCCCTGTCTCACGTTTTCCGTTTATCCTTCATCCCCCCTTTTTCGGGTGGTGGCAGCCCCTCATGGGGCTCTAACTGTTACATTGTGGGCAAACGTGGGTCTCGCGTGTCCTTCAATGGTCCTGGGAAAAGCGCAACTACCGCGATTTTGTGGGATCGTGTTCCCGCTTTCTTGGGGATGAGTATCGGCTCGGTATATACCTATGGTCGGTATATTCTCCTGGTTGTACTCATTTCTGGTCGGCTCATGTTTGCCCCCGTGTTCTGCTCGCATCACTCGGCTGAAGCGATCCGTGCTGGGGCGGAAACAATAGCATGGCCGACCTGGTGCTTTTATGTACTCAACAGTTGTAACAAAATAGTTTGAATCATGGACATTATTTTTCTTCCAAATAATCTGAACTTTGAATTAGATTTTTCTTGTTCCGAGAATTTGGGAAACTTTTGATAATAAATATGAATAAATTGTATTTTAAGAAATTAAAAAAAAAAGAAATCAATTTTTTTTAATTATTGTAAATATCAGTTGACTTATTATTGTAAATATCAATACATCTTATTTTAATTTCTTTTAAAAAAAATATTAATCTATTATGGATCTCTGTGGAAGTATACAAAGTAAATATTTGAGAACTAAAATAACGAAATGTTTACATCTGAAAAAATATTAATCTATTAAGCGGTGCGATAGAGAAGACCAGAACATATGCAGAGCACAATTGGAGTAGATGCGTCAATGAGAAAATTAAAGTGGGGGATAGGATAGACATACTAATCCACAACATAATCTAATTTTTTAGGTTGAATAATCATTTATCACATCCAACAAGATGCCCTTTTCTATCCACCCAAAGTCCTTTACATTAAAAACATAACCTATTTGTTGTATTAAAATGCAATTTGCAGTATTATATAGCCAAAAACTGTAGGCTATTTCACTGTTAAAGTTGGATAATAATTTATGAGGAGTGCTGGCATCAGTCGATTGCTGTATAATTTGCAGTATTATATAGCCACCTGTTTCATTATTTTGATTGATGTATAATTTTAAATCAATAATAAAATATTGATAACATGTAATTTTATTTTGATATTATTATTTATATGCTGAAAAAATTAACTTTAATATCCTCATCCTCTCCCTCTCTCCAAGTTTCCACTACAACTTCTTTTCTTTCTTTTTTATTTTTTGAAAGTTTGAAAAGTTAAAAAAAAATTATGATATGGTATTTTTTTTTGGATGTACACCTAGGGATGGTAAAATCCTCCACGGGTTTGAGGCCTCATGAAGTCTCACCTTAAATGGGAAAAATTTTGAATAATTTTTGGGGAATGGAGTGGGGAGTGGAGGAAAAATAATCTCCAAATTCTTAACAGGGTGGGGTTTGGTTTTGTACTCCCCACCCCACCCCCACCCCAATCCCCATTATATATAAATATGTTTTTAATTTTTATTTAATAATTTTTATTTTATCAACTATAATGTCAATTAATAATTTTTTTTTAATTTTTATGTAATATAAACATGATATAAATAAAAGAAAACCTAACAATATAATTATTTTTCAAATCTAAAACATTGTTATTTTTTCTTTTCTTTTTTAAGGTGCTGTTCTCTTTAAATATTTTTCAGTTTTGATATCATTTTAAGTTATTATTTCAAACTTTCAGAGATTTTTTTAAAATAATTTAAGTACTTTATAATATGGTGATGATTTTATTTGAAGTCTCTAATTTTTAACTTACTGATTTTAAGTCTCTAATTTTTAATTTACTGAAATCATGTATCATACCTACTATAAAATAGGTAAATGGGAATGGGGTGGGGATGAAGAAATCATTCCCCATGTGGGGATTCCCCATCCCCACCCCACTAAATTTATTGGGGAATGGAGACAAAATTTTTTAATGAGGTGGGAAATGGGGTAGGCCTCCCCACCCCATCCCACCCCACCCCATTGCCATCCCTATGTACACCGTCATATCTACATGATTAAGATAATTTTGTTCTTTACCTTTTAAAATAAAAATTTTTTAAATTAATTTTTTAAAAAAAAGGCGATTGACCCAACTGAGAATTGAATTTCTGGTGAACCTAATGAAAAATCCTCTCTGCTAATTCATCCATCAGTATCCTCACTTACGCAGGCCACAAAAGAAATTGATGAAGAAATTGAAGAAGTTGCAGTGGCCATGAGAAAAGAAAGAAAAAAATTTAAAGAGAGAGGATGAGAATATTAAGGTAAATTCTCTCAGCATAAAGATAATAATATTAAAATAAAAATTAAAGTTATCAATTTTTTATTATTTTAAAATTATATAAAAATTAAAATAATAAAACATGTGGTGAAAAGGAAAACGACTGAGACAGTCGCCGATATGGGCCACTGTCCCTAGCACTCCTCATAATTTATTCGCAAGCACATGCTACATGTTGTTACCATGATGATTTTTATGCTTGATATCAGTTAACAGTGTGGATTTGAAAAAATGTAGCACTCAAATGCAATTTGCAGTCTTCAAGCAAAAAACTAAGGCATGTAATGGTTGAAGTTGAACAACAATTTATTCGCATCAATACGTTGGTACATGTTATTATGATAATTCAAATGCTTGTGATATCTGTAAATAATACATAAATTAGAAATTATATGTGTAGTACTAAAATGCAATTTGCAGTTAAAGCCTAACTGCAAGGTATCTCATGGTTAAAATTGAATAGTAATTTATTGGCACGTACGTGTGGCTACATGTTATCATTATGAACAACAATTGAATAATAATATGGAAATTAGCAACTTTAATTCTTCATCCTCAATAAATTAAAATAATAGCGCACTATGAACAAAAACTTGCAAGCTTATTCTATTAATCAATATTTAGTCTTTAACTACTAATATATGTATATTGATTGAAAAAATATCTCATATTGTTGAGTGTAGCTTTGGAGTTAATAATATAAGTCTTAAGCATCTTAATTCTAAAATTATCTTTTGAGTAAGAGCTTGTTTGTTAAACATTTGAAATGTGAAATTTTATTAATTTTAGATCTTTTTTCTAAATTTGATTGTTTGTTGTTTGTAATTTATGTCTGATTTTCAGATATTTACATTTGAATAGAAAAAGTAAATTTTTGTGACTTTTATCTAAATAGAAAAAGATTTAAATGAGATGTAAATATTAAATTATAAAAATATCTCTATTATATATACTTATTTTCTAAACTATAAAACTTAATTCTCTTTTTTCGTTTTGACTTACAGGGACATAATTGTTAAATAATAATTTTTAAATATTTTTATTTGTAAAAATAAATAAGATGTCACTTATATTTAAATATTAAAAAATAAACATGTTATTTAAAAATTTGTACTCTGACCCATTCAGACTTTAGTCAAATTTAAATTTATTCAAATTTTGGACAAAAAATAAATATTACCTAAGTTACTTTGATCATAAACTTCTATAATTTCCTATATAACATTATTAGGAAAATTCACCTCACATTACGTTCTCGTGGTTTGACACTGATTAACTTCCAGTTTTCATTATATTTTCAAAAAAAAAAAAGTAGAAGACCATTGTCATAAATTAGAATTATGCTATACTTAAAACTTTTTTTTTGTTTTTTAAATTCAAATCCATGTTTTTCATTGTTCATTAATTCTTATCTATTCCAACTTTCTTTCTATGGCAATTCTAAATTAAAAAAAAGAAAATCTCATTCTATTGGATATTAGACTGTAGGTCCTTCTTTAGGGTAAGTGCTCGTATTTTTAAAAAAATATAAATTTAAGTTTTAATAGGTTTTTATAATAATATAAAACTGCCAATGTATTAAAAAAAAAAAGAAAAACCAGCACCGTCAGAATGACTAATTAGATTATTTCATATAGGTTGAAAGACAAATCCAAAGGGCCTAGACAAAATTTATAATAGATCCCTCTAACATAATTTAATGTATGTTAGAACTATTCACATAAACAGTGAGTAGTATGAGTTTACTTACTGTTCATATGAGTGGTGTAACATTAACTAAATGTATGTTATGGTTTGCCATTTATAATATATTATTTCGAAAAAAATCTTATTCCCTGCTCTCACTGTTCACCTCATCCTTGCATGAATGCATGTGCATGGCCAAAAAAGACAATTTAATCAATGAGATAATGTTTGCCTTTAAGAGAATGTTTTTATTTATTTGTTTATTTATTCAATATAAAAACATTGATAAGATTTATTTAAAGAAATCTTATCTCTGCTCTCACTGTTCACTTCATCCTTGCACTGTTGCACGTGCAAGAATGGACACAATCACCTCTGGCCAGAAAACACATTAACCAATTAGATCATGTTTGCGTCCAAGATGCTGTTTTTATTTTTTTTATTTTTTGATATTAATCACAAGGTATCTTGGGGAGGGCTCCAACTGTGGGAGGTACCTTTAAGTCCGTACCACAACCTAGATTAGAAGTCCCCGCTCGAACCGGGAGGCACAAGTTCTCCCAACAAATGCGACTTCCCTGCAACTCGAACTGAGGAACAAATTCAGTCAAGCCACTTAAGGGGACTCCATTACCAGTGGAGCCAACACTTTATTAGTATACTGTTTTTATTTATTATTTACTCAATATATATACAAGAGGTTGTTTGATTAGGATATATAATATAAGATTAATGTTAAGTTACATTCATGTAACTTACATCCACTTACATTAACAGTGAGTGGTGTGGGGATCCATATATAATTTGTTTTGTTGAGATGATGGATGCTATATATATTCATAGTTGATGTGAGTATTGGTATTTATATATGAAACTTTGATAAGAATAGTTAGGATATGGTATAAAAAGTCAATAATCAGTGGTGTAAAATCTATTATATTAATATTAAAAAAATAAAATTAATTAACCCATGCACATGACACGCATTAATTAGTGCCTATTATTTATTACTCCAAGAAAGTAAGTACAGTAATTATTATATATTTTTTCGATCCAAATCAAAGCAATTTAATTAGTTTGACAGACGTGGTACAACAATTTAACATGCAACTTGTCACTCTTTAGCCATTATAAATAATGACCTGCCTCAGCTCGAAATTCATCACCTAGCCAAGAAAAATGTCATCTTCTTCAGCAATAATCATCCTCTTCGCCTTCTTACCACTCGTTTTCTCCATAGCTAATGCTCAAGTTCCTCCTTCTGAAACTTTTCAGTTTGTCAATGAAGGAGACTTTGGGGATTTCATAGTTGAATACGGCGGAGATTACAGAATGTTGGGCATCTTCAATGCTCCATTCCAGCTTGGCTTTTATAACACAACACCCAATGCTTACACCCTTGCTCTCCGCTGGGGTCTTACTCGACAGGAGCCCTTTTTCCGTTGGGTTTGGGAAGCCAACCGCGGCAAACCGGTACGCGAAAACGCCACCTTTTCTTTGGGAACCGACGGAAATCTTGTCTTGGCCGAAGCGGATGGCACTGTCGTTTGGCAAACCAACACTGCCAACAAAGGTGTTGTCGGTTTCAAGTTGCTATCAAATGGCAACATGGTGCTTCATGACTCAAAGGGTAACTTTATTTGGCAGAGTTTTGATTATCCAACTGATACTCTCTTGGTGGGTCAATCTCTTCGTGCCGGTGGGGTCGCCAAGCTCGTCAGTCGAGCTTCGGAAAAAGAAAACATCGACGGCCCTTACAGCTTTGTGATGGAACCTAAGAGATTGGCAATGTATTACAAAAGCAGCAACTCTCCGCGGCCTGTTCTCTACTTCACTTCATCTGAATGGTTTACTGTCCGAGAAGGCTCTTTAGAGAATATAACATTCACGTCCGAACCAGAAACTGAAGAAGCTTTTGCCTATCATCTGTCCCTGGATTCTTCAGTCGCTGGTGTCCGGCTGGCTAGACCAAGATACAACAGCACAATATCGTTGCTGCGGCTAGAAATGGATGGAAATCTCAGGATCTACACTTACGACGAAAGGGTTGATTGGGGTCCAACGGAGAAGACATTCACACTTTTCGACAGGGATTCAGATTGGGAAATATCTGAGTGTCAGCTGCCGGAGAGATGTGGCAAATTTGGGCTGTGTGATGACAATCAATGTGTTGCTTGCCCTATGGAAAAGGGTCTGCTTGGCTGGACTAAAGAGTGTGAGGCGCAGAAAGTCACTTCTTGTAAGGCAAGTGATTTTCATTATTACAAGGTTGAAGGAGTTAATCATTTTATGAGCAAGTACACAAGGGGAGCAACAACTAAAGTGGAAGATTGTGGCAAGAAATGTACTTCGGATTGCAAGTGTTTGGGATATTTTTATCACCAGGAGACTTCGAAATGTTGGATCGCTTATGACTTGAAGACTCTGACTAAATTCCCCAACTCTACGCACGTTGGATTCATAAAGGTTCCCAACAATCAAACAATTAGGAACCTCGTCAACTTACTTTGAAGTTCAAGTGTAAGCTGCAGAACGTTTTCTGTTCTTTTTTTTTTTTTTTTCAAAAAAAAAAAAAATGTTTGTTTTAAATTGGCGGAGGACGATTTTACTTAGTGAGATGTTGCTTCAAGTGTTTTAAATCTTTCTTTTCAAGACTCTTCTTTGTATCGTTTTAGTGAGTTTTTTTTTTCTTTTTTTTGGTTAGCCTGCATTTCCGTGCTTTGTAATTTCTTTTTAGCTTGAATAATTATGATCGTATTTCTCTTTTTCGCTTTTTTTTTTAATAAAAAAAAGCGATAAATCCATTGATAAAGTAAATATCACCAAAGAGGATCATGTGAAAAGTGTTCAAATATTGTCCTAAAAATTCCCGTACAATTAATGGATATAAATTATAAAAATTTATATTAAATGAGCAACAGTAAGATGCACAATTTTTATAACAAATGTTTCATCATTATGATCTAGAATATAGATATCGACATGTAATCGAGTCTACACATAAGACAAAAAAGTCCACATAAAAGTAAATGTGAATTAAAAAGAATGAAGAACACTTACAAATCATCTCGTTTTTAATTACCTCTCATCTAAATCTTAAGCTAATCCTCACAACTTTAAATAGAAGAGATGGAAATCAAGGTTTTCGATCTCTACATTTTTCTAACTAAATCTAAGCATAACTTTAATTTCTCGCCGTCAATTATGGCCGAGAATGTAGAAAAGCTTCAAGCAAGCAGCTCCCAACTTTCAAATTAGCTTTCTTCAATTTATGCACAATGGAATCAGCGACTTTTGAATTCTCACTCGCTCACCCCCTTTAAATTAATTTTATTTCCAATGGCTTCCCGAAAGGCTGAAGAACAAGGGCAAACAACTTGGGCCTTTAAGTAGCCGAGGAAAGAGAAAATTTGGACCTTCAAATTTAATTGAAACCAACCGTGCATGTTCTGATGACGTGGCGCACTTTCAGCCATCGATTTTGAGCAGAAACAAGCTAAATCAACGGTCAAATGCGTTGGGCCTTCGCTCTGTTAGGGCCTCGCTTTATAAAGAGCTACATTCAGTCAAGGTCCTTATCCAGTTGGAGAAAAAACAGATGGGCCGTCCTTTCATTTTGAGGTAGTTGATGGTCTAATAGTGCTCTTTGTAAATGTATAACTTTGGTATTGCTAGAAACTTTTCCAGAGTCATTATCTTTGAGTTTTTTTTTTTTTTTTTTTTTCTAATTTAATGAGAATTATTTATTCAAAAAATTAAGTGAATCTTAAAATTACAATCATGTGATATAGCAGCACTTAGATCATCTCACCACCTCAACGCTGAGGTGGTGAAACAACTCCATATAAATTTCTCTGTTAAATAGGATCCTCACTTATTTAGAATCCTCATGCAATCAGAATCACTCAATTAGGCTCTGAAGTATTTTTTAAAAGTAATGCTATTTGCACAAGATATTACACAAAATTGCATAAGACCACGAAAAACAAGTAATGTTTCACTGCAAAACGAACTCATTCTCTCTTTATTAATTTTGTCTTTATGTACAAGTGTCCTCACTCTATTTTTCATTTACAATTTTGTGTGTAAATGTCATGCACAAATTGCATTTTTCATCTTTTAATCAGGATTCTCATCCAGGCAGATTTTACTTAATCAAGAACCTTTATCATTAATAGTTCAAGAATAGAGGTTTGTAACAATTTTATAAAAATCCAGTTTCTCTCACTTCATCCTTCGTGTGTATGGAGGTACTAAATATGTGTGTGTGTGTCCCTACATGGCCAATTTAACATGAAAATGATATTAAGACACCAAGAAGACGCCATCAAGACAGAAATGACATCATTGCAGTATAAATAGTATTGTGACTTTGTGTGCTATAGTAATATTGGAGCCTGCATAATGACCTCATTTTTACCTTGATGGTGTCTTCTTAGTATTCAAATATCAACCCTCAATTAACTTACCAATTGTCTGTCTCATTTAATGTTGACATTTATTGCCAGCTCAAAGCCACCGAAAATGGATGATGAGATTATGGGTAATTTTTAGGGACCTCCCCTAAGGTTTGAAGTATTAACACTTTTATAGAATGTATTGATATAATTACACATACCTCCCTTGCCGTCAGTATAAAAATGCGTATGGTGTTAGTATAAAAGGATAAATGTGTAAAAGCTTATTTAACATTCAAAATAATTCAAAATTAAAGCTTTAAGTTCTTGATGTCTGCGAAATCTTGTCTGGTTTAGTCTTTTATCCGGTGGTGTGTAATGACCAGTGGATAAAAGCAAAAAAAAAATCTTCACAAAATGAAGCCTGCACTTAGCTTTCTCTTTCATGTAAGTATCACCCAGCACCATTTTCGTCTTCTTAAGACTGTGAAGATGCAGCTGCATTTGCCCGAAACCTTTTCAAGATTAAAAAACATTTTAGCTTCAATTACGAACAAGATGAGTTCTGATGGTGGCCTAAGTCTTCCATGAAGCGAATACCAACGGCGAATGGCTTCATCCATGACTGGAATTAGAGCGAGAAAGAGGTAATCCCCATAATCACATGCAGTAGATGATTTTGTTGAACCTGGGTTAATTAAACCTGAAAATGGGTTCTTTGTATTTTGAATTTTTTTTGTGCATGATGATTTCAACAACCATGGGTTTTGATTTTCTTCATTTTGAGCTAATCAAAGTGTAATGATAGAAAGCTTTAGCCTTTATGTAAATTTTGATTTAAAAATTAGTGGGTTTATCACTGTCATTAAGTTGTTCTGAAAAGAAAAAAAAAGAAAAATCCCTTCTCAATATTTTTTCTTGACTTATCATTGTTTTGAATTCTTTCGCGTCATCATCGTCAATAATTGATTAATTTGCAGCTGGAAACTGGAGAGACTCAAACAAAATTGTAGCTTATATGGCATCTCCTAGTTGTAGAAATATTGTGGTTTATTTTAAACTACTTTGGCATGTTTTCAGCAACTATTAGAATTTTCGGCAATTTCGTGCTGGTTCCACAATTTTTTTCCTTTTTTCTTCGCCACTCCTACTGCATTCTCTTTTTTGGTTTTTTTTCTTTACTTATATATAGCCCTTACTGTTTTCTTTTCTTGTTTACCGCTTTCGATTATTTAAAACTTTTTGGATTCTGTCTCTAATTCTTTACAGTTCTTGTGCTTTGATTTGTCTAATCATTTAAGATGCAATCTTGACGTGGACAAGATATTGTAAGAAATATACATGTGAATTATGTTATGATGGGATTTTTTTTGCACTTTTGCTTAAATTTTGGGTATGTTCTCAATAACTAGTGAACAGTCTGGAAATTTATACAGCTAGTGTTTTTAGGAATTAGTGTATGTTAGCTAGATTTTTATATTTTATGGCAATTCATCAACTGCCTGTAGACAATGATAATAGCAACTTGTTAGCCACTCTTGCTATGTTGTTTATGTTCATTGTATAACGTTGTTGTGTGATTGAGGCTTCAATGTATAACAGAAATTGAAACATAATTGCTCAAGTTTGACAAATATATTGCCTACTAATTCATGGGATGTAATATTAATTACCCAATCCCATTTCTTATAGCTTTTCCTTAATAACTATCCTTATTGCTTGATTTTTGCTCTTACTTTCTCACTTCTATTATTTTCTATAATTTCTTTCTTTCGTTCTCTCTCGATTTAATCTTTTACAACAATTTCGTCTAGTTAAACAAGAAGTTGGTGTTGTAATGATGGTACAATTTGCTTTAAACTTTTATATAGTGGATTTTAATTTACTAATGGATTTTTGTTACTTACACTATGTTATTGTTTATAATTTGCAGCCATGTTTACATGGAGATATGGGTTGTGGTAGCTGGTGAAAAGATTGATGTAGCAACTGTAATTCCAGAGCAGTACACCTTAAAGAAGTTGTGGCAAGATGTAAAGGATGTGTGCTTTGACAAGCCTATAAAACATGCTAACGAAGTGAGAGTTTATGTCATGTTGCCATGGGAAACATCTAATATGCATGTAAAAACTGACTCTGACCTTCAAGACACATTCAAAAAACTGAAGCATAAGAATGAAAAATAAGAATGGCTCAAGACACATTATTCATTATCAGAACGGAGTTAGATGTAACACTTATTTCTCTGGATAAGAATAAGAATGAAGAGATTCCCCTTGGCCAGTTTCCTGTTCCACAAGTTCCTGAGCTTGATTGGTTTGCTTTTGTTAAAGTAAATGAATTTGCTTTGCCTAACTTGAATGCTGAAATTAGATTTGTAGTTGGATGTTCCGCTACTGCTGTTGAAATTAAAAATTCATTTAAAGAGATTGAAGGCAACGAAGATGATGATAGCACAGCTGGTGGGTTTGTTAATACTGATGATATTATACATGTTCCTGGTCATGAAAATAATGAAGAGGAAGTGGAATCTGATGTAAGTGATAATTAATTTAATTTTGACAACGAAGATGAGTAGGATGCGAGATTGAATGCCTATGAGTCTAGTGATGACATTGGGGCAGATTTGGATAGTGAAGATGAAAACGTTCAAGCTGCTGCTTGTAGGTATGAAGCAAATTCGGATGGCTTCAAGTTCACTCATGATGGTGACAATATTATACTTAGAATTGGACAGCTGTTCAAGACAATTGATGAGTTCAGAAATGTTGTCAAAGTCTTCGCAATAAAAAATGGCTTCAGACTCAAAAGGGTGAAGAATGAGAAAAGTAAGGTGACAATGAAGTGTTCAGCTATATGATGTACTTGGAGAATACGTGCGAGTCCAAATTGGAACAAGAAAGATTTCCAAATTAAAACTCATATGCCCGAATATACTTGTGAAAGAAACAATGAAAACTAGGAAGCAAATTCAATATGGATTGTTGCCACATTCCTTCATTTATTTAGAGTTAACACAAAAGTTCATATTGATGTGCTCGGGTCAGAATTATTCAGAAATTATGGGTTGAAATGCTGCAATCAGAGGCTGTACAGAGCCAAGAACAAAGCCTTAGAGCTTATTGGTCAAGACCATATGGACAGTTTCACAAAGTTATTCAAGTACATGCTTGCAATCTTAGCCTCAAATCATGGTTCAATAGTGTCGTTAGAAAAAGTTTGGCTTGGTAGTATGGTGAATCCTCACTTTAAAATTTTTTTTGTATTCTTTGATGCATGTAAGAGGGGTTTTTTTAGGGTTGTAGACAGTTCATAGGTGTAGATAGTTGTCACTTGAAGGGTCTGTACAAAGGGATTTTACTATCTGTCGTTAGTGTAGATGCCAACTACGGCATATATCCACTAGCAATGTGTGTGTATAGAAACTGAAAACACTGAGTTTTGGATTTATTTTATGGAGAAACTTTATGATCAAATAGGCTGTAACGATGGTGAGGGTCTATGCTTCATGAGTGATAGACAAAAAAGTATATTGAATGCACTTGATATGATTTTTCCTCGAGCCATGAAAATGTATTGTTGTAGGCACATATATGCAAACTTTAAGCTGAAATTTCCAAGAATCTTGCTTAAGAATGAATTTTGGGCAGCATGTAGAAATGGAAACCAAGTGGAGTTCAACAATCACATGGCTGAAATTAATAGCATCAGCCCTGCTGCCCATAGGTGGCTGTTACAAATTCCTATGACATGTTGGGCCAAACATAAATTCCCACACAAACCAAATGCTCACGTGTCACAAATAATATAACGGGGTCCTTCAATAATTGGATAAGTAGCTTTAGAGGCATGCCAATAGTAAGAATGCTTGAGGAGATTAGGAGAAAGATTATTATCCTCATACATAAAAGGCATGAGCTAGTCAATACTTGGCAAGATGGGCTGCCTCCACTTGTTAGGAGGAGAGTAATGGAAGTAAGGGTTGAATTTAGGGCATTATCTGTAATATTTGGGCACAATAAATCATTTGAAGTCATTGAAAATTTCTCCAAGAGGTGTGTTGTAAATCTAGGCAGCAAGCACTGTAATTGCGAGGAATGGGATTTATTAGGCTTGCCTTGCGAGCATGTTATGTGTTGTATAGATGCAATGAGGTATAATGTAAATAAATATGTCCATCCTCTGTTGAAAAAAAATGCATTCATGAAGACCTATTAACACCAATTATATCCAATGCCAGATGAAAGTAGATGGCCATTACACCTACATGATAACTTGCTGCCACCAACTACCACTAGAGCTGCTGGCAGGCCGCAAACTAAAAGAAGAAGGGAGGATGGTGAAGGACAACCATTTAAGAGGAGCACAAGTGTAAGATGCTCTAATTGTGATGAGTGGGGCCACAACGTAAGGAGTTGCAAATCTATTACCAAAGCTGGAAAAAATAAAAAATTGGTGAAGAAGAACTTCTATTAGGTCTTAGTTACTTGTTTGTAATAAAGTTTTTATATTGCTTTTGTTAGTCTTTGCATATTTAAATGATGAATTAGTACATCTATTAATTATCTAAATGTAGGATCGAGGAGAGACATCCAGCTGTAACAAAAAAGAAGCTGTCACATGTGGTCCAGTCATGAACACTCAGAACAGTATCCATGGAAATGATAAGTATTTCGTGTCTAGTTTATTTTTTAAATTTATACATATATACAAGTTTAATTTCACCACCTATTTGTTTTACTAATGTTGTAATTCCAAAATAATATGTTACATTTTTATTTTTGTACATTTTATTATGCAAGACAACTTACCCAAGAATGACCACTGCCAAGTTAAAGCATCCAGTAGCATTACGAATACCTTTTTTGTAATTATGGAAAGAGCAGGAGTGAAGCTAATCCCTTTTAGCAAATTCTTTTGAAGGATTAGATGATGCGTTACCTTAACTGTAAGAATTGCTATGAAGATGTCGTATCATCTTTTTGTCACTCAACCATAGATATAGGTTTGAGTTTTTGTACATTTTGTAGTTGTGTGGTACATACAAACACACACTTTTGATGGGGCCATATATGCCTTGCCTATTTTTGTCATTTCAAGTAGATATTATAGGTGCTAACTTCCTGTTATTCTAAACAGTGGGTGTTGTTATTTGTATTGGCTAATAGGAATTCAGCCATTGATGACATGTGATACTCTTATTGTTGCTGGAATGCATACGTATTTATAATCTAAATAACCAAAAATTATGTGCTTTATATTGTTTCAGAACTTCATTCATTATTGATTTTAATTTGTTGATTAAGGATTGAATATTTTATAACAGTGAAGGGTTAATTTCAGCAAAGGCTTATGTTCTTGTTGTGTTGATATTATCAATTTGAACAACAACTTTTCCTCTGTTTGTACATGTTATTATGAAATGAGACTTGCTTTGTTTATAAGGACAAATGGATATCTAGTTTGTACATAGTTTGTGCATATTGTTGTGTGTTATTAGATGTATGTTTCTTAAGAAATTAACTTGAACAACATTAGCTTATGCTATGTTTGTGCTTGGTGTTATGAAGCGAGTTGCTTGTATGTACTTGTTGAACTTACTAAAGGATGTAACTGCTCATGTGTGCTATTTATTGTGTATGCCGGATATGTATAGATATGAACAACAACATGTGCTGGGTTTGTGGTGGTTGTTATGAAATAAGTTGCTATGTGTCAGTGTGTGCTTGTTGTATTTTGAACAGTAGCTTATGTTAAGGGATGTAACTATTATTGTGTGTACTAAATACATATGCATAAGACCAGCAGCTTGTGCTCTACTGGTGGGTTGCAATGAAGTGAGTTGTTGTGTGTCTATTGGATACATAGACATATACCGGTAGTTTGTACTATGTTTGTGGTAGTTGTTATGAGGTGAGTTGCTATGTGTTAGTGTGTGTTTGCAGTATTTTGAATAGCATCTTCTGTTGAGGGATGTAGCTATTGTGTGTTATTAGTTTTGACTGCTCGATATTGTTAGTTTTTGCCACCTTCATTTCAAACATTGGATTACACATGCATTTTATTCTTATTAATCAGTACATTACATATAAAAAGCACTAGATTCTACAATTTATTGCATTCTTCATACTTAGGAATGCTTAGGATTGCTTAGGATTACTACTTCTTAAGCATCATTAAATTGAGCACAAACATATTGATTCATGTACATCACCATCTTCACAACTCCTCTAAAATCTAACTTTTGCAACTTCTTCACAATACTCTTCACTTCATTCATGTTTGATTCAATAGCATTTAAGGTATCACAATCCACAATAACACCTAAATTCCCCTAAAATACAACTCTATTGTTGAAATCATCCCTTTCTGGAACCCACCATTTGAAGTACCCACAAGCTTTGTTTGAGCATCTATAATAAAGCTTGTCAGGGTTGTCATCCGATTCGGATAACATCACTTCAGCTCTCATCCGGCACCTGCAGATTCGATTTGAAAACCTAATGAGCTTCCCATTAACAAAGTTCCTCCAAGCTGGCTCATAAATTTGTTGCATGCTTGATTGGCTGGATGTGTTTGAGCTCTAAGAATCCATTTAGTTGAGACAATAGAGCAGTTTCCTTATGTTGAATGCTGTTGTGGATGAGTTGAATGAATGATGAGTTTAAGACAAATGCAAAGATTTCTTATGCCTTTGTTGAATGCTTCTGTTGGTAAGAAGAAAATGAAAAATAAATTTGTACTTGGTGATTTACTAAGCCTCCATTTATAGCAGTTGCTGCTGCTCAAATCTTTACCATTTACTTACAACGACTACTTTTACAAATTTATTTCAATTTTACTTTTTTTTTGTGTAAGCAATGTCAATTACTTCATATAGTTGGGCATTTTGGTCTTTTTCGGTTTTTTGTGATTCCTGCCATTTTTAGTACCCATCGGTTCTCATCCATTTTATTTAATAATTTATTATTTTGGCGGGAAGGGTATTTTAGTAATTTTAATAGTCAACTGACGGTCAACTTAACTTGTAATTAACCGCGAGTGAAGTATGTGTAATTACATCAATACATTCTATCAAAGTGTTAATACTTCAAACCTTAGGGGAGGTTCCTAAAAATTACCAATGAGATTAATGGAGACTTGCATGGCATTTCTTTTTCCCATTGAACTTGTCTCCCTTGAGCCACGACAAAAAACAACCAGCCTCTGTTGGAAATATGAGTTAATATTGTTTCGGTGAATTCCAAAACCAGCCAAATCAACAATTCTAACATGAAAAATAGAACTCCATGAATAATAGTTATGGGTACTGTTCACTTCATTACTTACAAATTTTGTTCATGTCACTGTTCACAAGCACTATTAATGTCACTATTTATGGGTAATGTTCATCTAATATTATTCATAAATTTGTCAAGGCATGCGCAATGCACTGTCTTTTAAACCATTTTCCGCTCTTCTAGGAAAATTTTCTGATGTAATAAGGACACAAATAATGCGGATTGATCTCTAGGATTCAATCATGCTACTATTGTGAGGTTGCACTCCAAACAGCAGTGTAAAAATGTAAAATAAAAATTATGAAGAAAACACAAGATAGAAAGAGAGGTCATAGAGGTTGTTGTCCCTTAAAGGCTTTTTATGCGTGATTTATATAAACTCTCTATAATCCTTTCCTAGTTCAATTTGAATTAGTCACTCACTTTTTTTATTTAATTTGAATTAGCCATTCATATGTATCACAATTTATTTTAAATAATTTAATCCAAATCACATTTAAAGTTGACTTATTCAAGTTTAATTTGTAATTAAATCAAACACATAACTAATTTCAAATTAAACATAAAAGTGATTGCTCTTACTCTTTCTCTTACATAGGATATTAGAATTTTGAAATATCAATAAAATTCCTACAGCCTCAACTCGATATTCGCATGACCAGTAAGCAAACAATACGTCATATTCCTCAGCAATATAATCTGCTTCTTATTCCTCACATCACTCTTTTTCTTCATAGCTAATGTCCAAGTTCCTGGCAATAAAACATTTGAGTTTTTGAACGACAAGAATTTGGTCCATACATTAATGAATACGACGCAAATTACAGAATTTGGGCATCTTCAATGCTCCATTCCAGGTTGGCTTTTACAACGCAATACCAAATGCTTACACCCTCGCTTTCCGCTCGGGCCTTCAGTGAAACGTGCCAAATTACCGTTGGGTCTGGGAAGCAAAAACAAGCAAACAGGTTTGCAGAAACGCCACCTTTTCCTTGGGTAGCGATGGAAATCTTGTCTTGGCTGAAGCGGACAGCACTGTCGTTTGCCAGTCCAACACTGCCAACAAAGGTGTTGTAGGGTTCAAGCTGCTTCCAAATGGAAATATGGTGCTTCATGACTCAAAGGGTAATTTTATTTGGCAGAGTTTTGATTATCCAACTGATGCTCTCTTGGTAGGCCAATCTCTACTCTCCGTTAAAGAAAACGTCAGCTTCGTGATGGAGCCTAAGAGATTTACGCTGTACTACAAAGGCAGCAACTCTCCCCAGCCTGTTCTTTACGACCCCTCTGTACAGAATCTGACATTCAATTCCCGCCCTGAAACCGATGAAGCTTTTGCTTATGAACTAACGCTAGACATTTCCGACAGTGGCAGTGACATTTTGGATAGGCCAAAATACAACATCAGATCATCTTTTTTGCGGCTAGGCATGCATGGAAATCTAAAGATCTACACTCACTACGATAAGGTCGATTCGCAGCCAACGCAGGTAACTTTCACTTTCTTTGTCAGAGATTTCATTTTTGGAAAGCGAGTGCCAGCTGCCGGAGAGATGTAGCAAATTGGGGGTGTGTGATGACAATCAATGCGTTGCTTGCCCCACAGAAAAGGGCTTGCTCAGGTGGAGCAAGGAGTGTGAGGCAAGAAAGTGACTTCTTGTAGACCAAATGATTTTCATTATTATAGAGTTGAAGGGGTTAATCATTAAATGAGCAAGTATACAAGTGGAACAGCCATTAAAGTTGAAGATTGTGGCAGTAAATGTACTTCGGATTGCAAGTGCTCGGGGTATTTTTACCACCAGGAGACTTCTAAATGCTGGATTGCTTATGACTTGAAGACTCTCTCTAAATCCCCGAACTCTACAGATGTTGGATATATAAAGGTTCCCAACAAGCAAGCTATCGTCAAGAAGTACAGAGATTTTTTTTTTTTTATTTATTGCAGCTGGCCTTGGTGATTTTCTGTTGTTTCCTAAAAAATGTGATGGATATAGCAATCTGTAACATTGTCATGTCAATTTGTACGAGCAGATTTGGTACAGTAGTTTGTCAACATATCGTCACTCTTTTTCTATTAAATAAATGATATCTATAAGTTGAATCCTTATTTGTTGAAAACGAATGGAAAAAAACCACATGTTTCAATAACATATCATTTGAGTAGTCCATGATAGTAGTTTTTATCAATTAAATCCTTCACTGATTTTGACTTTTAACACTGTAAGGGTATTTCAGCCGAAAGAAAAGAAGTAGATTGATTCATTTGGTTATTTTGCAAGAAAATCGAACGAAGTTTAGCGGATGTCATCACATAGAAATGGTAAAAAGTCTTGTATTGAAAAGAAAGGTTTGAAATTCAAACCCCACTCACATGGGTGGGAGATTGAATTGTTCTTAGGTTAATTAGAAAAAAAAAATTTGAAAGAAGTTTGATGTCTAGATACAAAAAGAAAATGCCTTAATATTTTGAAATATCTCCTATCTTTTTTTTTCTTTTTTTTTTGGGCCATAAAATACAAAGATCTAACGAGTGCCCCGAAGTTTTGATTAAAAATAATCCTAATTGCTTACAGAAATGTGAAATCAGGGATGATGGGTGGGTCAATTTTGTTAGCCAATCCCTAAAACAATTTCTAATACAATTGATTGTTATTGCGGTCAGGCTCCATGTTATAATTAAGGCTCCGTCCAGTAATTAATTAAGGACAATTCAATTAACTTGAGTTTAATTTTTAATATTATCCGCACAATTAATCTTGAAAAATGATATGCATCCCATCAATGAACCCCATCTCAATCCCACCAAGTCAAAATTTTTAGATAAATTTGTTATGAATTCAAAATTGAGATAATTTTATTATTATTTTAACTTTTATTTACTCTTACGTTAAATTAAGAGAAGGTTGAAGTGGACTCTTTATCATTATTCATTAATCTTTCTGATAATTTTTTTCACATCTAGAATTGTGACTTGTGAAGTCTCTTATCCTATAAGGCCAATACAAGTTTAAACAAAAAAAGAAAAGAAAAGAAAAACTCGCTGGCATAATAGTCACTTTATACATTTGTTAACTACATTATCAAATCCCTCTACCAGTCAAACTTTGTCAAGGAACTAAATGGTATCAGATGGAACTTAGGTTTGGTATTTTCAAAACTTTTGGTTTCAGAATTCGTTTTACCAAACCGTAAGAACAATTATGATTTTCTCATCATCTGAATTTTTGTTCGGTAAAATTTCAGTGGATAATTTAATAAATAAAAGTTTTAAGATAATTAAATTAAAATTATACGTTATAATTAAATGACGCGTGGCTTAAAATCTTTAAAAACTCAAAAATAAATGATAATGGGCGGAGCCTTTGTGGATAAGGACGCTGCCGCTCTCTGAATTGTCTGCTTTCTTTCTACTATTCTCTCAATATAAAGTTTTTAAGTGGAGATGCTTATTTAATCCCAGCCCCACGTTCTACCGCAATGAAGCCTATTTTTGAGTATACTCCGTCACCATTTTGAAGAATATAAAGAAATATCTCAAAATAACTCTGTAGTTTTCACTTTTCACTATCTCCTTGGTTCCTCCTCAATTGTTGTGCGACAACATCAGTCAGCGCTCCAACCCTTTAATCTATTGTTTATGATATATATCTATGGGTGCGTTTGGGATTGAGGTTGGGCAGTTGTAGCTTAAAAGCTACAGCACTAAAGTGTTTGGTAAACACTAGCTACTGTAATTTTTAAATTATGTTGATATGATTTTTTACTTGTATAATACAAAATTTATTATATCTTTAATAATTTTATCAAAATTATTATTTAAAATTTATATTTACTATATATTATTAACTTTTGTTTCATAATTACAGCTTTTTTTTCACAGCAGCTGTAGCTTAAAAGCTACAGCATCTCAATCCCAAACGCACCCTATATATTGTAAACAACAGATATCTATATAGTCCCAATCTCATCTAAATCCCGAATTTTACTAAAATTTGAAAAAATTATTAAACCCTATAGTTTAATTGCATTGTGCCAAGCACGGCTTAATAGCTTTTCCACACTATAATACACACACACACATATGTATGTTATAATTATTTTTCGTATAGATGTCTTTATTTTTTAATAGCTAGATTCAAGTTTTTACAACATTGTATACTATTGAAAAATCAATTTACAATATTGTAAAACTGTTTACAATATTATAAAACCCCGAATCCACATTTTTGAATATGCAAACTTATGCACCAGATAAAAGATAATTACTAAGCGTGTGTGTGTGCGTGTGTCTATATATACATACATACATACATATATATATATATTACACACACACACACACACACACACACACACACATATATATATATATAGTTATTATCAGGTGTGTATGCCCACATTTTTTTTAATGCGAACACATTGTTAAACCGTGCACTTTAAAAGAGTTAGTTTTTGAATGAACTATAAAACTATGCTGTTAAAGAGAGTTAAAAACTAACTCTCTTAAATCCTACGGTTTAAAAGTGTGTTAGCATGAAAATAAAATGAGGGCGCCAACACTAGAGAATGGTCTCACAATACATTTTGCGAGACTGTGAAAGTGCTTGTCCACATGAAAATTCATGCAGACATCCGCAATTGACAATGACTCTAACAATTTCATTCTTCTTTCATAGTTGGATGGAGTAGAAATAATAAAATAAATCTTTCATCCGGCAATCAAATACGAAGTTACACTTATTATTTCAATAAATAATTAAAAGCGCGAAACTTCTCCGACTTTGGACCTATGACATTGGAGGGTTGTGGCAAGAAATGTTGTGGGAATTGCAAGTGTCAGGGGCTATATTTATCACTAGGAGACATCGAAATGTTGGCTGGCTTATGACTTGAAGACTCACTAGAGTATCAAACTCTAGACATTTGGGATTCATACCAATTTTATTCCAAAAAAATGAAGTGTTTATAGAAATCTCTCATAACAATTTTATGTATTTTCATTAAACATAAAGAACTAAGGGGTGCCAAAATTATTGTAATTAAAAATAAACCTAATTGCTTGTGTAAATGTAAAATCATGGATAATGGATGAGTCATTTTTGTTAGCCAATCCTCTAAAGCAATTTTTAATACAGTTGATTGTTACTGCAGCACATAGTAATTGGCTGATTATTCAATTAATTTAAGATTTACTTTTACTATCATATGCATCAAACAATCTTTATGGTAATCAATTTCACATAAATTGTGAGGTCTCTTTTTCAATATGGCCAATATAAGTTAAAAAAATAAGAAGGAAAATGATAAGTGAACACATCGACGATAGAGGGAAGATAGAAACGATAGCCACTTGTCGTTTCGTTCACTTATCATTTCCTCTTAATGGGCCCACAGGTACTTTAAAAAAAGGGTAAATATTAATAAAAAAACAAAACAAAAGAGAAGCCCGAGAAGGATATTAGAGCAAACCTTATGTCTTCTCAATCTTCTCTACCTTATCTTTAATTTTCTTTCACAAAATCAGTTTTGTGATTTTTTATCTCTTCTCTACCATCACAGAACCAACTAACCAACCTTATCTCTTCTATACCGTAACCACACCAACCAACCTTGCAGATTTTCCTTTGTCGTCGAAGCAACACAAAGTAATAGATCTACAAGTTTTGCAGACTTTCTTTTCCAAATTTCTTTTGCCATCACCTATCACTCGTACATACTCTCTCCCTCTCACTTTCCTTCTATCGAGGAACTGTTTTTGTTCATTAATTTTTTTGATTTTTTTTAATATTCGTATTTAATTAAATTTGATTAAAACTCAAATTAAATTGTGTTTAATATTAAATTCAAATTAACCTTGCAGATTTGATTTTGTTTAATATTTGTACTTAATTGAATTTAATATTCTTTTACCGTTTTTGCTTACTATTATGTTTATTTGGATGGGAATAGCACTAGGATTGTAATCAAATTCTTAGATATAAATTTCGAACCTTAAATACATTTATAGATACAACAAGAATAAGTCGTAGTTGCCGATTCTGGCACATTAGCGTCTTAATTGCTAATATTTATCTCATTTGTAGTATTAAGACATAGTTCCCAATCATGTATTTATCCCACTTGTAGGATTAGGACTATTACATTTTTTTACTGATGCAATACTTTATGATTAGGAATGCAAGAATCAATTTGCACTTATAATATTAATTTGATGTACTGGATTGTGAAAAAATAATTAACATGTCTATTTTGGGTTGTTGCGTATTATTTGATTTGAATTTTTTCAATGTAGAAACCAAATGCCTACTCAAACCTATTATGTTGTTTTCAAAGGATGAAAGCAAGGCATATACGATTCCTTGCCTAAATGCCAGAAGCAAGTAAATGGATTCAAAGGTAATGCTTATCAATCGTATAAATCTTTATTGGATGTCGAAACATCGTACAATGAGTACAGGGGCATGTCTGAAAAATTGCCAGAGACATCTAATATGGTAGAAACTACAAAATGTATCGTGGAAACATGCGAAAAGAGGGTGCAAACTGAAATGCCTGCATGCGACAAAGCTGTACAATTTAATAAAGCTAGAAATGATTGTAGTATTCTGCCTATTTTATCCATTATATGTTGCATTTTAGGAATAATGATTGCAATATATATATTTTGCATAAATAAAGAGATTGCACCCCTTGTTATGTATGAATTGCGATATGTAAATAAAATTATTGTTATTTATACTGTGATTTGTGTTGTGTGTTATTTAAAATTGCAACTATATTTATAACCACCGAGCTTCAAAGATTTGTATTTTTGCAACCAGTTGTAGATAGATATTTAACTACCACAATAAATTTAGTAGTACAACAAATTGTATTTCCTACATCAGCTAATTTGTAATAAAAACCAATTGTGGGGCAACGTTGTTTTCATGGCAAAACAAAAGCATCACGTATACATACATATATATAGTCTGAATAGGTAAAAAGTAGTAGTTGCTTGACAAGTGATTTTTGTTTTTGGATTTTAACAAACCTCATTTCGTTTGCAATTGATCATATATGTAACAAATCAAGGCCATGAGCAATATAATCCATTAATCCATCATTAATCCATCACTAGAATTTAAAAAAATTAAAGTCAAATCTAGCCAAAATGATAAAGAAAAAAGATTGAACAAGATACAAGTCAAGCATCATGATTGTTATCTTCGTTACACTGCTGCTGTAGTAATTGTTGGAAATTCTCATTTTGAGATCCTTGATAGGTCACGAAGAAGAAGAATAATGCGAATGCAGATTATAAGGTGGGATTGGTTGCTGTAATACACAAAAATAAACATTATATTACATTTCAGAAATATTAAAATACAAGTATATATTAACAACTTCTAAACAACAACTTACTGTGTGTTAATTATAAGGAACTGACTAATAAATATTGCTTCCACCGAATTAGGATGGGTACATAGGTACCTAATCAAATAATAAAATAATGTAAAATCCATATAAAAATCTAAAATCTAAAATTTAAATAATTTAATTCTTACACTATAGTAGCCTTGATAACATCTCCTCACATCTTTCCTCTATCTTGATAAAATCTATATTTCTGGAAGTAATTTAACTGAGTTACGTATCAGTACTGCAAGGGCATGCCTGTAAAGAATCCCCCTAAATTGGAACTTTGAACATACACAATTAACTTCACACTCTCTTTCTTCGAAAACAACTTCCAAAATTTTTTTCCTACCTTGCCCATATGATTTATTTATTTTATATATTGATCCCACAAAGTCCAATATATCTTGTTACACATGGTGTCCTTTTACTGAAATAATTGACATTTGCTTGCCATTCTAATTTAGCTTTCCTCTTCAATACATTTTCATATTGCTTCAGATTTGTTTTGAGTTAACAAACCCATTAAAAAATGCATTCATACTTTCACTTCGCTGAATAGTTGACATTCCTGCCAAAAAAACAGTCTTTTAAATAGCATGGGACACAACGATGCCTCTCATCATATAAACCATTTAACCAATCATTATCCCATAAATCATATTCTGTAATCATGTCATGTCAAGCTTCCTTGAACGTATCAGAACTTAGTGAATCATAAACAGCAGAAAGCATAGAAGAAATAATATCTTCACGTTCTTTAAAACCCCATAACTTCTCAGGTACTTTCTTCATTATATGCCATAAACACTATCAATGCCTAGTAGTAGGAAAAACGTTTTCAATTGCCTTTTGCATTGCCTTGTCTTGGTCTGTAATGATACCAATGGGAGTAGAATCAGACATTCATGACAACCACGCCTCAAATAACCACGTAAATGTCTTTGTATCCTCGCGCGAAATCAATCTGCATCCTAACAAAATAGATTGTCCATGATGATTAACTCCGAAAAAGGGCCCGAATGACATGTCATACTTGTTGGTCATATATGTAGTGTCAAATGTGATGATGTCTCCAAAATATTTGTAAGTTGCCCTACTCCTCGGATATGCCCAAAATACATTCTTTAATCAATCCTCCTCATCCAAATCAATGCTAAAAAAAAATCCATTACATTATGCTTGCTTTTTCTAGAAATACTTTAAAAGTGCCATAACATCTCCTTCCTCAAGTTGTAATCATCTTGTTTTGTCAACAAAATTTCTACAATCTTTTTCTAAGAATGACACATTTTCATACCCACTAACTTAAACAATAATAGAAATTTTGGGCAATTCTAATTCCCATGCAATCATTTATTTCTATTGCTTTTTAGCACTTGCACTAATTCTATGGTTGCATGGGAAATACCTGGCTTTGTCTGGACTCAATCCATGGTTGTGTTGAAGATTTAAAGTTCGAAGAACCCATTTTCCATCTTCATTTAGACAACCTCCAATTTTTGCATCACAACCATTTTTCACATTAAATTTCAGCTTCAATATATTAGCAGATTTACTTTCTGACTTTGCCGCTACGGCCATATCTAAATGTCGCATATTTTACAATTCCATCAATCCATTTCTTAGTAGTTTGAACCTTCACAGAAGACCCCTCTTATTTACCAAAGGCATTGTAAAATGCAAACATTTTTCATGACTATCAAATAAAATTCCAAGAGTTGGCTCATATTTTTTCGGTTGCACAATTTCATCTACATTGTTGGCTCCTGTTTCTTGCAACTCTTCAAATGCATGCTCATTTTCCAAATTCTCCATTTCTACAAAATAATTAACATTTGTATTAAGAATAAGTTATTAGAAACTTTTATAACATTTTTGCCCAGTAACAAAAAAATCCTAACAATTTAAATATATAAAACACATCCACAAATTTTTATAATTTATTCCATTTTCTCCAGCAATTTAAATTAAAAAAATCCTAACAATTTAAATATGTAAAACACATCCATAAATTGTTATAATTTATTCCATTATTTCCAGCAATTTAAATTAAAAAATCCTAACATATATAAAACACATCCAGAAATTACTATAAATTTAATCCATTACTTTCTAACAATTTAAATTAAAGAATCCTAACAATTTAAATATATAAAAAACACAAATCTACGAATTTTTACAATTTAAATTAAAAAAACTCTAACCATTTAAATTTATAGAACACAACAAAAACTTTTATTTGAATGTAATGAGAGAGACCAACTTAACAATTAATCAGCAACAATTTTATCAAGCTGCCTCTGTTTGAAGATCTATTGCCACTAGTTTTGTTTCACTTTTTTTTGCTATTGAACAAATCCATATCTAATTTCTCTCTCTTCTTCCTTATGGCCGCTTTGGGTTGAGATTTCTGTTATTGAATCGAGCAAATGCAAAGCTGGAAATGTATATATCAGTTGTGTGATAAACAACCAAAAGAGATGTAGATAGAGTTCTTGCCTTCCACTTTAATCATCATGTTAAAACCCTTGTCCAATAGCAGAAAAAAAAAATCCACTTCATTCATGCATGTGTGCCATTATATATTCATTTTTTAAAATTTATTGTGGGCCCATAACAGAAGAGAGAGAGAGGACAGGAAACGGCAGCACATGTCTTCTCTCTATCATGGTGTTGTCTAAATAGCAGAACTCAAATAAGAATAAAACACAAGAGTAGTCTCTCTAGTGGTCAAATTTAGTCAAAGACCTAAATGATTTCATTTATTTATTTTATTTCTTAATAATTTTGGGATAGAAAATCTCCCTTAGGCTATAACCCTGTAGCTAATATCTCTCCTTACTCCCTATATTCATAGCAGGATCTTTAGACTACAAAATTCTTGTTTAGAATCCTTTATATACATTTCTGGTTGTGCATGCTAATAATTCAACAACAACAACATAAGACAATAATCAGTTAAACAAAAATAACTTTGGAATGAATCTCTTTTTCAAACAATGATTGCGATATGCAGTTTTATTTTTATGTTGTATGTTGTTGGTCACTAAATAAGCAAGGGTGATACTAAGGGATGGTAAAATATCTCAAAGACGGTAGCCCAGCCCATCCATAGCTGAGATGCAAGCTATTTCTTCGGTTAGAGATACTTAAATCCTACTCCATTTTGTCTCGCAAATAATGTGCAACTGCAGCCAACAAATACTATATATGGCAGAAGGCTTGGCAAAGGGTCAGGCTCCGGCTTGGCGAAGCCCCAGCCCGGCACTATGATTGAAATAAAGGATCTTAGTTTTAAAAAGTCCGAACCTAACACGAAAAGGTTTGGGCCTAACTTTTTCCGAGCCCAGTCATTCCATTTTTTTTTTCAAAGAATAGGACTGCCATTCTTGATTCCTCATTAACAAATTGTATTATTGTTCCATTTTTATTTTGAAATTAGCAGTAAGGATACCACTATATACAAAAATAAAAATTCATGCTTGATAATTAATATTGTATATTCTGTTGCCAAAAAGCAGTCTCCATGGTTGCAATGCAATAAACAGGCATTACAATACTTGCAACAAATTATGGGCTTGTATACGTAACTTCACATATTTACTCCTAGCTAGAGACTAAATACTTGCATAATGCATTCTTATCTTAATATTGGAAACAAGCCAAATATTCTGCGAAATTGAACCATAAACCAAAAGAGGAAAGCAAAAAAAAAAAACCACTTCTTGACAGAACCGAGAACAGCAGGCTGAGGTTTGTTGGATAAAATATCATCAGGGGAAAGCTTTTTGACAAGAGGCAGCGGTGTAAAGAGGTAGCGGCTGGGAATCGCGTCAGCGTTGCTCAGCATAAGCCTCACTCTTTCCCTCGTGCGTAGCCGGGATTATTCATGTACGAGTTTAATATTACTTTTTGTCTATTCACTATTTGTTGCGCTGTGTATATAAATATTATTACAATTTATTGAAGTATATACATGCCAATGAGTGCATAGAAAGAAAGCAATACATCAAGGGCACCCAAATTTTCACCATATTCATTTTTTACTTGTTATTGTTATGGATTATCAAGCAAACTGAACATATTGAAGAAACAAATCTTTAACACTTTAAGCAAAACTGTTTTTCGTCCGCAAACGACCGTTTCTACAAAACCGATAAAAAAGAAGTGTCTAAACAAAAAATTCCACCATTCATTTTGTTTAATAATTTTAGGAACAATTAACAAACTCTTATTATTGCTCATTATTGTGGTGGCATTTAAATACGAAATCACACTCATGTGAAATTATTACCTTCACACAGTATAATTGTTGGGAAACTTCAAAAATCCAACAATCTTTGAGTCGGGTACTTTAGAGAGAGTCTTCAAGTCAAAAGCAGTCCAACATCTCGACAAATCCGTATCATAGAAATAGGCCACACATCTGCAATTCGAACTACATCGTCTGGCACAATCTTCAATTGTAATGGATTCAATTCCATCATTATATCTGCACATATAATGCTCAACACTTTCAAGCTTATAATAATGGAAATCTTTTGTCCCGCAAAAATTTACTTGCTTAGGCTCACATTCCTTGCTCCAACCAATCAAACCCTTTTCGGTAGGGCACGCTATACATTGGTTATCTTCACATAGCCCCAATTTGCCGCATTTATCTGGCATCTGGCACTCATTTTCCCAATTTATTGCATTGCTACCTCTGGAGTCTTTACCGAAGAGAGTGAACCTTTCTTCCTCAGGAAGCCAAAACCTTCCTTCCTCAGGAAGCCAGTCAACCTCTCTGGGGAAAGTAAAGATCCTCAGATTTCCATCCATGCTTAGCCGAAGAAACGATATGGTGCTGTCGTATTTTGGCCTGTCCAAAACGAGACTGTTACCATCTGAAGAGACCAGTGTGAGCTTATACATAGTTTCTGGGGAAGATTTGAGCGTCAAATTCTTTAACCCTTTATACGAAATAGGAAAAGTGTAGTACACAACTGGCCGGGGACCATTGCTGCTTTTGTAATACAACGCCAATCTTTTGGGCTCCATTACAAAGCTGTGAGGGCCGTCTACGTTTTCTTTAATGGAGAGTCTGCTTATGAGCTTTGTGACCCTGCTGACGCGAAGAGACTGTCCCACCAAGAGAGTATCAGTTGGGTAATCAAAGCTCTGCCAAATAAATTTACCCTTTGAGTCACGAAGCACCATGTTGCCACTAGAAAGCAACTCGAAGCGCACAACACCTTTGTTGGCTGTGTTGGATTGCCAAACGACAGTGCCGTCAGCTTCGGCCAAGACAAGATTCCCGTCGGTTCCGAAAGATAGGACAGCGTTTTCGCGAACCGGTTTTCCCCTGTTGGCTTCCCAAACCCAACGGAAGACCGCTTTTCGGTCCATGCTACCAAAAAGGAGAGCAAGGGTGTAAGCATTTGGAGTTGTGTTGTAAAAGCCGAGGTTGAAAAGATCATTGTAAATGCCTGACATTCTGTGATCTGCATTGTATTCATTATAATAAAAAGAACCTAATTCTCCCTTATTAACAAACTTGACTGTTTCATTGGCAGGAACCTGAGCATTAGCTGTGGAGTGAATGAGTGATGTGAGCAATAAGAAGGAAAATAATAATATTGCTGAGGAAAATGGCATGTTGTTGGCCTAGTTGGTGATGAATATCGACCGCTGAGGCAGATCATTATTTATAATGGCTAAAGCTTGGCAAGTTGCTTGTTAAATTATTTTTAATTACTTCTTTATGAATCACCACCATCCTCTTTCAGATTACACTACTTTGTTATTGTGGATCTACGAAAGTTATATTTTATATCTTTTTCAAGAATATTTCTTTTACGCATGCACATTGATATGATCTGGATTCAAACCTTAAGTGTTTCTAGATCCCACAATATTTTATACTTCAAGCACGTGAGATAATAATTTTAATTATTTGTTATAAAAATTTTAAATTTAGGGATTTTTTTATCATTATAATTTTTTTATTTTTTAAAGTTTTTATAAAATAAAATGGTCTTTTAATTTATTTGGGGGTAAAATTATCATTTTATTAAAATTATTTAATAGTGTTAATGCAAAAGTGGCTAATTGATACAAATGTGAAAAGAAATGAGGTGCAAAGTATATGTTAGAATTTTGTAGTGGTTGGATGAACATAAAGCAAAATAAAGGTGGTGCAATGATAATTTTCCAATTAAAAATTACATTTTCATTCATTGGAGTTCAATTGCAATTAATTATAATATTAGTAGTTCAAATAAAATTAGGTGTAATTATTATTCTAGGATTGTAATTTTATTTTTCATTAATCATTACTATGATTTATTAAATTATTATTTGGTTGATGGACTTAAAAAAACACGCCAGACACGTGAGCTTTTTTAGGCACACTGGATATGGGGCTTAAAGAAAAAAAAAGGTTGGTGAGCTTTTTTTGGGCACGACACGGGCGGACTCTTACCGTGGGCCGTGCCGGGCCCTTATAAAAAAAGGTGGGCATGGCACGGGCCGATGTTTGGTGGGGCCCGTTGGCCAACATTAAGATTAACAAAAAAAAATTGGATCAAGTGCAGATAAGGTTAATGGTGTTTTATTGCATATTTATTTTATTTTTTTTGGTCAAAATGTACATTTATAGTGGTGGAGTAATTCTACAATAAAGGAATCTCTTACTTTTTTTTTCGGTGTATTAAACAATATGGTATCCGAACATTACATTGGGCCCCGACTAATCCAAATTCAACCCGAGTAGGACCACTAGGGCGGCAAAGCTCTTCCAACAAGTATTTAACGCAACTGCATTCTTAAGCCTCGAACCGAGGATCTTAGTTAAGGTAGAATAGCCTCATGTCAGCTGATCTACGAACTTATTAGTTCTCTTACTTTAATAAAGTAAGAGATAAGATAAAATATTAAAACATGCATATTTAATATACTATAAAACAAAATAAAATGTATTAAACTGTTATTTTTTTGTATTTTTTACTTGACTTTATTTCTCTTATTGTAAAATCATTATGTAGCAGTGTACAATAATATTTAATAATTCTTATTTTATTTTATTACTACCATCACAATATTGTCATCACAAAGTTAAGCTTAACACTTAAATAAATCAAAGATGATCATGGATGCATATTGACTTCACATTATTAAAAAAAATTACCACCTTGGTCTCTTCATGATAGTTGTTTAAAAGAATAATTATATATGTACTAAAATAGGACAAAGTTTAATATAAAAGTCACAAAAAAAAAATCATGTTGTAGTGAACTTTTTTTGTCCCCAAGATAATTTTCTTAGTAATGATGTGCATTTTTTATACTACTTTTTATATGCGTATTATTAGACGTTGCTGTTAAAAATCTATTAATATTGATAAAGGCATGCGTGCAATAATCAATTAATGGGACTAAGTGGATGTTCAAGGTCAAACTTTGACACCTTTAATTAGATCGATAAAAAATTATAAAAAAATAAAATAAAAAGATCGATATCTTAATATTGAGACCATGGTACCTTTTGCCCGTGACATAGTTATATTCAATTTATAGTATCACAATAATAACAATGACAATTATAATAATAAATTAATGCTTCTTGGTCTTTATACATTACAAACATTAAAATCCTTGTGACATTTATTATATATATATATATATATCTTGTCGCCCATTGCACTTAGTCAATGAACATGTGCGGCGCGGCGGTGTATTTTTTAATCATCATATGGTTTGTTGCTTAATTGTACATATCAATGTTCATAATTGTTACTTAGAAATTGTATAATTAAAGTGGCAGATTAAAGTTTAAACTATTTCTTAAATAAATAGAGGGGATAAGTCGTAAATGATAATGACAAATTATTAGGTACTTTCTGTTTTTTATCTTTTATCACTTAGGTCAGTTATTTTGCTGATTACCTAGTACATAACTAATGTGAAAACAATTATTATATTAAACAGTTGTTAGTCTAATGTGTTGTGTTCGTTAAAAGGTATAATGCATGGTTTTGTATGCTAAAAAGTTGTTTTTGTCCTTCAACATTAAAGTTTAAAAGTTAACATTAATCCAAATTCTCCCATCGATGCAAGTGGTCCTCGACGAGTTCAAGCATGTGATATCTCCCAAGTTTAAGAAGAAGTTTCCATCTAAACGAGAGGTGGATCATCAAATCAAGTTTAAACAAGATGTCAAACTTTCTTCCTTAGCGACAGCGTCCTACCACCGAATGACGCCACCCAAACTCGAAGAATTGCGAAAATAGTTCATAGATTTTCTAAACATCGGATATATCCACCCGTCTAAGGCTCCATTCGATGCACTGATCCTTTTCCAAAAGAAAAAGGATCGACAGAGTCTTGGAGTATCCATATAAGGCTTCAAATAATAAGCTAGTTTTTTGCTATGTTTGAGGCATATATGAACTTCTATATAATACTATAGGTTCAAATTCACGCACTTATGAGCCCATGCTACATAACAAATGACAAGGATCATGCTAAAGATCAGTCCACATGTAAGTGACCCAAAAAAAACAAAGATCTCACATCGGCTTAGATATGTTACTAGCATCAAACTGTTAAAACTATCCATTTATTAAAGGCACGGACTAAACGTAGAATTTCCTAAATTATAGGGGACCAAAGTGTCTTTGTAGCAACTTCTAGCTCGGTATCATCTTCTCCCTCTTTCATTTCATAGTGCATAGTCACCAATCATTGCCATGTTTTCATTTCATAATGGTTACATATGATTCTTGCCATAGATGAATACCAAAAATACCTCTGAGTTTGAATATTTATAGCGTTTACTCTAAATTTTGTGTTAATTGTGTGTATTTGGGAAAATAGTACTTCAATTTTGCTTAAAATGTGCATAAGTCAAAATATTTATTAAACTAGTCTTAAAATTTTCTCAATACTGGTATTTTGAACAAAACACGTCTTTAACTCGACCACTTTTAATTTCTCTGGGTAAATACTTATTTTGTCCCTATATTTTGAGTTAAGTGCTTGTTTAGTTTTTTATATTTTGAAAAATACCTCGAAACAACCTTATCGTCAAATATGCGACACTTTCACCCTTATTTTTCTTATTGTTGTTACAATAATAATACTCTTACTAAAATATTGAGAACATTAATTAATTTATGCATAAAAAGTTAATTATCAAACTGACCAATAATTATCAATCTAAAAGAACTAGTATTTTTCATATCCTTACAATAATCTTTCTAGTAATTATTTATAAATAGATTAGTACCAGCCAATTTAAAACTACAGTTAATACCTTGCTGTCTTGCTGGTAAGTATCTAAAAAAAAATTATGTTACCAAATTAACTCTAAAAGTAAAACAATAAAAAAAATACTTTAATTTTTATTTTACTTTTAGTGTTTAATAAAAAAATTAATTTTATTTTATTTTAATTTTAGTGTTCATTTGATAAATTAATTTTTTTATTAATGTCACCAAGAATATTGTTATAAGGATATTATTAAAAAAATTAAAAAAAAAATTAGGGTAAGAGTGTCATATAATTAATAATAAGGGTGTCTTGAGATATTTTTTAAAATATAAAAATTAAATATATACTTAACTCAAAATATAGAGATTAAACAAATATTTATCATAATTTCTTCTATTTGGCAATTGTTTAAATGAAACTGTACAAAGTAAAACAAACAAACTCTTATTATTGTGGTGCGCATCTCTATCTTCTATGTTATAAGAGATAGAAAAGGTGAAATGAAATAAGCTGCTATAGCCAGGGGCGGATTCACCTTAGGACCAGTGGGGACTTAAGCCCCCACTGGAAAAATTTTTTTTTTTAATAATTAATTTAGTTTTCTTAAAATTGTCAATAATTTTTTCTAAAGCCCCCACTCATTTATAATCAAGCCTATAATTTTTTCTAAAGCCCCCAATGAATCACTATGATTTTTTCTAAAGCCCCCAGTGAATCACTATGCTATCTCCGCCCCTGGCTATAGCCATAATAAACCTTGTGAGACCAGTCAATTATGAAATAGCCTTCTCATACAGAACTTCTGATTCTCCCCTTATTACAATAATTATTTTATATTCGATTACTGAGAAAGTTTTTAATTGGTGCTAGTAGGACGTTGTTCCTTATTTGTTATATATATAAATTATCAGAATTGGTTGAAATATACACATACCAAACAAAAAATAAAAAAGAAAGGGTGTTTTAGAAACACTCAAGACTTCTCCTTTATTACTTTTTGGAAACTTTTATGAATCCAACTATTGGTGAGTCGGGTACTTTGGTGAGAGTCTTCAAGTCAAAAGCAATCCAACATGTCGGAAAACTCGTATCGTAGAAATAGCCCACACATCGGCAATCCGAACTACATCTTTTACCACAAGCTTCAATCGAAATATTGGCTCCAATTCCATCAAAATAATTAAACGTGCACATATAATGTACAACACTTTCAAGCTTATAATAATGGAAATCTTTTGTTCCACAGAAATTCACTTGCGTAGGCTCACAGTTCTCCTTGCTCCACCCAATCAAACCATTTTCAGTAGGGCAAGCAACACATTGCTCATCTTCACACAGCCCTAATTTCCCGCATCTGTCTGGCATCTGGCACTCATTTCCCCAATTTATTCCATCATTACCTCTAGAGATTTTACCGAAGAGAGTAAATCTTTCTTCCTCGGGCAGAAAATCAACCTCTTGGGAGTAAGTAAAGACCCTCAGATTTCCATCTATGCCTAGCCGAAGAAACGATATTGTGCTGTTGTATTTTGGCCTATCCATAATGAAATTGTTACCGTCTGAAGAATCTAGCGTGAGCTCATAATGCCTCGTTCCTGGGGAAGATTTGAGCGTTAAATTCTTTAACCCTGTATATGAAAATGGAAAAGTGTAGTATAGAATCGGCCGGGGAACATTGCTGCGTTTGTAATAAAATGCCAATCTTCTGGGCTCCATCACGAAGCTGTAAGGGCCGTCGACGTTTTCTTTAACGGAGAGTCTGCTTACGAGCTTTGTGACCCGACCGACGCGAAGAGATTGACCCACCAAGAGAGTATCAGTTGGATAGTCAAAACTCTGCCAGATAAATTTACCCTTTGAGTCACGAAGCACCATGTTGCCATTTGGAAGCAACTCGAACCCCACGATACCTTTGTTGGCTGTGTTGCTTTGCCAAACGACAGTGCCGTCGGCTTCGGCCAGGACAAGATTTCCGTCGGCTCCCAAAGAGAACACGGCGTTTTCGCGAACTGGTTTGCCCCGGTTGGCTTCCCAAACCCAACGGAAAACCGGTTCTTGCTTTTTGATACCCAAACGGAGAGCAAGGGTGAAAGCATTTGGTGTTGTGTTGTAAAAGCCAAGCTGGAAAGGATCATTGTAAATGCCTGACATTCTGTAATTTGCATTGTATTCATTGAAGTATTCCCCTAGTCCTCCTTCATTCACGAACTTAAATGTTTCATTGGCAGGAACTTGAGCATTAGCTATGGCGAAAATAAGTGATAAGAGGAAGAAGAAGGAGACTGATGCTGAGGAAGAAGACATTTTGATTGCTTAATTGGAGATGAATATCGATCGCTGAGGCAGCTCGGTATTAATAATGGCTAAACAGAGGCAAGTTGCATGTTAAATAATTGTTACTTCTTAATTATGAATCTCCCCTTTCACATTAGACTAGTTTGTTATGGATCTACAAAACCTTACTATATATCGTTTTCAAGAATTTCTCTTTTATGCACGTTGATTTGATCTGGATTCAAGAATTCTTTTTTTATGAACCCACAAATTTTTTATACTTCAAGCACGTGAGATTGCAGTCTTAATTGTGTTGTGAGAAAGGAAGAAGAAGAAATTTTAATTATGACTGTATTTAGCCTTGATTAAATTCTTCAGATCTTATTACTGTCGGGAATTACGAGCTTGAATTTTCATTTACTTATTTGCTTAAGGTTACATCTCAAATATTATTCTTAACCATTCACTTAAATAATGTAGCATATGTGTCGCACACCAAGAAGCTAATGAGTTTTTATAAAATGATAAAAAAAAAGTATTGAAGGTGACACAACGACAAAAACAACTACGCATTAGTACTAAATTATACTTATAATGAAAAATTACTGCCAAAATTTTCTCAAAATCTCACGAGGATTAAGTTTTAAACCCCCTTTCAGTTTTTTGAAACGTTGTGTCAGAATATGAGTTTGAAAAATATATATATATATATATATCGGCACGCATGTATGGGAAAGGGAAAGTCTCGGTAATTTCTTAATTGGAATATTATTTTATATTCTCAATCCCCGATATGAAAATGGCGTTACCGTTGTTATTTCTATACATAAAGTTCCCTTCCATGCTGGCAAAATAAATATTAAAATAGGGAAAAATTTTCATTTAATCTTTATATTTTGAGATTAGTACTTACTTGATTTTTGTATTTTTTAAAATACCACAAAAAATCTATTATTAAAGGGTAAAAGTCAATTTAGTCCATATATTTTAAAATTAGTGTCCATTTAATCCCTGTATTTTTAAAAATGTCTCGAAACATCCATGCCGTTAAAGTATTGATACCCCTACCGTTACTTTTTATTTCTTTTGACTTACTTTTACAATATTACCCTTTTATAATAATTTTTTTGTTTGGACATTAATAAAAAGAAAATAATTAACTTACCAATTTAACCCTAGAAAATTAAAAAAAAATATATTAATTTTTTTGCAAGCACCATTTGCACACTTGGTAGTTTGCATACAATTTTTGACAATTAAAAATAAATACATTTTTTGACAATTAAAAATTAATATAAATTTTTAGGGTTAAATTGGTAATTTAATTATTTTCTTTTTATTAATGTCCAAACAAAAAAATTATTATAAAAGGGTAATATTATAAAAAGTAATGGTAGGAGTATCAATACTTTAACGACAGGGATGTTTCGAGACATTTTTAAAAATACAGGAACTAAATGAGCTTTTACCCATCATTAAACTATTGACACTTTACCGTTACTTTTTGTTCCTTTTGGCTTGCTTTTACAATATTACCCTCTTGGAATAACATTTTTTTGGGATATTAATAAAAAGAAAAATTTTAAATTATTAATTTAACCCTAAAAATAAAATTATATATCTATATATTTAGAAGCTCAAGTATATCTAAAAAAATTAAATTTCCAATTTTTTTAATCAATAAAAAACTAATACATTAACTCCTCAAAAGAGTGTTCCACATAAATTAATATATGTTCTTTTTTTTAAGATTAATTGGTAATTTAATTTTTATTAATGTCCAAAAAATAAATATTATTATAATAGAATAATATTATAAAAACAAGTTAAAAGGAACTAAAAGTAATGACATGAATGTAAAACATAAAAAAAAAAAAGCAAGTTGTTATTAATCGCAGGGTTTCTCATGGTTATGCGCTCTGACAAAGCCTCTCAACCGCCGTTAGCGGGGGATCGTTCCACTAAGAAGGCAAAGTTTAGGGACCAAGGGGTGGATGTGAAATACAAGTATGCAACCCAAGAGGGGGGGTGAATTGGGATTCTAAAAAATTATTCAATTTATTAAAGAAAATCTTAATGCAATTATAAATCAAATTCAAAGCAATAACAATTAAGAAGATCACAATATAAAAAGATAAGGGAAGAGGGATTCAAACACCGAGATTTTTACGTGGTTCGGCCAACCTCGCCTACGTCCACGCCTCCAAGCTTTCCGGGCTTGAGGATTCCACTAAGCAAGCCTCCAAGGCTTCAAATGCTTACACTTGACTTCCAAGGTGTCAATAAACCTTTACAACAAGAGATTATCCCCAATCTCTTAACCCAAGTGTATCCCAACACTTACAATCACTCAAAGTAAAAGATTACAAATTGTTTTTCTCTCACACAATATTTAAGATCACAAATCAATACCCAATGTGTGAATAGATGAAGAGAGAATGTGTTTCAAGCTCTATGAAGATTGTATTCTCGAATATTTGCTCAATGGTCGTGTTGTGATCAATCTTTGTTTGGATTTGAATGAGCTTATTTATAGTTGCAGCTGAAAACTAGTCGTTATTGACTTTCTGCACACTGTCGGATCGCCGTTAACTATAAATCGGATCGCCGTTTGACTGGTCAATATGACCGTTGAGCTGATTTTTCAAAATGTCGGATCGCCGTTATCTAGATGTCGGATCGCCGTTTTGTGTCCAGAGGCTACACTTCACTTCTGGTTAATATCGGCGAGCCGTTTATCACAATTGTCGGTGTGCCGTTTACGTCCAGAGGCTAATCTCCATTTCTGCTTGAAATCGGCGAGCCGTTTATTACAAATGTCGGATCGCCGTTTTCCACTAAAACTGCTGCAGTGAGCTATTTTGCAAGATGACTGTTTTGTCTCCAAATCTTTATAAAAAAAACTTTATGAAACTTGTCAAAAATAGATGAAAATTATGTTGAGCTTTTAAAAACGATTAATCAATCTTAATTATGTTTGTTATCATCAAAATCAATAAAGAATAATTTATGTTAACAATCTCCCCCTTTTTGATGATGACAAACTTTTAAAAAAAAACTTGTGCAATTTTTGCTCCCCCTAAATATGTGCTCCCCCTAAGTGAAATTTTGAAAGATTTGTTAACTCCCTTGTTAAAAAAAATTAAACACGACAGATTGATTTAAAAATATGCCAGTAAACACATGCATGCCAATACTATTTTGCCAAAATGCAAAAACAGTTTTGCATTTGCGATTTGCTAATTTCTCTCCCCCTTCATCATAAAAAAGAAAGAGACGCGATGAATGACTTATGTTTGGAGAAATTTGGGCAGAGGCTCCCCTGAAATATGAGCATTTCCTCAACAACACACAGAGTTAAAAAGAAAAATACTTCCATATAAGTATACCACCATATCAACCAACCTCCATACCAACAAAATCACACTTCCAGAATGAGCAATATAAACAATATAGCACCAAAGTCAACTCAAGCATAAATCAAAAGCACAGGTCCAACATGAGATATCAGAATCATAAACACAAAATAAATAACATCATATGCATACGGCAAATAACATGAAATGAGAAATGTCTGTGCGAATATCAGAGAGGCAGAGAAATCTAAGACGGAGGCTGTGAAGACGAACTGCCGGGGTCATATCCAAAGTAGCCGAGAATGCGACGCTGACCCGCAAGTAACGCCATCTGCTGATCTGAAATTTGCTCCCGAAAGGTTGCAAATTCAGATCGAAGCTGCTGCTGCTGCTGGGACAGTGCATCCACTCGGTCTAGAAGCTGCTGGAAGCGATCCTCAGGAACAGCTGATGCCGCAGGAGGGACGGCAGTCTCGGTAGGCTCGTCATCCTGAGGTGCATCTGCTGCTGGTGCTGCTGGGGAAGCAGGAGCTGCTGGTGCTGCTGCTCGGCGAGGAATACGCGGTCTAGCCCCAAGACGGAAATCAGGCAGCTCATCCTCAGAGTAGACATCATTCAGCATGCGATCATCCTCGGGTGCAATCAGTGTGGCTTCATTTTTGGAGGATGTAGTCTTTTCCCATTTCCCACGCTTCTTAAAGAAACCAATGGCAGAAATAATGTCTCGTCCAAGCTTACGAGTCTCGAGAAAAACAGGCTCGACGATAGGAACATGAAAGTGGTTCAGGATCCTAGTGATGATGCTGCCATAAGGAAGGGATCGGTTGGAGACTTTAGGAGTGGACAGCATATGGCACATAATGGTGTAGGATAGGCTCACATGGCGTTGACGAATAAGAGAGTCTAATAGACCAATGTCAAGCCTAGTGACCTCATCAGTGTGCCCCTGTCTAGGAGTGACCATGTGTTGGAGAATAATGTGAAGTATTCGAATCTGAAAAGGGAGGAGTTGAGACCTAAAGGACAAAGAGCAGATGTCATCGGAAAGATCCCGACGACGACAAATGTTCCGTACACCATCCACATGATGAAAATTACTAAACTCTAGTTCTTTTCTAGAGGTGTACAGATCTAATCCTCCATAAGCGATTCCTAGAATACTACATAATTCGGGTTCATCAAGCTCAATACGAATACCTCCTACGAATGTATGAAGCTCGTTACGACTAGAAGAGGAGAAATCTATGTTTGAATAAAAGACTCGAACAAGATTTTCATAAATAGGTTCATCAATACTTAAAGCTTGCTTCCAATGACTAAGCATTTGAGTAATTGAGTGACCACAAACAGAAATATCCGAGAACTCCGAAATGTTAAGAGAAAAAGAGGGAGTTACGGGTTTACCCATGAACTTTTCACGGAATCGCTGAGCAGAGGTAGCATCGGGAAAATGAAGACTCTCGAAGTCTTGAGGAGGAGACCTGGGTGGACTGGAACGGCGTGAAGCAGTGTGCTTGGTTCGAGCACGCCTTGGAGGTCGTTCCGCCATGGATGAGTTTAAAAAAATGTGAAAATGAAGTTTGAGAGATGAGATAGTGATTGTGGTTGAAAATGTGACTGGAGAAAGGAAGAGATATGGGTTAATTTGAGCAAGGAGGGCTCGGCTGGTTCTAGGGTTTCAAAAAGAAGATTTTTCAATTTTAGATGAAAAAGAGGGATTTGAGTCGGTTAAAAGGGTCTAGAGAAGATAAAAAAAATGGTTTGTGATGCTTCAATTTGATGAAAAAGGGCAAGAAAAATGATGGATTTGGGAGTAGAGAACTGGTGCAGTCGCGGGCTGAAGAAAGAGAGAGAGAAGGAGAAGCCGAAATGAGGAGGAAGACAAAGGACTGTTCAATTAACGCGTGAAAACGGCGAGCCGTTATAACGAAAACGGCGAGCCGACAGATTCCAGAGAGTCCTCAAAACAAATTCATCAAAACGGCGAGCCGTATATATAAATAACGGCGAGCCGATAGGGTCCAGAGAGTCCACACAAGAAAAATGTATCAGGACGGCGAGCCGATAGACAGATATCGGCGAACCGATAGCTTCCAGAAAGCGTTCCATTGTTTCTGCCCAAAACGGTTAGCCGTTTATTTAAATAACGGCGATCCCTTTTCTACAACCTATGATTTTGCACATGTATTTTGATATTTGGCTACTTATTAATACATTTCAAGATCATTTTATTGATCCAAAATGATTTGAGTGCCATTTCAATGCATAATTCATGAACATATATATATGTATTGCAATAATTAATTCATACATTTTCAAATATACATACACATTACATGCATATTACGATTGAGCATTCCATAGAAATTAAAGCATCAAGTCATAGATCAATCAATAATAATAGACTCAATAGCATGAATGAAGATGTTAATGTGAAAATTTCATCATCCCAAGTTCATGTCGAATTTTGGAAAATTGTTCTTCGCAAAGAGGTTTTGTAAAAATATCGGCAAGTTGTTTTTCCGTAGAAATAAACTCTAGTGCAATGTCTCTCTTTTGAACATGATCTCTCAAGAAGTGATGTCTTATTTCTATATGCTTGGTTCGAGAGTGTTGAATGGGATTTTTTGAAAGATTAATAGCACTAGTATTATCACACTTAATAGGAATTTGTTCAAGATTAATGCCATAATCTCTAAGTGTTTGTTTCATCCAAAGTGCTTGTGCACAACAACTTCCGGCAGCTATATATTCAGCCTCGGTAGTTGAAAGTGCAACAGAATTTTGTTTCTTGCTAAACCATGAAACAAGAGAGTGTCCTAGAATATAGCAAGTACCACTAGTGCTCTTCCTATCCACTTTATAACCAGCAAAATCCGCATCCGAAAAGCATGTTAAATCTATGTGAGTTCCCCTAAGATACCAAAGGCCAATATCTATGGTTCCACTCAAATAACGGAAAATTCTTTTAACAGCTAGCAAATGAGATTCCTTGGGACATGACTGAAATCTTGCACACAAACATACACTAAACATGATATCGGGTCTACTTGCAGTCAAATAAAGTAGGGATCCGATCATACCTCGATACATTTTGATGTCCACTTCTTTACCTTTTTCATCTTTGTCCAGCTTGGTTGTTGTGCTCATTGGTGTATTCTTGGTCTTTGAATCATCAATGCCGAATCGTTTGAGTAGATTCTTTACGTACTTGGCTTGATTTATGAAAATTCCTTCCTCGTTTTGTTTGATTTGAAGTCCAAGGAAGTATTTCAACTCTCTCATCATACTCATCTCAAATTCTTTGCTCATACACGATGAAAATTCTTTGCACAACAACTCATTAGTAGAACCAAAAATAATATCATCAACATAAATTTGAACAATAAGTATGTCTTGGTTCTTATGCTTAACAAATAGAGTAGTATCCGCTTTACCCATTGAGAAGTCATTTTCCAACAGAAAATTCTTAAGTCTATCATACCATGCTCTAGGTGCTTGTTTTAAACCATACAAGGCTTTAAGCAACTTATAAACATGATTTGGAAATTTTTCATTTTCAAAACCAGGGGGTTGTTTTACATACACTTCTTCCATAATATATCCATTTAGGAAAGCACTTTTCACATCCATTTGAAATAAAATAAAATCTTTATGACATGCATATGCTAACAACATTCTAATGGATTCTAACCTTGCTACAGGAGCAAAGGTTTCATCAAAATCAATTCATTCTTCTTGGTTGTAACCTTGAGCCACTAATCTAGCTTTGTTTCTTACAACCACGCCGGATTCATCCATCTTATTTCTAAACACCCATTTAGTACCTATTACAGATTGATGTTCAGGTTTAGGAACTAATTCCCACACATTGTTTCTTTCAAATTGATTTAACTCCTCTTGCATTGCCATAATCCAAGATTCATCATTTTCTGCATCCTCAAAGGATTTTGGTTCAATTTGAGAGATGAATGCATTATGCTCACAAGTATTTCTAAGTGATGATCTAATTGTAATACCTCGTGAGGGATCTCCTAAAATTACATCTTTAGGGTGAGAAGAGACATACCTCCACTCCTTGGGGAGTGTTTGAGAAGTACCTTCATTTTGCTCCGCATTTAGTTCTTCATGATGTTCCTCTTGAATTCCATGTGGTGCATCCTCTTGATTGTCATTTGATGCTTTTTCTTCTTGTTCTTCTTCTCCTGCATCATCATCAACAACGACTTTCTCCGTAGAGGAGGGGTTAGACTCATCAAATGTGACATGCATAGATTCTTCCACAACTAAAGTTCTTTTGTTATAGACTCTATAAGCTTTGCTTGAATTTGAATAACCAAGAAAAATACCAACATCGGATTTTGAATCAAATTTACCAAGATTGTCTTTTGTGTTCAATACAAAACATTTGCATCCAAAAACTTTAAAATAGCCAATGTTGGGTTTTCTATCTTTCCAAAGCTCATATGGAGTTTTATTAAGATTAGGTCTAATCAACACCCGATTTAAAACATAACAAGCGGTGTTGACGGCTTCGGCCCAAAAATATTTTGGTAATGCATTTTCATTTAACATGGTCCTGGCCATTTCTTGAATAGACCTATTCTTTCTCTCAACAACTCCATTTTGTTGTGGAGTTCTAGGTGAAGAAAATTGATGCTCAATGCCTAGATTATTGCAAAAACTCTCAAATGCATGATTTTCAAATTCTCCTCCATGATCACTCCTAATGCATACAATACCATGCCCTTTTTCATTTTGTAATTTCTTACACAGCACTTTAAATGCATCAAGAGCATCATCTTTATTGGCTAAGAATAATACCCATGTATATCTAGAATAATCATCCACTATCACAAAAGCATAATATTTGCCATTTAGACTTGCATATCTAGATGGCCCAAAAAGATCTATGTGAAGAAGTTCAAGTGGTTTTGAAGTAGAAATATGGTTTTTATTTTTGAAAGAAGTTTTAATTTGTTTTCCAAATTGACAAGCTTCACAAATCTTATCCTTTTGAAAACCAATTTTCGGAAGACCTTTAACTAAATCATCTTTCGAAATTTTTGAAATCAAATCCATACTTGCATGTCCTAACCTTCTATGCCACAACCAACAATCATCATGCAATGCCGAAAAACATTTATCAAGAGTAGATGCACATTCTATGTCAATGATATAAACATTACCACATCTATTTCCAACAAATAAGGTTTTGCCATCACATGAGTTCTCAATAATACAACTAAGTTTATCAAAGATAACTTTATAACCTTTGTCACATAATTGACTAATGCTAATTAAGTTGTGTTTCAAGTTTTCAACCAAACATACATTCTCAATTAAAGTTGAAGAGACTTTACCAACATTTCCAATTCCAAGAATTTTTCCTTTTGAGTTGTCTCCAAAAGATACGTCTCCACCATTTTCAATTTTGGTGAAGCTTGAGAACCATGCATAGTTTCCGGTCATGTGCCTTGAACAACCGCTGTCCAAGTACCATTTATTTTTCTTCTTCTTCAAGCCCTACAAGAAAAAGTCTCAAGTTTTAGGTACCCAAAGCTCTTTGGGTCCTTGAGAGTTAGCAACGGTTCCTTTTGGAACCCAAATGCATTTGACACCATAATATGCATTCCTTTTCACGGGACATCTAAATTTCATGTGACCATTTTGATTACAATAATGACATGCAATCTTATGATCATTTGTGGAGGTAGCTTTAACAAAATAATTCTTATAATACTTTTGCTTCAAGTTAGGCTTATATCCAAGTCCTCCTTTATCAAAAACACATTTTTGTGAGTTAAGCATATTATCCAACATCTTTTGCCCATTTGTAAATTTCAAAACAATTTCATTCAATTCATTATTCTTTTTCTTGAGCAATTCGTTCTCATTTTTCAACTCATCTATGTGTGATTTCAAATGCTCATGTAAAATGCTAGGTTTCTCATTTGATAATGCAATTTCATCATGCAATGTTTTGTTTCCTACTTCTAGGCATACAATTCTTGCATTTAGAGATTCATTTTCATTTTTAAGCTTTGCCATTTCCTTTTTAAGACATACATTCTTTTTACCAATTTTCATCAACTCATTATGCAAATCTTGAAAAGCATCATATAATTTATCATAGGTATGATCACTTACCTCATTGAGATCATCATCCCCTCCTATTGCCATGAGTGCTAGGTTTGATACTTCTTGCGATCCTTCTTCATCATTTGATTCTTCCTCACTATCATCCCAAGTTGCAACCATTGCTTTCTTCTTCAGTTTGTTGATAAGTGGGCACTCTGATCTTATATGTCCAGGCTTCTTGCATTCATAGCAAGTGATTGCCTCCTTCTTCTCCCTATAGTTCTTGAAGTTTCTGAAATTTCTTCGCTCTCCGGTTTTCTTGAAGAATTTTCTGAACCTCCTTGCTAGCATGGTTAGCTCTTCATCATCCGGTTCACTCTCCCCATCACTCTCATATTTTGAAGCTTTGAGAGCAATGCTTTTCTTCTTCTCCTCATGTCCTTTTTCTGCAGCTAAATCCTTTTCATACGAAATAAGAGAACCAATTAAATCATCAAGAGGTAAAGTATTTAAATCTTTGGCCTCTTCAATAGCGGTTCTTTTAGGTCTCCATTCTTTTGGAAGTGACCTAATGATTTTCTTAACTTTCTCACTATTTGAGAAGGTTTTCCCTAAGGCACCTAGGGTGTTCACTATGTCTGTGAATCTAGTGTACATAGAATACACATTTTCATTTTGTTCCATTTGGAACAACTCATATTGACGAGTGTATCTACTGATTTTAGACTCTTTCACTTGATTTGTCCCTTCATAGACAACTTCAAGTTTGTTCCATATCTCTTGTGCACTTTCACAACTAGATACTCTATGGAATTCTTTCTTATCAAGGGCACAAAACAAAGCATTCATAGCCTTGGAGTTTAGAGACATCTTTCTCTTTTCTAACTCACTCCATTGACTCGATGGTTTAGGAATATCATCTCCTACTTCATCTTTGAACGTAGGCATGAATGGACCATCACAAACAACTTCCCAAATTTCATAATCTAAGGCTTGCAAATAGATTCTCATTCTAGTTTTCCAATAAGCATAGTCATTACCATCAAAAAATGGTGGTCTAGTTGTGGATTGCCCTTCTCTAAAGGTTGAGTCATTTAGGGTTGCCATGGATCTTTTACTCTAGACGATTAAGTCTTAACAAGAGAACGAGGCTCTGATACCAATTGAAATACAAGTATGCAACCCAAGAGGGGGGGTGAATTGGGATTCTAAAAAATTATTCAATTTATTAAAGAAAATCTTAATGCAATTATAAATCAAATTCAAAGCAATAACAATTAAGAAGATCACAATATAAAAAGATAAGGGAAGAGGGATTCAAACACCGAGATTTTTACGTGGTTCGGCCAACCTCGCCTACGTCCACGCCTCCAAGCTTTCCGGGCTTGAGGATTCCACTAAGCAAGCCTCTAAGGCTTCAAATGCTTACACTTGACTTCCAAGGTGTCAATAAACCTTTACAACAAGAGATTATCCCCAATCTCTTAACCCAAGTGTATCCCAACACTTATAATCACTCAAAGTAAAAGATTACAAATTGTTTTTCTCTCACACAATATTTAAGATCACAAATCAATACCCAATGTGTGAATAGATGAAGAGAGAATGTGTTTCAAGCTCTATGAAGATTGTATTCTCGAATATTTGCTCAATGGTCGTGTTGTGATCAATCTTTGTTTGGATTTGAATGAGCTTATTTATAGTTGCAGCTGAAAACTAGCCGTTATTGACTTTCTGCACACTGTCGGATCGCCGTTTGACTGGTCAATATGACCGTTGAGCTGATTTTTCAAAATGTCAGATCGCCGTTATCTAGATGTCGGATCGCCGTTTTGTGTCCAGAGGCTACACTTCACTTCTGGTTAATATCGGCGAGCCGTTTATCACAATTGTCGGTGTGCCGTTTACGTCCAGAGGCTAATCTCCATTTCTGCTTGAAATCGGCGAGCCGTTTATTACAAATGTCGGATCGCCGTTTTCCACTAAAACTGCTGCAGTGAGCTATTTTGCAAGATGACTGTTTTGTCTCCAAATCTTTATAAAAAAAACTTTATGAAACTTGTCAAAAATAGATGAAAATTATGTTGAGCTTTTAAAAACGATTAATCAATCTTAATTATGTTTGTTATCATCAAAATCAATAAAGAATAATTTATGTTAACAGGATGGAGATAATCCTTCTCCTTTGTCTTTCCGTGATATGCTAATGGATACACAGGGGCAATCAGAGAATGTAAGTTTTGGTCGGCAGGATGATTGGGAGTTGGAGGAGGAAGATGTGACGTTCAAGGAGGAAGAACCTATGCCATACATAACCTTTTCTAGCCGAATTCATGATCGTCTAGTGGAACCCTGGGAACACTCCGTGGTGGTCAAGACATTAGGGCGTAACTTGGGGTATCGTGCTCTAAGTTCTCGTTTGAACAAAGTCTGGAGTTCTACCACAGGTTTTGATATAATTGATTTAGCCAACAATTACTTCCTAATCCGTTTCAACAATGAAAAGGATGTTGAGTTCGTTCTTACGAAGGGACCATGGATAGTTATGGGTTAATATTTATCAGTGCAGAAATGGACTCCAGATTTTGAAGTGGTTAACAATAAAATTGATCGCATAGTGGCTTGGATCTATTTATCCGAGATGAATATCCACTTTTATCATAAAAATGTCATTCGGCGGCTAGGGCAAATTATTGGTCCAGTTATTAAAATTGATTCTAACACAATTGCGGCGCAGAGGGGGAAATTTGCTCATCTTGCGGTTGAGTTGGATCTTCAGAAGCCTTTTGTATCACAATTCAACCTTGAAGGTTGAATTCAAAAGGTGGAATACGAAAACTTGCCAACAATCTGTTTTGGGTGTGGCAAATTTGGCCATTACAAGGATGCATGTCCTGATAGTGCAGTTATTACTCACATGGCTAAGGATGATCATATTTCTTTAACTGAGGCTGATAAGCAAGCCATTGTGGTGACTGAAGATTTGGATTGCCAGGAGCCTAAGTTTGGGTCGTGGTTAGTAGTGGCCCATAAACCGCACCCTCGCAAAGTCACAGACAAGGAAACTCCCAAAAATCTGGAAAAGAATCGGCATAGGTCTGGAATTACGCAGTCTCGTTTTGGTGTTTTGGAAGATTTGGTGAATGAGGACATGCACCCTCATGATCATGATGCCGATTATGTTTCTCAACGGGAACCTATAATGCCTATTCCGGAAAACATCCAAACCCTAGGCCCAAAATCTCGGAGTATGAAAAAGAAACTCACCAATCCTCCAATCCAGAAATTCCCTACTCGTAAAGCCACTAATCCTATCCTACCCAGCCAACCCACGATTGAAAACCTTAATCCAAATATTCAAATCTTTTCCAAATATTCCCACCCCAACAGTCAACCCCCAACCGTGCATGGCATGCATGCGAACCATGAACCTTTCTCTACGCCCGTATCTTGCACCAAATCTAATGCCACTTCCACTTTCATACATGGCATGCATAGCCCCAAACAGTCCAATCCTAATAATCCAGCTCTTGTTCCCGTTCCAACAACTCTTAACCCTCTCCATCATAGTGTCGTCTCTTTCCCCAAGGTGTCTTTGACCTCGAAGGCCATTGTTCATTTCCCCTCTCAGTCTGTTTGTGATCCTTCCCTTACTGACGAACCACCTAACAATGACACTTTTTGTGACTTTAACATTTAGGAGGCTAATGTTGAGCTTGAGGAATCCCTAGTTACAAGCCGCAGTAGATCACCCTTGCCTGCAAATGATAGCTTAGTTAGTGTTGAGAATGGCATGGAGGTTGAGGTTGAGGCTTTCGAGTCCTCTCAGTGAAACTCCTTATTTCCTCTTTCTATTATTTCTTATGTTTATTACAACTATGTTTTGGAATACTCAAGGTGCAGTGTCACCGTCCTTTCAACATTCTTTTTTGGCCTTGGTTCGGAATTATAAGCCTTCCTTGGTTGTGTTGATGGAGCCTCGGATTAGTGGTTATAAGGCTGATAATTTTATTAAGAGAAGTGGCTTCCACAAATCTTATCGGGTGGAAGCAGAGGGTTTTTCTGGGTGCATTTGGATCATTTGGAGAGACCTTTTTCAGGTTGAGATTGTTGCTAGCCATTCTCAATTCGTTCATATTCAATTATCCAATAATAATAACACTCTCTCTTGGTTGACAGCCATTTATGCTAGCCTTAACCCTCAAAGCAGAAAATACCTCTGGAGTGAGCTCAATAATTTAGCTCAAACGGTGCATGGCCCTTGGATTTTGGGTGGGGATTTTAACACCATTCTTTATTATTCGGAGAAGAAAGGTGGCTCTCCTACAGGCACGAGAGCTTGCAATTTTTTCCAATCTTAGTTCTAGCTAAACTGTATGCACGATCTTCAGTTTCATGGGCCTCGTTTTACTTGGTCCCATGGAAGTATCTTCAAGCGTCTTGATCGCGTCATATGTAATAGTGAGTGGGCTCGTATTTTTTCTGATTCAACTGTACTACACCTCCCGAAATTAAGCTCTGACCATAGACCTATCCTGGTGAGGAGTAACGGGCTGTCTTTGAGGAATTTGAATTCTCGTCCTTTTCGGTTTCAAGCAGCTTGGCTCACCAATGAGAGTTTTCAGGATTTCGTGGCTGAATCTTGGGACCAAAATCTCCATCATTTAGATGATGCTGATCAGTTTCATTTAAAGGTTACAGAATCTCCATCATTTGGAGAGTTATTTTTCTGAGGGTCTTTTGCGTCTTGAGGAAAAATTAAAAGTTGATCTTAAAGAGGTTCTTACTCAAGAAGAAATTATTTGGCATCAAAAGTCTTGGAAAGATTGGCTACTTCTCGGGGACCGTAATACATCTTATTATCATCACAAAACCCTTACTAGAAGGAGACAAAACAATATAGTTGTTATCCAAAATAATGAAGGGGTCTAGCTTTATGATAAAAATGAGATAAAAGCCCATGCTATACAGTTCTATTCATTCTTGTACTCATGCGACTCCTTGGACTTTCGGCATTACCCTCATCCGAATTGCTTTCCCATTATTGAGGATGATTTACTTTAGTCGTTAAATAAAGGTGTGGAGGATGCTGAAGTTCAAAAAACCATCTTCGGAATGCACCCCCTGAAAGCCCCGAGTTCAGATGGCTTTCATGCCATTTTTTATCAGACATGGAACATTGTTGGCTCTTCTCTTTGTCATTTGCTGAAAGATGTTTTTCAGAATAAACACCTTCCCGGGGGCCTGAACTCCACGTTGCTTACTTTTATTCCCAAGTCAGAAAGCTCGTCCTCTTTGAAGATGTACCGTCCGATCTCCCTTTGCAATGTAGTGTATAAGACAATCACGAAGGTGATTACAAACTATCTTCAGTCTATTCTTCCTCATCTGGTTGGCCCCCATCAGACTAGTTTTGTCCCTGGCCGCCACATTACGGAAAATATCGTGATTGCTCAGGAGGTTGTGCACTCTATGCGCAGAAAGACAAGCTCTACAGGTTTTCTGGCCATCAAGGTTGATTTGGAGAAGGCTTACGATCGCCTCAGCTGGGAATTCATCAGTGACACTTTGCGCGAAGCTCGGATTTCTTCTGATCTTATTCAAGTGATAATGGCTTGCATTACTTCAGCGACCATGAGGGTTTTGTGGAATGGAGAGGCTACTGAGGAATTTTCCCCTTCAAGAGGAATTCGTCAGGGGTGCCCTTTATCCCCCTATCTCTTTGTCCTTTGCATTGAACGCCTTAGTCATGGGATTTATAATGCCATTACTACTTGGAAGTGGCGTCTGATCGTGTTATCTCGCAATGGTACACCTTTATCCCATCTTTTTTTCGCTGATGACCTTCTTTTGTTCGCAGAGGCTACTGTTGAGCAAGCTATAGTTATTTTGGTTGTGTTAGCAGATTTTTATGGTTGCTCGGATGCCAAAATAAATACAAATAAAACTCTACTATATTTTTCCAAGAACATGAGTGATACAGACATTTCCAGAATTTCGGGTCTCCTCGGCTTCTTGGTTACATCCGACCTTGGCAAATATCTTAGGGTTCCTATACATCACTCAAGAGTCTCTTCCAGCATGTTTCAGGAGATTGTTGACAAGGTAGAGAAGCGGTTGTCGGGCTGGAATGCTTCCCACTTGTCTCTGGCTGGTCGTATCACTCTAGCTCGGTCAGTTCTCCAAGCTATTCCCATTTATGTTATGCAGACTGTGTCTCTTCCTAGTGGTGTCCGTGAGAGGATTGATAGGGCTTGCAGGAGGTTCATTTGGAGTGGTTCATCTCCTCAGCAGAAGCCCAGCATGGTTAGTTGGCGTAATGTGTGTAAGCCTAAAGTTTTTGGCGGCCTTGGCTTTAAATCCTTGGCCATGATTAATTGAGCTCTTCACATGAAACTAGCCTGGGGTATAATCTCTTCTCCCAGCAGTTTATGGGTCCAGGTCCTCTCAACAAAATATCGAGTTGATCGCCACAACCTGCCTCAGGTGCTTCCTACCAGCTATGGCTCTCACTTGTGGAAGTCTCTTGGTCATGTTTAGAGTGAGCTTCTTGTGAGTAGGCGTTGGAGTTTGGGTGATGGAAAATCTGTTAGATTTTGGTGGGATCTTTGGGCTACCAATAATGCTCCCTTAATTGCGTATGTAATAAATACTATTCCTATGGATATTTTGGATTGCAAGGTGGCTGACTTCGTTGGCGTCAATGGGATTTGGTGTTGGTCCCGTTTCGAGCAATATCTTCCAAGCAACATAATTCTCAAAATCACTGCTCTTCATCCCCCCATCACATGCGAAGGGCGTGGACGCCATTTTTTGGGCTCATTCGAAGCATGGTCAGTTTACTACCAGCTCTGCCTATTTGGCTCTCTCCGATCATAATCCAGCTGCTGAAGATAGAGCTTGGCGGCTGATATGGAGTTGGCAAGGCCCTCAGAGCGTGCGAATTTTCTTGTGGCAGATGTTTCATGCTGGGTTGAAGACAAAGGCTGAGTTGGTCAGGTGTCACTTACCCATCTCATCTCGGTGTGACCGGTGTGGGCATGTGTGTGAAGATGTTATTCATGCTCTTCGTGATTGTCCTTTGGTTAAACAGTTTTGGCTCAATATTATTCCTATAAGTAAAAGGCATGGCTTTTTCAACTCTCGGCTAAACCATTGGCTTCGGTCGAACTTGGTTGATGAAAGTAGGGTGGGGAATGTGTCAAATTGGGCAGTTTTTTTTTTTTTTTTTGTTGCTTTATGGCGGATTTGGTTTTGGAGAAATCAGTTTCTCTTTCACCAAATTTTAATGGTGCCTTCGGCTTTGTTGGTGGATGTCCACACACGAGCTGAGGAGATTCACAAGCTTCATAATCATTCGTTGATCACAAAGAAGATAAGGGCTCACAAGTGGATTTCTTTGCATCCCCCCGCATGGCCCTGGTGTACTTTGAATACGGATGGTGCTCACAGGTTTCATGGAACTTCTACTGCAAGTGGCCTGATTCGGGATCATCTAGGACGTTGGCTAACTGGATTTGGGATGATGATTGGCTCTTGCTCTGTCACTATCGCGGAACTTTGGGGTTTGTATCAGGGGCTGCAACTTGCATGGAATTCTGGCATCCGAATACTGAAAGTTAAAACGAATGGCCTGTGTGTTACTCAGTTGGTGGCTAGACCTTCGGTGATGTCTAATGAATATGCTCCCTTGGTCCAGGCTATTAAGGATTACCTTAATTTGGATTGGCAAGTTTCCCTCTCGCATATCTATGGAGAAGCTAACTTTGCTGTAAATTATATGGCGAACCTCGCTTTTTCTATCCCTCTTGGTCTTATTGTGTACCCTACCCCTCCTTTGGGTGTTAGGTCATTTTTATTTCATGACTCATACAGGGTCTTTTATCCCCGCTCAATTATTCTTTAGCTCTTTTTAGAGCCCCAGTTCATAAAAAAAAAAAAAAAAAAGTAATGACATGAATGTTAATAATTTAACGATAGAGATATTTTTAAAAATACAAAAATTAAACAAACATTAACTCCAAAATATAGGGAAATAAACAAACTTTTTTCCTATATAAATATATCCATATATTAAAATGCAGGATGACAACTCGAGAAGCATCATTTGAATGCATAAAGCGTATTTAAAGTAGAAAAGTTGACAGATGTAAATTTCTTGACTCATCTGTCAAATTGGATTAAACTATGAAACCTTCCCCACTTTTGTTCAGTGGCCAGTGGGAGCCATGGCTTATTGTACTGCATCGAGAAACATGGTAGTGGGTGCTGGTGTCAAAACTTGTTTGAGATGAACAAAAAATTAATGATTTAAAAATAGTTCTTAAAATTTAGAATACATTTTAAAAAACTTTTTCAGTTGTATCTATATTCTTAGTATTTTGAGTATTTTAAAAGTTCCAAACTAATTTACTAAACCAATCACCATGTATATTATAAAAAGATTTATGACTTTGGACCAAATGTTGATCAGCATAATTGTGTTAAATTATTTTTTTTATTTTACTAACCGAAATATCTTGATCTCTTCATGATAGCTGTCCTTGACTGGAGAGTTTCATGGTAATTATTTAATTTTTTTTTTGAACTGATTAAGCATCAGGTTACTGTATTACACAAATATATATACAACTGCTATGACGGCAGGACATTACACTGATATTTATAATCAAATATATACATGGGACTTATATTATATTTTTATTCTATGAAGTACATGTCCATCCAAATAAATACCCTTCACGGAGGAGGGATGTCTCTACTCCACTCGCATTTTGCAAGGGAGAAAGACGTTATAAGAAGTCTCCACACAATTATATTTAATTGAGGGAGATTGAGTCCGCAGGGACTCGAACCATTGCCCTCGTAGTCATGCTTAACTTTGAGGGCAATGGTTCACCACTTGGCAACATCCCCTATCAAAGTATTTAACTTGAAATGATATTTTGAAGTCCAAAACTGGTAAATAATTCACATCCCCCATCAAAGTAAATTAAATCTTGGCCACCGCATAAATGGTAGAGCTCGAATCATTTTCATTCAACCCAAAGCTAAAAATCATTCATGATGACGATCAAAAGCAAACCCGAGGGCACGAAGAATAGTTTATAATTTAGGATAAAAAGTAAAACCTGCTACGAATACCCAGTAACTTGGGAAAAGCAACGCATAAAATATTGTTATCGGTAAGAAATTGAAAAACCAAAACATTTCCTGGTAAATATGTTAAACTCTCTCATATAATGATGGCGGCATGCAATGCAGTAACTAATGGGATTAAGTGGAGGTTCGAGGTCAAACTTCGACACCTTTAATTAGATCGATAAAAGAAAAAATAAAATAGATTGATATATACGATGGAGGCATGCAATTGAATAATTAATGGGATTATTTGGATGTTCAAGGTCAAAATTCGATATCTTTAATTAGATCGATAAAAAGAAAAAAAAATTCTGAAGTGCGGATATTGACACAAATTTTCGTAAGGATTTAAAATTTTGCAATAATATATGCAGGCATCTTTTTTTTTTTCATATGAACATATTATTAGAATTAATGTTCAATTTAATATAAAATTATATGATTTAATAGTATGACTGCACTAATTTTGTTAAATCATATTACTTAATAATATGTCTATACGAAGAAAAAATAAAGACACCTACATGAAAAAATAACTATACACACATAACTATCCGATCTGGGATTCCTGGATTATATTTTTAATTTTGTTGGTTACCATTCCCACCATGGTAGCCGACATGGTGGGAATCCTAAATTTTGTCAAGATGCTTTTTAAATCTGGGAATCCTAAATTGTAAAAGCATCCTACAAATATACAAATATACGTGTGGAATAATTTTTTAATTAAGGATTCATGATTATATTAGAGTTAAAGATAAGTTAAAAGATAAAAAAGATACAAATTTAATACAATATATTTCTGTCTTATAAATTTTTTTATTTTTTAATTTATTTTTTATTTTAATATAGTCAAAAATCTCTAGTTGGAAGTTCGTTATATATATATATATATATAGCTAGGTTGCTTAAAGGGACAGGATCACATGATCCCCATTTGGGTCATTAAATATATATTAAATGACCTATTATTTTTTATTTTAAAATCTATACATGTTAGGATCCACCCTATGCAAATTTAAAAATAGAAAAACAATATATTGATAACACGTTCTTTTTGGTGAAATAAAATAAATGATACCGTGTACTTCTTTTTTATTTTCAAATGATACCGTAACTTTGCCCAGGCATGGTTATATTCAATTTATAGTATAATAATAATAAAAACGTGACGATTATAATGATAAATACTTCTTGATTTTTACAGTTTACGCGTTACAAATATTATACTCGTGATATTTATTATCTATATAATATATATCATGCAGTAGCATTTAGTCGGTGGACACGAACATCAGTGTAATTTCCAGTCATAACTTTTTCCTTTTGCTGTCGTTTTAGGAAAATGTTATTTTAATAAAAGATTGAGTTATAAAATTTTGAAAAAGAATATAAAAAGAAGAAAATATCTTAACAAAAATTAGGTTAATTGATAATTATCTTGATATTTTAATCTTTTCGTATGTTTGTCAAAATTTTATAACTCAATATTTTTTTTAATGTAGCCTTGTCGGTTGTTTATATTTATCCGTTAATTAGTATTCGGAATTGTACAATTAAAGTGGCAGAAGAAATTTTAATCTTGACAAAGTCACAAAATATTGATAAAACAAGAGACACCGATTTTCTGATTATAATTTGTGCAAAAATAGGTTTTACCAGGTAAATATTTGGTAATGTTTGTGAATTATGACTTACATAATCAAGAAAATCTGGAGTTGTGGTTATTTAAATAAACTGAAAGAAAACATAATGAACTATAATACTTTATGTTGTTAAAGTGTTAATGGATTATTTTATCTTTTTATTTTTTTCCTTACACCATATGGTGTTATGGTTAATCCCATCTTGTTTCTATTTAAATATCACTACTCTTTTGCATATCTATCATTAGCTTGCATGTAGCTCAATGATCTTAGGACGAACTAAGGGCAGGCATAAACAAGAAGATCAACGGCTAATGTTAGGAACTTTGAATATGAAAACTAATTAAAGGCATGTTTGTAACTATTGTATGCTTCTAATTTGAAGGCACGTATGGTAGCTAAAGACTAATGATTACTAACTATATGTATACTTATACTTGACATCTAATGAATCGGTTCCACAACTCTGTCATTTGATTCTCGTTTCTCTCCATTTCTTTCGCCAGAAAATCCTTCAGATAAAGATACATTTTCCGGTGAAGGAGCAGGCTGAGAAGGCACAACAACAATTTCAAATCTTCCACGTTCGAGGAACTTAGAAATGACCTTAGCCTTACGCAGTGCCTGCTTACTGACTCTGTACACTGACCAGACATTAATGCACCATCCTCTTAAACAACTCTTATTTGCTTTAACTTCATCATCTAAAAATTTTTTAGCTTCTGCAATCTTTTCATCCACATCTTGTATCCACTTCTGAACATCAGTTCTAATAATTTCTCCATTTCTTTCGGCAGTTTCAATTTTTCCTTGCACTCTTTCTCTTCTACATGCGAGTAGCTGAGTTTGCTCTTCTAATGTCTTGATGTTATGGTTGTAGTGAAGCAAGTAACCAAGCTGACGAAGCGCTGCATGAAGCAAACACGCTGCAATCCTTCCTACAATTGCCGAAACAATATCCATGTAAAAGAAATTTCTCTTTTCGAGGGTTTAGTTTCAATGGCTTAATTTGGTAACTAAAAGGCATGCAAGGCACAATCACTGAGATGTATGCCAACAGCAAAAGAAAAGTAAAGCATCAAAACAAGGCAGAATAAAGCAAAGGAAAAGCCTATATCTAGCCACATGCACGCATGCTTATTAATGGGTTTATTTGAATTCTAAGGTTCACATTGAAGCCTATGAATCATTCTTTTCTTTAACCACTCTTATGAGTTAGAATCTGTTGTTAAGGGCATTAAGGTGGGCTGGAGCCTCCCATTTAAATGATCAAAAATAAAATGTCCCATGACACGTTATTCTCTTAGGTCAGGCCTTGATTTTGCAGACCTACACTAATGATCATGAAGGTCACTAATGATTTTAGTACCATTACGTGGTCTCTTAATTCATGAGAACGCAGTAGCAAATTAATTGCGAAATTGGTTTATAGTGAGACAAAAGAGTGCAAGCATCAATGCGTAGTTGGATTTACTCCGTCAATATGCGTGTACTTAGCAAAAAACAACTAGCTAATCCCAAGGATTCATATTTCTTTGAGACAGTTCATAGAACAGTTCTAGTTTCACTATTAGCAGAACTGAAGTGCTCCAGATTCCCGAAAGCAAAGCCACCAATATAGCCTCTAGGCTAAGGAGGCATCCATGTATATGCGTCTAGCTGACCCACTGCAGATTTATTAATTAAGGATGGGTTGTTTGTACTTCAAAAAATATATTGTGCGAGTCTGGATGTTATCTTGGCTTTTCTGTGATGGGCCTTCTTTCGGGCTTCTAAATTGGACTTTAATTCTTATTTGTTGGGGTTATATACCTATTTGTAATGTACAATAGTACATATCATTCTGACATACAAAACAATAATAATAATGTCAATAGGATGAAGTATATCAAAAAGATATTTATCAACTCTAAGTAGATAGGGATATTTCTATTTATATGGGGTGCATTTACAATGCAACATAAAATTTAAAATTTTACCATTGCATTGTAGGTTACAGAGTGTTCACCTAGACTAACTTATAAATTATATGCAATTATAGGGCGGCCTAGACTTCTAAATCCAAATAGGTTGTGTTATGCTTTGGATGTGACCAAATTTCTAAATAAAAAATAAATATTGCCTAATGCGACCTGAAGGCTCAAATCAGTTTAATATCTAATGAACCTATTTCAATATATATACATATATAAAAGGTGTCCACTACTAAACCAATGAATGATTTACATTCTCTTTTAGATTTTGAATGAAGATTTAGATCATGTTATAACCAATTTAATTATATTCAAATAACTCCCCTTTTTTTAATGTTATATATAATTTTCTAACAACAACGTGAGGCCTTTCAAATTAGACATTGTTTCGACATTATAAAGAATCTGTAAAGATTGAAAGACACCACCTTCTAGGGATGGCAAAACTTCGGGCCGGGTCCGGGTATTGCAATGACCAAACCCTACCCCGATGCAACCGATCCGGGTCCGGGTTCGGGTCCGGGCCGGGTTGGGTTTTAATCCGGGTACCCGAATTTTATATTTTTTAATATTATATGTGTATATATTTTTTATTTTTTGGTAATTTTATAAGTTTTAAATTTATTTCAATAAAATTTGACATGAAAATATAAACTTTAAGTATTTAAAACTTTATATATGTATAATAAATGAGTCAAATAAATATAAATATTTAAAATAATATATATTTTATAATTTTTTTTAATAAAATTCAGGTTCCGAATTTATCAAGTGATGCCCAAGACCGATCCGGCTTCATACCCGGGCCGAGTAATACCCGACCCACAACGCCTGGGTACGGTCCGGATCCGGACCGAAGAGGTATTTTTGCCACCTCTACCACCTTTCATGACTTTAGGTGCCATGAAGGCAGCAAGCATGCGTGAGGGTGGACGTTTCAAGCAAACAAACTCCATATGCCAATCTTGATCATGTCGGTTGAAAAAAAAGCATAAAAGTATGTACTTTTGAAATTTGAATCAGTCATTTTAGATATTAAAAAATAACTTATATGTGATACCTTCCTTATTTTTTTAAATAATCATACCCAAGTGCAGTCATTCACACAAAATTTTGAATAAAAATGAATTTTTAAAGCGATATTTTTTTGGAATTAACTTTACTCAACTTTTGTTTGCAGCCTCAAATTTTGCCGCCCCACATGTCATGTGTTCCGATATATGTGGATCTACATATTCAATTTTGAATTGTCTTCCCCTCCCTTATTTGTACAGTTGTACTAAGAGGGTCGTTCATTTGACTCAAACTAGTAACAAATAAATAAATAAATAAAATAGATTAGGAGTTGAAAAAAATATTAATAAATAGGGTACAAAATTATTAATCTAGCTTTCGAGAAAGTTTTAGATACTCTCATGGTACACATCTTCCTGTTAGATTCTTGTTTTACATATCTTTAACTAATTCTTGTTTTATTAATTCTTGCATTTGGCAAGAATTCAATTATACGAAGCACCTAAATAATGTTGAGCTATCGGTATACAAATACAATGATCCTTAATGGGTGTCATTTAAGTTTAGACACAAATTTTGTACTTGCATATAGGTAGTAATAGATTGTAAGTTGAAGCGGTTTCTTGTTGTGTTATTATCATGTCAGGCTAAATTTTGTTTCTTCAAAATCAACCATTAATTTGTTGAATCAAAAAAATCTAAACAAAATCGGACCATTAATTTTATCTTATTACCCAAATTAACCCTGTTGAATCCACTATTTTTCTTAAATAAAATTATTTCCATCAAATAATTGTTAAATTGCCGTCCTCTCGATCACTGAGGTAGATTAATTAACAAGAGTGTATTAGTAGACTGCTGCACCATCAATATTTTTTTCTTTTTAAATTTGCCGGCTGTCCTTTTCTCTGAACTAGTTTTGTATCTACTAATATGTACTTCAATGTAATTGAACAGTATACTTCATGTCACGACATGCCCAAAGACAAATCATAATTTAAGTTGCTCCATTATTGACATTATTAATTGATTTATTACATATAGTTGAGTCGTTGACTATGCACAGGGAAGCCACAGAAAGATTTCATTTCGTTTGTATTCATAAACTAATTGAAGTACTAGATGAAAGAGCACACTTTCTTTCTAATTAATATATGATCTAAGTACCATCATTTCTCAAATTTAATTAGAAATTATGTTTTGCAAGGTAGTTTAGTCCATATAATTTGAGCTAAGTGTTCATTTAGTCCTTATATTATAAAAATAATTCAAGACATCCTGCATTAAATGTGTTACACTTATGTTTGCTATAATATTTTTGAGATATTAATAAAAAATAATAATGATCAAATTAACATAAAAAATAACATAAAATTTACACAAATTTTTGTATTATTATTTTACTTTTAGGATTAACTTGGTAAATTATTTTTTTATAAAATAATTATTAGTAAGATTGTTGTACATGTATAAAAATATTAGTTCTTTCACACTGATATTTATTGGTTAATGCACTAATAAATAATTATTGATTTATTTACTAATTATTTTTATGGATAAATTAATTAATGTCAAAAATATTTTCAAAAGGGAATTATTGTAAAAGTAAAAAAAAAAAGATAAGAATGTAACATTTTTAACTGCAGGGGGTGTTTTAAGTCATTTCTAAAATATAATGACTAAACAAATAATTAAGTTAAAATATAAAGACTAAACAGATATTTACTCATATTTTGTTTATAAAATTAAAATTCTAAATTATACAACTTGTCACTATCAAAATTTGTTGTCATTTACTCGATGGATATATTAAAATATCACATAATTCAAGATACCTTTAGTATTATTCATGTCATCATGTCATCAAAATTGAAGCATGAAATGTTGAGCTCAAAATCGATCATATACCAAAGTGTGTGACATCATATGTTTATTTGACCACACAACTAAAATGGTATATGTCTTATCTCCGGAATCAATTGGAATATACCAAATCAAAAGCCATTAAATTGTGACTTTTAAGCTTCAAGATGATGGATCAAAGAACCCAAAAACGATTTCCGCATACCAAACAATAAGGGATGTGGAAAGCTGAACACTCTCGATTGGTCAAAAAATAATGTCCCTGCACAACATGGGATCATATTAAACATTCATGGTGTTTCAAAATTTCAACCTTTAATTTTGACCTTCAATAATGTAATAATTTCAACTTTCAAAAACAATAATTCCACTTTTTGGAAAAAAAAAAAATCAAGTTTCATGAGGTCTTATATGATGAAATTTTCTCCATTATTTTGGAGTAATTATTTAACTCGTTAGTTAGCTTGAGAATTTGAGTATTTCATATGAGTGGGAACATTACATATTAGCGAACTTCAACTTGGATAAATTTAGACAGATTCAATAAGCATTAATTTAAATATAAGGTCCCTATATGACTTCTTTTTCTTTTTTATGCATTTACTAGTCAATCCATACTATATCATGTAAGGTTCAAAGTAAAGTGTTCAAATGTTCTAGATTTTTGTGCTACTTATTTTATTTAAAATTTTGTTGTAGGAGTAAATTGAATATTTAAATAATAGACGTTGAAAATTTGAAATTAATAATAGCTAAATTTAAGACCACTTATTATTAATCAATTTATAACCATATAAGTCAACTGTGGATATTCTTCATTACCATTTAAATAGAAGAATATTCTTTATAACACTAAATATACATTAATGCATCTAGACGTGGATCCATCGAATTGTGCAAGAATCATGCTATCATGAAACCTTTCTAAATCATTTGAACATTTTTCTAATCCCTACTTCAAGTTGTTTTGACAAAAGAGAAGTTCAAGATTTCCAGGTAAATTCATAAAATATGTACAATTTTATGTAGCATATTCCAAGGACATTTAAATCTGGTGCCCCATTTCTGCCCAACAAGCTACATGATCCCAATGTCCCTACTTGGCCTAATCAGATGCATATTTTCTATTATAAATTAGTCAAATGTTAAAATTTCTAACAAAACAATCCCATATTTTTCCATCTTCCATCGTTCTCCATCCCCTTCTTGTGACACGTTAAGTTAAATATAACATCACATGACTCCAATTTGATTGAATAGATAGATGTATTAGAAAGGAAGAATAAAAAATGTCCCTCAATATACGGGTAATAAATGGAAAAATTCTAATCCTTGACTTTAATAATTAGATAACGAAAAGTGGTCATAAATCTATCAATAAGTCCAAAAATCTTTTTTAACATGCCTAAAAACATATAATTTTATATTTTAATAATGATTACAAACAAGAACCCATAATGAAATTTTAAGAAAATGTGACATTACCCAAAATAAAAAATAATATTCTCACAATTAAATGTAAAGACTTTAACTCAGACTCTCAACTTTAGAGTAATTTCATAAAAAAAATAAAAATAAAACTTCTATCAACAATTTCAAAAATGCTACTTGAAATATCCTTTGTTAAAATTTACCATAAAAATTCTCCTCCAAACACTTTTTATCTTGTTGTATAAAAAGCATGGGTGAAATTTTAGTCCCTGTAATTTGAGCTAAGTATCAATTTATTTTAGTCTTTATAATTAAAGAAGGGAAAATTTCGACTTACCTTTTCATGAAATAATAATCTTCAAGTCACCCCCTTATTATTGAGAAAATCAAGTTTACACCTAAAACTCGTTATCTTTAACCATTGACTGTCGTTGACTCATAAAAATATGAAAGTACCCTTACCTTAACAAAATATTCTTGTAATGGTATTGTGAGGCTAAAAAAAATAGTTGATGTATGACTAGTCATTGGAAAAAAAAAATAGTTGATGTATGACTTAATGGACCTAAATAAATTAATAATTTTCTTAAATTAGACATGTTAGTTAAACAAATTACAAGACATGCCATCATATGTAAATCACGATAATGCCATCAAGATCAAATTTCAAAATTAAAAGTCATAGCATCTTCGTCTTTTTCTTTCATTTTTCTTCATCTTTTTTTTTTCTCATCCTTACTCCTCTTTTCCTTTCATTTATTTTTTTTTTCTCATCCTTACTCTTTCTTCATCTTTTTCTTCATTTTTTTTATTTCATGTACATGACTCCAATAGCATTTTTCTTTTGTTATTTGATTTTCCTTTTTTTTAATATCTAAATTTTCTCTAAATACCTTTACAAAACAAAAAAGAATAATAATGATAATAATAAAAAATATGAAAATATGTAAAATATTATTCTTTTTCCATTTATAACTTTTAATTAATTTCTATATTTATTTTTTAAAATATATTTTTTAAATATGAAAAGGTAAAATTTAATCTGTTCAAAAAATTAGTCATATAGGCACAAAATAAAAATATTTTAAGGTATTAGGGAGCATACTATAAATATTTAAAATATTTATGTGTGTTTTGAAAAACCTAAAAAAATTTTGGCCCATGAAAATTAGTCTACCTAGGTTTGATCTTTTTCTGTTAATTGACTGCTAAGAAAATGTGCAAATATTATTTTATCCTTTGAGTCGTTAAAAGTAATAGAGAGATAACAAATTTTGGGGGGTAACTTGATGTTTTCAACAGTAAGTGAGTGATTTGAAGATTGTCACTTCATGAGGGGAGTCGGCCGAAATTTTCTCTTAAAAAAAATACCTTACGACATCCTGCAATTAAATATGTTACACTTATGTTTATTATAATACTTTTGAGATATTAACAAAAAAAATAATACTATATCAAATTAACGTAAAAAAAATAACATAGAAGTTTACACAAACTTTTGTATTATCATTTTACTTTTAGGATTAACTTGGTAAATTATTTTTTATAAAATAATTATTAGTAAGATTATTATAAGGATATTAAACATTACTTTAAGTTGGCTGATATTAATTAATTTATAAATAATTATTAGTAAGATTGTTGTACAGGTAAAAAATATTAGTTCTTTCATTCCAATATTTATTAGTTAATGTACTAATAAATAATTATTAGTTAATTTGCTAATTATTTTTTTAAGATAAATTAACTAATATAAAAAATATTGTTGGAAGGGAATTATTGTAAAAGTAAAAAAAAAAGTAACAATGTAACATTTTTAATTGTAGGGGGTGTTTTAAGGTATTTTTAAAATATAATAACTAAACAGATACTTAAGTCAAAATATAAAGACTAAACAAGTATTTATTGACGTTTTGTTTATAAAATTAGAATTCTAAATTATACAACTTGTCTCTATCAAGATTCGTTGTCATTTATTGGACGGATATATTAAAATATCACATAATTGTATAGTTTATTTAATGACCATAAGTGCTTATTTAATCTCATGAACTCTTATCATAATTTTTGTTATTGTTTGATTATTTTTCTATTAAGCTATTTTGCATCTACTAGTAAAAACTCAAATTTTAGACTTTTGAGAGTAGAGGTTGAAAAGTTTTTTTTTAAATGTTAAAATATCTAAAATATCATCTACTTATTTAACAATCTTATTTTATTTTTTATAAAATATTTTAAAAAATTTACCTATTAAAATAATTTCATAAATTTTTAATAAAAACTCATATTGACAACCAAACAACAAAATTTTTTTTGATAAAAACTCTATTATAAAAACTGTACTAACATAAGTTCTACTTAAATAAACTATATTTAAAAAGTTATACTAAATAAAGCCTTAATATTATTCATGTCATAAAAATAAAGCATGAAATGTTGAGCTCGAAATCGATCATATGCCAAAGTATGTAATGTCAGACAGTTTATTTGACCACACAACTAAAATGGTATATGTGTATCTCCGGAATCAATTGGAATATACCAAATCAAAAACCATTAAATTGTGACTTTTAAGCTTCAAGATGATGGATCAAAGAAGTCGAAAACGATTTCCGCATACCAAACAATAAGGGATGTGGAAAGCTGAACACTCGCGATTGTTCAAAAAATAATGTCCCTACACAATATGGGATCATGCTAACATTCATTGTGGTTCAAAATTTCAACCTTTAATTTTGACCTTCAATAATGTAAGAATTTCAACTTTCAAAAACAATAATTCTACTTTTTGAAGAAAAATTCAAATTTTATAAGGTCTTATATGATGAAATTTACTACCTTAATTTGGATTTAACCAGTTAGTTAGCTCCAGAGTTTGAGTATTCCATATGTGTGGGGACATATTAGCGGACTTCAGCTTTGATAAACAACATGACTTTTTTCCGATACGTTTACCAGCCGATCGATACTATATCATGTAAGGTTCAAAGCAAAGTATTCAAATGTTCTAGATTTTTGTGCTACTTATTTTATTTGAAATTTTGTTGTAGGAGTAAATTGAATATTTAAATAATAGTCCTTGAAATTTTGAAATTACTAATAGCAAAATTTAAGACCACTTATTATTAATCAATTAACCATATAAGTCAACAGTTGATATTCTTCATCACTGTTTAAATAGAAGAATATTCTTCATCACTGTTTAAATAAAAGTATATTCTTTATCACACTAAATATATACTAATGTGTCTAGACGTGGGTCCATCGAATTGCGCAAGAATCAATTCTATAATGAAACTTTTCTAAATCATTTGTGCATTTTTCTAACCCCCCTGCTTCAAGTTGTTTTGACAAAAGAGAACTTCATGATTTCCAAGTAAGTTGATAAAATATGTATAATTTTACGTAGCATATTCCAAGAACATTTAAACCTGATGCCCCATTTCTACCCAACAAGCTACATGATCCCAATGTCCTACTTGGCCTAATAAGATGCATATTTTCTGTAACAAATAAGTCAAATGTTAAAATTTCTAAGAAAACAATCTCATATTTTTCCAATTTCCATCGTTCTCCATCCCCTTTTTGTGGCACGTTAAGTTACATATACCATAACATGACTCCAATTTGATTGGGTAGATAGACGTAGCAGAAAAGAAGAAGAAGAAAAAAATGTTCCTTAATGTACGGTTAATAAATAGAAAAGCTTTAATCCTCGACTTTAATAATTAGACGATGAAAATTGGTCATAACTCTTATCAGTAAGTCTGAAAATCTCTTGTAACATGCCTAAAAGCAAATAATTTTATATTTTAATAATGATTTCAAACAAGAACCCATAATAAAATTTTAAGGAAATGTGACATAAATTAAATTCATTACAAAAGCCTATATCAGCGCCCAAAATAGAAAAATATTTAATATTCTTACGATCAAATGGAGAGATTTAAGGCCAGTTTGAGATTGCAGTTACTAATTAAATAAGCTGCTGATTAAAAAGAAACTTGGTATTTGAGAAATTGTATTGTTGTGGCTGTTGTGAGTTTGAGAAGCAGTGTACATGAGTTTGATAAATTTAATTACAAACGTGTTATCTTATTACATGATGACCAAAATAGACATAAGTTTAAATTATTTTTTATTTTTTTGAAATATGTTTGATCATGTTTAGATATACCTTTTTCTTTTTAAAACGCATAAAATTACATAAAGTGAAAAAAATCAATTAAATAAAATTTAATAAACTTACTAGATCAAAACTTTGATACGGGAGAGATGAATTAGTTTGATTGTGGTGGTAATATGACATCTAATGACTTATATATTAGGATATATGGAAAAATAAGATATAATTATTATTTTTTGAATATTAAGGTTATAATAGTAAATTTAAAAAAATATGGTAACTTATTCAATAAGTTGCTTACGAAATCTCTACCTGCTTTTAAAAGCTACTGTCAAAATAGAAAAAATTATGAAATAAACGGTTTTTATAAATTTACCAAATACTATTTTTATCATAAATTATAAAATAAGCCCTTATTCAATTCCAACCTCAATTTTAAACGAACTCTTAAGCTCTGATCTCAATGTTAAAAGTACTTTCATTAAAAAAAAAATTAAAACACTATCACCAATATCTGAAAAGCTACTTCAAATATCCTTTGTTAAAATTTTACCATAAAAATTCTCCTCAAAACGCTCTTATCGTGCTGTATGAAAAGCATGGATGAAGCGTGATCCATGCAATGGACTTAACTTTGTAAATAAAAGTACGAGAAGCACTTATTATAAGTGCTTATCGTATATTCTTATTGACACAGATCTGATAAGTTGTCGATCGTAGTATTTTATTTAATAAGCCACCGCCCCTATAATTGATTTTGCTGATCTTATTTATCAGCCCAAGCACCTTTCATATATAGTCAAAACTCTCGAGTGCTTCCAATAGAAATTAAAAAAGTATCCAAAATTCCAAACCGGCTTCCAATTTTCTTAAAAAATTAGATCTAAAACATGAACAAAAGTCAGAAGTTGATATCTAATGATGCAGATCGTGCTTTAAAATTAGCTGGATCTACGTCTATTTTTAAATATTTAAAAAAAAAATTAACCTCCAATGCACATAAGAGAAAGAACCACCGACTTCAAAATTAAGATTAAAAAAATACTCATCACAAGATAAAACAGCAGTTTAAAATTGATAATACTTTAAATTTACCTTGTAGCTAGGTTTCTTAAGTTTTAGTTGAAAAATTTATAATAAATTTAAAAATATTACTATAAGTTAGGTTATTTTAATTGATAGTTTAAATTAAAATAAATATTTTCACATAATTAAGTCGAAGATAAATTAAATTAACAAATTGACTTTATTAATCAATTATGTGTGTCATCTAGTTGATATAGTTAAATTTCTTACATTGAAAACAATATGTTTGGAGTTCGAACTCGACTCACGTGAATGATAACGAGATTAGTTTACCAATAGGAATTAAAAAAAAAAAGATTTGATTAATGACATGAACAACATTACTAGCGTAAAAAAGTTTAATTAATATGAAAAATATCGATAGTAGAGAAATGGTGTACTTCTTGTGGTTGTATTACATAGAGTGCGTTTGAGATTGAGGTGCTGTAACTTTTAAGTTACAGTTGCCGTATAAAAAAAATTATAACTATCAAATAAAAATTAATAATATAGAGTAAATATAAATTTTAAATAATAATTTTGATAAAATTATTAAAGATATAATATATTTTTTATTATATAAGTAAAAAATCATATCAACATATATAACTTATAAATTACAATTGTTAGTGTTTACCAAACACTTTAGTGCTTTAAGATTCAATTGCTCAACTTCAATCCTAAACGCACTCATAATCATAATAAATGCATTTTGTTCTCAGAAAACTTATCTTACTCAAAAGTCACAAAGCATGCGTTGCGCGGACACTTAGTTTTTCAACAATTATTTTCTATGAGAACTGGCGTGGATAGTGATGCATCACCCACTTTGATCATAAGAAGGTTATAAAAACTCAATTATGACTCATCAGTCATCATCTCGTGTAACATAACACGTCTTACTCAATGTGCTGTCTTTCATAAATTAAAACAACTTCTCTTAGGTTTTTCATCAAGTAATTATAACCATGTTCGGTATTCAAACAAATAATAATTAATGTCTAAAATCATGTGTCGTTATCGACGATTCAATTATTTTGAACAAGTCGCGAATCTGGATTAGGCTTTGATAAGCAGTTACTTCACAGAAATAATTAAAAAAATCCAATGTTAAAACTACTAATTGGTGGGGTGACCGATATCTTTCTATCTCATTCTTAAAGTCGATAAAATATTAACTTGATAAGATAAGAGATTGATAATTACGTACATTAATTTTATTACAAAATCTCTACCTTGATTCTCTTTATTTTATTTTAAATAAAACCGGACAGCACTGAAGCATTCCTCAATGGAATAAGGTAAAAATTAATTTTAAAAAAATGAAGATTAATTTTTTTGAAGCATGGAGGAATAACGTTGTTGGTAGCCTAATTAGGGCATAAATCATACAATCATACAGTTGACTTCATCATATTTCGGCTTAATATCTCTTATCTGTTACATAATATACTCAACAAATTAAAACAGATAGCAATTTAATTAATTAAAGCTTTGAATCACATGCAGGCATGCGGGATGATCAATTATGCGCATTATTCGTATAATGTGTCACAGTTGATGCTGACACGATACCCAACAGCAACATGCTCTTTATATTAAATTGCAAATTATAGAACCCACTCACTTCTTCATGTGAAGCAGAAAAATTAATTGGCAATCAAAGTATTCATGTCACCTTCCGCAATCCCCCAGATTTCTGATTAATCACTTAATTATATTTTATCCATAACATGTACAAACATTGTTTAATAATGAATTATTTATACGTTTGCTTTTCATCCAAAACCAGGGGCGGAGCATGTAATTTGATAAACCTTTGAATCTCCAAAATGGAAAAACCTCAAAATCTTAATTTGTTCACAGTTCTCTCTCTCTCTCTCTCTCTCTTTTAATTCAATTTTCAATGCATACTCATTTTTTCAACTCTTCTAAGTTAATTGTTGATTAATGAGAATGTTAGTTTATTATTTAGCATTTTTTTTACTTTTTCAACTAATATTTTATACTGGAGATAGTTACTTGTAAAGCTTAAACTATTTTAGGTTTTATGTGCATAATTGATTGTTATGAACGCTGCTTATGTTTTTTTTTTTTTTTTGTTAGTTTCAGTATAGTAATTGACTGTAAATTAAAAGCTGAGTTTTACTACAGGGTTAATTGCGCTCTAAGTTGAAAGATTGGTGGAAAATCACATTGCTATCATCTAATTTATAAATTAATTCGTCTTGTATTGACACTTTCAGTTTTTATAACAATTATTAAAAAAATAAATTATGAAAGTTTTAAAATAAGCCCCCATAATATGATGAGAGATGAATTTCTTTTAAATTATTTGGTTATTTGCATTGAAAAAAAAAATTGTAGAAAGCTTCAATTTAAATTCAATGTAGATAATCTTCACTTCTTTACTTGACTGGGCGCTTTTGATATAGAAGAAAGAAACTTCTTAAAATAACCCCCCAACAAAAAAATGAAGACATTATAATTTTTTGTAAAATATTTTATTTTCACAATGTTAAAAAAAATCATTTTTAGAGTAAAATTTATATTATTTCTTAATAATAATACACTCTAGCCCTGCAGCCAAGTTTTCATTTTCCATCCCTAATCCTAATACCTTTTTTTTTTCTTAAGAAGAACTTTAAAATTAGAAGAAAAAAACACACACATAAGAAATGTAGTTAAAAATCATTGATTGTTGATGCTTTTGAAAAAAACACATCAAATAATTTATAAGGTGCAATGTTCCTAACAATATTTTCTTATCGACATGTTCAAAATTCAATAGCATCATCATATGTAGATGTTATCTACAGCAGCTCTTTCTTTAACATAAATTGTTATATATATATATATATAGACACACACACATATAACTTCCATGACATGCCAAAAACAATATAACTTATTTTTATTTGTCAAAGCAATACTCCGCATTCTAAAAGCAAAATGTTAATTATTTAAGTTAGGTGAAAGCACACCATTGGATATTTTTGCTCAATGGACAACGGGTTCTTTTAATTATTAATTAGGGCATTACTTGGATCATATAGGAATTTTGGATGCCCACGTAACTGATAAACCAAGACAATTGGAGTTTCATTCTTTAACGATTTACGTATTCTAGGAAATATATGTGTATATGCTAATAAATTGGCGGAAGATCCTAAGGCCATAAACCCTGCTTGAAAATTCAACCCATTAGCTAGAAAATTCCTAGAAAAATCACCAGGGATTTTAAAGGAAAGACTGATGATGTGCATAACTAGTCGTGCAAATATGAATTGTGGAGTCGTGTCAAACAAAGTTACAATAATCTTTTAGATGGATGCAAATACAATGTATTGGTTAATCGTATCAATAATTTAAATTAATATGTTTTTTTTATTAATGTCCTAAAGATTATTGAAAGGTTCTTACTGTAAAAATTGAGAAAAATAAGAAAACTAAAAGTTAAGAAAAATCTAATTAATAACTGTGGTGTTTTGAGATATTTTTCTAATAACTAAACTAATAATTAACTTAAAATATAGAGACCAAATGAATACACAAGTATATAACTAACCACAGCGAGATCCAATCTTTTAAGAAAGTACAAAATTTACATAAAAAAATACTTATTATGGCTATATCAAACATTTAATTCTAAATAACTATTCTTCGCATTTACAAGTTTTAGGGGATATGCGTCATATATTCCTTTTCAGAATATTTTCTTATACTAAGGTTGAGGTTTTAAAAATATGTGGTGAGTAATACCTTGATTACAAGTTTGACTTTTTTTTTAAAATCTGGTGAATAATAATAACTTGACTAGATCACTACAAACAATTTTAGCTTGGTCTAAAAAGAAATTATGGCCTCATTCCTAACTCGACATTGACTTTGTCGTTATTTTAAAATTCAATTAAAGGCCAGTATAATTAAAATTTACTTAAATGTATAATTAACTTAAAATATCAAAGTTCAACACAATTAAATAAAATTAAAGGACGGATATAATCATAGACTCTTATAATTACAGAAAAAAATCGTATCCTTTATCTTAAAATTAAGAAACAGAAGTATCACCCAAATCTTCTTTTTGACACTGACATTATAATTAGAGTATAATAGTGCGAGAGCTTCAACTATTGCACTGACAACCAGTCTTAGAAGTGTCTAACTAACCCATGTAACAAGTTATTGACATTTTGTCACCGTTTTGTTGAAGTAACATTAAAAGAAAGCTTTTCAAAAAAAAAAAAAACATTAAAAGAAAGAAAAAAAAAGAAGCAACAACAGTTTCGACCAATGAGAAGTGACAGGAGTATCCTACAGCATATTCCATTACCTCGTATTAGAAACTACAGTAAAGCCAGATGAAAAAAGGGGCGGTTACTTCACATAAACTCACGAGTCATCTGTCATCACCTCTCAATTTGGGCACAAATTTCGCCTCCTCTCGAGAGAAGTTAAAAAAGTAAAAGGGCAAAAAAAAAAAACCGAGAGAGAGAGAGAATTTTTTATTTGCACTCCTTTCTCTCTATATAAATCACTCTCTCTTCATCACTTCTCTGCATCTCCCCCCCCCCACCCTCACTATCTTTTCTGAAAAATTCAGATTCGACTTTCTGTCTTTTCTTCTTCTAATCTCGTTTGCCTAGATTCAGGTACAATTTTTTGCACTTATCCTGTCTTCTGTGTCCCTCTGGTAATCCGCCATTTCTTAACTCCATGTGCGTGTTTTTCCTTCTGTTTTTATATGAGCCTAGGTTTTTAGATTTTCACGAATTTACATTTTAGAGTATTTACACGTGGCTTTTTCTTGTCAAATCATTGTTTTGTAAGATTTTCTTGTGTGGGTGGTGATCAAAATGTGATTTTTTTGGCTGCCTGTTGAGTCAAGTTTTGAATTTTTATTTTGTGGGCAGAGTGAAGCTGAGCTGGGAGGAAGAGTGAAGGACGATGGCGGCGAATAGGAATTTAGAGAAGATGGCATCGATTGATGCGCAGCTGAGGCTTCTGGTTCCTCGAAAAGTGAGTGAAGATGATAAGTTGATTGAGTACGATGCTCTTCTTTTGGATCGGTTTCTTGATATTCTTCAGGATTTGCATGGAGAGGATCTCAAAGAAACGGTGTGTCATTTTCTCTTTTGACCTTTTGTCAATTTATTCTTTTGATTAATGGTTGACTTTCATTGTTGCCCATGTGACCAAAAGTTTATATTTTTAATGATTGTTGATTGATTCACGGTTTGGAGTGTGAAAAGTGTGAGACTGACGTGATTTATGACTTTTTAAAAAAAAAAAAAAAAAAGGGTTTGGTAGCTGAGGTTTTAATTGATCCCAGATTGCAGTTTTGTTCAGATTGAAAGGATCAGTAAGAATCACAGTCTATGATGATAAGTCAATGTGTTTGTTGTTGGTATGGATTGAATGTTTTAATGTTCGGGTTTAAAATGCGAGCTCTTGTTTGCAAACTTGGAGCTGTTTGAATTGATTTAGAGCCACATTTGGAGTGTTCAAGGGGCTCTATGGACCTGTGGTCAAATGGTCCTCGGATCTCTCTTTTGATATGGAAGATTTATGCAATAATTTTACAGAAGATATGGTTTGTCTGATTGAATTACTCAGACTAATGATGTTAAGGTTGTGTAGGTTCAAGAGTGTTATGAACTTGCAGCTGAGTATGAAGGAAAGAATGATCCCAGCAAATTTAAGGAGCTTGGAAATGTCTTGACAAGTCTGGATCCAGGGGACTCCATTGTCATTGCCAAAGCTTTCTCCCACATGCTTAACTTGGCCAACTTGGCCGAGGAGCTTCAGATTGCCCACCGTCGAAGGATCAAAAAGTTGAAGAAGGGTGATTTTGCTGATGAGAACTCGGCAACAACTGAATCAGACATTGAAGAAACATTCAAGAGACTTGTGGGAGAGCTGAATAAGTCTCCTGAGGAGATTTTTGATGCTCTGAAGAATCAAACTGTGGATCTGGTCTTGACTGCTCATCCTACTCAATCAGTCCGCAGATCTTTGCTTCAGAAACATGCAAGGTTTGTTCTCTGACTCTTGGAGTAGTTGTACAGTATCATTCAGATATTTAAGTGTATTGGAATGTACAAGTTAGATTGACTTCTACTTCTCATTTGAAGATCTTCATGAATTTGTATGGGAAAAATGCTCCTGTCCTTCTGGAGAATGGCTTGGTTTTTTCACTTACCTCTTCTTTTTCCTGTCTATCTCAAATTTTCAGGATTCGTAATTGTTTAGCACAGTTGTATGCCAAAGATATTACTCCTGATGACAAGCAGGAGCTTGATGAGGCTCTTCAGCGAGAGGTAGAATCTCAGTTTCTTGGTTAATATGTCTTCAAACTTCTTCTTTGGATTCTAATATTGTTACTGAACGTTTATGCTGAGGTTGTTTGGTTGGTAAAAAATTGGTGTAAAATTTTTTATACTAAAGTACTGATGACAAAACTCTTGCCTTTAATATGCTTACAGTATCAGCAATTGTAATCGTTCTAGTAGGAGTAATTTTCTTCTTAATGGACCTTTAATAATCTGTACCATGGAATTTTCTCAAAGAAAATGATGTAAAATGCTGACTTAATAGCTTTATTAATTTTATTAATTTTTTTCTCTATGTTTATTTCTTGTCTAGATTCAAGCTGCATTCCGTACAGATGAGATCCGAAGGACCCAACCAACTCCGCAAGATGAAATGAGAGCCGGAATGAGCTACTTCCATGAAACAATCTGGAAGGGTGTACCTAAATTTTTGCGCCGTGTTGACACAGCTTTGAAAAACATAGGGATCAATGAGCGTGTTCCGTACAATGCCCCACTTATTCAGTTTTCTTCTTGGATGGGTGGTGATCGTGATGGTATGATCTTTTCTCCAATTGAAAATATGTATGATATCACTGACATTATGAATTATTCAAACTAATAGGAGGGAGCCAAAAACATCTGAATGCTGAATTTCTTGTTTGTTGGTATCATAGGCTTATGTTAGAATTGTTTCTATTGCTGCTTGATTTCTGTATGTGTCATTCATTTGAGTGGTTTACTATTTAATGGCAGTCACTAAAATTTGAGTTCTCTACGACTCTCTATCCCCAAGTTTAACATTTGCTTGTTATTAAATGCAGGCAATCCAAGGGTAACTCCTGAGGTCACTAGGGATGTTTGCCTATTGGCTAGAATGATGGCTGCTAACTTGTACTATTCCCAAATTGAGGATCTTATGTTTGAGGTACTTAATGATCATGATGCCTTAATGTCTGTTTTTACAAGGAGCTTCATATGAACAATGCATTTAACCAGCATATCCTTGATGCAAGATGCTGTCTTCAATATGTTCATCTCATTTTCTGATTTGGCTTGCAGATGTCCATGTGGCGTTGCAGTGATGAGCTTCGTCATCGTGCTGACGTACTTCACAGATCCTCAAAGAAAGATGCAAAGCACTACATAGGTAATTGCAACAGGAACTTGCTTTCATGCTCCTTAATTCTATCTAGGTTTTTCTATTTCTTTGGATATAAAGGATTTGAAAATGTGTTCACTTCTAAAGTGGACATCAGATATAACAAATACTGTTTCTTGGTCATATTATGTTTTTTTTGCTTAAATGTTGGTTTCCTTGAACCATATACAATTGGTTGAAATATGCTATTGAACATATATTTTATGTGTTCTTATGTGAATTTGTCAAAGTTTGAAGGAAAAAAGATGCATTTTGGTAAACAAAATTTTGATGACTGACAATCATCTTTTTTGCATGGTGGTCGTCATCTCCTTACCTAGTGATTGAGGTCAAGGGTTCAAGCCTCCCTAGTGTGTGTTGCGAGGAATGAGTGAACCCCTCCTTCTGTGGAGTAGATTTCCAAGCTGGGCTTTAATGGACTTGTAACGTAATAATAATGAAAATTAAAAAAAGAAAACAAAGAAAACAAAGAAAAAAGCAAGTTTTGATGACTGGCAATCAAAGATTTTATGACAACTGTTCACATATTTATCCACTTAGCATTCTAAATGTATTATCCTGCTGACGTTGTGAAACTTAGCACTACCTGCAACAGAGTAAAGTGCTTTGTTTTTGTTTATTTTTCTATTCTGAATTAAAAATCCCAAGTGGCCGGTTGCTGTTTTGAATTTGACTGATTTGTCTTTGTGGTTACATTCTTGTTGGATTCATTCATGATCCAGAGTTCTGGAAACAAATTCCTCCAAATGAACCCTACCGTGTGATTCTTGGTGATGTGAGGGATAAGCTGTATCAAACCCGTGAACGTGTTCGTCAGCTATTAGCCCATGGAATCTCTGATATTCCAGAGGAAGCAGTATTCACCAATGTTGAGCAGGTATCTTTTTAGTGTGCTTCATTTTCTTTTCTAAAATCTTTTATTGTAAACGAGGGTCGGGCTATTTGCACTCTAAGTTATATTCTGAATATTCTATTTCTTTGCACACTCGTTTATTAATTTTAATATTTTAATTTTTACTCTACACACCCTTGTAAATACCAAAAATAGTCAATTAAATTTTAGCAATAAGTATTTTATTTTTCTCTTTATAGCCATTAAATTATTTAGTGCACCTAATACCTTTCTTCTTCTTCTCCTTCTCCTTCTCTTCTTCTTCGTCTTCTTAATCTTTATTTACTCTCCACATTCCTATAATTATTCAACATCCCATTGCAGGCGAAGATAATCAAACATTGCAAAGTGATTTAGGTTCTTGAGTGTTAATTTTTTTTCCCATTAAGAAGAGTAACAAAACAAATGCTAATTGTGAATGGATTAATTAGGCCATTAGAGTTTAATTTGGTGTGACTTTTTATAAGAAAAAACTTGGATTGTTTGCTTGCCACATACCAGAAGCTGTTGATATGTTGATGAGGTGTTTGAGTATGATTCTTTACTCACGTAGTCTCAATGTGCGGCATCAAAACAACTTTAACAATTAATTGCCAATAAATTTCATCTAGAATTATTATAGCTATTATTATATTGAATAATCAAAAGGGTCGCAAATACCTTGTTGCAGTCAAAATCTTCCAAAATATTGATTTGCTGATTATTCATCTTAGTATTGGTTAAGATGCTGAACCACAATTAGGGTCTATGGGAAGATAAGTATAAGTTGAATGGGTGTGCAAGATGAGTGTTCCAAGTAATTTTATTATGTTGGCTCATGAAAGATTATCCTTAATAGTAATTCACATCATGGGTATTTTTGTAGTAAACAATTTTATTAAAATTAGTGTGTTCAAAGTAATTTTTTAGAGTGCAAATAGCTCCACCCTATAAATTATTGGAAGGTCACTAGTAGGAACACACTAGTGAATCATCTTGTTATAAGATCATACTCGAGTGTTGATTTGGATATTTTGAGTTTCTATATAATCTTTTGAAATATCTTTTTCTCATTCACTTTCGATAAAACAACTTTTTAACTTGATAACTACTCATTAACTTTAAATTTCATGTAGTTCTTGGAACCTCTTGAACTCTGTTATAGGTCACTCTGCTCTTGCGGTGACCGAGCGATTGCTGATGGAAGCCTTCTCGATTTCTTGAGGCAAGTCTCCACCTTCGGACTCTCACTTGTCAGGCTTGATATCAGGCAAGAGTCTGATCGTCATACTGATGTCATAGATGCCATCACCAAGCACCTGGAAATTGGTTCCTACCGAGAATGGTCTGAAGAAAAGAGGCAGGAATGGCTTTTATCTGAACTCAGTGGCAAGCGTCCACTGTTTGGCCCTGACCTTCCTAAAACTGAAGAAATTGCTGATGTTTTGGAGACATTTCATGTCATAGCTGAACTTCCAGCTGATAATTTTGGAGCATACATCATATCGATGGCAACAGCACCATCTGATGTGCTGGCTGTTGAACTCCTACAGCGTGAATGCCATGTGAAACAACCACTTAGAGTTGTTCCACTTTTTGAGAAGCTTGCAGATTTGGAGGCAGCACCTGCTGCTCTGGCCCGACTCTTTTCAGTCGATTGGTACAGGAATCGGATCAATGGTAAGCAAGAAGTCATGATTGGGTACTCAGATTCTGGTAAAGATGCTGGGCGATTCTCGGCTGCCTGGCAGTTATACAAGGCTCAAGAGGAGCTTATAAAGGTAGCAAAGCAATATGGTATAAAACTAACCATGTTCCATGGTCGTGGTGGAACTGTTGGAAGAGGAGGTGGTCCCACCCATCTTGCCATATTGTCTCAACCACCAGATACAATTCATGGCTCACTGCGTGTTACTGTTCAAGGTGAAGTTATTGAGCAGTCATTTGGGGAGGAACACTTGTGCTTTAGAACACTTCAACGTTTCACAGCTGCAACACTTGAGCATGGTATGCGTCCCCCAATTTCACCGAAACCAGAATGGCGCACGATGATGGATGAAATGGCAGTTATTGCTACAGAGGAATACCGCTCCATTGTCTTCAAAGAACCTCGATTTGTTGAATATTTCCGATTGGTAAGCAAACCACACTCAGAGATTTTTTCCCTTCTGTATAAATCAATCACATGCTTCTATTGAACTAAATAACCATATTCTGAATATGATCATAGGCTACACCAGAGTTGGAGTATGGGCGTATGAACATTGGAAGCCGTCCATCCAAGCGAAAGCCAAGTGGCGGTATTGAATCTCTTCGTGCAATCCCCTGGATCTTTGCCTGGACGCAAACCAGATTTCATCTTCCAGTGTGGCTTGGTTTTGGGGCTGCTTTCAAACATGTCATTCAGAAGGACATTAGGAATCTCCACATGCTGCAGGAGATGTACAATAATTGGCCATTCTTTAGAGTCACTATTGATTTGGTTGAAATGGTGTTTGCTAAGGGAAACCATAAGATAGCCGCATTGTATGACCAGCTCCTTGTTTCTAAAGACTTGTGGTCATTTGGGGAGAAGTTGAGAGTCAACTATGAAGAAACCAAGGGCCTTCTTCTTCAGGTAACTTTTACTGGAATACCTTTTAACTTCTTGATTACCACTCTTTTTAGTCATACCTGGTCTTTGATCTCGTCAAATCTCCATCTTTTCTGTGGAGTTATTTTTTAGCTTTTGAAGAAAAGAGTGCTAGAACATTCCAACCTTATCAGTATTTCAAGTCCTGTCTTGTTTCTCTCCAGCTTTTGGCAAGCTAAACAACAAAAGTTTTGCATTATTTGTATAGGCCTGATTGGTACTTAGTAATAGGGGGATATGAAGTTTTCCTTGCTAGTCTATATTCGTAGCCAAAAAAGTTGTCTTTTTTAATTAATTTTGTTTCTTTCTTTTTGCCCATTACTAAAAAAAAGAAAAAAACTGGTTCTTTCTTTCACATTTGTAGATTGCTGGACACAAGGATCTTCTTGAAGGAGACCCTTACTTGAAGCAAAGACTCCGTCTTCGTGATGCATATATCACTACTCTCAATGTGTGCCAGGCCTACACACTGAAACGGATCCGTGATCCAAACTACCATGTGAAGGTGCGGCCGCATATCTCAAGGGAAATTATGGAATCAGAATCTGTCAAACCTGCCGATGAGCTGGTGAAACTGAATTTGTCAAGTGAGTATGCCCCTGGTTTGGAGGATACCCTCATCTTGACAATGAAAGGTATTGCTGCTGGCTTGCAGAACACCGGTTAAACTGCATGATCATGTGCTTTTATTTTGTTTTCTTTACTCTTCTTTCTACAGAGAATATGCCCAATAACTGTATGCCCGGGAATATTTGTGCGATCCCGTCTATCTGTATGATAAGGTGGTTGTGCTCGAATACTAGAAGAGCCAGCATTGTTTACTTCACTTTTGCAACAATAGTGTCGAGCTCAATAGAACTGATATTTTTATACTTTAATAGAAAAAGTGGCCTTGAGCCTTTTAATAATTTTGTGTTCATAAGATTTTTTCATTTTCCCTTTGATTATTACTAATTTAATTATCAATAACAGTTCTATTAGAAGATGCCTGAAAGCTTAAATAAGAAGAATTGCATTACATGTTATCTCATTAGAAAGGAATTGCATTTTTCAAGAACATTTCAAAAACATAAAAAAGAATAAGAATGATTAATGGATCAATGCTGTTCTTGATGGCTTCGACCATGAGAGGGAACCCAGGGTCCGTCCTCCCATTCTTGATGAACTCTCAGCAAATGACCAGGATAAACAAACTCATCTCCGGTGCTGTCAAAGTGCACAAAGTACTTATCTTCGCCGCACTCTTTCCCAGTAACTCTTCCGACCCACCACCCGTCTCTGTCGTATGCATCCACCTTCTCCATCACGTCGAACTCGGCCACCGTTATCCGCGGTGGGCAGGGCCTCACTTCCGTCGCGTCCACCACCTCCCTCAGCTTCTCATTCTCATCTTCCTCCGACACCAGCGTCAAGAACTCCACCAAGAACTTGTCTTTGCTGACTCTCTGCACTAGTTTGGCCTCGAAGTATGAGCCCAGAAACCCGTCTTCTTTGCTGCATACTTCCACTAGTCTCTTCACGGAATTCGCCATTGTTGTCTGATCTTAGTTTCTTTTTTAACCTTTCTTTGATTGATTGATGGGTTTGCTTGCCATTCTGCCAAGAGAGTATTTATTTTTTATCATATAGGGAGAGAGAGTTTGCCCGGGGTTTAGGAAACCCTGTTGAAAGCGGGAAAATTAACTGTTTCCAAATTCTTTTAACTCAAGGAATCCTTACCAACCAAGGTTCTTTGTTAATGAAATTAACTGAATTTTTTTTTTCTTATTTTAACATTCCTTAAATACAAAATGATTTATGATAATACTACACATTTTTTAAAAATGTTTATGTTTTTAATTATATTAAAAGCGTATATTTTACAAAAATAATAAAGAAACTAAATGCCAATACAAAGTGTATACACCGGCGCTGTAATTAATGTGTTAGTAATTAAATGCTTATATATACCTAACTAAACTCATAATTTTGTCGTTTTGTGTGTGTGTGTGTGTGTGTGTGTGTAATAAGTACTGTTAATGTTATTGCTTCTATGAACATTATTCAAACATTAATCTAATAAAAAATTTAGAAAGAAAAGAAGAAAAAGACCGCTAATACAAACTTCGGGTCGAAGCAACGAATCATCTAAAGACAGTCCGCATTTCATTTCTCTCTCAATCATTTCCACAAACAATTAGACAGGGAGAAACGATGGCTCTAACAACGCGGCAGAGGCGGCCGCTACCGTCGGATCCTCCGCCATCATCGCCGATATACACGAAATACGACAAGCCGTCGAGGCGATTGGGCGACGGCGGACGCGAAGAGGAGAAGTCACTGGGGTGGTTCGTGCCGGTATTCGCATTGGGAATGCTTCGATACATGAGCGCTACGACGAACATCATTCACGACTGCGACGAGGTGTTCAATTACTGGGAGCCCCTTCATTACTTGCTCTATAAATCTGGCTTCCAGACTTGGGAGTACAGGTAGCTGCTTTTACGTATCACCTTTTATTTTTTTTGCTCGTTTAGGAATTTAATCAAACACCTTATAGACCAATCATCAAATTCGGCTGTTTTATGTCTTTCTATTGTGTATGTATTAATTTTACGTGAAATGATAAGAACCCATGTATAGAACTCACTCTTAGATGTAAGGGAAAGGTACCCATGAGCTAATAATCTTTGCATTTAGATGATTATTATAGTTAGCACATGTGTGGATCAAGGATTCTAACATGTAAGATGTTATCTTTGTGTAACTACAATTACAACCTCATTCGTGCAAATTGATTTGGTATGATATGATTGGAAGAGTGAAAGTAAAAATAGTCAAGCTGATGTATGAGGATAGAACGTTCATTTACATTCATTCAATTATCATGTCATTTCAGTTTGTAAAGATGTTTGCTTGCTGAAGAATGTAATATACACGATTCCCATTTTCTATTCTCATTTATTACCTTGACATAGATAGTTCGTACGTGTAGTATCATCCATGTAAATTTATGATGATAGCATTCTAATGGTTTCTAGAGAATGAGACAGTGAATTCTTTTGAAGGAATTGTTTGCGACATTGAACATGTTTATATATCCATTTGCAGTTCAGAGTTTGCACTTCGGTCATATTTGTACATTCTTTTTCATGAATTAGTGGGTCGACCAGCTTCCTGGTTGTTTGCTGAGGATAAAGTAAGTTTTATTTTTGTCTTGTGATAGATTCTCCTGATTATTTCGTGATTTGACAGCCCTTTCCCTTTTTCATCTAATATCTGGGTATTTTTACTTCCTTTAACAGGTGAGAGTATTCTATGCAGTGAGGCTCTTTCTTGGTCTCCTTTCTGTTACCACAGATGCTGTTCTGGTAGTAGCCCTTTCCAGAAAATATGGAAGGCGTTTAGCCTCTTATACACTGGCAATGCTATGCTTAACTAGTGGTTGTTTCTTTGCTAGCACAAGTGAGTCAACTTTTAATTTGTCTTTAGTTGTGTGTCCAAAAATATTATTTTAGTTTCTCCTGATTTTGTATGGTGTTTCTTGGAATGAATTCTATTCAGTTAGCCATGCTTTAGTTATCTGCAGTTTCTGTTTACTATTTTATGGATTAAAGTTCTTATATACTCTATTTTCATGAATTTCTCTAGTTTCCAACACGTTGTGTTTATTTTTTAGGTTTCCTCCCTAGCTCCTTCTCCATGTATGCTATCAGTCTTGCTTCAGGATTTTTTCTATTGGAGAAGTACGCAATGGCTGTTGCAGTATCAGCTGCTGGAGTAATCCTTGGCTGGCCATTCTCAATATTGGCTTTTCTGCCAGTCGTATTCTACTCGTTAGCTAGAAGATTCAAGCAAGCATTTCTTGCTGGTGCTGCTACTTCTGTTACTCTTCTTGTAAGTTAATTGGTTCACTATGTTTCATGTTTTCATGTATATTTTCTCTGGATTGGGAATTGATTCACTTGTATATTAGCTGATGGCATTTACTGAGGTGTAACCGTCTCACATTGTTTTTAAGTAATTGTAACTGTCTTACGTTGTTTTTATTGATGTTCAATCACAAGGAATTGAATTTTGCAGGCACTCTCTGTATTTGTTGACTACCAGTATTACAGAAGGTGGACATCATCTGTTCTGAATTTGGTGGTATATAATGTCGTAGGAGGTGGTGAGAGCCATTTGTATGGGATTGAAGGACCACTGTATTATCTGAGGAATGCATTCAACAATTTTAACTTTGGTTTTGTTCTTGCTTTGCTTTTCGTGGGAATCTTGCCAATTGCAAGGAAAAAATATGCACCAGGTCTCGTGGTTGTTGTCTCACCTGTTTATATTTGGCTGCTATTTATGTCCATGCAGCCACACAAGGAAGAAAGGTATGATCAGCAGATGAAATTGGGTAGTTACTGCTAGGTTTTTCTTGATTTATCCCTAGGTATGATCTGGATGAATATACCAGTGGATTTTTCTTATTTGGCAAGAATCAGCTCTTTTTTATTGACTTTTCGTGATTTTAGAAATTGTCTTAAAACTCCATTTGTTTCTTTATCTCTTTTCTCTTTCTAATCTTTTAGTGATGTCTTGATGTCTTCTCGGTTCTGAGATCATATTTAGATGATCTTTTAATTCCACCTAGCCTGCAGCATGATTATTAAGGACAGTGGGAAGTTGTAATTGTTAATTAGATCTTTTTGTGATTAGGTTCTGGGAGGATGTTTAGGTGGGAGAGAGGATGCTTAGTGAGTCTTTTCCTCAGTTGTATAGTCTTTTTTTGGGTCATAAATGTTCTATAGCTGGTATGGTGAGGTTTTCCTCAATGCAGTTTAGTTGGGACTTTAGATTCTTCAAAAACTTGAATGACAGGGAGCTTCGACACTGTTCTAACTTGCTTGGGGTTTTAGGAGTTCATATTGATAGCATGAAAGAAGATAAGAGGGCTGAGGCTCTAGAAAAATCAAGAATATTTTCAACCAAATGGTACTTTCTCAGTCTTATCGATGCTCTACCCCTCTTTTTGCCCCCTCTTGTGTGATTTAGAAAGCTAAAGTTCCCTCAAAGGTGAAGATGATGGTGTGGGCTGTTGCTCATCGGAATATTAACACCACTGATATAAATCAGAAGAGAAGACCAAGCATGGGTTTATCCCACGATTGGTTGGTCTTGTGCAAAAATGCTTTGGAAAGTATTGACCACTTATTTCTTCACCGCCCAGCTGCTTTCTTCTTGTGGTACAAGCTGTTTAGAACTTTTAAATTGAGTGGGACATCACCTCACCTGCAGCAAGCTTTTCTGTTCTCTTGGAAAATTTTTGAGAGTTAAAGGCAGTGTGAAGGCTTCTGTCTTATGGGGTTGTGCAGCTACGGCTATATTTTGGGTCCTATGGATTGAAAGAAACTTGGATGTTTTAGGACAAAGTGATGGAGGATTACATGTTTCTTTGGGACAGAGTTAAATTCTGGGCTTCTCTATGGGTTTCTATCTCTCTGGAGTTTAAAGATTCGTCTTTCTTCTTTATTTCAATTGATTGGGAAGGAGCTATGATGTAATATCGTTAATTAGAATTTATGATCTTATAGGATTTGTAGTTCCTGGGCTAGGGGATTTTTGACTTTTTTCTCTGTGGATCTGTTTGTCCCTCCTATATGTACATTCTTACATCTGATATATTTTTGTTTGAGCCAAAAAAAAAAAATTAGATCTTTTTGTGACCACCATTGCAGGTTCCTTTATCCAATATACCCACTTATTTGTGTTGCTGCTTCAGCTGTCATTGAGAGCTTTCCTGATATTTTCCGAGACAAGTATGATCCAAATGCTAATTTTGTGATGGTTACGGTGGGCTCCTATAATATTCTTAACAGTTCTTTCTTTCTATGTAAGTGAACTCTCAGGATGGTAAACTTTAATCGATTCTATTTGCAGACAGCAAAAGTCCTCAGACCTTTTGTTCTTGGTCTCATATTATGTGCTTCCCATTCTCGAACATTTTCGCTGGTTAATGGCTACGCTGCTCCTATCGAGGTATACAAGATCTTGCAGCACCATGACGATGCAGGACCAGGTAATAACTATTATCTTGCTTTATTAGGTTGTGTGAGGCATTAATGTTGAGATAGTTACTGACGAAAAGATATATTGAAATAGTGTTGGGTATTGTGATAAGCCTCTCTCTCTTGATATTTTAGTTAAACTCTCAAATTATTGTTGGCTTGTTATTGTGATGTGCTTTGTTTGGAAAAAGTAGAGGGCAGACGGGCTTGGAAATATCATTATTCGTAAGAAGGCTCTGACATTTTATTGACGACAATGCTAACTTTTGTTCAAGCTGCACGATGGTGGCATTGAAGTAACGACTTGAAACTTATTCAAATTTGTATCTTTTTACGGATAATTTTTTGCAGCAGAAAACAGATAGACTTTAAACGGCAATGACACTTTGTTGATTGTTTCATTTTATTTAGTCAAATTTTATTTATATTCCTTGAGTAGACTCATCGTTGTTCATCCTCTAAATCGTTTGCTCTATATTTCTGATTTCAATCGACATACATATATATGTAGGAAAGTGTGATCTTAACAACTGCCATCTTGGTGAGCTAGTGTTTTTGGGTTTTGGGATACTCTTTATCTTTGCAGTTTTTAAGTGTTTTGTTTATATTGGGACTCTCGTCCTTATTTTGTGGATTTGTAGTCCTCCTAATCCTTGTATATATTTCTTATAGTTTTATTTAATCTCTTGTTTCTTAGCAAAAAAACAACTGGCATCAAACAATTCTTAGTGATAGAAAATACTCATTTAGCTTATTTTTTGAATTTCATACATGCAGGTTCTGTAGTTTGTGTTGGAAGTGAGTGGCACCGATACCCATCGTCATTTTTCATTCCTAATTATATTGGTGAAGTTCGATGGCTTGATGATGGGTTCCGGGGACTTCTTCCCCTCCCATTTAATTCCACCGTGGGTGGGACTTCAGCAGCACCATCATATTTTAACAATAAGAATAAGGCATCGGACCAGCAATTTGTAATATTACCTCTCCCGCTGGACTAATCGAAATATATACTGCTCTCTGCTTTTGTATCCTTCATCCTTTGTTTCTTTTCTTTTGTGAAGTAACTAAACTGACTTTCTACATTGCAGCTCCAGGATGTTGAAGCATGTACTTTCCTTGTTGAGCTGCAGCTCAATCGACCTTACCCTTCGCGTGGGAGTGACTTGTCAAAGTGGGAGGTATAATTAGTATCTTTCTTTATCTTTCTCTCATTCTCTACATATATTTCTTCAAATATCGCCTTTTCTTGCTTGATTATTACTTTAAAATTATGTACATTTCAGCCTATTGCAGCACTGCCTTACCTTGACAGGGAGTTCTCACCTCCCCTCTATCGATCATTTTTCATTCCATACCTGTGGCAGCAGAGGAATGTCTTTGGATTGTACAAGCTGTTTAGACGAATACGCAATTGATTGGACGTCATTCGAATGATTCCTCGACTCTGATTGTTTTGAGTTATTGGACGATTCATATCAGCAACTTGGTGATTTGTTTGTGATTGACCTGTACTGGGCTAGAAACTGGACGAATATGGAGTCATTGACCTGTTTTCTTGATGAGATGACAATGTTCCAACTACAACTAGCTTCATTCTGATTAAGTAGTAGTATGTTCTAAATAACTAGTAGTTCCTCAGTTTTTTGCTCGTATCAAGAGATTTTGATGTTTCAGATACAAATTCTGATAATAGGATTGAAAAGGGTTTCGTTAGCCACATATATACTTTTCATTTTCTTGCACTTTCTCATTCCTTGAACATGCAGCAGTCATGTAATTCAGTCTGATAAATTAAAATAAAGAAATGCGGTAATAAAAAGTTTCCCTGTGATAACAACTATAATGAGAGAAAATGCCAATTGTAATCATTTGGGTTATCCAATCTCATTTTCGAGGGCAGTTAATGCCATTTCCAAATGCAAATGCAATTGGGAACGTGCAATTTTTGGTTTCACATCGAACGTCGTCAGCTTTGAATTTCATCATGCAAGTTTGCTGCTGAAGAAAGAAATAAGAATGATGTTAAATGAGTAGGAAGTTTACATCATATAAAGAATGTATTGTGACTATGTTCCAAGTTAATATGGATACCAATTTCAAAGCAGAATCCTTGACATACAATAGAAAAAAAAAATCAACTAAGATGTTAAATAATTACAACCCTGTTAAACTTGGCTGCTATGCTGCTACAACACTTCATCCTGCCCTCTAAATTTCAACAGTTAATAGAAGCTGCTCTGTAATATCTTTGTAAGCTAGCTGGGAAGAACATTTCTCCAACTCCTCCAGCCTTTATTATGGGGAACATTATTGCTGATGCGCCCTGGAAAATGTACGAAAGCAACATGTATCAGAAATCGATATTAGGTTTAAATTGCAGAAACTAATTATGGATTATTGACTAGTAGCTTACAAGCAGCAGAGGTACTTACTGAAATGAGTCTGGCTCCAATCAGCATGCGTTTGGGAGAAGGAAATGGAAGTAACTAGCGTCCAACTCCAAAGACTGCCACAGCAAAGAAATGGATTATCAAGCTGAATGGACGAGGATTTAGACCAGATAGTAGAGCTATTGGTCCATTCGTAAAAAGACCTCCGAGGCTCAAGTAGTCAAAACATGCTTGTCGCAGTTCATTTCTTGATGGATCAGATGATGCACAGAAGACCTTGTAAAGGGCACCTGCCAATGTGTTTGTCGTAGATGCCACTGGTTTCAAGCAAAGATCACACACGGTCTAGCGAGTAAAATATTACAAGCCAGAATGCATAAGACCTATTAGATGTGTAAGTTTGTGAATGCTGCTTATTTTGTGCAGGGTGTAGAAGGATTTGAGATATTTGCAAAGGGCAGGTGCATCATGGAGATCGCGGAGAGGTCTTAGAAGATCTCTTAGTACAACATCATCAAAGCCACAGTCATTCCTCCTCCTGTTAAAGGATGCCGCATATTGAATGAGTCACCAAGTAAAAGAGCACCTGGAGTCGTAGACGGAGCTGCTGGCATGCTTCTATTAGTCATTGTTCTGATGTTTCCTTTCTCGATCGCGGACATGATATATACCTGGGAAGCCACCACTTTTTCAAATAACGAGTCATTTCACCATTAGAAATGGATGGTACTTTTTGGCCTGGTACATCCACCTAGCAGCGAATCTCAGTGCTACGGATTGGATAGAACAAGATTGGTGCAGGATTGGCCAGAATAACATGTCCATGGTTTTTATATGGAAGCTGACAGTTCTCCAGGACCAAACCAACAAAACAAGAAGGGATTTCAACCTGCAGAAATGATAAGCTTCTTGTATTAGCCTCTACTGCCAAAGAATTTATAATGCTAGAGTTGCTAACTTAAGGTTCATCCTTCACCTCAGAATTGAAGAGAAAGCGCCGCAAATTTGAAAAACAGCCGTCACATACTGTTATTTGGGTGAGGGTGCACATGCTGTTAGCTTTTTACCCCATTAATAGTCCCCTTATCTTGGTTTTGCATTCCACCCCATTAATAGTCCCCTCTTCTTCAATCGGGGATGTCACAGTTCCTTGCGCCAATCTGACGGGTATTCGCATTAATTTACTGGCACGTATTAACTAACACTAATGGAGGTTTACCGATCAGTAATTGGAATGCGTTGAAATTAGAATTAACTGAATTGAAATGTGGTAAAATTAGAATAAGAAATTAAAATTAAAATAAATTATTTACTTAAATTGTACGTATTAAAATAAAAATGAGCTAAATTACCATTGATAAATTCATTTTATCTTGGCATCAAAATAGATTGTTGCAAGTTATTAAATCATATTATTGTTATTATTTATTTTAATTCTTCTTCTTCTTCAAAATAATTATTGTTAATATTAATAACAATAATTATTATTATTACAATTATTACTACTATTATTAATGTTATAGTTGAGTAATACAATTATCATTATTATCATTATTATTGGTCAAAAAGGTTTTTTTAACTTTTACGAATGTATAAATGCCAATTCACTCTCTTCTCATCCTCCATTTTCTTTCACACCTCTCTCCATGAGAAAAAGATTCACATTTTTCATTCCTAAATTTGTAGAACTCACTCCAATTTCATTATCATTCCTTTATATTTTTACAAATAAACACTGCCAATAATTCTTATTTTTCATTCTCATCCCTCAACTCCCAAGAGTAAACACACCACAAGACTACTTGTGCAAAACTATGCTGAAGTGGTAGAACAAAGGATAGCCCAATAATTCTGTAGATCCTATTCTGGGACCAACAGTATGAAACTCACTAAATCTAATACTAAAAATATCAATGGCAGCGAACCTTTGGACCCACCTAGCTCAACGCAAGTTTTTTTCCCATACTGATGCCAACTGACGTCAAGGTTTCCTGATAATAATCGGTATTTCCAGATTACTACTATAGCAGACAATAAACATTGCTTCGAAATTTAAGAGTTGAGAAACAATGTATATCATCTAATCATACAAGTTCAAAGACATGGCTTCCACAAGAAGAAAATAATTGACATGTGCGGTAAGATGGAAGCTTTCAGAATGTCAAACTCCGAATGTTCAAACATCAATTCAATTCTTCCAAATTTTCCATTTTAAACACAGTGAATAGCATACATTGCACAATTGTTATTTGAATGAAGTGATATTTTCCACCATGTCATCAAGCACCACTGGCATATAAACGTGTCCATTCCTTCGCTGCAGGATATTATGAAAGCGAGCACAGTGAACAAGAAGAATCGGCAGAGCGTATTTAGTGATTTACACTTTGAAATGATAAGCTCAACCAAAGTAGGGATTAAGGAAAGTCCAAGTATTATACCTGTTTCAACCGCTTCGGCCTCATTTGTTTTCCAGTGTTTGGCAATGTTCTCAGAGAGAGGATCATCGGGGTTAGGAGCACTCAGAAGTGCTTGAATGCTAATAGAAAAAATTTGTCCCAATAATGTCAAGTCAATATATGATTATTTTAATTCCATAAAATATAAACTGAAAAATCATTGTTGAAACTGTTCAAGTTCTTCCCCTTGAAAACAAAAAGTATTCTCCCCTGAGATGTAGCAATCCAATAAGTCCATAACAATAGAAATCTCCAACCATAAAATCACAGCTCACAGTACCTCAAAAGTACAGTCCGAATCTGGAGAGCTGGACTCCACTTGTCTTTCAGAATATCAAGACAAATCCTTCCAAGCTGCATTTAAAATCCCATTTTATGAGAAGCAAGAAACAGAGGTCACAAATTGTGCAGATTAATACATGCGGCCTAGAAGGTCAGGCAAACTATATAACAACCAACCTTATCAATGTTAGGATGATATATCTTGGTAAGAAATCGGACCTGTGACAAGGAAAATTGACATAAACTAAAAATAAAGGCATTGTTACTGGATTCTCATTGGTAAACATAGTATAACCTGGAGTAGTTGCATCACAAAGACAACAGAAATTATATTCTTAGAGGAAGATAATAAACAGAATTCATACAATTAGGTATAGTTGTAAGGGAAATAAAGCAAATGTCTCAAGAAAATGAATCAAACGTGGATCACATTAACCATAAGCCATTTTGAGGGGAAACAATTTTCATTAGACCCGTCAAACACCTTTGATTCTATTCAGTCCCAATAGAATAATTTCAAACTATGTTCTAGTGAAGGACTTTAAGCAGCCAGAGCCCATTATAACAATAGTGTTTATTCAGATTAAATAAGCAGTTCAAGCACCTGCCATATTTTAAGCATCCTGTACCACCTGAGGCAAGGGAATATCCAAGTTTATATAGACAGTTCTCCTGGAAGCACCAGAGACTACTATGGATGTAACTCTTCAACAAATTTAGTCACATTATGATCAGTGAGCCATTAGATTCAAATTCATAACAGTCAGCCAGCATCATTTAAAACTTCCCTTTTGCTTTTTAATTTTTTTATTGGGGGGCTGGGAGAGGGGGTGTCGCGGGGGGGGGGGGGGGGGGGCTGGGGTTTGGGGGGGGGGGGGATTGGCTTCTAATTCAGCTTGTATCATATAATAATTCATTTTTCCTTCTTAATTTTTGTACTATGAATCAAATACCATCATGAGATACACCAGAATCAAACATTGCTGGGGCACAGAGAAAAAGAAACCACTCAAAATTGTAGGATGATAGCATGCAAATTAAATACCCTAAATTCAAGTAAACATACCTTTGGAGCAGCCATTGGATATTCTTCAGGCAAAAATAATTCCAATTTGAACACCCCTCCTAAACAAACAATGGAAAGCCAGGACATATTATTCTGGAGAACAAATATATTAGTGAACAAGTAGAAACGAAAGAGAAACAAGTAAACCAGAGCTCATAATTCCAAACAACACATTGAAATTGACAAAATCCGAACAAACTAAAAGATTGGATATCTTTGCTTTAGCAAATATATGCAAACAAAACAGATGGGTTATTTGGTGGCCAGATGGATGAAGTGAATATTTTTTCATTCACATCTGTTATTTTGGTCTCAACCAGACAGACTTAAAACAATAGTCTCTTGACGGTTGACGCCTGTATAATAGCCAGGTCCCTTTTTGGAATAATTCAAAACCATATCTGCTTTACCGTAAAAAACAAGGCTAGATCTAACAACATAATACTCACCTAAAGAAGCCATGAAAAAGAAATTAATGGATAAACTAAGCCTCTCATTCCCACCTAATACCTATCACCTGTAATGTAATATTTTTAACTCTTAATATGAAAACCCAAAAAAGAAAAAAAGATCATTCTTTCCTATTAAAAACACCAATTACAAGCAGTATTATGAAGTACATCATTGAGCCCATGAGGCCTTTGATTTACACTGATGGCCATGTTCTACCCTTCCAAACTTAAATAAAGTTGTGACAAAGAAATAACATGAAACCGAGGCTATATATGCCTGACTTAGGGTAATGCACCATAACACACCTTATGCATGCATATTAGTTGAATAACGAAATTTGGACCTTTAAATGGTTGCACGGTTATTCCTTCTCTGGCACACGTTTTCAAAATGTAGTGATTGAAGAGGCCAATAGGCAACAAGGTGAGAAGACCCATTTTTTTACAGTCTAATAAGAAGAAGTTACCAATAGAACTGGACCATTTATATTAAATAGTTTGTAAGCACACAGCCAACAAGATGTATGATACCAAGGATATACCTCAAATTGGTATCGACATCTACCACAATCGACAAGAAGATAAATAATCATCATCATTTGCAACAAATAACCATATAAGCATATAATCGTGAGAACTGAAACAACACAGTACACTAAAAGAGTCACACAACTGTCTACTAGAAATACATACTTTTCCATAAGTCTAGCTCGAATGCATGAAAATTATCATAATTTTTTTAGGAGCACTATTCACCTAACAGCCTGAAACAAATTGGAGGCAATGAAGTCTAAAAAGGTTGTTAACATATAATGTATAGACAAACATGTCACCATGAACAAACCTCTGAAACTAAAATGGTCTTCCACTAAACATTTCTAACATCACAAACAAAAAGCAACAAACCAAAACAACAACAAAACGTCTTAACATAATCCAAATTCACACGGCAATTTACCTTCATATGGAGATTGTGTTGGACCAAGGATCATCACATTAAAGTATCGCATATTATCTTCCGAGGGAGATGCACTTATTCCTGGTGCTGTATCCACAAACCATACAATTAACGAACACATAAAATACCCAAATTTCACAGCTGAACGGCAACGAAACACAAATTTTCAAAATCTAAATAAAAAAGTACTTACCTGGTTCACTGAGGAGACGCTGTGTTTCCTGTTTGGATCAACAAAGAAAAAAAATCAAATACAATTAAAAAGAAAAAAACCAATTTCTCTATTTTATTGTCGCCAAAGCTCTTAATTAAGCTAAAGATTCTTCGACTGAACGATCAAATGAGCAAAGCAATCAAAACCCATCACCCGATAAACCCTATACAACAAAATTTGAGCATCTAACACACAAAACAACTATTACTCCCTTCACCAAAATTGTCGAAAAATAACAAATTGGAATTCTTGTTTCACAAACCAACCGATCTGAAAATTTGGAAGGGTAATCGAGAACTGAAGAGAAAGAGGGAAAACCTTGATGATACGTCGAGGGAGATTACTGTTCGCCATTTCCAAGATCGATTTTTTTTTGTTTTTTAACCTTCTTGTTGTTGCAGAGAAAGAACGCTGATAGGGTTTTCTAAGTCTAACAGAATAGCAAATAGAATACAAGAAGTTTAAGTGAAATGATGGATCAAAGTTGTTTTTTTTTTTTAACTTAATTTTAATTTTAATTATTTATTTATGCGAAACAATACTAGTCTTTTTTGGGAAGTTGATTTTACATTTTTGTCCCTTCTAGATCTTCACCACTCCCATTTGGATTAAACTATTATCTTCCAAAATTGTTATTGCAAATGATTCCTCTGATTTTCTCAGGAAGATTTAGGAAGAAAGACTATCTAGAGCCTATAAAAAGAAGGGTAGCCATTAGAGACATCATCAACAACAACATTCCGGTAGTCAAGTCAGTAAATAGTGGAAAGAAGATTGAGCTTCAATGAAAACCCCAAAAATATGCATAAACAAAAGTTAAAACAGTGAAGAGAGACCTCTTTGTGATGGGATGGACTTAGCCTTATACAATAAAGTGCCCCTAATCTGTCTTTAGTCCTCTAGGACATGTGGCAAGGCATGGTTGGATCCTTTTATTAATATTAGGAGGTTTTTCTTGAGTTGGGTTTGACACGTGGCATTTTCTCATTTGGAGATTCTATTTAAATAACTTGATTATCCTTTTGGGGTATCTGATGAGTGCATGTGGACTTCTTGGTGGGTGATTTCCCATATAATCCTTTGGAATGGTTATTTGTGAGGTTTTTTCAAGTGGAGCTGAGCTGACCCAATGGGTAGATCTTCCCACTTTGACATGGCAAATATTTGTGGAAGTCTTATCACTATTACTATAGTCCCTATTTGACATATGACAATACTTATGCAACAAGGAGGAGACATCCTTTGATTTTTTTTTCGGATATTAGAATGGCTCACACCATTTCACCTCATTTTTTTTTTATCTTATTGCTCTCAAGTTTTGTATCCTTTTTTTAAACTTGTCACGGATTTTTTAACTAAAATAATTTATTATATATGTGTCACCCTTTCATTAGTTGGTTCAAATTTTACCACCAATATAAAGTATATAAAAACTATATATATACACCATGAACCAAGAAGTTAAAAACCAACTCTATATGGAACCAAAGTATCTTTCTACCTTTACCCCCTTTTTTTGCTCTTTTTTAACAATAAGTTACTATGAACAAGATTTTCCGTTTTGGCTTTATTTAGGAGTATGTTCGACAATCATGGCTTTTAACCTATAGTTATAAAGTATTTTGAAAATTAAGATGATTTTACTTAGTAATTGTTTGATAAATTTTCATCTTTGCTCTCGTTTTTTTTTCAAATTATTAACTTTAAAGATCATACTACTATTATCAACTTTTGGATATACATGTTTGAAGGGAATAAAAGAACATTTACCTTAATAAAATATATTCATTTATTTCTATATTTAGTTTTAAAGACTCATTCACTCACACCAATTTCATATAATTGCAATTGCCCTGCTAAATGGTTTAAATAAATAAGTTTATGGTTACCAACTTTGCGTAATGCTACATGTAATTAATTTATGTATTAAAAGATTTATGAAAAGGCTATTTAGATTTATTATATTACAAACAAGCAAGTTGCTAATTCTTTACGAGTTGACAATGGGAGAGATTCATCATGCAAAGGATTTCCTTTCAATAATTGTTTGCAAATGAGGTAACGAGATGGCGTTGTTGTAACGCTAGAAATCACTGGCTTGGTTTGGTGAGCTTTTGGCCCACATGGCCACATGAATCAAATATACGAGAATAGATTATTCACATCATCATTCGTGACTTCGTGTATGGAATAAGGGCGCCATTACAACAAAAATGGAATAAGATATATATCATTTTTCAATCAACCATTCCCGACCATTGAGTTAATAGACAAAAAAAATATAGGTGATGATACAATATATTTTATCATGTAATATATTAAAATTTATTATTTTTTATTTTTTAACAGATCTTTAATTTTAATATGGTCAGGGATCCTTAATTATATAGTTCTTGTCTTATAAAAACATCATCATTATATTAAAGTGAAGATGCAATTAAAATATATTAAAATATATATTTCAATATATTAGAAACTAACATATTTCATGTTGAGAAAATATGCTCTTTAAAAGCATATGTGTTTATTTAATTGTAATAAATAATTTTTCTGATTAATAAAATAAATGAGGTATTTTATTCAAATATCTTAATTGCATTAATATTTTTATTAAACTTATTTTCCTAAGTTAACTTAAAAATGAAAACTAAATCACAATTGTAATAGAAATAAAAGATTAAGATACATACCATAATTGACTCTAATTAAAGTACAAAATCCTAAAATAACAAAAATTCTAAAATCTTAAAATAACGTCCTACATCAAAATATCTTAATCATACATACATACATACATATTATTGGTTTTAGATAGAAGTTTTAAAATACATCAACTAAGGTTTTAAAATGCTTTAAATTAGTTTTTTAGCACTTTAAAATGTTTTCTTCATAATAGCTTGAGATCTCCTCTTAGTTGCAGACTTGTGATGGTATTTCTTTTTTTTTTATTGCCTATTATGATGCGTCCCATTTTTTCAGCTTCTGTTTTTAATTCATCAATTTGAATGTGGTAATGTACATAGAAATTTTTACATATCTTCAAACAGTGGGATTAGTTGTGTAATTGTTGTTGTGCAAATATTAACTATCCAGAATTTGTAGATTGCTATTGATTTCCATTTTTTTTGTATACTTCTCAATTTACTGTTAACTTATTATTACTAAATTGTTAACTTGTCTTATGTTGTGAATTTTAATTTTGTATAGGATGATAATGGAAAAAGCTTCTGAATCTTCTAATTTACCTCCAAATTCGATCACGGAGATAGAAAATGTTCAAGAAAAAACACGGAGTGGCAAAAAAGGAAAAAACAAAGGGTTGTAAATATTGGATTAATTTGTTTTTAATATTAGTATTTATGATTTATTATGTTGTATTGCTAATATTTTTGTCTATCGGACCATTAGTTTAATATGTATTGAATAATCATCTCCAATTTAAGTTCTTTTAGCTTTATTAAAAAATTAATTTAAAAATTCATGGAAGCCCAAGCCTGGCCCGTCCAAACTTGGATGGGCTTTTAGAGGGCCTCGGCCTAATGACAATAATATGAGCAAGCCCTTAAATTACCAACCCTAGTTGGGATTTGTGGGGGTGAAAATGCTTTTTAAGTTCATGTATGTTGAGTTAACTATTTATTTAATTCCTATGCTTTAAAAACTATCTCAATATAATCATGTTATTAAATATGTTACATTGTTGCGCTTAGTCTTTCTTTACTTTTACAATAATATCCCATTAACAAAATTATGGACATTAATTAATTTATTTGTAAAAAATTTAGTTAGTAAATTAACTCATAATTATTTATTAGTAAATTAACCAATGAATATCAATATAGAAAAACTAATATTTTTTGTACCTTTGCAATAATTTTACTAATAATTATTTATAAATAAATTAATATAAGCTAGCTTAAAGTAATGTCAATATCATTGCAAGAATCTTACATATAATTGTATATAAAATTTTAATTTACCAAATTAATCATAAAAGTAAAATAATAACATAAAATTTACATTAATTTTTATTTTATTTTTAAGGCTAATTTGATCAATTAACATTTTTTTTCATTAATATCCCAAAAATATTGCTGCAAGAGTACTATTATAAAAGGAAAGAAAAATTAAGTGCAGGAACATAATATATTTAGGAGTAGGGTTCTATAGGTATTTTTAAAATATAGAAACTAAATGAACTCTGAAATTAAAATATAGAGAATAAAAAAGTATTAACTATTAAGTATATTATCTCACCAATAAAAAAATAAATGTTGCATTTCAGGTGAAATTTCAAAATGTTTGTTGTGCAATTATTTCTAGACATAGAATGAGGTCTATGATCACACAACACATGAAATATGTGTTTTGTGTTTATTTCTAAATCTAGAAGGAAGTTTATTACTACACAAATTTCTTTTAGGATATATTGACACTTCTTTGGGATAAAATGTGAGCTGTGAGACTATTTCTAAACAGTTATGAGTGAGTATTTGGTTCGGTTCAGTTTGTTTTTGAACAATATATGTACCTAATTTTAATACGTTTTTAAAATTAAAATTTAGTCAAATTTTAAGAAAAATACCATCTATTTATTTTGTAAATTTCCTAAGTTCTTAAAGAAATTAAATTTATATTTAATGATTTATGATAAATTTTAAACTTATTTATTGATTGTACTTTTATTTATATTAATTATGTTAAATTTATTTTTTTATTAATAATATAGTTATACATATGAAATAGTGTCTAAGCCATAACTTTAAATGCATGCGTAGCATTTTTTTTTACTCTAGATTTATTATATTATAATAAATTATTAATCTAACAAAGACATGAGACATACCACATTTTTGTTGTAATTATTACATTATGGGTGTGGGACCCATAATGGCAGAAAACAAAATAATTTGCCGTTCTCCATCTTTATGAAGAAAAAGTGAAAAACAAAAACTTTTTTATTTTTGTATTTTATGTTTATAATTAAAAAACGCACCACCAAACCAAAAATAATACCAAACATGCCCTTAAATTTTGTTATTTTTGAATAACTAATAATTTTGAAATTCAATTATATTGTACTTATTTTTTTATTTAAAGTCCAGTCCGCATATATTTTAAAATGGCGACCAAAATGTAAGGAAAAAAAAAAGAAATACACGGTTTTTATAATTATTTATTTAATATTTTATTTTAATAATATCATGCTAGTTTTATTTGAAGCTAATTTATTAATTGAATTTTAATGTGAAGTCATTAATTATCTCACTCCTTAAATTAAAAAAATAAAGAGTTAGATATTAGTAATTAGTTTTATGTCAAATTTTTTAACTTGAGATAGTCTACCTATTTATTAATTATTTATAAATTTGAAACAATCTGAATTTATATGTTAAAATTTTAAAACATTTAATATTTTAGAATTTCAGTATACAACAGGGAGTTTAGGGTAATTACCAACCTATACATCCTAACGTTCAACTTTCTCGCTCTCTCTCTCCCTATATATATAACGGGGACGCGCTAAAATGATCACCGACTCTCAGCTTCCTTGATATACGCTCTCTCTCTCTCTCTCGTTTACGCACGCAACTCTCTTTTGAATTTCGATGAAAATGGCGCCGACAGGAAAGGGAAAAATGAAAATAGAAATCAAGAAAATAGAGAAGCAAAAAGCGAGAATGGTTACTTTCTCAAAACGACGACAAGGCCTTTTCAAAAAAGCCCAAGAATACGCTAACATCACCGGCTCTCAGATCGCCGTTCTTGTTTTCTCACCGGCCGGCAACCCGTACGTTCATGGGTCACCTTCATTTGACGCCGTTATTGACAAATTCTTGAGCGTTAACGGCGGCGCAAGCAGCAGTGGCCAAGTGGGTGCCCATCACAATGAAGCCGATGTGTGCCGCACTCCGACACCGTTTCATCTTGTCCTCCAGAACCATCACAATGAAGCCGATGTGTGCCGCGGATTCTTGATGGCTCTGGAAGACAAGATCAAACGGTGCCGGAGTGCGGAGGATTTGTCGGCGGTGAAGGCGGAGTTGGAGGAAGTGAGAGTGAAAGTTTTGCAGAGACTTAAGCATATTGAAGAGGACGAATTCGTCACTTCTTTGCTCAATTGTTGATTCAATTTTGATGCTGGACAATAATTAAATTAGGGTTTTGCTTCGATCAACTGATAGTTGATCAAGATTCGATTTTTTTATTTTTTTTTCCGTTGGGTATATATAGTTTACATTAGGAGATTTTTAGGGTTTACAAAATATATATTTTTTATTTTTTATTTTTTATTTTGCTTACAAATTGCAAAAGTACCAAACCCTTTCACAAGCACTGGCTCACAATTCTGGCAGCAGTAATGTCTTTTGCTTATTATCGGCCTTGGGCATCTCCGTGGCCAAAACTCGCAAGTGAAAGAAACAGATAACAAGCTATTTATTATGAGAATTATTTTTGAGGTAAAAGAAATTTAAGCTTTGAACTTAAAGTACAAACATATTATTTTAATTTATTAGTTTTATATATGGGCAAAACTATTTTAAAACAGGGGTTTGGTACCCGTTTTTTGTTTATTTTTTTTAAGGTCAACTATAATGGAGTCTTGTAATTTGTTATAAAAATAAAAAAAGTTAAAACTTTTAAATTTTTACATATTAATCCCCCACTTACAAAATTTTCAGTTGCATTAATGCTTCTGGAAACCACGATTTTCAGGACAAAAACTCAATTAAATTTATTTAATTGTGTAATTAAATTTACTCCTTTTATTTTAGGATAAAAACTCAATAAAAAATACAAAACTTATTGCTCAAACAAACAAAAATGATTTTACAATTTCATAAACTAACACTTTATTATTATTAGTAAATTAAAATATTTTTACTACATAATTAAATAATTTAGTATGTTAATTAAATATTATGTTATAAAAATAATAATAAAACATTACTTACGTAGAATATCAAATTAAATTTATTTTCGTATTTTGTGTATTCCATCTACGTGACATATAAAATCTCTTGTTTGAAAAAAAAAAAAAAGATATGGGGTTTGAACCCTGCTCACATGGGTGAAAGGAAATTGGTTGCCGTGTTAAATTAAAAAAAATTATATTTATATTTATCATCAATTATGGTTGGTAAATAATTTACATAATTTAACTGTGTAATAAATTAGTTAATTTATTAATTAATAAGTAAATTTATTAATTTAAATAGATATTAATAAATGTAAGAATAAGTCATTTAATTGAAAACCTAGTTCAATAGAGTAAAAAAAATTAAAATATTGTGGACTTATATGTCATAATTATAAAACTTTTGATTTTTCATATTTTACATGAACAACAACGGCTTTTAATGTTAATCGCCCAATAATCACATCTAACCATTATACAACTCTCACTTAAAATCCAATGGTGGATTTGAAAAAAAACAAAAGAATGGAGTACCAAACCCATGGGTATAGTAGCTGGACCCATATAGAGAGAGAGAGAGAGAGAGAGAGAGAGTGAGAGAGAGAGACAAGGTCTAAGTTTAGTCATATATATATTGTGCACTTTTATTTAGAAATTAGATAGGCATAAAATTTGTAAGATTTTATCACTCATGTAAATTTCACTTACCAATATCCATAAAAATGAATGAAAAATAAATAAATAGTTCTTCAAATAATTTCTTTTCATATGAAATATTGGAGAAAACCAATCGATTTTTAGGGCTTACAAAATGATTTTTTTTTTTTGTCACAAATTTTGTAATTGATTGTAATCATTCGTGGGTTTAGGACCCAATCGATAACTTTAATAAATTAATCATCGTTAATTTTAATGAGAAGTTTTGCCAATTTTGTTCAATTAGTTATCATTTTACTAATTTTTCTTGCGTATGACGTTTATACTCTGTTCTTTCTAATTCGTAATTAGAAATCACAGAAAATGTGATAAAAACAGTAAAGAAGAGAGGGTGAGAGAATGACTAAATGAATAAAAGCTATAATGCATTAGTAGTAATGCAAAGAAATGAACTCCCCCAATTGACAATGCCATGTTATGGGAACCTATTCCTAGTTTAAGAAGATATCATAATTGTCATAGCTGAGAGGCCATGGCTATCGATCTTTTGATATCAGCTCCTAGAAACTGAAGCTTGGTGTCTAAATTCTCATAACCACGGCCAATATGACCAATGCCACTGATCTGAGTAGTTCCTTCTGCTACCAATCCAGCTAATACCAGCGCAACCCCACCTCTCAGGTCAGCTGCACGAAGCTGAGAACCGTGCAGGGCACTGATGATAGAATTTAAAGGAATTAGCAAAATCAAATTTCATTTTATGATAATCATAAAGTCTAAAATCTCACTATGGAAAGCAGTGTACCTTCGTGTCTCTCTCCCAAAAACTAGTGCAGTGCTCCCACAGACCTGAATTTTTGCTCCAAGCTTCTGCAATTCTCTGACTGTTCAAATATGAGGATAAAAATTAGACATATATACAGTTAGTACAGATAATGAAACAAAAACACCACAATCTGCTTGTGGCCAAGCAAAAAGGAAGCAGACGTGGAGGGTACTTTGAAAATAAAAACGTTTTTTTTCCAGTTTCAGCTTTTGCCGAACATTAGGTGCCAGGTTTTGGAAGAATTTAAGATCACCACAAAACAGTGTAATCGCAGTGTGATTCGACAATTTATCATCAAAGCATGAAGACAGAAACACATATACACAAAACAAATAAGAGATATTTTAACGGATCATGCTGCTTGAAAGAAATCTGCTTTTGAAATAAACCAATGAGCTTATTTTCAAAGCCTCCAAGCAAAATGAAGAACATTCTCAGAAATATACACTCTGAACAGAATGTACTCTACTGGGGAAATCGTTCCGGTAATAAAGATGAAATATAAATACAGAAAATGTTAAGGTGGAAATAATTATTGGTCAATAGCAATACCATGGCCCAAGCGTCTGTCAAACACAGATTCCTCCACTATACTTGAACCACTACATGTGGTGAGTAGTGCCATTGTTGGAGGTTGGAGATCTGTAGGAAAACCAGGAAATGGACTTGTTCTGACATTGAAACCTCGCAAATTTTCACAAACATTTTCAGGAATTGCTGAAACCTGGAATGCCAATCATTTATAATGCCTGAGTAAGAGAGTGGGAAAAAAGTGAAGAACAGAATAATGAGGAATTACCCTTACCTCCAACGTGTCATTGTTACACCTTGTAATTTTACAACCAGCAATTTTTAGTTTGTCTATCAGACATGATAAGTGAGAAGGAGTGACAGGTGATATCGAGATGAGTGAGCGAGTAATTGCAGCAGCAAGCATAAAGGTGCCTGCTTCAATTCGATCTGGTGGCACATAACATTCACAGCCGCGCAATTGGCATTTTCCCTTAATCAAAAGCTTGTCACTCCCAGCTCCATACACACATGCCCCACTGTCATTCAGAAAACGAGCAAGATCAATCACCTCTGGTTCCTGTGGTGAAATTTGGGAGAAGAATCCACTTAAATAATTCAATTAGTTCTGTCATAAGAGAAAACTAAATTGCCCCAATTCTCTCAAAAACAAAAAGGCACAGTGAGATGTATCACATCATACTTTGGCAACATTTGAAAGCACAGTTACTCCGTCGGCCATAGAAGCTGCCATCATAAGAGTTTCAGTTGCCCCAACACTAGGGAAATCAAGGTGGAAACTGCCCCCAACCAATCCCTTGCCATTTGCAGAATGTGCCAGCACTCTTCCATCTCTGTAATTTTGAAGAATTTACTAATTTCAGCCAATTCTTTACATATTCAGTCAGGTGGTAACTCCAGACAGTCACACACACACACACACACACACATCAACAGTTAAAGTTCTTGCCATACCCTACTTTTTCTTGCCTGATTGCAGAGTCTTGACTTAGAATTGGCAGAAAAGCAGAAAAGAACACCTTAAATGCTTTGCCAAAGATCTAGTCAACTTGAGCTGTGATCTAATTGGTGACCGATCTTCACAAAGTAGAATTATGTCAATAAGTTGCCCAGCTCATTAACTATAACAATATCTATGTTTTTTGTCACCAACGAAAGAGGATGATCCCTAAAAAAACCTCTGAAGCCCAGTGTCATCACTAGTGATTATGCAAAAGTTTGCAATCCCCGCCATCTTTTCTGTGTTCGAGTGAGATATAGTAGGCTTACATAATCTGTTCCCACAAATCAGAAACTGCCAAGGAAATATCTTAAAAGCTACCCATCCACACCAGAAAACCCAGTTCTGTTCTAGCCATTCAAGGGGAAAAAAAAAAAAATTTAACGACAGTGATGCTAGAGCTCTTAAGGTCAAGCTAGAATCCTTCTATATGGTGAAAAGTTCACATAATCATCAACCTCATGACACAGACCATTTTCTTATTTATCTACCAAGTATTGATCTTCACTCCCAAATTTTACACTTTTATTACCCCCAGACAGTTTCTTACATTTCCCATTTGAATCCTATTACCTAATAGTTCCTATATTCATAAGTATTCGATATCATACTGACATCTTTCTTCAAACTGACCAGCTCTCTGCATACTAGTATTACGAAAAAAATCCGATCCTCAAAACAATACTGTACCGGCTTAAAGTAACGTAATAGAATCAATCTTATTGAATATACAATATATCTTTAAACTAGCTTCTTTACCTAAAATGTGATGAACAATTACATTCCAAGAAAAATCAATAAAAACAATCAAGACAATTTTCAATGAAAACATAACGCAATTAAAATTTAAAAAAAAACATAACTTATCTCAACAGCAGCCCCAAGAGCTCTTAGCCCACGAACGTACAAATCCACAGGTCTCTCCCCAATATCACACCCACCAGGTAAACCCACAACAGCTTCACCGAACCGGGCCAGCAGCGGCCCGATAACAAAGAACCCACCTCGAATTTTCCTCATTTCCTCCAAACATGGCTCAACACGCCCAACACCATCAGTGTTAACCAAAATTTCCTTATTCCTCTCGTTAAACTCAATCTTGGCGCCTAACGAGCGTAAAATTGAAAGCATTGCTTTGGTGTCAGACAGGCCTGTGGGCACATTGTGGAGTAGACAAGAGTTTGAACATAAAAGAGTAGCGGCGAGGAGACAGAGAGAAGAGTTCTTGGACCCGGAAATGGGAACGTGGCCCGAAAGCTGTGTGGGTCCGGTGATGGTAAGAGTTTCGGCTTCCCGGATCTGGGTTGTTTGGGTTGGGATTTGGGGGTTTTGGGTTTGTGGGAGTCGAAGAGAGAATGGTTTAAGGGGCTTTGCATAACACAAAGAGGTCGCCATTTTCTTGTCGACCAGAGAGAAAAGCAACGGTGTTTAACAAACACTTGACCAAATTCCCGCTTTAATTGTCGATGTTGAGTCACTTTCACATTTTTTTTCTTCTTTCATAGTCTGACCAATTCCCGCTTTAACCCACATTTTATGTGTTGTGTGGTAATTTTTACTAAATTAAAAAATAAATACCATACTATTTATCGTAAAATTTTTAAATGTGGGTTGTGTGATTATTTTTAAATGAGTAATGATACAACTACAAATTCTTATATAAATTTATCTTGTATAAATTGATGTGCTATTAATTCATTTGTTGAATGAAAATATAAAATAATATAAATAAATCATGTGGGCTAAAATATATTTAATTCTTTCAATTTTGTAAAAGTGACAAGAAGTTAAATTATATTTCTTTTTTTCCCCCAATCAGAATGAAAGTTATTATTGAGATTGACAACTTAATATTGGTAGTAATTTTTCTTTTTTTACTTGGAAATTTTAGTGATTGTGTATACATATTTAAAATTGCAGTGCAAATTCAGCGGATTTTTGTAAAGTAATTAGAGAAATGACGTAAGGTTTTAATTATTTTATTTTTCAAGAATTACTATATCGATTGAAGAGCCTATTTTGATGGATCCCTATCCCACTGGAATACATTGCAAGATTATGAAGCAGGCAGGAGTTACAAATTTATTGAACAAAAAATATCAAATAAAATTTTAAATCTTAAATCATGTATGACTTTTGTAATTAATTTTTTGCTTAATAGCTTAAAAGGTAAGAATGACAAGTGTCTCAATGGAATATGCATGGACAGTTGAATGAAATATTATTTTGCTATTGCTAACATAATATTATTATGCATCTAAAATATAGTATTATGGATATGTATCATCATATATTCATATCATCATCAATGTCTGAAATTTAGACTTCATCGAAAGTTGTAACGAACCCCGGAGCGAATATGAAAAACCGAACCCAACGGTATTTAAACTCTAAACCGAACCGAGTTTCGGTTCCACATAATCCTCTCCGAGCATCCTCCAAAATCGAATCCGATTTTAACTTCTAAATTTTCAATGAAGTGTTGAATTTTTAAGAGTCTCGTCAATTTGCAAGCACTTGAAAGCTTTGAATTTTCTCTTGTATGTCGAGAGAATCACACGGCAATGTTGAAGCTCAATGCATCGAGTTTACTTCACCACAGCTAAACTCTTAACTCTAAGATAAATATTTTATTTTGTTGATTATGATTTTATTTCTTAATTAATAAGGATGATTTTAGACTTTTATAATATACATGAGAATATATATGAAATTGTGTTAAGTATAAAAGCGATTATCAAAAATAAATTTTAAAAAATTACTTCTTTCATATTTTTTAAAATCTATTATAGGGTAGGGTGATTTTATCAAAAGTGATTTCTAAATAAATTTGTTTAAACACCAAAATTAGCTTTAGCTTTTGGAAGCCAGAATCTCCCAAAAACAACCTCCTATAGGTCCTTAATTAAAATTTTGAATGACATTGATGATTGACACCTCTCACTTCATTAGAGTTAAGAGTTTAGCTGTGGGGAGGTTGATTTTCTTGTAAATATTTTAACTAAAAAATTAATAATAAACTTGTGATTGAGGGTGTGTTACATATTTAATATATTAAATATTTCTTAATATAATTTCTATAACATTCATATATTTAACGGTAGTGGATTGAACAAAGATACCTTATGGCCTATTCTAATTATACAGAGATGAAGAAAATAAGAAATGCCCTAAAGGTGTTCGTAAAGATATTTATTATCCAAATTTACTCCTCCGAAAACATTTGAAGAAAATAAATAATGTTGAGCGGGTCTTTCTCCTCGAGAACATCAGAAACCTTAAAATTAGAAAGGAATCAGTAAATGCCGCTAAAAAATACAACCCTTATACATGTACATTATTTTCATATAAAATGGCACCTCCTAGCAGCCACCCCTCTTCATCCCAATAGAAATGGCAAAATCAATGAAGCTTGTGGCCGTTGTTGCCACAGCTCTATGCTTCACCTCCCTCCTCAGCTTCGCCCTTGCCGCAAAAGATCCAAAGACCGTTGAAGGTTTGGTGTATTGTGACTCGTGCCGCGTCAAGTACAAGACCGAGCTCAGTGATTACATTGCAGGTAATTCACAATATTAGTGTACGCATCATTTCAGCTACAACTAGCAATAATCGGTGCTATTCTTAAAATGCAGGGGCAACCGTTGCCTTGGAATGCAAGGAAAGTGAGGGCGGGGAAGTTGTGTACTCTCGCGAGGTTGTGAGTGACCAGTCCGGTACTTATAAGATACCTATCGAGGGCTGTCATGCTAAATTATGCCAAGTTCGTTTGGTCAAGAGCCCTAAACCGGAATGCAGCGAGATCGTCGCCGACGGACTCAGCAGTGCTAGGATTGATCTCACCCCCTCTGTTGGATCCGATCCCGAGCTGATTCGCTATGCCAATGATCTTGGCTTCATGAAGAAGGAATCCTTGCCCGAATGCGCTAAAGTTCTTGAAGAAATGTTCATTCATGGTTAATTAAGTCATCGATGTATTGATTGATTAATTGATCGGATTTTGCCAACTTAACAATATTTTTTTTTATATAATTTCATAATTATAATTTTTTCTTCAAATTAACATATTTCGTGACATAAATAGTTTTGATACCGTCAAGGAAAACACAATTTGATCATTGATTTAACTTTACTAGAAAAGTTAACATTAGTTAAAAGGAGAATAGAATAAGGTTAACTTTAGTCCCTTGTATAAAATTGAGTAATTTAGCCTCAGCCCCCAGTTGTTTCAATCTTTTACACACCGCACCCACATCTTTCGATCATGTGCACCGCGCCCCCATTCTATCAACCTACCGTTAACTTAATCGGGAAAAAAGGGTAAAATGATAATTAAAAGAAAAAACTTTTTTCCGTCATTTTTTTATTATCTTTTCTTTCTCTTCTTCTTCTTCACGTCTTTTTCTTCTTACTCTCCTTTTTTTCTCTCTTTTCTTTTTTCTTTCTCTTTTATCCTTTCACTACCACTGCCTGCCGGTGTGATATGTCGTCGTCTTGAATCGACAAGAACAAAATGTTGCGGGATCTGCCACCGCTCGAAACCGTCGCCTCCACTGCTGCACGAAACCGCCAACGCCACCGCTTGAAGCTGCCGCGCCCCTGCCCCCTCTATAATTTAATTTAGGGTTTGATATCTTCAGTTTTAGAGTTTTTGTTTTTTTGTTTCTTTTTGTTAAATTTTCTTGGTTTGGGTTTCTTCTGTAACAAAATTTTACAGTGAAATTTACAGCAAGGGTTTGGTATAATTAGCTTAGGATTCCTTTATTGTTGGGTTTTGTTTGTTTTGGTGGGATTATTGGAATTATTTGTAATCTACTGATGATTTTGTGTTTGATTTTCTTCTTTCCCTTTGGAATCATGCTTTGTCTCTCATTTTGAAGTTTGCTGGTTTTACAATTTCGTTATAATAATGAAATAAGAAAAAATTGTTTCAATATAATTTAAAAATATATAAAAACAGATATTATTATAATTAATTTTTATTTTTTGGGGTAAATTTTATAAGTTGTAAGGGGTATTTTAGTGCTTACATACTCTATGCAATTCAAACTAGGGGTAGTAATGTAGTATGTTCTTTTAGCTTAATAAGAGCCTCAGCAGTTGGAATTAACTGATTTTTGGACGGTAATGGGGGTGTGGTGCACATGGTCGAAAGATGTGAGGCGCAGTGCAAAATATCGAAACGACTGGGGACTGGCGCTAAATTACCCTATAATATTACAATGTATTTTTTCTGTTAATGTTGTTTAACATTACTTATAAAAAAAAATGGATTAGTACGAATTTAATGTAGAAATAAATAGGGATGGCAAAAATCTCCATGGGGACGGAGACTCTTAGGGATTTTCCCTATTCGGAGAGGGTATGAGGACAATTTTATACCAAATTTCTTATTTAGGGAGGGTATCAGGACGATTTTATACTAAATTTCTTATTCGTGGAAAGGATGGGGATAATTTTTTATTCAATTTCTTATTCAGGGAAGAGACAAGGATAAAGTGGAATCTCCATCCCCTAACCATTTCCCTACTTCCTCGTATTAAGTTTTAATTTAATTTTTATTTTTTAGAACTATTAATAAATGAATAATGAAATTTAAATTATAAAATATTAAATATTAGTATAAATAACATATATCAAAATATTTATACAAATATGCTATAAAAATTTCAAGCCTACTTGTAGTCCTGAATTACTATTCAACCAGACCTTATTCTAAAATTGTTTTAGATTATGAGTCATGTTACTTATACTATTTTTATTGTTTTCGATTTGAAACCTGATGTTATTTATCATTTTGTCACATTCCTCGAAAAAGAATAGGAGGAGCATAAGGTGCAAAAATAAATGATTTTATTAAAAATATTAATTTCAGTGTCTATACCCATTTCATTTATTTCATTATTGATATAAAAGAGTAAATGTTTTTATTAAAAATATTAATTTGAGTGTCTATACCCATTTCATTTATTTCATTATTGATATAAAAGTAATTTCTTTTTATTATAGGATTATGAAGATTGACGAAGATAATTATTCTGATGATTTGTATTTTGTAGTGTGATTTTTGTAATGAATTAATGTTAGTGTAAGATATATTGTCAAACCTTATTTTTATTTTAATATGATTAAATCAAGTTCAGAATATAAATTTAAAAAAAATCAGTTATTCAGGGATCGGGGACTCCTTGAAAATCCCATCTTATTATTTGAGGAGGGAGACAAGGATCCCCTCAAGCAATTCTAATGAGGATGGGGAGAGGACGGGAATATATGTAAAATATCGAGAAAGGGATTGGAGACGTCGGTCCCCTCCCCTCCCCTCCCATTGCCATCTCTAGAAATGGATATATCATTCTGACTTAATTATAAAAGGAATTAATACAATTATCAGCTTTGAATATGTTATCTCTTTATTCAATGTACTAGGAATTTTCTTCTTTGTTAATTTTCATTTTTGGGGACCAAACTATAAGTTTATTCATGGTGTCCTACACGACACAGTTCATGCCTTTATGTGATGTGTCTCACTTTTTCTTAGCAAGAACCGCTGCAGAGGTGTGTAGCCACCCATTTAAAGAAATTCCTGGAGACTGTATATGCATTTAGCCTCAGAGCACTGCAAGTCCAAACAAATCAAGGAGATAATTAATCTCCGCTGCCTCAGAGCAAGTAAAGCTTTAGGAGTCCATAGAGTGATCCCATCGGGGTGTGCAGTGCAGTAGGTGATATACTTCTCTGTTCTCGGATGAATCTCATTTTCGGGATGGCCAAACCCCAAGATTTTTTAAACAGCCAAATCTCTGTGACGTTGTCGGCGGGGCTGCCTTTCCAGCTATTCCTGGGCTGTGTGTTTGATTCTCCGGGGGGACAGGTGGCCACACTCTTTAAAGTCACAGCACAATTATTTGATCATAAAAGATTCGCGGCCCAGCTCTTTAATGTCACGGAGCAATACTTAAATGAATTATTAAGAAAATACTGTATAACTTTTTACAACATTAATAATGATATTTTTTTTAATTCTCCATTGCTTTTATGGGTCATGATCTCCACCCATGATTTTAACGAATTAAAATTATTTAATTATATGGGTCATAGGTACATTCCTTATCTTTTTAACCTTTAAATGAAAATTATTCTTTTTATTATTTGTACTTTTTTTTAAAGTTCTTTGTAGAAAAGAAATACTAATCCGGTGAAAATAATTTTTATAAATTGAAATTTACTTTTTTTTTTTATTTAAAGCTTTTTTTTAATTTTTACTTGTATTTATTTTAAACATTAACTATATGAATACTAAATAGATTTTATTTTTAGATGCTGTAATTTAAAAACTTAATATAAATTAATCATGAGTGATGCATCAAGAAATTTATGCTAATATACTAATGCATTTGGAATCAAATTATGAATGAATTAACATATGAGCATGAATTTATGTATGTAATCTCTAATTCTTTCAGTATACTAGTATAACTTATTTTATTTATATTTGAATAGAGAAAATTAAAGAAGTTGTAATTTTTTAGATTACTATCACATAAAAATATATATTTTAGTGGAGTCTCTATTTTAGTTAATTAGTCAAATATCTCAATCTAATCTTCTTTAACTGGAAAAATTCTTTTTACCTAATAAATTTTAATATTTTAGTTAATTTTGATTAACTACTATAATAACATGGGGCGAACCTAGCTAAGGTCTAGGAATGCCTTCAATTTCTTTTAGGCCAATATTTTTTTCTTTTAAATGTGCTCCAAGCTCATTATAAAAGAATTCAATAAAAAGAATTTGGGTACTTTAACAAAAAATTACTTGTAGTTTAGTGGTAAAAGTACAATTAAGTGGTTTTGGAAATTTGGTTAAAATCTCAATAGCCATATAATGTTTTTAGTTATTTTGCAGAGATTATTACAAAATAATATTTTCACAAATACAACCACGATAAGCTCCATCGTTGAAAATAAATAATATATTACAATCATTTTTTAAAAAATTTAAAAGAAAATTATAGAATTTGAATTTGTGAGACAATAAATGTGTTTAAATGAACAGTAAAAAAAGTTAAGTATCCCAAATTAATCACAATTTGTGATATTTAATTAAATGTGTTTAAGTGAATAGTAAAAATAATTTAACAACCTAAATTAAATTAATTTTTTTTATAATTAAACCCTCCAATTTAAGTATCGAGTCTGCCATTGATTATGAACCATTTGATTTCATTCAATGGTTTACTTTTTATTCCACTATTGACACTAAATTTTTAGCCCAACATCATTAATAACTATATGAAGCAATTTTTTTTTAATTATTATTGGATATTTGGATGTGCTTTCAATGATAGTTGATGGTAAGGATAAACTTTTATTTTTTGAGATCTTAAATGTGTTTAAGTGAACAATAAAAAAAATTAAGTATCCTAAATTAAATTAAGTTTTTTTTTTAATTTAGCACCCCCAATTTAAGTGTTTGAGTCCACCATTGACTTTAAATCATTGTTCAATGGTTCGCTTTTATTCCACTATTGATACTGAAGTTTTAGTCCACCATCATTGACGACTATGTTTTAGCATTTTACATGTGCGTGAAGCTATCTTCTTTTTCATTATCAAATGTGCTTTTCAACAGTAATTGGCAGTATCGGTAGAATTTGAACTTTTAAGAGTTTAAATGTGTTTAAGTGAACAGTAAAAAAATTTGAGTATCCCAAAGTAAATTAAATTTTTTTGAATTAAATCCCCTAATTTAAATGTCTGGGTCCGCCATTAACTACAAACCATTTGATCTCATTTAATAGTTCACTTTTATCTCAATATTGATATTGTAATTTTAGATCAGCACCATTAATAATTACATTTCACCTTTTTATATATTCATGAAGCTATCATTATTATTATTATTATTATTATTATTATTGTTGTTGAATATGCTTTTTAATAATAGTTGATGTTAAATGTAGAATTTGAATTTTTGAGACTTTAGATGTGTTTAAGTAAACAGTAAAAAAAATTTAAGTATTTCAAATTTAATATTTTTTTTTAGATTTAGTCTCCCTAATTTAAGTGACTAGATCCACCACTAACTATGAATGATTTGATCTCATTCCATTTGTACCCTTTTATTGCACAATTGACACTAAAGTTTAGGCAAGTACAAGTAATAACTATGTTTCAACTTTTTACATATGCTTTTCAATAATAATTGATATTAAGGGTAAAATTTAAATTTTTAAGACTTTAAATGTATTTAAATAAATATTTAAAAAAAGTCAAGTATTCTAAACTAAACTAATTTTTTTTTAATTCAGGGCCTACCAATTTAGGTGTTCGGGTCCACTATTAACTTTAAATCATTTGGACTCATTTAATGATTCATTTTTATCCTACTATTGATATGAAGTTTTGGCCCACCATCTTTGATAACTATGTAGTCTATGTTTCAACATTTTACATATGCATGAAGCTATCTTCTTTCTCATTATTGAATGTTCTTTTCAACAATAATTGATGGTAATGATAGAATTTGAATTTTGATACTTTAACTATGTTTAAGTGAACATACAAAGAAATTTAAGTATCCCAAATTAAAATAATTTTTTTTAAGTTAAACCCTCTTAACTTAAATGTCTGGATCGACCACTGGTTATGAGCCATTTGATCTCATTTAATAATTTATTTTTATGTCAATATTGATACTGAAGTAAAAGTAAAAAAACTAAGTATCTAAATTAAATTAATTTTTTTTAATTAAGCCCCTTAATTTAAGTACCTATCTATCACTAACTATGAACCATTTGATCACATTCAATGGTAGACTTTTATCATTCTATTTACACTGAAGTTTGAGGTTAGCACAATTAGTATCTATGTTTCAACTTTTACATGTGCATGAAGTTACCTTCTTTTTTATTATTGAATGTGCTTTTCAATGACAGCTGATAATAAGTATAGAATTTGAATTTTTGAGACTTTAAGGGTGCATTTGGTACCTTTTTACGGACAAAACTATTGTGCCCCGGGTACACGGTACCCCTGGTTTTTGGTAAATTATTTTGCAGTCCCTCTTGTTTGCTGAAAAGTGAAAAATTAGAAACTTTGAAATTTTAACATATAAATCTAATATATTTCTACTATTTACACTTAGAGTATATTTTTATTATTTATATTTGAATATTAAACCATGGTTGATTATTATGAAATTTTTTAACATTGTCATTTGGTCATATTATTAATGATAAATAATATATTTTTATTATATATTTAAATTATTTACTATAGATTAAATTGATATTCTATTATTTTCAAAAAAATAAAAAATATTTCATGTATTAATTTTTTTTTCAAGTTATCGCTCTTATACCGTCATTAATTTTAATAATAAAGTAGATCAATTGATTAAAATATAAAATTTAACAGTAATCCAAAATTATGTGTCCAACCTTTGATTATTTTCTTTTTTTGAAAAACAATGGGGATGGCAATGTTAATAACCAAAGAGAATACATCCATGCTGTTGAAACAATTTCTGTGTTAGATCTAAAGGCTAAGTCATATATGGACAAAATGTGGGGTATCATGCACTAGGTGCACGATAGTTGGACCCCATTTTTACATCTATCATTTTTCATTTACAAAAATATAAAATAACAAAATGCGTTTGGTTAGCACTAAATAGAACTAGTTTTTATTTTCCAACGAAAATAAAACCACCTTGTTTTTCACTTTAAAGAAAAGTGAAAAAAAACTTTTTAACGTTTTCTTTTTTTTTTTTTGGGGCCCGCTCAAGCTGCAACTTTTATACTTTGTTTGTGAATAATACTGCACGGGTCCCACAATCCATTCAGTTTATTAATATTATATTATTTATTTATGTTATAATTTAACATTTTCTTTTTATAATATGCTAATAAATTTTGAAAAATAGTATGCCGATATTATTTTAATTCTTTACTAATAATAATAATGAGTGTTTTAACGAATATCAAATTGCTATAATTATACTTCATCTATAATTTATGAGTATAAATCATCCAACAATATAATTAAATAATGTTTTAAATTATATAAAATCTATATTATAAATCATGCCCTTTTATAACTATTTTAGTTATTTATGTCGTTTGTTAAAATTGACATCTATAATAATAATAATAATAATAAAGACCATTTAAAATATTTAGATGTTGAAAAAGATTTCCTTCAATTATTTTATCAATCTTTTTCATTGTCACCAAATTTTCAGACAAACAACCAAACACATTTTTACTGTTTTCATTTTCATATATTATTTTAAAACAATAACCAAACACATTTTCAAATTCACTAAAACTAAATCATTCTTATTCTATAAAGTAAATTCAGAAACACCATTTGAAAAACAATACCAAGCACACCCTAAATATTTTTAAATGAACAGTAAAAAAATTATCCGAGTAAAATTAATTTTTTTTTAATTAAGCACTCTTTAATTTAAGTGTCTGAGTCTGTGTCACTGATTATGAGCCATTTGATCTCATTCAATAGTTCTTTTATCCCACCATTGATACTGAAGTTTTGACCTAGCACCATTGGTCACTAGGTTTCTGCTTTTTACATGTGCATGAAGCCATCTTCTTTTTCATTAGTGAATGTGCTTTTCAATGATAGTTGATGGTAAGGTTAGAAGTTGAATTTTTGAGATTTTAAATGTGTTCAAGTGAAAAGTAAAAATAAATAAATAAATAATTAATTAAATTAAAGTTTGGGTAACTTAATTAAATGTGTTTAATTTAGTAGTACAAAAAAATTAAGTATTCCAAATTAAATTAATTTTTTTAATTAAAGCTCCTCTAATTTAAGTGTTTGGGTCCACCACTGAGTTTATGAACCATTTGATCTCGTTCAATGATTCTCTTTTATCCCACTATCGATATTGAAGTTTTAGGCCAGCACCATTGATAACTACAGTTCAACCTTTTATACGTGCATGAAGCTATTTTCTTTTTCATTGTTGAATGTGATTTCCAAAGATAGCTGATGGCAAGGGTAGAATGTGACTAATAATTAGTATTGATGAAATTAATATCCGTACGAGTTCTCTTGCTATAAATACTTATGGGATCGTTTAGCTTAGCATAAGTTTTAGTTGAAGAAGAAACATATGCAGCACAACAGTTGCAAAATGTTTCTTGTGTAAAATATGAGAAGCTTCCACATTTTTATCTGCATTCCGATATTGCCCAAATTGTTTCAGTTTTGGGTAAATAAGTCCTTTCTCAGTTTCATTTTCAACGCTTTGCTCATTCCTTAAACGGTTCTTTCTCTGCATTTTTTGTCTTTGATTCCTGAGAATTAATCTAATTCCTTTTCCCTTAGTTACAGTACCAAAATTTTCCATGGAAAATTCCAAAAATCCTTCGGTTGCAGCAGAAGAGAAAGCCAAAGAGGATCAAGAATTGTTCTTGACTCAGCTTCCAAAAGTGAAAATCTGCAATGGTTTTGATCTTTTTCAATACCAAGCATTTTGGTGCCCATCCATAGCCATTGATGGTGTTATCTCCTTCCAAAAGCACTTCCAAGCAGAAGAAAGTGATATAATACTGGTCCCTTATCCGAAATCAGGCACCACTTGGCTCAAGACCCTTACATTTTCCATTGTGAACCGTTCACGTTATGCAATTGAAAATAGCCCCTTGCTTACTCCCCTCATCATCTTATACCTTTCGTTGAGTTTAACCTCTATCACAATAATAACCAATCTCTGGATCTTGAATGCTTTTCGAGTTCGACAAGAAGGATGTTTTCAACGCATGTCCCATATGCTTCACTACCAAGTTCCATTCTGAGTTCTAATTGTCGAATTGTGTACATTTGCAGGAACCCTTTGGACCAATTCATCTCAGAATGGCAATTCATAGCGAGACGCAACAACTCTCATCTTGATCTAGATGAAGCTTTCGAGAGGACTTGTAAGGGAATCCAAAGTTTTGGACCCTTTTGGGATCATGTGTTGGGTTATTGGAAAGCCAGCAAAGAACAACCTGATAAGATACTGTTCTTGAAATATGAAGACCTCAAAGAAGATGGTACCTTTTACATTAAGAGAATGGCCGATTTCTTGGGATGTCCTTTCTCTGAAGATGAAGTCACGCAAGGTGTGGTACAATAAATCGCCAAACTTTGCAGTTTTGATAACATCAAAAATTTGGAAGTCATCAAAAGTGGTAGTGTGAACGCAACAGGGACTAAAAATTCTCTCTTCTTAAGGAAAGGTGAAGTTGGGGATTGGAAAAATTATTTAACCCCTTCAATGTCTCAACGTCTGCAGAAAATTGTGGAAGAAAAGTTCGTTGGTTCTGGTCTGACCTTTAAAACATCATTGGAGGAACCACAGAAATAATATTGAGTGAAGGTGATCATGTTCCAATCCACCATTGGCTTTAATCATGTTTTCGGGTTAAGCTTGTTTTGATATGTTTCAATCTTTGTTTCTTCATATTTGTAAGCGAGTTTCGATTTTTTTTATTTGCTTTTATTGAATTCTGAATAAATCTTCTGTGTTGAATATGTTGTGATCATGTTTTCCTGAGCGGTTAGGTATGCAAATATGTTCCTTCCCCAATCTGCCATGCTTCAATCTACTTGCATTCAAATTCGATCCTGATTTAGTTGATCTATGCTTGAAATAACAATCATATATCTATCAAACGAATCTAATGATCAGATAAAGATAGTACGAGTGCAACCATTCCCCGTTCATCAAACATGTAAAACAGTAAAAATTTGTTTGCCAAATTGGTATCCAAATTGACAAAAAAAAGTCTACGGATTTGGTACTTATTTCTGTCTGGAAATTAAATTACACATGAATATGGGTTCAATCATGACCCCTCTACACATAGAAAAGATTTCATATAATTATATACATACTATCCCGTATAATAATTAATTAATTATGATTGAGAATCTTGGATTGGAAACCTTTTTTTTCTCTCTCTCTATATGTATATTAGAGCTTCTTAGTTGCGGATGCCTAAATACGAATTTCATGCGAATTTATTTTTACACCATATGGCATTACAATATTTATGTTCAACTAACTATTATAATAGCATATCCATATGAAATTTACATTTAGGCATCTACACTTTGAGAATTTCTATATTTTAATTATATATATTCATTTAGGGAAAATGGTAGCCACAGCCCTAAGGTTGGCAAAATGATCAAGCAAACCCTAAAATTTTCTAAAATTTTTCAATTATATCTATTATGTATTTTTTTTACATAATTTAATAATTTTAGGATATGAAATTGTATCTTCTGTCCTTTTTTGGGGGGTTTGGCATCAATTTAAATATGACTAGAACTTTTAATTTTTTATTGATTTATTTTTATCTGTGTATTTGTAAAAAAGAACCAATTTTTAGGAAAAAAAAAAAGAACCGAATCAAATTTTTTGGGAATCAATTTGCTTGTTGGGTTTGGTAAAGTGTAAATTATTATTATTTTTTTATTTTTAGTAAAAGAACGAGCTTATCAAAGCTAAGGCTGAACAAAACGAGGAAAAACAGTCCCTATACAATCATTATGAAGCCAACCTTCAATACCATCAGGAGGGACGCTAAGAATACGAAGAGCAATAGGCAATCACTATAAAATTATCTTATATAATTTGGATAAATTAATTTTTTATTCCCTAGCTCCTTTAGGATAAACTCAAGTGGATAGTGAAATAAAAATACTTGAAAACTACTCGACTGGATTGCTGGTGGTAGAAATTTTTGTAAACTAAAGGATTTATATTAAAGTTAGGGTCTTATTATCTTTTTCAGTGTTAAAAAAAACACAATTTGGCAATATCATGTATACTTGAGACGATTTAGCAATTATTAGTAAAATATTTATTTGCCTATTGCCTGAAAGAAAGCAAAAAAGTTGATAAAAAGCCGACAAGAGCATAATTGATCCATAGGAGATAGGACTCCTCAGTGTCGGTGTGGATATATAAATATAGGGAGATTATCAATTTCCCCTCTACTGTCACTAATATATATCATTTATCCCTTATTATTTTTATAATAGTTAATAACTCCATAATTTTATAATATAACTCTTATTTTCAAATATACTTTTATTCACATTATTATAAATTAAATAAATCATATAAATAGAAATTAAAATAAAATATTCAAATATTAAAACTAGAAATGTATGTTTTGATGTGAAAAAAAAATTTATAATAAAAATATTTTTCTCGCAATGGTTTCAACATCAGGCATTTCGGTGTCTGTTAATGGTGTTATCTCCTTTCGAAAGCACTTCCAAGCAGAGGACAGTGATATAATACTAGCCCCTTATCCAAAATCAGGCACCACTTGGATCAAGGCCCTCACATTTACCATTGTGAACCGTTCACGTTATGCAATTGAAGATAGCCCCTTGCTAACTGCCTCCCCTCATCAACTTGTACCTTTCGTTGAGTTTATTCTTTATCAGAATATTAACCAATCTCCAGATCTTGAACGCTTTTCGAGTTCGACTAGAAGGATTTTTTTTCAACACATGTCCCATATGCTTCAGTACCAAGTTCCATTCTAGAATCTAATTGTCGAATTGTGTACATTTGCACGAACCCTTTGGGCCAATTCATAGCGAGACGCAACAACTTGGAGCCATCTCAACTTGAGCTAGATGAAGCTTTTGAGAGGACTTGTAATGGAATCCACGTCTTTGGACCCATTTGGGAACATGTGTTGGGTTACTGGAAAGCCAGCATAGAACAACCTGGTAAGATTTTGTTCCTGAAATATGAGAATCTCGGAAAACCTTTGTAATTTTGATAACATCAAAAATTTGCAAGTCACCAAAACTGGTAAGAGTGTACCCAATATTGCCTGGAAATTCTCTCTTCTTAAGAAAAGGTGAAGTTGGAAACTGGAAAAACTATTTATCCCCCTCAATGTCACAACATTTGCAGAAAGTTGTGGAAGAAAAGTTGGATGGCCCTAGTCTTACCTTTAAAACATCTTTGGAGGACCTAAGAAGTAATATTTAGGGAAGTTGATCATTCTCTGATATGCTTCACTACCATTGAGTTTGATTGCCCTGTTTTGAGATGTTCCAACCTTTGCTTCATCAATTAAGTTTGATCGTGTTTTTCTGAGTGGTTACGCTTGCAAACATGTTCCATCCCCAATCTCCATGCTTCAATCCACCTGCATGCAAATTCGATCCTGATTTAGATTTTATTCAGAAGCTTCCTGTGCTGCAAGTTATTGATAGGGTTAATAAGCATTGGATCTATGCTGAAAAGACAATCAGCAATCAATATGTGATATTACAAATACAACCAATTTAGGTGTTTATCAAACTTGTACATCAGATAATTTTTTTTTTCTTCCTAGTTAGTTTCTACATTGAAAATAAAACTCTAGATATGTGTCATCTACATAAAGAAGAAAAGTTGCCAATATAAACTGCCCTCTGGCCAGAACTATAGGGTTGCATTGGGTCAATTCCTATGGTAACAGCAGGATTCAATTTCAAATGAAAGAATATGTCTGGCGAGGACAATAACAGCGTTGTTCAGAAAGCTTTTGCTCAAATGTTTCTTAAAGTGTTAGCTATCATGCATGACACCTCAGATAAAAAACATAGGTCTAGTGAGTAGAGTCTCATTTTACATTTTCAATCAAAGGCTGGCTACAAGCTTCCAACATAGTTTTTTCAGTTTAATGCCTGGAAAAAATATACAGACCTTTCTAATATACACCCTTCACATGATCAGATGATCATCATAATCCCAAAATTCGAACAGAGAGGTATTATTTAAAGAACAGAGTACAAAATGCAAAAAACATTGATAAATGACAATTTATTGAACAAATCCGATAAAATTTCTTGCTAAATTAAAATCAACAGAGCCTGGAAAATTCTATACACCATACCATTGAACTCGTCCTTCGTTTGACAGGAAAATTTCTGTCCAAAGTGAAGAGAACCTCTCTAATTGCAAATTTGGGGATGAATAATAACTATTTATATCTCGATCTGACACGAAACAAGTGACCTTCTCAGCAAATAACCAAAATTTCCAGGAAAAGTTTTTATCTCTAAGTGCCTTTTACAACAATAAGCATACACTCAAGTCCTCACATGATCATCAGCATAACCCCAAAACAGACATGAAAGTAACAATAATATTATCGGAGTCTTGGGTGCTCTCGTTGCACTAGTCATTTTTCCATTAATTTTTTATCACGTACATGCTCTGACCAATCATGATAATATGTACAAAAACAGAGTACAGCTCCGACTTCACCGCCACCAAATCCTCAGCGCTCCGACACCGTTTCATCTTTTCCTCCAAACCCATCAAGAAACCGCTCACATCGGGTTCATTGTCGGCACCCACTTGGCCTTGGCTACTACTGCTTGCACCGTTAATGTCAGTAAGGGCGTCAAATGAAGGTGACCCATGAACATAGGGGTTCCCACCGGTGAGAAAAAAATCTTGGGCCTTTTCCGGAAAGACCTTGTCATCGTTTAGAGAAAATAACCCCCACTCTCGTTTTCAGAGGCAGAATTTTGAGTGGAATTTTGATAAAATTCTAAATTCTTAGTCCAAATTTATAGGTTGGATAAAAATATAAATTTCAAAAAAATAAATAGTATAAGTCACGAGTTATTTAATCAAGTCAGTTGAATTATATTATATGGATTTGAATGAAATAAGTTTATACAAATATATATAACTTTATCTTTATTTTTTCGAGTAGACTATAAGTGAAAGATTATACATGATTCAAATCGATTCGTATAAGTGCTTCAAAATGACATATTTATATGCTCATACTAAGTGAATGATAAATTATCACTAATATTATTCAATCAATTAAAATTAAATGAAACTGTCATTAATATTTTCTAATAGTTCCAAAAAAATCAAGTTAATGGAAGTGAAACAAAATATTATCAGATTTAATATTATTCTATTCAATTAAAATAAGTATTAAAATTTTAATCAGCCCTTTTTGGACGCGTGCTATGCTGAGTAGCCCGGCCCAATAGACATCTCGATCAAAGCCTAAATAATGATAATGTGACTCACACTCAGCTTTATAAAAAGCAATTGTTGTAGAGTCAACCTACAAATACAGCGCATGCACGCAACCAGTACAACCGGTTTTTAACCGGTTAACATAATAAATATTACATTTTAATTTATTTTTAATGCGAAAAAAATATTAAAAAAATAGGGAAAAAAAGATAAAATTGTAATTAAATGAAGCAAAAGAATATAATAATTTTAAATTTATAAATAGTACAAGAAACTATACAAGTATTATAAACAAGTCACAAAATAACTATATTCCCACTTATTTTGTCACATTTCAATATTTATAGTGCATGTTTCAAGTTTACTTTTCAAATTCCTATTTTTTTGTTACGATTTATCTAAATTTTGGTAAGTTATTTCAACTCATTTTTCCACCAGTTTTTGGTTCTATATTTTCACTTTTTTCATTAAATTCTAACTTTTTACGTGGATATTTTAAGTTTACTTTCAACATTCCTACATTCCATTAGACTTTATCTAATTTCTGGTAAGTTATTCCAACTCATTTTCCCACCACTTTTAAGTCCTAGATTCTAACTATTTTTATAGAGTTTCAACATTTTCGGTAGATATTTCTAATTTACTTTTAGAGCCCTACTTCGCATTGGAATTTATCAAATTCTTAGTCAATTATTCCAATTTTCGGGTTGAGTTCATCAACTCTTGTTGCTACTACTTTTTGATTCTATATTACTATTCCTTATATTGAATTCTAATATTTTGGGTGAGAGTTTCAAGTTTACTTTTTAGATTCCCATTTCCTGTTAAAATTTATCAATTTCTTTGTTAGGTTATTCCGACTTTTAGGTTAAAGTTATCAACTGTTATTACCACCAGTTTTTCCTTTTATGTTTCTACTCTTTTTATGGAATTTCAATATTTTGGATGGATATTTCAAGTTCATTTTTAGATCCCTACTTCTCTTTAAAATATATCGATTTCTTACTAAGTTATTCCAAGTTTTGGGTTAGGCTCTTCAATTCATATTCCCACTACTTTTTGGTTATTTATTCCTGCTCTTTTTATTAAATTTCAATATTTTGGGTGGATGTTTCAAGTTCACTTCTTATATCCCTACTTCCTGTTGAAATTTATCAAATTCCTGGTAAATTGTTCATACTTTTCGGTTAAATTCATCAACTCTTTTTCCTACTAGTTTTTTGTTTTATATTTATACTCTTTTATTGAATTTTAAAATTTTGGGTGTACGTTTCAATTTCACTTTTTGGATCCCTACTTATAGTTGGAATTTATCAAATTGTGGGTGAGTCGTTTCCAATTTTGCATTATGTTTTTCAACTCTTGTTCCCACCACTTTTTGGTTCTATATTCCTACTCTTTTTAATGAATTCCAATATTTTGAATAGAAGTTTCAAGCTTATTTTTTAGATTCTAACTTGTCATTAGAATTTATCAAATTTTTAATAAGTCATTCCAACTTTTGTGTTAAGTTCTTCAACTCTTATTTCCAGTACCTTTTAGTTATTTATTCCAGGTTTTTTTTAATGAATTCCAACATTTTGGGTGAAAGTTTCAAATTCAATTCTTAGTCCCTATTTCCCATTGGAATTTATCAAACTATCGTTGCGTAATTCCAACTTTTAGGTTAACTCTCTCACTTTTTTCCCACTATTTTTTAGTTCTATATACCAAGACTTTTTATTGAATTCCAACATGTAGGTGTGTGTTTCAAGTTTATTTTTCATGTCTCTAGTTCCCATTGAAATTTACCAAATTATCGGTAAGTCGTTCCAATTTATGGGTTCAGCTCTTTAACAGTTACTTCCACCATTTTTTTGGTTTTATATTCCAAATGTTTTTACTGTATGCCAACATTTTAGGTGGTTGTTACGAGTCGCATTCTATTATAGTAAAACATTAAAATATTAAGGTAAATTACGTTTGACCCCTTTTTTTTAATAAATATCAACTTACAATATAATTTTAAAAAATCATTGTTGCAACCCTCAATTTTTTTCAACACTATGAATTTGTATAAGTCCACTCCCCTCCCCTCCCCCCCCCCCCCGGCCCCCAACGGTCTTTGTTACTTCATGGTATTTCTTGAATTTAATCGTATGTATACTTTAAACTTTTGATCTTTTACATATTAATGCTCATTTTATTATTTTACATAATTGTGCTTAGATTTTTTAAAAAACAATTGTGCAACATATAATTTTCATCATTATATTTAGTTTTAAAAATTATTTCTTTAATCTCTCATCAATCTTTAGCTTAAGATTGACAAAGTAACATTGACTTAAATCCAGTTCTAATAAGTCGCCATTAATTTATCTTTACCAAGTACATTAAACACAATAAAAGTAACTCAAATTAAACAAAATTTTATAAACACATTAGAAAATCATTGCAATCAAGAAAAAAGAAAATATGTTAAATATTAAAATTAATTTTCTCTAATAGAAAAATTCAATGCTATAATTTTTAAGAGAAATTATCTCTACACCATCTTTCTTTTGGAGAACAAATTAAAAAAAAAAAAAGTTCATTTACAGCCAATGCTAATTCTTGTTCACTACTCAACTATGCACCATTAGAGAAAAAAAGATAAAATAATCCCAAGGGATTATAGAAAGCTAATTTTATTATTTCTATTTCCCCCTTTGATCTGGAGACAACCAGTTGAAGCTTGGGCTGCTCACCAGCCTTACTTGGATTCAACCACTTGAGAGGATGGCAATAGCAGTTTCTGCATCAAATGCTTTGCAATATTTTCCCTTGCCAATCATTCTATATTGGAAGCATAAAACATTAAAAAAAAGACTTATAAAAAAATGAAATGACAATTCAAAATGTTATACAATTTAAGTTAATTACAAAACTTTAACAAGACAAGAAAAAAATTAAGAACATTAATCGTGAAAAAAAATTAATAATGATTAAAAAATATAGATCTTAATGTATGAAGCGACAAACGAAACCTTAGGCCTAAAGGATATGTTTTTTGATGAAATTTTAAAAAATAAATTTTATATTTTCTTTTTAGGTTTATGAACAATAAATAAAGTTATTTTGAAAAAAAAAGTATCAAGAATAATAATATAAAATATGAAATTTTAAATAATATACAAAAATTATTAGAATTAAAAATTGTGAAAATGGGTAAATATGTTTTCATTTAGGCAGTAGTTTTCCTGCCTAAATGAAGCAAAATTCTTTTAGTGTTATATCAAAATAAAAAAAAATTAATTGAATACTATTTAGAGTAATATATTATATAATTTTTTTAAATTTACAATTTATATGTACATTATAAACTATAATTTAATGGTATTTGATAATCTGTATACATGCACTTTATGGTAAAGTCCAACGATCCACCGAATATTAACTCAAAAACCTACTCCCATAAATATACAAAGAGATACATACTTTATTTTAAATAACAATGTAATATTATAGTTACATTATTAATTATTTAGCTTTTATAATATAATGTTGACAATAATTTACAATGATAATTAACAACATTTCTCAATAAATTATTAAAAAGTTTATTACGATAAAATGTTGTTATATTTAGAACATACGCTCATTTTGATTAAAAGAAAAGTGATATTGATAAAATTATCATATATGTTTTCAATTTACTAATAATAATAGTAAGGCTAACAAAGATACTTATTAACAACGTTAGTAATGGATATTAAGAGTTATAGTATCATTAATCATAATACTAGTAATAAAACAATATCATTAAATATTAACATTACATGTAATCATGTATAAGCTCCTATAACAATTCATAGAATTTTTTGTGACTTCAAATTAGTGAGTAAATGAGACCATAAAAAGTAATTTAATGAATTTCTTAGAAATTTGTGTGAAATATTTTTAATAAGATTTTTCATCTTATAGTTACCCATATCCAGAACTAAATTGTACTATTTATATTAGTCACTAGTACAAATAATATTGAAAACAAAAATATTTTGAGTAATGACAATAAAAAATCCCAATTTGATGCATAGGTGTATCTTGGAATAATTTTTTTTTAATAATAAATTACAATTACTAAAGAGAGAGAGAAACTAAATTAAAAAGGGAATATTAAATTGTGTAAAACTATCCCACCTAACCTGCTCAGCCTCAAAGTTATCCTTTCTATAGAGCACTCAGAAAATCCCTCGATTGAGCCAATAAGCAAGGAACATGACCATGACGATGATGAAGAGGAACTACTCTTGAGTCAGCTTCAAAAAGCGCAACTCTGCAACAGCTTTGATGTTGATCAATACCAAGGATTTTGGTGTCCGTATGTTTGTTTCCATGGTATAATCACTTCTCAAAAGCACTTCGAAGCAAAGCACATTGACATAATGCTAACATCCTTTCCGATATCAGGCACCACTTGGTTAAAGGCTATCACATTTTCAATTGTAAACCGATCACGTTATGGATTACAAAATAGTCCTTTGCTCACTACAAATCCTCATCAGCTAGTGCCTTTCCTTGAGTTCAACGTTTGCATGGAAAATCAACCATTACCTAATCTTGAACACTTATCTAAACCAAGGATTTTTTTCCAACGCACTCCCCATTTGCTTCACTTCCTCTTTCCATTCTTACTTCTAATTGTGGCATTGTTTACGTTCGTACGAACCCTTTAGACCAATTCATCACGGATTGGCAATTCATACCAAGACTTCGAGATTTGGAGCCATCTCGAATAGATGAAGCTTTTGAGAGGGCTTGTTGTGGCATCCAAAGTTTTGGACCCATTTGGGAACATGTGTTAGGCTACTGAACAGCTTGTTTAGAACAACCTCACGAGTATTTTTTATTTTTTATTTTTTTGAAATATGAAGACCCCAAAAGGGATTTAACCTTTTGTGTGAAGAGATTGGCTGATTTCTTGGGATGCTCTTTCTCCGAGGGTGAAGAGGCCAATGGGGTAATTGGAGAAATATCAAAACTGTGTAGTTTTGATAACATCAAAGGTTTGGAAGCGACCAAGTTTGGGAAACAGCCTGATGGGACAAGAAATTTTTCTCTTCTTTAGGAGAGGTGAAGTCGGAGATTGGCAAAATTATTTAACTCCTTCAATGTCAGAACATATGGTAAAAATGATGGAAGAAAAGTCTGCTGGCTCGGGCTTGACTTTTAAACTATCATAGGAATTGCCGGAAGTTAAAGTACATGTTTCAGGGAAGCACAGAAGCTTACTACGCATTGGTTGTATACTTCAATCTCTGTTTTGTCAATGGTATTAAACCCTGATTATAATATATGTGAATGCTTCGAAAATGAATAATAAGTTGTTCGTCTATTCATATCTTTTTGGAGAAGTATCAGAATATAAACAAATAAAATCCAATGTATACTAGTTTGAATCCTGAATATTATGTCTTTTGAAATATATTATTACCTATCTCTTTTCGCATGATCGTAAAAGTGCTTTGGGACATGGATATATAACAATTTTCCAAGTTTTTAAATGAAAGGAGGTATTCATTCCTGAAAAATTTGTAATATCTAGAATGGGTAAAACCTCATTTAATCCCTATATTTTGAGATTAGTATCCGTTTACTCCCTAAATTTTTAAAAATATCTTAAAACATCGGTGACATTAAATTATTAGCATCTTTCCTCTTACTTATTGTTGCTTTTGGCTTAATTTTTACAAAATTACCCTCTTACAATAATTTTTTTTGGGCATTAGTAAAAAGAAAAAAATTAATTATCAATTTAATCTCAAAAAATAAAATAGAAACAAAATTAATATATGTTACTTTTTTGGAACACACTGCTGAGGAGTTAATATATTAATTTTTTTAATAATGTCCAAAAAAATAGGTAATTTAATTATTTTTACAATAAATTTTTTTTGGACACATGTAAGCTTTCACAAAAAGTAATAAATATTCTTTTTGTTTTTATTTTATTTTTGGGGTTAAATTGATAATTTAATTTTTTCTTTTTATTAATTTCATAAAAATAAACATTATTATAAGCGAGTAATATTGTAAAAACAAGTCAAAAGAAACAAAAAGTAACAGAAGGGGTGTCAATAATTTAATAGTATGGATGTTTTGAGATATTTTAAAAAATATAAAGACTAAATGGGCACTAATCTTAAAATATAGGGATGAAACAAACTTTTACCCATCTAGAATTAATTATGCATGTATTCACGTGAGGGATGTAGTTAATTAAGATTTTGATGAGGCACATTTAAAATTGAACATGATCATGCGCGACTGCAAACATAGCAATCACCCATTTGAGGGGCTGTACTCTAGGCCTCAACCTTCAAATAGAAACTTGCCACGCGCTTAGTTGTGCTCTAGAAGGTGTACAACTGCATGGACCTGATTACATCTCATTGAAAGTATAATACAATTTTGCATATTTAGATAGCAATATAAAACAACCCAAATATGATATTTATTAATAATAAATTTACTTGTTATGATTGCCCTGGTCAAAGACTTCTCTGTGAGATTTCATATGTTTGAAAAACAATGTAAGATAATTTCATTATCAATACAATCAAAAACATATTTTTCAATATATACAACTAAGTTATCACTAAATTTATTCTTAAAATCTTGTAATAATGGCAAAAATATTCATATAATGAAGATAAAGGGAAAATATGAATACATGACAAAATTAGAGATTTTGAAACTAAATAAAAGATCAATCGGAAAATTGAAAATTAAAAATTAGCTAAACTTACGACTTAGGAATCAATGTTGAAGACTAAATAATTGAAGGAACATACTTTTGATTTATGGGAAATCCATACATAGAGACACATGCACTGCCCTAATGGACTATTCCACTACCGCTGTGCCAACAAACAAATAAAGTTTTTTGTTTTATTCAAAACACTGAAAAGAGACGAGAAAAAAAAAGAGTAAAGTGAATCTCTTTTGTTTTATTTAATTTTTTATTTTAGTTAGTATCTATTATTTTTTCTTTATTAAAGTTTCTAAATGTTTTAATAGTTAATCAAATTATTAAGAATTAAACATTTAAAATAGGGGCCACATGGAATTTTTTTTAAATTACTTGGGGCACTTTCATTATTTTATAATTGAACTGGAGTACTTCTTAAATAAAAAATAAAAAATATTTTGTTTAAAATCACTATAAAAAAAAAAAATTAAAAGTGAGTCTCGTGCCCCAGCCGATCCTAGACTGGATCCGTCCATAGTTGATGAGACTTTTTAAGGCACAAACAATTTTTTCCCTCTCTTATGACTTATCTATTCACCTGTGAAGAATGATGAATGATAAAATTAGATAGACACATTCATGAGTATCTGACTATTTGTGCTATTTATAAATGGATTAATCTCTCAAGCACAGATTTTTGGGTCAAAAAAAAAATTGATACGTTCTACTAGAATTTTCTTTTCAAAGTTAAAATATTTTTGTTGAATAATAATGGGTCAGGCGTAGGACTATGTTACTTTCTCCAGGGGTGATCTCTTTGGCCATTAGAGTGATTTGCTAAGTTGAAGAAGCTCTGAGTTGTGGAATTTCCGACTCAAAATAAAGCAGGAATCCTTAAGGAATTGCTGCTCTGAGAGATGTTCTAAGCCTCCCATTGAAGTTTATATGAGAGATACAAATTCTCCAAGGCAACTATATATCTACTTCTTAAAGGATTATGGAGAGGACTTTAGGTCAAAGGATAAATAGGGACAAAAGTCTTAGCTTTTTTGGCGGATTGCGTACTTCAATAGGGACAAAAGTGAATTTAATATTTTGAGCATATTTAGATAATAAACATTGGCTATTTAAGGTTTTACAGAAATTTATGCTGACATGGGGTTATTGAAAATTTTGTAATTATCAATACCAAATGAGTAGGGGTGTCAAAAAAACCCGCCCGGACCGGATCCGGCCCGGACCCGGCCAATCCGGTCCGGGCAAAACCCGGACCGCATATATAGAAAAAGCGGATCCGGGTTTCAAAAATTAAAACCCGGACATATCCGGGCACGGTCCGGGTTCAGCACCGAAAACCTGAAACCCGGACCCGGACCCGTTTTCCCAATTAAAAAAAAAAAAAACTAAAACCAAATACCCAAACCGGCAAACCCAAATCGCAAAATCCCTAATTCCCCAAATCGCAAATCCGAAACCCAAAGGTATAAGCAGCGACGCTGCCACCGTCACCGTCGGCTAGCACCCACTGTCAGTCCGTCACCGTCGCCCCTCGGCACTCGGCAGTCGGCATCATCTCTTCTCGTTTGCATTTGCTGACTCAGTTTTGCTCAGTTGCGGCTGTGACGGGAGTCGTTGGTGCAGCGGCAGCAGCGCAGTGCAGCCCCCTCCGGCGCCATCGTTTGCAATTTTGTGAGTTGTTTACAGCTTAATTATTGAATGTATATGAGTTGTGTATGTATTTTTCTTTCATTTGAATAGTTGGTACGCGGCATCACTTGCAAGTTTGTCGATGCCATTGTTTTCATATATACTTTACCCTTATCTACTATAGCCGATAGTCTATCTCATTCTCATAGAATATGTATGCATCTTGTGGGTTCCAATTCTTGCATTAAAGGAACAAATTGTTGCCATTACTGGTGTAATATTGCTGACATTACTGGTGTAATATTGCTGCCATTACTGGTGTAATATTGCAGCAACAGCCGATAGTCTATCTCCACAGGATGTTTCCTTTTTTAATGTTAGTCTCATTCTTTACTTTAGGGTAAGCACATTTGTATTCTTGCTTTTTAGGTCTCTTGAGGATTGTTCACATTACTGTTATCAAATATTGACCAAGTAGCAGAATTTGCAGCAACTTACCCTGCTTCAAGTTATGGGCTCATTGAAACAGGGCTCATTGAAAGACAAGTTATAATGTTATATTACAACTGGTTATTTGTATGATTTTGCTTCTGTTGGCTGTGTGAATCTCTCTGCCCAGCTTGATTTGATTTTGTTATAAGTTTGTATTTAACTATTTTCTAATTTAAATTAGAATAGTCCTACCAATTAAGAATAATCACAAACCCGTATTATACCCTTGAAGATGTTCTGAATAATATATGCTCCAGATTTTCTATGTAATAATATTAATATGTGCCTATCAATAATTAATTAGATCAATTTGCGGTACTCTAGTAGTTAATCGAATTTCACGGTTTTGGTGTTACAATCAATTTGCGGTACTCTAATTAATTGAATTTCATGGTTTTGGTGTTACAGACTCCGGGAATTTATGTTTGGACATACGTGTATGCCATCATGGCAAGATTTGCAAATGGTATCATTAAAAATTTAAAATGAAAGAATTCTTTTTTTGAAATAATTGTTTGCGGGCTTAGAAGCCCGGAAGACAAAACCCGGACCCGGAACACGCCGGGCTCAAGCCCGGACCGGACATGCAAAAACCGGGTTTTATCCGGGTCCGGGTTTCAATTTTTGGCATCCGGTCCGGTCCCGGGTTGCACCAAACCCGGACCGGACCCGGGGTTTTGCCAAGCCTACAAATGAGTTTAATTGGAAATTTTTATATATTATACCAGACATCCAAAGGAATCTTTTGAAACTTGTTCAAACAAAATCATATAAGAAATCAATTTATAATGATTTTATGAATTCAAGTCTATTACACTGAAAATTTTAAATTTCAGCAGAATGTATGAGTTACAAAACTGTTTTACCATATTTAAACTTCTTCAAAAATCATGAAATTTTGAGAATTGTGTCCTATACATGTCTAGTATGTTTTTGGAAAGTTTCATGATTTTATGGTTAAAGGATAAATTGTTTTGAATTTTTTAATTAAGTAAGGGTATAGCAAAAGGTTGTTTGACGGGTTTCTTGAGGTTTAAAATGAAAATTGTTTTCAATTGCTTTAAATGGAATCAAGCTATGACAATTTTATTATTGAGAACCTATATGTTAGCATACTCTTGTAAATTTTGAGATTTTTTGGATGAATGAATAATTTATTAAAATTCATAGACTGTTATATTGAGGAAATGATAATGATATTATTTGAGTCTTGGGAATGTAAGTTGATTGTTAAAATTGAGAAGGAAAATGTAATAGAAGAATCAAGGCAATAAATTCCAAGGAAAATTCATTTGAGACTTATGCTCCTCAAAATTATTTCAATCAGAAAAAGAAATTGTATTTTATTTAGAAAAATTGGGCAATATGTTAGCCTACATAGCAATTAAGCTCAAGGAATGGAGACAACAAAATCCTCCAAAAGCCCATTTGGCTAAAGGAGATGACTTTATTATTGTGATTGTATTCGAGATAAGCATGGTGAGGGAAGGAGAAGAATTTATTTTCCTTTATAACTGCTGGTCTACAGCATCCTTGAGCAAAGAAATTAGACTTACTTTTGAGAAAATCCTTATATTGAGTAATATATGTCATGTTTATAGAATACGATACTATTTGAATTATGTCTTTGTACTTAGCAAGATATTGATAAAAATGTCCTTTCGAGAGTGACACAATTATATTGTCGATAATGGGATATTGTCCTAATTCTTCAAGTTTATAATTCTTAATATTATTAAAGTTGAAAGAAGAATCATCTTAACTTGTGTTATTGACTCTGTAGCATGAGAGACATGATTATGTGAATTTTTCTTGTATTAAGAAAATGAGAGAACTAGGTATATTGTCTAATTTAAGCTTGTCAAATGACCAATGTAATATGTGTATGGAATCAAAATCTACGAAAAAGACATGTAAATCAATTCTGAGTAGAGAAACTGAATTTCTCAGTTTAGCTCACAATAGCGTTATTTATAGATTCATAGTACTTCAAAATAAAGGACATTTGTTAGAGTGTAATTTATGCACTAGTTTTGCATTGTTTACTTCCTTTACTATCGATGTTTTGCACTTAATAATAGTGGTTTACTTGTGTTTTATTTTTGTAGGTGCAATTTTATTGATTGGTGCTAAAATTGAGCTACAAGATGATGTTTGAGGATGATTATTTTTCCTAGAGAAATTATGAGCTTCAGAAGAACTTTATTGATAAAGTTTTGGCGCACGCTGTAAACTAAGGACCTACAGTTTTTATTTTAACGTGTTTTGTCTTTTTTGTAATTTTTGTAATTTTTGTAATTACGAATTTAATATTTAGATAATATTTTAGATATTAGTATTTTATTTTAAAAAGAACTCTAGAGAAGAAGAGAGAAAAGGGAATTGAGGGGAGGAATCTATTGTCAAAGGGAAAAAAAAAACTCTATATCTAATTTTTTCTCTTCTCTCTATGAAGAACTAAACCTATTATTCTGGTTGAAGGTTAATAAAGTTTTGATTCATCATTACTGTGAGATCTTTCTTATGCTTTAATTGTTTTATTATTTTTTAGGTATTTGTTTATTCTATGAATTATTGTCATGATTATGTTTGTTAATTAGATAATTGGCCACTATTTAATTATCAACTTAGTTTATTGTCAATTAAAAGGTTCATTGTATGAAGATTTTAATGTTTGTGAAAAATAGCATAGCAGTGCGTTGTATTATGAGAATGAACAATCTAATTTAAATGAACCATTGTATGCGTTTGTTAATTAGGATTTGGATCTCTATGGTTTTTCAGGCTGTCAATTGATTAAATCTTATTATCGTATCTAGGGTTGTCTATTGATTAGGGAAATTGTTGAGTGTTAGAAAACATATATTTATAAAGGAGAAAATCTTCATTTTACACTTCAAGTTTTACTAACACCCTTACTTTTATGTATTTAAACTTCTTGTCATTTAATTATGTGTGTTGTATTATAATTAAGTATTTTATGTATTTTAGGGGCATCATAGTCATTTCACAATGAATGAGAGATCAGACGGCAAAACGGACATCACTTTTGAACTCAGGACGGTCGAAAACCTTAGGAGGAGTATAAAAGGAAAAATGGCACTGTTCACATGTACGGTACTATTCACATAGACAGATCGATGACGTGGCATTGACTGATGAAGTGTCACGATCCTGTTGGACTAAAATTCTGATGCACTGTTGATCGATGACGTGGCAGCATATCAGTGGATCAAAAATCTCACATACGGTACATGCATTACACAGGATTATTTTCAACCAAACCGCGTCACTGTTCAAGCCGGGTCAAACCGTGTTACTGTTCACCCGCGTGGTCAAACCACGTATTGTTGACTGATGACGTGGTGCAATCCTGAGCGTCCGAAATATTTTCGATCCGATAGCCATGATTTACTCAATGTATCTATAAAAAGGGGGCTCTCCCCCCCTAATTTGATATCTCGAAATCCATTTTTGGACTCCAGTTTCTGTAATTCCTTCTCCATCTTATATTTTCTACGTATTTTAATAAATTCACATTTTGCCCCTAGTTCAATTATGAGTAGCTAATTTTCTTTCAAGCTTGGGTTGAAGGTGAAGTCTCAACATGTGTCATGGGCTTTATTTGGTAAATTTATTTTCTTTTCCCCTCTAATATTTTTGGATGATTTGACTTTTCGTCGACAAATAATAATAATCTTGTCTAGATACCGTCCTGGTTACACCGGCTCTCTAGTACAAGGTTATTATTATTTGGCACGATAAGCCCTTAGCACCATATTGATTAGAGTGTGGTTCATGAGGTGTGGATTCCCCCCTCATGATTTAATTGGTATTAATAAGGAATATTTAGCCCATGGTGCATGTTGATACGGATCCAGATACCCAAGTACGTCATCTCAATAGATTTCTCTTCAATTTATTCTCGCCATTTCAATTCCAATTTTAGGATAATCTAAGTCACTTTCACCACAAATCCAACCACCATCATACAAAATTAATTCTACATACAATTAAAATCCACCTCCTCGTGGGATCGACACTCGTCACCATTAATCTATTCTACAATAGATTCGTGCACTTGCGAGTTCAATAAAATTTGCACAACAGAAATAACCAATGGTCGTACCTTGGTTATCGACTAGTTAAGGAGAGATTGGCTATTAGAGTGTCTTAGTAGCTATAACCGATCTATTCATAAGTAGTAATGATTTATATTTGAATCAATAACCAGTAATCGAATCAAGCTGAGTTAATTCCTTCAACCAGAGCTTTTCCCAATTTGAATTACAATTTTAATTTGTATTCTTATTATTTTAGTTTGATTTTTATTATTGTCAACAATCCCCCCATTTTGCATTTTACATTTTACATTTTAAAATTATTTAAATAATTACCGATCTCTATGGACACGACCCTGCTCAATCACTATACACAATTTATTTAGAATAGGTATTTATTTTTGCTGGCTTCGATAACCATCAAATTTTGGCGCCGTTGCCGGGGATATTATCAGTGTCGGGGACATCCATTGAGGCAGATATCATCACTAAGTCCAAGATTACTAAATTGTTTTATTCTATTTTCTTAAGAAAGCTGACAGTCATTTATTTACCCTTAAAAGAGTCAATCAAATGATCCTCTTGAGCACTCAGACACTCAATATAAGAGAGGTAAAAAAATGAAAATGACCATTAGTTTTGATGGGGACTTCTATGTTTTTCTTATTGAAAATAATCTTTAAACTTTCAAAAAAGCTATGCCTTCACAAGATGCACTAGATGGAAAGAGGCAGTCAATAATGAGTTGGATTTCATCATGAGCAATCATGTATGGGAATAAGTTGTTTTGCCTTTAGATACAAAACTTAGTGGGTGCATATGGAATTTTCAAAGAGAATTGAGAGTCGATAGATCATTTATAAATATAAGGCAAGATTAATTGCCAAATGACTTTCATAAAAGAAAGATATAGATTATTCTGATACTTATGCTCCTGTGGTGAGAATTGCATCTATCAGAGTTTTGATTTCATTAGTTACAATTCATAATTTACATGCTTATTAAATGGATGTGAAAACTACTTTTCTAAAAGTAAACTTGGATGTAAAAATCTACATAATTCAAGTAGAGAATTGTGTAGTTTTAAGTAATATGCAAAAGGCATGCAAATTGGTTAAGTCATTATATGGCTAATAAGCACAAAAACAATGCCATAAAAAGTTTGATAAAGTATTAGTATCAAATGAAATGCAAATTAGACTAAGAGAATGCTTACTTATAACTTTAATTTGAAGAATATAAGAGAATTAGATATTACATTAGGCATCAAAATCACTAAGACTTATAATCGTCTTATATTTTCACATGAACACTATGTTGAGAAGTTTAGGTATTGTGATGGGAAATCAGTCACTACAACGTATGATGCAAGTACCCACCTTAAGAAAAATGTAGAACATAGTGTTGATAAATTATTATATGTCCAAATCATTGGTTACCTAATATAGTTCATGAATAATGCAAGTCAACGTTACATACAAAATAGGCAAATTGAGTAGTTATGCTTAAAATCCTAGTAAAGATCATTTGAATGTCATAAATAAACTTGTAAAACCATTGATATCGAACTTAACTATAATAGCTCTCTACCAGACTTAACTACACTAGCTCGCCACCTATGTTAAAAGGGTACAATAACATGAATTCGATGAAAGATGAAATCAAATTTACTAGTGGTAATATATTTACCCTTGATGGAGGAGGTGTTTCTTGGAAATCTTCCAAACAAATGTGTTTAGCTCATTTTACCATGGAGTCCGAGCTAGTTGCTTTAGACAAAGTATATATTGAGATTGAGTGGTTAAGAAACCTCATAACAGACATTTATCCCTATATTTCTGCGTGATTGTATTGTAATTGTCACACTGTTATTGCCATGGGCAAAGAGACAAGATATATAATGGCAAAAGCGGATAAATTCATCTAAGGTTTAATATTCTTAAGCAACTGCCAGAATCTGGGTTTGTGAACCTAAAATGCCATGTCAGAGTCATATTTGACTAATTCTCTAACTAAGCTACTAAACATAAAGTTAATGACAATTACATTAAGGGGCAAAAGACTTTTGTCTATTAAAAATAAAAATTGTCGGTGATCCTACCAATGTGATTGGAGATCCCATGAGGTAGGTTCATAAGGATAATAACAAGTCACTTGTTGTCTTATGGCACTATAAGTCTATTTATTTAAGTCCTCTTTAAGGTAAGATAGTTGCTTATTGTTAACTCTATGAAATGAGAATTATCAGGGCACTTTTAGGCTTAAATAGATATTATTTACAGAGTAAATGATGTGTTTCTATTGCATTTTTGTTACATTTTACATAAACATTCATTTTAGTTTACTAGCAATAAATTTTATTTGATTTAGAATAATTCGTGCTTAAATTGTGTGCATAATTGTAGGTCTCCGAAAGCTCAAGTTTCAAGAAGGAATACTGATGCAATAGGCATGCAAAAATGGGGAAAAAACATGGCTACAAAAGAGTTGAAACAAATCTGGAACAATGTAGCGTTGTAGCCGTTGTTGTAGCAACCATTGCTGTAGCAATCCTGGAGCAACGACAGAGAAAATTTTACGGGGGATACTTGCAGAATCGCGATTTGTAATTTCCTAATCTGACTTATGCGTACCCTAAGCTTCCGTTTACCCTAATTTTCAATTATAAAAGGGGCACGCATCATATGGAAGAACGACGGGAAGTAACATCGAAACAAATCAAGAGAAAAAGAAGAAAGAAGCAGAATTCAAGAGAGAACACATCTGCACCATTGAAAAAATCTGCAGAACTATTTGGATTTAATTTTCATCATTCTTTACTTGTTTCCTTACTTATTCTCTGATTGAAACGATGTATTTCATGACTGATATTTTGTTGTTAGTCTTTCTATTACAAGTTATGAACTAAATTTAATTGTAGTTGGGTGACAAACAATCTAAATGGGTTCTTGACTGTTCTTATAAGTTTATGTAAGAATTTTGTAGCCTTTTGCTTTAATAGCTTGTATTACAATCATTATTTCGGTTGACCTCCTATTTAATGTTTCAAGTTAAGATATGGCCACAAAATGACATGTCTTAGTGAAAATTATTAGAGTAATACTTGATCTTAATTTAAGTTTCCTAGATTGAGTTTAACTTGAGTCCCAAAAGGGCCACATTTGAGTTAAGATTTGTGATTAACTAAATAGTTTTGCCTTTAGATACAAAATTTAGTGGGTGCAAATGGATTTTTCAAAGAGAATTGAATGTAGATGGATTTTTTATAAATATAAGGCAAGATTAGTTGTCAAATGATTCTCATAAAAGAAAGACATAGATTATTTTGATACTTATTCTCTTGTGGTGAGAATTGCATATACCAGAGTTTTGATTTCATTGTTACAATTCATAATTTACATGCTTATTTGATGGATGTGAAAACAGCTTTTCTAAAAGTAAACTTGGATGTAAAAATCTACATAATTCAAGTAGAGGATTGTGTAGTTTAAAGTAATAAGTAAAAAAGCACGCAAATTGGTTAAATCATTATATGGCTTAAAATAAGCACCAAAATAGTGCCATGAAAAGTTTGATAAAGTATTAGTGTCAAATGAAATGCAAATGAGACTAAGAGAATGCTTGCTTATAAATTTAATTTGAAGAATATAAGAGAAGTAGATATTACATTAGGCATAAAAAATCACTAAGACTTATAATAGTCTCATATTGTCACAGGAACACTATGTTGAGAAGGTTTAGGTATTATGATGGGAAATTAGTCACTACACCATATGATGCAAGTACCCACCTAAAGAAAAATGTAGAACATAGTGTTGATAAATTATGATATGTCTAAATCATTGGTTACCTAATATACTTCATGAATAATGCAAGTCAACGTTACATATGATATAGGTAGATTGAGTAGTTATGCTTAAAATCCTAGTAAAGATCATTTAACTGTCATAAATAGACTCCTAAAATATTTGAGAGGCATCATTGATTTCGGACTTAACTATCATAGCTCTCTACCAAACTTAACTACAATAGCTCGCCATCTATGTTAAAAGGGTACAGTAACATGAATTCGATGAAAGATGAAATCAAATTTACTAGTGGTAATATATTTACCTATGATAGAAGAGTTGTTTCTTGGAAATCTTCCAAACATATGTGTTTAGCTCGTTCTACCATTGAGTCTGAGTTAGTTGCTTTAGAGAAAGTACATATGGGGACTTAGTAGTTAAGAAACCTCTTAGCAGAGTTTTCCATTAACATTTATCATTATATTTCTACGTGTTTATATTGTAATTGTCACATTGTTATTGCCATGGGCAAAGGGACAAGATATATAATGGAAAAAGCAGATAAATTCATCTAAGATTTAATATTCTTGAGCAACTGCTAAAATCTGGGTTTGTGAGTCTAGATTGTGATGTTAGAGTCAAAACTGACTAATTCTCTAACTAAGTTACTAAACATAAAGTTAGTGGAAATTACATTAAGGGGCAAAAGACTTCAGTCTATGAAAAAAAAAAGTGTCGGTGATCCTACCAATGTGATTAGAGATCCCATAAGGTAGGTTTATAAGGATAATAACAAGTCACTTGTTGTCTTATGGCACTATAAGTATATTTATTTAAGTACTCTTTAAGGTCAAATAGTTGCCTATTGCAATAATTTAGGTTGAGTAATTGAGCTCCTAATGAACTTAATAGCCTCACATTTTTTGTATAGTGGTGTGTCAAAACTACATGATACACTTATGGAGCTTCACCTATGTGAGTGTGGAATTGGACCGATTCCTATGAGAGTTAGACATGCTTCTCTAAAGCACTCATGAATCTAAGAGCACAAGGCCATTAAAGTACCTAACTGTAGAACAGTGAAAGACTAAAAGCTTTTAATGTGAACTTCTAGTCCTCTACCTTACACAAAAGGAATATTGGTTCATAGAAACTATAAGGTTCACCAAGTTCCTATAGGACACAATTAGTTGTTCATTGGCTAGTTCATAGCCCAAAAGGCATTAATTCATACGCATTAAACTCTATGATGAAGGAAATTAAAGTATTTTGAAATATGATTAAGGAACTCTATTGGTATTTCAAAATACTAATATCACATATTGGAGAAAAATGAAAGCAATCACTTTTATATTTGATTTAAAATTAGACACATATTTGATTTGATTACAACATAAAGTTAGATAAGTTAAATCTAGATGTGATTTGGATCATATTATTTGAATTATTTTATAAGACACATGGACGACTAATTCAAATTAAATAAGAAAAATAGTTGACTAATTCAAATTGAATTAGTAAAAGGGTTATAGAGGGTTTCTCTATATAAAAGAGACATATAAGGCCCTTAACGTGCTACAACCTCTATTATCTCTCCTTCTATCTTATGTCTCCTTCATAATTTTTCTTTTAGTGTTCTACACTGTTGTTTAGAGTACAACTCCACAATAGTGATGTTATTGAATCTTATATATCAATCCTCAATATTTATATCCTTATTACATTAGAAAATCTTCCTAGAGAATTAGAAATTTTTCTTAAGGACAATATATCGCACAAGCTATGACGAACTTAAGATTGTTGCCGAATGAACAATACCATGAATAGTGCTAAGTGAACAATATCGTAAATAGTATTAGGTGAATAGTATCCTTGAACGGTGATGTGAACAATACCCATAGTTCTATTGATGGAGTACTATTCTTTATGTTGAAATTGTTGACTCAGCTAGTTTTGGAATTCAAAAAAGCAATATTGACTTATATTTTGTTTCCACTATTAGGCATTGTCCTAACTGAAACCCCAAGTATTCGGCTATCCTAAGTATTGTTTTAGATCTTGATATTACCTTGTATTGCAGCATTTATTAACATAAATGTGGCGATTTATTATTGTATTTTTTTTTTATATTACCTTGTATTGCAGCATTTATTAACATAAATGTGGCGATTTATTATTGTATTTTTTTTTAATTAGGGATGATAAAATCCTCCTTGATATAGGGTTCTCATTTAGGGTGTATTTTGAAAAATTTTTAGGGAATGAGATAGGGAATAGCGGAAAAATATTCCTCAAATTCTTAATTGAGTATGGCTTGATTTTTATTTAATAATTTTTATCTTATCAATTACAATGTCAATTAATAATTTTTATTTTTATTTTTACCTAATATAAATAGGCTCTAACTAAAAGAAAACCCTATAATATAATTCTTATTCAACCTTAAAATGTTGTTATATTTTCTTTTTACTCTTAAGCTCCCGTTCTCTTCAAAATTTTTGCAATTTTGATATCATTTCAAAATATTATTTTAAAATTTTGGAATTTAAATACTTTATAATATGGTGCTAATTTTGTTTTAAGTCTATAATTTCTAATTTCCTAAAATTATGTATCCATGCCTCTACAAATTAAGCAAATGGGGAATGTGGTGGGAATGGGGAAATCATTTCCCATATGGGGGATTCCTTATTCCTTACCCACTAAATTTAATGAAGAATGTAGGCAAAATTTTTAATGGGGTGGGGAATGGGTAATTTTTAGTTTCATCCCTTGAGGCTTGGGGTCCCTTCACTTAGATAGAATGTATAAGAGTATTTCCACTTTACACCCCTACCGTTAGTATAAAATTTAGTATATATTTAGTATGTGAGGGCATTTGAGTAATTATATGCTAACTTGATTAAATAGTAAAAACATTTTGAATTTTTACACTTTGGAAACTGGAACATGTCAGAAACATTGTTATGTCCGCTGGATAATAACAAAAGCATGTTAGTGTTCAACGGGTTTTACACCAAATAAAAAACAATTAATGTTTGTTGGGTAATAACACAAGCATGTTAGTGTTCAAAGGGTTTTACACCAAATCGAAAATAATGATTTGTTTAATTTTTATCTTTACAAATCGGGAAAGCAAATTCATATCACCATTAACACATTAAGCGAATTCGTTGTTGTGACGAACAAGATGTCGGGGAAGCAATCGAAATCAAGTTTGACGGGAACTGATGTAAGAGTTCAAACTGATTCGACGACCTTGGGCAAATACCGACGACGACCAAGAACCCACCCACTTGCGATTGAGCCGCATGCCAAGTAACTGAAACTTCCCTTTTTTGTTATACTTTTTTTTTCCTTTTTACAGTGTTGGGATGAGTTAAAAGTGAAGCTGAGGCTAAACAATAATGTTGATATGGATCTGCAAAGTTGGTGCATGTGTTTTTTTTTTTCCTTCAAATCATGAAAACCCATGATAAAAATTATTGTTTTAGTTGGTTAATTTCTTTGTTGGATACTTATTTTGAAGGCTGACTGCTACTAGAATTAAGAAATTGGCATGACTAATTTAAGTTGGATTATATGTTTTGGTCTCTAAATTGGAAATATTCATTGCATAAACAGTTGTTAAGTTGGTTAACATCTTGTTGAAGACGGATAGTTCGGGCAAGATTTAGAGCAATAATATGACAAATGCATGAATTTATTTCTTTTTGGGTGGTGATACAACAAATGATAAGGGTATTTCTCATGAGTTTTGTTGAGATCTTAATATAATTTGGCACCAAATTTGTGAATGATCTACTGCCCGGTACATATCTAGAATATTGTTTTACTGACGCAAGGGTATTTTAGTCATTTATTCAGTCAATTATCAATCAACTAAACTTTATACTAACGGTAGGGGTGTAAAGTGGAGATACATGTATACATTCTATCTACATAAAGGGACCCAAAACCTTAGGGGATGAAATTGAAAATTACCCAATGGGGAATAAGGTATGCCTCCCGACATCATTGTTAGCCCTATGTTTTATCCTTTAATGTAATTTATTAATTTAAAAATACTAGTTACAATGGGGGTTGATAAGATATAAAAAATAAAAAATTAGGGCTGAACTCTTAGGGATGGTAAAAAAATTCGGGCTAAGATCTGAAAGATCTAGAACTACACATTAAAAAATATGGATTCAGATACTAAAAATTAAAATCCATGCGGACAAACACCATTCCTAAGCTGAGAACATGTCGAACGCCATTGCATCATTGGCTGGCTGCTACATCATTGCTCAATCATCATCGACTAGCCCCCATATCCTTAACTATCAAACGCTGACTGCCGCGCCTGTTGTCATCAAGCACTATCTGTCTCGCGTCGCTGAGCACTTATCACTAGCTCGCTACAATATTCTTTTATGTATCTGGAAATCTAGAAAATCTGCCCCCGGTCCGTATGGGTGTTACCTACATCCATTTCATTTGTTTTTTTTTTTTTTTTTTTTGAGATTCGAATTTGGATTTCAAAATATAAATGGATCAAAATCCTAATACACTTATGCTGCGTTTACTTTTTGGATTGGAGTGGGAATCCTGAGGAGTGGGAATCCTGGGATTAGGAGTGTGGAGTGGGAGTGGGAGTAGAGTGTTTACTTACACTAAATGAAAGTATGGATTGTCAATCAGAATCCAAATTATTTGTTTACTTTGTCTTGGATTGGGAGTAAATTGTTTTAAATTACAATTTTATCCTTATGTAAAGAATTTGTAGTTTTTTTTAAAATGAATAAAAAAATATTTGTACAATAACCTATTTATTTTATCATTAATTTTAATTATATAAAATACTAATTATTTTTAATGACGTAAAATAAAAATTTTTATGAATTTTATTTTAATTTTAAAACTAAATATTATTGGTAATATTTATCTGTATAAACAAAAGATAATTTAAAATGTTAGATTATACTATTACATTGTGCCATCGTCAAAAAAATTATTTTTCACAACTTTGATTTTTCCATCCTGTTATTTTTTATTTATTTATTTTTTCAAATTTTATGTGCATACACAACTTGTTCTAAAAATGAACATATCAAGGCATAGGGCATCCATCAGTTTTGATGCCTGGAGCTACAGGCCATTTTGGCAAACAACCTTTCTATCTTTTCCAGTGGCTTTCCAGTAGCCAGCTTTGGTGGCTCTATTTGTTCTCGAGCCATTCGAGTAATTTCGATCCGTAGGACAGAAGAAGAACCATTCCATATCTCGTTTTGGAAGGAATGATTTCTCTGCAAATTTACAGTTGGAAATTCATTTTGTTGAATTCTCAAATCAATAAGATTAAGGTAAACAGAATGACCGAATATAAAACAGCTACTCATTGCTTTGTTTCTCATTATTGTACATGAAAACTTAAATCCCATAAAATTGGCTTTTAGTACAAAAAGTTAAGGCCCCATGTGAAGAAAGATTCTAACAGGAATCAAATAAATAAAACAAACGAAAAAGTGCTTTACAAAGCTAAAAACAATTCCTTGTTCACATTAATTTTCAACTGTCTTTGATCACTAAAGCTAATTCATGTTTTTCATGGCAATTAGACAAATACAAACATTGCACGATTAAAATCTGAGGTACCTGGTAACTCCCAAGGATTAAATTTGTACAATTAGACCACATGAATACACAACTTGTTCTAAATATGAACAAATCAAGGCATAGGGCAGCCATCAGTTTTGATGCCTGGAGCTATAAGCCATTTTGCCAATAGGTAATACTTGGTGGAATGAAGCCCCCACCACTATGGTCCAAAAATATCATTAGACTGCAGCATAAAGTAAATCAATATAGCCATAAAAACAAAATTAAATATTGTTCATTAGTTCGATATAGTTTCGAACGCCAAAATATATTACATAGCACCTCAAGTCCAAGGTTCCAAAATAATATTATATAAGAACACATCTCTAAAGTTCCAAAATAGTGTGTTCTTTTGACAAAACACAATCCAAATTTCCAAACTAATACAAGGATTGCATCTCACAAACCACGACCAATCTTTCGAAGGATATACCCCTTTTTCAGCTCATTGGGCAAGTTGAAGAACACACATAGCATATCATGTTTGGTTGCCAAAATATCAATCGCATCTAATATTTCTTGCTCACCTAAGCCTTCAATCTTACATATTTCACCATACAACTTAGCTTGTAAATCAGATAATTCTTTGTCAGCAGTAGAAAGTACGCTAATCAACCCATCAAGCTTGGGTACAATGGCTGAAATAGACTCTGCCATTGCCCCCATATTTGAAGACATATTTTCAAATGTCTTGTCCTTGGTTCTTCTTTTCTTCTTGGGATGGCTGGAATTACTTGGAACACTTTCATTTTCATTAGCATGTGCATGTGATTGTGGAGTGTGTGACATATCATCAAGAATATTCTCCATAAAAGTCTCATGAGTGGAATCATTTCCTAAGGTGAAATTAAAATTGTCTTCATGACGTACCTCTTCTTCGTCATCATCAGCATTGCCAGCATTTGCTCCATTAGCTCTATCACGGCCAAAGATCTCACTCAATGTGTAATAATGGGGAAATGGTTTGAGAAATAACCCACTTGCATCCTTTCTTTTCTGTTGGGGGAATAAAAAAACAAAGAAACATGAACAGCACAATAACATAAACAGGACAATAAATGATTGATTAATGTTAAACAATCAGTGCCCTTTAATCTTAAACCAACATAAACAGCAAATATTTAACAAAGAAACAAGATCAACACATCAAAAGAATGAAGCCTAGAAATAATAATGGAACAAAGAAACATGAACAGCACTTCAACATAAACAGCCCAGAAACGGAGTCAAAAACAGAGCACGAACATCCAAAACAGCCCAAATGAAATAAACCAGATAGATAAAGGACATTATAAACTTCAAAACCAATTATGATATACTCCCTAACTCTCAATATAAAGAATAAAGTTAGGTATTTTACCTTCACATACTCATCGTAAACACTTTTATCTAACTCTCAATATAAAGAATAAAGTTAAGTATTTTACCTTCACATACTCATCGTAAACACTTTTATCACATACGATCATCGACTTCTCTGAATCCCAACCAAACCCACTTAGAGCTAACATGTCTGCCACAACATTATGTTTTAGCTTGAAATACTTCACTCTAGATTCAATATGGGGAGATGCTTTCAATCCACATCCTGGAATTTTCAACTCCAACATACTTTCAAGTTGATTCAAGTATCCAGTTTTGAACCCACAATCTACCCGCCACATTGGATTTTGACTCAATTCATACAATGAATCAACCAATGCATCATCTTGGGCTGTTGTCCAGTAATGCTTCGACAGCCCACGACCTCTTTGACTCATTCTATTTACAATAAAATAAATTTGTTATAAAAAAAAAGTATAACGTCAACTACACTTGATTGTATAGTTAAATGCAACATATAAAATGAAAATAAATGGCAAAAATAATTCATCATAAAAAATAATAATAAATTGCATAAACAGCAAATATAAAATAATACATTGTCAATTAAAACAATCACATTGTCATTGAAGGAACACACCAAACAAATACATTGTTAAATACCATTACAAGTGATTAAACAAACTACAATGATAATAAACGAATGTCCTCATGCATTCCTCATGTTCCACATCTCTTGAGCTAAATTATCTCTCCAAGTAGACCACTCATTTGAAGCCTCAATTGACTCAATAAATTGTGCTTCGTCAACATTGTCCCCTATGTCATCATCTATTTCTTCTTCCATAACATCGATAGACATTTCCGTTCTTATGAAATTGTGCAACATACAACAAACGGATATTATACGACGTTGTGTTATAATATCATAAAAAGCGGGACTTCTAAGTATAGCCCATCTCTTCTTTAATATCCCGAAACATCGCTCAATCACATTGCGAGCACTAGAGTGTTTCATATTAAAAAACTCTTTTGGTGTATGAGGTTGGTGTCCATCACGAAAGTCGCTCAAATGATAACGTTCCCCTCTATATGGTGAAAGAAAACCCATCCCATTGGTATAGCCAGCATCAACCAAGTAATAATAACCTATAAAAAGAATAAGATAATGTTGTATGAAAAAAAATCATTCGCCAAGTAATATACTCTCACAAGCTAAAGAAAATTTTGGTTAAATTTATTACCATGAGGGACTTTTAACCCATTTCTTCTAGTTAAGGCATCTTTTAGCACGCGCATATCATGAGTTGAACCTTCCCAACCCGGTAAGACATATATAAATTGCATATCTTGTGAACAAACTCCCAAAACATTTGTTGCAATCTCATTTTTTCTAGTTCTATATCTTGGTTTATCGGCCTCCGAAACATGAACTTTTATATAAGTACCATCTAAAGCTCCTAAGCAATTCTACAATAAACCATTAAAAAAAATTAATGAGTCAATGTACAAAGTGTATTAGAGAAGACACGGATTAAACGAAATATTATACTTACCGTAAACCACTTCCATTTTGGGTCCGTTGAGTTGTCTGTAATTGGCTCAGGTTTCTTCCAAAATTCCTTTTGACATCTAATCATTGCCCTTAAACACTCATGAAAACATTTACTAACTGTTCTTCCGGATCTCTTAAAGTTAAAACCGACAACCCGATTTTTGACATGATGTGCTAAGATTGACAAAAACATTGCAACCATTTCCTCTGGAGACACCCTTTTACTTCTAACCAAACTCCCTTTCTCACAAAGAAGCTTACATAATTTGAAAAATGCTTGTCTATCCATTCTTAATTGTGACAAACATTTTATATCACTTTCAAACACCAAGCCATGCAAATGGGACAGTTGTTGGTAAACTCTATAAGCTGAATTTGGACTTTCCAACCTTTGTTCACAAGATAAGTAAACATAGGAATACATAGCAGCACACACAGCCATAATCATTTGCAACATGACAACTAGTTCTTGTATAATTACCAAGATTTTCTGCTTTCTTGCTAACAACCGTGCCATCCTATAGCTTAACAAAAAAGAAAACTCGATAAATAAAATGGGCTGGAAAATTAATGTTTATTTCTTTATGATGGAACCTCAACTAATCCATCAGTTATATAAAATAAGCCAAAACCAACAAGAGGAAATTGATCAAATCGAACAGCAGCAAAAACAATCTCTTTCATTCTCTTTCAATTACTTTTCTGTTAAAACACAGACAAAAATAGCTAATGCTTGGATGCCAGAGGCATAAAAAAGGTCAAAATTTTGTCAAAATAATAATAAGTCTAATTATTTTTCAACTTGTCATTGATCAAGTGTTTTCTCAATAGTCACAGCAAGAGGAAATGATAGCTTAAATAAGAGAACAAGAATAAAGTAGACTATGTAATTATCATGCCTTATCTTTCCCAGCATCATTATATTAGTCAAACATGTGGAGTCAATAACTAATCATTATGTCCAAATAAGAATTGCAAAAAGTTTACATTCCAATATAAATATAAACTAATTATATTGCAAAAAGTTTACACTTGTTGAGTTCCCTTCGAATATGTTTACATATTGTAACCATAAATAGTTGTAAATTATGGACCCTAATTTTACACATGGCAAAATCTTAAACTGGCATGCATTAGACTAATTATGGATATGCATGTACACGATCATTGCTCTCTTGAAAATGGGAGAAAAAAGCCAAATCCATGCATTAAATTTTCACAACCCAGAATAGAGATATTTTAAACAAAGAAAAAGAGCTTCCACATGACCACTGAACCGGCACCACATCTTGTCTCTATACGCAGTAGGAGCAGAAGCAGAGAAAAAGCACTTTCAACACACAAAAGAACTTCCTCTTTTATTTTCACTTTTTGACCAAAAAAAATAAGCAAATTGGTTCGAGCAACACAGGTAACACAGAGATAAATTAATGACAGATCGTTGCATGTATGACTCAACAAAAACTCGATCAGCGGCATGAATGTTATTAGAAAACATTACCTTGGATGATTCGAAATCGACAAAAGAGAATTTTTAGCAGCGTGGGTAGTGATTCCAAAGTCGTGATTGAGGCTAGTTCATGTATTCTCTTTTCGCCGGCACCGGTGACCTTTTCCAAGTGAAGGAATCGAGCAATGATTTTGGGATTTCACTAGTTAGATTTTGAGATTTCACTGGTTAGGGTTTGATGACCTTGAAATTCGATACCATTTCGTTTTTATATATGGTACAATTGTAAAATTTGATATTGTTTAAGGGCATTTTTGGTATCAACGGAGTGGGAGTGGGACTCCCACCTCTCCCCACGGGAGTGGGAATCCCACTCCCCACTCCAAAATTGAGTGGGTCCCACGGAGTGGGAATCCCACTCCCCCTTCAAAACTTGCAAGTAAACGCTGGAGTGGGAGGAATCCACACTCCTCACTCCCACTCCAGCAAGTAAACACTACATTATATCTAGGCCTACATCTGAATTTTGTCATCCCTAGTAACTCCAGTCCAAAATCTTCTGAACAAAGCCCAATTTCATTATATTTTGAAAAGAGAAAGCCCAAATAAAGGCAATTAAAAATTAAACCCAATGGCAAGAATAGTAATATTGTCCTTTCACTTCATTAGTTTCCAATTCAAAATTTACACTACTTATTACTTTTGTTATTTTTGTTAACGTTTTTAAATTTAATATCCCCATCAATCACTTTTTGCTTTACAATATTTGAACAATTAATTATTTTTCATCCTCTTTTCCTTATAAACGGACTTGAGAGAAAGGAGTTTTATTTATAAGAAATGGAACACATAACATTTAATTAGAGAAGATATAATGAGTCTTATTTCTCAAAGTCTATAAACTTAAAAAGAAAGAAAAACCTAAATTAAGAACAAACCAAAAAAACAAAAACATTGCTATCCTTTTTGCTTTTCATATTTGTCAATACTTAATATTCAATCTACTATTCTGCTTTTTCCTCACTGAATGTTACCATCACAAAATCATACCATAACTCACTTACTCACTCACAACCCAATAATGGTAAAAAAAAAAAACAACAACAACAACCACATGTAACTAATAATAAATAAATGTAACATTAGCAAAAACAGGAGTTTCAAGTTAGCCAAATCTTCAACCCATGGTTTGCTCTCATTAATTTTTCATATTTAATTCTTATGTACACTTTTGACTTGATTTGAAATAAGATTCACGCTAGTTTAAGCATAAGCAAGACCCAAATGTGTTTGTTATAAACATTAGTTGGCAGGGATTCAAACAGTTTATTTCTAACTCGAGTCTCAATTGATATGTGTTACTCATATATAATGATGAATTTCATAACTTAAAAAATTATTATTCTATCATCTAATTGATAAAATACTACATCAATAATGCAAATGTTGAGATTACTAATATTACTCTTAGCGATTTATATATACACTACTTCTAATAAAGATGATTTAATGAACATCAATACTCACTATATCATAGACACCTGGATACGTGACGATATTTTATAACTATTTATAAATAATATTTAAACTGTGAATTAAGTATACAGCACCACATGGTACTATTGCTCACCATAAAATAAGCACCACTACCTACTAAATCATTACTCCTCCTTATAAAATTGTTTACACCTTAGTTGCTAACTGGTCCAATGATGTCATTGTTGGTCATAAGTGGGATTTAATGCTTAGACGCAACTCTACCATTCTCGAGGTCCTTTCCCCTTTTTTCCCAATACATTTATATCGGTGGGTGTGTTTCTATATTTGACCTTTTATTGTCATCACTCTTTAAGTCTCTTTCGAGTTATTGTTATGATTATTAATTTTGTAATCATTATCTTCATCGTCACCTTATCCGTACATTCAAATAATCTAATAAAATGAAAAAACAGGAAGTAAGCTTGTTTAATATTCTGCACTGTGGAGGTCCAGGTCCACCTTCACTGGATAGAATCAACTTTCCTAAAACCCAGGTCTCGAATTCGCTTGAATTTCACCAATGTATGTGCTTTTATTTTAGAGAAAATATCTACCGTCCACCCTTTTTTTTTTTACTTTTTTAAAAATGTACAATTTTTTTTTTTTGCTGGAATCCACTTAAAGTTACATTTTATTTCACTTTTCCACTTCTATTTGGAATCCGTTAAGAAAACTAACGGAAACTTAAAAAAATGACAATTTTACCCCCAAACAAAAATTACAATTTCACTCTAAAAAATACAAAAAATAATCAGATTTAATAATGAATATCATTATTGGTACGTTAATGAAGTATAGAAAAATCTTAACTACTAGAAATTATAATTCAATGAATAATAAAATTCTACTTATCTTAAATTCAATTGATGGTTTGCGAGATTGAGTTATTTTTAATACTACTGTTATAATTTATCATTCTAATTACATACATATTTTTAAAAAAAAAATCATGTGTTTGATGGTTGTGGAATTAATTTCTTTATTAACTGATGGGGAAAATAATTAGATTTAATCTGATGATTTTTGGTAATTTTTAGGGTGAAATTAAAATTTTCGTTTTGGGGGGTAAAATTAGGGGTGGGCAAACGGTTCGGTTTTTTCCTAACCGAACCGAAAAAACTTAATTCGGTTCGGTTCGGTTCTAAGGTAAAAAACCGAATGGTTTGAAATTACAAGAACCTATTGGTTTACATTCGGTTCAGTTCAAAACCGAACCGAACCGAAGAACCGATCGGTTCAGTCCAATCATTTACAAATTAATTTAATCAAAATTCAAAATCAAAAATATAAAATGCTAAATCACAAATTCCCTTTTTCTAATTCCTAATTTCGTAACCCTAATTCCTAAACCTAAAGTCCAAAATCCAACTATCTCCCTCGTCGGATCGGTGACTTGCGGCCTCTCCTTGGGTCCCTTGCATCACGGTCAGCGGTGACACATCTCTTCAAGCGTGGTGACAACGTCAAAGCCGTCGGTCCCTCACGGTTTCACGCGTTCAGTGCCTTGGTGCCTCGATCCCTCACGCTCACCGTCAAAGCCCTCAGTCCCTCACACTCACGGTCTTCAAGCGTGGTGACGCCGTCAAAGCCCTCGGTCCCGCACGCTCACGCTCACGGTTTCACGCCGCTCGTCTTCAGGCCTCACTGCTCTAACCGCCACTCATTACTCAGTCTCACACCTCACAGTCTCCCTGGTCTAAACCTCCTGCCATCAGCTCGCGTCCTTAATCTTCACTGCTGCAGGTTTTTTTTTTTAATTTATGTTGTGGCAGTCTGAAATTGTGTTTGAATTGAAGCTTATGTGGGGTTAAATTTGTGGAGGTGTTGGTGTAATATCGGTTGCTAGCAGTCTGAAATTGTACATTGCTTTCGAAATTTTTGTATAATTGTAATAGTTGTATAATTTTATATTGTGAAAATGTTTGTGAAATTGTACATTGCTTTTAGAATTTTTGTGGAGATGTTGGTGTATATCAGATACAGAGAATGTTTGTTGTCCTGAAACTTCTATCTAGTTCGAAAATGAATTCAGAATTTGGATACAGAGAATGTTTGTTGTACTTCTATTTAGTTCGAAAATGAAATCGAAAATGAATGAGAAAAAGTTCCACACTTGATTAGTTCAATTTCAACGTCTCTTTGATTAGTTAATTAGTTTTGCATTTGCGCGCAGTGATATATGGCTCATGGCTGCTATTTTTCTAAACCTGCATGCCCATGCCCTGCGCGTTTTCCAGCTATATGCGTGCTTGCGTTGGTGATTAATTGATGTTAATTAAGCCTTTGATTAATTTCAGCTTCACAATGCAAACTGAACGATAAATTCTTATTATATCTGGATAGCTTTTATGCATACACAGGAATATGTATTTTAAATTTTTTCTCTCATTTATTGTAATCAATGTTAGAATTGGATGATTCTTACTTAAGTGGGAAACAAAACTTGGACTTTTGTATCCAACAATCTGTTCAAATGATAAAATTCGAAAGTTACTCTTTTTTTTTTAAATATTAGTATACAAGACTATTGGACTTTTGTTGTGTTTTATTGTAGACTTATTGTGTTTTATTTTTCTTGTTGTGAACTTATATTCTGTAAAATGCAAGTGAAAAACTGAAAATTGTAAAATGCAGTGAGATTAGGTGAAAATTATAAAATACAGTAAGACATTTGGTTAAAACTGTAAAATACAGGAATATGAGCGAACCGAACCAAACCAAACCGAACCAAATTTTAGAACCGAACCGAACCGGAAAATGCCAACCCCTAAGTAAAATGGTCATTCTTTTAGGTTTCCGTTAATTTTCTTAACGGATTCCAAACGGAAGTGGAAAAGTGAAACAAAATGTAACTTTAGGTGGATTCCAATAAAAAAAAAATTACGTATTTTTGAAAAAGTTGGAAAAAACGGGTGGACGGTGGATATTTTTCCTTTATTTTAAAATATAAATATATTCGCATCAATTTTAATCAACAGTAAAAATAAACTTTAATTCTTTGACTAACCCGGCCCGTCATCTAATGGGCCTACTTTTAAATCCAATCCAACACAACGAGCCCATTGTAACACCTCATGTGTAAAACACATTTTATATCAACCAGAGATAAAATTGTCATTATCAAAAAGGTATTGCATAATAATAGCCAAGGGGAAAACGATCCACGAAATCAACCAATCAAATTAGCAAGTTCTAATATCGAATTTAGATCAAAGGAGTCATTGTCAACATGAAAACGGATTCAGCCTTTACAAAAAGTGGGTATTTGAGTCTAAGAAGGACCTGAGTTTCAACTATTGCTTTTTGCCCTTTTCGTAATAAAAAGCCAACTCATAGGCAAATGTCGAATTCGATCCTTCGACATTTATTTTTCCTTTTAAGATAAAATTAATCACTGGTTTTTATCCTTATCATAAATAGTAAATTATGGTGCTATTTATTTTTTTTGCCTGAGTATGAATTTATTTTTTTAAATATTTAGTTATTTTGCGTCGTTTGTTTTTTAACTTAGTATTTATTGTCAAATAGTTTTATTTGATTAGAAAATATAAAAGAAAAAACTCATTTTTATCTGAAGTTTGAGATCTAAATAAAAAATTTTATTTTCAAATCTCAGAAGTACCCCAATTTAGTATTTCTTATATTATGTATAAACTTAATATTTTTGTATTATCAAGTTAGTTTTTTAAATTGCTATAAATTTTTATTCACATGTTAACATTAACTAAACAAACTATTGAACAAATCAGATTATATCAATTATGATGAATAAAACCTAAAACAAGGACATTGAATTTTTATGAGAGTTGATGTTATAATTACAGCTTTTGTTACAAAATTAAATTAAGAAATAATGATAGTATTAATTTTTTAATCAAATCGAACTAGTCAACTTGTTAAATTTCTACATTGTGAAAAATAAATATATGCACTACTCAGAAAATATTTATATCAAACTACTCACTTTAAAATTTTTTTCTATTCAGATGTTAAAAAAAAAAAAACAAACATATTATTCAAATATATTTCAGACTCAATTAAATTCCAACCTATTCAAATTTCTTTAAAAAAAAAAAAACACAACCTATATAAGGCGAAATCAAGAAACAATCAGTGACTACTGTCAAATTCAGTTGGTAAAATTTTGAAATTGAAAAAAAAAAAAAGTATTGGAGTTCAAATCTTATACCCACAAAACGGAAAGAAATATAAATTTAATCATCAGTCCTGATATGCTTCGATTTAAAAATTGGGTAATGGTTAATTCAAAATGAAAAAAAAATTGCTTCGTTTAATCTTATTTTAATGATTTCTTCCCAAAAAAAAAAAAGAATTGGAAAAGTAATTGCAATGTTTTTTTTATAATTAGTATGCAATACCAGCATAATAATCAAAACAGTGCACTGCAGGCTGATGTCATCTCGGTCGCCCTCATGTCACTATTGAAACTAGAGCTGGAAAAAATTTATTCGAATGCTCAACATGAATACAATACGAATAAATGAGTATGAACCATTAAATTTGACACGATTAAATGCGCCACATATGAATTGATATAATTTTTTCATGTCAGATTAAAGTTAAATTTTTTGACTTATTTATCCGATTAATAACACGATTATACTTTATATTCTAAATCAATTTGTAGGCTCTTGTCATCAAAACTCAAATATTGGATATGATTATCTTTTTTTAAAAAAAAAAAGAATGAACATATACATGGTGTTTCATTTATAAAATTGTATATAGATTTAGAATTTTAATGTAAAATATTAATAAAGATATATATTTTATAATATCAATAAATAATGTGTGCAATGAAGTATAAATATTTGATGTAAATCTTGTTAAATGTATAGATATTAAGTGGGTTATAAAGTGACACATTCATTTTTAATATTGGATTAGAGTCCCAATATTTTAACACAATTAAATGAGTCATATGTAGATGAACTTAAATTTAACACGACACGAACACATCTTGTTGCCAACTCTAATTTAGAACTAAATGCCATCTATTAACAATCTCATGAAAAATGAATTTAAATGATAGAGGTGTTTGCATATCGGATTTTGCGGATTGGATATCAATCCATATCCGATTCACGATTTTATAGATTATAAATTTTTAATCCAATCCAATTCACGAATTGGTGAAATTCAATTCAAATTCAAATCAAATCTATATGTCTGCGGATCGGATGCAGATTTAATCCAATTCATATCAAATCTACCATTTTACAGATTGGTTTGCAGGCTAAAAATTTTTAATTCTGTCATATCCACGAACTAACTAAATAAAAAAATAATATAAAAATAATTTTCCTACCGATCAAATTTATTAAAATAAATTAATTATTTAAATAAAAATAGAGAATAAATTCAAAGTTTCAAAATATAACACACCAAAAAGAAAAAAATTCAATTTGTTTAGATCAGTACATGAAAATTAACTGCTTAGGAAGCTATATTTGTTTATTTAATTATTTTTATTTTATATTATTATCAAATAAAATATAATATGGTATTAATGTAACTATATTCTAATTTATTTATTTATTAGTAAGTATTAAGACCATATTTACAAATTTAATTTTTTTATTAAATAAATTTTTTTTTTACGAATCCACTGATTTTTACGGATTTACATAACTAAATTCATATCCAATCCACTGACTAAGGATTTTTAAATTTTTAATTCAATACAATCCACTAATTTACAGATCAAATTTTTACGAATCAAATTTCTATAAATCAGACAAATTAAGCAGATTTAGAATGAATTCTAAACACCCCTACTAAATATAAATGGCCGAATTACATCACTAGGCAGACTAATTCAACTAGCCGTTAAAATTTTACACAAAAGGATAAAATAAATCACTAAAAGCCTTCCAATCAACCCAAATTCCACAAAACGACACAGTTTTTCAGCCCATACATCAAATCTAAATCTAATCTAAATCTGAGCCACGAGTAACGGCTATACCTAGCGTGTCTGAAAACGAACGAGTTTTACTTATACCGTACAATTATACAGGACCTTACATTTACAGCACGGTACGATACGCATCCCGCATGATTGTTTGCTTTTTATCGACTTTATGTCTTCCTATGATTAGAAAACATTTTACTTTTTCAGCTTACTTGTATAAAATTGAAGAGTCGTCCATCGCCAGTCAATCGCGGCCTGGAAGGTGCATCCACGCGCTTCCAAAATCGCCCATTTTTATTTTCTATTTTTTTTAATTTTTTCGGTCTCTTATCGTTTGTCAACATCCAAGAATTATTTGACAAGACAATACCTCTGTCATTTTTTTTCTCTCTCTTTTTCTTTTTTTTGGTAATATTAGGGTAATAAATCAATTTTTTTAATCAACAATTTTTACTATTATATTTTCAGCAAAAAATAAAAATGGAAAAATAGTCTAATACCCTACCTTTCACAGCTCAGACATAGATTAGAAAATTAATCAAAATTAATAAAATTTAACAATCACAACTTCGACGTAATCAAAAGATCATAAAATTTACAAAAAATAATAAAAACTAATTATCTAACGGTACCAAAGATTCCCAAAATATATGGCAATCAGCTAAATAAATAAGTATTATTGTTACTATTAATCTCTTTTATCTGATGACACATAAAATTCTTTTAAGAAATCTCACAATCATATATTTGTAACTTTTTCTTTTTTGATATGTTAATATATTATAATCAGAACTTTATTAATATTTACAATAAAGATCGATCAGAACTTTCCTGAATAATTCTATTACAGCACAGCCTGAATGTCAACGCTCATTTAAAATTTGAGAAAAATCTACACTCACTATTAATATTGGAGGCCAATGTGGGAAAACGACCAACGTGAAAAGACCCCTGTTTGTAACTTAGATGGTAGGATTTTAGCATCTTCATTTTCTTTATTCTTTAAAAAAAAAACGTGCGTATATATTTTGTCTTCTACGCGATCAAGAACTTTCTCTGAATTTCCAACAGTACCCCTAAGCATACATCGAACTACAACACAATGACACTGACAGCATTCGTCATTTATTACGACGGCAGAACACGTGGCGAATGCTGGCCAAGGTCCCACAAAACCAGAGCCACCGGCGTAGATTAGCACCGACCACTTAACTTTTGGACCATTTGGTTTTCTTTTTTTCAACTTTCTTGCAAATTTGGGTTAGGTGGGTGCTATGTGGGGCACTTAAATGCTCACATGTGATTTGAAATTAGAAGAGGAGCCCTTCAAAATAAGTCATTTTGCCCCCCACAACAAGGCAATAAAGAACTTCGCTAGAAATCACTTCCAGCCAAAAAAGTGCTTAATCAAAAGCACATTTTATAGAATATTAAAGTTAAACGAGGCATTAATTGCACTTAATAATCTAAAAACAATGATAACATTGTTATTACAAATGTTGACAAAAACAAATAGGGTGGCCTTTCAAGGCCAACCTGGCCCCTATCTAAAAAGGACAGTCTAGATGGAGAAAGAGTAATGAATTGTGTCAACTACTCTTGTCCACTCCTTAATAAGAAAACCAACCCTTCATTAAACAATACATGTACTTTTTCTGACTTATCTGTACTAATATCAAGTCAGGTTTCTCATGCCATCACTAAATGAACAAGCTGATACACAAACACACACACATATATGTATGCATCATGCATTTGGCGTTTCTCAACAATCCTATGCTAACTGCAATGTAGATGGAAACTCAAAAAGTATATTCATGGAACATTTGATCAATAGCACAAACACAATAAACTAACAACATAATGAATGAAAATATGAGAGCATAATGATCAGACATTCAGATGGGAAAATGAAATCATGGTCTTGATTTGATAGAGGATTCCACATACTACGCGTGCATTCAACAATGGTGAAGTTAGAAGCCAGGGGAAGAAAAAATGGGATTTTTTTTTTATTGACTGAAATGGTTGAGAAAAAACAACAATATTAATAACAACATATTCATCCTTCTTTCACTAACCCAGTAACTAAGTAACCACCAGACATCCAATCTCCCTGAAGGCTTCCAATATTTTGTATATATATCATCACATATATACATGTACAGATCAATATTCTAAGAGCCTGCCAGTTCTCTCTCTCTCTCTCTCTCTCTCTCTCTCTCTCTCTAAAATTCAGCTAAGGACCAAATTTAATCAAATTGTACATACTTTTCAATAGTTTCTCTTAATGGAGATGGGGAATGGGGATACAAGAACCAGGCTGGCCTACAACAAAATGGAAATGAAGTTCCAAAAAAGAAAAGCAAAACAATAAAAGGAGATGGCAGAAGGAAGGTGGAACCACCAGAGCAATGACGAATGAATGAATAAATAAAAACTGCAAAAGGGACTAAGCTATCTCTCTGGGTTCCTCTGGCTAGTGAGATTATTATGTGGCTCTGATTTATGTCACAGTTATCTAGTAATAATTTTATGGCGGGAGAAATGAATGGTTGGGCAGTGGAAGAGTGTTCCCATCAAAATGGGGGTTTGGGTAGCGAGAAATCACTATAAAGAAACAAGCACGGTACAGTCTTGAGTGCTAAAAGCTGTAATGCCTCACCGAGTGTTCCAACATATCACGACTAGGGCACACAATTTCCTTCATTCGGCTACCATTTTTGTATATCTTGAATGTTGGTACAATCCTCACGTTCTCAGCATGTGCAACTCCCGGACTCTCATCAATGTCGACCTTTTAGTTAAACAGCCCCAGATACAAGTAAGAGATTCAAATTGTTTCTCATTTTCATATAGGCAAGTAAAATTAAGTCAGCTAGATATTAAGTGAATTATTTACCTTGAGAAAATTTATGGATGGGTAGCGGCCACATAGTGTTTCAACATATGGAGATATTTGTTTGCAATGCAAGTTGGAAGCTGATTTGAAATGGACTACTGAGACACCTGCAATTATTTGAATACCACCTCAAAACTGTTCTTTTGAACACAGATTGAAATGGCCAGATGAAGACCATTTGAATCTGAAAATTGCAGACAGAAGGCTTACCAGGTAAAGATACTGCAGCTCTGAACTGCTCAAGACTTGACACTTCCTCCACTTCACCACCAAACTTCATATTATAAACTTCTTCACCACGAGATTTCTTCAATGAAACCTGGGCGTGAAAGAGGGATTCTGCAATTTCATTGTCATCTGGAAGTTCTCTCCTCAAAACCTCAAAATCTCTGACAGCATCTGCCCACTTTTCTAGCTGTTGTTTAAAGCAATTATCATTTCGTGTATTCTACAAATATCAAAGGGAAAAAATAGAAGATAACTCTTACAGAAAACTGTACCTTGCTGTTTGAGGCAGCTCGTCGAAGAAGTGCTTTTGTGTAATTGGGTTGAATAAGTAAAGCTTGGTTGCTGTCCTCAACAGACCGCTCCCACTGTCCCAGCTTGAACCAACAAGCTGCTCTATTGCAATAGAGAACAGAGTTTGATGGATCAAACCTGAGGCCTTCTCCATATGCTTGGCAGGCTTCAGTGAACCTTTCAGATTTAAAGAGATCATTGCCACGGGCACGTGCTCTAGCAACCAACTTGACATTGTTCAGCAGTACTGCAACTTCAACATTCCGGGGATCAATTTGCCCAGCTTTTTCAGCAGCTGTAACTGCATTCTCAAACCTGCAAGACATCCATCATCTATTCTCACTCTCCCTTAGATATCTGATTTCTGATAAAGCCTAGCATTTTAGAACTTACCTTCCCAGTGCCATCTCAATCTGAGCTCGGACAAAGAAGGTATAAGCTTCAGAAAGCATCCCAAAAAATCTAGTTTGTGAGCTAGAGACTGTGGATGGTTCTATTTTAGGAATGTTTGATAGGCTTGACTCAGCATCTTCAAGTTGGTGAAGCTTCAAAAGGGCTTCTACTCTACACATTGAGAGCTGTAATTTCAAATTGAACCAGTTAAGGCTACTGTTACTTTTTATTTGCATCAAATTCACTAGGAAAACATTCAAGCTAGGGTTTTACCTGAGGAGAAAAGTCAGCTCCAGCAGCAATGGCTGCATCACCTTCCCTCAGTGCACTTTTCCAGTCACCGACCTTTCGGGCATCTGTGCATTTGCTGAGATGCTTCTCCACTACCTGCAACCTGTGCACCTCAGTTGGATCTGCCTGCTGCCCAGACAAACAAAGGTGCCTCCGGGCATTTTCAACTTGCCCTAACCTGTGACAAAATGCAGTTAAAGATGCAGCCAAAACTTTTATGTGAATTTGATTTTGTGCAGCTTAGGGCTTGATGAAGAAACCGAGATCCAACTAGGCTAAACTAAGATAAACAAGAAAAAGACTTGAGATCAATGAACCCAAATCAGATAGTATATCCAAAGACTGAGACAATGGACATCAAATTGCCATAAAAGATGAGAGATCATGAAGTCATAATGAGAACCAGAGTCACCAAAAGAACGAAGCCTTTTAAATAAGAAATCCAGGTAACCTTGTGCAGTCAAGCTACGAACAAAAGAAAAAAGGATTAAAAAGAAAAACAGTAGATTAGATTAAGATCGCAGATGTCAGTATTACAAGAGCAAAAGACAAAAAAGTGTCATTAGCTAACACCGACACACGAACCAGACCTAAAAATCCAACAAATAACCACTAAAATTTTTAGCCAAAGCACATCAACTATCAACAGAACTTCTATTAACCCACCAACAATGCCAAAGTTTCCACAAATCCAGCATCTTAGCAATAAACTCAAAAGCAAAAGCCAAAACTAACTCCATTCAGCCATACACAACAACATAGAAAGGAACAAATAACCATCACTTTACTCACATTGACCCAGCAAATTATTTTCATCATACTCAACATCTACCGGAATAAGATTCGTGATATGACTAACCATTTCAGCTTAAGTCAATGAAATCACACATTCCCATAGATAAAAACCAGGCATTATCAATACCAATACAATCAACAAATTATCCAAAAGCACAGATTTATTTCAAACATCAACCATTCTCGCCAATGTAGCTCAAAACATCAATAAAAATGACCAAATGTAGATCAAAAGATCATCAAGATTACACAAACACCTCAAAAATCAAGCCAAAATTATCACAAAAACAAGCACAAAACCCCTAACCAAACCAACTTTCCTCACACTCTCACCTTACAAGCAAAGAACCCAAACGTTGATGAGCCCTCCAATAATTAGGGTCCAACCTCACCGCCTCCTCACATTCCTTCACCGCCTCCCCAATTCTCCCCAACCCCGTGAGTGCCGCTGCTCTATTACTCCTAAACGCTGCGTTTCCCGGGGCTAAAGATATTGCCTTATCATACATACTCAATGCCTCACCAAAACAACCCTTTCTATACAACTCATTCCCCATTTTCTTCAACTCCTCCGCATCTCCGCCGCAGATTCCGCCTCTATTCCTATTCACATTTGCATTCTCCGGGCCCACAGCCAAACTTCCTCCGCTTTTGACGGAAGTGGCAGAACCTCCACCAACAATATGATTACTTCCTCCACGCATTATGCTTCCGTGTCCGTAATGACCCATTCCGGATCCGAGAGTGTCGGTTCTCGAGCTCCGGTTCGACGTTAACCCAATCCCCGTTTTCAAAATTTTCCCAGAAGGACATATATTCCCCGTGGGAAGCACATTGGGCGGCGGTGAGCTGACAGAGCTCTGATGGCTGCTCTGACCAGAGTAAATCAACGGGTGACCCGATACGGATCCGGAGTCTGATCTAGCGTGACCCGGCTTCCGCGTCGGAGCAGTTGGGCTGGTTTCAGAAGACCCGGACAGCTCACCGGAGTGGCTGTTCGGGATAGAATCGTGCCTCTTGTTAACTGGGTTGAGTCTCGTTTGGCCCGAAACGGATCCGGATGAGCTAGAACTGGAGCTCGTTGTCGTTGTAGTGGTCGTACTAGTTGCAGTGAGTCCACTCGGGCGAGTTCGCAGCGGCGAAACGGGCGAACCCAGATCGAGTTCTCGAAAATCGGGCTTGTTGGCCTCGCAGCTCAATGCGTCATCACAGAAGGAGAGATTATGAAACCCTAACTCGGTAATGTTGGTGGCGGTGGTGGTGGTGTTGTTATTTTTGCCAGAATGCGACATTATGAATTTAGTTGTTTTGTTTCTTCGTTTTTCCCAGTAACCAAACAAGAAAAACGAAAACAGGGGAAAGCACTTATAATATCAATTATTCTCCAATCCTCTCCTTCTTTCTTCTCCTCTCCCCCCTCTCTCAGCAGCAATGTGTGTAAATGGAACTCAACAGAAGCGAGTGTTGCTTTGAAGAAGACATGAGAAAGGAAAGAGAGAAAGAGATGGGGATCTCGTGATATAAAAAGAAGGAAGCAAAGAATGAATGTGAAGCTTTGAGAGCGAGAGAGTTTTTTTTCTTTTTTAGAGAGAGAGAGAGAGAGAATGGGGTTTTTACACTGTGGAGAGAAAGAAAGAGAAAGAAGAGAAGAAATGAAATGAAAGAACCTTTTATTTTCCTTTTTTTTAATTAATTTATTTATTTTCTCTTTTCATTCACCTGCTGCCTCACGAGACAGATTTCATTTCATTTCCCTTCTCTTCTCTCTCATCTTCTGATTTCTCTATTCGCTTTTGTTTTTTATAAACACAATTTTAATTTTTAGTGGCAATAAACAAAGTTTTATAGAAATTAATTATTTTATTATTTTTTTTGTTCTTTTGTGATTTGCATTAAGAAGGGCCACCGGTTTGGGTTGCTTTGCTTGGACACACTTCTCCCTATCTAATATTCTCTCTCGCTTAATTGTCTATAAAATTGGCTTTACTTGATGCATTGTTTTTATGTAATTACAATGCCCACTCTCTATCTATGGAAATTGCGTACACTCGCGGCTTTTTTTTTGTGTCAATTCTTATTTATATCTAGATTTTGGTTTTGACTTTTTATGTAATTTTCCTTTTTACTATTATATTGTTACTAGAGAGTATTAAATTTGAAATGCTTTGAATTTTCCTTTCCAATGATTATATTAAATTCTTAATTGCAAAGACCATTTATGAAGTCTATTTCCATTTGGAATCCAATGCTCTTAATTAATATTTAATTTAATAATTACATGAAAATATTCAGAACTATCAAAAAAATATATGGCATAATAAAAACAAAAATGAATCAATATTGATCAATATAATTTTTCTCCTCCATTGATGCATCAAAGGTACAAATTTATAAAAATAAAAACTTGTACTTGTTTTAGAAGAAGTAGAAAAATAGCAAATGCATTATCACATGTCAAATTGGCTAATTTACAAAGCAAGTTAAATCGTGCATAAAAAATTAAAAAAAATAAACATAAGACTACCACTCCATTAATTATAAAATCCTCTTAATTGAAATGAAAAATCCCTTCATCATTAAAGTCCAATGTTCTCTTCAATTACTGAACAGAAAGATTTCATTGAAAGTGAAAAAATAATTATAATTTACGTACCATTGTCTAAGATTTGAATAGAGAAGATCTCATATCTAAAATCCAATGGCTTTCTTCAAGAACAAATTATCACTAAAATGAACTGATAACAACAAAACTATAAAATGAATACACACACACACAAAATCATCCCTGGTAGGATAAGAAAAGTTCTCATATTGTAAGATCAACTACACAAAAGAAAAACTCATTTATCAATGATTAATCATAGACCTAACACAAAAATTATTGTCACAAGACCATCAGAGTTGTATGTCAAAGGCATAATCATTGCCAGCGGGAATCCTCTCAAATTACACAAATATGTAACATTATCGAGAGATCGCGTATTTAAATAGGTATTCACACATATATATATAAATTAATAAATTCAATTTTAAGTGCAAGTTGATTTGAACCCATTAGCATATGTGGGGAGTATTTAATTTTCAGTATACTATACTTAAAAAGATTAACAAATTAAATTGCAATTTGAAGGAAATAGCCACATATTTTATTTTTAAAAATGGGATACGAAGACTTAGAACAACAATTTCAACACAAAACAAAAAAAGCTGTAAAGTGGACGCGCGAGAATGCGCGTGAAAGAAATAAAAAATTGCACGATTTCTAATTTTCGCAGTAGAGAAAGTGATTAAATAGCGAAGTGCGTAGGTTAAAGAGATGTGCGCAGCGTAGGGGAGTTCATGTTGGACTTTTCACCTCTGAATGAATGAATAATTACTGCGTTCGTGCACGCTTTCACGGAAGCCACGTGTCAATCAAACAAGAGTTGATGAATCTAATAAATTTACCGTTTGGACACTATCAAGAGAAATCACTTGAAATGCGAACGACTCCTGTACTTTGTTATCCTACTCTCGTGGAACTCCCTCACTGCAATTGAAAACTTACGCCCCGTTAGAGATTATTTTTGGGAGGATTAAAAATAATTTAAAAAATTTAAAAGTTAATTTTGATATTTGGTAAAAAAAATTAAAATTATTTTTGTTAGAATCAATTCCTCCTATAGCTGATTTTGAAAAGCATGGAATGTGTAACTTTTAGATTCTGATTTTGAGAATCAATTTTATCCTTTAATATAATTTCATAAATATCCTTACAATTATTACTTAAATCTGAAATTATCTTTATTTAAATTGGAAATAAAATTAATATTTTAATAATTTTTTATTATAATTAACATTTTCTCCATAAGAATAGTTTGTGTAACTAAAGATACAAGGCACAAAGCTATAGAAAATGCTACGTTTATGCTGCTTAGCAAGAAGTTAATATGCCAATTCCATATTTTTATAAAAAAAAATTGTTTGATTCAACGAGATATTGTATGTGTACATTTTTATATGTATAAGTAAATTTCATCCTACATTATGTACATTTTAGTCATTTATTTTCTTACACCAGTTTAACAATAAAATTTACCAAACACCCATAAGTGCTTTCAAAATTCACAGTACTTTTGAAAATAAAATTTACCAAACACTTAACGGATTCTCTTCCAGCTGATTATTTATACAACACAGCTAACAACAATTATTTTAAAAGCTGCAGCATTACCAAACTGGCCCTTACTGTTGTTCTCCTTTTTTTAAAAAAAAAATCAACATTATATAAAATGTGTGGATTAACCTCAGTCTTTAATATTAAATATCAATGGTTGTTAGTTGTTACCATTATTAATTATTAGATATGGCATTTGTATTTACTAATTATTGTATGAAATCTACTATTAGATGATCTGAAAATTTCGTAACAATTTGTGTAAAGAATATGGTGTCATAAAATTAAAATTTATGAGTATATTATACCTTACAACTTGGACACTTTAGGATAGTTAAATTTTATTATTTCTTTTTGTAATTTTTGAATGGTTTTCAGGCTGCCTCATAATTTGACCCAAATATACATAATTGAAATGTGCAAGTAATTTATTTAATAAAAAAAATTTATGTGTACTAGTATTATTATCATCCTAGATTCCTGTACTTTCTAGCACAAAATTAAAAGAACCACCACCCAAAATCAGCAACATTTAATACCTCTCCTTTCTCAATCGGTGTCTCCAAGGTCCTAATTATCCTTCATCTATGCCATTGTTTACGAAAATGCTTCAAACACAAATCCGATTGCTTCAAAAAGAGCTCCAGAGTATTTTTGTTGTATATAAAATTTCGATGAAGTGAATTTGGAGTTCATTACTTCAGAAAAATATTCGTAAAATGTGATGTCGAATTATCATTATTCACAAGAACGCAACAACATTTTATATAACAAATAGTTAAATAAATTTTAATGGAATTATCAAATTGATGCGTAAAATATTTCTTAATTTTTTATTATCTTAATGCAAGTAATTTTTAAATTTCAAATATCTTAAACTGTTCAAAAAAATAATTTTATTAATAGAACCAACCAACACTTAATTATTACTTTTTATAAAAAAAATATTTATAAAATAATAATGAAGTCTTCCATTCACATTTAATATTATAGAAGAGTTTACTTTTACGGTTATAGTGTCAAAATACTCGAATATCATTTACTAGAATTCTAGAAAAAAATGTCAACAACTTAATGCAACGAATGGGAAATGGCATTATAGCATATACGGCGTACAATAAGGGGTATTTTAGTGAATTTATATGAACTCACGACAGGAGTAGCTGGCCATGTGCAGGTACAGTAGTGTGCCAGCTGGCCCATTCAGAGGAAGCCTCAAGAGTGACAGTGGCATCCAGCTAAGCGTTTAACGGCGAAATCCAAACGCCGTCGAGGGATTCCCCGGTGTGTTCACATAAACGGTGAAGATTGCCCTTTAACGGACGTCGAAGAGATTGTGACAGCGGAGGGGGAGACCAGCCTTCAGTTGTGGCAGGCAGCAGAGTAGTGGGGAGAATGATGACCAGGCGAGGCGATCTAATTCATAGGCCAGGTAAGCAAAAGCAGAGAGCTGGGGCAGAATCATGCTGTGTGATGCGGTGCACCGTAAACTTTGGTGTACGTAGCTAGAATGTTCCACGTGGCTATCACGTGGCAATTTCGTTGATGTGATGTGGACACGAATGGACCCGTTTTGTTTTTTGTTTTTGTTTTATTGGAATCTTTCGTTATCAGGGATAGTTTTAGTCCGAAAATGAAAGTGAGACTAGGCAAATAATTTTTCAAATACGGATCTCTAATTATATTAAAATTACCATGAGTTAAAAAATAAAATAAAATAAAATAATATATATATATATATATTCTCTTTGTGTGTTTATATCAAGAATTCTTAATTAAAAACTCACTCCCAGTTGTATATGTAATTTATTTATTTATTTTTAAATGAAATCAGAAATCTTATTCACGGACGGAACGAGATTACAAAGAGTTTAGAAATTCAATTGAAAAATCTTTTAATTAAACTATCGAATCATGAATCTTTAATGAAAATTCGGTCATAATATGAGTCGTTTGATCAATACATTTAAAAATACTACTCTGTTAATTAACCAAGAAAATGACGTTCAAACAATCACATTGTTTGACTTTTCACATTCGGTGTTAGAATTTTTTTTCCAACGAGTGCGCATTTAATTAAGAATATCAAACGGGCAGATTCTCATTCCTAGTCAATAATATAACGGTGCAATCTGAATATTTCCACCACCGCGCATGCATGTGAAAAGAAAATGGCTTATCATTCGGATATTGGGTAGTGTTAAAGAGGAAACAATTAATTTAAACGTGATATTATTATTATTATTATTATTATTAAGAAACCAAGCCTTTGGGCAATTGGCATAGCATCTCTTTTGACTCTAAAACAAATAATTCAAAACAAACAGCGTCGATCCAATGGCTTTTGGAACCTCTTGAGACCCCTTCAACGTTGCACGGTCAAGAACCAGCCACCTTGATCCGCAACCCAAATAAAAATATCTAAAAAATACGATGTTTGAAACTGCTCCAACAATATTTAATTTCTCACCGATCACCATCGTGTATGTATTCGGGGTACGTAGTAAATGGAATCCAATATAAATTTATTATTATAGCCATCGTTTTTTGTTCATGCATGGCTTGCTTGAATTCTACAGTTGGTATCTTTTTGAATTGTTTACATTATATATATATATATAGAGTGTGTGTAAACTTATATCACAATTAATCAAGAACCAACGTCATGATTCCTTTCTTGTGTTGACCCTCAACAACTTGGTTTAAACTCTATGGGCAGTCTTTGTTTTATGCCATGCTACGAATGTCTTATGCTGACTCTGTTGTGGCAAAAATCTTCCTTTCTTCTTCTTCTTCTTCTTCTTTAAGTCGATCTTTAAGTCGACTAGTCTTGCTCTTTCAAAATTTTGAATTATTAATTTATTGGCAGTAGACCGAACTACCTCGGGACCTTCTAGCTCACCCACTGCTATTTTAAAGAGAATTAAGATTCTCTCCTAATCTGATTTTTTATATGAGTAAACACACTTATCCGATTGCTAGTTAATAAATAAAAAAATAGTGAATAAATAAATCTTGACTGTATATAAATAAAAGTGCATATGTAATAAAAAAAGATCCTTCAATATTAAGATATGATCAGGATCATTATTCTCTTAAAGGGCGAACAATCCAATCTTTGAAACATACTACAACACCAATAGTCAATTTTCCAATTAACTATCGTACTTTCAAAAATTACTCAAAAGGACTTTATTGTATATATGTTTCTATTAAAATTTTACTTAGTTATTCTTTATTTTTCACATATGACATCCGAGATTTAGTTGAATTTTAACTTATATAAGACATTATTATAATTTTATCCTTTAAAAAAAAGTTAGATTTAACAGCTACTGAAGTAATTAATGACGGCCACAAAAGTATATTTTAAATAATTTTTTTTTTAAAAAAAATACAGAGTCTAATTAAAATTAATTAACTCAAAACTATTGAGAATAGAAAGCAATCACCCTTAATTTAAGGTACAAGGCATCCGACAAGGGAAAGGGCCTGCTGCCGGAACACTGGGTGGGGTCTCGTATACGAGTGAGAGTTGTTTGTGTAGAAGCAAAAAGCGTGACGACCCATCAAACTTTTGTTTGGGCAAAGACACATTTCTTTTACTTTTAGTTTACGTATGTTGTTTAATCAAGTCTTAATTTTTTTGCCTTTTCTTTTTTCCTCATTCTTTTAAAAGGTCAAAAAAATTTAATAAAGCCGCTTAAAAGTTCGATGCTAATATTTAGCTTATTAACACTTAAAATTTTAATTTCTTTAAGAACAAGTAAACACAGATCTCCTGCAGGAGAACGCTGGTGCTGAAGCGGATGGTGATATTAGTATCCCTCATAGCCACATGACCTCCCACCAAATATATATGTATAGTATAAAATTTTAACATATGCCACTTAATATAGTACATTATAATCTAATCCAATAAATTCATCTTTTATACATTAGTTCAGTGTGGCGAATACCTTAATGTCTTATATATTCATGTCATTTCAAAGTAGAGTACTCAAAAAAATGAATTAAAGGAAAAAAGATTATTATAGAAAAAGTAGAATGCTTTTCTCTTTGTTGTTTTTTTTTTCTTTTAAAAAAGAACATAAAGAAGAGAATATGGACTACATATAGAGGACTTTTGAGTTTCAAATGAAAAGTATAAAACAGTTTGATTATAGCTATAAGCAGATTAGAAGAACTGGGGTTACTTCGTTTCCTCGGAAGAAGAAGAGAATCAATTTTTTTCTTAAGCATGTAAATTACATGTTCTAGGGAAAGTTCGCTGTACTATGCCAAAAGATCAAAAAATGCGATTAAATTAATTACAACACTTAGTTTCTATCAATTCGCCATTAATTTGATATTATATTACTTGTAATTCAATGCATACATAGAAGCAAAGGCATCTTTGCAATATATAAATCTCATATTCTATTTTTAGCACGTCCACTAACTGAGTGTTTGATTAGCACTCATAAACACAAACGGACACAAATTTTTAAACATCTATTAAAAGTTTGATTTCTTTAATTTTTGGGTCGGTGATATATACAAATTAATTACCTCACCAGCAAGGAACTTGTGTTTGACCCCATCTCCTCTCTCTCTCTCTTTTCAAATTTTAGGTACTAAAATCGGAGTGATTGTACATTACTTCTGTTTATTTTTTATTATTTTACATTTTCATCCAACTAATGAATTTATGTTACATCAGTTTATATAAAATAAATTTGTAACAAGAGTTTAAAACTCTATCATTATTCTTAAAATCAACATTAAATACATTATTTCCTTGGTAATTGTAATTTTACAAGAAAGACCTAAGAGTAGTTTAAGCTCTAATACTTCTCGGCTCCACTTATTTTTTTCTCTCTTTTTTCCGGTGTAAGTGATATGATTAATAAATTAAGCGATTCGAACAAAAAGCTCTTGGTGGCCAATTAGACTTTTATCATATAATACTAATATACCATGCGGAAACATTATTTGATTAAAAAGAATTATAGGAAAGACGATATAATAATATTTAAATCCTAATAAAAAATGTTCATAACTGTAGTGCTCTTAACACTACACGAATGGGTTTTCTACCCACTTAATTAATTTGTTAATTTGAGCTATTTGATCTTTTTGTTAGGTGAAATGGATATTAGTTATTATTAACTAGCAACAGAAACCTAATCCGCATACTTAATTTTATAGATTAAACTCTTTATTCCAAGTGTCTTTCGAGAGATTTATTTGTTTATTTTATAAACGATGATTGAAATATGGATATTTTTATTCTAAAAAAAGAGTTGGGTTAGGTAGAACCATTCATTTGGTATAATATTTTCATAATTATTTGCTTTTTTGATGCTCAATGCACGCATGAGATCATCATATGGAAATGGATAGTTGGTGCGGTTATGAAGTTAGATTTGTTAATTCTAGGTGATAATAATTATGTAAAGTTAATTTATTAATCATTCAATTTTGGCTCAATTGAATCAAGGCTCAAGAGTCAAAACCATGAATACAAAATCATCGCTGGAGAGAATTTAAAGAAGGCTATATAGCATTCATGATTAATGTTGGATTCTGTCTGCCTTTCATGGCGACCAGAGGAGATTACTCAGCAATCAACAATATTGACTACTATTTTGGCTACAACTTAAACCACATCATATTCTTTAGCGATCTTTATAATTCACAAGCTTAAAATTCTGCTAATTATTTGTCTTCATGATATAATTCTCTCCTCATCACGTAAGTTTCTAACTAAACAAATAAGAACGTGTGATTTTTTTTCTTAACAAAATAAAAATTAACAAAGGAATCGTAATTTTGACTATGCATAGCGTATAATATACATGTGGGACAAGATTTATAAAGCTTCAAATCGGTTCCATCAAGACTAGCTATTTCGGACATTTATTCGCACTAACTATATTATGGTGAAATATCTTATGCCATGTTTTTGTGGAATGGGGAAAAGGCTCCCACTAAGGCTCAAATAGATGCCCTCAACAACGGGCGTGGAGATGCCAATGCCTGGCTTAAATTAAATTATAAAACTTATTATATAATTTTAAAATTTCAACCTTAAAAAAAATAAAATTTTCTGATGTAGCACCTATAGTTTTAAAAGGTGTCATCTTATCCTCAATGACTGTATAATCTTTTTTTTATCTTAATTATAAAATATGTCTTTTTATAGTATTTGACCCTATGATTTTCAATTTTGACTCTGTCTCTACTGAACAATTGCTTACCATTGAGTTACAAGCCCAAGATTATTATGAATACAACGAAAAACCAACAATAAATTAATTTACCGGTAAATAGAAAAACTAATTGCACTATTTCTTTCTCATTTTGATCTAAATCTTTCTGAAACCCTACATCAGTATTTTCAAGCCGTCAGTGAGCATTATGATGTGAGAACCCAGAATCATAATTATTAACAATATTTGCTTCGCAAAGTAGAGTCGAGAATCGGAATCGAAATTGTCGAGCCCACCTCAATTTGAGAATGGGAAATGAGAGATTGATTCCCAAAGGAGGTGATGGAAATGAGTCTCTCATTCCTAGTTGCCCCCCTACCCCCCAAATAAAAAGCCCATTTTATCCTCACTTCAATAAAAAATTATTGTAATTAATTAATGTATTAACATATTATTATAATTAATTAATTAATTAAATAATAATAATTATTAGTTAATATATTATTAACAATAATTTATAATAATAATTTTTGGATAAATAATCACAAGTATTATAACAATAATTAATTGAGGACTTTTAGTAATTCGTAACAATCTAATTTATTTCGATTCTAATTCCAAAACAAAGTATGTATATTAATAGTAATATAGTTTATTTTGATTTCGATTCCCACATTTCAAGTAGATAACTTATTTTAATTCTCATTTTTCATTTTCATTCCAGCTCATTCCAATTCCTAATTATTTCGTTTTCAACTTATTTTGATTCTTATTTAATAATCGCACCATTATTGTAAGAGGTTTTGGGAAGAAGCACAAAGCATTGCTCTTTGTATAAATCAATAATCTTAAAATATTAGTTGCACCATGAAATCAATACGAGACGTGCACAGAACACACTTCATAGGACAAAATATACAATGATTAATTCTCATTTAAAAAAAAAAAAAGTCGCCAATATGATGGTTTCTGTTCTGATGACCTCTTTACAAAATGGGCATCACGTGCCTCTTTCTCCTCATTTCTCTCAATCACCATGCTTATTTTACATATGAAAGAGAGTAAGAACTTGCACATGAACTCTGAAATTATGAATTATTTAGAACATGGACTTAAAGACTAACTTTAATAAAACAAAACAAAACAACTGCCAATTAGTTTAATTTATATATACCTTGGAAAGGGATAAATAGTTTCCTGGAATACATATATATTTATAAAATTTAACTCAAAATAACCAAACTTTGTTGCGAGGGATCTTTTAATAGAGTCCAGCTCAAGTCCCTACAGAAGAGGAAAAGAAATAATTGAAAAGGAGATAGACAAGCGGAAGCTCGATCGGCTAATCGATAAAAACAAAATGGAGTGAGGTCATTGGACAAGTTTTCTGCCAAATGAACGAAACTCGTCAGCCTTTCTTTAAACAATTCTCGATCATCTCTCTCTTTCTCTGTGTCTATGAGGAATCCAAGGTGCTAGCTTTATCAGACACACAAAAAAGCTTACCTCATATATGCACCAACTTTTGCATGTGGTACCTCCATGCATGTTCTAATTATACATTATATTTCTCATCACCATGGACCCGTTAATAAAGTACCCTATTAAATTATTACCCTCTTAAATCAATAACATTATACACCACTATATATGGCTGTGTTTGGTACTTTGGACTGAATTTTGTAGGATTAGTTAAGATAAGACCAAATTAGACTGAATTAATGAATGGTTGATATGATTTATCAAATAAATATAAGTGCTTATTTAATTTTAAATCTTTTTAAAAAAATTTTGTTGTTGTTTAATCGTATTTTGAGTAAATTTTTTAAGAATTAAATAAAAGTTCAGCTTAAGTAAGTTCTATTAGAAAAATTAGACTAAACGAAATTTTAAAATACATTCGCATTGGTTTTTGTTTCGTGGAATAAAATATTGGACTCGATTGTTTTTGTAATTTTAGCAGAATTTATTTTCAAATAAATAGAAACTAATTAATTGTTTTGTATGATGGGATTTAAAATGATAGATTCTGGTGGACAGAGGCACATCTCTCTTGAAGCTAACAAGTGCTAGTATGATAGTAAATGACATGCTAATCTTAAAAAATTTACATTAACACATGTAAGATATTTAACTTTTAAAAAAGAGTTTTTTTTTTTAATGATTTAGCCCTACAAGTTTAATATTCTAACAATTTTTTCAATTTAATCCCTAAATACATTTTTTCAAATTCAACCCCTAAAGTTTACTTTTATAAAATTCTGGCCCCTAAAGTTTAATATTTTAACAACTTAACTGAATTTAACCCCCAAAAATTTAGTTTTATAAAGTTTGGCCCTCCAAAATTTTAGTTCTAGCTCTATCGTCGCCGATAGAGAAAAAATATGGAGAGTGTTTAAGCTACAAAATGAGCTATTTTCTGGCAATATTTTATTTCATTTTCTCAGAATTAATTGAAAAATTACAACAATTCCTTACTTTTTTCATAATTTTTCATTTAATTATGATTCAAAATTATTTAATAAATTAAATAATTAAAGGTATTTATATTCCTAATATCAAATAATCACCAAGATAAAATAACAAGATCAACAAAAAAGTTGACATCCAAGGGGGTTTGGATGTGTTTTAAAACATGAGGAGGGTTTCGACTAATTTTGCCAAGTAATAAGGATTTTTTTTGTTCTTTTCCCTCTTATCCTAATAGTTTTTTTCCCCCTCAAATGGTTTAGATAATTTTCTACTTAAATAAGCCAATCCCATAATTTGTAACCGTTGTAAAAAAAATATACACTCTAGTGCAATTTATTCTATAGTATACTAAATAATGACCGTATAACATATAACATACTAATGTAAATTATAACTACATGTCAATTGAAACTAAATTTTAACAAATATGTAAAGCTGGATGAGGCTGTATGCTGATATATAATTATATATAGCCACATAGGAATGGGACCAAAATGCAAAATGTGGTGGGCCAAAAACAAGCTGTGTGAAATGATGTAACGCGAAAGCCTGGAAGAGTGGTTTTTGCTGCTTTATTTATGAGACATTGCAATCGATCGACTGATCCCTCCAAAATTGATCTGACACCCATCATTATCTCTGTCCCAAAATTTTCCTTAAAACTTTTGTGATCCGTACTTTTCTTTCCATCTGAGGTTCCTCACAAGCAGACATTCCAATTTTTGTAAGCTTTTTCTAGTTTCACTCACATGGCGTTTATAAAAAAATTTTAAATTGTTTTCGATTACTTTAATTTTAATCAATTTGCTAGAATTTATATTGCGTTGGCTTGGAATTTTGAGAGGGATTATATCATATATTTTCCCAAATATTGGTGGGATTTTATATAATTTCGGAGGTGTGAAGGTAGAAGTCCTGCATCTAATTGATGCTGATTTCTGAGCTATTCTCAACAGACCTATAAGTTGTGTATAAATATATGAATTCAGACTCTCAATAGGCCACATATTTATTGGCCTGTCCGTGGAGTTGCATGCGCCAGACATACAAGGAAATGACACAGCCATACAATTAAAGTACAACTCAGCCTAGCTACTACTACTAAAACTAACTAGCTAATACATGGAATTTAAAAGGGGCCGGAGCTAACAGGCTGTGGCAATCAAGTGCTAGGCTTCTAGCTAGGGGTGCAAGATTGGGTGCAGCCATTTCAAGGCAGCATAAATGTTGGCTTTCAGTGTTGAATGGTATTGGTCGAAAAGAAGACAAAAGGCACAGGGCTGCTAGCAGTGGCAGAACATGAAGATGAAGAGGTGAAATGAAATGGCTGTCACAAAAGCATGCATGGTGATGGGTACGAAAACGATAGATCCTACATATAATCAAAACGATGATGATGATGATCAGAAATGAGAAAAGGAAGCAATGTCTGCGCATTATAATTTGATAGAAACCCCAAAGCTCTAGCATCTTGCTTTTATCGAAAAGGATCTTACACTGCCAAAGTCACCCTTTAAATCATGGTTTATCGTCCATTTTCATGTGGGCATCACGTGATCTCTTTCCCTTATCCATCACCAATCCAGCACTATCTATTTAGATAGATAGATGAATGAGAGAGAACGCATTATTATTATTATTATTATTATTGTTCACTATTAGAAGGCCGTCAACCAAAAACCAATAATGCCCATTTTTGGTCGCCGTGATGAAAAAGTCTTACATTAAATTTATCTTATAACTCTATGTTTATGTGAACTCGTAGCTCCAGATATATTTTTAACCATTATCACCCCAAAATTTTAATTTAATACTTAGCTTCAAGTCTACTTTTAACTGTTGTGAGATTTCTCTTATATTGCATTCTCATATTTATATACTTAGCTTAAGAATTATTAACTGTTAGCCAAGGTGAGATTTCTACTTGACCCCTCAATTTTTATATACTTGAGAATTAAAAAAAAATATTCTCAAAACTTCTAGTCGAACTTTATAAATGTTAGGTGTAGGAACTATACTAAAAAATTTCGTCGTATATAGTTTAGTCTTTTTGGTCCTTATTATGTGGGTCATGTTCAACTTTTGGCATTTGAACCACATATTTACGAATGAATTTGATGCTGCTTGTGCATAAATTGACTATGATATCATATTTTCTTATCCAAGAACTAAAATCACTCCCAAAATTTTGTGAGATTAATATCATCTTGATAGTGTGGATCAATACAATGTTGATAGAATTTTAAAAGTTAATTGCTAAATGAAATACATTTTACCAAAATAAAATTGGTCTTTTATATCAAGCATATATATCAGGCATGAGACTGACCTCCTTCTTTTGCAAACTATACAACTCTCAGTTTTCTACAAACATCTTTGATCTTTTCGAATGACTAAAATTTTTTGCATTAAAAAGCTAAAATCAGCTTCTGCCCTTTCTGAATTTTCTGTTTTGAATCTGGAACAGTGCAATGACAGCAAAAAAAGGAAGAAACCCCATTAAAAAAAATTATCAGAAAATAAGCATGCAAGTTAAAGACAAATGTATAAGTCACAAAGCCACGCACATTGAGGAAAATTCATCACCCTTTCCCCTTCACCAGAATCAAAATTTATCTTTTTTGCTAGATGTATTAATTTCTTTCCATCTTAATTATTGGTCTCATGTGATGAACATGGTGGTGCTGAACCCATGATGATTATTGGGTTATATAATAAAAACCTTAAAAGTGTTTTTGTGTGTCCGTACACTTACACACTCGCAGTCACTGCTGAGATATATCAAACTTCGAGACATTCTAAGCTGCAGCTGCCTCGCTTCATGACTCGCACATGCCAAAGTCAGAGACCGTTGGAAATTGCAAAAAACCCTCATGTTTAACTCTATTTTTTTTTAATTCATTTTTATTGGATTTAATTAGAAATTTTTAATCAATCTGTGGGCAGATGAGACGAGATCAGAGGTTTCAATAAGGACATAAAGGTTATATAAACATTGAATCATGTATGAACCGAGTATTTTATTAGTCATTGCAGAATCAATTTGCTGTTCTTTGGCTACACAAATTTTGTTTTATTGGGAAAATTGAAGTGCCAACAAGAAGTAAGACGGTGGCTGTTATTACAAGTGTGACAGTCATTAATTTTCTTATGGTTAAAAAATTTATTGGTTATTCATCGAACAAGTGGTGACAATTTAGTTTGACATGCCTCAGTTAAATTTGAGTGCAGATAAATAAAATTAAAATTAATTTATTAATTGTGTTAAGTTTTAGATCAATCCAAATCCATTATTAATCTAAGTCACGAATCATATCATTAATTGCCACCCCTAAATATAACAATTAGTGACAGTCCAATTTAACAATTGACAGAGTGAATTTTCAGTAATCTTTTTTATTGGGGGGAAGAAAAAGATTCCTATACGTTATGGATGATTTAGGGACAAATAATACACTGAATTAGGTGTGGTTCTAACTTCTAAGCCCAAATTAGTGAATATTCATTACTATATTTTTCATGTTTTAAGATGCTTTGCCATTATATTACAAACACTTCAATTTTTTCATTGAATGCGGAAATAAATATATTGGCAATCAATATGGGTTGATCGTATGGTGGTTGTTGCTATCGTTTTCTAATAAGTGCTCACATGGACTGTATGAATATATGAATTATGAACTAAAGCACAAGAAACTAACCTATTTTATTTGAAAGGAATATTCTTTTGTAAACTGAAATTAGAAAATCTTCTCCACTGTCTAAAGTTTTAGGAACAAGCTTAATTCGAGAAGAATTAAAATTTGTTAAGGTTTGTCTTAATTAAATATTATTGTTGTGCCCTTAGTTATCACTGCATAAGTTTTTAGGTTAAGCGGTTTCTCTAACATGGTATCAGAGTGAAAGTCTTAGATTCGATTCTCTTATTGTGCAAACTCTTTCAACAACTTCTTCAATTTTCTAATTCACCTTGGGCTCGTCTTTCAAACCATCTACGAGTTTTGGTCTTAGACTACATTTTATACGACGAGAACTATTACCTGGATCCTTATCTACCAGCATAAACTTTTAGATCAAGGGATTTCTCTAACCTTAAGAAACTTCTATGTAATGCGAGTATGCCATGACATACTTTTAAATGGTGTTAGGGGTTGGAATTGTTTAACTAATTTGATGCAGCTTGCAATTATAGTTGCCAATGCTTCCATAAAAACTCGCCAAGTGGCCATTTATTTTTCTTGAAGTTTCTAATTAAATTGATATAAAGAAATTAATTTCATAATCAGGTAAAGCTGTAACAATCTATCAGAAATTCAATTCTTTTTTTCTTTCAAATTCTAAAAATTTAAAAAATTCAACTCGAGTTGAAATCCTGACTCAAAAGTTCTAACAAAAAAAAAAAAAAAAAAAAATCTTTAGAGCAAAACTTGACATTTTATCGATCTAGTAAGGACGTCCAAACTCTAATGGTAACAAATATTTTTGTTCAATTATTAATTTACGTTTTGCAAAGATTTATACAATCAATATACTTGTCTTTCTTTAGAGTATTGGTTATACTAATTATTAAATGATTAAATAGTTTTTTTAAGATAGATTAAATATTAATAATCAGTGGGATGGTGTTTTTATTGTGAAGTTCACTTTTCACTTACCCATTATATATATATATATATAAAAAGCCTTATCACTTTTGTTGGTGCAGCAAATTTTTTTTTTTTTTTCCAACTAAGACGGAAATCATAAAATAATTATTGAGCAATAAAATGGAAGAAAATGATTGCTTATAAATGGGCCAACTAGAAGGAGAATCATTTCGTAGGCCCATAATGGCATTAGCTTCCTTGACTTCAAGAACACTACTATATATATATATTTTCTTGCACTATTGTGCCAATCATTTTAAGATCATAAAAAGCTCCTTAATTAAATAAAGCAAAAATAAACTTCACTTCAACTACACTCTTTTTTAGTTTTTAATTTATTAAAGCTTAGTTGTAATCACTTCATAGCTCAAACTTTTAGGTTGGAATACACTCCCACCAATGATTTCTTATTATTTGATTCTCAAATCCTCATAATTGGAAAATTTCTTATTATAAATCGTATTTGATCCAATACTTCCACTTAAAACTTTTGTGACACCAGAAGCATATATAAAATATGAAATAAATTAATACGTTTAAGGTGTTACTGTTGTTATCAGTAGTAATTGATTCAATTGATAAGATCTCTTTAAAGTGACATAAGCAATTTTAGAATAGATTTAATAAACTTTAGTCTATACATTAAATTATTTTTTTTCAACCAAGTAATTGATTTTATTGTTTCAATTTTCTCAAGAACATTAGTGAGTTGTTGCAATTAGAATATAAGATCTTATGTTAAAATTTTTGAGTTCACGAATTGTCATTTAAATCTTCTAACAAATTCTTTTAAAGGACTCTTAGCCTTCAATTTTTTCCCTTGCCCACCTCTTGGGAGAATTTGAACTTGAATGAAAGCACAAGGATAGTATGACTAACACACCTCCAATAATATTTTATATAAAGCAATAATGCTATGGATCTGATCTGAATGACAACAAATTTAATGCTAAATCTTGAGTTACTTAAAAAATAAATCTAGCTTGGATTTTGTGTATGGTGGGAACCAACATGACAAGTGCAAATCCATAAGTAGTGGCATTCAAATATATCATAACAAAAATGACTTTTGTGTATGTCAACCACATGCATTGACAACTCTACATTATACTTAGTTAATCAGAACATGGGTAACCATAACATCAAATTCAATGAGAGAGAGAGAGAGAGAGAGATGTCTCACATGCGGGTTTTTGATGAAACCAAATTCTCCCAAGGGATTGGCTGTTAAGTTTGACCTACAGTCTGCAATTTTTTTTTCCTCAATTTATCTCTGTTCCAATTGTCTGTCTCTAATTCAAGTAGATCAATCCAGAGGGAAAGCTAAAATAATCTGTGTTGTGTTAGGATTTGAGTTGGGCAGCGGACAAAGAGGGCAGGTATCAACTGAGCATCTCACATGTCTACTAAAGATACTTCAAAAGTACTTGTATTGGTTTGGATAAGGCTTAAGAATATATGGTAAATAAATAATAGTCTAGCATCAGCAAACTAATAATTACCTTGATCTGGGTGTTACACTCTGTATATCAGACTGAACTAATCTTTAACTGTATATTTAACCCAAATTCCCAATGTTCCAGTTTTTAAGAGCAACCTTATACTATCACATTAAAAACAAAATAAAAAAAAAAGGGCTGTTGTCGGTCATCTCAAGGCCTAAAATGTAGGCAAATCTGTCTTTCTAAATACCAATTGACTCTTCTGAACCTAAAATCTAAAAGGCTTCACTTCTTTTTTATTTTTTTGGTTTTTGGGTAATACTAAAATGCTTATACAATGAGAAATCTACAGGTGTTGATAATCAAGAATCTTGTAGGACTAATTTAGTTTAATTCTATTATGATTCAATTCCGACTAATGTATTCGGTAGATGTATTTATTCTGCTTACATTTATTGGGGAGATGTCTAGTCCTACCTCGTCATGAGAGAGAAAAGCATTCCAACATCATGCCGGAACTCGAACGTGTACCCCTCGACGCCCTCAAAGGCGAGAACCAAGGTGAGGCAGTTGCCATTGGGCTGTCAGCCCAGTGGTGGCCTCACCCTTTCCTGGGACTACCTGTTCCTATGCTGATGTTCATGGCTTCGGCCTACATACTGCATGCGTGGTGGTTCACAACGGATTGGGCTTTCATGGGCATTTGGGATTGTACACAAACTCAGTTGAAATTTATACAATTAAGCCATTTATTAGAAATCCTCATTGTTTTCAATCCCAACAAAGTAATGGCATGTTCATGCTAAAAGCTTGTGGCGAACCGAACAAGGAGTGTACAATGTACATATCCAGACTTGGTTATGAGCCTTGTGATTGATTGATTATTATTAGTTATTATTGTTATCATTTTGAAACAACTTTGTGATTGTTGGTTGGTATTGCAGAATTACAAAGTTTGAGGATGATCAGACATTTTCAAATCTTTTATAGCTGAGAACAGCTTACACCAACAAAGAATCCAAATCCTATATATGTTTCCAAATTGATGTACTATTGAGAATTAACAACGTACTAATAAGAATGTTCGGACATTTTGAAATCTTTTAAAGCTGAGAATAGCTTACATCGATAAAGAATCCAAATCCTATTTATTATTGATTTAAACCCAGAATATGATTAAACGAAAGGACTATGAACTTTCACCACCCTAATGCTGCTTACAAGGCTTCAGATGGGTACATACAATGAATCTTTAGAACCAAGTAACTCTATGCCCCATTATTTATTTGTAAACTACTAGACAAAAATTTTAACAACAATAATGTAATAAACAATAATTTTCAAGATTAGCTATTTTGTTGAAAAGAATACAGTTTACATGGGTATTTAAAAGTCAAACACCGGCATTCGTAAAATCTACAACCTAATGAAAGAAACTGTGATGTAAAACTCCCGCTCGGTAAAAATAATCTCATGAAAAAATTGATATGTTACAAGGAAAAAGAGGGGTTTGGATGGAGTGGGGGAGGAATTGCAAGGGAATAGAATTGTATGAAGGTATGGCTAAATAAATGTACCTGATAGCAAAACAACAGCCTTCGAGAAGTGGGGTAGTTTGTGCAAGTACCTTTCGAAAATTTTAACAAAACTGGGAAAGATCTAGCAAAACTTTTCTAGTCATCAGACACCATTGTTGGGCTCTTAGAGCAGCTCTCCTGTTGATGAAGTTCCAGTAACCTCTTTTCCGGATTGCAGAGCCCTAGATAATGAGCGCAGTATTAGAGTAACATTTCCATCCAATTTTTTAGAATTCAGCATTAATATATCTTCATATAAAAAGAATCTGGAAAATCTATGCAAAGGATACAAATCCGTTGACTATGCATGCAACATTTTGAAATGAGTCAATTATCGGATCAATAGCTTTTGAATGAAGCTGTTGTTAATGATGTAATAGATAAGCATGTTAAAGACACTAAATGCGCCTACTTTTATCATTTTCAGTTAGCCACTTCCGCCTCATGTTATATTGTAAATCATGTGCACTTCGTTGGCAAACATAAAGTTTTACCTGTAGTGATTGCCAGATACAAATTGCCATCACTCTGCTTTCATAAAGGCTTCAAAGACAGATAATTCAACTAAAATGCTATTCACTCTGTTGAATAGCTAAACAATTTTGTTGAATTTCATATTCTAGTGCACGGGTTGTTATGAAGATGAGCGTCCGAAATTAATTTCCATGAGAAGGTAAGAAACCATACGTAGCTTAGAACTTAATCCTATTGACCATTTCACCTCTATGTTTGTTTGGTTCAGATAAGCCACCAACCTGAACATTTGGGAATATCCCAGACAGCAATAAATGATGATGTACAATCCGATTGACACAGTTCTCTGTTATCTTCGTGGTTGACATTCATTGCAAGCATCCATGAACCAATTGTAACATCCTCATTGCTGAACATCCGAAAGCTGCAATACAAACAACATGGAAATCATCATATTCAAGGTAGAGACTTCAGAAGAACTATTTACTTTTAATCTCTATAGCCATCTTAAGTTAAGAAAGGAGCTCTTCAAATTCCTTGAGACATGTATCATGTAAGAGGATTGTTTCCTGTTCATCTTCCAACTTCTAAACTCCAAATTCCTTAGCAGCCAAAAAGCTAATCTACCATACTTTGCAGATTTCATCCCGCATATTTTCTGCTTGGCAGAAACAAGGACGCAAGTTGGCCATGGGCCAGTAGTTTCATCCAGAAAGAGCAAAACTAACCATTCTAAGGAGATTCCACACAGGGTGTCCCCACCCCCACCTCTCCCCCCCCCCCGGGTTTTGCCTTATTTTGTTTTTTTTTTCATTTTTTAATCATCAAGTAGAAGGTCAAACTCTGCACAACGCTATCAGTGACTCACCAATTCAATGGAATTCTCTGAAGAGATGAGCCGTATCACAATTGTTGATAAATACAGCATCATAAAGAAAAATGAGAAAAAAACATTTGTTATAACCAGTGCATTTCGGGCGGTAGGTTGTGAGAAAGCAGACAAACCTGTTGTTCTTGAGAGCTACCAAACTTACAACAACATCTGCTGAAAGAGCATATAAAGGTCCATAAGCATGAAGGAAGTACTCTTTCCCAAGTAAATAGGACTGTGGTTCATACCTGCATGGATTTAGTAGATCTGATTAATTTAATTACTACTCCAGCTTAGAATCAAATTCAGAGACCATCCTATACAAAGCCCTTGTAATAATTCTGTCAGGATTATTTATCAAACATATTTAGACTATAGTTGGGTAACATAGCTTGTTGAGATCAAGTCATAGTTTTCTGGTTGCAAAATACTCATCAAAACTAAATCTGCTGCTATTTCAGCATTGATCTGAGTTTCATTCATGGTAAGGTGATTTTTGAATCATAAAGTCTTATCCTAGGCCCAAAATTATATCTGCCACTATTTCCCATGGTTAACAGCTTTAATATCAGCAAGTGATTGAATCAATTTTAAATTCAAAATCATGATGACTACATATATTTGTTTACATTCATTAAGACGAGCTCCAATAAACTCCTTTTATACCCAATTGCTTTGAACTGTTTGATTAAAGACATTGACAACTGAACTGGCACTTCCATTTCATTTGAATTTATTATTTAACTACACCAAGGAATTTGCATCAATGGAAGGAGAAATAATCACCAGAAACACCAAGCAAGAAAGAAACAAAGAAAAAAGTTAAATAAATAATGTGCCAGAAATGAACAGCTTAGTACTAACCATTTGAGATGGGGATCAGTAAATACTGGACCCTTCTTCATGCATCCAAGATAAGTCTGAGAGTGAGGACGTTCTTTTGCCAAAAGCAGTGACAAGCGGTCTGTGGTTACATAAGCAGGAAAGCAATGTCATGAGAAGAAACTTCGAGTAAAAGTGAGAGGAGAAATGAAATAACTTTTCTAAATCTACTTTTCTTCGGGTGCGATCATGTACCGAGTATAAATAAATATTTTGTAAATTTAATCACCTGGTCTCAAGTATATGTCATCATCAGCTTTGACATAAAACTCGGAATCATAGAGTGCATAAGCCGCTTTGAAGAATGCTAACCTGTAATAAGGACCCCATATAAGAATGATTTTAATACTACCCTTTTCTTAAAGTAACATCAACAAATTTACTGTCACCACTAACGTTTTGTATGGGAGCTTACTATACTCCTCCTCGATATCTAACAAAATGAAATCATCGTATTCTGCAACCTCCTTTCTGAGCTCTGCCATCTTGGACTGATCATTGGTTCTTCCAATAATAAACCTGAAAGCCAAACCAGTAGCTTCTTCCAACCTGCAAAGGCACATTTCATCTAAATTAAATCTTTACGGCAAAATGCAAGACATAAACATGTAATAAATAAACAATCTACAAATGCTAATAACAATTATTAAGAGTATGAGTACTAGAATATCCAGATCAATTAGACTGATAATTTTGACACAGTAAAAATTCTAAAAAATTAACGATTACTACATATTATCCCCCCCCCCCCCCCCCCAAAAAAAAATCAGATAATTACTAGAATATTCTTATCAATATTTCCTTTTACCACATCCAAATTAGTCGGATAAATTTGGATAAGTGTAAAAATTTCTAAATAATTAGTCAGATAATTACAAGAATATTTAGCTCATAAAATGTTTCTAAAAATATCTAGAACATATTTCATTTCTAAAAAAAAAAAAATAATAATAATAAATAAATCAAATAAATTAAATTAAACCAAAAGTGAGAAGATCCGTTACTGTTGGAGGCCTTGGTGATCAGAAGGCATCCACGTCATCCTTAACGATCTTCGTCGACCACCGGACCCGAACCCGGTTTGAATCCCGACAAAGCCCATAACTTTATGCCTCTTGATATTATTATTATTATTATTGTCGTCGTCTTGACTCCCACTAATTCCATTACTGCCCTCGCCGTGGTTGTCCCAGACGACTCTGACCGATGTCGGGTTGAAGTTAGAGCAGCGGTGGGCGCCGCGGCCGGCGTAGAGAAATGCGGAGATGCCGAGGACGAATCCGACGATGCCGATGATGAGGCAGGAGAAGATCAGGACCGTCGATTTGCGATGTGACGGCGACGCGGCTGATCGCGCGTAGAAGAATTTGGGAGACGAAGGCATTGTATTGTATCGGCGTATCTGGTTAAGTTAGTTAAGTTGTTGGGTGAAGAAGAGAAGCAGAAGAAGAGAAGAAGAAGAAGAAATTTGAGCTCATTGTTTTGAGTGTAAGAGAAGCCAAAATTAAATCAAATGGTGTCGGTTTCCATAAAGCTGCTTTCAGTTTCTATATGCTTCAGTGATTATTTTAGAAACCATTTACTCATTTTTGGTTTATTAATAATTAATTATAATTTCTTATATCTCATTGTGATTTTTTAATCAAATATTAAATTACGAAACCATTTTAACTATTTTTAAGATTATTTTTACTAATGCTTAAAGCAGCTCTAATCTCAAAACCATTATGACATGAGAAGACTTATTAATTTTTTCCCATTTATTATTTCTATATGTATGTATACATGGCGAAGATGATCATGAAGAAAATGAAACCTATCGAGGGTGGAGGAGAAAGAGACATTTCAACCTCATTATCTTCCTCAACCAAGGAGGCAAGAACAATTATAAAAATTTGGGATATTATCATTTTTCTACCTAATTTTTTTTGCACATCAAATCAGTATTATTGTTTGGTAAAAACTACATTTTATCATCAAATATTTACGTTGTTAATATTTTACCATCGTTCTACTAACGCAGTTAAAAATTTATTGATACAATAAGATTACTTAAGAAATTTTACGTTAAATCCAAAGTGCACCATCTAATTATGAAATAGACATTATTTTTAATCTATTAGAATTTTTCGACATATCTATTCAGTATTAAAATTTTCTAAAAATTATATTTTGCTATCTAATGTTAAAGCTACTCTCACTTTACCACCAAAATATTAACAAAGTAAAAAATCTGCTGGTATCATAAGGCATTTACGGAATTTCACGTTGAAGGCAAAACGTTAACATAATTTTTGAATGGTGAAGTGATAAATTTGGACTATTTGAATGCCATTGTAGTGTTTGAAATAGCTTAGGGTTGCTAATGCTATCAAAATTGAAGTGTTTGACTTGTATTACTTGGACCGCATGTTTATATAATAAAAAAAGTAGCTATTTTTTTTTAATATAACGGCTACTTTTCCAAGATAATTTTCCTCATATAAGTTTTTTCTTTTCAAATGAAAAAAATCGTCTTTTATATTTTAGGTTAAATATTTAATTATTTTTAAAATTTTGGTAGTAAAGTGATAACAATTTAAATATTAGGTGGTAAAATATAATTTTAAGAAAATTTTGATACTGAATTAACATTTGATGGACAAATGATAAATTTTTCTTTTTTGTAATTTTTTTTTCAACGGATGAAATCATCTTTTATGCTCTGCAAAATCAATGTTTAACCCATATTTCGTTCAATATTTACTTATTTTTAATAGAAAAGTAGTAAAGTGCTAACCCAATATTTACTTATTTTTAATAGAAAAGTAGTAAAGTACTAACCGTATAAACATATAGTGGTAAAATATAATTTTCATCAAACCACAATACTGATTTGATGTGCTAAAAAAATTTGGGGGAAAAATGATGATATCGCTAAAAATTTAAGAGAGACTTTTTATGACTTCTAAAATTTCATAATTTTCTTTTTAAATAATACGTGAAACTGCAACGTTTTATCCTTCAGTAATTTTTGCAAGAGAAAAGGTCCATTCCACTCCTGAGCAAGTACGGTGTCCATCCAACTCAATCTGACCATTTAACCGCGTCTAGACGGTAAAATATGGCGCACCATATTGGCAGCACCGTTCTATAATTTTCCGATTTGGATATTAATTTTTATTTTATTTCCTTTTCTTCTTATTTCTTTTTAACTTCCATTATCCCCCAATTCCAAAGCTAACAGGTAGAACACTAAAACTGCACTGTCTGAACAAGTTTTGCTTTAGAGCACAGTACACTACCTACAGTTTCTAACATATACACATTTCATTTCTATTTTCTCATCTACACAGAGTTTTCCGCTGTCTGTCTGTCCGAAAAATGCTGCGTCTCATCGCACATACATGGGGATGATTCGAGTTCAACATTATAAACCATTTCAGCTTTGCTTTCCCCTGAAGCAGAAGCAGAACCCGGCTTTTCGCAAGGCAGCTTTGAAAATTGTTCTTGCGTATGCCTGTCTCCACCATCTACACTATCCCGTAGGTTCTTGCATTCTGTAAGCTTGTTTGGCATTTCAGCTCCAACTATGCCATTGCTTTGATCAGATTGAGATTGTTGTAGGCCCTCTGAGGCTCCATTCACTGAATCTGCGATAGGCTCTACTTTAGAAGAAGTACCCGGTTCAGTTAATTCGTTGATTCCCAACTCTGCTGATGGATCATTGGACAAGTTAAGCTTATATTTTGAGAAAATTGAACAATAGAGAAGAAAAATGCATTCCTGTCAAAGAAGAGGCTACCAGATTGTGCGTCTGCTTTTTGATCTCCATACAAGGTCTTTTTAAGAAGTACTGTTCCAGGAAATACCATCAAGTTGACCTTGTTTAGAGTTTTCTTTTCGTCTTTATCTACAGGCTTAAAGCCAAAACCCTTGGTCCATGTTTCAACTAAACTGGGAATAGCTGATATGATGAGCTTTTCCACCTTGAAGGATGTTAGCATCTACAGGCATCATTGAACAGAAAGGAAATACGTAAGTCACAGATATAATTATTAAAACGAAAATGCAATGCAATACAGCGGTATATAGTAGAAGAATTTTAGTTGTGATGCTCCTCCAAAGCTCAGTGCTTAGAAAATTCAAAGTGGAGCAAAAGACCAAAGATGGCAGTGTAAGATTGGTTCTCTGCTTCTAAAATACTAATATTTTTTCTCAATTAAGAAAGTATTAGGTTAGCTATATTGGGAAACAGTTCAAGAAAACATTCTCGATATGGCCCAGTTTTCGGAAGCAAATGATATTCTATGGTGTTCCCAGAACTGTGTTGCATGATCACAAAACCATTGTTTTCAGGTGTTTTTTGCTAATGTGAAAAGGAAAAAGAATGTAATTTTCATGAATTGAGAAGAAAATAAAATTGTTTTATCATTCTTCACAATATGATTTTGAGAGCAAAAGAAAATGGTAGCAAATCTTATGCATTTTATGCAAGGCTTTTTGAACTAAATGTCAATATCATATAGCCACTAGAAGGAAAGCTATCATTTCAATAAGAAGCAGCCAGAAATTTATCTTGCTGACAGAGTGACACAGCTGAAATGAGTTGAAAAATGAACCAAGGCAATGCAACAAAGAAATTCAAGTAACAAATTCCTTCAAAATCAAGGAACATCACCTATTAAGGGTGAGATAAGCATAATTCGAGGATAATCAAATTTTGTTAGTTTGACAAAAGAATACAGCAAATTACCATATAGACAGAGCATCTAAGCATGGTAATGTAATTATACCTCTTCTATAGCAGCCATAAGGCGTCTGCACATTCCCTTCCGACGGTAGTTGCTGCAGGTAGCAATTAGGGGCATCTCTGCAACTGATTTTCCATGCACTCTATGAACAAATATATTTTTCTTTTAGTTCCAAAATAATGGTAAAAATATAGGGAGAATGGCTTAAATCTAAGGAATTAAAACACCAAAAAGTTCAAAATCTCTTAAAGTCTTTCACAGTAGATTCCCAAAGATTATCCATTTATATATAATATGCATATATATACCAGACAATTGCATGGAAAATGTCCAAGTGGAGCATCTATCAAACTTATATTTCCAGAGTAATTTTATCCTATAATTCAGGAAGGTAACTGCATAGAGCTCACAAGCAGCATCCCAAGAAGTTAAGGCCTACATAACTTCTTATGTCAAGCCATAAGGAGTAAAGTCAGTGTTTCATTCGGGTCATTGGATCAATGGTTGAGAGTTCAAGCTATTACACACAAGAATTGCACCGAGTGACAACTAATCAAAATGCACTAAGTCATCAAGGAAAATAACGAGTATGAAATGTTTTGGAGACATTTTTTTTTTATGTTGAACAACTGCATGCAGGAATCAATAATACCTGATTGTGGCAACAGATACTTTCACCGATCGACAACTAATCAAAATGCACTAAGAGGTTGTTTGTTAAATGTCTGAAGTCTGAAATTTTATTAATTTCAGACATTTTTTAAAATATACTTGTTTGTTTTTTGGAACTTATGTCTGATTTTAAGACATTTACATCTGAATAGAAAAAGCAAACTTTTGTGACTTTTATCGGAATGGAAAAAAGTCTAAATGACAAGTAAATATTATATTCCAAAAATATCTCTCTAAAATAACTTATTTCCGAAACTATAAAATCTAATCCTATTTTTTGTTTTAATTTATAAGGACATAAATGTCAAATAACCAAGTTTAAGATGTTTTTTATTGTAAAAACAAACAAGATGCCACTTATATTCAGATATTTAGAAAAGAAAAACAAACATGTCATTCAGATTTTCGTATTCAGACCCATTCAGACTTTAGAAAAATTCAGACCCATTAAGATTTCAGACAAAAAAACAAACGCTACCTAAGTCATCAAGGAATATAACATGTATGAATTGTTTTGGAGACATGTTTCATTATATGGAACCACTACATGCGAGAATCAACACTACCTGATTGATGCAACAGAGATCAAAACATCATCTTTTTCCAAGACTACTGCATAAAATCCATGAAAGTTTAACCGTGCAAAATCTGACCTGCAGAGAAAGAACAAAAGCAACAAAATAACACAAAATTTGAATATTTTCTTTGAGATCAGATTGCACTAAGGCACAAAAGAAGGACGATGTCTCACACCAGGCAAAGAAAGCATGTAACATTACACAAGGCATAACTAATCTCATATCAGTGCTAACAACAATAAGTACCAGGAACACTGACTTTTACCTTTCCTAAGTAGCCTATTATGTATAATGTAACCAAAGTCTTGCCTTTCTCCACCAACGTATGGATCAAACAAGGTTTTTGGTTTAAGGAATCAATTCCAGACGTCAGCAAACTATAAGATGTCCCATACAAAGAGGTATGAGATTTGAGATAATGTCAAATCTGCAGGACTATACCCAATTACCTACGCAATGTATTTGGTACAATGTGCAATAATCATTTGTCTGATTGCAAATTGAAATCTGCCATAAATAAAAGACCACAAACAAAAGAACCAAAGCATGGCTTTTCCAAGTTCAAGGCTCTGTAGTTAGTTTTCTAGCAATAATTAAGTAATAGCTAAAGTACTATAACTGTATTTATCAACAAAACTTAGAAGAGAAGTGTAACTGTATTTATCAACAAAACTTAGAAGAGAAGAATTTATAAACAGAGAAGGGTTAGCTGAGCTTCAGAAAACAAAATATCCACAGCTCATAAAGGTCTCCAAAAATGCAAAGATGAACAACCTTCTGCAGTTACACCCTGTTTGACCTGCACCACTAACTCCACACCTACAGAGCAAAGGAGCTAGGCAAATGCACCAAATCAGTTCAGGAAATTAGACTTCTTTGCTTCTTGCCATTGCTAGCTAATAAAAGGAGAGGTATTGTCTTCTATGGAAGTATCTTTACGGTCTCTCCCTTGACAAATTTAAGACCCATAAAAGAACCCAACCTAAAGGCCCTTGCTCTACACGCTAATATAATAAAACAAAATTATTAATGCAACAATTTACTAATCTGCATAGCCTAATACAACATGTGGTCCCTTCAATAGGCCCTTCCACAATAATAATGATAATTACAACAGCAGCAGAAGCAAAACAATAAGTGAAGCACCTACCTCCAGTTGTACAAGAGATGGGGTATCATATCTATTCCTGTTCTTGGGTCTACCATGGACAGAAAGCATTCCTCCATAATCGTGAGAGCAACAGCTAACTTTGAGTTGCACTCAGCCTTTAGGGCAAACCGCTGAGCAGAGTGAACCTTTTGGTCTTCATGAATGCATCTAAGGAGTGTCCAAGAAAAGCCATCAGCAGTATGGTTAATGATCCCAATATGAGAATGAAGACCGGAATAAACCTGTTGTAGATACCAGAAATGCAAGTATTTGAATCACAATTAAAAGGTTGATAAGCAATAATATTTGTCATTTGAACGAAAAATAAGAAGATAGATAAAATAACATAATTATGAACAATTCTGATGAAACAAAAGAAGAAACACCACAGACAGGGATTGATTCCCGAAGTTTTGCAAGACTTTCAGTTGTTACTTCCTTGAGGGATGTATTAGTATGCTAATGTTCATTCATTTTCTTTTCCATAATGTTGAGTGCCAGTTTGGCAATTTAGTTAGACTGACAAAATAGGGCCATGCTTTTTCGACTCTTCTGATAGTTAGAAGGCTACTACAGTTAGTTATATGGGTCTTTTTGTTTTACCATTAGCTAGTTAGTTATATGGATCTTTTTGTTTTACCATTAGCTTCTTAGCTCTAGGCAGACTAGCTACAGAAATCTCTTATCAAAAGTTAATGAAGGAAAAATGAGAACCAGTAGCTGTGTTCGATGTCTGATGCTACCATTCTCTAGGCAGTGACGTTCAAGAACCTTGGTTCTATTGCCCAAAAGTTTTTCAGGTGTTAATTAGGTGATCTCTTCTTCAATCTCCATTAAATTCTCCACTTTAGGTTTTTATATGTTTAAAGTTTCTATATAAAATCTGATTTCGAAGCTATTTTCTGCTTCAGACCATGATCTAGTGTATCCTAAAATAGAAGAGTAAGAGAGGGCAAAAGATCAAATGTAATGCACTAAGCTACTAATTAAGTAAACACACAAACCTCATAATACAAACCAAACTTACTTCACATCTAAACAGCAATTTATTTACTGCTTGAGGAAGTATTAGCAACAATCCCTAGAAGTAATTAAGCCACCTAAAACATTTACACAAATTTTTCCTTCTTTCTTCTCCTTTTTTCTTTTTTTTTTCCAGGGGAAGAAACAAAGAGAACTTTTATTAGCACATAAGATTGAAAGCATTTTCATAGTTATTCATCATTAAATTTGAAGGCTATGGACTTCTTGCAGAATTGTGTTAAGAGAGGTATATGTGCAAATGTAACCATATGTTAAAACCTAACAATCAAAGAGCGACCATGATATATGGTAAAACGCAAGGAATTGAGTTATATGGAATTTGTAAGCAAAAGAAATAAAGGAGAACAGAGTTTTTACAAAAAACCTACAGTTGAAAGAGTTTTTCAAAACTGGTGCGCCTAATAGTTTCAGAAAAAGTATTGAATTCTTCATCAATATCTTCTGTACTGGTCTCCTTCGCTAGATATTGAAGACAGACAATGAAAGGAAGGATTTCGAATCCCACCTCTAGAATGCTGATATAAAAGTTTCTACAGTAAGGAAAGTTCTAAAATACGAGTCTGTTTCAGTGAATCTAAGCACATGGAAAGCATTACAACAGTTGCAACCACTGTGGAAAAATCTCAAAATAAATGTAGAAGCAATCTAAATGCATAGGAACACACAGCATCTGTTTATTCCACCTCTAATACGTTGAAATGCATCGATCTCTTGGCAGACAGTGAGCAAGAACTATTTCCCCAGACCCACACAATTCAAAAGTACTTCCAGCCTTGTACCAGAATGAGAATCAAAATCTTTACATTTGCCCAGATCTATATCCCCTCGGTTTCATTTTAAAGACACAAAAGGCAGGACAAGACTGGGCTTCACTCGGTGATTGCTTAGAGCAGACCTATTCTGGTTGAGTATTATTGGTATTGTAATGCAAATATCTCTAAAAAAGGTCACAGCTATTAAAGCTATCAGGAGTAAACAGCTATCAGCATGGCTATTGCAACTTAAGTACTGGGCAATGGATTGTGTAGATTTAAGGCTAAAGTCATTGTTTTACTTCATATAGAAATACAAGGCATATTCACTGGCATTGTTGTACCAGATGAGGAGCAGAGATATCCCACAACCAGCCTCATTCAGTCACAACACAGCTAGGATTTCATAGGATATGCAGATCAGAAACAGGAATTCAGAGTTTCTAAGAATGACCTGCTGGATAATTATTTTCCTTTTCTTTTTCGAGGAAAAGAAAAATACCCTCTGCTCCAACCAGCTCCAATTGTTTCATTTGTAGGTGATAAAAGGTCAGGGGAGATTATCAGTTTTCTCAAGAAAAGTTTGGCAAAGCACTGACCCTCCCCTGCCCCAGCTTGTTGCCAACCTATGCATGAACAGATACTCATTCAAACAAGATGCAAGAAAAAATATGACAAACACTTATGCACCAAAAGCTGTACCCTGAAAGCCTAAAAGGTCTTGATTGCTATATTCAATAGATACTCATGAGAAAGAATGAGAAAGAATTAGAATGATTGACAATCAAGCAAACGTACCTCCTGACAGCTTTGATTGCAAAACCAAGCTTCAGAAACCGCTCCTTTGCTCATATCTTTCAAGCATTCGCCATGATCTGTTTACAAGCATTTTTAATTAATACTGTCAGGTACTTAGAAACTAATAGCCAAGAAAAGCTTCGTGGGGAAAAGTGAAAATGATAGGATATCCAACCAACTCAGAATCACATTAGGTTATTATGTACTACTAAGAAGAAACATATCGGGCAAATGATCATATACTACCTCCCGTCAGGGATAATGCATTCAACCTTATTTATTTCAATACCTGGAACCCAATTGACTCATTTTTGGCTGCTTAGAAAATGTTCAAATGAAAATGCATTATCCCTGCCAAAGAGGTCTAAAATATTTATATATGCAATTACAATTATTATATCTAGTTGGTTTCCTGCAGAAAATCGCCTAAAATTTTTCATGAATTGCTAGCTCTCCCATTATAATTTAAGTAGAAAGAAGCAAATTTGGCTTTCATAAACCTATTTCCTTTTTTACTGTTTCCTTCTTGGCTAATGAACGGCAAGACCTGAATATGCGAATTAAAGCTGTTATTGATTTGATTTCTCTGAAATTTGACTTGCTAAGATATACAGTAGTAGCCAAACTCTTTACAGTTTTCATTCCCTACTTTCTCATGGTATGAATTACATTCACTTTTAGCATCTATTATTATCTATCTTTTAGCATTTATTATTACATTCACTTTTAGATATTTATTATTATCTATCTTTGCCAAAATATTACTAGGTCTCCCCTAGATCAAAATCCTGATATCGTCCTTGCTACATTCTACAGTCTAAATGATATGCTGAGTAGAAACATGAACTAAAACTCAAATCCAAATCACAGCTTCACTTATCTACAGAAAAATTTTTAGCTGCCACATTTTTAGAAACATATTACACAAGAAACAGAAATAAATGTAAGAAAAAGAGTGAGCAAATTGTATTCTAAACAAAAACTATAAGGTATTTGCTAGTTTTACATTTAAAATTTAATATTCAAGTCCAATTTTAATTAGCTTACATCTTTCATTCACAGCAGTGATATTCAAGCTCTCCACTAGATACGGAAACAATTTTAGCTATGCAAAATAATCAAACCAAAAATGAGGAACAGAAATATTACATTTATGCTCGCATTGAGAACATTTTAAAGCATCAAAGGAACTTGAAGCCTCTTTATCATTAACCAAATCCCCGCATATCCAACAGGTGCAGTTTGAGCAAAACCAACTGCCAGTGGGAAGATCCTGAAGTATAATAATTAATAGAAAAAGGACAGAATGGAGTTTAGTCTTGGCATCCAAAGCATGTAAAGAATCTAATTTAATAAAATCATATTGTGAATAGATCCATGAAAGTAACAATAGTGAAAACAAAGATGATTTTTCAATAAAGTACTATAAAAACAAAAGAAAAGACTGCAACTTCAATTTAAAATAAATTCATCCTCTGGAATGCCAGGAGGGCAATTTGCACAGGCATTTAAATCATAGTGTGAGTTTTACACATTGTGGAGCAAAAAATAAATAATCATCACACGTTAGTGAAAACAACTTAATAATCTCTAAGCACTTAATTAGACGCATATCAACTAGATTTCAGCAATATGGAGTAGAGAAGATAAGGCAGTAAAGACTGCCAACATATGAGCAAAGAACAAACCTGGATGGACAAGCAAGCCTGATGAAAAGCAGAAGGGCAGTTATCACAACATATCAACTCACCCCCGTCACCACAAATTCCACAAGAATCATCATTTTTATCATCTTCATCAGTTTCCACAGTTCCAGCTCTAGTTGCACTCTTCCTGCTTTTATATTCATCTGACCATGCTTGCAGCTGACATAAAGTAAAGGGCTTACCAGATTCCATGACAAGATTTAAACAGGGCCGGTTTGGCTTGAAGCCAGCATGAATCTTGAACTGAGAAACTGAGAACACTAGATTGCAGCACTTACAGATAATTCCATTATTGGTTACTAGACCATCTTTTATCACGGCATCATCCTTTGGGTTCCGATACTGGATCACATCATTCAGAGCTATGATACCAGCAATGATCAACCAGGACAAAACAGTTCTTGTCCCTTCCATGAACCACATGCCATTCTTAATTAGCTCACCCCCCTTAACCATTGTTTGGGGAAGCAACCTGCAGCCTCCCTTTCGGTTCTTGGGATTCACCCTTGCTCTTAATTTGCGGGACTTTACTTTAGAATTAGATTTGGTGGTCTCTGGGCTGTAATCTTTGTTCTTTAAAATAGCTGAAACCAGCAAGTCATCATCTTTGATTCTGCATGTAACTGGTCTCTTTTGTCCATTTTTAGATCCATCACAATCATGATGAGTCTTCTCAAACTTTGAGCCTCTTTTTGCAATCTGAAGGTGGCAAGAGCCAAGAGAAGAGGGTGTTTTCTGACTTCCTTGAACTGCTGCATTCACAAGAAACTGCTTCTGAGCTTCTTTTGGCTCTAACTGAACACCACTTGCATCAGCATCCTGCACCTCAGTCTTAATATCCAAAGTCAAACTCTGAATGTCACTATGACTGAGTGTGGTCAATCTCATTTCAGATATCTTTCTGGACTTCCTGCGTGTCTTCTTTTTCAGTCTAACATCTGCAGCAGAATAATCATCCTCTGCATTGATCTCTGAAGCCTTAATGCAATTCCTGCCCTCATCCGCACTTTGCCCAGACTGCTCTGTGACCCCTGAAGATACAACTTCATGTACAGAGGGATCAAACTGAGGGCAAGCTCTATTCACGTCGTCACAATTAACCACACCATTGTGTCTGCAGTTTGGACGGTCAACCAGAGATCCATGCAAACGATTTTCCTCATTTTCAGTATTTTTGTCTTCATATTTTTTTTCCTTTTCATTCCAAGACTGCATTGATATGTCTCCCGCATCTTCCTTAGGTGCTTCCACAGCATGCACAGAAGTTTCCTTATCAAAGCTTGGGAAATTCCGGTTGCTGTCTTGATGAGGGGAAGCAGATTCAGACCCTTGAGGCAAATTGCTAAAATCTCTAGGAGCAGCAAGAACACCATGTGGGCAACCACCTATCAGGACACAATTACTGTCCGACCCACAAGGAGGTAAAGAAGTGAGAGCACTGCTTTGTTTGTTCCCAGAGATTCCAAAGCACTCACTTCTTGTTGCATTGGTAGTATCTACCCCATACATGCCAACTTTATCAGCTGCACAAATAGATAAACCTGTTAGACATTTAGTTGCACTGTCATTTGTCTGTTTACCACTTTTTGAGAAACTCTGATTGCCGGATTGCCCATCACAGGAATGGTAGCTGCCTTCAGAGACTGTGAGAGCACTTTTAGTGCCCAGAGTAGCATCATCAAAACGAACCGGCAAATCTCTCTGGGAACAGTGGGTTTCAAAACTACTCACATTTTCCAAGGCCAAAATAGGATCACTTTTTTCCCTTTTGTCAACTATAAAACTTCTTGCTGCTTTAACCACATCTCCCTTCCTCAGTGAACCAATCTTTCTGTCAATAAATATAACTAAGACAAAGGGATCTAAAAGACACCATTGACAAGCCAATTCATTAGCAAGATTTGACTTACACATTACTTTCTCCATTTTTGTCAAAGCATCAAACAGATCAGTATGGAAGTGATTAATGTCAGTCCATTCCTTACCGTCATCTGCTGGTGCCGGCACCACATTAGATCCATCGGCAAGTAAATTTTCGCCACAAACTCTCCAAACCTTGGGAAATTCACGAAATAACCTCCCCTCAGGTGATCTATAAATTGTATCCATATATTTCCTACTAGGTCTTTTACGCCTCTCAACAGCCCAGCCTGCTGCTGTGAGCAAGTTAAAAATATGATTTTGAAGAAGAGATCGAGGATCCATCTTGGCATCTAGCTTGAAAGAAATATTAGATGCATCCAGCCCAACTGAAATGGATCCATCCACTCTCTCCGCAGCACATTGAGCAAATCCAGATTTCTCAGCAACAGTAACAGATGGACTTGCAACTGTAAGCCTGGTGGCAGAACTCTCCTGGGAAATAGGAGAAGCAATAGCTTTACCTACAATTGCCTCCTTCCCATCATGTCCATCCAATCTCGGCAAACTTTGCTTTATAACATCTACGTCACCCACAACACTACTGTCCACATTTTGCTTTAACAGATAGCGACCAGATGTAATGCCCTGATTGGATGATTCAACTAAATGAAGCGCAACAGTTCGAAAAACAGAGTTTGTGGATGGACATGATGTACCAGCAACAGTTCCTTTCAATATATCTGTCGAGGTCAAAACCTGCCCGGATTTAGGTTTGATATAAGTAAGGTTGTCAACTGAAAACTTCATCCGCTTAGCACCCAAACTCTCATCATTCCCACCTTCCAACAAGGACCTTTCTGGATAACCTGGATAACATCTTGATCCACCAGCACCCCCGGAATTCTCAGTTGCATTATGAGAATCCTCGACATATAGATTTTTAGAAGAAGCTTGACTTGTTATCGATGAGTTGTCACTGTTTGAACATAACAGTATATCGGAGATCTTACTGTCATCATGTTCAAAGTTAATGACTCCAGTAACAAGACACCTCTTACTTGTGCCACCTGGATCATTTCTGAAGAAGACCTCTGAGAAAATTTGGTGCTCATCGCGAGACCCCTCAAAATCATCATCACACACGTCCTCAATAACTGCATTGAAGGACATATCCATCAACTGATAGAAATCCCAATAGCACTACAATGTATAACCTTGATCTGCAAATAACTTTCGCCAAGTAAAAGGGATCCGCCGGTTAAATCTCATCTGCCTTCAATTTGGAGCAAGCGCCAGTATCAAAGTAGTTCAAGACATTTTAAGCGAACAATCTTTTTCCATTTAAACCATCAAATGGATGCTATAACTGCTGCAAAGGAAGCAGGAAAACATTGAAGAAGGTGCACATATCACATCCTGTAATATCAAGTAGACTATAAAGCCTGTAATCATAAGATTGAATAGACTATAAAGTCTTAAGCTAGTTACTAAAATCTTAACAATATTAAAGGAAAACATTAAAATTAAAAGATGCAAATATAGTAAGGATCTCAATAAGCCTTTTATAATTCAGTTTAGGAAACAACAACCAGTAATTAGTTATTGGTAATTTCATTTAATACAACAACCAGTAATTAGAGAGAGAGTTTCATGGGATCAAAAACTGAGTTTCTCAGCAAGTGCACTTCGTTATAACCAAATACAATGAGAATAACGCATCTATTTGTCTTTGATTTGAAAGTAATGCTGCGAATACAAGGCATCCATGGTATCTCCAGGAACATTTTAGTATATGGGTTAGAGGCCTAAAACAAATTGACAAAACTAAATACTTTATGTAGGATGCATGGTTTTCCACACACACTATGCTCATCTTTTTTAATAATATGTGGAGATGATCTAATTAAGGAAATAAGTGTATAAGTTGACCTAAGTTTTGAAATCCGTTTTCAAAAAATGTATTAGCAATGATGCACTGAAAAGATATCCTCAAACTCCAATTCCTATCCAAAAGCTTTCTAAGCAATCCTATAAATCAAGACCCATGAATTACAATTGATTTGCAAGTGTACTAGGATCCATACTATCATGAGTAGAGCAATATTAAACACATCTCACCAGCACATCAGACCATCACACAATCTAAGATTTTAAATATAAGATCATTCAGCTGTAAGAGGTGGATTTCCATATACGTTGGCATAAAAGCCGAATAAATTACATATAAGCATTAAACATTATTTCTTTAGTTTGTCAACTGTCCTAATTGATCAATGCACTAATTAACAACGAAGTGAATGCAGATCTGGCGTTGGAAGATGCAAACTGAACAACAAGGCTATGGCCAGTCATAGTTAATTGACTGTTATGCTCATCAAGAGGCCTAACCTTTGCATTTGGTTTGAGAAACAACCTCATGCAGCAAACTATTATGCGCAGACAACGGGCGTTACTGCAGCACCATCCCAAAACAAAAATGCATCTTCTCTACCTCACTCAGTCACTCAATGTCTGCATCTGCAGTGTCTTCTGAGCTTCACCTACTGATCTCCACGCATTATCTGCCCACTGGTTGAGACAAAGGAAAGACCTCATAAGACTGACACTAATATTTTCTTCAAATAAAGTGGAGCTTAATTCTTAGTGAGTGGAAGTGAATATACCTAAAAAAATAGCTCTTTCACAATTAACCAAGAATACTAGGTATTACTCAATACGCATCATTCATACAATTTATTTTTTTTCCTTCCCCCCGCATGTAATATCTGTCAGCCCTAGGAGAACTAGTTGATGGAAAAAAATATCATGTTGCTGATTAGGAAAGAGGAAGCTACTTCTTAAGCATTTCTTTTGCTTTAAAATTGAGACTTAATCAGACATGGTAATCACAAAAACAGACCCCACAGCATGTTAAAATATGGCAATGCATGGCTGCAAACATAGAATGCAATTTTAGAAATTTGCATCCAAAAGATGCTGAAGGGGGTCATAAAACAGATAATTTGGGTTCACTACTCTTAGACTAATATCTGCAACTGTATCCAATAGTACTGATAATCAATATAAATTTCTCAAACGAGGTGTGGCTACACTCCATTGGTTCAGTTGTATATCTCACAGGACGCAACAAAACATTTGCCATGTGACTCTTGATCTTACTGAAAGTAAATGTAGAAAATACAAGCATTTCAAAATCACTATTTCCAAAGAATTTGGCAAATTAACACATGTTAAGCCACAATAACTAACTATCTTAATTTGAAATATTAAATACGAAGTATACGCAACCTTTCTCCTTAAGATACACACACACATAGACACTATTGAACTATCTTCTATTGTTCTATTGTGCTTGAACTGCAACATATAAAAAGACAAAATTATTCTATTTGAATTATAAGATTATGGATGCAGGATTTTATGAGTTTATAGGATAAATATAATGCAGACCTAATTTTCTTGTGCATTGAAAAAATGTGGCATTATATAATTCCTTTAGCTGTTTCCTTTACAAGTAACAAATTTATTAGAAGCACAAAATTATACTGTTGTAGCGCACAATAGAGAATAAAAGAGAAACAGTGAAAGCTAGAAATGAAAAACAACACTACGTAAAAAGTACGTGTGTGTGTGTAGATACTCTACACACACACTCTTAAGCTTTTTTATTTGCCACCATTGTGACAACCAAGCAACATGACCTTAGTCGTAAAACTCACCATTAAATGAAGATAACTTAATGAATGAATATCAAAATTCGATGAAAATTAAACAGTAAAGCGAGTGAATGTAAATTTTAAGAAAAATGAAAATAGTTAACCAACAGACTTATCTTATTTTAGAAAACCCCATTTTCACAGTTTAGGCGACAAAGTATGATCCCTACGTAAATGGTTCAATCTAATATAAAGCAACCAGCTCACTAGATTCCGTTTCTATATCAGTTTCCTAGTTATCATGCCATAACTATGCTCTAATGGAACAATGGACTTAAAGCTCACCAGTATAGAAATACTTTAAAAGTTTCGGGAAGGCTTAGACCCTCTACGTTAACAGCCCATGCAAAAGAGACAAAATCGGAAAATGTCTATTATGAACTATTCTTCTACAAATTGCATGCACGATAGAGTAGACCACAAGAAACCCTCCTCAGCTGACATACCCTGCTTTAAAACACTACGTTGCCTCAGTATGAAAATCCACAAAAAATAGAAAAAGAAAAAAGTTTAATATATGAGAAAAAAGGGGGAGAAACAGCATTTCTCAGCAATTCAAAATGCATCATGCACAATAAATTAGACTGAGAAACCCTCTCCGGCTTGCACGAAGCATGCAAATCTCTGGCATGGCTTTCTCTACAACACAGAACCCTCACTGCTTTATACAGCATCCAAACAAATATAAATGAATATCTATCTAATACATAGAAAGTAAATGCAAATGTACCAAATGAAGAAATTCTGAATGCATGATCGAACAGCAACATTCAAAAAAAAAAAAAAAAGAGAGAAAAGAAAAGAAAAATTGTTAAACCCAGTAGCATAAACTTTTAATCTGGGAATCTATCAATTAACAGTTACAAGAGTGTTTGCAGATTAAACAGCAATCAGAAATGTTGAAACATAAACATACCCACAAATTCTCCACAAACAAACAGTATAAACCGTCCAGGCATTGAATCAAAAGAGCATGAAATCACAAAAACAACAACCGAATTACCCAAAGAAACAAAAACAAAAAATAAAAAAACCACCCACTAACATATCACAGCAATTCATCAAACCCGTTTCCAAAACATGCATGATAAAATCAAAAAACCAAAAACAATACCAACCCAGAAACAAGAATTTCACACAGATCAAAACCCACATAACCAAATCCAAAATATCACGTATAAAATAAAAAATTCAACATTAAAATTGCCAAAATTACGCCAAGAAGAAAAAAAAAATCCATCAAATGAGCTCACCGTTACAATGCACGTTGATTACAACATGCAAAACAGTATCAGTGAGAAAATGCCAATTGAATTAGGGTTTGAAAAGCTTAATGGGGTCGGTTTCAAAGAGAGAAAGAGAAAGAGAGATAGCAGGAAATGGGTTTTCTTCTTTTTTTATTTATATATATATATATTCTCTTGCTTCTTTGGCCTTTATCAGCTGAAAAACTGAGCAAAAGACCAAAGCCCCACCAGTAAGCAAAAGGGCAGGGTGGCTTCGTAAAACCCGAATTTTGCTCCCAGCTATTCCAGATGTCATGTACCTGTCTTTCTCTCTCACTCTCTCTCTCTCTCATCTTTCATGCGAGTGTGTGTGTGCGCGCATATGCTGTTATAAACTTATAATAATAATAATAATATGTCATGTACATTTCACAAATTCTCTCTCTTCTCTCACTCTGGTTTAGTTAATATTGTCTCTTTCTGATCCTCTTTGACTGCTTGTGTTTGTTTGTGTTCACACTCTATATCCACTTTCGCATAAACCCCTCAGAGCTGAAATGGGGTTTTTCATTTATTAATTTGTTTGTATTATATATTAGATTTCGCAGTGATATTAAATTTCTTACTCATGTTATTTACACACAATTAGGTAAGATTATGCCGTGTGCGTTCATTCTACACAATCTTTTTCTTTTGTGTGTAGAACAAATTAAATTTCTTAATTTGTTGTATTACATGCACCCTCACTAGTCACTAGCGTAAAGATGATTTGTAGTTTCCTTCTTTTGTTTGTATTTTATCAATGAAAGATTATTTGTAAAACTTTTATTAAACAATAAATGAAACAATACAGTTTATAATGCTACAGTGTAGATATAGTAAGCAAAATCGTACCAAAATAAAAAAAAATACGCCTCGAAATGAAATAACGTAGGGATTTATGGATCTTTGAATGTCCTACGAGAAGATTTTAATAAAACTTATTATAGTTTTATTTAAATTTACCATTTTTTTATTTTTTTAAGTAGTTGAATTTACACATATGAGTTTTTCAAGATGTAATTAATCCATTCCATTTTTCTTTCTTTTTGTCTTTCCTTTATTATAATATATATATATATTTACAACAAAAGAGCGTTTCTTAAAAAAAAAAGGAAAGAAAATTAACACTCTTTTCTCTTTCGTATTGTATTATTTTAATATTGGCTAGACTGCTTATAATAGAGTCACAAAGAAAGAATGCATACAAGACGGCAAACCATGGAAAGATGGAGGGATAATTTTAATGCAAAGAAACAAGAAAAGAGCATTAATGGTTGCTCAATCTTATATTAGAAAAAAGAAATATTCGTTTAAGAAGATGTTTAATCTTTTGTCTAAGTCAATAAAGTACATTAAATTATGTCAATGTGATGCGTCGAAAGTAACAATTTAATATATTTCGTTTAACTCTTTAAAAGTGTTAAGTTACGGAATCAACGGACAACGGCTATTTAAACAGGATTTAATACATTATCAATAACTCATATTTGCATCAATGGTTTTTATTAGTTTATTTACTCGTCAACAAATTACTGTAACTGCACAAAACACTATAACACATTGTATAATATGAATGGCAAAAATCCTCACAGGGACGGGACCCTTAAAGATTTTCTTTATTCGAGAAGGGTATGAGGATAATTTTATATTCAATTTCTTATTTGAGAAATAGACGAGGACGATTTCTTACCCAGGTTTTTATTCGGGAAAGGGACGGGGATGAGGTGGAATCCCCATCCCCTACCCATTTCCCCATTTCCTCATATTAAATTTTTATTTTGATTTTATTTTTTAGAATTATTAATAAATGAATAATAAAATTTAAATTATAAAATGTTAAATATTAGTATAACTAACAAATATCAAAATATTTATACGCATTTACTATAAAAGTTTCAAGCCTGGTTAACTAGTTATAGTCCTAAATTACCATTTGACCATACCTTATTTCAAAGACTTTGGCCCAAAACTATTTTAGATTATGAGTCATATTGCTTATATTATTTTTATTATTTTAGATTTGAAACCTGATACTATCTCTCAATTTCCAACATTCCTCGAGGAAGAATAGGATGAGTATGAGATACAAGAGTAAATACTTTTATTAAAAATATTAATTTCATTATCTATACCCATTTCATTTATTTCATTACTGATATAAGAGTAATTTTTTATTATTATAGGATTATGAAGGTTGAGGAAGATAATCATTCTAATTATTTGTATTTTGTAGTGTAATGAATTAATGTTAATAAAAAATATATTGTTAAACCTTACATTTGTTTAAATTTTTATTTTAATATGATTAAATCAAGTTCATAAGTAAAAAAATGTATCAGTTCTTCGAAAATCGGAGACCCCTCAGAAATCCTCTCTTATTATTCAGGGAGAGAACGAAGATATATAAACAACATCAAGGATAGATGCGGGGCTGTCGGTACCCCCTCTCCCCATTGCCATCCCTATTTGTATAATACGTTTATATTGGTCAGTGCCTCTACCAAGGAAATCTTTTAAAGTTTTGTTAGCAGAATCGAGGCAGAGGAGATTAATAATTTCTCTTGTGGGTAATTTTTGGATACCTCCCCTGAGGTTTGCTCTTGCTACACTTAGAGAGATGTATGCATATATTGACATATAGCACCCCTGACCGTGTACCAGCGTTACAGCACCGTTTGGTTGTTAAGGGCAAAAACGTAATTGCAAGAATAAGAATTGCAGAAACAGAAGCCAAAAACCAGGAGCTTTTGCTTCCTTTCCCCCCTCCTCATTCCTTTCCCTCTCTCTCTCAAAAGAATTTAAAGTGAAAAAAAAAACACTTTCTTCTTTTCTTTGTCTCTTCCCCGCTTCCTCTCTACCCATTTTGTTCTTTTATCAGCAAAGCTGAAAAACAAAGGTCACTATTCCTGCATCACCACCACTTTGTCGTATTGCTTTGCTAGTCAAACAAAATTTTAACCCCATGTTAGAAAATAACACCAATATTAGTGCTCCTTCTTCTCATCCTTTCACCTCTTCAGAAAATGGTGCTCTAGCTATTCACGAAAAAAAGAAATAGAAAACCAGCGGGCACCCCATTCAGTTTTCTTTTGTATATGGGTTCAATTATTTTAAGGCGAATTGCATGTTTTAACTTATGTTTTTCTGTTTTTTGTTTGATACACACAAATACAAACGCACTCGTATAGATCCGGATGCAGAGGTGGTATCTTCATCACCCAAGACCTTGTTAGTACAGACGGATATGTATGTGAGATCTACAACCATGGGTTTCAAAGAGACCAGAACCTGCAAATGCATAGAAGAAGGCACAAGGTGCCATGGAAGTTGCTGAAGAGAGAAACAAAAGAAGTGAAGAAGAGAGTATTTGTTTGTCCAGAGCCAAGCTGCTTGCACCATGACTCTTGTAATGCTTTGGGAGATTATGTTGGCATCAAAAAGCACTTTAGAAGGAAGCACAACAACCACAAGCTGTGGTTTGTGACAAGGGCAATAAAGGATATGCAATTATCGTCTGTTATTGTATTGTGCAGTGAAGGCCATTATTGTAATTGCATCAACAAAGCAAACGGCAGTCTAACGCTGATACACAGTTAGGGGTGCTATATGTCAATATATGCATACATTCTCTCTAAGTGTAGCAAGGGCAAACCTCAGGGGAGGTATCCGAAAATTACCCTTTCTCTTGTTCATTAGAAGATGGTTTGTTTAATGTTGATAAATTTTGAAGCAAAATTTTTTAGATGTCGTATGTGGGCAAAAAGTAAAGAAGGTCAAATTATATTCTACGTCTAAACTAATCATTAAGATTTATATTAACTAATAAACCCAAAAAACACGAGCGTTCATAATAACTTCATATGAACAATGAATGAACAATGAACTAGCTAGTAGTAGCATGGCATCAGATTGTTACAAGTTGTACAGCTGTCAATCTCTTATTAGTCAGATATATTATGCGTTCAGTTCGTAGTATAAATATCATACTCTGTACACATTCTTAGTTAGTTACTTTAGTAGAATTTTCTCTCCTCTACTCAATTTTTAAGTTATCTTTTATATTGGGGGCAAATGATATTTTCCAACTCAATTCAAGAATCAAAATATTAACGAAGATTTTGCCTCTCTCTCAAATCTCATGCACGCCACTCTTTTCCGCAATTAAAAGAACAGAGCCCTCTTAATCAGCTCTCATTTCTCACCTTTGATCAACACAGCCTCCTTTTATTCCATCAAAATTTCATGGATCTGCCCTCACTTATAATCATATGAGAGTATAATAAATTTAAATATGTATGTTTGGATTTTGGAACATTTTTGGTATCCTTAAGCTGATTTTATTTTTATTTTATAGTATATTGTCAAAAGTAAATGCTATAAACACTTTCGGAAAAAAGAAAAAGAGCGCCTTTGGAGTAATTTTTTTTTCTAGAGGAACCAAATAAAACAACTAAATGATGTATGTATCTCTAAGATTTATTATTATTATTATTATTATTATTATTATTATTATTATTATTATTATTATTATTATTATTATTATTATTATTATTATTATTATTATTATTATTATTATTATTATTATTTTCTGTAGTTGACAAAACATCAGGATTGTGTTGGATGCTAAGATTAAAGGTGGGATTGGACCAATTTTTTAGGATTAAAAAAAATGATTCAATCCTAGGTATGTTTGGCTATCGAAACTAGTTGATTAGTCTAAAGTTTAATTCACAAGTAATGAGACTATCGGTCCTTAATTCAACTTAGGTTTAAGTAGTATATAAAAAATCTTCTTTATCAACTTTTCATTTTTATTTAGATTAAAATTCATATAAAAAAATATAAAGAATTAATTTCATAATTTATTTAAACTATAATTTTATATTATATTAAATATCCAAATTTTAATTCAATAATTTATTTATATTAGAATTTTATACAATATTAAATCCCAAAAATTTATTTACAAAATAATTAAATATCAAATTCAACAATTAGTAATATAATTTAAAATAATTATACTATTTTAATAGTTGTTTAGCTATATTAAATTAAATTTAACAGATTCTTGTCCAATACTATACTAAACAAACGATAGTACTTTATGTAGTGCAATCAAACTATTATAATCTAATTTAATCTAATCATATAAATTGATTCAATCTAATTGTACGTGCCAAATCAGCACATTTTAAAAAGTAATTTTATAACAGCTTTAAAAAAAGCATCTTTTCAGTTACTTTTACAAAATGTGCTTTCTGCCAAAGTACTCGTGAAATGCAAGTTCTCATAAAACACGTGGTGTGTTCAATTGGGCCTCAGCCCATTTAAACTACCACCATGAAAGGAAGCAGTGCTCGATGGGCTTTATTCTCCCGAAAAAACTTATACACGTAGCCCACCACCGGCGCTCAAATTTGTCTCCACCTCTCTAAACCTCTCTCTCGGTGCTTAACCCCCCCGGCGGTTCAGTCGTCGGTTCTTCGTCTTCCTCTCACCGCCGGTGAGCCCTTCTGACCCTCTTTCTCATGCTCATTAATGAAATAGAAGCACTGATAAAAACTAGTATCTGTTTTTTATTTTAAGTGCTTCTGAATTAAGTACTTTTCTGGCCACAAAAACCGAAATGAACTGTATATTTGTGTTTTCTGAGACAAGCAGGGGTGGGCAAGAACCGAACCCGAAATTTATTTCCGGTTCGGTTCGATTCGGATTAACTTATAAACTCCGAATAGGTTAAAAATTGTAACCCGATCGGTTTATTTTCGGTTCGGTTCGGGTGCACTAAAACCCGATTAAAAAAAAACACGTATACAATATAGACAAGACTATTTGCACTCTAAAATCTACTTTAAACACTCGTTTACTTTACACACTCAAATAATAATTTTAAATATGACTATTTAGACGTGGCAGTAATTCCTTCTTGGTCACAATATGACCTTGCTTAATCCAATAAATAGACAACTATTTAATTGTTTAGGAGCCATTACCTCTAATCACACTGAGATGTTGTGGAAATCTTTTCTCAACTTTTCATTGTTGGTGTGAATTATAATTGAAAAAATATGACTATTTATTAGATAAAAATTTATCAAATTATGTTTTATTAAATTATTCTTAATAATAAATTATATTAAGATTAAATTAGTAATATAAAAGATTATTAAAATTTGAGTATTCAAACTAAATTTTAGGGTGCAAATAACCCCACTAATATGATATTCATAAATCTGTCTCACCCCACTCACACACTCACGCCCAATTCCAATTTCAAAACCCCTTTTATAATCTCTCCCTTCTCATCTTCTTCCACAACCCGCAGCACAGCCCTCCTAGCGCAGCCCACAGCCGTCCAGCCGACGCCCACGCTCCGGCTCACTCACCTCACGGCTGACTCACTCTCACAGAGTCGAAGTCTCACTCACACACTCCGCCGACACCCGTTCGCTTCCGATCCAGCTGCTGTCGCTTCCATCTCTGCCATCGCTTCCAATTCATCTCTGCAGTCAGTGGGTTACTTATTATTGTTATTAATTATTATTAATATAAACAATCACCGCACGTTCCTGGTTCATGTTTTCTTCTTTTGTACTCCCGAAGCAAAATGTATTAAATATTATTGATTGATGCATATGTTTACTTACATTAGAGCTTTTCTGAAAAAATGAAAATTTAATTTAATTATTTATTATTCACGGATAAGAAATTAACTTCTTCTTCTTTTTCCTAATGCCACACGTCTGGTGAGCTTGCCTAGTCTGTTCTAGTTGGATAAAAATTTTGGCAAATGTTACATGGCAAGGAAGCCTAAACATTTTAACCCGAATTTAACCCTGAATGAACCCAAATTATCTAACCGAACCAATCCAAATTGTGAATCTGAATTTCAGTTCGGTTCGGTTTGGTTCCGGTTCGCATTTTCAACCCGAACGGGTTCAATTCTCCAACCCGATCGGGTTATAACCCAAACCGAAACCCGAACAACCCGAACTGAAACTCGATTTGCCCACCCCTACTGAGAAGTACCCAGATCGTAAAAGAAAGGTCTTGATAATAATTTTGGCTAAAAATCTGTTTTTTAACTTTTATTTTTATTTTTTTATGCTGTATTTTAGTTGTTGAATAGGTTATATATAGAAGTTCAGTTAATTTTGTTTTGGATGAAAAATCAATGAGTACTTATGTGATTAATAAGTGAAATTTTGTTTGCATCATGTAGTCAGCTATAATGCATTGGATGGCTTTTACTCAGCATGGAAGAAATGCTCTCCGGCAGATTACTAAAGAGAGCTCTGATCGCGTGTTGCATCACCCATTGCTATATTCTTGTCAAGGAGTCAGATACAGACGATTGGAAGTGATTCTAACAACAGTGAGTAAATTGATCTTTTGTTTTCCCTTTTCACCAGTTTGGATCTCTTGACTAATCAGCCTATTTGAGTTTTAACTTGTGTATTAATGATTGGTTTTATATGTTCAGAAAGTTGATAAGCTTGGTAAAGCTGGTGAAACTGTGAAGGTTGCTCCAGGGTATTTCCGCAACCACTTGATGCCCAAATTGCTTGCTGTTCCAAATATCGAGAAGTTTGCTCATCTCATTAGAGAGCAGCGCAGGGTATTTTTTTTTCATGATTTGTCTTGGTTGAACTTTTTTTGTTTAGGTTGAGAATGGTTAATTCTAGTGATACAGAATTTTCCTCATTTTCTTTAGATACTTTGTTTAGCCATTTTGTCAATTAATTTGACTCGTGGCTTCAAATTATTGCTAAATTCTCGGTTTGGAAATATTTGTGATTTTTGAAGGGGCATTACAAGTTATTAATATTTGTTGTGCCTGTGACTTATTTTCATTAGATTTGCCAGCCAGTGGAAGAGGAAGAGGTTAAAGTTATCCGGAAGTCTGAGGATAATATGAGTAGAGAATTTGAGAAGGCAGCTAGGCGCCTAGAGAATGCTCGACTGGTTTGTGGCCTATCTTTCAATTTCTTCAGATTCGGGACAAATTGTCTTGGAGTGAACTGATGTGTTGCTTTTTCCTTTTTTTAAGCTTGAATGATCTATTTGCTACAGTTAGGAGTGAACGTCGTAATGAATTTTAAATTATGCTGTTTGTTTTGATTTACTTTTCTATCTTAGCTCCATGTGATTAGCGGAATGCTGGTCCTGCGAGTATAAAATGAACTCCTTAAGTCAAACTCCTTTTTTTAAGCTTGAATGATCTATTTGCTACAGTTAGGAGTGAACGTCGTAATGAATTTTAAATTATGCTGTTTGTTTTGATTTACTTTTCTATCTTAGCTCCATGTGATTAGCGGAATGCTGGTCCTGCGAGTATAAAATGAACTCCTTAAGTCAAATTCCTTCTTGAGGTGTTGGAGAAAGAACTAAATACGTGTAATCTTACTTTCGGATATGGACTATCTGATGGATGTTGTATTTTCAAGGTATTGAGGAGATTCCCCAATATAGAAAAATTACGTTCCCGTGAATCAAAAGATGTTCCCATAGAATTGCGTTCACCTGTGACAAAAGAGGAGCTTGTAGCTGAGGTATGGATTTTTATCTTTCTTGGTTGTTCTTTATAGTTGTTTCTCGTCATGATAGCAAAAGCAGTTTGTTCTGAGTGACTGGTGTAGTCTACCATCAATCACTGTCGTTTCTATCATTTAGTACTATTGACTATGTGTGTATAGATATTTTGTTTTTACCATGTAATTTCATATTTGATACATTTCTAATTGTACATTGCATAGCGTCCATGAACGGGAATGATAAAATCAATTCAAGCGTGTTTAAGTAGATGAAAAAACTTGGTATGATTTAGAAGGATTTACTGATTAAATAATTTTCCAATTTGTTTGCCTGGAGGAATTGAATAGTTAACTGATTAAAGGATTTCAAGGTGGTTAGGTCCAGTCGAGCATTGTAAATATTAACGGTCATTATGAATGTGTAATTCCTATATGTGAAATTGAATTTCCATGGTAAATTTCTGCTAGGGTGTGATGGTATGGTAGCCAATTGTGAGCAACAGATCCACATAGTAATATAGACTGAAATTTTGCGTCTTAATCCATGAAGATATAGATTTTGGCAAATATTATACAAGCACTGGGGGTTACCTTAAATATTCTGGACTTTTCATTGATAGAGTTTCTTTTACCTAGTTATTGATATTTCTTTCAATTTTCTATTTTACTGATACCATTTATACAATTTTAGGTGGCAAGTCAACTTTCGATATCTATTGAGCCTGCAAACCTGCATCTACCATCACCTCTATCTGCTTTTGGGGAATATGAGGTTCCTATGCGCTTACCCAAAGCCATCCCCCTACCGGAAGGAAAGGTCCAGTGGACTCTCAATGTTAAAGTCCGCGGCAAATAAACAATCGTTTCATTTGTTTTGTTTTACTCGGTTCGGGATCCAAATTCCATTGTAGAACAGTTTTTGGTTTTTCTTCATAACATTCTGAAGATAATACAGGCAACATTGTTTGCAACGCCACAGCTAATTTGCAGTAGGATGAAACAATCAGAATTTTGCCTTTTTCGTGTATAAAATTTTATTTTTTTAATTGTGATATTACAGTTTTGCCCATCAAGCATTATGAAGCTTAATATTTAGATAAATGTTAGGTTTAATCTATAAATTTTAACTTTAGTTTAGTGTTTATTTAGTTTTTATATTTTGTAAAATATCTCAAGGCAGCCCTATTATCAAATATTGGCTTGATCCGTATATATTAACTTCCGTGTTTATTTAGGTTTTATACTTTGAAAAATACTTTAAAGCAGTTCTATTATCAAATATGTTATACTCTTGCTTTCATTTTTTCTTTGTTTTTATAATAATACTCTGATAATAATATTTTTTTACATTAATTTTTTAATCAATAAAAAAGATAACTTACAAATTAACCGATAAATTAATTTATCAATTTTTTAATCAATAAAAAAGTTAATTAATACTAATTAATAAATTACTTAGTAGAAAATTAAAAAATAAATATTAGCATAAAACAATTGATATTTTTCATTCTCTTACAACAATCTTACTAATTATTATTTATAAATTAATTAATACAAGTAATTTAAAGTAATGTTTAATATTCTTGCAACAATCTTACTAATAATTTTTTTGTAAAAAATTAATTTATTAAATTAATCCTAAAAGTAAAACAATAATAATTAATTTATATCTTACTTTTAAGGTTAATTTGATAAATTTAATTTTTTTAATTAATATCTCCAAAAATATAGTTGCAACGATATTATTACAAAAGTAAAAAAAATATATATATATGATTATAATATAGCTTCCAGTAAAAATAACTTGAAATATTTTTTAAGATATAAAAATTAAACGAACACTTAATTAAAAATATAAAAAAACTAAATAAACATTTATGTTCTAACATTTCAACCTACTGGCCAATGGTCATACAATCGTGGTGTGGTCCAGGATGCTCGGCCCAGCCCATCATGAAAAAGCCATGTCACCCATATTCTTAAGCTGCTGCAGCATTACCACTTTGCCAGTTGCCACGAAGCTCCCCACATCATACCGTAACGATGCCTCTAGAAAACTAACTTAAAAAAATGGTATTAATAAGCGTACGCCACGTCACTCCTCAATCACTTCTTCGTCACTTTCCTCTCACTCAACAGTTTCTCCCCAAACAAATTCCTTCTTTGAAAAATCGCATTTTCTCTTTCACAGCAACAGCTACAATGTCTTCAACTTCCAAAAAGGTAATTTTTTTTTTAATTTTTTTTTTTGTTTAGTTTCTCTCTGTTGCCTTTTTGTTCCGTTTTTTGAAATTTCTGTGTGGTTTTTTTCCCCCAAGGTTTTGGTGCCTGTTGCGAACGGGAGTGAGCCGATTGAGGCCGTGATAACGATCGATGTTTTGAGAAGGTCTGGAGCTGACGTCACGGTTGCGTCTGTGGAGAAACAGCTTCGTGTCGACGCGTGTCATGGTGTCAAGATTGTCGCTGATGCTCTTGTGTCTGACTGCCGCGACGCTGTTTTTGATCTTATAGCTCTTCCCGTATGTATTGCAGCTCACCTCAGCTCATGCCAATTTATGTGATGTTTGTATAATTATAGATGATTATTGCTATTACTGAATGTTAAGCTAAATAATGCGGTCTTAAATCATCTTCATTTAATTTTCGATTGAAAATGAAATAATAATAATTTTAAGCAAAGAAAAATATAGAAAATGTTTATTTTGTTTTAATTTTATTTTTTAATTTTTTGGGATTTCCTTATTGTGGCTGTTATCATTCATTATATGGTCCTAGTCAAATATTTCAAGTTGTTGTAGTCAGTGAAATTCTTTTCGGTGTTTATTCTGGCATATATATTTTTCCTTTTCAATTTCTTTTGTTGCTGATTCTTTGATTATGTTATATCCTTTTTTGTTTACCTTGTAGGGTGGCATGCCCGGTGCTACCAATCTGAAGGAATCTGATGTATTAGAAAGCATTGTGAAGAAGCAGGCCTCAGCTGGGTGTCTTTATGCTGCTGTCTGTGCTTCACCTGCTGTGGCATTAGGGTCTTGGGGTCTGTTGAAGGGATTGAAGGTAAGAATTAGATAAGCCTTTTTTATTTTTTGTGTTCTTTTGGGAATTGCATTGATATTTGTGTTATACATAAGTTTTGCTCTCACCGATGATTGTTAAGTTCTAATTTATGGGGTTATTCATTTTTTGTAGGCTACTTGTTATCCGTCATTTATGGAGCAATTAGCTCCTGCTTGTGCATCAACTGTTGAATCAAGAGTACAGCAGGATGGTAAAGTTGTTACGAGTCGTGGACCTGGCACTACTATGGAGTTTGCTGTTGCACTTGTTGAGCAGTTGTATGGGAAAGAGAGAGCTGATGAAGTTTCTGGGCCACTGGTAGTAACTTTTATAGATAATGTTGCTTAAAAAAATTGTGAGTCATATAATTTGTGGAAATTCATTCTAATAGGTATGTCAACTTGGAAGGTTCAGATGCTAATGTATTCCAAAAAATTAGTTCAGGGGAAAAGTATGACTTTTTGCATTAGAGATTCATTAGATGAAGTTGTATACCTGCTGGCCCATCTTAATGTGGTGAAAACGATGACTGCTAAGACTGATATAATTATCGGAATCTTGATAAATGCATTTGTTGAGCTTCAATGTCTCCACTGATCACATTCTTTTTAATGTAAGTTCTTTCTCTTGGTATTTGTCTTTGAATTTTCTCTTCCTCATGCTTTCGTCTTCACTGTCACCTTGTGCCTAGGTAATGCGTGCAAATCATGGAGATGAATACACTATTGCTGAATTCAATCCAATTCAGTGGACATTTGACAATTCTCCCCAGGTGAGATTGGACTTCTAGTTTCTTGTATTTGTTTTCCTTCATCTGATGTTTTCAGGGATACCCATTTGGCAGTATATAAAAATCTGTGATATCTTCTATACATATACATATACATCATTGGCTTCAGTCATTTGTGAACATATTGGAGGTAGTAGATGTATTTTTATGGTATCTCTAATAAAATCCCAAGTTTGATCAATTACAAAAGAAGTATGAGCGGTGCTGGACCGGGTTGGGGGGAAGTGGGGGGTCAGTGTGGTGGGCGTGTGCGGTGCATGAATAAAGGAAATGATAGGGGGTAAAAGTTTGTGCTACCGACATGCTGTCAAATGGGGATACAATATTTCAAATTAGAGATTGTGAGATCCTTAATATTGCTGACTTGTGCTTAAAATGGAATTCTTGATAACTTCAAATGTTAAATTTCTTGGTGAAATTTTGTACTTTCTTTTCTTTCAGATTCTTGTGCCTATTGCAAATGGTTCGGAGGAGATGGAAGCTGTTATGATAATTGATATTCTGCGACGAGCTAAAGCAAATGTTGTAGTTGCATCAGTTGAGGATAAACTAGAAATTCTGGCTTCTCGTCAAATTAAATTAGTGGCAGATGTGCTCATTGATGAGGCAGCTAAACTGTCGTATGATTTAATTGTCTTGCCAGTGAGTTGGGGTGCATACACTTGCTTCATAGTCTTTACCACATTATTGACTTACTAACTACAATTTATCCATGCACATTGCACAGGGTGGACTTGGTGGCGCTCAAGCATTTGCGAAGTCAGATAAATTGGTGAATATGCTAAAGAAGCAAAAGGAATCAAATAGACCTTATGGTGCTATATGTGCATCCCCAGCTTTAGTGTTGGAGCCCCATGGCTTACTCAAGGTACGACCGTTTCTGCTTAAATTATTTACTCAGATTTGGATCACCCAATCTGAACTTGATGAAGGATTATGATGTTGTGTGATTTTATGAATGTGGTCGTATCTCATGTAAGTCAGTGATGAATTAATTGGAGTTTGCTGACAAATTAGAAACTGAAAAACTGCTGCTGCTTCATTAGTTACATTACCCAAAGAGTTAAAATAAACATCCCAAATTTTGTCCCAAATTCTGTCCCAAATGATATGGCATTTATTGAGTGATTGTATTATCTAACCAACCAATTGATGAATGTCACATAATTTGAGATGGTTTTTTGGGATAAAGAATTTGGGATTTTTACCCGCAAAAATCCCAAGTACTTCCTGCTCCTGCAATATCATTGCTGTGTATTTGCTTTCCCCTTAGACATATTCAATTGTGGTTCAGGGTAAAAAAGCTACAGCTTTTCCTGCTATGTGCAACAAGCTGTCAGATCAGAGTGAAATCGAAAACAGGGTTGTGGTTGATGGCAACCTCATCACCAGTAGAGGGCCAGGAACTTCTATGGAGTTTGCACTGGCAATTGTGGAGAAGTTTTTGGGCCGCAACAAGGCACTTGAGCTTGCAAAGATAATGCTTTTCACTCGCGCCTAACGTTTGTATGGGGACCTGTCTACTATTAAACTAGTGTGTTTATTTCTGTATTGCTACTGCTTGTAGAGAGGGGAAATGGAAACTTGAATTCATGTTTGAATATGGATTCACTGTGTGGGTTTGTACAGCAGTTTGGTTTATAAATAAATGAGTTCATGGAGTCACTTCAAATATTCGGAATAAACCTGAGTTTAGATCTGTTATCAATGGTCGGAGTCCAATTGCGATCGACTCACTGGGAATTTTAATTATGAATCATGTTATATTCCACCTTTCTCATAAAATGTTAACTCGATTTACAGGATAAGAAGGAAAAGAAAGACGCTAAGAGAGGAGCAGACACCCAAAAAGAGTTGACCACTTTGTTGGAACATAAATCTCTAGAATATTGAAATAAAACACATACCATATCTAGTATCAAGTATGTATGTGCAAGAAGATACAAATTTGAAGATCAGATTTCTCATTTCAATTTATGTTCTGCTTAGAGCAATGGCTCTTATTCCACAAGCACAAGCAGGAAAGAGTACGCACGAAGTTAAGAAACACACATTGCAAAAGTTGCATTAACTACTTGCGGCAACATCATCCAAGAACTTGACTTTAATCTTCTTGAGCTTCGCTGCAGCATCTGTCATATGCATTCTCTTGTCAGGTGACTCCATACAACAATCCAATGCCAAATCCATGATGCTTAATAAACAATCCATTTTGGCAGAAAAAGCTTGCTCTTCTCGCACCAAATTTGCGTCAACAACTTCACTCAATCTGTGAGGTAATGACTCCTTCACCCATCTCCTTAAACTCATTTCTTCTGTGAACATTTGATCGGTGGGCCTCTTTCTCGTGAAAGTTTCCATCAATAACACACCATAGCTGTAGACATCACATTTGGCTGAAACAATTCCTTCTAATCCATACTCTGCATTTTTTAATTTTAATTATGAAACAAATGATAAAACAAATAATTTTTTTGATAATTAAGGTAACCCAAACTTTGCTCGTGCTTGAAAAAAGAGCAAAAATTTTAATTACAATTGAAACTTTACCTGGTGCCATATAACCAATTGTAGCCATTGTCATGGTTTGTGTCACACAATCTTCTCCTTCACCTAAGAGTTTGGAAATGCCGAAGTCGCACACATGTGCCATCATATTTTCATCCAAGAGAATGTTGGTGGGCTTCAAATCACAATGAATTATAGGTGCCGACGAATGACCATGATGGAGATATTCAAGAGCCGACCCCACATCTATCATTATATTCAACCTCTCTAGAATGTCTAAGAAATAATTGTAAGAATACAACCACTTCTCGAGACTACCATTTGGCATGAACTCAAGTACCAATGCTTTGAAATCTGGATTAGAACAACTGCTAAGGATCTTTATGAGATTTCGATGACGAACATTCCGTAAAACTTCACATTCAGAATCAAAACTCCTAAATGCTCTCTCTAGTTGCAGATTGAAAATCTTTATTGCAACATTAGTCCCGTCGGAAATGGTTCCTTTATAAACTGATCCAAAACTACCTGTACCCAGCAAGTTACATTCATTAAATTCATCAGTTGCTCGTTGAATGTCAAGGTAGGATGTTCTTCTCCATGTTGCAAGAGGTAGGAAATCTTCGTGATCTGATTTTTTTGTACTCCTCTTTCGGCATCTTATGTACATAATGATGATAATCACTATAAGTACAGAGGATACTATCGGAGGCAAAATATATTTAAGGACAATTAGAGCAACGTTCTTGGTGCTTTTGCTGTCACCTTGTTTGCAAGGTGGGACTCGGAGTTTAGGTGGACCACAGAGTGCATAATTTCCGAAAAATGATTCAGTTGACAAGTTTTTAAAAGACCCCTTAACAGGAATTTCCCCTTCTAGCCTATTATGAGACACATTAAATTGTTTGAGATGTGACAATATCTCCAATGACTTAGGAATTTTTCCAGAGAGATTGTTGCCGGAGAGATCTAAGGATTCTAAGCTTATCAAACTGCCAACTGATTCAGGAATAGGTCCCTGAAATTGATTACGAGCCAAGGATAGAGTTTCTAGATCTATGAGGGCACCAATGGTTGATGGAATATCACCTAATAATTGATTCCTTGATAAATCTAAAACTGTCAAGACCTTTAACTTTTGTACATTGGAAGGGAGAGGACCATTTAATGAATTAGACGACAAGTTTATCTCTAAGATGTACTCAAGGCTCCACAAGGATGACGGTATACTAGAAGTGAGCTTGTTGGAGCCTAAGCGGAGTTCTCTTAGAGATGTCAAACTCGCCAAGCATGGCGGTATATGTCCAGAGAGCTTATTTCCATTTAACCTTATTCCGTATATCAACTCCAAGTGGCAAAGATCATAGGGAATGGATCCTTCCAAATTATTTTCTTCAAGAGATAAACCTTGTAGCCGCTTAAGTCTTCCCATCGTTGGTGAAATAGTTCCATTCAAGTCATTGAAGCCGAGGCTTAAGAGGATCAGGCCACGCAACTTACCAATTTCTTTAGGAATGCTGCCCCCGAGTTTGCAGTTGGATGCATAAAATTGTCGAAGAGAAGCAGAGAAATTTCCAATCACTGGTGGAAGGATGCCACCCAATGGATTATAAGCTAAGGCTAAAAATGTTAAATTTCTGCAATTAGTCAGAGAAGAGAGAAAACTCCACTGATCTGCTGAAGATGATTCTGTCGTCAAGTTATTAAATGCTAAGCTGAGCACGTCGAGGTGTCTCAAGTTGCCAAATGTATTTGGAATATGGCCCGAGAATGAGTTGAAGCCCAAGTCTAGGGCAACGAGTTTAGTAGCATTGGTGATAGAGTGGGGAATTATCCCTATAAGATTATTGGCCGACAAGGCTAAATACTCTATGTTCGGAAGCGAGTGGCCAATCGTTGACGGTAAGCGGCCTGAGAGTTGATTGCCCCCCAGAGTAAGGATTCTCATGGTTGAAATGTTGAAGATCGTGGGTGGAATGAGGCCACTTAAATTGTTGTCAGCAAAAACAAGAACCTCCAAATTTTCCAGATTGCCAATCTCGGTTGGAATTTGACCTGCCATCAGGCCAACATTGAGGAGTCATTGAGCTTTTAGCTTAAGGTAAATTGAGTTTGACAATGTTACCCTTGAAAATGTAAAAGGATCAAATTAATTTTATTACACAATAATTTCAGCCAATAATGTTCTTTACACAATAATTCTGCAAAATATGCATGCAAATGGAAAAATATGCTTCAATTACAAGAGGTGGTGGAGCGTACCTCGAAGATTGCTGAAGCTAAGATCCAGATACACGAGTTTACTCAAATTTCCAATCCTTGAAGGAATATTTCCACCAATAGTATTGAACTCTGCACGCAGCGTCTCTAGCCTTGATAAGTTGAAGAGAGAATTAGGGATGGGACCTGTGAAACTGTTATTATAAAGTCTCAATATTCGGAGTTTAGATAAGACACCAATCCATGATGGAAAGCTTCCGCTCAATTTATTGTAAGCGAAACTCACGACTCTGAGTCGACGTAATTGCCCCAATTCTTTCGGCAGATGGCCATGAAAATTGTTCTCACTAATGTCAAGAGACACTAGAAATGAGAGATTTCCCAAGTGTAGTGGAATGGTGCCTCCGAGACCCATATCTGAAAGATTCAAGGCAGTGACTCGTTGATGGCGTGAACCACAAGAGATACCAACCCAGCTACATATTGGATAAGATATAGACCAATTATTTGCCAGGGCACTCCGATAATCAAGAATGTGGGCTTTGAATGCCAGAAGAGCTGATTGATCTGTTGTTAAATCGTTTAAAGTCGTCACAGCTAAGCTAGCAATGAGATACTGTAACACTAACACCGACATAGGAACAAAGAAGAATGATAAGCGCATATTGGTCGTTTTTAGTAGTAGTTGCAAGGCGAGATTGATACAAGTTTTAAGTAAAGGAAATTAGCATATACTTATAATGAGACATATGAATTTGAAAATAAGAGCAGAAAAAATATACAGGAGACTTGCAAATTGTTATATTCTGTCATTGAGCGAGCCGTCCAAGTAAACGCATTTACACTTGAACCCTAAATAAAGGCCTTATGGCACTTTAATTGCCATAAGGAAGAAGATGCTCAACATTGCCAAAAGTGTTTTTCTTGAAGTCTCGTCTTCCGTAATGTTTGTAAAATCGAGGTTTTACCATCTCTAATTAAATATTTACTCTTGATTTAGACCACGTAATCTAAACTTGACGAAAAATTATGATCTTATGTGATTTTATGAATGTGGTCTTATCTCTTATAAGTCGGCAATGAATTAATTAAAGCTTGCTGACAAATTACAAGCTCAAAAATATCTTTTACTTATTCACAATCTTATTTCATTTTTTTATAACATAATATTAAAAATTTGTCTATTAAATTAATTTAATAATTTTTTTAATAAAAAATCTCATTGACGACCAAACAACTAATTTTTTTTTTATAAAAGCTTTGCTTGTTAAAATTATGCTGAAAAAAACTCTACTTAAGTAAGTTCTATTTTTTTTATAAAAGCCATTTTATTTCTTTATCTTTTTTAATTATTATTGGAAAAGTAGCGCAGCTTATCAAAAAAGGAAAGAAAAAAAAAAGTCAAAGTGACGAGTGGCTTGTTTTTTAATTTCAAAGTCAATGCAAAGTAAAAGTACCGAAATAATCAGTTTTTAAATCCAAATAAGTGGCAATAAAGGGAGGTCTTGTTAGGGGTGTTCGCGGATCGAATTTTATGGATTGGACATCAATCCATATTCGATCCACGATTTTACGGATTATAAAATTTCAATCCAATTCAATCCACGGATTTGTAAAATTCAATCCAAATCCAATCCATAAATCTGCGGATCAGATGCAAATTTGACCTAATCCATATCCAATCTACAATTTTGCGGATTGGTTTGTGGACTGAAAATTTTTAATTCTGTCAAATCCACGAACTAACTAAATAAAAAAATTTAATATAAAAATAATTTTACTACGGATCAAATTTAAAATTAAATAAGATTTAAATAAATAAATTGCTTAAATAAAGCTAGCAAATACATTTAAAGTTTCAAAATATAACACACCAAAATGAAAAAAATATCATTCGTTTAGATCAAGGAAATTAACTATTTAGTAAACTATATTTGTTTATTTAATTATTTTTTATTTTATATTATTATCGGATATGATATAATATAATGTTAATGTAACTATATTTTAACTTATTTATTTACTAGTAAGTACTAATAACATATTTACAAGTTTTATTTTTAATTAAATAAATACTTTTTATTTTTTTGCGGATTCGCGGATTTTTACGGATTTACAGAAGTAGATCCATATCCAATCCACTGATTGCGGATTATCAAATTTTCAATTCAATCCAATCCACCAATCCACGGATCAGACGGATTGAGCAGATCGAATTAGATTATGAACACCCTTAGGTTTTGGTGTCCATTGTTGAAAACTTGGAAGTCTATATGACCATTTAACCAAACTATAGGGGTATAACTGTCACAAATTTTTAAAAATAAATTTTACCAAACATTTAAATGATTTTTTTTTCACAATTGATTATTAAATTCTAAGTGTTAGACTATTGTAAGAATACAAATAATTGACATGGACATAATATTAAATAAAATTTACTTATATATTTATATATATATATATATAATATATATTATTGTTTGTATATAAAAATTGCTAACTAAAAAATATTTATATTTTATCAATTTTATTTCTTTTATTTTTTATCTCAAGATAAATATAATAATAATAATCTCTCTAAATTTAATTATTTTTGCTCTTTATTGAATAAGGATAATTTTGAGTTTCTGTAATATATGTGAGGATATATATAAAATTGTATTAAATATATAACTATTCTCAAAATTAAATTTTAAAAAACTAGTTCTTTCTCACTTTTCATTTAATTAGGCAAATGGCCACAGAAATTGTTCTCCCTCATATCCAAATAAACTAAAAACGAGAGATTTCGTAAGTGTGGAGGGATGATGCCTTCGAAACCCATCACTGAAAGATTCAAGTTTGTGACTCTATGGTATGAGCACCACAACATATGCCAATTCGACTGCATATTGAGTAAGACATGGACCAATTATTCAAGAGATTCATGAGCCTTCGAAGTGAGAAATAAAGCAAATTATGTGGTGGTGGGTCAATTGACTACGTTTCGTGATCTACGTGCGATTGCAACAGTCGGTTCATTAAGTGAAATTAATGACTCGTCCACTATAGTAAGATACTGTCCTCATTAGGTTGGTGCTGGGTCAATTTTATCCATGAGTCAACTTACATTAATTTGAATTAATTTATAAGAGTATCTCATTTTCGTTGATTACGAGTTGTGATCGATGACATGCACGAAAGCAGTCAATTTACAGGTCATTCACTATATATATGGGGTCTATGGGTGGATGGATCTAACGTAAATTAAGGGCTGATGATGACCCTCGACTTCTAACGACGACCAACGAAGACGACCTTGACTTACATGTAAACACACAATTCGCTCTCATACATTATGTTTTAAAATTTCTCCATTTTCCGGGGCCCCGCTGTCGACCGTACACAGTTTAATTTGTATATACAAGACCTCATTGTTTCTAGCAAGCATAGAGCCATAGACCATATTAATTCCAATTACATAAATCTTCATTTTTATCATGATTTTGGATCTCGAGCAGTGTGGATATATCCAACCAGATCCGCCTCACTGGCATCCCAATATATTTTAGAATTGAGTAATGAGTATCAATAAACGTGTAATTGTAAATCTACAACGTTTAATTTTAATTTGAGGACTCAAATGAATTTATCCAACAATACCTCGTTAAATTAATATTCCATAAATTTTTAACTTTAATTAAATAACAAATTTTGTCCGTCCCAACTTAGGATTAACGTGGTAATTAATAATTTGATAAATTGTTAGATAATAATTTTTTAAAAAAATCTTATTTTTTTATTGGATCCAACTGATATATAAATTAATAATTAATTAATTTTAAAACTAAATTCATGTTATGTCAATCAAATGTTATTGCAAAGAAGACTAGCAGCGACGCTTTGAAAGGTACACCAAAGCCTTTTGCACCTTCTCCTCCGTGACCACCAATAGATACTTCCACCATTTCAACGTCATGACATGATGTAAGTTTCTTTTGTAGAATTTGCGAATTGGTAATCTTTTACACGCGTATATTTATATCATTGTATAGTTATAGATTCAATTACTTTTATGATGCATTTATTAATTTGGAATTGAAATAGACAAGAATGGGCTGTAATGTGAATGGAGAATCGAAATTAGAATAAGTTATTTACTTGAACTGTAGAAATCGAAATAAGTTGGATTGTCATTAATGTGTTTATTTTGTCTTGGAATCAGAATTGAAATAAGTTAGATTGTAACAAATTACTAAAAACTACTTAATGAACTATTGTTATAATTATTATTTTGTATTTTAATTATTGTGATTATTTATTAAAAATTATTATTGTTATTATTACTTATTGTTAATAGTATATTAATATATTAATAAATTATAATAATATATTAAATAACTATAATATATTAAAAAATATACTTGTATTTACAAGAAATGACGGATAAAATTTCTAAAATCGTCTTCCTCCCTAAAACTCTGAATGCCACAGCCCTAAAAATTAATAAGATTTGGGAATTATATGTCTTTTTTAAAATATTAAAGGGTGTTTATTTCCTTAAACGGTGGGGACTAAAAGTCCTATTCCCAAACGAGTAGTGTGCCGGCGTTGGAGGCTAGAAAGACAATTTGTTACATTGCTTCAGAAGTGCTTAATGGAAATTTTGGTGAGGCATCACATAATTTAAAGGATCAGGCTACGGTGCAACTGTGGTACCGTACTACAGTTGCATCCAGCCGTTTTAATTCACTTATATTGGTGAGGTTCACTGGCATCCAACGGCTGAATGCAACTATGGCACGGTACCACAGTTGCACCACAAGTTTCCCCTAATTTAAATTACTGGAATTTGCATCAATGGTTTTTATTGGTTTATTTACTCGTCAACAAATTACTGTAACTGCAGAAAACAGTGTAACACATTGTATAATACGTTAATACGTTATATTGGTCAGTGCTCCTACCAAGGAAATCTTTTTAAGTTTTGTTAGCAGAATATTCTTGTAAGGGTGGAGGCATAAGAGATTAATAATTTAATATCTCTTGTTCATTAGAAGATTTTTTTTTTTTGGGAAAAAAAAAGAAGAAGATGGTTTGTTTAATGTTGATAAATTTTGAAGTACAATTTTATAGATGTCGAATGTGGGCAAAAAGTAAAGAAGCTCAAACACTTTTCTACATCTAAACTAATCATTAGGATTTATATTAACTAATAAACCCTAATAATACGAGCGTTCATAAAAACTTCATATGAACATTGAACCAGCATGGCATCATATTGTAATAAGTTGTACAGCTGTCAATCTCTTATTAGTCAGATATATTCTGAGTTAGTTACATGAATGTAGTATAAATATCATACTCTGTACACATTCTTAGTTAGTTACTTCAGTAGAATTTTCTCTCCTCTACTCAATTTTTAAGTTATCTTTTATATTGGGGGCAAATGATATTTTATTAACGAAATGATTTTGCCCTCTTAATAAGCTCTCATTTCTCCCCTTTGATCAACACAGCCTTCTTTTATTACATCAAAATTCTTCCTCTTTCCATCAAAATTTCATGGATCTGCCCTTACGTATAATCATATGAGAGTATATAATAAAATTAATTAGGTATGTTTGGAACATTTTTGTTATCCTTAAGCTGATTTTATTTTTATTTTTTTATAGTATATATTGTCAAAAGTAAATGCTATAAACACTTTCGGAAAAAAAGATGAAGAGCACCTTTGGAGTAATTTTTTCTATAGGAACTAACAAAACAACTAAATGATGTATGTATCTCTAAGATTTATTATTATTAATTTTTTTTTCTGTAGTTGACAAAGCATCATGATTGTGTTGGATGATAAGATTAAAGGTGGGAATGGACCAATTTTTTAGGATAAAAAAAAAAATGATTCAATCCTGGGCATGTTTGGCTATCGAAACTAGTTGATTAGTCTAAAGTTTAATTCAAAAGTAATGGGACTATTAATCCTTAGGAAAATTATCATTTGTATACTCTATAGATGCTCTGTTATATAAAAAATTACAACACTTTGAGAGTGTATCAATCGTCCACCCTAAGTTGACAAAATATATCTGCCGTCCATCAAACCGTTACTTGCTGTTTAAATAGGATAGCGCCAGAGGGGTAATTTGGTCTTTTCATATGATACAAGTGATAATTCAAGGGTATACAAGTGATAATAAAAGAATTTAAAGGTATACAAGTGATACTTTTCAAGGGTAAAATCATCAATTCGCTATAATTCCGTTAACTTTCAAACGACAGCTAACGGTTTAGTGGTCGGCAGATAACTTTTTTCAATTTAGGGTGGACGATTGATACACCCTCAAAGTGTTATAGTATTTTTTATAATAGAACATCTATAGGGTATACGAATGATAATATCCCTAATCAATCCTTAATTCAACTTAGGTTTAAGTAGTATATAAAAAATCTTCTTTATCACTCTTTTCATTTTTATTTAGATTAAAATTCATATAAATAAATATAAAGAATTAATTTCATAATTTATTTAAACTAAAATTTTATATTATATTAAATATCCAAATTTTAATTCAATAATTTATTTATATTAGAATTTTATGCAATATTAAATCCCAAAACTTTATTTAATAATTTATTTACAAAAATATTAATATCAAATTCAACAATTAGTAATATAATTTAAAATAATTACACTATTTTAATAGTTATTTAGCTATATTAAATTAAATTTAACATATCCTTGTCCGATACTATACTAAACAAACGATAGTACCTTATATAGTATAGTCAATCTATTATAATATAATTCAATCTAATCGAACGTGCCAAATCAGTACATTTTAAAAAATAATTTTATAACAGCTTTAAAAAAGCATTTTTTAAGTTACTTTTACAAAATGTGCTTTCTCCGAAAGCACTCGTGAAATGCAAATTCTCACAAAACACGTGGTGTGTTCAATTGGGCCTCCGCCCATTAAAACTACAACCATGAAAGCAAGCAATGTTCATTGGGCTTTATTCTCTCGAGAAAACTTATACACGTAGCCCACCACCGGCGCCCTAATTTGTCTCCACCTCTCTAAATAGAGTTGGACTATTGGCACCTTTCCAAAATTCTTCTGAAATTCCTTTTTCAATAATATTAAGTTTAATGCTAAAAATATCCTTATTTCCAAATAAATACATTTAATTTGTGAATATTTTAATTTTCTATTATTTTCTCGCTCCTCACAAACAAATTTTTATGGGCGATAAACTTCTTGATAAAAATCAATTAATTAAATAAAATATCTATAAGATTATAATGTAAAAAATTTTATTATGAGTCTTAAAAAAAGACAGATAAATTTATCAGAATGTGTTTTGTTTATTATCAATAGATTATTTTAGTAATTAAAGAAAAATTTATAGAGAATTTGAGAAAAAAAATTACGTGTGAGTTTGATAGCAAAGAAAATATAAGAGTTTTTTTTTAAGAGAGAAAATACAAAAGTTTGAAGTGAGATAAAATAGATATAAGATATATTAGAGTATTTATCCTTAAATTTAATTGTAACAAAAGAGAGGTTTTAAAAAGATTTTGGAGGAGTGTCTCCAACTCCTCTAAATATTATTGATTGATGCATATGTTTCACAGCATAGAGTGGCTTACATTGGAGCTTTTCTAAAAAAATGAAAATTTCATTTAATTATTTATTATTCACGGATAAGAAATTAACTTCTTCTTTTTTCTAACGCCACAGTCTGGTGAGCTTGCCTAGTGTGTTTTAGTTGGATAAAAATTTTAGCAAATGCTTCTTGGCAAGGAAGCTTAAATAGTTTAACCTGAATTTAACCTCGAATGAACCCAAATTATTAAACCGAACCAATCCGAATTGTGAATCTGAATTTCAGTTCGATTCAGTTTGGTTCAGGTTCGTATTTTCAACTCGAACAAGTTTAATGCTCCAATTCGATCAGGTTGTAACCTAAACCGAAACTCGAAAACCCGAACTGAAACTCAATTTGGCCACCCCTAATGAGAACTGAGAAGTACCTGGATCGTAAAAGAAAGGTTTTGATGATAATTTTGGCTAAAAATCTGTTTCTTAACTTCTATTTTTATTTTTTTATGCTGTATTTTAGTTGCTGAATAGGTTATATATAGAAGTTCAGTTAATTTTGTTTTGGATGAAAAATCAATGAGTACTTCTGTGATTAATAAGTGAAATTTTGTTTGCATCATATAGTCAGCTATAATGCATTGGATGGCTTTGACTCAGCATGGAAGAAATGCTCTCCGGCAGATTACTAAAGAGAGCTCTGATCGCGTGTTGCATCACCCATTGCTATTTTCTTGTCAAGGAGTCAGATACAGACGATTGGAAGTGATTCTAACAACAATGAGTAAATTGATCTTTTGTTTTCCCTTTTCACCAGTTTGGATCTCTTGACTAATCAGCCTGTTTGAGTTTTAACTTGTGTATTAATGATTGGTTTTATATGTTCAGAAAGTTGACAAGCTTGGTAAAGCCGGTGAAACTGTGAAGGTTGCTCCGGGGTATTTCCGGAACCACTTGATGCCCAAATTGCTTGTTGTTCCAAATATCGAGAAGTTGGCTCATCTCATTAGAGAGCAGCGCAGGTATTTGTTTTTCATGATTCTTCTCGGTTGAACTTTTTTTGTTTGGGTTGAGAATGGTTAATTCTAGTGATACAGAAATTTGCTCATTTTCTTTAGATACTTTGTTTAGCCAGTTTGTCAATTAATTTGACTCATGGCTTCAAATTATTGCTAAATTCTCAGTTTGGAAATATTTGTGATTTTTGAAGGGGCATTACAAGTTATTAAAGTTTGTTGTGCCTGTGACTTATTTTCATCAGATTTGCCAGCCTGAGGAAGAGGAAGAGGAAGAGGAAGAGGAAGAGGTTAGAGTTATCCGGAAGTCTGAGGACAATATGAGTAGAGAATTTGAGAAGGCAGCTAGGCGCCTAGAGAATGCTCGACTGGTTTGTGGCCTATCTTTTAATTTCTTCAGATTCGGGACAAATTGTCTTGGAGTGAACTGATGTGTTGCCTTTTCCTTTTTTTTTAGCTTGAATGATCTATTTGCTACAGTTAGGAGTGAACGTCGTAATGAATTTTAAATTATACTGTTTGTTTCGATTTACTTTTCTATCTTAGCTCCATCAAGTGATTAGTGGAATGCTGGTCCTGTGAGTATAAAATGAAACTCCTTAAGTTAAATTCCTTAGGCTGTGTTTATTTTCTGTAGTGGGAGCGAGGAGTGTAAATTCTTTTCATTTCAGTATTTATTTCAACAAATTGGCTCCGGATTGAGAATCCCACTCAGTAGACCCCACCCATTTTTGGAGTGAGATTCCCATGGGGAGAGGTGGGAGTGAGATTCCCACTCCCACCTCTCCCTTTTTTTACATTTTTTTTAATTTAATTTAATTTAACTTAATTTAATATTTAATAAAATAAAATAAATAATATCATATTTATTTGAATAATATTATTATATTTATTTTAAAAATAATAATACTATATTTATTTAATATTAATAATTAATAATAATAAATAGTTTATTCTAAGAAAATATTAATTTTGTCCTAAATAATATTATATTATTATTTTATATAATAATAAATTTAATATAATTATATTAAATAAAATAAAATAATGTTTCATTTTATATTTACCCTTCTTTTTTACCCTCTTTTTATTAAATTTACTATAATTATATTTAATAAATATTTAAATAATATTATATTTATTTAAATAATATTAATATATTTAACTAAATAATAATTTGGTTTGATTCTAAGTCTAAATTACTTAAAAATAATATTATTATATTAATACAGAATTAATAATATTACTTTTATACCATCTTTATTTGAAAATATATTATTATTATTATTATATTTATTTAAAAATATTAGTATTATATTTATTTAATATTAATAATTAATACTAATAAATAGTTTATTCTAAGAAAATATTAATTTCATACTATGTTAATAGTAAAATATTTCATTTATATTGCCCTTATCAATAATTTTTAATTTATATAATTAAAATTAAAATTAATAAAAAAATGTGATGTTCATAATTAAGAATATTAATAATTATTATAAATTTACAAATATAAATGTTTATTCATTAAATATATTTTTTATTAACTTTGTAATTAAAAACTATAATTCTTTAAATAAGGATAAAATTGTAATTTGAAACTATTTACTCCCAATCCGAGACAAACTAAACACATAAATTGAATTCTGATCTCCATTCCATGCTTTCATTTTAGTGTAAGTAAACAACATACTCCCACTCCCAATCCTAAGATTCCCACTCCAATTCAAAAAGTAAACGCTACCTAAATACAAGTAATCTTGCTTTCAGATATGAATTATCTGATGGATGTTGTATTTTCAAGGTATTGAGGAGATTCCCCAATATTGAAAAATTGCGTTCCCGTGCATCAAAAGATGATCCCGTAGAATTGCGTTCACGTGTGACAAAAGAGGAGCTTGTCGTTGAGGTATGGATTTTTATATTTCTTGGTTGTTTTTATACTTGTTTCTCATCATAATAGCAAAAGCAGTTTGTTCTGAGTGATCTGTGTGGTCTCCTATCAATGACTGCCGTTTCTATCATTTAGTACTATTGACTATGTGTGTATAAATATTTTGTTTTTACCATGTAATTTCATATTCGATGCATTTCTAATACATTGCATAGCGTCCATGAATGGGAATGATAAAATAAATTTCAAGCGTGTTTCAATAGATGAAAAAACTTGGAACGATTTAGAAGGATTTGCTGATTAAATAATTTTCCAATTTGTTTGCTTGGAGGAATTGAATAGTTAACTGATTAAAGGATTTCAAGGTGGTTCGGTCCCGCTGGGCATTGTCAATATCAACGGTCATTAATTCCTATTATCTGAAATTGAATTTCCAGTGTGGCATGGTAACTTTCTGCTAGGGTGTGATTGTATAGTAGCCAATTGTGAGCAACAGATCCGCATAGTAATATAGATTGAAATTTTGCATCTTAATCCATGAAGATATAGATTTTGGCAATATTATACAAGCACTGGGGATTACCTTAAATATTCTGGACTTGTCATTGATAGAGTTTCTTTTACCTAGTTATTGATATTTCTTTCAATTTTCTATTTTACTCATACAATTTATACAATTTTAGGTGGCAAGACAACTTTCGTTTTCTATTGAGCCTGAAAACCTGCATCTACCATCACCTCTATCTGCTTTTCGAGAATATGAGGTTCCTATGCGCTTACCCAAAGCCATCCCCCTACCGGAAGGAAAGGTCCAATGGATTCTCAATGTTAAAGTCCGCGGCAAATAAATATTTTTTAGTTAATTTTTTAATCAATAAAAAAAGGTAATTAAAAATGTAATTAATAAATTACTTATTAGCAAATTAAAAAACAAATATTAGCATAAAATAATTGATATTTCATTCTCTTACAACAATCTTACCAATTATTATTTATAAATTAATTAATGCAAGTTAATTTAAAGTAATGTTTAATATTCTTGTAACAACCTTACTAATAATTTTTTGATAAAAAAATTAATTTATTAAATTAATCCTAGAAGTAAAATAATAATAATTAATTTGTATTTTATTTTTAAGATTAATTTGATAAATTTAATTTTTTTTAACTAATATCTCCAAGAATATAGTTGTAACGATATTATTACAAAAGGAAAAAAAATATAAGATTATAATATATTTACCAGTAAGAATAATTTAAAATATTTTTTAAGATATAAAAATTAAACGGACACTTAATTAAAAAAAAAAAAAAAAACTAAATAAGTAGTTAGCTTTTAACATTTCAACCTAGTGGTCATACAATCATGGTGCGGCCCGGGATGGCTGGCCCAGCCCATCATGTAAAAATCCATGTCACCCTCATTCTTAAGCTGCTACTCTGCCACTTGCCACGGAGCTCCCCACATCATACCGTACCGATGCCTCTAGAAAGCTAACTTTAAAAAAATGGTATTAATAAGCGTACGCCACGTCACTCCTCACTCTCTTCTTCGTCACTTTCCTCTCACTCAACATTTTCTCCCCAAACAAATTCCTTCTTTGAAAAATCGCATTTTCTCCTTCACAGCAACCGCTACAATGTCTTCAACTTCCAAGAAGGTAATTTTTTTAAATTTTATTTTTTGTTTAGTTTCTTTCTGTTGCCTTTTTGTTTCGTTTTTTGAATTTTCTGTGTCGTTTTTTTTTTCCCAAGGTTTTGGTGCCTGTTGCGAACGGGAGTGAGCCGATTGAAGCCGTGATAACGATCGATGTTTTGAGAAGGTCTGGAGCTGACGTCACGGTTGCGTCTGTGGATAAACAGCTTCGTGTCGACGCGTGTCATGGTGTCAAGATTGTCGCTGATGCTCTCGTGTCTGACTGCCGCGACGCTGTTTCTGATCTTATAGCTCTGCCCGTATGTATTGCAGCTCACCTCAGCTCATGCTAATTTATGTGATGTTTGTATAATTATAGATGATTACTGCTGATACTGAATGTTAAAGCTAAATAATTCGTTCTTAAGTCATCTTCATTTAATTTTCGATTGAAAATGAAAAAAAAAATAATTTTAAGCAAAGAAAATGTTTATTTTGTTTTATTTTTATTTTTAAATTTTTGGGATTTCCTTATTGTGACTGTTGTCATTCATTATATGGTCCTAGTTAAATGTTTCAAGTTGTTGTAGTCTGTGAAACTCTTTTCGATATTTGTTCTGGCATGTACATTTTTCCTTTCAATTTATTTTGTTGCTGATACTTTGATTATGATATATCCTTTTTTGTTTCCCTTGTAGGGTGGCATGCCCGGTGCTACCAATCTGAAAGAATCTGAAGTATTAGAAACCATTGTGAAGAAGCAGGCTTCAGCTGGGCGTCTTTATGCTGCTGTCTGTGCTTCACCTGCTGTGGCATTAGGGTCTTGGGGTCTGTTGAAGGGATTGAAGGTAAGAATTAGATAAGCCTTTTTTTATGTTTGGTGTTCTTTTGGGAATTGCATTGATATTTGTGTTATACATCAGTTTTGCTCTCACCGATGATTGTTAAGTTCTAATTTATGGGGTTATTCATTTTTTGTAGGCTACTTGTTACCCGTCATTTATGGAGCAATTAGCTCCTGCTTGTGCAGCAACTGTTGAATCAAGAGTACAGCAGGATGGTAAAGTTGTTACGAGTCGTGGACCTGGCACTACTATGGAGTTTGCCATTGCACTTGTCGAGCAGTTGTATGGGAAAGAGAGAGCTGATGAAGTTTCTGGGCCACTGGTAGTAACTTTTATAGATAATGTTGTTTAAAAAAATTGTGAGTTATATAATTTGTGGAAATTCATTCTAATAGGTTCATCTAGTATGTCAAATTGGAAGGTTCAGATGCTAATATATTCCAAAAAATTTGTTCAGGGGAAAAGTATGACTTTTTGCATTAGAGATTCATTAGATGAAGTTGTATACCTGCTGGCCCATCTTAATGTGGTGAAAACGATGTCTGATGAGACTGATATAATTATTGGAATCTTGATAAATGCATTTGTTGAGCTTGAATGTCTCCACTGATCACGTTCTTTTTAATGTAAGTTCTTTCTCTTGGTATTTGTCTTTGAATCTTCTCTTCCTCATGCTTTCGTCTTCACTGTCACCTTGTGCCTAGGTAATGCGTGCAAATCATGGAGATGAATACACTATTGCTGAATTCAATCCAATTCAGTGGACATTTGACAATTCTCCCCAAGTAAGATTTGACTTCTAGTTTCTTGTAGTTGTTTTTCTTCATCCGATGTTTTCAGGGATACCCATTTGGCAGTATATAAAAGTCTGTGATATCTTCTATACATATACATCATTGGCTTCAGTCATTTTCGAACATATTGGAGGTAGTAGATGTATTTTTATGATATCTCTAATAAAATCCCAAGTTTGATCAATTACAAAAGAAGTATGAGCGGTGCTGGACCGGGGGGGAAGAAGAAGTGGGGGGTCGGTGTGGTGGGGGTGTGCAGTGCATGAATAAAAGGAAATGATAGGGGGTGAAAGTTTGTGCTACCGACATGCTGTAAAATGGGGACATAATATTTCAAATTAGATATTGTGTGATCCTTAATATTGCTGACTTTTGCTTAAAATGGAATTCTTGATAACTTCAAATGTTAAAGTTCTTGGTGAAATTTTGTACTTTCTTTTCTTTCAGATTCTTGTGCCTATTGCAAATGGTTCAGAGGAGATGGAAGCTGTTATGATAATTGATATTCTGCGACGAGCTAAAGCAAATGTTGTAGTTGCATCAGTTGAGGATAAACCAGAAATTCTGGCTTCTCGTCAAATTAAATTAGTGGCAGATGTGCTCATTGATGAGGCGGCTAAACTCTCGTATGATTTAATTGTCTTGCCAGTGAGTTGGGGTGCTTACTGTTGCTTCATAGTCTTTACCACATAATTGACTTACTAACTACAATTTATCCATGCACATTGCATAGGGTGGACTTGGTGGCGCTCAAGCATTTGCGAAGTCAGAGAAATTGGTGAATATGCTAAAGAAGCAAAAGGAATCAAATAGACCTTACGGTGCTATATGTGCATCCCCAGCTTTAGTGTTGGAGCCCCATGGCTTACTCAAGGTACGACCATTTCTGCTTAAATTATTTACTCAGATTTGGATCACCTAATCTGAACTTGATGAAGGATTATGATGTTGTGTGATTTTATGAATGTGGTCTTATCTCATGTAAGTCGGTGATGAATTAATTGAAGTTTGCTGACAAATTAGAAACTGAAAAACTGCTGCTGCTTCGTTAGTTACATTACCCAAAGAGTTAAAATAAACATCCCAAATTTTTTGTCCCAAATTCTGTCCCAAATGATATGGCATTTATTGAGTGATTGTATTATCTAACCAACCAATTGATGAATGACACATCATTTGAGATGGTTTTTTGGGATAAAGAATTTGGGATTTTTACCCGCAAAAATCCCAAGTACTTCCTGCTCCTGCAATATCATTGCTGTGTATTTGTTTTCCCCTTAGACATATTCAATTGTGGTTCAGGGTAAAAAAGCTACAGCTTTTCCTGTTATGTGCAACAAGCTGTCAGATCAGAGTGAAATCGAAAACAGGGTTGTGGTTGATGGCAACCTCATCACCAGTAGAGGGCCAGGAACTTCTATGGAGTTTGCACTGGCAATTGTGGAGAAGTTTTTTGGCCGCAACAAGGCACTTGAGCTTGCAAAGATAATGCTTTTCACTCGCACCTAACATTTGTACGGGGACCTGACTACTATTAAACTAGTGTGTTTATTTCTGTATTGCTACTGCTTGTAGAGAGGGGAAATGGAAACTTGAATTCATGTTTGAATATGGATTCACTGTGTGGGTTTGTACAGCAGTTTGATTTATAAATAAATGAGTTCAAAGAGTTACTTCAAATATTCGGAATAAACCTGAGTTTAGTTCTGTTATCAATGGTCGGAGTCCAATTGCGATCGACACACTGGGAATTTTAATTATGAACTAAAAAATTGTTATGTTATATTCCACCTTTCTCATAAAATGTTAACTCGATTTACAGGATAAGAAGGAAAAGAAAGACGCTAAGAGAGGAGCAGAGACCCAAAAAGAGTTGACCACTTTGTTGGAACATAAATCTCTAGAATATTGAAATAAAACACATACCATATCTAGTATTAAGTATGTATATGCAAGAAGATACAAATTTGAAGATCAGATTTCTCATTTCAATTTATGTTCTGCTTAGAGCAATGGCTCTTATTCCACAAGCACAAACAGGAAAGAGTACGCACGAAGTTAAGAAACACACATTGCAAAAGTTGCATTAACTACTTGCAGCAGCATCATCCAAGAACTTGACTTTAATCTTCTTGAGCTTCGCTGCGGCATCTGTCATATGCATTCTCTTGTCAGGTGACTCTATACAACAATCCAAAGCCAAATCCATGATGCTTAATAAACAATCCATTTTGGCAGAAAAAGCTTGCTCTTCTCGCACCAAATTTGCGTCAACAACTTCAGTCAATCCGTGAGGTAAAGACTCCTTTACCCATCTCCTTAAACTCATTTCTCCTGTGAACATTTCATCGGTGGGCCTCTTTCTCGTGAAAGTTTCCATCAATAATACACCATAGCTGTAGACATCACATTTAGCTGAAACAATTCCTTCTGATCCATACTCTGCATTTTTTAATTTCAATTATGAAACAAATGATAAAACAAATAATTTTGTGATAATTAAGGTAATCCAAACTTTGCTCGTGCTTGAAAAAAGAGCAAAAATTTTAATTACAATTGAAACTTTACCTGGTGCCATATAACCAATTGTAGCCATTGTCATGGTTTGTGTCACAGAATCTTCTCCTTCACCTAAGAGTTTGGAAATGCCGAAGTCGCTCACATGTGCCACCATATTTTCATCCAAGAGAATGTTGGTGGGCTTCAAATCACAATGAATTATAGGTGCCGACGAATGACCATGATGGAGATATTCAAGGGCCGACCCCACATCTATCATTATGTTCAACCTCTCTAGGATGTCTAAGAAATAGTTGTGAGAATATAACCACTTCTCGAGACTACCATTTGGCATGAACTCAAGTACCAATGCTTTAAAATCTTGATTAGAACAACTGCTAAGGATCTTTATGAGATTTCGATGACGAACATTCAGTAAAACTTCACATTCAGAATCAAAACTCCTAAATGCTCTCTCTAGTTGCAGATTGAAAACCTTTATCGCAACATCAGTCCCGTCGGAAATGGTTCCTTTATAAACTGATCCAAAGCTACCTGTACCAAGCAAGTTACATTCATTAAATTCATCAGTTGCTCGTTGAATGTCTAGGTAGGATGTTCTTCTCCATGTTGCAAGAGGTAGGAAATCTTCGTGATCTGATTTTTTTGTACTCCTCTTTCGGCATCTTATGTACATAATGATGATAATCACTATAAGTACAGAGGATACTATCGGAGGCAAAATATATTTAAGGACAATTAGAGCAACGTTTTTGGTGCTTTTGCTGTCACCTTGTTTGCAAGGTGGGACTCGGAATTTAGGTGGACCACAGAGTGCATAATTTCCGAAAAATGATTCAGCTGACAAGTTTTTAAAAGACCCCTTAACAGGAATTTCCCCTTCTAGCCTATTATGAGACACATTAAATTGTTTGAGATGTGAAAGTGTCTCCAATGACTTAGGAATTTTTCCAGAGAGATTGTTGCCAGAGAGATCTAAGGATTCTAAGCTTATCAAACTACCAACTGATTCAGGAATAGGTCCTTGAAATTGATTACTAGCCAATGATAGAGTTTCTATATCTTTGAGGGCACCGATGGTTGATGGAATATCACCTGATAATTGATTCCTTGATAAATCTAAAACTCTCAAGACCTTTAACTTTTGTACATTGGAAGGGAGAGAATCATTTAACGAATTTGACGACAAGTTTATCTCTAAGATGTACTCAAGGCTCCACAAGGATGACGGTATACTAGAAGTGAGCTTGTTGGAGCCTAAGTGGAGTTCTCTTAGAGATGTCAGACTCGCCAAGCATGGTGGTATATGTCCAGAGAGCTTATTTCCATTTAACCTTATTCCGTACATCAACTCCAAGTGGCAAAGATCATAGGGAATGGATCCTTCCAAATTATTTTCTTCAAGAGATAAACCTTGTAGCCGCTTAAGTCTTCCCATCGTTGGTGAAATAGTTCCATTCAAGTCATTGAAGCCGAGCTCTAAGTCGATCAGGCCACGTAAATTACCAATTTCTTTAGGAATGCTGCCCCCGAGTTTGCAGTTGTATGCAAAAAATTGTCGAAGAGAAGCAGAGAAATTTCCAATTACTGGTGGAAGGATGCCACCCAATGGATTATAAGCTAAGGCTAAAATTGTTAAATTTCTGCAATTAGTCAGAGAAGAGAGAAAACTCCACTGATCTGCTGAAGATGATTCTGTCGTCAAGTTATTAAATGCTAAGCCAAGCACGCCGAGGTGTCTCAAGTTGCCAAATGTATTTGGAATATGGCCTGAGAATGAGTTAAAGCTCAATTCTAGGCCAATGAGTTTAGAAGCGTTTGTGATGGAGTTGGGAATTTTTCCGGTAAGGTTATTGGCCGCCAAGGTTAAATACTCTATGCTCGGAAGCGAGTGGCCAATCGTTGATGGTAAGTGGCCTGAAAGTTGATTGCTAATTAGATTAAGGACTGTTAGGGTTGAAATGTTGAAGATTGTGGGTGGAATGGGGCCACTTAAATTATTCGCACTAAGAACAAGGGTATCCAAATTTTGTAGATTGCCAATCTCAGTTGGAATTTGACCTGTCATAAAGATAAACGCCAAATTGATGAGTTATTGAGCTTTTTACTTAACATAAATTTTAATTTCATAACGCATGAAAATCAAATTTGCCCACAAAATGTGTGTTATTAGTTTTATAATTTTTTTTTGGGTTTTTTTTGGGGGGGGGGGGGGGGGAGATTGATATTGCTACCTCATAATTTTTGTAAAACCCCACCCGCTTTCAGAGAATTATTGGAACAAGATTCTTAAAAAAATTCAAATAAAGAAGAAGTTTGGAGAAATAATCAATTAAATCCATCTTAATATACTTTTTGAAACTTATATTCTTTTATCATATATAATAACTAAGGTTGCTTTAACATAAATTTAATATAACTAGTCTACTCTCATAAGGTAGAATTACTAAAATACCCACAAATTTACTTCAACTTCAACTAAACTAACAAAATGTATTTGTTGACATGTGGGGAACTAAAAATTATTGAATTTTATTTTAGAAATATTGTATTACAAAACATAAAACAAAATGCCGAAACTATATATTAGATACAATAGTACATGTTTTTCGGGGTAATTTGGTCATTTTATATTATAAGAGTAAAATAGTCAAATTAAACTTATTTTAAAGCAACCGTAAACGGTCAAAGATTGTTAAAAGCCCTAAGTCATAAAAGAAAAACATTATAAAAATAATTTATTAATTGTTCAGACTTAATTTATAATTTTATAACATAATGTGAACTTATTATAACTATCTTTTCAAAATGAGGTGGGTTTGCAAGAATAATGAGTGGAAATATCCCCACCCTATAAAATAAAAAGAATTTTGCAGCTATGCAAATGCAAATATGTAGAACGTACCTTGTAGGTTGTTATAACCTAGATTCAGAATGAAAAGGCTGCTAAAATTTCCTATCCCTGAAGGAATATTTCCATCAATAACGTTGTAGATTGCGTCGAACACCTCCAGCTTCGATAAATTGAGGAGAGAATTTGGGATTGGACCCGTGAAACTGTTATTATAAAGCCTCAACGTTTGTAATTTGGATAAGACACCAATCCATGTTGGAATGCTTCCACTCAATTTATTGAAACCGAATCTAATGAATCTGAGTCGGCGTAATTGCCCCAATTCATTAGGCAGATGGCCATGAAAATTATTATGAGCAACATCAAGAGATACTAAGAACGTGAGATTTCCCAAGTGTAGTGGAATGGTGCCTCCGAGACCCATATCTGAAAGATTCAAGGCAGTGACTCTTTGATGGCGTGAACCACAAGAGATACCAACCCAGCTACATATTGGATAAGATATAGACCAATTATTTGTCAGATCACTTCGATAATCAACGACACGGGCTTTGAATGCAAGAAGAGCCGATTGATCTGTTGTTAAGTTGCTCAAAGTCGTCATAGCTAAGCTAGCTATGGAATATTGTACCAACAACATAGGAACAAAGAAGAATGATAAGCACATATTGGTCGTTTTTTTTTATAGATGCAGCAATCTAATTGCTAGGTGAAGTTGATACAAGTTTTAAGTGAAGGAAACTAGCATATACTTATACAAGAGACGTATGAATTTGAAAACAAGAAAAGAAAAAAATGTACAGGAGAGTGGAGACATGCAAATTGGTATATTTCATCATTGAGCGAGTCGTCCAAGTAAACTCATACAGACCTGTAAATTGTTATAGGCCGCGGTACTTGAACCGTGAATAAAGGGCTTATGGCACTTGACTTACCAAAAAGAAGAAGATGCTCAACATTGGCAAGGCCTATGCATTCTGTCCATTTGTTCACGTTTTGCCAAGGCTCAGGGCAACCACAATATGTTCTTTTTCTTCCCTCTTAAAACAAAAAACAAAAAAAAAAGACGACATTTACATTTGGGCTAATAATTATAACTAAACAATTAATAATACTGAGGGTCAGTGGTAATGTAGCTTTAAAATAATTGTTATTAGTTGTGTCTTAAAAATAAAGAAAAAAAATAACTATACCCATATAATTAATAAAATAATCATGTAAATTCCTAAGCTTTTAACAATATACACCAAGACCCCCTACCGTTACTTTTTACCATTTATTTGGATGTCACATGCTTTTTTTTTTTAATTTTCACAGTGGATATCAAATGCTAAATTTACTGTTATTCCCATATCATGTCATCACTTGCTTCTACACACATTGATTGTTTTTCCAAAGTTTCAAATTGAATTAAAAACATTCTAATTAACCTAAAAAAAACTCATCCAACCAGATATAAATCATCTAATTAACCTAAAGATAGCTACACCCCCATATTAATTCCAATTAAATAAAATTCATTTTTGTCATGATTTTGGATCTCGAGCAGGGTGGATATATCCAACTAGATCCGCCCCATTGGCATTCCAGTATATTATGTAATTGGAAGAGTATGAATGACTTAATTTGTAATTTTAAATTTGAAATGTTCAATTCTAATTTGAGGATTCAAATGAATTTATGCGAATCTAAAAGGGGACTGAAGATTGGCATGCATACATGCATACATATACATATATATATAAATAGAGAGAGAGAGAGAGAGAGAGAGAGAGAGAGGTAATATAACATTCTTCTTGATGAAGATTTTTGTGCCATACGAATTAAAGAGAGTATTGTGTCGATGTTCGAGGCTAGAGCGACAATTGGTTACATTGCTTCAGAGGTGTTTAGTAGAAACTTTGGTGAGGCATCACATAATTTAAATTACTAGATTTAGAGAGATATATATATTTTCCACATTGGATTTACAAGCATTTCGAGCAGTATAATGAATTAAAATTACTCGGAATTGTAAACAGCGAGGAAAGTGAAATTGCTAAGAAGATGAATATTTTGTTGTTTTGTGGTGTACACGGACTCGTCCATCGGATAGGTCGCCCATGAACAGAGGGATAGAAATGTTATTGCCAAGAAGCAGACTGACTAGCAGTGACGCTTTGAAAAGTCCACCGGACATCGTCTCCTCCAAGACCACCAATAGATTCTTCCACCATTTCAACGTCGTGACGTGGGGATCGGAATTGAATTATAGGATGCTTGTAAGTTTCCTTTGTGGAACTTGTGAATTTGTGATGGCAAAAGTCAATGATGCATGTAACTAGCTAGCCCGTGTAGACTCCGTTTTACACTTTTTCAAAACCCAAAAGCACGCTAAATCTTAATCTTAAAAGAATTTTTGATTCAGTGCTGAATTTTGGGCTTATCTTTAAGTAATCTTTTACCACGCATGCATTTTTGTCATTGTGCAGTCATCGATTGCTTCTAAAGATCGTAATCCTTAAGAAAAAATTACTTCTCTTGAAAGTGAAAGCAGGGCAGCTATTGGCGTATTGCATTGCAGCTGCTATGTGTAGTAGTCAATTCTTGGAAACAACTAGTTTTCTTAAATTGTAAACGGTCCCCTTTATGACTGGGAGATTTTGAACAAAATTAATATGACGAATTCTTTGCAGGTGTTGTTCCTTGAAGTCTCATCTTTCACAATGTTTCTGAAATAAAGATATTACCATCTCTGATTTAATATTTATTCTTGATTTGTACCACCTAATCTGAACTTGATGAAAGAATAAAGATTATGATCTTGCCTGATTTTATTAATGTGGTCTTATCTCACGTAAGTCAGTAATGAATTAAGGAAAATTATCATTCGTATACCCTATAATTGCTCTGTTATAAAAAATACTACAACACTTTGAGGGTGTATCAATTGTCCACCCTAAGTTAACAAAATGTATCTGTCATCCACCAAACCGTTATTTGCCGTTTAAATAGAATGACACCAGAGGGGTAATTTTATCTTTTCATATGATACAAGTGATAATTTAAGGGTATACAAGTGATAATAAAAGAATTTAAAGGTATACAAGTGATAATTTTATTTACTTTAATTTAAGTTTCAAGGGTAAAATCGTCAATTCACTATAATTCCGTTAACTTTCAAACGGTAGCTAACGGTTTGGTGGTCGGCAGATAGCTTTTGTTAATTTAAGGTGGACGATTGATATACTCTCAAAGTGTTGTAGTATTTTTGATAATAGAGCAACTATAGGATATATGATTGATAATTTCCCATGAATTAATTAAAGTTTACTGTCAAATTACAAACACAAAAACTGCTGCTGCTTCATTATTCACAATACCTAAAGTCAGTGCAGAACTTAATAAGTTTTCCAAAAGTTTTACGCTTTCTTTCCCCCAAATCCCAAGTACTTACTAGATATGTCATGTTTATACCCAAAGTCAGTGCAGAACTTACTCGATATGTCATGTTTACACAAGAGTTTGTTTATAAATAAATGAGTTGACAAATATTTGCCAAAAAAAACGGTGAGTGATGTCTAGTTCTATTTTCACAGTTCAGAGTCCAATTTTGATTACTGGAAATTTTAATTATGAAGTTGAACTAAGAATTTGTTATAATATCTTCAACCTTCCTATACAGTCATCTGGAATAATAATATATCAAAAACAGTAATAACTCGATTTACAGGGTGAGAAAGAAAAGAAAGACGCTACGAGGGAAGCAGAGATTCAAAGACTTCGCCACTTTGTTGGAGGAACAATTTCATAAATCTCCAGAATATTGACATAAAACACATAACATACATATCTAGCATTAAGTATATTTATGTATGTCCAAAGATAAAAATTTGAAGATTAAATTTATCATTTCAATTTATGTTCTGCCCAAAGCAATGGCTTTTATTCCACAAGCACAAACAAGAAAGAGTACGCACAAAGTTAACAAACACACATAGCAAACGTGACATCAACCACTTGCAGCAGCATCATCCAGAAACTTCACTCTAATCTTCTTGAGCTTTTCAGCGGCGTCTTTCGTAGATGCCCCCTGTTCTGGTGATTCCATGCAACAATCCAATGCCGAATGCATGATGCTTAATAAACAATTCATTTTAGGAGAAAAAACTTGCTCTTCTCTCACCAAGTTTGCATCGACAACATCACTCAAGGCACGAGGTAATGACTCCCTTACCCAGTCTCTTAAACTTATTTCTCCTGTAAACATTTCATTTGTGGGATTCTTTCTGGTGAAAGTTTCCATCAATAAAACACCATAACAATAGACATCACCTTTGGCCGAAATCATTCCTTCTAATCCTTACTCTGCATTTTTTTGGTTTCGATAGATCAAATGGATGTGACATCATAAAACAAATGATAAACAAATAGTCTTTTGACAGTCAAGATGGCCCAAACTTTGACTGTGCTTCGAAAAGAGCGAAAATTTGAAATTATAATTGAAACCTTACCTGGTGCCATATAACCAGTTGTAGCCACTGTCATGATTTGGGTCACAGAATTTTCTTCATCACCTAAGAGTTCGGAAATGCCGAACTCACATGTGCCACCATATTTTCATCCAAGAGAATGTTGCTAGGCTTCAAATCACAATGAATTACAGGTGCTGATGAATGATCGTGATGGAGATATTCAAGTGCCAGCCGCACATCTATCATTATATTCAACCTCTCTAGGATATCTAGGAAATAGTTGTGTGAACACAACCATTTCTCAAGACTACCATTGAGCATGAACTCAAGCACCAGTACTTTAGAATCTGGATTGCAACAGCTGCTAGTGATCTTTGTGAGATCTTGATGACGAACATTCCACAATACTTCACATTCAGAATCAAAACTCCTAAAGGCTCTCTCTAGCTGCAGATTGAAAACCTTTATTACAATAATAGTCACATCATAAAGTGTGCCTTTATAAACAGATCCGAAGCTCTCCGTACCTAGCAGGATACATTCACTAAATCCATCAGCTGCTCGTTGAATATCATGATAGGATAGTCTTCTCCATGTTGTCGAAGAGAACAAATCTTCTTTATCTGGAGTTCTTGTTTTCCTATTTTGAAATATTATGAAGAATCATAACAATTGTTATTAGTGCATTGGATATAATCGAAGGCAAAGTATATTTCAGGACAAGCAGAGTAGCATTCTTGGATCCTTTGCTATTATCTTCTTTGCAAGGTGGGACTTGAAGGCCTGGTGGACCACATAGTGCATAATTCTCAAAAAACGATTGAGCTGAAATGTTTTTAAAAGGTCCTTTGATAGGAATTCCCCCTTCTAGCCTATTGTGAGACACATTAAGTTGTTTGAGATATGAGAGTGCCTCCATTGACTTTGGAATTTCTCCAGAGAGATTGTTGCTAGGGAGATCCAAAGATTCCAACCTTATCAAACTACCAAATGATTTAGGGACCAGACCATAAAATTGGTTTCTAGCCAAGGATAAAGTTGCTAGATCTTTGAGGCCACCAATACTTACTGGTATATCACCTGATAATTGATTTCTTGATAAATCAACTCTATTAAGACCTTTAAGTTTTGTATATCTGAAGATAGATGACCACTTAGAGAATTTGTTGACAAGTTTACATACAAGATGTACTCAGGATTCCACAAGGATGATGGGATACTAGAAGTGTGCGTGTCGTAGCTTAAAAAGAGTGTTTTTAAGGAATTGAATATCTGAAATCTTGTATGTAAATATTAACACTTAGAGAATTTGTTGACAAGTTTTTAAGGATTTACTGATTAAATAATTTTCCAATTTGTTTGCCTGGAGGAATTGAATAGTTAACTGATTAAAGGATTTCAAGGTGGTTAGGTCCAGCCGAGCATTGTAAATATTAACGGTCATTATGAATGTGTAATTCCTATATGTGAAATTGAATTTCCATGGTAAATTTCTGCTAGGGTGTGATTGTATGGTAGCCAATTGTGAGCAACAGATCCACATAGTAATATAGACTGAAATTTTGCGTCTTAAGCCATGAAGATATAGATTTTGGCAAATATTATACAAGCATTGTTTGCAACACCACAGCTAATTTGCAGTAGGATGAAACACTCAGAATTTTGCCTTTTTCATGTATAAAATTTTATTTTTTTAATTGTGATATTACAGTTTTGCCCATCAAGCATTATGAAGCTTAATATTTGGATAAATGTTAGGTTTAATCTATAAATTTTAACTTCAGTGTTTATTTAGTTTTTATATTTTGTAAAATATCTCAAGGCAGCCCTATTATCAAATATTGGCTTGATCCGTATATATTAACTTCAGTGCTTTATTTAGGTTTTATATTTTGAAAAATACTTTAAGGCAGTTCTATTATCAAATATGTTATGCTCTTGCTTTTATTTTTTCTTTGTTTTTATAATAATACTCTGATAACAATATTTTTTTACATTAATTTTTTAATCAATAAAAAGGTAACTAGCAAATTAACTGATAAATTAATTTGTTAATTTTTTTAATCAATAAAAAATTTAATTAATAAATTACTTGGTAGCAAATTAAAAAATAAATATTAGCATAAAACAATTGATATTTTTCATTCTCTTACAACAATCTTACTAATAATTTTTTTATAAAAAATTAATTTATTAAATTAATCCTTAAAAGTAAAATAATAATAATTAATTTGTATCTTAGTTTTAAAGTTAATTTGATAAATTCAATTTTTTAATTAATATCTCCAAAAATATAGTTGCAACGATATTATTGCAAAAGTAAAAAAAAAATATATATATAGAATTTTAATATAACTGCCAGTAAAAATAACTTGAAATATTTTTTAAGATATAAAAATTAAACCAACACTTAATTAAAAATATAAAGAATTAAATAAACATTTATCTTCTAACATTTCAACCTACTGGCTAATGGTCATACAATCGTGGTGTGGTCCGGGATGCCCGGCCCAGCCCATCATGCAAAAAGCCATGTCACCCATATTCTTAGGCTGCTACTGCATTAAAAAAATGATATTAATAAGCGTACGCCACGTCACTCCTCACTCTCTTCTTCGTCACTTTCCTCTCACTCAACATTTTCTCCCCAAACAAATTCCTTCTTTGAAAAATCGCATTTTCTCCTTCACAGCAACAGCTACAATGTCTTCAACTTCCAAAAAGGTGATTTTTTTTTAATTTTATTTTTTGTTTAGTTTCTTTCTGTTGCCTTTTTGTTTCGTTTTTTGAATTTTCTGTGTCGTTTTTTTCCCCCAAGGTTTTGGTGCCTGTTGCGAACGGGAGTGAGCCGATTGAGTCCGTGATAACGATCGATGTTTTGAGAAGGTCTGGAGCTGACGTCACGGTTGCGTCTGTGGAGAAACAGCTCCGTGTCGACGCGTGTCATGGTGTCAAGATTGTCGCTGATGCTCTCGTGTCTGACTGCCGCGACGCCGTTTTTGATCTTATAGCTCTTCCCGTATGTATTGCAGCTCTCCTCAGCTCGTGCTAATTTATGTGATGTTTGTATAATTATAGATGATTACTGCTGATACTGAATGTTAAGCTAAATAATTCGTTCTTAAGTCATCTTCATTTAATTTTCGATTGAAAATGAAAAAAATAATAATTTTAAGCAAAGAAAAATATAGAAAATGTTTATTTTGTTTAATTTTCAATTTTTAATTTTCAGGGATTTCATTATTGTGACTGTTATCATTCATTATATGGTCATAGTTAAATGTTTCAAATTGTTGTAGTCAGTGAAATTCTTTTCGATATTTATTCTGGCATGTATATTTTTCCTTTTCAATTTCTTTTGTTGCTGATTCTTTGATTATGTTATATCCTTTTTTGTTTCCCTTGTAGGGTGGCATGCCCGGTGCTACCAATCTGAAGGAATCTGAAGTATTAGAAAGCATTGTGAAGAAGCAGGCCTCAGCTGGGCGTCTTTATGCTGCTGTCTGTGCTTCACCTGCTGTGGCATTAGGGTCTTGGGGTCTGTTGAAGGGATTGAAGGTAAGAGTTAGATAAGCCTTTTTGATGTTTTGTGGTCTTTTGGGAATTGCACTGATATTTTTGTTATGGTTCAGTTTTCTTCTCGCTGATGATTGTTAAGTTCTAATTTATGTAGTTGTTCATTTTTCCTAGGCTACTTGTTATCCGTCATTTATGGAGCAACTAGCTCCTGCTTGTGCAGCAACTGTTGAATCAAGAGTACAGCAGGATGGTAAAGTTGTTACGAGTCGTGGACCGGGCACTACCATGGAGTTTGCCGTTGCACTTGTTGAGCAGTTGTATGGGAAAGAGAAAGCTGATGAAGTTTCTGGGCCACTGGTATTAACTTTTATAGATAACGTTGTTTAAAAAAATTATGAGTTATATAATTTGTGGAAGCTTCAGATGCTAATGTATTCAAGAAAATAAGTTCAGGGGAAGAGTATGACTTTTTGCATTAGTGATTCATTAGATGAAATTGTATACCTGCTGGTCCATCATAAGGTGGTGAAAACAATGTTTGATTTAATTAATGAAATCCTGAAATATGCATTTGTTGAGCTTCAATGTCTCCACTGATAAAATTCTTTTTAATGTAAGTTCTTTCTCTTGGTATTTGTATTTGAATTTTCTGTTCCTCATGCTTTCGTCTTTACTGTCACCTTGTGCCTAGGTAATGCGTGCAAATCATGGAGATGAATACACTATTGCTGAGTTCAATCCAATTCAGTGGACATTTGACAATTCTCCTCAGGTGAGATTGGACTGTTAGTTTCTTGTATTTGTTTTTCTTCTTCCATGTTTTGAGGGATACCCATTTGGCAGTAAATAAAAATCTGTGATATCTTCTATACATGTACATATACATCATTGACTTCACTCATTTGTGAACATATTGGAGGTAGTAGATTTATTGTTATGATATGTCTAATAAAATCCAAAGTTCGATGCAACTACAAAAGAAGTATGAGCAGTGCTCGACCAGAGAGGAAAAAGAAGGTTTTTTTCTTTTTTTTTTGGGGGGGGTGGGGTTGGTTGGGTGGCAAAGGGAATGATAAGTTCAGGGTATCAACAAGCTGTAAAATGGCTATCGAAAAACTGATATTTCACATTAGAGAATGTGAGGACCTGAAGATTGCTGACTTGTGGTCAAAATGGAATTCTTGATAACTTTAAATGTTAAAAATTCTTGGTGAAAATTTTGTACTTTTTTTTCTTTCAGATTCTTGTGCCTATTGCGAATGGTTCAGAGGAGATGGAAGCTGTTATAATAATTGATATTCTGCGACGAGCTAAAGCAAATGTTGTGGTTGCGTCAGTTGAGGATAAACTAGAAATTCTGGCTTCTCGTCAAGTTAAATTAGTGGCAGATATGCTTATTGATGAGGCAGCTAAACTTTCGTATGATTTGATTGTCTTGCCAGTAAGTGGGGTTGCTAACTCTTGCCTCATAGTCTTTACCAAATTATTGACTTACTAGCTACAATTTATCTATGCACAGGGTGGACTTGGTGGTGCTCAAGCATTTGCGAAGTCAGAAAAATTGGTAAATATGCTAAAGAAGCAAAAGGAATCAAATAGACCTTACGGTGCTATATGTGCATCCCCAGCACTAGTGTTGGAGCCCCATGGCTTACTCAAGGTATGACCATTTCTGCTTAAATATTTATTCTTGATTTGAATCACCTAATCTGAACTTGATAAAACATTGTGATCTTGTGTGATTTTATGAACGTGGTCTTATCTCATGTAAGTCTGTAATGAATTTATTGAAGTTTGCTGACAAATTACAAACTCAAAAACTGCTGCTGCTTCATTAGTTACAGTACCCAAGGAGTTATGATAGACATCCCAAACTTTTTACCCCAAATTCCCTCTCAAATGACATGGTAGTTATTAAGTGGTTGGTAATTTTTTATAAGATATAAGTGAATTAATTATATTATTTAATCAACCAATTGATGAATGTCACGCCATTTGAGATGAATTTTTGGGATGTGTAGCAAAACTTTATGCTGATTTGTTTTGGCTACATTCATGTAAAACCTTTTTCCCCAAATCCCAAGAACTTCCCGCAATATCATTCCTTTGTATTTGTTTTCCCCTTTAGACATGTTTAACTTTGGTTCAGGGTAAAAAAGCTACGGCTTTTCCTGCCATGTGCAACAAGCTATCAGATCAAAGTGAAATCGAAAACAGGGTTGTGGTTGATGGCAACCTTATCACCAGCAGAGGGCCAGGAACTTCCATGGAGTTTGCACTGGCAATTGTGGAGAAGTTTTTTGGCCGCAACAAAGCACTTGAGCTTGCAAAGATATTGCTTTTCACCCGCACCTAAAATTTGTACCAGGACCCGACTAATATTAAACTAGAGTGTTTATTTCTGTATTACTACTGCTTGTAGAGAGGCGAAATGGAAACTTGAATTCATGTTTGAATAGGGATTCACTGTGCGGGTTTGTACAAGAGCTTGTTTATAAATAAATGAGTTCATAAAGAGTCATTTTAAATATTTGGAATAAACGTGAGTTGCTGTTTAGTTCTGTTTTCAATGTTCACCGTTCAATTGTGATCCAGAGCAATATAACTACACTCACTGGGAATTTTAATTATGAACCAAGAACGAAGTTGAACCGAGAATTTGATACTTTATATATTCCAGTTACCATATTTAAGAAAGAGTATTGAAAAGAAAGACGCTAACAGAGAATATTGAAGTTAAACACATACCATATCTAGTATTAAGTCTGTATGCCAAAGTTACAAATTCGAAGATCAGATTCCTCATTTCAATTTATGTTCTGCTCAAAACAATGGCTCTTATTCCACAAGCACAAACAAGAAAGAGTACGAACAAAGTTAACAGAGACACGCAGTGAAAATTACGCTAATTGGTTGCAGCAGCATCATCCAGGAACTTCACTTTAATCTTCTTGAGCTTTGCTGCAGCGTCTGTCATATTTATCCTCATGTCGGGTGACTCCATACAACAATCCAATGCCAAATCCATTATGCTTAATATACAATCCATTTTGGCAGAAAAAGCTTGCTCTTCTCGCACCAAATTTGCGTCAACAACTTCACTCAATCCGTGAGGTAATGACTCCTTTACCCATGTCCTTAAACTCGTTTCTCCTGTGAACATTTCATCGGTGGGCCTCTTTCTCGTGAAAGTTTCCATTAATAAAACACCATAGCTGTAGACATCACATTTAGCTGAAACAATTCCTTCTGATCCATACTCTGCATTTTTTTTAATTTCAATTATGAAACAAATGATAAAACAAATAAGTTTTTGATAATTAAGGTAACCCAAACTTTGCTCGTACTTGAAAAAAGAGTAAAAATTTTAATTACAATTGAAACTTTACCTGGTGCCATATAACCAATTGTAGCCATTGTCATGGTTTGTGTCACAGAATCTTCTTCTTCACCTAAGAGTTTGGAAATGCCGAAGTCGCTCACATGTGCCACCATATTTTCATCCAAGAGAATGTTGGGAGGCTTCAAATCACAATGAATTATAGGTGCCGACGAATGACCATGATGGAGATATTCAAGAGCCGACCCCACATCTATCATTATATTCAACCTCTCTAGAATGTCTAAGAAATAGTTGTGAGAATACAACCACTTCTCGAGACTACCATTTGGCATGAACTCAAGTACCAATGCTTTAAAATCTGGATTAGAACAACTGCTAAGGATCTTTATGAGATTTCGATGACGAACATTCTGTAAAACTTCACATTCAGAATCAAAACTCCTAAATGCTCTCTCTAGTTGCAGATTGAAAACCTTTATCGCAACATCAGTCCCGTCGGAAATGGTTCCTTTATAAACTGATCCAAAGCTACCTGTACCCAGCAAGTTACATTCATTAAATTCATCAGTTGCTCGTTGAATGTCTAGGTACGATGTTCTTCTCCATGTTGCAAGAGATAGGAAATCTTCGTGATCTGATTTTCTTGTACTTCTATTTCGGCATCTTCTGTACATAATGATGGTAATCACTATAAGGACCGTGGATACTATCGGAGGCAAAATATATTTAAGGACAATTAGAGCAACTTTCTTGGTTCTTTTGCTGTTATCTTGCTTGCAAGGTGGGACTCGAAGTTTAGGTGGACCACAGAGTGCATAATTTCCAAAAAATGATTCAGCTGACTAGTTTTTAAAAGACCCCTTAACAGGAATTTCCCCTTCTAGCATATTTTGAGACACATTAAATTGTTTGAGATGTGAAAGTGCCTCCAATGACTTAGGAATTTTTCCAGAGAAATTGTTGCCGGAGAGATCTAAGGATTCTAAGCTTATCAAACTGCCAACTGATTCAGGGATAGGTCCTTGAAATTGATTACTAGCCAAGGATAGAGTTTCTAGATCTACGAGGGCACCAATGGTTGATGGAATATTACCTGATAATTGATTCCTTGATAAATCTAAAACTCTCAAGACCTTTAACTTTTGTACATTGGAAGGGAGAGAATCATTTAATGAATTTGACGACAAGTTTATCTCTAAGATGTACTCAAGGCTCCACAAGGATGACGGTATACTAGAAGTGAGCTTGTTGGAGCCTAAGCGGAGTTCTCTTAGAGATGTCAAACTCGCCAAGCATGGCGGTATATGTCCAGAGAGCTTATTTCCATTTAACCTTATTCCGTACATCAACTCCAAGTGGCAAAGATCATAGGGAATGGATCCTTCCAAATTATTGTCTTCAAGAGATAAACCTTGTAGCTGCTGTAATGTTCCTACAGATGTTGGAATAGTTCCGTTCAAGTCATTGAAGTCGAGGGTTAAGAGGATCAAGCCACGTAAATTACCAATTTCTTTAGGAATGCTGCCCCCGAGTTTGCAATCGGAAGCATAAAAGCTTTGAAGAGAAGCAGAGAAATTTCCAATTAATGGTGGAAGGATGCCACCTAATGGATTAGAATCTAAGACTAAATAGGATAGCTTTCTACAATTAGTCAAAGAAGAGAGAAAACTCCACTGATCTGCTGAAGATGATTCTGTCGTCAAGTTATTCGTTCGTATGCTGAGCACGTTGAGGTGCCTCAAGTTGCCAAATGTATTTGGTATATGGCCTGAGAATGAGTTAGAGCCCAAGTCTAGACCAATGAGTTTGGAAGCATTGGTAATAGAGTTGGGAATTGTCCCGATAAGATTATTGATCGACAAAGTTAAATACTCTGTGTTCGGAAGCGAGTGGCCTATCGTTGATGGTAGGCGGCCTGATAGTTGGTTGCTCTGTAGATTAAGGACTCTTATGGTTGAAATATTGAAGATCGCGGGTGGAATGAGGCCACTTAAATTATTCGTACCAAGAGCAAGACTCTCCAAATTTTGTAGATTGCCAATCTCGGTTGGAATTTGATCTGTCATATCGATTAAACCAACATTGATGAGTTATTGAATTTTTTGCTAAACATAAATTTAATTTCAAAATTCATGAAAATCAAAATTTCCCACAAAATATGTGTTATTAGTTTTATAATAATTTAGGGGGTAATGATATTTCTACCCCATGATTTTTGTAAAACACACATGCTTTTAGAAAATTATTACCGCAAGATCACATTATTCTTAAAAATTCAAATTAAGAAGAAGTTTCTAGAATTAATCAATTAAATCCAGATTAATTTATATTTGAAACTTATATTCTTTTATTATATTTAAGTACTAAGGTTGTTTTAACATAAATTTAATTGACTATTTTACCCTCCTAAGGTAAAAGTACTAAAATCCTCAAAAATTTACTTCAACTAAACTAACAAAATGTATTTATGACCTATGGGGCATTAAAAATATTGAATTTTATTTTTAAAATATTATATTACAAAACATAAAACTATATGCTAGATACTATAGTACATGTTTCTTGGGGTAATATAGTCATTTTACATTATAAGGATGAAATAGTCAAATTAAACTTAACTTGAAGCACCCGTAAATGCCAAAAATTGTTAAAAGACCTAAGTCATAAAAGAAAATTATTATCAGAATAATTTATTTAGTTAATTATCTGACTTATTGTTAATTTATAATTTTATAAGCTATTGTGAACTTATTGCAATTATCTAATGGAGATGAGGGGGGGTTTTGCAAGAATATGAGCGGCAGTATTGCCACTCTATAAAATAAAAAGAATTATGCAGTCATGCAAATGCAAATATGCTGAACTTACCTTGCAGGTTGTTATGACGAAGATCCAAATCAAAAAGGTTGCTCAAATTTCCTATCCCTGAAGGAATATTTCCATCAATAACGTTGAAACTTGCTTGTAACATCTCCAATTTCGATAAGTTGAAGAGAGAATTTGGGATTGGACCCGTGATATTGTTATTACGAAGACTCATTATTTGTAATTTGGATAAGACACCAATCCAAGTTGGAATGCTTCCACTCAATTTATTGAAACTGAAACTAATGAATTTGAGTCGGCCTAATTTCCCCAATTCATTAGGTAGATGGCCATAAAAATTGTTCAAAGTAACATCAAGAGACATTAGGAATGAGAGATTTCCCAGGTGTGGGGGAATAGTGCCTCCGAGACCCATGCCTGAAAGATTTAAAGCCTTGACTCTTTGATGGCGTGAATCACAAGAAATACCAACCCAGCTGCATATTGGATGAGATATAGACCAATTATTTGCTAGGACACTCCGATAATCACCGACGTGGGCTTTGAATGCAAGAAGAGCTGATTGATCTGTTGTTAAATTGTTTAAAGTCGTCGTAGCTAAGTTAGCTATGGAATATTGTAACAACATAGGAACAAAGAAGAACGATAGGCGCATATTGGTCGTTTTTAATAGATACAGCAACATAATTGCTAGGTGAGATTGAAACAAGTTTGAAGTGAAGGAAATTAGCATATACTTATACAAGAGACATGAATTTGAAAACAAGAAAAGAAAAAATATACAGGAGACTTGCAAACTGTTATATTTTGTCATTAAGCGAGTCGTCCAAGTAAACGCACGTATGGACTTGCAAATTGTTAAACGTCGCTGTACTTGAACCGTAAACAAAGGGTGTGTTTGGTTGGAGGATTAAAAGTGGGGATTAGACACTTTTTTTTTTTTTTAAATTTTATCCTTATCTCATGTTTGGTGCTGTCAAGGGTATTAGGATTTAGTTATCTTGAACTCACAAGCTAATCTTAATTTTGTAAAGGAAATTATCCCAAGAGGGGTCATGGGATTAGTTAGTATTGGATTATATTGATAACTCAATTAAACATAATAATTTATAAATATTAAAATTATAGTAATATGTGATAAATGTAATAAAAAAATATTGATTTTAATAATGTAAATAATAAATTATACTAAAAATCATTATTAATTTCACATTAAATTAAAATTCTATTTTACTTTATTTAATTATTAAATATTTTTTATAATTCCAAATTTACATTATAAATTAATTATTAAATTAGTATTCAAAAAGATAAATTTTTATAAAATAATAGATTATTGAATAAATATAATATAAATATCATATACATATTTAACAAAATAATAATTATTTAAATTATGATTTCTATTTCTTTAACGTCATTGAGGTTGATTTGTATAATTAATAATACAAAATTTTAGTTTATAATAATATTAATAATAATAATAACTTGTAAATTGTAATATTATAATGTAAAACATGATTATTTATAGTCCAATCTAATATTGTACCAAACACAATATAGTATTATATATAATCCACTATTATTCAATCCAATTCAATTTTATCCAATTTAATCTAATCTAATTCAATCAAATCCGGCGGACCAAACCAGCCCAAAGGGTTTATGGCCCTTTACTTACCAAACAGAAAAAGATGCTCAACATTGACATCTTTGACCCAATCCAAATCTAATCCATACATCTGCGGATCAGATGCAGATTTAACCTAATCCATATCCAATCCACCATTTTACGGATTGGTTTGTAGACTGAAAAATATTATAAGAATAATTTATTAATTGTTCAGACTTAATTTATAATTCTATAAGATAATGTGAACTTATTATAACTATCTTATCAAAATGAGGTGGGATTGCAAGAATAATGAGTAGAAATATCCCCAACCGATAAAATAAAAAGAATTTTACAGCTATACAAATGCAAATATGTAGAACGTACCTTGTAGGTTGTTATAAGCTAGATTCAGATACAAAAGATTGCTAAAATTTCCTATCGCTGAAGGAATATTTCCATCAATGACGTTGTACGTTGCGTGTAACGCCTTCAGCCTCGATTAATTGAAGAGAGAATTTGGGATTGGACCCGTGAAACTGTTATTACGAAGACTCAACACTTGTAATTTGGATAAGACGCCAATCCATGTTGCAATGCTCCCACTCAATTTATTGAAAGTGAAACTAATGAATATGAGTCGGCGTAATTGCCCCAATTCATTAGGTAGATTGCCAAGAAAATTGTTCAGGCTAACATCAAGAGATTCAAATGAATTTTTGATGGCGCGAACCGCAAGAAATGCCAATCCAGGTACACATTGGATAAGATATAGACCAATTATTTGTCAGGATACTTCGATAATCAACGACACGGGCTTTGCATGCAAGAAGAGCCGATTGATCGGTTGTTAAGATGCAATAGTGAGTAGTGAAAGTGGTTTGAGGTGGAGATGCACCGGGATCTACGGCCATCCTGAGTTCAGCCAGAAGCATAATACTTGGACTCTCATGAAAAGGTTAGCCAGCCTATTTTCCTATCCTTGGTGCTGTTTTGGTGATTTCAATGAGATAATGCATATGCATGAGAAAAACGGGGGCAATGAGAGAAACCTGAATAGGGTTGCCGAGTTTAGGGAAGCTGTGCAAAGCTGCAATTTGCAGGATATGGGGTGTAAGGGATATCCCTATACGTGGTCAAACAAAAGATACAGAGATCATTTTATTGATGAGAGATTGGACCGTTTTCTGTGTAGTAAAGATTGGGGGATTAATTTTCAAGAATCTGTAGGCACAAATCTAGTGAACTGGTCTTCGGACCACTGCCCAATCATTCTAGATTTCCATGAGCGAAGCCAAAATTCGAGACATGCGGGCAAATCTCTCCCCCGAGATTATTATGAGGATATGTGGAGCTCCCACGAAGGCTGTAGGAGTATAGTCCAGGAAGAGTGGAGCCGGTATGGGGCTAGAGCTTGGGAAGCCCCTGTTCAGCAATTTCAATGAATAGCCAAATCTTCCTTGGCCCAGCTAAAACTTTAGAGCAAAACCGAATTTCATGGTAGGCAAAGAAAGTAAGAAAAGCTTATGCAGAGCCTCCAGGATGCTATGAGAGGGAATTCAAAGCTGGATGATGGCCAGGAAATTAGGAGATTGGAAAGTCAGATTAACTCTATGCTAGTTGATGAGGAGATTTACTAGAAACAGCGTTCGAGGGCCGACTGGCTTAGAGAAGGGGATAAGAACACGAAGTATTTTCACGCCAAAGCATCTGCCCGCAAAAGGAAGAACAAGGTGTGGGGGATTGAGAATGACCAGGGCATTTGGTTGAAGGAAAGGGATGAAATAGAGGAGGAGATTTGCAGCCATTTCCAAAAGCTTTTCACTACTTCCAGCCCGACTCCAAGCCAAATCCAAGCAACCCTTCAAGGCATGACAACAAAAGTAACTCCGGAGATGAATGTTCAGCTGGAGAAGCCGTTCACCGCTGAAGATGTTGAGGAAGCCCTTGCCAACATGTGTCCCACAAAGGCCCCAGGGCCTGATGGTCTTCCAGCTGCCTTCTTCCAGAAGCATTGGAAATCTGTCCGTAACAGAGTGATCTCAACGTGCCTTAATGTCCTTAATGAGCAAGGTAACCCATCTACCCTCAATCACACCTTTATAGCTTTGATTCCAAAAATTGCAAATCCTAGGAAAGTGAGTGATTATAGACCTATCAGCCTCTGTAATGTTATTTATAGAGTTGTAGCTAAGGCCATTGCAAATAGAATGAAGCCGATCTTTTCCCAAATCATCTCCCCTATGCAAAGTGCATTCATCCCCAATAGGCTCATTACCGACAATGTTATTATTGGTTATGAATGCCTTCATAAAATTAGGCATAGCAAAGGGAAGAAGAACGGACTTGTAGCTTTAAAATTGGATATAAGTAAGGCTTATGATAGAGTTGAGTGGCCTTTTTTGGAACAAACTATGCTAAAGATGGGGTTTCCTAGTAATTGGGTAGCTCTGATAATGAGATGTGTTATTTCCACTTCATTCTCGGTGCTAATTAATGGTGTGCCAAAAGGAATGATCCAGCCAAAAAGAGGCTTGCGACAGGGCTGCCCGCTATCCCCGTACCTTTTTATCCTTTGTGCAGAGGCTCTCTCCAATTTGCTGGTTGTGGCAGAACAGAACCAGCTAATCCAAGGGCTCAAATTTGCGCGGGAAGTTTCAATTACGCACTTGCTGTTTGCGGACGATAGCTTGGTATTCTCTCGTGCATCAGTGGCTGAATGCAGGCATTTAAAAGAAATGTTTGATAAATATGCTGCAGCATCAGGGCAGATTTTTAATTTTCAGAAATCCTCACTGTTCTTCAGTGGAAAAATTCCAGAGCATCAACGGGCTGCTATAAGGGGTATCTTTAATCTAAATGTAGTCTCAAAGCATGAGAAATACCTTGGCCTACCATCAATGATTGGGAGAAAGAAGATGGGGTTCTGTAACGACATCAAGCTGAAAGTGTTGAACAAGATTGCAGGATGGCAGCATAAAATGTTGTCTAGTGGGGGGAAGGAAGTTCTGATCAAAGCGGCAGCCCAAGCAATTCCGGCGTATGCAATGAGTGTTTTCAAGCTCCCAAGAGGCTTTTGTGATGATATTCAGCGAGCTATAGCGAAGTTCTGGTGGGGCTCGAAAGGGGATAAGCACGGAATCCATTGGCGAAAATGGGAGAAGCTCAGCCAGGCAAAGATTAGAGGGGGGCGGGGATTTCGAGAGTTTTCTTGCTTCAATCAAGCGCTGGTAGCTAAGCAAGCTTGGAGGTTACTGCAGTACCCAAATTCGCTGGTCTCCAAAGTCCTTCAAGCAAGATATTTCAGGAATTCCAGCTTTTTATGTGCAAAGGCAGGAGCCAATGCCTCGTATATTTGGAGAAGCATCATGTGGGGTAGGCAGGTGATTAAGAAGGGTATGAGATGGCAGATAGGTAATGGCAAGAAGGTAGCAATTTTCTCGGATAACTGGCTGCCAAGACCAGAGACCTTCAGACCTATCTTCCCTCCATCTTTGCCCGTAAGCTCAGTTGTTGCAGATTTAATTAAGGCTGATAATCAATGGGATGAAATAAAGCTTCGACAGCACTTCATGGATGTAGACACAGCAGAGATCCTCAAGATTCCCCTCCCAACTGAGAAAGAAGAAGATGGAGTGCTTTGGGATTACGACAAAAGAGGGAACTACTCTGTCAAGAGTGGGTATCAGCTAGCATTGAGATCAAAATTTCCAGATTCCACCAGCTGCACAGAGGCTTCCCACAAGTACTGGAGTGCCCTTTGGACACTGGAGTTGCCTGCGAAGCTTAAAATTTTCATGTGGAGGGCCTCTAATAATCTGCTTCCATCGGTGGAAAATCTGTGGAAAAGGAAGGTAGTGGAGGAGCCAACTTGTAAGCGATGCAAACTGAGTGTTGAGACTATCAGCCATGCTCTCTTGGAGTGTAAGGTAGCGAGAAAAATTTGGCTCCAATCCCCCTTTTCAGGCCTTAGATTAGAAGCCAATTCTCAGGACATTTTCAGCACTTTGCAAAATATGGCTAAGGAGATGAGGAAATCAGATCTGGAATTAATGGTAGCTCTGTGTTGGTCTGCCTGGTATGCTAGGAACAAATGTATCTTCGATGGCAGGGAGATTAATCCTATTATATCAGCTGCTAAAGCGGAGTCTGTTTTGTCAGCTTTTCAGAGAGTTAGGAAGCCCCAGCAAGCTCACATCTCTATCTTCATAAAAGAGAAGCAGCAGGAGTGGCTCCCCCCTCCCCCGAATGTTTTTAAAGTTAATGTGGATGCTGCTCTTAATTCAAAGAATCTGAGTGCAGGAGTGGGAACTGTGATTAGAGACTCTAATGGAAAGATAGTTGCGGCTGGGGTAAATCAGAACCTCCTAAAGGGGTCAGCTAGCTTGGCTGAAGCAGAGGCGGTGCTTTGGGGCCTTCAGCTGGCGAGAAAGGCGGATGTATCCTCTTTGATTATTGAGTCTGATTGTTTAGAGGTGGTCCAGCTAGTGAACAACACCAAGGGCAGCAGATCAGAAATTTTTTGGACAATTCTGGCAATCCAAAACCAGATGAAGAACTTCCAGAAAGTGGTTGTCAATCACATTCCAAGACATTGTAATGCTTGTGCCCATTACCTAGCTAAGATAGCTTTGGGGAAAATCTCTCCCTGTATGTGGCTGGGAAATATTCCAGCTGAATTGTATGGTATTATCAAGGTGTTGTGATTAATGAAAGGTTTACTTTCTTTTCAAAAAAAAGAAGAATGATAAGCGCATATTGGTCTTTTTTTTTAGATGCGTCCATCTAATTGCTAAGTGAAGTTGATACAAGTTTTAAGTGAAGGAAATTAGCATATGCATATACAAGAGGCGTATGAATTTTGATAACAAGAAAAGAAAACAATATACAGGAGAGTGGAGGCTTGCAAATTGTTATATTTCATTATTTAGCGAGTCGTCCGAGTAAACGCGTATAGACTTTTAAATTGTTATACGCCGCCGTACTTGAACCGTGAATAAAGGGCTTATGGCACTTGAGTTACCAAAAAGAAGAAGATGCTCAACATTGGCAAGGCCTATGCATTCTGTCCATTTGTTCACGTTTTGCCGAGGCTCATGGCAACCACAATATGTTCTTTTTCTTTCCTCTAAAAAACAAAAAGACGACCTTCACATTTGGGCTAATAATTATCACTAAACAATTAATAATGCTGAGGGCTAGTGGTAATGTAGCTTTAAAATAATTGTTATTAGTTGCGCCTTAAAAATAAAGAAATAAAGATAGTTATACTATACCCCCACAATTTAATAAAATAATCATGTAAATTTCTAAACTTTTAACAATATACACCAAGACCCCTTATGTTACTTTTTACCATTTATTTGGATGTCACATGCTTTTTTTTTTTTTTTTTAAATTTTTCACTGCAGAAATTAAATGCTAAATTTACTGTTATTCCCATATCATGTCATCGCTTGCTTCTACACATATTGATTGTTTTTCCAAAGTTTAAAATTGAATTAAAAACATTCTAATTAACCTAAAAATTAAAAAAAAAACTCATCCAACCAGATATAAATCTTCTAATTAACCTAAAGATAAGCTACACCCCCATATTAATTCCAATTAAATAAATCTTCATTTTTGTCATGGTTTTGGATCTCGAGCAGGGTGGATACATCCAACCAGATCCGCCCCATTGGCATTCCAATATATTATGGAATTGGAAGAGTATCAATGACTTAATTTGTAATTTTAAATTTGTAACGTATAATTCTAATTTAAGGATTCAAATTAATTTATGCGGATCTAAAAGGGGACTGATGATGGGCATGCATACATACATGCATACATATATTTACATAGAGAGAGAGAGAGTGAGGTAATATAACATTCTTCTTGATGAAGATTTTTGTGCCATACGCATTAAAGAGAGTATTGTGTCGATGTTGGAGGCTAGAGGGACAAGTGGTTACATTGCTTCAGAGGTGTTTAGTAGAAACTTTGGTGAGGCATCACATAATTTAAACTACTAGATTTAGCGAGATATATATATTTTCCACATTGGATTTACAAGCATTTGGAGCAGGATAATGAATTTAAATTACTCGGAATTGTAAACAGCGGAAAGTGAAATTGCTAAGAAGATGAATATTGTTGTTTTGTGGTGTATACGGACTCGTCCATCGGATAGGTCGCCCATGAACAGAGTGATAGAAATGTTATTGCAAAGAAGCAGACTGACTAGCAGTGACGCTTTGAATAAATCCACCAAACATCTTCTCCTACAAGACCACCAATATATTCTTCCACCATTCAACGTCGTGATGTGGGGATCAGAATTGAATTATAGGATGCTTGTAAGTTTCCTTTGTGGAACTTGTGAATTTGTGATGGCAAAAGTCAATGATGCATGTAACTAGCCGGCCCGTGTAGAGGCCGTTTGACTCATAAATATTTGTCACTTTCACTCTTTTTCAAAACCCAAAAGCACGCTAAAGCTTAATCTAAAAAGAATTTTTGATTTAGTGCTGACATTTTGGGCTCACCTTTGAGTAATGTTTTACCACGCATGCATTTATGTCATTGTGCGGTCATCCTTTACTTCTAAAGATCGTAATCTTTAAGAAAAAATTACTTCTTTTGAAAGTGAAAGCAGGCCAGCTATTGGCGTATTGCATTGAAGCTGCTATGTGTAGTAGTCAATTCTTGGAAAGAACTAGTTTTCTTAAATTGTAAATGGTCCCCTTTATGACTGGGAGATTTTGAACAAAATTAATATGATGAATTCTTAGCAAGTGTTGTTCCTTGAAGTCTCATCTTTCACAATGTTTTTGAAATAAAGATATTACCATCTCTGACTAAAGATTTACTCTTGATTTGGACCACCTAATCTGAACTTGATGGATGATTATGATCTTGCCTAATTTTATGGATGTGGTCTTATCTCACGTAAGTCAGTAATGAATTAATTAAAGTTTACTGTCAAATTATGAACTGAAAAACTGCTGCTACTTCATTATTCACAATGCCCAAATTCAGTGCAGAACTGATTATAAGTTTTCCGAAAGTTTTACGCTTTCTTTCCCCCAAATCCCAAGTACTTCCTGTAATATCATTCCCCTATAGATGTCTTCCCCTGAGACATTTTTAACTTTGGTTCAGGGTAACAAAGCTATAGCTTTTCCTGTCGTGTGCAACAAGCTATTAAATTAGAGTATTTATTTCTGTATTACTACTAGTAGTAAGAGAGGCGAAATGGAATCTTGAATTCATGTTTATACAACAGTTTGTTTATAAATAAATGAGTTGATAACAAGTCATTTTAAATATTTGCAAAAAAAAAAACGGTGAGTGATGTCTAGTTCTATTTTCAATGTTCAGAGTCGAATTTTGATTACTGAAAATTTTAATTTATGAAGTTGAACTAAGAATTTGTTATAATATATTCCACCTTCCTATACAGTCATCTGGAATAATAATATATCAAAAACAGTAATAACTTGATTTACAGGGTGAGAAAGAAAAGAAAGACGCTACGAGGGAAGCAGAGATTCAAAGACTTCGCTACTTTGTTGGAGGAACAATTTCATAAATCTCCAGAATATTGACATAAAACACAGAACATATCTAGCATTAAGTATATTTATGTATGTCCAAAGATAAAAATTCGAAGATTAGATTTATCATTTCAATTTATGTTCCGCCCAAAGCAATGGCTTTTATTCCACAAGCACAAACAAGAAAGAGTACACAAAGTTAACAAACACACATGTTGATGCGAGATTCTGGTTGTCCTCGTTCTACGACCAGGGTCTCTGCTCGATCAACTTCACCACGACCAGGATCTCTCCTCGTAAAGCTTCTTCTCCAGAGGTTCCTGCGCACACAGACAGGTCAGAGTACGCCGGTTTTTTTCCCGGCGCAAACCCTCCAACGCTCAAGTCAGAAATAGGGGTTCTGGGAATGTTTGCCACGAATCTTATGGCTTCTTTTTAATCTCAGTTCTCGGAACTTTCTTTTCTTAGTTCTAATAGCAAAAAGTCTAACCCTTTTACCTTTGCTGGCTACTTTTTTATAGGCTTCCTCTGAATCCCGGTCTTCCGTAGTCCACGCCCATTACTCTTCCCACCCTCGGATGTGGATGCCCCATTGTCGTCATTGTGGGCGAATGGAGATGGACTTCGTGCCTTGATTCTCGGATAGGAACGCACGTCTTGCCAACTGTCGTTGACCGGGTCTCCTCGCCTCGACCCCTAGCAGGAATGGCCTTATGCCTCTAACAGGAGTTCGTCCTCGTGAATGGCATATTTGTGGACGAGCAGAATATTCCTGCTCCTGTTCCCTTGCTACCAGGCTCTTACAGGACATACCTGTTCGCAGAACTCTGCCACCAAATATATGCTCATCATGTCTGGTCTCGTCGAAGTATTTCCCTCAAACACCGGTCCCCCAGTTTCTGGTGTTGGGTAATGTAATGGACCAGCAGTAGAAACTCAACAGTTCTTGCTCGCGTGAGACTTGAAAAGGCTGCCAAGAGTCGTGTCGCATTTAATTGCGGATGCAGTGATGTGGCAGAAATCTACCCCTTCGTTTGAATTTCAAACCTACGGTTGCAAGATTCTCAGAATCTGCGTCATTAAATGCTGGCAGCCCAAAAGTTTGCTTCTCAGTAAGAAAACCCAAAATCCTCAAACACGAACTCGTCATTTTCTCCATTCCTGTCTCTCCGGCTAATGAACCTCGGCATTAAAGCTTTCATCCCTGTCTCTCTCTGAGCGAGTCCCTGCTTCAGGTATTTCTTCTATCTTCACGGTCTCGGTTAGTTGTAGATAATTTCTTTTCTCTTTGCTTTGCTTGGGGTAGTATCTGGTAGTGGTGTTTTGGTTATAACCTAGGGAATGTCGAAGGGTAAGGAGAAAGTCGTTGATATTGATGACGACGAACTAGGTTTCTTGCCTAGTCTGCTCACTGATTCTGCTTTTGGCCCCGGGATCCCCTTAGAGCCCACTAGGTCTAGTGTTGGGACTAGCGCTAGGAGGATGTCCCCCCAAACAACCTCCACGAGCGGAAGTAGTGGCGAGGAGGGACCTTCTGGCTCGGAAGACACCCTAAGTGAGGATCAATGAGGTGACTCTGGTGAGGGATCTTCACCGGGAACACTGCGACCAGAAGGGTGTAGTACAGTAGGAGGTAGAGCCTTGTCGCGGGATTATGCTATTGATTACATGACCTGCACGACCACATTCAACGAGCTGGATGACCTCCGGCTCAGGTATCATATTCCTGGTGAGGTACTCCTTAGGATCCCAGGAAAGAAAGATAGTCTTAGCAGGCCTCCTAGGGGATTTGTCACCTTGTTCTTGGAGAGTTTTAAGTACGGGCTAAGGTGCCCCTTGCAACTCTATTTTGCTCGCATACTCCACGGGCTCAATCTAGCTCCTGGTCAGTTGAACCCCAATGGGTGGAGGGTGCTCTTTGGTCTGTTCATATTGTGGGACAGATGTTGCCAAAGCGAGCCCACGGTTGATGAGGTGAAGCACCTGTACCAGCTAAGGAGTAGCCCCAAAGATGCCGGCTGGTACTACTTCCAATCTAGTACCAAGAGTAGGAAACCCATAACTGATCTTCCAACTGGTGGTGGTGGGACTTGGAAGAGGAAATTCTTTTTTGCTGGGGGTCCTTGAGGTCAAGTTGCACAAATAGACGGGAAGGATTGTCGCGTCCCACCCCGTTTCACGGTCCCAGGTTGCCTGCTCACTTTAGATGTCTTGTATCCATAATTGTTCTTACTTTATTGGTTTGTCTCTAACCAAGTGTCTGTTTGTGTTGTAGTTTCTTGGGGTGTTCATTTTCCGCTCAAACCTGATCAGCTCAAACGGGTCGAGGCTGTACTAGCCAACTCCTGCCCGAGCCGAGAACTGATAACTATTTATAACTTCCTCGAGTCTCGCTTGGTACTCCCTGGCCATAAGATGGAGGACGCTGTGATTGGGGCTCTGAACAGGAAACGTTCTCGACCTCAAAACACGAAGAGGGACCAGAACAAGGACGCCCCTAGGGCAAAGCGGACCAACATCGTGCAGCAAGTCTCTCCCTTGAAGACTTTACCTCCTGCTCCTGCCAAAGTCAGCGAAACTAGTGGAGCAGCCACAGATCCTGCTTCCTCTTCTCCTCCTGTCGGGCCTCGATCTCGCTTTCCTGACAGCCGAGCAGAACACTTGGTCCCCTATCTCAATGAGTTATCTAAACTCGTGAGCAAGAAGGACCTGGAGGACTTTAATGGCTGCACCCTGGGCGAGCTGGTAGGAGCCATGCAGTATAGTGCTTTCCATCTCAGCTGCATGACCACCTATTATAAGGCTAAGGTTGGCCGTTATGACAGGAAGATGAAGGAGGACATTCAATCAGCGATGACCAGAGCTGACGCCGCCGAGAAGAAAGCAGGAGAGCTAAATGTCGAGAACCTGAAGCTGATAGAGCAAGAATCTCTTGCTCAAGCAAAAGCCATTACCCTCGAGGAGGAGCTGACCAAGGTCAAGGAGGATCTTCAAAGGCAGAAGGCAATGTATGAGGCTCAGCTCGAATCTCTCCGCGATTCCCATCGAGCTCAGGTCGAGAACTTGGAGAAGGAGGCCGACAACCAGTACGACCAGGGACTTCGGCATTCCTATCGTTGCATCATGGCCGTCCTCGGGAAGCAGCATCCTGATCTAAAGATGGACGACCTTGCAGCTGGTGTCGCCCAACATATGGACGAGGAGGCTGCAAAGGAGGATGCCGAAGGGGTAGACGCAATCGTGATTGAGGAGGAAAACTCTCCTCCTCATGTAGACCCTGCTGACGTTGGCGAGGCGAGCACCCCCCCGGACGCAACTGGTGATACCCCCCCTGCACCTGAGGAGGTCCAGCCAACCGATGCTGCTCGGCATACTGATCCGCCATCTTCTTGAACTTATCTTGTGCTGTAATTGCTTTTTGAATATTCTATATAACAGCTTTGTAAACTTTTAAGAGCTTAATAAGATTGTTCTTATTTGCTTCCTCGCATTGGTATTTTAATTTATTTATCTATTTGGCTTCTGTCCTCGTCACAGAGGAGGCCTTGAAGTTTGACGAGCCTTTGCCTGTCTTGGATAATTTCTTCAATGATTGGGATTCTGCTCGCCTTCGCGTGGTCGAGCAGATCCTGGCACGCTTGGCTTTTGGTCTCGCCATAAACAGGCTTTGAGACTCGACGAGCCTTTGCATGCCTTAGTTTCTTCAAGGATTGGGATTCTGCTCGCCTTCGTGTGGTCGAGCAGATCCTGGCACGCTTGGCTTCTGGTCTCGCCATAAACAGGCTTTGAGACTTGACGAGCCTTTGCATGCCTTAGTTTCTTCAAGGATTGGGATTCTGCTCGCCTTCGCGTGGTCGAACAGATCCTGGCACGCTTGGCTTCTGGTCTCGCCATAAACAGGCTTTGAGACTCGACGAGCCTTTGCATGCCTTAGTTTCTTCAAGGATTGGGATTCTGCTCGCCTTCGCGTGGTCGAGCAGATCCTGGCACGCTTGGCTTCTGGTCTCGCCATAAACAGGCTTTGAGACTTGACGAGCCTTTGCATGCCTTAGTTTCTTCAAGGATTGGGATTCTGCTCGCCTTCGCGTGGTCGAGCAGATCCTGGCACGCTTGGCTTCTGGTCTCGCCATAAACAGGCTTTGAGACTTGACGAGCGTTTACATGCCTTCAATTCTTCAAGGATTGGGATTCTGCTCGCCTTCGCATGGTCGAGCAGATCTTGGCACGCTTGGCTTCTGGTCTCGCCATAAACAGGCTTTGAGACTTGACGAGCCTTTGCATGCCTTCAATTCTTCAAGGATTGGGATTCTGCTCACCTTCGCGTGGTCGAGCAGATCCTGGCACGCTTGGCTTCTGGTCTCGCCATAAACAGGCTTTGAGACTTGACGAGCCTTTGCATGCCTTCAATTCTTCAAGGATTGGGATTCTGCTCGCCTTCGCGTGGTCGAGCAGATCCTGGCACGCTTGGCTTCTGGTCCCGCCATAAACAAGCTTTGAGACTTGGTGAGCCTTTGCATGCCTTTGATAATTTCTGGAAAGCTTAGGATTCTGCTCACCTTCTCGTGGTCGAGCAGATCCTGGCACGCTTGGCTTCTGGTCTCGCCATAAACAGGCTTTGAGACTTGGTAAGCCTTTGCATGCCTTTGATAATTTCTTGAACAGTGTAGTTGATTCAAACTCCTCATTGATTCATTTATTATTGAATTCGGCTTACATGAGGTTGCTTTGAAATAAGAAATAAAAAAATAGAAAACAACAGACATGAACAGAAAAAAAACTTTAAAACATGAGTAAGTCTTACTAGAAATATTTCCTGAGGTGTGCCGCGCTCTAGGGGCGTTTCACCTCGTGGCCCTCCGTGCGAACCAACTTGTAAACTCTGGGTCCAACTAGCTGCCATTCCTGGCTTCCACTCGGGTATCAAAGGATGTTATCTGCATTGCTTCCTTTGTTGCCGAGGAGTAACAGCTTCGTGCGATTCTCTGGTCTCCTCGTACCACTCCAACTACCCCATTCACCCGGTACTTGAGAGCCAGATAATGGTTGGACAGCACCGCTTTGCTCATCCTCAGAAATGGCCGGCCTAGGATCATCTGATAAGGACCTTCCTCATCCACTACCACAAAGTCCAGTATCATTGTCCTTTCTGTCGGGGAGCTCCCAATCGTGATAAGTAGCTCGACCACGCCCAGAGGGACCAACTTTCCTCCTCCAAACCCCTTCAAGGAGGTATTGGTGTAATCCAACTTCAGGTCTGCTATTCCCATTTCCTCCAGGGTTGACTTAAACAACACATCAACTGAGCTCCCTGTGTCAACCAGTATCCTGTCAAACTTCTTGCTGGCAACAGTGGCCTTGATGACCAAAGCATCCTCGTGGGGGTATAGAATCCCTTCTTCATCCTCATCTGTCCACATGATTGGCACTTGCCTGACTCTTGCACATTTGGCTGCTGGGGTGTTGAAGAATACATCTTTGCTGGTCATGGCGTATCTAGCGTAATTCTTCCTCGACCTGTTGGAATCTCCGGCCAATGTTGGGCCCCCAGCTATCACCCTTAGTGCAGGATGCTCGCGCCTCAGGTTTCTATCACTCTGCTCCCCTTCATATGTCGAGGCCACCATCGGGAAAGTCCCATCTACAAACTCGTCCAGGTACCGATTTCTCACCAAATCTTCAACCTGGGTCTTGAGATCTCTGCATTCTGCGGTGGTATGGCCATGAGTGCCATGGAACTTACAATGGCGTCCCCTATCCCTCCTGCCGGGTAGCTTTGTTATTGGGGCAGGGAGGTACAGCAGTCCTCGGTCCTTTATGGCCTCGTATACTTCATCTAGGGACATCTTCAAGGACGTGTATCGCCCATACTCCTGGTTCTGGTCGATCAGGTGCACGGCCCTTTCTCTATTTGCTCCGTTCTGAGTTGGAGGCGATGACAGCATTTCTGGTCTGCTCCCTCTACTACCGTGGGAGTGTTGATGAAGACCACCATATGTCGAATCATGCCTTCTCCAAGGCTCCCTAGCTGGGGAACGAGGAGGGTGCGCCCTGCTGCGCTGATACTGTGGTGGCCTCTGATGAGGCTGGTGAGCTGTTACCCGACCTCCTGCTCCACTACCTGAGGCCTGGAGGTCCCTCCTCCTGATCGGCCAATTTCCCAGTAATGCCCTCTTTTCTTTCTTTTCCAACCCCTCCAGCTGGTCTGTCTTAATCCGAGCTGCCTTTTCTTCCTCGATCTCTATGTCTCTTTTAGCTTGCTCGTATGCGGCTGCATACGTCTGAATAGCTGGGCTTCTCAAGTTGTACCACAGCCTTCCTATCTTCACTCCCTCTTTCAATCCCCTTAGTGCCTGAGGATGGTCGAAGGCTCCCAAATCGAGGACAGCACGATGAAACCTCTTGATGAATTCCCGAAGAGTTTCTTGTTCCCCTTGCTTCATGCTTTTCAACTCCATCATGTCATCTTCTAGTGCCATTGCCCCACGAAACTGCTCTGCAAACTCCTGGCACATCTGCTCGAAGGTTTTAATGCTCCTCCCCCGAGGAAGTTTTCTGTACCACTCTCGTGCACGTCCCTCAAGGGATAGTGGGAACACCCTGCCTGCACCTTTGGGATTGAGATAATCCTTGTACCCCAATTATGTCGTTGAAGCGCTCTATGTGCACCAGCGGATCTGTTCGTCCCGAATATCTAAGGTCTGGGAGGCGGAAATCTCTCGGAATAACTGCCCTCATGATCTCTGCTGCGAGCGGTGATTCTCCATCTAGCATTATCCTCCAACCAGGAGCTCTGCTCCTTCCTTGCATGTCGTCAATTATCTGCGCTAGTCTGCGCACTTCCTCCTCCAGCTGCACTGCACGACCAGGGTCACGTGCTGCAACTTGATCCCGCTCTTGCTCTACATCAAGCAAGTGTTGCCTCAACTCTGTTTCCTCTGCATTTGCCACCCCGTCGTCCTCGTCAAAAATCTGTCTTGCCGGGAATTGCTCTTCCTCTCTACGGAATTCTCCCCGCAGAGGTATGTTACCTCTCTCACCACCAAATCTCCCGGTGGTTTGACTTCTCCTCGTACTATCGGGACCTAGTGCCACTCCACCAACTCTCATCCTTTCCTCCTGGGTTACCCTTCGTTCACTCCGCAACTCATGCAGGATGGTTGTCAGGGTCTCCATCTGCTTTTCCATTCGTTCCATTCGGTCGAACATGGCTTTTTCCCGTGCTTCACTGGCTATCTCCCTCAGAGTCACGGAATCGTTAAGCCTCATATCACCCCCTTGTGCACTACTTCCTCCTGTCTCCATTGCTTTTCACTTGCTTCACTCCTCTTCTTGCTATCAACAGAAGCTTTTTGATCAGCTCCCCACAGACGGCGCCAAAATATTGATGCGAGATTCTGGTTGTCCTCGTTCTACGACCAGGGTCTCTGCTCGATCAACTTCACCACGACCAGGATCTCTCCTCGTAAAGCTTCTTCTCCAGAGGTTCCTGCGCACACAGACAGGTCAGAGTACGCCGGTTGTTTTCCCGGCGCAAACCCTCCGACGCTCAAGTCAGAAATAGGGGTTCTGGGAATGTTTGCCACTAATCTTATGGCTTCTTTTTAATCTCAGTTCTCGGAACTTTCTTTTCTTAGTTCTAATAGCAAAAAGTCTAACCCTTTTACCTTCGCTGGCTACCTTTTTATAGGCTTCCTTTGAATCCCGGTCTTCCGTAGTCCACGCCCATTAGTCTTCCCACCCTCGGATGTGGATGCCCCATTGTCGTCATTGTGGGCGAATGGAGATGGACTTCGTGCCTTGATTCTCGGATAGGAACGCACGTCTTGCCAACTGTCGTTGACCGGGTCTCCTCGCCTCGACCCCTAGCAGGAATGGCCTTATGCCTCTAACAGGAGTTCGTCCTCGTGAATGGCATATTTGTGGACGAGCAGAATATTCCTGCTCCTGTTCCCTTGCTACCAGGCTCTTACAGGACATACCTGTTCGCAGAACTCTGCCACCAAATATATGCTCATCATGTCTGGTCTCGTCGAAGTATTTCCCTCAAACAACACATAGCAAACATGACATTAACTACTTGCAGCAGCATCATCCAGAAACTTCACTATAATCTTCTTGAGCTTTTCAGCGGCATCTTTCGTAGATGCCCTTTGTTTTGGTGACTCCATGCAAAAATCCAATGCCGAATGCATGATGCTTAATAAACAATTCATTTTATTAGTACATTGGATATAATCGAAGGCAGAGTATATTTCAGGACAAGTAGAGTAGCATTCTTGGATCCTTTGCTATTATCTTCTTTGCAAGGTGGGACTTGAGGTCCTGGTGGACAACATACTGCATAATTCTAAAAAAATTATTGAGCTGAAATGTTTTTAAAAGGTCTTTTGATAGAAACTCCCCCTTCTAGCCTATTGTGAGACACATTAAGTTGTTTGAGATATAAGAGTGCCTCTATTGACTTTGGAATTTCTCCAGAGAAATTGTTGCTTGGGAGATCCAAAGATTCCAACCTTATCAAACTACCAAATGATTTGGGGATTAGACCATAAAATTGGTTTCTAGCCAAGCTAGATCTTTGGGGCCACCAATATTTACTGGCATATCACCTGATAATTGATTTCTTGATAAATCTAACTCTATTAAGACCCTTAAGTTTTGTATATCACTTGATAATTGTTTGTATTGGGCCTTCTATTTTCATTATAGAATAAATTAACTATTAATTTTCATGAGAAAAATACTTATTTCCATAAAATTATTCAAGCTTTTAAAAAGATTTAGAATTAAAAATCAAACTTTGTACTGTAGAAAATTTGCCGGTACGTTCAATTAGTACTTTGTTTGAGGAAATAAGATTAGAATAGGCTATAGGTACGGTAGTTATGCGGTACCTGTTTAATAACCGTAGTATAGTAAATGTTTGACTTTTTTATTAGAAATATATCATTAACAATTTTGTTCGCTAATTGAATAGAGAAAGAAAGGGGGGGTGGGGGGGGGGGGAGGGCAAAAAGGTTAACACATTTCGAAACTACAAACGATTGCCTTTTCCTATTAATAATGTTTGCGGATTCTAACAATTGAATCTCAAGGTCATTACATAGTGAATTTTATAGTTAATAAAATTAATATTCCACATACTATCTACTCAATTAATGTCACATTTTTTGAAACTTGAATGATCTATTTGCTACAATTAGGAGCCAACGTCGTAATGAATGTTAAATTATGCTGTTTGTTTTGATTTACTTTTCTATCTTAGCTCCAAGTGATTAGCGGAATGCTGGTCTTGTGAGTATAAAATGAACTCCTTAAGTCAAATTCCTTCTGGGGTGTTGGAGAAAGAACTAAATACATGTAATCTTGCTTTCGGATATGGATTATCTGATGGATGTTGTATTTTCTAGGTATTGAGGAGATTCCTCATTATTGAAAAATTACGTTCCCGAGCATCAAAAGATGATCCCATAGAATTGCGTTCTCCTGTGACAAAAGAGGAGCTTGTAGCTGAGGTATCGATTTTTATCTTTCTTGATTGTTCTTTATAGTTGTTTCTCATCAAAATAGAAAAAGCAGTTTGTTCTGAGTGACCTGTGCGGTCTACTATCAATCACTGCCATTTCTATCATTTAGTACTATTGACTGTGTGTATAGATATTTTGTTTTTGCCATGTAATTTCATGTTTGATACATTTCTAATACATTGCATAGCGTTCATGAACGAGAATGATAAACTAACTTTCAGGTGTGTTTAAGTAGATGAAAAAACTTGGTACAATTTAGAAGGATTCACTAATTTTCCAATTTGTTTGTATGGAGAAATTGAATAGTTAATTGATTAGAGGATTGCAAAGTGGGTAGGTCCAGCTGGGCATTGTCAATATTAACGATCGATGTTTTGAGAAGGTCTGGAGCTGACATCACGGTTGCGTCTGTGGAGAAACAACTTCGTGTCGACGCGTGTCACGGTGTCAAGATTGTCGCTGATGCTCTCGTGTCTGACTGCCGCGACGCCGTTTTTGATCTTATAGCTCTTCCCGTATGTATTGCAGCTCACCTCAGCTCATGCCAATTTATGTGATGTTTGTATAATTATAGATGATTATTGCTGATACTGAATGTTAAGCTAAATAATTCGTTCTTAAGTCATCTTCATTTAATTTTCGATTGAAAATGAAAAAAATAATAATTGTAAGCAAAGAAAAATATCGAAAATGTTTATTTTGTTTTAATTTTATTTTTTAATTTTTTGGGATTTCCTTATTGTGGCTGTTATTATTCATTATATGGTCCTAGTTAAATATTTCAAGTTGTTGTAGTTAGTGAATTTCTTTTCGATATTTATTCTGGCATGTATATTTTTTCTTTTCAATTTCTTTTGTTGCTGATTCTTTGATTATGTTATATCCTTTTTTGTTTCCCTTGTAGGGTGGCGTGCCTGGTGCTACCAATCTGAAAGAATCTGAAGTATTAGAAAGCATTGTGAAGAAGCAGGCTTCAGATGGGCGTCTTAATGCTGTTATCTGTGCTTCACCTGCTGAGGCATTAGGGTCTAGGGGTCTGTTGAAGGGATTGAAGGTAAGAATTAGATAAACCTTTTTGATGTTCTGTGGTCTTTTGGGAATTGCACTGATATTTTTGTTATAGTTCAGTTTTCTTCTCGCTGATGATTGTTAAGTTCTAATTTATGTAGTTGTTCATTTTTCGTAGGCTACTTGTTATCCGTCATTTATGGAGCAATTAGCTCCTGCTTGTGCAACAACTGTTGAATCAAGAGTACCACAGGATGGTAAAGTTGTTACGAGTCGTGGACCCTGCACTACTATGGAGTTTGCTGTTGCACTTGTTGAGCAGTTGTATGGGAAAGAGAGAGCTGATGAGGTTTCTGGGCCACTGGTAGTAACTTTTATAGATAATGTTGTTTAAAAAAATTGTGAGTTATATAATTTGTTGAAATTCATTCTAATAGGTTCATCTGGTATGTCAAATTGGAAGGTTCAGATGCTAATGTAGTCCAAAAAATTAGTTCAGGGGAAAAGTATGACTTTTTGCATTAGAGATTTATTAGATGAAGTTGTATACCTACTGGCCCATCTTAATATGGTGAAAACGATGTAAAATCGGGAGAGGGGGTTCGGGGGAGAGGGGAAGCCCTCTCCAACCGCAAGGCCGTTATTCTGACATGAATAGAGTAAGGCCTTTACTTTTATAAAGAAAGGTCCCTGTTTTGCACGTCTCCACTGATCACATTCTTTTTAATGTAAGTTCTTTCTCTTGGTATTTGTCTTTGATTTTTCTCTTCCTCATGCTGTCGTCTGTCAAAAGATTTGGCTGCAGCATCTAGAAGTTTTGAAGAAGCAAAATGGGTCACACGGCTTTGAAGTTCTAGATGCCGTAATGTTTGGTAAAAGTAAAAAAAAATTCAAAGCTCAAAAATTCAAAGTTCGAAAAACTGAAATTTTTGAGCTGTATGGCTTGTAATTTTATAGCCACTTTTTTGACTTTTAAGGAAAAGTTTTACCTATAAATACAAGCTCTCAATTTAGAGCTTGCATCCAATTTTGTAAAGAGAGTCGAGAGCTGTGAAAAGCAATTCTTGCAGAGCAGAGAGTTTGTAGAGCTTAAATAATAAAAGCTGTTGTTTTAATGATTTGAGAGTTTGGATGTATTGGGGTTTTGGGAAGTGAGCTAAAATACTACAATACTTGTAACTCCTTTTCACTAGTAAAATATTTTTCTTCTATCTTCACCCATGGACGTAGGTTAAAAGCCGAACCACGTAATTTCCTGGTGTCCTCTTTGTGCTTCTTCTTGATTTTTTTTTCCCAATTTTACTTTAGTTGCGGCCCTGCTTCACCCGCCAATTTCCTAACAGCGGTATCAGAGCTATTAGTTGTATTATTTGGAGTCGGGTACTATTCACATACGGTACTGTTCACATATACGGTACTATTCATGTATACGTTACTATTCACGTGAAACGGTGGGAGCAATTCTAGTATTGGCGATGCAAAGCAGGGGAATAGTGTGTGTGAGTGGAGTAATTGTGTGGTTTTGGACATGTGTAAGAAAGTTCTGTCACAAAGGCGATAAGAGCCTAAGGAGTTAGGATTTTAAGTGGGACTATTGTGACCCCTCCAGTCTTTCCTGGGAACTTTCTTGGTGTGCTCTCACACATACTCACAACTATTCAAGCTGGTACACTAGTTTTGTACAATATTTATCAACAAAATGGTGGCAAAGTATGAAATTGAGAAGTTTAACGGAAATAATTTTTCGTTGTGGAAAATGAAGATGAAAGTTGTATTGAAGAAAAATAATTGATTGGCAGCAATTAGAGAAAGGCCCATGGAGATAACTGATGACAAGTGGAACAAGATATATGGCAACGCCATTTTTGATCTACACTTGGCACTTACGGATGAAGTATTATTCAGTGTGGCAGAGAAAACTACAGCGAAGGAAATATGGGATACTCTCACAAAATTGTACGAGACCAGGTCACTACACAACAAAATCTTCTTAAAGAGGAAGCTCTATACTCTTCGAATGACGGAATCTACAATGGTGACCGACCACATCAATACCTTGAAGACTCTATTTTCACAACTCACAACGTTAGGTCATAATATAGAGGAAAATGAACATGCAGAGCTTCTACTTCAAAGTCTACCAGATTCGTATAATCAACTCATCATCAACCTGACGAATAATAATCCAGCGGACAGTTTGGTTTTCGACGATGTTGCAGCCTCCGTATTAAATGAGGAGAGCAGGCGGAAAAATAAGAAAAATAGACAAGCAAGTTTGCAGCAAGCGGAGGCGTTATCGGCGACGAGAGGGAGATCAACGGAACGTGGCTGGCCCCAGTGGGAGTCACAATCGTGGTAGATCAAAATCCAGAAGTAAGAAGAATGTTAAATGCTACAATTGTGGTAAGAAAGGGCACGTCAAGAAAGAGTGTTAGAGTAACCAGAAGAGAAAAGATGGCAAAAAACCTGAGTCATCAAATGCTCAGGGGTGTGTAGCAAGTACCTCGGATGATGACGAAATTCTCTACAGCGAGGCAACAACTGTTTCAGAAGGTAGAAAATGACTATATGATGTCTGGCTTATAGACTCAGGAGCTACCTGACACATGACCTATCGTAGAGAATGGTTCCACACATATGAACATATCTCAGGAGAATATGCATATATAGGTAATGATCATGCCTTGGAGATCGTTAGTATTGGTACTATCAAAATAAAAATATTTGATGGTACAATTCGCACAATTGAGGAGGTACAACATATCAGCGGCCTGAAGAAAAATCTATTGTCTTTGGGACAAATGGATAGTCATAGGTACAAAACTCATGTGGAGAATGGAATTATGTAGATCGTTAAAGGCGCGCTTGTATTGATGAAGGCAGAAAAGATCAGTGCTAATTTATTCATGCTTAAAGGAGAAACACTACAGGAGGCTGATGTATGTGTCGCGTCAAATGGAGAAGAGTCAACGATGATGTGGCATCTCAAACTTGGCCACATGTCAGAACAAGGCTAGAAGATTCTCTCTGAGTGAAAATTGCTTCCAGGGTTCAAATCGGTAAGTTTACCATTTTGCGAGCATTGTGTTATAAGTAAGCAACATAGATTAAAGTTCAGTAGATCTATTACTAGAAGTAAATGCATTCTAGAATTGATTCATTCTGATGTTTAGGAATCGCCGGATATGTCCATGGGAGGTGCAAAGTACATGGTGACTTTCATTGATGATTATTGCAGGAGATGTTGGGTGTATTCAATTAAGAAAAAGTCAGATGTATTTCCAGTGTTTAAAGAATACAAAGCGCGGGTGGAACTTGAATTTGGTAAAAGGATCGAGTGCTTGGGGACAAATAATGGTGGAGAGTATACAGACGGCGAGTTTCTTGCTTTCTGTAAGCAAAAAGGTATTTAGAGGTAGTTAATGGTAGCATACACTCCTCAACAAAACGGAGTGGCGAAGCGAATGAACATAACTCTTACAAAAAGAATAATAGCTATGTTGAGGACTGCTGGTCTACCCAATTCATTCTGGGCAGAAGCAGCCAAAACTGCCTGTTATATCGTAAATCGATTGCCATCTACAACAATTGGGCTGAAGACAGCGATGGAGATATGGACTGGAAAGCTAGCTGATTACTCATACCTACATGCATTTGGATGTCCTGTGTACGTGATGTACAATGCCCAAGAAAGAATAAAGCTTGATCTAAAATCTAGAAGATGTATCTTCTTGGGATATACTGATGGAGTAAAGGGGTATCGTCTGTAGGACCCCACTGCCCACAAGATCGTCATCAGCAGAGATGTTATTTTTTGTAGAAGATCAACTACAAAGGAAAGATAGAGATGATGACACTGTAAAAGAAAAGTCAGAGACTGTGCCAGTATATGTGGAAAATAATCCAGAAGATTCAGATTCTTCTGAAGCAACACCAGAGCATGAAGAATAAGAATCAGTCGAGTTCGAGGCTCCAGAAGTTCGTCGGTTAACTCGTGAAAGACGACCGCCAACGTGACACTCGGAGTATGTCACAGAGATCAACGTTGCATACTGTTTTCTAACAGAGGATGGAGAGCCTTCAACTTTCCATAAATCTTTAAACAGCTCAGATGTTACTTTATGGATGACAACAATGCAGGAAGCAATTGAGGCTCTACATAAGAACAAGACATTGGAGCTTGTACCACTACTACGTGGAAGAAAAGATATTGGAAACAAATAGATCTACAAGATCAAATGTGATGGTAATGACCAAGTGGAACGGTATCATGCAAGATTGGTGGTGAAATGATATGCTCAGAAAGAAGGTATTGACTTCAACGGAATATTTTCTCTGGTGGTTTGACTCACAACAGTCAGAATAGTCTTGGTAATGTGTGCTACATTTGACTTACATCTTGAGCAGTTAGATGTGAAAATTGCATTTCTTCATGGAGAACTTGAAGAAGAAATTTATATGCTCCAACCAGAAGGTTTTGCTGAAAAGGGAAAGGAGAACTTGGTTTGCAGGTTGAACAAATCTTTATACGGTCTCAAACAGGCACCGATGTGTTGGTATAAGAGATTTGATTCCTTCATCATAAGCCTCAGATACAATAGACTCAGCTCAGACCAATGTGCATATTATAAAAGGTTTGAAGATAATGATTTCATTATTTTGATATTGTATGTGGATGACATGTTGGTAGCAGGCCCCAACAAAGATCGAGTCCAAGAATTGAAGGTATAATTGATTAGGGAGTTTGAAATAAAGGACTTGGGACTAGAAAATAAGATTCTAGGGATGCAAATTCACCGAGACAGAAATAACAGGAAGATTTGGCTTTCTCAGAAGAACTACTTGAAGAAAATTTTGCGACGCTTCAACATGCAAGATTGTAAGTCAATTTCTACCCCACTTCCTGTTAATTTCAAATTATCCTTAAGTATGTGTCTGAGCAATGAAGCAGAGAAGGAGGAGATGTCTCGAGTACCGCATGCATCAGCAGTGGGAAGTTTGATGTTCGCTATGATATGTACTGGATCGGACATTGCACAAGCAGTGGGAGCAGTCAGTCGGTACATGGCAAATCCTAGTGGAGAGTATTGGATAACTGTGAAGAAGATTCTGAGATACATCAGAGGAACCTCAGATGTTGCATTATGTTATGGAGGATCAGAGTTTACTGTCAGGGGTTATGTGGATTCAGATTTTGTAGGAGACTTTGATAAAAGAAAATCCACTATTGGCTATATGTTTACACTTGCAGGAGAAGCTGTAAGCTGAGTTTTGAAACTGCAGACCGTTGTGGTTTTATCTACAACAGAAGCAGAATACATGGCAGCTACACAAGCTTGGAAGGAAGCTATCTGGATACAAAGGTTATTGGAGGAGTTCGGGCACAAACAAGAGAAAATTTTTGTGTATTGTGACAGTCAGAGTGCCTTGCATATTGTAAGAAATCCAGCATTTCATTCAAGGACAAAGCATGTAGGAGTTCAGTATCACTTCGTTCAAGAAGTAGTGGAAGACGGAAGTGTGGATTTACAGAAAATCCATACGAAGGAGAACCTAGCAGATGTTTTGACCAAGCCGATAAATACTGATAAGTTTGTCTGGAGTAGATTCTCTTGTGGCCTAGCAGAAACGTAGGCAACATGACAGTGGCGAAGCAGAAACGATGGTGTGGAGATTGATTGATCCTCAATCAAATCTCCAAGTGGGAGAATGTCAAAAGATTTGGCTGCAACATCTAGAAGCTGCATCTAGAAGTTTTGAAGAAGCAAAATGGGTGGCACATGACTTTGAAGTTCTAGATGCTGTAATGTTTAGTAAAAGAAAAAGAAAAAAATTCAAAGCTAAAAAATTCAAAGTTTGAAAATCTAAAATTTTTGACCTGTATGGCTTGAAATTTTATAGCCACGTTTTTTACTTTTGAGGCAAAGTTTTGCCTATAAATACAAGCTCTCAATTTAGAGCTTGCATCCAATTTTGTAAAGAAAGTCGAGAGCTGTTAGAAGCAATTCTTGCAGAGCAGAGAGTTTGTAGAGCTTAAATAATAAAAGCTCTTGTTTTAGTGATTTGAGAGTTTAGGTGTATTAGGGTTTTGGGAAGTGAGCTAAAATACTACAATACTTGTAACTCTTTTTCACTAGTAAAATATTTTCCTTCTGTCTTCGCCCGTAGAAGTAGGCTAAAAGCCGAACCACGTAATTTCCTGGTGTCCTCTTTGTGCTTGTTCTTTATTTTTTTTCAATTTTATTTTAGCTGCGGCCCTGCTTCACCCACCAATTTTCTAACATCGTCTTCACTGTCACCCTGTGCCTAGGTAATGCGTGCAAATCATGGGGTTGAATACACTATTGCTGAATTCAATCCAATTCAGTGGACATTTGACAATTCTCCCCAGGTGAGATTGGACTTCTAGTTTCTTGTATTTGTTTTTCTTCATCCGATGTTTTCAGGGATACCTATTTGGCAGTATATAAAAATCTGTGATATCGTCTATACATATACATATACATCATTGGCTTCAGTCATTTGTGAACATATTGGTGGTAGTAGATGTATTTTTATGATATCTCTAATAAAATCCTAAGTTTGATTAATTACAAAAGAAGTATGAGCGGTGCTGGACCGGGGGGGAGGGGGGAGGAGTGGGGTGTCGGTGTGTTGGGGGTGTGCAGTGCATGAATAAAAGGAAATGATAGGGGGTGAAAGTTTGTGCTACCGACATGCTGTAAAATGGGGACACAATATTTCAAATTAGAGATTGTGAGATCCTTAATATTGCTGACTTGTGCTTAAAATGGAATTCTTGATAACTTCAAATGTTAAAGTTCTTGGTGAAATTTTGTACTTTCTTTTCTTTCAGATTCTTGTGCCTATTGCAAATGGTTCAGAGGAGATGGAAGCTGTTATGATAATTGATATTCTGCGACGAGCTAAAGCAAATGTTGCAGTTGCATCAGTTGAGGATAAACTAGAAATTCTGGCTTCGTCAAATTAAATTAGTGGTAGATGTGCTCATTGATGAGGCGGCTAAACTTTCGTATGATTTAGTTGTCTTGCCAGTGAGTTGGGGTGCTTACTCTTGCTTCATAGTCTTTACCACATTATTGACTTACTAACTACAATTTATCCATGCACATTGCACAGGGTGGACTTGGTGGCGCTCAAGCATTTGCGAAGTCAGATAAATTGGTGAATATGCTAAAGAAGCAAAAGGAATCAAATAGACCTTACGATGCTATATGTGCATCCCCAGCTTTAGTGTTGGAGCCCCGTGGCTTACTCAAGGTACGACCATTTCTGCTTAAATTATTTACTCAGATTTGGATCACCTAATCTGAACTTGATGAGAGATTATGATGTTGTATGATTTTATGAATGTGGTCTTATCTCATGTAAGTCAGTGATGAATTAATTGGAGTTTGTTGACAAATTAGAAGCTGAAAAACTGCTGCTGCTTCGTTAGTTACATTACCCAAAGAGTTAAAATTAACATCACAAATTTGTTATCCCAAATGATATGGCATTTATTGAGTGATTGGTATTAATTGTATTATCTAACCCACCAACAGATGAATGCCGCACCATTTGAGACGATCTTTTGGGATAAAAAATTTGGGAAGTGCAGCAAATTTTTATGCCGATTTTTTTTGGCTTCATTCATGTAAACTCCTCCCCCCCCCCCCCCAAAAAAAAAGGAAAACCAGCAAACACCAAAAAAAAAAAATTCTGAAGTACTTCCCTTAATATCATTCCTGTGTATTTCTTTTCCCCTCAAGACATATTTAACTTTGGTTCAGGGTAAAAAAGCTACAGCTTTTCCTGCCATGTGCAACAAGCTGTCAGATCAGAGTGAAATCGAAAACAGAGTTGTGGTTGATGGCAACCTCATCACCAGTAGAGGGCCAGGAACTTCAATGGAGTTTGCACTGGCAGTTGTGGAGAAGTTTTTTGGCCGCAACAAGGCACTTGAGCTTGCAAAGATAATGCTTTTCACTCGCGCCTAACGTTTGTACCGGGACCTGACTACTATTAAACTAGTGTGTTTATTTCTGTATTACTACTGCTTGTAGAGAGGGGAAACGGAAACTTGAATTCATGTTTGAATATGGATTCACTGTGTCGGTTTGTACAGCAGTTTGGTTTATAAATAAATGAGTTCATAGAGTCATTTCAAATATTTGGAATAAACCTGAGTTTAGTTCTGTTATCAATGGTCGGAGTCCAATTGCGATCGACTCACTGGGAATTTTAATTATGACCACCTTTCTCATATATATATATATATATATCAAATGTTAACTCGATTTACAGGATAAGAAGGAAAAGAAAGACGTTAAGAGAGGAGCAGAGACCCAAAAAGAGTTGACCACTTTGTTGGAGCATAAATCTCTAGAATATTGAAATAAAACACATACCATATCTAGTATTAAGTATGTATATGCAAGAAGATACAAATTTGAAGATCAGATTTCTCATTTCAATTTATGTTCTGCTTAGAGCAATGGCTCTCATTCCACAAGCACAAACAGGAAAGAGTACGCATGAAGTTAGGAAACAAACATAGCAAAATTTGCATTAACTACTTGCAGCAACATCATCCAAGAACTTGACTTTAATCTTCTTGAGCTTCGCTGCAGCATCTGTCATATGCATTCTCTTGTCAGGTGACTCCATACAACAATCCAAAGCCAAATCCATGATGCTTAATAAACAATCCATTTTGGCAGAAAAAGCTTGCTCTTCTCGCACCAAATTTGTGTCAACAACTTCACTCAATCTGTGAGGTAATGACTCCTTTACCCATCTCCTTAAACTCATTTCTCCTGTGAACATTTCATCGGTGGGCCTCTTTCTCGTGAAAGTTTCCATCAATAACACACCATAGCTGTAGACATCGCATTTGGCTGAAACAATTCCTTCTGATCCATACTCTGCATTTTTTAATTTTAATTATGAAAAAAATGATAAAACAAATAATTTTTTGATAATTAAGGTAACCCAAACTTTGCTCGTGCTTGAAAAAAGAGTAAAAATTTTAATTACAATTGAAACTTTACCTGGTGCCATATAACCAATTGTAGCCATTGTCGTGGTTTGTGTCACAGAATCTTCTCCTTCACCTAAGAGTTTGGAAATGTGCCACCATATTTTCATCCAAGAGAATGTTGGTAGGCTTCAAATCACAGTGAATTATAGGTGCCGACGAATGACCATGACGGAGATATTCAAGAGCCGACCCCACATCTATCATTATATTCAACCTCTCTAGAATGTCTAAGAAATAGTTGTGAGAATACAACCACTTCTCTAGACTACCATTCGGCATGAACTCAAGTACCAATGCTTTGAAATCTGGATTAGAACAACTGCTAATGATCTTTATGAGATTTCGATGACGAACATTCCGTAAAACTTCACATTCAGAATCAAAACTCCTAAATGCTCTCTCTAGTTGCAGATTGAAAATCTTTATCGCAACATAAGTCCCGTTGGAAATGGTTCCTTTATAAACTGATCCAAAGCTACCTGTACCCAGCAAGTTACATTCATTAAATTCATCAGTTGCTCGTTGAATGTCTAGGTACGATGTTCTTCTCCATGTTGCAAGAGGTAGGAAATCTTCGTGATCTGATTTTTTTGTACTCCTCTTTCGGCATCTTATGTACATAATGATGATAATTACTATAAGTACAGAGGATACTATCGGAGGCAAAATATATTTAAGGACAATTAGAGCAACGTTCTTGGTGCTTTTGCTGTCACCTTGTTTGCAAGGTGGGACTCGGAGTTTAGGTGGACCACAGAGTGCATAATTTTTGAAAAATGATTCAACTGACAAGTTTTTAAAAGATCCCTTAACAGGAATTTACCCTTCTAGCCTATTATGAGACACATTAAATTGTTTGAGATGTGAAAGTGTCTCCAATGACTTGGGAATTTTTCCAGAGAGATTGTTGCCGGAGAGATCTAAGGATTCTAAGCTTATCAAACTGCCAACTGATTCAGGAATAGGTCCTTGAAATTGATTACTAGCCAAGGATAGAATTTCTAGATCTACGAGGGCACCAATAGTTGATGGAATATCACCTGATAATTGATTCCTTGATAAATCTAAAACTCTCAAGACCTTTAACTTTTGTATATTGGAAGGGAGAGAATCATTTAATGAATTTGACGACAAGTTTATCATCAGGATGTACTCAAGGCTCCACAAGGATGACGGTATACTAGAACTGAGCTTGTTGGAGCCTAAGTGGAGTTCTCTTAGAGATGTCAAACTCGCCAGGCACGGTGGTATATGTCCAGAGAGCTTATTTCCACTTAAGTTTAATATATTCAACCTCTCCAAATGGCAAAGATCATGAGGAACGTATCCTTGCAAATTATTCTCAGGGACATAAAAACCTTGTAGCTGCTGTAGTGTGCCTATGGATGTTGGAATAGTTCCATTCAAGTCATTGAAGCCGAGTCTTAAGGCGATCAAGCCACGTAAATTACCAATTTCTTATGGAATGCTGCCCCCGAGCCTGCACTCGAATGCATAAATATTCTGAAGAGAAGCAGAGAAATTTCCAATTAATTGTGGAAGGATGCCACCTAATGGATTAGAAGCTAAGGCTAAATTGGATAGATTTCTGCAATTAGTCAAAGAAGAGAGAAAACTCCACTGATCTGCTGAAGAGGATTCTGTCGTCAAGTTATTCATCATAACGTTGAGCACGCTGAGGTGTCTCAAGTTGCCAAATGTATTTGGAATATGGCCCGAGAATGAGTTAAAGCCCAAGTCTAGGCCAATGAGTTTAGTAGCATTGGTAATAGAGTTGGGAATTTTCCCTATAAGATTATTGGTCGACAAGGCTAGATACTCTATGTTCCGAAGCGAGTGGCCAATCGTTGACGGTAAGCGGCCTGAGAGTTGATTGCTCTCTAGAGTAAGGATTCTCATGGTTGAAATATTGAAGATCGTGGGTGGAATGAGGCCACTTAATTTATTATCAGCAAGATCAAGATTCTTCAAATTTTGTAGACTGCCAATCTCGGTTGGAATTTGACCTGCCATCAGGCCAACATTGAGAAGTCATTGAGCTTTTAACTTAAGGTGAATTGAGTTTGACAATGTTACCCTTCAAAATGTAAAATGATCAAATTAAATTTATTACATAATAATTTCAGCCAATAATGTTCTTTAAAATATTTCATAGATAACTCTGCAAAATATGCACGCAAATGGAAAATTATGCTTTAATTACAAGAGGTGGTGGAACGTACCTTGAAGATTGCAAGACCAAAGACCCAGATTCACGAGTTTTCTCAAATTTCCAATCCTTGAAGGAATAGTTCCACCAATAATATTGAACTCTGCACGCAGCATCTCTAGCCTTGATAAGTTGAAGAGAGAATTAGGGATGGGACCTGTGAAATTGTTATAATCAAGTCTCAATATTCGAAGTTTAGATAAGACACCAATCCATGATGGAAAGCTTCCGCTCAATTTATTGTAAGCGAGACTCATGACTCTGAGTCGACGTAATTGCCCCAATTCTTTCGGCAGATGGCCATGAAAATTGTTCTCACTGATGTCAAGAGACACTAGAAATGAGAGATTTCCGAAGTGTAGTGGAATCGTGCCTCCGAGACCCATATCTGAAAGATTCAAGGCAGTGACTCTTTGATGGCGTGAACCACAAGAGATACCAGCCCAGCTACATATTGGATAAGATATAGACCAATTATTTGCCAGGGCACTCCGATAATCAAAAGCATGGGCTTTGAATGCTAGAAGAGATGATTGATCTGTTGTTAAATCGTTTAAAGTCGTCATAGCTAAGCTGGCAATGAGATATTGTAACACCAACATAGGAACAAACAAGAATATAAACGCATATTGGTCGTTTTTAATAGTAGTTGCAAGGCGAGATTGATACAAGTTTTAAGTGAAGGAAATTAGCATATACTTATAATGAGACATATGAATTTGAAAATAAGAGCAGAAAAAAAATACAGGAGACTTGCGAATTGTTATATTCTCTCATTGAGCGAGCCGTCCAAGAAAACGCATTTATACTTGAACCCTAAATAAAGGCCTTATGGCACTTTAATTGCCAAAAGGAAGAAGATGTTCTTTTTCTAAGGCTTATGGCAACCATAATATGTTCTTTTTCTTTTCTCTAAAAAGAAAAAAAAAAAAAAAAGGCAACCTTCACTTGACTTGGTCTAATAATTATCACTAAACAATTAATAATACTAAGGGTCAGTGGCATCCAGCTTTAAAATAACGACATAATTGGGGTAAGTTGTGTTTTAGAAATAAAGAAAATAGATAACTATACCTCCATAATTTGATGAAATAATCATATAGACTTTCAAATTTTTAAGAATGGATACTAAAACCCTGTTATGTTACTTTCTACAGTTTATTTAGATGTCAAATGCCTTTTTTTTTTTTCTCCTTTTTTCCACTGTGGATGTCAAATGTAAAATTTATTGTTATTCCAATATCATGTCATCACTTGCTTCTATACATGGAACGATATATTGACTGTTTTTCCAAAGTTTTAAATTGAATTAAAAACATTCTAATTAACCTTTAAAAAAAAGTCATCCAACCAAATATAAATCTTCTAATTAACCTAAAAATAGCTACGCCCCCTATTAATTTGAATTAAATAAATCTTCATTTTTGTCATGATTTTGGATCGCCAATGGGGTGGATATATCCAACCAGATCCGCCTCATTGGCATTCCTATATATTCTGGAATTGGAAGAGTATCAACGACTTAATGTGTAATTCTAAATTTGTAACGTTTAATTCTAATTTGAGGATTCAAATGAATTTATGATGATCTAAAAGGGGACTGAAGATTGGCATGCATACACACATACACACATACATATATGTATATATATATAGAGAGAGAGAGAGAGGGGTAATATAATAACATTCTTCTTGATGAAGATTTTTGTGCCATACGAATTAAATAAAGTGTTGTGTCGACGTTCGAGGCTAGATTGGTTACATTGCTTCAGAGGTGTTTAGTAGAAACTTTGTTGAGGCATCACATAATTGAAATTACTAGATTTAGCGAGATGTATATATTTTCCACATCTTCGAGCAGGTGTTTAGCAGGATAAGCATCGAGGAAAGTGAAATTGCTAAGAAGATGAATATTGTTGTTTTGTGGTGTATACGGACTCGTCCATCGGATAGGTCGCCCATGAACAGAGTGATAGAAATGTTATTGCAAAGAAGCAGACTGACTAGCAGTGACGCTTTGAAAAGTCCACCGGACATCTTCTCCTCCAAGACCACCAATATATTCTTCCACCATTCAACGTCGTGACGTGGGGATCGGAATTAAATTATAGGATGCTTGTAAGTTTCCTTTGTGGAACTTGTGAATTTGTGATGGCAAAAGTCGATGATGTATGCAACTAGCCGGCCCGTGTAGAGTCCGTTTGACTCATAAATATTTGTCACTTTCACTCTTTTTCAAAACCCAAAAGCACGCTAAATCTTAATCTTAAAACAATTTTTGATTGAGTGCTGACATTTTGGGCTTATCTTTAAGTAATCTTATACCACGCATGCATTTTTGTCGTTGTGCGGTCATCGTTACTTCTAAAGATCGTAATCTTTAAGAAAAAAATTACTTCTCTTGAAAGTGAAAGCAGGGCAGCTATTGGCGTATTGCAATGCAGCTGCTATGTATAGTAGTCAATTCTTGAAAAGAACTAGTTTTCTTAAATTGTAAATGGTCCCCTTTATGACTGGGAGATTTTGAACAAAATGAATATGATGAATTCTTTCCTTGAAGTCTCATCTTTCATAATGATTTGGAAATAAAGATATTACCATCTCTGGCTAAATGTTTACTCTTGATTTGGACCACCTAATCTGAACTTGATGAAAGATTATGATCTTGCCTTATTTTATGGATGTGGTCTTATCTCACTAAGTCAGTAATGAATTAATTAAAGTTTACTGTCAAATTACGAACTCAAAAACTGCTGCTGCTTCATTATTCACAATACCCAAATTCAGTGCAGAACTTATTATAAGTTTTCCGAAAGTTTTATGCTTTCTTTCCCCCAAATCCCAAGTGCTTCCTGTAATATCATTCCCCTGTAGATGTCTTCTCCTAAGACATGTTTAACTTTGGTTCAGGGTAACAAAGCTATAGCTTTTCCTGCCATGTGCAACAAGCTACTAAATTGGAGTATTTATGAGTTGATAACAAGCCATTTTAAATATTTGCACCAAAAAAAAAAAAAAGGTGAGTGATGTCGAGTTCTAATTTCAATGTTCAGAGTAGAATTTTGATTACTGGAAATTTTAATTTATGAAGTTGAACTAAGAATTTGTTATAATATATTCCACCTTCCTATACAGTCATCTGGAATAATAATATATCAAAAACAGTAATAAGTCGATTTGCAGGGTAAGAAAGAAAAGAAAGACGCTACGAGAGAAGCAGAGATTCAAAGACTTCACCACTTTGTTGGAGGAAAAATTTCATAAGTCTCCAGAATATTGACATAAAACACATACCATATCTAGCATTAAGTGTATTTATATATGTCCAAAGATAAAAATCGAAGATTAGATTTGTCATTTCAATTTATGTTCTGCTCAAAGCAATGGCTTTTATTCCACAAGCACAAACAAGAAAGAGTACGCACAAAGTTAACAAGCACACATAGCAAACATGACATCAACTACTTGCAGCAGCATCATCCAGAAACGTCACTATAATCTTCGTAGATGCCCCCTGTTCTGGTGATTCCATGCAAAAATCCAATGCCGAATGCATGCTGCTTAATAAACAACTCATTTTAGCAGAAAAAGCTTGCTCTTCTCTCACCAAGTTTGCATCGACAACATCACTCAATGCATGAGTTAATGACTCCCTTACCCAGTCTCTTAAACTTATTTCTCCCGTAAATATTTCATTTGTCGGCTTGTTTCTGGTGAAAGTTTCCATCAATAAAACACCATAACTGTAGACATCACCTTTGGCCGAAATCATTCCTTCTAATCCGTACTCTGCATTTTTTTGTTTCAATTGATCAAATAGATGTGACATCATAAAACAAATGATAAACAAATAATCTTTTGACAGTCAAGATGGCCCAAACTTTGACTGTGCTTAGAAAAGAGCGGAAATTTGAAATTATAATTGAAACCTTACCTGGTGCCATATAACCAGTTGTAGCTACTGTCATGATTTGGGTCACAGAATTTTCTTCATCACCTAAGAGTTGGGAAATGCCAAACTCACATGTGCCACCATATTTTCATCCAAGAGAATGTTGCTAGGCTTCAAATCACAATGAATTACAGGTGCTGATGAATGATCGTGATGGAGATATTCAAGTGCCAGCTGCACATCTATCATTGTATTCATCCTCTCTAGGATATCTAGGAAATAGTTGTGAGAACACAACCATTTCTCAAGACTACAATTGAGCATGAACTCAAGCACCAGTACTTTAGAATCTGGATCGCAACAGCTGCTAGTGATCTTTATGAGATCTTGATGACGAACATTCCACAGTACTTCACATTCAGAATCAAACCTCCTAAAAGCTCCCTCTAGCTGCAGATTGAAAACCTTTATTACAATGATAGTCACATCATAAAGTGTGCCTTTATAAACATATCCGAAGCTATCCGTACCTAGCAGGATACATTCATCAAGGGTGCGTTTGGGATTGGGGTTGGGCAGCTGTAGCTTAAAAGCTACAGCACTAAAGTGTTTGGTAAACACTAACTGCTGTAGCTTTAAAGCTATGTTGATATGATTTTTCACTTGTATAATATAAAATTTATTATATCTTTAATAATCTTATCAAAATTAGTATTTAAAATTTATATTTACTATATATTATTAACTTTTGTTTCATAATTACAGCTTTTTTTTCACAACAGCTGTAGCTTAAAAGCTACAGCACCTCAATCCCAAACACACCCTAAATCCATCAGTTGCTCGTTGAATATCATGATAGGATATTCTTCTCCATGTTGTCGAAGAGAACAAATCTTCTTTATCTGGAGTTCTTGTTTTCCTATTTTGAAATATTATGAAGAATCATAACAATTGTTATTAGTACATTGGATATAATTGAAGGCAAAGTATATTTCCGGACAAGCAGAGTAGCATTCTTGGATCCTTTGCTATTATCTTCTTTGCAAGGTGGGACTTGAAGTCTTGGTGGACCGCATAGTGCATAATTCTCAAAAAAACGATTGAGCTGAAATGTTTTTAAAAGGTCCTTTGATAGGAATTCCCCCTTCTAGCTTGTTGTGAAAATTTTAATATACTCGCAAGCACACGAATTTAGAAATATAATAATGGTAACGAGGGCGATCCCACGTGGATTGTTATAAATTGAAAAGTTTAATTTAAATCTAAAATTAATATTAATCATAACCTAGTTGAGCGAATTGAGTTTTAAAAGAAATTAAACTAATTAAACTAAGAAAACAATTAAAGTAAATGAGATTTCAATAAGATAAAAATTACCAAGGTTTCAGAATCCACCACTATTCAACTAGTAATTATCTAATTATTAATTAATCCCTAATTTTAGAGTGACAACTCGAAATCAATTTATGTCATCTCATGGATACAACAATTAAGTCAAATAAAATTAATCTTGTGTAGGTTCTTTTTCTGCTTAATAGTATGATATCTAAGTATTCCATGTAAACATATTGAGTAACAAAGAGTCAAAGTTTTCCTAAGTACTCTGTGTAAATAATTTAATAAAAGACATAGAATCAAAGATAATCATATATAAACTTTATAGATTCAAGCATAGATTTAATCGAATATTAATCGTAACAATCAATAATACATGACAGAATTAATGAAAAGATTTTAATAACATCTAATTAATCATGTAAAATAAAAACCATAATCATCAAAGAATATCTATAGGGAATTAAATAAATAAAAAGATAATTATTTCATTGAATAGAGTTTCATCCTTAAGCTCAGTATAAGAAAATTAACTAGACGTACTTAAATAGGGAGCAACAAAAAAAATAAAATCAGCCATGAAAAGCCGAACTGTTGCAGTCGGATTTCTCCCTAATCGCGTCTGCGCTTTTCTTTTCTTTTCCTCTGGCGGCTGCCCCTCCTCTCCAAAAGCCAAAAGCTTGCTTTTATATTTAGTCTTTAAAATGGGCCCCACCTCTTAAATTCTAAAAAGGGCTTGGCCCTTTTATTTGCTTCGTCTTGCACGTGCACTCCACTTGGAATTTTCACTCTTTTTTTTAACGCCATACAATTGCTTCTCACGTGATGGCCATAATCTTCTTTATCTTCATGTGCATGGATGAATGAACTTGTCTTGAATTCACATGCATATTTGCCTAATTGCTCCTAAAATCAATCAATTAATACCTCCAAAATTTAGCTCTTTTATGTCCTTTTTTATCCATAATCTCCAATTAATCCCCTACTCAATAAAATAATTCAATTAATTAAAAATAACAAATAAAAATAACTAGCAATTATATAATTAAGGGTAAAATATGTATGTATTATATACTCATCATAGCTTATTGTGAGACACATTACGTTGTTTAAGATATGAGAGTGCCTCCATTGACTTTGGAATTTCTCTAGAGAGATTGTTGCTAGGGAGATCCAAAGATTCCAACCTTATCAAACTACCAAATGATTCAGGGATCAGACCATAAAATTGGTTTCTAGCCAAGGATAAAGTTGCTAGATCTTTGAGGCCACCAATACTTACTGGTATATCAACTGATAATTGATTTCTTGATAAATCAACTCTATTAAGACCTTTAAGTTTTGTATATCTGAAGATAGAGGACCACTTAGAGAATTTGTTGACAAGTTTGCATACAAGATGTACTCAAGACTCCACAAGGATGATGGGATACTAGAAGTGAGCGTGTTGGAGCTTAAAAAGAGTGTTCTTAGAGAAGTCAAACTACCCAAGCATTGCAGTATATGCCCGAAGAGCATATTTTGATTTAAAAATAAACCAGTCAACCACTCCAAGCGGCAAAGAGTTAAAAGATAAAATGCTCTGTAGATTTTGTTTGTTTACTTAGAAAACAGGAGAGAAAGTTTATTGACTTAGAGAAAATACAAAGCTCAACATATTCATTAATTACAATACAACACTATTTATATTAGTGTGTAAAATCTTCTCAAGGTTACAAGTTTACAAAACTTGTGAGCACAGATTCTGGTATTCATAACAAACTTTTGGAGGGAAGCTAATTAGCTTTCAACTAACTGCAAAACTAACTTTCCAGCATGGCTTGATGACTCAGCAGATGACTCAGCATTTTATTCTTAACATGCCCCCGTAAGCTCAAGGTCGTGGACAGACATTGAGCTTAGTTCGCATATAGGCAAAATGATCAAAGCTCAGAGGTTTTGTAAGCACATCAGCTAACTGATTAGAACTGGACACATGCTCAATGAATAGCTGCTTATTAGCTATGTGTTCTCTGACAAAATGTCAATCCAATTCTATATATTTAGTTCTGGAATGATACTTAGGATTGCTGACCAAAGCTTCTGCACTGTTGTTATCACAATGAAGAGCAAGAGGTTTGTGGAGTGATACTTTGAGCTCTTTCAACAGATATGTAATCCACAAAACTTCAGACATAGCCAAGGCTAAAGCTCTATACTCAGATTCAACAGATGATCTGGAAATAATGTTTTGTTTCTTAGATGACCAAGACACAAGGTTTGATCCAAGATAAACACAATACCCTCCAATAGATCTCCAGTCATCTGGATCAGACCCCCAATCTGCATCAGAAGATGCTATGAGAATTGGAGAGCTTGACTTGAAGAACTAAAGTCCAAAATGTGTTGTACTCTGCAGATATCGTAACACCCTCTTGCAAGCCTGCCAATGCAAAGTAGTTAGAGCAGCTAAAAACTGGCTCAATTTATTTACTGTGAATGCAACATCTGGTCTGGTCAGTGTCAGATATTGCAGAGAACCAATGATGCTTCTGTAAAGTGAAGAATTTTCAAATGTGCAGCCTTTGTCCTTCTGCAACTTATCAGCAACACTGATGGGTGTATTACAACCTTTTTTTTTTTTTTGAGAAGGGTGTATTACAACCTTTACTTCCAAGCATTTGAGCTTTTCTCAAGATATCACCAACATACTTAGTCTGAGATAGATGTAATCCTTCAGCAGATGGAGTCACTTCTACCCCAAGGAAATAATTGAAATCTCCTAAATCTTTAAGTGCAAACTCTGAGCTGAGTTGACTGATAACCTCTGTAATGTAAACATTACTAGAGACTGTTATTAAGATATCATCTACATAGACAAGGATGATTAGAACATCACATCCAATATGCTTAAAAAATAATGAGGTTTCTGACTTGGAAGACCTGAAACCCCACTGAACTAGAGATCCTTTCAGCCTATCATACCAAGCCCTGGGAGCCTGTTTAAGACCATAAAAGGCTTTATGTAATTTGCAGACATGATTGGGAAACTGGGAATTGGTAAAGCCTTCTGGCTGAGGCATAAACACATCTTCAGTAAGCATGCAATTAAGAAAGGCATTGTTAACATCTGATTGCCGAATTGGCCAACAATTCATGACTGCTAAGCTGAGAACAATACGAACAGTGCAGGGTTTAACAACGGGACTAAAGGTTTCAAAGAAATCTACTCCATAAGTTTGATGAAACCCTTTTGCAACCAACCAAGCCTTATACTTGGAAATGCTGCCATTTGGGTTATACTTCACTCGAAAAACCCACTTATTGCCAACAAGTTTTGTAGCTGTTTCAGCTGGAACTAATGTCCAGGTGCCATTTTTCTGCAAAGCATTATACTCATCTTGCATAGCCATCTTCCACTTTGTATCAACCAAGGCTGCTTTAACACTCACTGGTTCAAGGTCTTGGGTAGCTGTAAGGTAGGTCTTTGGTTTAAAAACACCAGATTTGGCTCGAGTAACCATTGGATGAGTGGAAATTATAGGATGAGGAGATGGTTGTGATTCAACATAAGGATTGGATAAAGAATTATGTGATGAAGAATGTGGTCATGATGAGTTAGAGGAATCTGATATTGGAGAGGGACAATGAGAATATGGAGCTTGTTGAGGTTGTTGAGGTGAATGTGAAGATGGTGATATTGGTAACACTACTGAAGCAGGAGATATAGCAGATGACTGATGCAAGCCATTGTCATTGAGGATACAAATAGATGGAGAGTAGGATGATAGAGACTCAGAGGAAGATTCAGATGAGAAGAACAACTCTGAGTAGGGAAAATCAGACTCATTGAAAATAATATGAGCTGCAACATAGACTTTGCCTGATTTTGTTAGACATCTATACCCTTTGTGAAGAGGACTGTATCCTAAGAACAACCTTTTTTTTTTAATGAAAGTCAAGCTTGTGGTTATTGTAAAGTCTGATAAAAGGGTAACAAGCACAGCCAAAAACTCTGAGAAGTTGGTAATTTGGTGGCTGATTATGAAGTTTTTGATAGGGAGATAAGTTGTTAAATGTAGTGGTAGGCATTCTATTAATGAGATAAGAGGCTGTATGAAAAGCCTCCCACCAGAAAGAAATATGCATTTTTGCTTGAGCAAGAAGTGTTAATCCAATTTCAACTAAGTGTCTATGCTTTCTCTCAACAACACCATTTTGGTGATGTGTATAGGGACAACTAAATCTAGCTTGGATGCCTTCTTATTGAAGAAAGGACTGAAAGATTTTAAATTCACCTAAGCTCTTAAAGTTTTTTAAAGTAGTAAGAGCATATGATTTCAATACTAAGGGAAAGATCCAACAATATCGGGTGAAATCATCAACAAAGGAGATATAGTATCTATAACCATCCAATGATAAGACAAGTGCTGGTCCCCATAAATTTGTGTGTATCAATTCTAAAGGACATTTTGTTTTGATTTCAGTAGCTGGAAAATGCAATTGGTGTAACTTTCCAAGTTGACAGGCATCACAGAAATGAAAAATTGATTTGTTAACATGAACTGACAGTAAACAATTGTTCCTGAGAATAGTTTGTATAACATGTTTGCTTGGATGACCAAGTCTGTTATGCAATACATTAGCTGACATAGAACCTGAAGCTTGAAAGCTTATAGGAGATGTAGACTCAAAACAAAAGCCATTATTTGAATTTTGAACAGAAGTAACTGCATTATTGAAAGAAAGGGTTGACATCATAGAACTAGGATGACACATTTGCAGAAAAGAAGAGGAATGAGAGATATATTCCTCTTTTGACAGTAGCTTGTACAGACCATCTTTAGCAATCCCTTGAGCTAACAGAGTGCCCTTCGCCTTGTATTTTAGAAAGCAAATGTAACACCCCAAAAATTACCCATGAAAACACAAGGGTAAAATTGGAATGAAACCTCACATCATTTATTCTTATTAATAAATCTCAAGATAAACAACTATTATTCATACTCCAACTGAATCCTTACATAAAACATATGAAATAAACTCTCCAAAGCAAAGTCTCTAATCCAAAATAAAAAGTCTAGCCAAATTTAATCTTTAAAGCAACTCCAAAGATCCACTAAGAAAAATTCTCCATCTAAGCACCCAAGCCACATTTCTAATCAATCTGCAAAATATTAGAGACGAGGGGTGAGCCGTCAACTCGGTAAGCAGATCCATGCACAATATTTGAAAACCTTTGTCATGTATCGTTAAACATTTTATAACAACATCTTCATTTAGCATAAGGGGTGGATTCATATAAAAACATTAAAACATTTATAAAAACATTAAAGCGTAAACATTGGTAGCTCATGCCTCATAGTCATCATCATTCATCATTCATCATTCATCATTCATCATTTAGGGTGTTATACCCTGCATTGTTCCTCATTCAGGGTACTATACCCCACATTGTTCGTAACATCCTTGTGCACAAGATCATCATCATACCAGCAAGCTGGCCATAACATTTCATAACATCATAACATTAACATCATATACATTACTACGGACTATGAGCCAAAACATTTTTGAATCCACCATACATTCTTTCATAAATAGCAGTTAAAGTCTTCTAAAACATTTAAGAACCTTTCTTTGATCATTTAATTCTTTTAGAAAATTCTTTAAGAAAACATTTTGTTTAAGAAAACTAATTTCTTAAGAAAAATTAATTTTAAAATAATTTTATATAAATTCATTTAAAAGTGTTTTTATTTTACAAAATTAATTTAAATATTTTAGAAATCAGTTTTGTAAAAATTTCCATTTAAACATAATTTGTAACGTAAATTGCATTTATTATAAAGCACATCATGCATGAATCTACTTACCTCGATCCGTAGCAATCAATTCAATACCTCAAGAACAACCAACGAGCTCACCCTCGTCCTATAATCATCATAAAAATATTCTTATCAATATCATCTCTAACCTTAAACATAATCCCAATCATCCTTAAATCATAGACACTAATACTACCTTAATACTTATACATATTCTAAACATATCCTATACTTATGAGTATCCTGCACATGCTGATTTTTAATAACCTATACACATGTCGGAAAACCATGAAAATTTACAGAGGCACTGTGAACATGCATAGCATTGCATACAATATTTCACAAAAAAATCAGCACAAGTCAAAATCGAGTCAGAATATTGACCTTTCACCAAAGTTAGAGCTGGCAAAATGGGTCATCGGGTCGTGTTCGTGTCGTGTCAGCTTCGTGTCGTGTCAAATTTAGGTCGACCCAAACCCGACCCATTTAATAATCGTGTCAAAATATTGAGATCCAAACCCGACACGGAAAAATAACCGGGTTACCCAATAACCCGTTTAATATCTATATATTGAACAAAAGTTACATCAAATATTTACACACTATCATACATACGTATGTACATAAATACATACATACATACATACATACATAATTTATCGATATTATAAAATATACATATCTACCAATATATTACACATGTACACTATTGAGTTTTAATTATATATATATATAATATTATATATCAATATTATAAAATATACATGTCTATCAATTTTTACACATTTACACTATTGAAGCTCTAAATGTATGTAAAATTTTATAAATAAAATATTGTGTTTATATTCACCCTTTTAAAGAATAAAAAAAAAAGAAAATCATCTCTAATATTTGAGTTTTAATTATAAGAATATGTAAATTATTTTAAAATAGAAAATATAATCGGGTCATTGATCGGGTAAATGGGTCAAGAATTTTAACCCAAACCCGACACAGAAAAAAATCGTGTTGACCCAGACCCGACCCATTTAATAATCGTGTTAAATTTGACGACCCATACCCATTTATTTATGTCGTGTTCGTGTCGGGTAATCGGGTCGTGTCAAATTTTGCCAGCTCTAACCAAAGTAACAAAAACTGTCCAGCACTGACCAAAACAGACCTTTTCCAATTAGAAAATTCATAAAATATTCTTTGGTACTCGAAATAATATGTTTCTTTTTTCTAATTACAGAAGACACATTCAAAAAGCATATAATTAAAATTCATAATTTTTGGACTCCTGAAACTATTTTAAAACGTTTTATTTCCGAGAACATCTAACCCGTCCAGACAATTCCAGATTTGAAAACAGAATTTCAAAAATTCGTATCTTTTATTTTACATGCCCAAAAATCGTGATTCCAGTTTTTAAAGACAGAGGAAAGATTCAAATTTCATTATAAAATCCTAACATGGCCTGTAATATTCATAAACTAGCCCAACTGTTACACGTTTCAGCTTCTGAAATTCTGGAAAACAGTTTCCAGATTTGCAGCAGCCATATGTTACGATTTTTAGTAATTCAACCATAAAGAATAAAACTACGAAATTAAACATGCAAGCATAGGAGACATAGATCTGTTGGCAAAAAAATCGGCATAATTTTAAAGGATGTGTAACCTTATAGAAAAATTTCCAGAGTTGAGAACCGCTGCTGAAAATCGGAATTTTCCAGCACCAGTAACCCAACTTCGAAAACCCAGAACAATTTGCATACTCAGACGATTTCAACACAAAGCCTATCAATGGAAAGCCTGGGATGTCTAGTTCCATGATATGTAAGATATTCAAGTGATTCTAAATAAAGAAAACGATTTCAAGCAAGGAATAGAGAGTGTTCATATCATCACAACATTACAAACACACATATATTACCCAAATCATACTACAAGTAATTAAAGGCCAACAATTCCATAAAAATAAATCATATAAGTCGAAGAAATACTTAATACCTTAAGGCAAACACTAAGAAAGAAGTGATAAAACTTTCTTTTCCTTCTCCAAAGACTTATATTTCCTTCTTTTCTTTCTAGGGTTTGTAACGGTGTAAAAAAATAAAAGACGGCTTCTTAAAAAAGATGGTTTTCTCTTAAATACTAGGTAATTAATAAATATTTAAAAAGAAAAAAAACTAATAACTTACGTAACTTATTTAAAACAATCCGATAAATTTTACTCACACACAAACACTCAATAATAACTATCCTACTCAATTTAATAAGGGCAAAAGAGGAAAATTAAATAAATAAAATTGGGCGTTACAGCAAACATCAAAGAAAAATTCAATGGTTATATCATTATCAGTGAGGAGTTTGGAAATACTAATGAGGTTTTTGGTAATTTGAGGAACACATAAAATATTATGTAGTTGTAAACAGGTGCCAAAAGAAGTGTAAAGTTGAGTATAACCTATGTGAGTGATTCGAAGGCCTTGGCCATTACCAACAGTTAGTAAATTTGAGCCAAAATAGATCTTACCATCACTCAGATTCTGAACTGTGTTGGTTAAGTGATGAGTTGCACTACTGTTCAGAAACCATCCTTGGTCAGCAACTCCCTCAGATGTTGTTATGAAGGCTGCTCTTGGTCCCTAATGCTGATTAGAGAAGTGATTTGGAGCTGGAGCTGGAAAATTTGGAACAAAATTCCTGTTGAACCTGTCTCTGCACTCACCTGCTGTGTGATTAAACCTGAAGCATATTTGGCAAGCAACACCAGTTCCCTGAGCAAAATTCTTTCCAGCGCCTCCTGAATTGAAACCACCTCTGCCATAATTGTTATTGAAGCCACCAGGACCAGGAAATCCATTGTTAAATCCACCAGCAAAACCTCTGAAGTTGTTATTATTCCAGTTTCCTGTTCCTGGATTGATTCCTTGATAACCACCTCTTCCATTACCACCAAAACCACCTCTTCCACCAGAATTATTGTTCCAATTATTTCCTCCAGCCTTGTTCTAGTTGTTTTGATTATTATTATTACCTTTCTTTGAAAAATTTCCAGCCTGAGCTATATTTGCTGCATAATTGTTCTTGGTTTCCTTACTATCATGAAGCTTATTGTTCTCAAGTCTAGCCTCATGTGTGAGAAACATAGCATAAGCCTCACTAAGATCCATATTCAACATATTTGCCTCAATATAGACAACTACAAGATAATATGACTGATCTAGGCCAGAGATAAGATGAGTAATTAGATCCAAATCATTCACAGGACTACCAACTAGAGCAAGACCATCTGTGACTGTTTTAAGCTTTGTAAAATACTCAGACATGGTTAAAGATCCTTTTCGCAGGTTACTTAGAAGCATTTTCAGATGAACCTTCTTAGCCATAGATTCAGATCCAAATTGTTTTTCAAGGTTTTTCCACAACTCAAAAGAGGTCTTAGAGCTTACCACAAGACTAAGAATATCAACATTCATGGATGACATAATCCAACTGAGCAGGAGCTGATCTTGACGTTTCCAAGCTGCATACTCTGGATTCTCTTGACCTTCGATGCTGGAAGAAGAAGAACCTTCAGATCTAGCCTCTGGTGGAAGAAATTGACCAGGACAGATCCTGGATCCATCAATATAGCCTTCAAGACCATTGCCACGAATTGAAGAAAGTACTTGCTGTTTCCAGATCATATAGTTCGAGCGATCAAGCTTGATTGGATTTGTGACGGTGAAAGAAGTTATGGGAGTGTTGCTGGATTGTTGATTAGAACCGATTAAGGCCATTTGATTCAAGCTTTGATACCAAGTTAAAAGATAAAATGCTCTGTAGATTTTGTTTGTTTACTTAGAAAAACAGAGAGAAAGTTTATTGACTTAGAGAAAATACAAAGCTCAACATATTCATTAATTACAATACAACACTATTTATATTAGTGTGTAGAATCTTCTCAAGGTTACAAGTTTACAAAACTCATGAGCACAGATTCTGGTATTCATAACAAACTTTTGGAGGGAAGCAAATTAGCTTTCAGCTAACTACAAAACTAACTTTCCAGCGTTGCTTGATAACTCAGTAGATGACTCAACATTTTATTCTTAACACTCAGCAGATGACTCAACATTTTATTCTTAACACAAAGATCACAGGGAATGCATCCTTGCAAATTATTGGCATCGAGATATGAAACTTGTAGTGTCTTTAACGTTCCCATTGATGCTGGAATAGTTCCGTCCAAGTCGTTATTGGAGAGGCTTAAAGGTATCAAGCCACGAAAGTTACCAATCTCTTAAGGAGTGCTGCCCCTAATTTTGCAATCATGTGCAAAAATTTTCTGAAGCGACTCACAGAAATTCCCAATTAATGGTGGAAGGATGCCACGTAAAGGATTATAACCTAAGCCTAAAAATGCTAGCATCCTTCAAGAAGTCAAAGAAGGGAGAAAACTCCACCCACCAGTAGATGATTCGTCGTCAGGTAATATACGCCAAGGAATCTCAGGTTGCCAAAAGTGCTTGGGATAAGGCCGGAGAAAGAGTTGTAGCTCAAGTCTAGGACTCTGAGTTTAGAAGCGTTGGTGATGGAGTTGGGAATTGTGCCGCTAAGTTTGTTCTTTGCCAAGCTTAACCAGTCCATGTTTGGAAGCGAGTGGCCAATCGTTGGTGGTAAATGGCCTGTGAAGTGGTTTTCAGCTAGAGTAATTCTTGTTATGTTGAAATATTGAAGATCGCGGGTGGAATAAAACCAGTTAAGTTATTGGAATTAAGAGCTAAATACTCCAGATTTTTTAGATTGCCCATCTCAGTTGGAATTTCACCTGCCAGAATAAATGCCCACATTATATATTAACGGTTATTGAGCTGAAAGTACAAGCAGAGTAATATATATGTTCAAATGCATTAAAGTCGCAAGTTTCGTTTGACACCAAGCATATGGATTATGGTCTCTCTAGTTAAGCGATTTTGTTAATTAGTTGAAAAAAAAATATGATGGAGAATGTTTGAATTGGGCCTTCTATTTTCATTATAGAATAAATTAACTATTAATTTTCATGAGAAAAATACTTATTTCCATAAAATTATTCAAGCTTTTAAAAAGATTCAGAATTAAAAATCAAACTTTGTACTGTAGAAAATTTGCCGGTACGTTCAATTAGTACTTCGTTTGAGGAAATAAGATTAGAATAGGCTAAAGGTACGGTAGTTATGCGGTACCTGTTTCATAACCGTAGAATAGTAAATGTTTGACTTTTTTATTAGAAATATATCATTAACAATTTTGTTCGCTAATTGAATAGAGAAAGAAGGGGGGGGGGGGGGGGGGGAGAGGGCAAAAAGGTTAACACATTTCGAAACTACAAACGATTGCCTTTTCCTATTAATAATGTTTGCGGATTCTAACAATTGAATCTCAAGGTCATGATATAGTGAATTTTATAGTGAATAAAATTAATATTCCACATACTATCTATTTAATTAATGTCACATCAATTGAGACTTAAGATAGGGCTCAATTGTTGGGATACCTGATATTACTCTCTTTCTAAATATAAAATTAATGTTAATAGTAAAAGCATTTGGAAACTGGGTCGAATCCCCCATTAGGGATCAAATTGGGATTGCGGTGGCTGATGAAGCTACTTTATGTTGTATGGATTAAATAAGACGCCGATTGAAAAAATAACTTAGTGTTTTGAAAATTGCGTTGTTATGGTTACTGTAAGTTTGTAAAGTAGAATACATGCTTTTAGTAAATTTGATTACGAAAATGTTGTTTTATTATATAATGACAAAAAATAGACATAAGTTTAAATTGCCTTTTATTTATATATTAGGGTTTGCAGAAAAATAAGACTTAATTATCTTTTAGTTAAAGTTTTAAGGTTATAATAAGAACTTTAAAAGTAATGGCAGCTTATTTAATAAGCTGCTTATAAAATGGAACTTCATATCAGGAAGTCTGAGGATAATACGAGTAGAGAATTTGAGAAGGCAGCTAGGCGCCTAGAGAATGCTCGACTGGTTTGTGGCCTATCTTTTAATTTCTTCAGATTCGGGACAAATTGTCTTGGAGTGAACTGATGTGTTGCCTTTTCTTTTTTTAAGCTTGAATGATCTATTTGCTGCAGTAAGCAGTGAACGTCCTAATGAATGTTAAATTATGCTGTTTGTTTCGATTTACTTTTCTATCTTAGCTCCGTGTGATTAGTGGAATGCTGGTCCTGCGAGTATAAAAATGAACTCCTTAAGTCAAATTCCTTCTTGGGGTGTTGGAGAAAGAACTAAATACATGTAACATTTCTTTCGGATATGGATCATCTGATGGATGTTGTATTTTCTAGGTATTGAGGAGATTCCCTAATATTGAAAAATTACGTTCCCGAGCATCAAAAGATGATCCCCTAGAATTGCGTTCACCTGTGACAAAAGAGGAGCTTGTAGCTGAGGTATGGATTTTTATCTTTCTTGGTTGTTCTTTATAGTCGTTTCTCATTATAATAGCAAAAGCAGTTTGTTCTGAGTGACCTGTGTAGTCTACTATCAATCTCTGCCGATTCTATCATTAGTACTATTGACTATGTGTGCTTAGATATTTTGTTTTTACCATGTAATTTCATATTTGATACATTTCTAATTGTGCATTGCATAGCGTCCATGAACGGGAATGATAAAATAAATTTCAAGCGTGTTTAAGTAGATGAAAAAACTTGGTACGATTTAGAAGGATTTACTGATTAAATAATTTTCCAATTTGTTTGCCTGGAGGAATTGAATAGTTAATTGATTAAAGGATTGCAAGGTGGTTAGGTCCAGCCGAGCATTGTAAATTTTAACGATCATTATGAATGTGTAGTTCCTATATGTGAAATTGAATTTCCATGGTGGCATGATAAAATGAATTTCTGCTAGGGTGTGATCGTATGGTAGTCAATTGTGAGAAACAGATCCACATGGTAATATAGATTGAAATTTTGCGTCTTAATCCACGAAGATATAGATTTTGGCAATATTATACAAGCACTGGGGGTTACCTTAAATATTCTGGACTTGCCATTGATAGAGTTTCTTTTACCTAGTTATTGATATTGCTTTCAATTTTCTATTTTACTGATACCATATATACAAATTTAGGTGGCAAGACACCTCTGTCTGCTTTCGGGGAATACGAGGTTCCTATGCGCTTACCCAAAGGTCCAGTGGACTCTCAATGTCAAAGCCCGCGGCAAATAAACAATCGTTTCATTTGTTTTGTTTTACTCGGTTCGGGATCCAAATTCCATTGTAGAACAGTTTTTGGTTTTTCTTCATATAACATTCTGAAGATAATACAGGCAACATTGTTTGCAACGCTACAGCTAATTTGCAGTAGCATGAAACAATCAGAATTTTGCCTTTTTTGTGTATAAAATTTTATTTTTTTAATTGTGATATTACAGTTTTGCCCATCGAGCATTATGAGGCCTAATATTTGGATAAATGTTAGGTTTAATATATATATTTTAACTTCAGTGTTTATTTATTTTTTAGTTAATTGTTTAGTCAATAAAAAGAGGTAATTAAAAATGTAATTAATAAATTACTTATTAGCAAATTAAAAAATAAATATTAGCATAAAATAATTGATATTTTATTCTCTTACAACAATCTTACTAATTATTATTTATAAATTACTTAATACAAGTTAATTTAAAGTAATGTTTAATATTCTTGTAACAACCTTCCTAATAATTTTTTTGTAAAAAATTAATCCTAAAAGTAAAATAATAATAATTAATTTGTATTTTACTTGGTAAATTTAAATTTTTTTAACTAATATCTCCAAGAATATGGTTGTAAGGATATTATTACAAAAGTAAAACAAATATAAGATTGTAATATATTTATTAGTAAGAATAACTTAAGATATTTTTTAAGATATAAAAATTAAACAAATTCCTTCTTTGAAAAATCGCATTTTCTCCTTCACAACAACAGCTACAATGTTGTAATTTTATCTTTTGTTTAGTTTCTTTCTGTTGCCTTTTTGTTTCGTTTTTTGAATTTTCTGTGTCGTTTTTCCTGTTGAGGCCTATTGCCTGTTGCGAACGGGAGTGAGCCGATTGAGGCCGTGATAACGATCGATGTTTTGAGAAGGTCTGGAGCTGACGTCACGGTTGCGTCCGTGGAGAAACAGCTTCGTGTCGACGCGTCATGGTGTCAAGATTGTCGCTGATGCTCTCGTGTCTGACTGCCGCGACGCCGTTTTTGATCTTATAGCTCTTCCCGTATGTATTGCAGCTCACCTCAGCTCATGCCAATTTATGTGATGTTTGTATAATTATAGATGATTATTGCTGATACTGAATGTTAAGCTAAATAATTCGTCGTTAAGTCATCTTCATTTAATTTTCGATTGAAAATGATAAAATAGTAATTTTGAGCAAAGAAAAATGTAGAAAATGTTTATTTTGTTTTATTTTAATTTTTAATTTTTTGAGATTTCCTTATTGTGGCTGTTATCATTCATTATATGGTCATAGTTAAATATTTCAAGTTGTTGTAGTCAGTGAAATTCTTTTCCATATTTATTCTGGCATGTGTATTTTTCCTTTCAATTTCTTTTGTTGCTGATTCTTTGATTGATTATGTTATATCCTTTTTTGTTTCCTTTGTAGGGTGGCATGCCCGGTGCTACCAATCTGAAAGAATCTGAAGTATTAGAAACCATTGTGAAGAAGCAGGCTTCAGCTGGGCGTCTTTATGCTGCTGTCTGTGCTTCACCTGCTGTGGCATTAGGGTCTTGGGGTCTGTTGAAGGGATTGAAGGTAAGAATTAGATAAGCCTTTTTTATGTTTTGTGTTCTTTTGGGAATTGCATTGATATTTGTGTTATACATCAGTTTTGCTCTCACCGATGATTGTTAAGTTCTAATTTATGGGGTTATTCATTTTTTGTAGGCTACTTGTTATCCGTCATTTATGGAGCAATTAGCTCCTGCTTGTGCAGCAACTGTTGAATCAAGAGTACAGCAGGATGGTAAAGTTGTTACGAGTCGTGGACCTGGCACTGCTATGATTTAATTGTCTTGCCAGTGAGTTGGGGTGCTTACTCTTGCTTCATAGTCTTTACCACATTATTGACTTACTAACTACAATTTATCCATGCACATTGCACACGGTGGACTTGGTGGCAACAAGGCACTTGAGCTTGCAAAGATAATGCTTTTTACTCACGCCTAATGTTTGTACAGGGACCTGACTACTATTAAACTAGTGTGTTTATTTTTGTATTGCTACAGCTTGTAGAGAGGGGAAATGGAAACTTGAATTCATGTTTGAATATGGATTCACTGCGTGGGTTTGTACAGCAGTTTGGTTTATAAATAAATGAGTTCATAGAGTCACTTCCATTATTTGGAATAAACCTGAGTTTAGTTCTGTTATCAATGGTCGGAGTCCAATTGTGATCGACTCACTGGGAATTTTAATTATGAACTAAAAAATTGTTATGTTATATTCCACCTTTCTCATAAAATGTTAACTCGATTTACAGGATAAGAAGGAAAAGAAAGACGCTAAGGGAGGAGCAGAGACCCAAAAAGAGTTGACCACTTTGTTGGAACATAAATCTCTAGAATATTGAAATAAAACACATACCATATCTAGTATTAAGTATGTATATGCAAGAAGATACAAATTTGAAGATCAGATTTTCTCATTTCAATTTATGTTCTGCTTAGAGAAATGGCTCTTATTCGACAAGCACAAACAGGAAAGAGTACGCACGGAGTTAAGAAACACACATGGCAAAATTTCCATTAACTACTTGTAGCAACATTATCCAAGAACTTGACTTTAATCTTCTTGAGCTTCGCTGCAGCATCTGTCATATGCATTCTGTTGTCAGGTGACTCCATACAACAATCCAATGCCAAATCCATGATGCTTAATAAACAATCCATTTTGGCAGAAAAAGCTTGCTCTTCTCGCACCAAATTTGCGTCAACAACTTCACTCAATCGGTGAGGTAATGATTCCATTACCCATCTCCTTAAACTCATTTCTCCAGTGAACATTTCATCGGTGGGCCTCTTTCTCGTGAAAGTTTCCATCAATAACACACCATAGCTGTAGACATCACATTTAGCTGAAACAATTCCTTCTGATCCATACTCTGCATTTTTTAATTTTAATTACGAAACAAATGATAAAACAAATAAGTGATAATTAAGGTAACCCAAACTTTGCTCGTGCTTGAAAAAAGAGGAAAATTTTTAATTACAATTGAAACTTTACCTGGTGCCATATAACCAATTGTAGCCATTGTCATGGTTTGGGTCGCAGAATCTTCTCCTTCACCTAAGAGTTTGGAAATGCCGAAGTCGCTCACATGTGCCACCATATTTTCATCCAAGAGAATGTTGGTAGGCTTTAAATCACAATGAATTATAGGTGCCGACGAATGACCATGATGGAGATATTCAAGAGCCGACCCCACATCTATCATTATATTCAACCTCTCTAGAATGTCTAAGAAATAGTTGTGAGAATACAACCACTTCTCGAGACTACCATTCGGCATGAACTCAAGTACCAATGCTTTGAAATCTGGATTAGAACAACTGCTAAGGATCTTTATGAGATTTCGATGACGAACATTCCGTAAAACTTCACATTCAGAATCAAAACTCCTAAATGCTCTTTCTAGTTGCAGATTGAAAATCTTTACTGCAACATTAGTCCCGTCGGAAATGGTTCCTTTATAAACTGATCCAAAACTACCTGTACCAAGCAAGTTACATTCATTAAATTCATCAGTTGCTCGTTGAATGTCTAGGTACGATGTTCTTCTCCATGTTGCAAGAGGTAGGAAATCTTCGTGATCTGATTTTTTTGTACTCCTCTTTCGGCATCTTATGTACATAATGATGATAATTACTATAAGTACAGAGGATACTATCGGAGGCAAAATATATTTAAGGACAATTAGAGCAACGTTCTTGGTGCTTTTGCTGTCACCTTGTTTGCAAGGTGGGACTCGGAGTTTAGGTGGACCACAGAGTGCATAATTTCCGAAAAATGATTCAGCTGACAAGTTTTTAAAAGACCCCTTAACAGGAATTTCCCCTTCCAGCCTATTATGAGAAACATTAAATTGTTTGAGATGTGAAAGTGTCTCCAATGACTTGGGAATTTTTCCAGAGAAATTGTTGCCGGAGAGATCTAAGGATTCTAAGCTTATCAAACTGCCAACTGATTCAGGGATAGGTCCTTGAAATTGATTACCAGCCAAGGATAGAGTTTCTAGATCTACGAGGGCACCAATGGTTGATGGAATATCACCTGATAATTGATTCCTTGATAAATCTAAAGCTCTCAAGACCTTTAACTTTTGTACATTGGAAGGGAGAGGACCATTTAATGAATTTGACGACAAGTTTATCTCTAAGATGTACTCAACGCTCCACAAGGATGACGGTATACTAGAAGTGAGCTTGTTGGAGCCTAAATGAAGTTCTCTTAGAGATGTCAGACTGGCCAAGCATGGTGGTATATGCCCAGAGAGCTTATTTCCATTTAATCTTATTTCGTACATCTGCCCCAAGTGGCAAAGCTCATAGGGAATGGATCCTTCCAAATTATTCTCATCAAGAGATAAACCTTGTAGCTGCTGTAATGTTCCTACAGATGTTGGAATAGTTCCATTCAAGTCATTGAACTCGAGGGTTAAGAGGATCAAGCCACGTAAATTACCAATTTCTTTAGGAATGCTGCCCCCGAGTTTGCACTTGTCTGCATTGAATTTTTGAAGAGAAGCAGAGAAATTTCCAATTATTGGTGGAAGGACGCCACCTAATGGATTAGAAGCTAAGTATAAAACTGTTAAATTTCTGCAATTAGTCAAAGAAGAGAGAAAACTCCACCGATCTGCTGAAGATGATTCTGTCGTCAAGTTATTAAATGCTACGCCGAGCACGCCGAGGTGTCTCAAGTTGCCAAATGTATTTGGAATATGGCCTGAGAATGAGTTTAAGCTCAAGTCTAGGCCAGTGAGCTTAGATGCATTGGTAATGGAGCTGGGAATTGTTCCGATAAGATTATTGCTCGACAAGGTTAAATACTCTATGTTCCGAAGCGAGTGGCCAATCGTTGATGGTAGGTGGCCTGAGAGTTGATTGCCAAGCAGATTAAGGATTCTGATGGTTGAAATATTGAAGATCGTGGGTGGAATGAAGCCACTTAAATTATTCTCACCAAGAATAAGATACTCCAAATTTGGTAGATTGCCAATCTCGGTTGGAATTTGACCTGCCATAAGGCCAACATTGAGAAGTTATTGAGCTTTTAACTTAAGGTGAATTGAGTTTGACAATGTTACCCTTCAAAATGTAAAAAGATCAAATTAAATTTATTACATAATAATTTCAGCCAATAATCTTCTTTAAAATATTTCATAGATAATTCTGCAAAATATGCATGCAATTGGAAAAATATGCTTCAATTACAAGAGGTGGCGGAAAGTACCTTGAAGATTGTTGAAACCAAGATGCAGATTCACGAGTTTACTCAAATTCCCAATCCTTGAAGGAATATTTCCACCAATAAAATTGAACGGTGCACGCAGGTCCTCTAGCCTTGATAAGTTGAAGAGAGAATTAGGGATGGGACCTGTGAAACTGTTATTATCAAGGCTCAATATTCGGAGTTTAGATAAGACACCAATCCATGATGGAAAGCTTCCGCTCAATTTATTGTAAGCCAAACTCACGACTCTGAGTCGACGTAATTGCCCCAATTCTTTCGGCAGATGGCCATGAAAATTGTTCTCACTAATGTCAAGAGACACTAGAAATGAGAGATTTCCCAAGTGTAGTGGAATGGTGCCTCCGAGACCCATATCTGAAAGATTCAAGGCAGTGACTCTTTGATGGCGTGAACCACAAGAGATACCAACCCAGCTACATATTGGATAAGATATAGACCAATTATTTGCCAGGGCACTCCGATAATCAAAAACATGGGCTTTGAATGCTAGAAGAGCTGATTGATCTGTTGTTAAATCGTTTAAAGTCGTCACCGCTAAGCTAGCAATGAGATACTGTAACACTAACACCGACATAGTAACAAAGAAGAATGATAAGCGCATATTGGTCGTTTTTAATAGTAGTTGCAAGGCGAGATTGATACAAGTTTTAAGTGACGGAAATTAGCATATACATATACATGAGACACATGAATTTGAAAATAAGAGCAGAAAAAATATACAGGAGACTTGCAAATTGTTATATTCTGTCATTGAGCGAGCCGTCCAAGTAAACGCATTTATACTTAACTTGGTCTAATAATTAAAAAAAAGGCGACCTTCACTTGACTTGGTCTGATAATTATCACTAAACAATTAATAATGCTAAGGGTTAGTGGTATCCAATTTTAAAATAACGACATAATTGTCGTTAAATGTGTCTTAAAATAAAAAGACAACTATACCCCATAATTTGATGAAATAATTATGTAAACTTCTAAATTTTTTACAATGCATACCAAGACCTGTTTTGTTACTTTTTACAGTTTATTTGGATGTCAAATGGTTTTTTTTTTTTTCACTGTGGATGTCAAATGTAAAATTTACTGTTATTCCAATATCATGTCATCACTTGCTTCTATACATGGAACGATACATTAACTGTTTTTCCAAAGTTTTAAATTGAATTAAAAACATTCTAATTAACCTTAAAAAAAAATCATCCAACCAGAAATAAATCTTCTAATTAACCTAAAGATAGCTACACCTCCATATTAATTCCAGTTAAATAAATCTTCATTTTTGTCATGGTTTTGGAACTCGAGCAGGGTGGATATATCTAACCAGATTTTCCTTATTGGCATTCTAATATATTCTGGAATTGGAAGGGTATCAACGAATTAATGTGTAATTTAAATTTGTAACGTTTAATTCTAATTTGAGTATTCGAATGAATTTATGTCGATTTAAAAATGGACTGAAGATTGGCAATATAACATTCTTCTTGATGAAGATTTTTGTCCTAATAAGATCTCCAATTTTATACATCAATTATTGTTGGTTTGTGGTGTATTCAGACTTGTCCATCGGTTACGCCGTCCATGAATAGAGTGATAGAAATGTTATTGCAAAGAAACAGACTAGCAGTGTCGTTTTGAAAATTCCACCGAAGTCTTTTGCATCTTCTCCCCCAGGACAGCCAATAGAGTATAAATTTTTGTCACTTTCACTCTTTTGAACAGCACGGGAAAGCTTATCAATTTTTGTCACTTTCACTTTCACTCTTTTCAATCTTTATAGAATTCTGGATGGACGATCACTCTTTTCAATCTTTAATGAATTTTGGATTCAGTGTTGATATTTTAGGCTTTGATGGGCTATAGATTTTTTTTTTTTTTAAAGAATTTTGAATTCAATGTTGATATCTTGAGCTTATCCTTAACTAATTTTTTACCACTCGTGCATTTATGTCGTTGTGCGGTTATAGATTCAGTTATTTTTAAAGTAGAAAAATTACTTCTCTTAAAAGTGAAAGCAGGGAAGGTACTGCAATGCAGCCGCTATTTGTAGTAGTTAATTCTTGGATGAAATTTGGGTCTTCCTATAATACATGCAAGGAATAAAAAAATTAAAAAAGCATTGCCCGAAAGAGTATTGTGCCGGTGTTGGAGGCTAGAAGGACAAGTCGTTACATTGCTCCAGAAGTGTTTGATAGAAATTTTGGTGAGGCTTCACATAATTTAAATTACTGGAATTAGCGATACACACACACTCAAGCATTTCGAGCAGGATAATGAATTTAAATTACTCGGAATTGTAAGCAGCGATGAAAGAGAAATTGCAAAGAAGATGATTATTTTTGGCTTGTGGCGTATATAGAATTGTCTATCGGAAATAGAGGGATAGAAATGTTATTGCACAGAAGCAGACTAGCAGTGACGCCTTGAATAAGTCCACCAAAGCCTCTTGCATCTTCTCCTCCAACACCGCCAATAGAGTCCGTTTGACTCATAAACTTTTGTCGCTTTCATTCTTTTCAAAAGCACGTGAAAGCTAGCTTATAGGATTTTGGATGGACAATCACTCTTTTCAAAAGCATGTTAAAGCTAGTCTTCAATGAATTTTAGGGCTTATTTTCAAGTAATCTTTTAGCATGCATGCATTTATGCAATCATATGATTATATATTCAATTACTTTTAAAGTAGAAAAAATTACTTCTCTTAAAAGTAAGAGCGGGGCAGGTATTGCAATTTGTAGCAGTTAATTCTTGGATGAAATTTACTAAAGTATAGTCTTGTAAAAGAATTAGTTTTCTTAAATTGTAAATCTCGTTTATGATTGGGAGATTTTGATCAAAATTAATATGATAAATTCGTTGCAAGTGTTGTTCTTGAAGTCTCATCTTCCGTGATGTTTGTAAAATCAAGGTTTTACCATCTCTGATTAAATATTTAGTCTTGATTTCGACCACGTAATCTGAACTTGACGAAAGATTATGATTTTGTGTGATTTTATGAATGTGGTCTTATCTCTTATAAGTCAGCAATGAATTAATTAAAGCTTGCTGACAAATTATAAGCTCAAAAACCGCTGCTGCTTCATTAATCACATTACCCAAATTCATTGCAGAACTCATCATAAGTTTTCCGAGAATTTTAAGCTTTATTTTGGCTTCATTCATGTACTTCCTTTGTAGATCCCAAAGACATGTTTAACTTTAGTTTAGGGTAACTGTTAGAGTGCAATTTATGCACTAGTTTTGCATTATTTACTTCCCTTAATATCGATGCTTTGCACTTAATAATAATGTTTTACTTGTGTTTTACTTTTGTAGGTGCAATTCTATTGATTGGTGATAAAATTGAGCTAAAAGATGATGTTTAAGGAGGATTGTTCTCTTGGAGAAATTATGAGCGTCACAAGAACTTTGTTGATAAGGCGTGGGCGCGTGCTGTCAACTGCGGACCTGCAATTTTTAATTTAACGTGTTTTGTATTTTTGGTTATTTTTGTAATTACGAATTTAATATTTCAGATATTAGTATTTTATTTTAAATAGAATTCTAAAAGAGAAGAGAGAGAGAGTATTTAAGGGAGGAATCTATTGTGAAAAAGGGGGGACTTTTGGAGAAGAGAAAGAAACCCTAGATCTAAACTTTTCTCTTCTCTCTATGAAGAACTAAACCTATTTTTCTGGTTGAAGGTTAATGAAGCTTTGATTCATCACTACTGTGAGATCTTTCTTATGCTTTAATTGTTTTATTACTTTTTGGATATTTGTTTATTCTCTGAATTAGTTTCATGATTATGTTTGTTAATTAGGTAATTGGCCACTATTTAATTATCAACTTAATCTATTGTCAATTAAAGGATTCATCGTATGAAGATTTTAATGTTTGTGACAAATAACATAGCAGTGAGTTGTGTTATGAGAATAAACAATCTAATTTAAATGAATCATCATATGTGTTGATTAGGATTTGGGTCTCTCTGGTTTTTCAGGCTGTCAATCGATTAAATCCTATGATCATATCTAGGGTTGTCTATTGATTAGGGAAATATCCAACGGTCGTACCTTGGTTATCGACTAGTTAAGGAGAGATTGGCTATTAGAGGGTCTCAATAGCTATAACCGGTCTATTCATAAGTAATAATAATCTATATTTGAATCAATGATCAGTAGTCGAATTAAGCTGAGTTAATTCCTTCAACCAGAGCTTTCTCCAATTTGAATTACAACTTTAATTTGCATTCTTGTTATTTTTAATTTGATTTTTATTATTATTAACAATTCCCCCATTTTACGATTTACGTTTCAAAAGGATTTAAATAATTACCGATCTCTGTGGACACGACCCTGCTCAATCACTATACACAATTTATTTAGAGTAGGAATTTATTTTTGTTGGCTTCGACAACCATCAAATTTTGGCGCCGTTGCCGGGGATTGGTGTCATTTATTTAATCCTTTTTATGTTTTACTTGGTGTATGGTTTGTTCTTCTCGTACAGGTACACTTTCGTTTGATCCTGAAATTGAGAAGACAGCTCGCCAGCTGAGACAGCAGACGAAGCGAGCTAAGCAACGATCCTCGTCGCCTTTGCTTTCTGAAACAGATACGGTGCCTGATTTAGTTGAATCATCTAGCGATTCAGAAGAACAAGTGATGGATAGAGTTGCACCTGTAGAAAGAACTCTTAGAGAATTAGCTGAACCAGACTTGAATCAACAACCACTCTGCATTCAATATGTAGACTTGGAGGTAAATTTTGAATTAAAGTCTGGTCTTATTCATTTATTACCCAAGTTTCATGGTTTTGCAAGTGAAGATCCTCATAAACATCTTAAGGAGTTTCATGTTGTGTGTTCAAGTATGAGACCACAAGGCATGACTGAAGAGCAGATTAAGCTGCGTGATTTTCCGTTCTCTGTAGATGGGCTAGCTAAAGACTGGTTGTATTACTTGCCTCCTGGATCGATTACAACGTGGAATGATTTGAAGAAGCAGTTCCTCGAGAAGTACTTTCCTGCTTCAAGAGCTGCCAACATCAGAAAAGACATTTGTGGGATTAGACAACTTCCTGGGGAGACTTTGTATGAGTATTGGGAGCGATTCAAACAATTGTGTGCCAGCTGTCCTCAGCATCAGATTTCTGATCAACTTCTTATTCAATATTTTTACGAAGGACTATCATTGATGGATAGAAGTATGATAGATGCTGCTAGTGGAGGAGTGTTGGTGAACAAGACTCCTACTCAAGCAAGGGAGTTGATATCAAATATGGCTGCCAACGCACAACAATTTGGCAGCAGGCAAGATCCCACTTCAAGGAAGGTGAATGAGGTAAATATTTCTTCTGTTGAACAACGTTTAGATAAACTCACTTTTCTTGTGGAAAAGTTTGTTGTAGGTAATGTGCAACAGGTGAAGACTTGTGGTATTTGTTATAATATGGGTTATTCAACTGATATGTGTCCTACACTTCAAGAAGAACCCGTTGAACAAGCCAATGCAGTTGGAGGATTTCCAGGCATGCCTCAGAGGAGGTATGATCCTTATGCACAAACATACAATCCAGGATGGAAGGATCATCCCAACTTCAGCTATGGAGTTAGGCCGTCAGGATTCCCACAACAGTATCCACCAAGACAACCAGCACCTCCACAGTCAACCTCCAAGTCAGGTATATCTCTTGAAGAAATTGTTAAATCGCTTGCGACTAACACTCAACAATTTCAGCAGGCAACTACAGCAAGCATTCAGAACTTGGAGAACCAAATAAGTCAATTGGCGACTACAGTGAGCCGTCTGGAGTCTCAAGTATTAGGGAGACTGCCTTCACAATTTGAGGTGAATCCAAAGCAAAACGTTAGTGCTGTCATCCTTAGAAGTGGGAAGGAGTTGCAAGAGCCTAGTAAGAAAGTGACAGAGCATGTAGAAGATGAGCTTGAGAAGAATGAATTGATGCCTCAATCTCAAGATGCACAACCCACCAGAGCGAAACCCCTACCTATTGTGATACCTCCTCCTTTTCCAAGCCGGTTTGCAAAATCCAAGAATGAGGAACAAGAGAAAGACATCCTTGAGACATTTCGCAAAGTTGAGGTAAATATTCCTTTATTAGATGCTATAAAACAAATACCTCGATATGCTAAAGTCCTTAAGGAACTATGCACCTCTAAGAGAAAATTAAGAGGAGATGAAAAAGTTCATATGGGGGAGAATGTTTCAGCAGTTCTCCAAAAGAAACTACCTCCTAAGTGCAAGGATCCAGGTATGTTTACTATCCCTTGCAAAATTGGTAATGTCAAAGTTGAAAAGGCTATGTTAGATCTAGGAGCTTCTATTAATGTCATGCCTCGTTCCATTTATTCATCTTTGAATGTTGGTCCATTAAAAGAAACTGGCATGATAATTCAACTAGCTGATAGGTCTATAGGTCTAATGCATATCCTGATGGGGTATTAGAAGATGTCCTAGTACAAGTTAATGAGTTAGTTTTTCCTGCTGATTTTTATGTACTTGATATGTAAGAGGATAACTTCTCTAATTCTGTCCCAATTTTGCTAGGAAGACATTTTCTTAAGACTGCTAGGACTAAAATGGATGTACATAAAGGGACTCTCACTATGGAGTTTGATGGAGAGGTTATAGAATTCAATATGAATGATGCCATGAAATATGCTAGTGAGGAACATTCGGTATTTTTTGTGGATGTTATTAACCCTATACCGCAGGAAGTTTTTTTCAAGGAAAAGACGAAGACATTTCATGATAGAATGATTTTGAGAAAGGAGTTCTCTGTTGGTCAAAAAGTTCTTATTTTTCATTCTAAGCTTAAACTTTTTCCAGGTAAATTACGTTCTTGCTGGGTTGGACCTTTTATTGTTACTAATGTTTTTCCTCATGGTGCAGTTGAGATTCGGAGTCCGACCTCTGACAAAGTTTTTAAAGTTAACGGTCATCGCTTAAAACCTTTTTATGAAGGTTTTTCGGTGAATATTGTGGAGGAAATGGCTCTCGAGAGTCCTATTTATGGAGATTGATGCATAAAGGTGTCTAGCCAAAGACATAAAACAAAGGCGCTTTTTGGGAGGCAACCCAAATGATTTGTTTATTTTGGTTTTTGTTTTATTTTCTTTTAGTTTTGATTCAGATTTAAAAAAAAAAAAATTTTGTGTTTGCTTATTTTGGTCAGAAGAAAATTTTTGATAAGGCGTGCCCACGTTTTAACTAATAAGTACTTCTGTAATTTTTAAAGTAAAATAGTTTTAAGACGTTCCCACGCGCTTATTAAAAAAGTACTTCTGTACTTTTTAAAGTAAAATAGTTTTAAGGCGTGCCCACGTGCTTATTAAAAAAGTACTTCTGAAATTTTTGGTGTCTCAAAGTGATTCATCACTAAAAAAAAAAAAAAAAAAATTTACTGTTCACAAAATCCCTAATTTTCCAGATCTTGTTTTCTTCTCCAGCCGCTTGCAGCACACCAGCAGCAAACCAGCCCGCCGGAAAACGCACCACCCCGCGTGCGCAGTACCAGCATCTCGTGTCTCGCAAGTCCAACCAGTGCGCAACGCAAGCCCCAGCAGCGCGCAACGTAGCCCCAGCTGTGCGTGCAGCGCGAACCAGCCCCAACCCGAGCACGCAACCCAACAAGCATCACCAGTTCGCAGCATCAGTCCCAGCCCGCACGCGCAACACAACCAGCACCAACCCGGACAGCACAACCATCCGCGCACAACTGAACCAACAGCCGTGTACCCGCAAGCTCCAGTCGAGCAGCAATAGTCCGCAACCAGCCTACGACCTGCATTCCAGCCGCGTGAATCGAAATCAGTGACAAGATGGAGCAGAATTTGGCCGCATACTTCAAGAGTGTGGGATTTATCCCACCATTCCCGCCAAGCCCATAGACGTTATGAGGATCAAAGCTCACAATTCAAGGAAGTTTTTGCCTTTAATCTTTTATCCTTACGCTTTAATTTTTATGTGAGCTTTGATTATCTTACATTGGGGACAATGTAAGTTCTTGGTGTGGGGGAGGGTTTTTGCATTATTGATGTCTGGAATTATTGTTTTCACTCTACTTATCTTTTTTTTCACTCTACTCATCCTTAAATGATTTTGGAGTTAGTATGCTTTATATATTATTATTTTTTCTTTTCTTTTATTTCTCACAACTTTTTTTTTCCCATCTATCTCAAATTATTTACATCTATTTTTATTCTATCATACTCTTTCATCACTCACATTTTATCTTTCACTTTTCATCTTTCTCACTTCTTATCATTTTTACCTTTCCTTTTATATATCACTCATACCTTCTTCTCATTCTACACCACTATTGATGGTTGATTCATTTGAAGAGTGTACATGATTTGATGGCAAATTTACCAACGTTGTGAGGATTTGAGCCTATGAGCAACCACTTTGCTCTAATATTTTTGTTATGTGAATATCAATCTTAGTTTGTTTATTCTAGAACTTGCTTTGTTATGCATGTTGAAGCCGCATTACGGGATTTTATGCATTAAAATGATAAGGGCAAACCCTTTTCCATTTTTCTATTCTCGCATTTTTTTTTTCTCTACCCGAAGACCTTTATTTGCTACATTTGTTTGAGCCTTAACCATTACCCATCTAATTCTCTTCGTCTACTTAACCATTTTTCTTCTTTTTGAGCCTCAATTTAAGGAGATTTTTGGACTCATTGTGTGAATATATTTTGTTGCCTTTTCTACCTTGTATTAAAGTTTCTCAATTAGATCAACAAGCATTATGCTTGAATTAAATTGTGCAAGGTTCGTTTCTTTTGTTTGATTCGAAAAAAAAAATTGAAAAAAAAAAGTTTACATTCTTGGTGACTTGAGTAGAAATAAGCATTTTGATATCATAAGTTTATTCAATGAGTTCATTCTTCTCATTTTGATCTCTTTTTCTTTCATAGACCTTTCTTTTTCATTTAACCTATTTAACCCCATTACAACCCTTTTAAGACCCTTATATTTTTGCATTTTATTCATGTTTTGTGGATTGAGATGTGATATATGAGCAAGCTTATGGTAATAGCATTCTTTGATTTGATTTGAGTGCATAAATGATACCCTAAACACTTTGAGCGCATGGAGTGAAGTCATTGAGAGGGCTATTAAATCTTGTTGCACTTGAATTTTGAATGGATGTTCTTGGTGGTTGAATGTTCTTATTCTATCTTATGAGATTCTATGCTTTAAAAGTCCTTGTCTCTCGAATGTTGATCGACTTAATTTCTTGAGGTATGCTTGCTTAAAATTATTTTTGGATGAGTTGAGATGAGAATTGAGTGGAGATTTGGGATTAATCTTGAGTTATATGCTTGAGGACAAGCATCATCTTGGTGTGGGGGAATTTGTTAGAGTGCAATTTATGCACTAGTTTTGCATTATTTACTTCCCTTAATATCGATGTTTTGCACTTAATAATAATGTTTTACTTGTGTTTTACTTTTGTAGGTGCAATTCTATTGATTGGTGATAAAATTGAGCTAAAAGATGATGTTTAAGGAGGATTGTTCTCTTGGAGAAATTATGAGCGTCAGAAGAACTTTGTTGATAAGGCGTGGGCGCGTGCTGTCAACTGCGGACCTGCAGTTTTTAGTTTAATATGTTTTGTATTTTTGGTTATTTTTGTAATTACGAATTTAATATTTCAGATATTAGTATTTTATTTTAAATAGAATTCTAAAAGAGAAGAGAGAGAGAGTATTTAAGGGAGGAATCTATTGTGAAAAAAGGGGGGACTTTTGGAGAAGAGAAAGAAACCCTAGATCTAAACTTTTCTCTTCTCTCTATGAAGTACTAAACCTATTTTTCTGGTTGAAGGTTAATGAAGCTTTGATTCATCACTACTGTGAGATCTTTCTTATGCTTTAATTGTTTTATTACTTTTTGGATATTTGTTTATTCTCTAAATTAGTTTCATGATTATGTTTGTTAATTAGGTAATTGGCCACTATTTAATTATCAACTTAATCTATTGTCCATTAAAGGATTCATCGTATGAAGATTTTAATGTTTGTGACAAATAACATAGCAGTGAGTTGTGTTATGAGAATAAACAATCTAATTTAAATGAATCATCATATGTGTTGATTAGGATTTGGGTCTCTCTGGTTTTTCAGGCTGTCAATTGATTAAATCCTATGATCGTATCTAGGGTTGTCTATTGATTAGGGAAATATCCAACGGTCGTACCTTGGTTATCGACTAGTTAAGGAGAGATTGGCTATTAGAGGGTCTCAATAGCTATAACCGGTCTATTCATAAGTAATAATAATCTATATTTGAATCAATGATCAGTAGTCGAATTAAGCTGAGTTAATTCCTTCAACCAGAGCTTTCTCCAATTTGAATTACAACTTTAATTTGCATTCTTGTTATTTTTAATTTGATTTTTATTATTATTAACAATTCCCCCATTTTACATTTTACGTTTCAAAAGGATTTAAATAATTACCGATCTCTGTGGACACGACCCTGCTCAATCACTATACACAATTTATTTAGAGTAGGAATTTATTTTTGTTGGCTTCGACAACCATCAGTAACAAAGCTACAGCTTTTTCTGTTGTGTGCAACAAGTGAAGAAAGTGAAATTGTAAAGAATACGATCGATTACTGATACGAAAACATAAAGATTGATAAATTTTAGAGAAATAAAGCTCCTAAATAATTAGAATATTATTCTTAAGTCTTAATAAATAAAACTAGAATTTTGGTTCTTTTTAAACAATGAGAAATATTTTTTAAAATAGGAAAACCAGAAATATTTTTTTGTAGTAAAATTCTCTAGTCTAAATAAGCAAAATTTTAATGTTTGAAGAAAAAAGAAGTAAACATTCTGAAAGCAATTAAAAAAAAGCAAAATAACTTAAAATTGCAAAATAATCAAGAAAAAAACGGAACTTTTGGCTCAAACACAGGGTAGAACAACAATTTTTCCATTTTAGTTATCTTATCGCAAGTTTTGAAAAGATGTATTATGAGTTCTAAACAAACAGTGAAAGAATCTATAATTATGTGTTTGGAGAGTAAGAAAAACAATGAGAAAATGAAGAAAAGTTATGAAGAAGAATCTGGAATTTAGTGAATAAAACTCAACCACACAATCGTGCTTACAACTATTTATTTATACTTAGTTACAATGTAAACTAAATCTGTTTTATATTCTATACACGCTAAACCAATTGGTTAACAAAGTAGCTGACTCAGCTAACTGACTCTCTTACACGTCAGCTATCAAGTTATCAAGTGTGCTCATCCTCACAGCTCTGACCATGCTCTGTAACATCCCCTCTCAAGCTAAACTGTCCAGGATGGACATTTAGCTTGCTGCGAAGATAATGGAAGCGGTCAAAAGTTAGTGGCTTGGTAAGTATATCTGCAGTTTGATCCTCACTTGGAACAAATTGCACTTCAATATTTTTGGCCGCTATTTTCTCCCTGATAAAGTGAATGTCCAATTCAACATGCTTAGTTTTAGCATGATAAACTGGATTGTAAGCCAAAGCTATGGCACCTTGATTATCTCACCACATAATAGGTTCTGCAACAAGTTTGATTTTCAACTCACTAAGCAGATTTTCAATCCAAATAACTTCAAATGTAGCTTGAGCTAAGGCTCTGTACTCAGCTTCAGTACTGGACCTTGAAACCACTTGTTGTTTCTTAGAACACCATGAAACTAAATTCGAACCAAGATACACTGCATACCCAGCTACTGATTTTCTATCATCTTTGTCACATGCCCAATCAGAATCACTATAACAGTATACTTGTAAAGTTCCACAATGATAAAAATGCAAGCCAAAATGAATGGATCCCTTCAAATACCTCAAAAGTCTTTTACATGCTTCCCAATGTTCTGTCATTGGCAAGGATAGAAATTGACATAGTTTGTTAACTGAGAATGCTATCTCAGGTCTTGTTAGAGTCACATACTGCAAGGCCCCAATTATACTTTTGGACTGAGATGCATTAGAAATAAGTGAGCCTGAACCTTTTGTGAGATGATGCCCTGTGGACATAGGAGTAGGAATTGGACTGCAACTTGCCATATCATGTTTTGCTAAGAGATCAGCTATATATTTGGCTTGAGATAGATGAACTCTAGCTGCTATCTTAGAGACTTCAATCCCAAGAAAATAGCTTAACTCCCCCAAATCCTTCAAGGCAAAAGTAGTCTGCATATTATGAATTACTTGCTCCACTAGTTGGTAGTTAGATCCAGTAACAATTATGTCATCAACATATACTAAGACAAGCAAGATATGATTATTTTCCCACTTATAGAAGAGAGAGCTGTCAGACTTAGAGTTTAGAAAACCCCACTGATCTACCATAGCATTCTTGAATCTGTCAAACCATGCTCGGGGGGCTTGCTTTAATCCATAGATGGCCTTCTTGAGTTTGCATACATGAGTAGGCTTTGTAGGATCAATAAATTCTTCAGGCTGGACCATATACACATCTTCAACCAAAAAACCATTCAAGAATGCATTGTTTACATCTACCCGTCTGAGGATCCATTTGTTCATGACAGCTAAACTCAAAACTATTCTAACTGTGGAAGCTTTCACAACTGGACTATAGGTTTCAGTATAATCTATTCCATGTGTCTGATGGAAACCTTTTGCCACAAGCTTTGCTTTGTATCTAGAAATGGTTCCATCCAAGTTATATTTAATTCTGAAAACCCACTTGCTGCCAATTACTTTGATAGGTGTTGATGGTTGTACTAAAACCCAGGTATGATTGTTTTGAAGTGCTTGATACTCCTCATGCATTGCTTGAAACCATTTTGGATCAGTGATTTCTTGGGAAACAGAGGTAGGTTCTGAGGGTGTGGCTAAAAGAGCAGCAAGATAAGACTTTGGCTTAAAAATGCCAGCTTTAGATCTGGTGATCATAGAATGTCCTATTGGTGGTGCAGCAGGTATTAAATGTGGTGGTGATTGAGTATCATTTAAAGGTTGAATATCATACATTTGTGGTGTATGGGAAGAAGAATAAAGGGAATTTACCTGGCTAGGAATTGTTGTTGAAAACTCAGAGGAACCACTTGCTGAAGAGGATTGCAGTGCTGGAAAATGAGTAAAGATAGGAGTAGAGATAGTGGCCGAATGGGAAACTGTATAATTTGAATTACATGATTGTGTGACAGAAGAAAAGTCTGAGCCAGGCACATATGGAAAGGAGTTTTCATCAAAGATGACATGATTGGAGATGTACACCCTACCTGAAGAATGAAGACATTGGTACCCTTTATGTTGAGAGCTGTACCCAATGAAGACACATCTACCTGATCTAAACTCAAGTTTGTGCTTATTATATGGCCTGAGGTAAGGATAACAAGCACAACCAAAGGTTCTGAGAAAATTGTAATATGGTTTTTGATGAAATTTTTTTTGATAAGGTGAAATATTATTCAAGGTTGGTGTAGGTAATCTATTGATGAGAAACACAGCTGTGTGAAAAGCATTCCACCAGAATTTTAGTGGCAAACTCGCTTGGGCTAACAAAGTGAGGCCAATATCCACAATGTGCCTATGTTTTCTTTCTATTCTACCATTTTGATGATGAATATGAGGACAAGGATGTCGGAATTTAATACCAAATTGATCAAGATATATGGAGAAACTTCTAAATTCCCCTCCCCAATCTGTCTGGACAATTTTGATATGCCTATGCAAGTGTTTTTCAATGAAGTTTTTGAAGTTTATGAACACTTGAAGAGCATCAGATTTAGCAGTCAAGGGAAAGATCCATGTAAACCTACTGAAATCATCTAGAATGGACAAATAATAGGAATAACCCTGAGTTGAAGTAACATGAGAAGGACCCCAAAGATCAGCATATAAGAGTTGAAGAGGCTCTACTGTTTTTGTTGGAACAGAATCAAAGTGTAACAGATGACTTTTACCAAACTGACAAGCATTACAGAAACTCAAGTGTTCGATTTTATTCAAGGAAAAGTCAGTACAATCCTTCAATACATTTTTTAGAGTATGAAAAGCCGGATGTCCTAGCCTTTTGTGAAGCAAATTGATGTCAGCAGTGCTTGCATTAGCTATCAGGGCTGACTTACATGAGTTATTACTGACAAGGGAAGGATTATTCTGGACAGCAGAACCATTACAAGACAAAGAAGGAAAATAAGCAAACATAGATTCAAAGTGATTGACAGAAGATTGACAAAATGAAACTGGGCTATCATCAGAAGATTGGGATGCAATCTGGACTTGATACAATCCTCATTTTGCAATTCCTTTAAGCAAGATGGTCCCTGAGCTCCTGGCCTTAACAAAACAACAATTTTCAAGAAACTCAATAGTGGCATTATTATCAAATAGAAGTTTCGAGACACTAAGTAAATTTTTAGTTATTTGAGGAACATAAAGAACATGACTTAGCAACAAAGGTTCAGATGTAGTTGTGGCTAGCAATACTGATCCAACTTGTTTAATATGCAGAGAAGAACCATTACCAACAAGCAACTTTTCACTTCCACTATAAGATTTTGGTTCAAGAAGTTTACCTGCATCATTGGTGATATGATTAGTTGCACCACTGTCAATGTACCAGGTGGGATCTTCAACCATCTTAGGAGTAGGAACTGTAGGTACGGAAGGAGAGCAGCCACTGTAATCTCCAGTAAAACCAAAACCAGATGCAGAAGAACTTGCACCAGTGGAGCTACCAGGTTGAGTAACATAAAAAGCAGATGGATCTGAGCACATCACATAGCTTTGATATCCTGGACCTCTTGGCAAATTGAAATTTCCAGCATTATGATTAGTAAAGACATTGCCAAATTGAGAATTAAACCCTTTGCCATAAGCACCATTAAAAAATCTGCCACCTGAATTTCCAAATCCCCTTCCAAAATTCCTTTGACCAGCCCTAAAATTGCCATTAAAATTTCCTCTTGCTTGATTCCTTGAAGGTACAAAAGCAGAATTGTACCTATTCTTGCACTTGTGAGCTCCATGACCCGGTACAAAACAGATTTGACAAACGATAGTTGAATTACCATCACCAGATTGTCCCATACCATTTCTATTAGCAAAATTTCCATAGACACCTCCACCATAAGTTATATTATTATTATATCTTGGATTACCACCAGCATTTTTTCCAGAATTAAACTGTTTTTATGCCATATTAGCTGACAAATTATGAGTAACATCACTAGCAATTTTGCCTCTCTTCTGCTCAACTCTATTCTCATGACTTAACAGTAAAGAGTAAAACTCATCAAAATTAATCTTGTCACCTCTAGTTAAGACGCTCGTAACAAGAGACTCATAATCTGAGGAATCCAATCCAGTCAAAACATATTGAACAAAATCACTCAATTCAACAGGTTTTCCAGCCAGAGCTAAGCTATCAGATAACCTTTTGATTTTAGCAAAATAATCAATCATTGACATTGAGCCTTTTTTAAGTGTTTGAATCTGCATTTTAAGAGGCATTATTCTAGCCTGAGATTGTGAGATAAACATACTAGTAAGTGTGTCCAGAAGTTCTTTAGCAGTAGAGCAATGAATCACCGTTGCCAGTAAATTTTGTTGAATGGATGACATCATCCAACTCAGAATCAATTGATCAGTCTTCACCCAAGCTAAAAACTCTGGATTAATTTCTCGATCCTCTGATCTTGTTGAATCAATAGCTCCAGTGACAGCTGATGGAAGAAATTGCTCTGGATAGGCTCGATCACCATTGATGAAGCTCTCCAAGCCGTTACCTTTAATCGTTGTTAAAATCTGAGTTCTCCAAACAATGAAGTTATTCTGGTCGAGTTTCACAGGAGTAACAAAACTATAAGATCCAGAGGTTTGATTCGAGCTCATCATTGTTTGCTCTGATACCATGAAAGAATCTGTAATTATGTGTTTGGAGAGTAAGAAAAACAATGAGAAAACGAAGAAAAGTTATAAGAAGAATCTGGAATTTATTGAATAAAACTCAACCACATAATCGTGCTTACAGCTCTTTATTTATACTTAGTTACAATGTAAACTAAATCTGTTTTATATTCTATACACGCTAAACCAATTGGTTAACAAAGTAACTGACTCAGCTAACTGACTCTCTTACATGTCAGCTATCAAGTTATCAAGTGTGCTCATCCTCACAGCTCTGACCATGCTCTGTAACAAACAACTATCCCTACAAAGTACCATGCTCATGCTATGTATCCAGACTTTTCCATCAGATAGGCTGTCCATAAATACAGTGATAGAAATGTTATTGCAAAGAAAAATACTAGCAATGACGTTTTGAAAATTCCACCAAAGTCTTTTGCATCTTCTCCTCCAGGACCACCAATAGATTATAGAGTCCGTTTGACTCATAAATTTTTGTCACTTTCACTATTTTCAAAAGCACGAGAAAGCTTATCAAAAGGACCACCAATCTTTAATGAATTTTGGATTCAGTGTTGATATTTTGGGCTTATCAAAGCTAGAGTCCGTTCGACCCATAAATTTTTGTCACTTTCACTCTTTTCAAAAGCATGTTAAAGCAGACCTTCAGTGAATTTTTTATTCGCGTACCTTTAAGTAATCTGTGCATTTATATAATTATGCGGTTATAGATTCAATTACTACTTCTCTTGAAAGTGAAAGCAGGGCAAAGTTTCGCCCATAGGCATCGTACGTAAAGTTTTCTCATCCCCAGTCCTCTCCTCATGAAGTTTTCTCTTGGAGACCTCAAAAGGATGAGAGAGTACAGTCGAGCCGTCATGACTCATTAAGTCACTCCGGAGTGGGTGGTTATTTTCACTGCTTTATTGAAGGTCTGTAGCTGGTAGATGCAGATTTAGTTTGGTTAGGGGCTTGGTGGGGGTGCTCTCTAAGAGGCTGAGACACCAATTAATTCAGCCATTATTGTTCAAAACAACCTCCAACGGATGGATCCAGAAGAGCTTATAAGGAGATGCAGAGCAATAAGATTAAGTGAAAAGGAGAGAGGGAGAGTCTCTTTCAAGACAAAAATGAAGGCTAAGGGAGAAAAGATAGCTGTGGGCTGTTTGGTCGGAAAAGTGCTCCACACAAGAGGGGTCAACACTGAAGGCTTAAAAACGACAATGCAGAGGGTGTGGAAAACCTCAAGGGAGGTCAAGATAGAAAGTTTAGGGGATAACACGTTTATGTTCAGGTTTGGCTTAGAGGCAGATAAAAGAAGTATCATGGTGGGGGGACCGTGGCATTTTGCTAGAGCCCTTATTGTGCGTACCGAACCAGAAGGAATAGGGGATATCAAAAAGCAAGACTTTAGTCATGTATCATTCTGGGTACAAATCCATGATGTTCCCATTATGTGCATGACTAAAGAAATGGCCACCGAATTAAGGGAGGTAATTGGGAAAGTAGAAGAGGTATAAACAGATACAACGGGGGAATGCATTGGGCAGTTCTTAAGATTAAGAATTTCAGTGGATGTTACAAAGCCGCTAAAAAAGATAATTGAGCTGGAACAAGAAGGGGAAGATGAAGAGGATATCCCCATGCGTGTGATGTATGAAAGATTACCTGACTTTTGTTTCTGTTATGGGAGGATAGGGCATCAGTACAGAGAATCTGCTCACTACAAATCTCAATCCAAAGATGAATTGGCTTATGGTCCATGGATTAAAGTAACTACCATAACAGAGAGATTAAGACAGAATATGGAAAGAGATAGATGGGATTTTGAGCGTAATAATTTCAATCCAAAGGTCTCAACCTAGACAACAATGGAAACAAGCAGACACACGGTAGAGGAGGAGCAACACAGGAGGGGGGAATCGGGTAACAGGTGGTGCCCAGACCATCAGGATCCGGGTAAGGATTACCCGACTGATGAAATGGGTATGGTTCAGAGGGTGGTTGGGACGCAATTAATGAAAGGGACTGAAACAGGCCGAAAGACCCCTGGAAAATGCAGCCTAGATGCTGGGGATACAGTACCTCGGGATACGAATGGGCAAACAGAAATGAGGGGAAAAGGGAAAGAGCAGAGAGAGGCAAGCCTTAAATCAGAAAAAGCAAAGTTTCCTGGAATGGCAAACGCGGGAACTTTTGAGATGGAAGAAGTTGATGACTTGGGGGATGGGAAAAAAAGGGGAGGCAAACAAAAGGTAATGGTGGGCTCGGCCCATGTGGAAATTGAAGCTGAGAATGCAGACAATGGGAATTGCTCGGACAAAATGAAGCCCAGGAAAAAGAAATGGAAGTCACAAGCCCGAAAAATGGAAAATAAAGTAAGGATAAATGAAGCAATCATAAACTTAAAAAGGCCCAGCAGTGCTATGGAGTGGGAGAACCCGGAAGCAAAAAAATGCAAAATAAATAGCTGGCAGGGCGCTGAACATTCATCATAGCATCAGGAAGTTACTACAACAGCTACTCAGCTAGTTTTCGAAAATGAAGACGGGGATGCTTCAAAGGGGGTTCAGAATGCTGCTCCTAAGATATCGGCGGAGGCTGGAAGACAGCCCCGCCGACAGTCATGAAGCTAATAAGCTGGAACGTTCGGGGGCTGGGGCAAGACCGAACGTTCCGAGAAGCCCAGCAAATCTTGCAGGAGCATAGACCTCAACTTTTATTTCTTTGCGAAACAAAGATGACGTCGAAGCAAATGCAAGAGAAAGCGAGTAAGATGAAATTTCAGAATTATTTTTCAGTTAGCCGTGAAGGATTGGGAGGTGGGTTGGCAATGTTGTGGAATCCAGGGACAACAGTAGAGATAAAGTCTTTTAGTAAACATCATGTGGATGCAGTGGTTTGTAACGAAAATGGCAATTATTGGAGGTGTACGGGAGTGTATGGCCATCCAGAATCAGATCAGAAGAGACATACTTGGGAGCTATTCAGAAGGTTAGCTACTTTATCTTCGCTGCAGTGGCTTTGTTTTGGAGATTTTAATGAGGTGTTGAACTTAAATGAGAAATTAGGAGGAAGAGATAAGAGGGTTAATATGGTCAATGAGTTTAGAAAAGCTATTAGGGATTGTGATTTAAAGGATTTAGGAAGTATTGGGTACCCGTTTACTTGGTCCAATAGACGGTTTGGCCATCACATTATAGAAGAAAAGCTCAACAGATTTTTGTGCAACAATAATTGGGGAAACAACTTCCAAGAAAAGGCTGGGCGGAATTTAATTTCTTGAAGCTCAGATCATAGTCCAATCTTGATGGAGGTGGTAGAAAAGAGGAAGGGAAAACGTTTTATGAAAAGAACTTTCCCAAGAGTCCATTACGAAGATATGTGGAGCTCGTACGAGAAGTGCAGAGAGATAGTTAGGCAGGAATGAAGGGAGGTGAATTATGAGAATGGTAGCAATCCAATTGAAATCTTCAAGAAAAAAATCAAAGATGTCGTTGGCTGAATTAAAGAATTTGAGCAATGAAGAATTTAGTGGGAGAGAAAAGAAGCTGGAGCAGTTGTAAAACAAGCTGAAGGACATTAAAATCGGGTACAATCATGCTGTTAATGGAGAGGAGATTACAAAAGTAGAAAATCAGATTGATAATATCCTTCTTGACAAGGAAGTTTATTGGAGGCAAAGATCGAGGGTGGTTTGGTTGAGGGAGGGGGATAAGAACATGAAATTTTTTCATTCGAAAGCCTCTGCGAGAAGGAAAAAGAACTGGACAAGTGGGCTGGAAGATGAGAATGGCAAATGGCTTGAAGAAGTTGACGATGTAGAGCGGATGGTATGTGAGTATTTCACTAATATCTTCACTACAACAAACCCATCATCAGGCCAGATAAGCACAACCTTATCAAACCTGCCAGCTAAGGTTACAAGGGAGATGGGGAGCTTCATGGACCAGCTGTTTACAAAAGAAGATGTAGCAGATTCCTTAGCTCAAATGTGCCCCACAAAAGCGCTAGGACCAGATGGGCTTCCAGCAGCTTTCTTCCAGAAACATTGGGGTTCTGTGCAGCAAGATGTTATCACCACATGCCTACATGTTTTAAATGAGGGAGGTAACATTGCACCCCTGAATCATACATACTTAGCTTTGATCCCCAAAGTGCAAAAGCCTAGAAAAGTGACTGATTTCAGACCTATTAGCTTGTGTAATGTTATATATAGAATTATTGCTAAAACGCTAGCTAATAGGCTTAAGAAGATTCTGCATGTTATCATCTCCCCGAACCAAAGCGCTTTTGTACCCAATAGACTCATTACTGATAATCTTATTATAGGATACGAGTGTCTTAATAAGATTAGACAAAGCAAGAGTAAAAGAAATGGGCTGGTAGCTCTTAAACTTGATATTAGTAAAGCCTACAATAGGGTTGAGTGGGAATTTGGAAAATGCACAATGCAAAAACTTGGATTTTCAGAAAAATGGGTGAAGTTGATCATGAATTGTATCACTACAGCAAGTTTTTCAGTGTTAATCAATGGAGTGGCAAAAGGCCTAATCCATCCTCAAAGAGGATTGAGACAGGGCTGCCCCCTCTCCCCTTATCTCTTTATTATGTGTGCAGAGGTGTTTTCGAACTTAATGGTGAATGCAGAAAATCAAAATCTCATAAATGGTTTGAAATGCAGCAGCCTCAAGACAGGTGTTTAATTTCGAGAAGTCCTCTATGTTCTTTAGCAGCAGCACAAGTTCAGGTAAAAGGGAGGAAATCAGGAGTATTTTCGGTTTGAATGTCGTTTCAAAACATGAAAAGTATCTGGGACTTCCATTGATGATAAGGAGGAAAAAGACTAGCTTCTTCAACGACATAAAACTGAGAGTGCTAAGCAAGCTATCAAGTTGGCAAAACAAGTGTTTCTCAAGTGGGGGAAAAGAAATACTCATCAAAGCTGTGGCACAAGCTGTGCCTGCATATGCGATGAGCGTATTTAAAATTCCTCAAAGGCTGTGTGATGATATACAAAAGGCTGTAGCAAGGTTCTGGTGGGGATCATCCGAAACTCATAGAAGGATTCATTGGGCAAGGTGGGAGAAATTATGTTAGGCCAAGATTAGGGGTGGTCTGGGTTTTAGGGACTTTTCAAGCTTTAATCAAGCCCTTGTCGCCAAACAGGGGTAGAGGATCCTACATAATCCTGATGCTTTAATGTAAAAAATTTTAAAAGCCAAGTACTTCAAGCATACTGACTTTATGGAGGCAAAATTGGGGTCAAATCCCTCATTTGTTTGGAGAAGTATATTATGGGGGAGACAAGGGTTGCACAAAGGCTTAAGATGGAGAATAGGTAATGGAAACCGGGTCTCAGTGTCCAGCAGGAATTGGATGCAAAAACTCGAATGTTCCAGCTATGTTCCTCACCAAAATTTAGCAGAAAATGCTGTTGTTGCTGATTTTATTGATGACAAAAATCAGTGGATGGAGGAGAAGGTTGTGCAATGTTTTCCCGAAGAGGTGGCACAAAGGATTCTAAGAACCCCTCTGCCAAGAACCCCCCAGGAAGACCTGATGATTTGGCACTTTGATAAGTATGGCTGTTACTCAGTAAGAAGTGGATACCAGGTGGCAGTTAGAATGAAATTCCCAGACAATCCGGAGTGCTCTGATAGCTCTAAAACTCAATGGAAGGTAATTTGGTCAAATGAGATTCCGGAAAAAATAAAAATTTTCATGTGGAGAGCTGCTCAGAATCTATTACCAACAGCCAATAATCTATGGAGGAAAAATGTGGTGGGGAATCCAGCCTGTCAAAGATGTAATTGTAAAAGTGAGAATGTCACTCATGTGTTAATGGAGTGTAAGGCTGCTCAAAAAGTCTGGAAGTTGACAGATTTTTACGAAGATATGAAGTTGTTGTCTCAGCATGACATACTGAGTATGCTCCAAGAACTAGCATCGAGAAGAACGAAGAAAGAGATTGAGCAGATTCTTGCAATATATTGGGCCATTTGGTATGCGAGGAACCGCTTTGTAATTGAAGGAAAGCAGGAAGAGCCAAAACTGGCAGCAGCTAGAGCATCAGCTATTGTGGAGTCATATAAGAGAATCAAAACCCAAAACGGTCCAGCTAGATCAATTCATTTTCAAAACAACCAACAAATTTGGACACCTCCTCCAGAGGGGAAGTATAAAGTCAATGTGGATGTTGCGATTCAAATGGCAGGTCTGAAGGCAGGGTTGGGGGCAGTGGTTAGGAATTCCAATGGAAAAATCATTGCTGCAGCTGTTAAGAAGGTGTGCTTTCAGGGAACAGTGGCGAGCATGGAGGCTGAAGCAGTCCTTTTTGGCATTCAAGTTGCCCAACAAGTAGAATATTTGCCCATGATTATTGAATCGGATTCAACAGAAGTGGTGGAGCTGGTCTGGAGCAGGAAAAGTAGCTTGACTGAAGTTTCTTGGACAGTAGAAGAAATAAAACAACAGCTGCAGATCTCGAATGCATCTTCATTACAGTTTGTTCCAAGGAAGTGTAATGCCATAGCTCATGCTATAGCAAAAGTGGCTCTGGATTTTGAGAATTCTGTTATATGGCTGGAAGAGTTTCCAGTCCAGATCATGATGTTACTCTCAAATTTTATCAATTAGAAAGCTTTACTTTCTTATCAAAAAAAAAAAAAAAAAAGCAGGGCAGATATTGTAACGCAGCTGCTATTGGTAGCAATTAATTCTTGGATGAAATTTACTAAGGTATAGCCTTGTTAAAGAACTGGTTTTCTTAAATTGTAAATGGTCCCGTTTATGATGGGGAGATTTTGATCAAATCTGAAAGAAAGCTTGAAAAATATATTGAAACTGTAATGAAATTTTATGTTTGATTTATATTACAAATGTGGATAATGGGTTGAAGTTGCTAGCTTTGAAGATAATATAGAAGAAGATCAGAGTTTATATAAATTGAGATTCTTTTTTGCACTTAGATTTTTATTTAAAAAATATTGTTTGTGTTATTATTAAGAGGAAAAATATAAATAAATGAATCTAAGTCTTATAATATTATAGTTGCCATGTGTCATAATCATATTAAAAGGTTTGAAAAAATTAGATTAGGTGAGGATTCAATTCCTCCTTGAAGACCGCTAATAGAATTGGTTTCACTCATAAATTTTTGTCACTTTCACTCTTTTCAAAAGTGCGTGAAAGCTAGGTTATAGAATTTTGGATGGACGATCACTCTTTTACAAAGGACTACCAGTCTTTAATGAATTTTGGATTCAGTGTTGATATTTTGGGCTCATCAAAGCTAGACTATAGATTTTTTTTTTTTTTAAAGAATTTTGAATTCAATGTTGATATCTTGAGCTTATCTTTAACTAATTTTTTACCACTCGTGCATTTATGTTATTGTACGGTTATAGATTCAGTTATTTTTAAAGTAGAAAAATTACTTCTCTTAAAAGTGAAAGCAGGGAATGCAGACGCTATTTGTTGTAGTTAATTCTTGGATGAAATTTGGGTCTTGCTATAATACATGCATGTATCACATACATGCAAGGAATAAAAAAATTAAAAAAAAACATTGCCAAACATTTGAAAAAAAAAAAAAAAAACTGGAGCAACTGGTAAAGAGCAACCGGTTGTGCCTTAAACGATTAAAAAATTATGAAACAATATAATAAATAAATATAATAAACAAAATAATAATAAAATAATAAACAAAATAATAATAAAATAATAATTATTTAATAATAAAGGCTAGATAACTATAAAAAATTAGTTTCAAATTTAATGGTATCAGTATCAAGTTAACGGTAGGTGTTTCGTGTTTATTGGTCTACTAATTGCATGATATTCAAGGTTGCAAGTGAATGATCCCAAGTTCCATGTTCATTGCCCTCAGTTTCAAGTTCTTTTGGTTTTAAGTTTAATGGTCCTGGTATCAAGTTAACGGTAGGTGTTTCATATTTATTGGTTTATTAATTGCATGATTTTCAGGGTTGCAAGTTAATTATTCCAAGTTTCATTTATTGAAACCGAATCTAATGAATCTGAGTCGGCGTAATTGCCCCAATTCATTAGGCAGATGGCCATGAAAATTATTATGAGCAACATCAAGAGATACTAAGAACGTGAGATTTCCCAAGTGTGGGGGAATGGTACCTCCGAGACCTATATCTGAAAGATTCAAGGCCGTGACTCTTTGATGACGTGAACCACAAGAAATGCCAATCCAGGTACATATTGGATAAGATATAGACCAAATATTTGTCAGGACACTTTGATAATCAACGACACGGGCTTTGAATGCAAGAAGAGCCGATTGATCTGTTGTTAAATTGCTTAAAGTCGTCATAGCTAAGCTAGCTATGGAATATTGTAACAACAACATGGGAACAAAGAAGAACGATAAGCGCATATTGGCTCCTTTTTATTATAGATGCAGCAATCTAATTGCTAAGTGAAGTTGATACAAGTTTTAAGTGAAAGAAATTAGCATATACTCATACAAGAGACGTATGAATTTGAAAACAAGAAAATAAAAAATGTACAGGAGAGTGGGGACTTGCAAATTGTTATCTTTTATCATTGAGCGAATCGTCCGAGTAAACGCCTATAGACTTGTAAATTGTTATACGCCGTTGTACTTACCGAAAAGAAGAAGATGCTCAGCATTGGCAAGACCTATGCATTCTGTCCATTTGTTCACATTATGCCGAGGCTCATGGCAACCGCAATATGTTCTTTTTCTTTCGTCTAAAAAAAAAAAAAAAAAAAAAACGACCTTCACATTAGGGCTAATAATTATTGCTAAACAATTAATAATGCTGAGGGTTAGTGGTAATGTAGCTTTAAAATAATTGTTATTAGTTGTGCCTTAAAAATAAAGAAATAAATATAGTTATACCCCCATAATTTAATAAAATAATCATGTAAATTTCTAAGCTTTTAACAATATACACCAAGACCCCTTCTGTTACTTTTTACCATTTATTTGGATGTCACATGCTTTTTTTTTTTTTTAATTTTTCACAGCGGATATCAAATGCTAAATTTACTGTTATTCCCATATCACGTCATCGCTTGCTTCTACACATTTTGATTGTTTTTCCAAAGTTCAAAATTGAATTAAAAACATTCTAATTAACCTTAAAATTAAAAAAAAAAAACTCATCCAACCAGATATAAATCTTCTAATTAACCTAAAGATAAGCTACACCCCCATACTAATTCCAATTAAATAAATCTTCATTTTTGTCATGATTTTGGATCTCGAGCAGGGTGGATATATCCAACTAGATCCACCCCATTGGCATTCCAATATATTATGGAATTGGAAGAGTATCAATGACTTAATTTGTAATTTTAAATTTGTAACGTATAATTCTAATTTGAGGATTCAAATGAATTTATGCGGATCTAAAAGGGGACTGAAGATGGGCATGCATACATACATACATATACAATGAGAGAGAGAGAGAGAGAGAGAGAGAGAGGTAATATAACATTCTTCTTGATGAAGATTTTTGTGCCATACGAATTAAAGAGAGTATTGTGTCGATGTTGGAGGCTTAAAGGGACAAGTGGTTACATTGCTTCAGAGGTGTTTAGTAGAAACTTTGGTGAGGCATCACATAATTTAAATTACTAGATTTAGCGAGATATATATATTTTCTACATTGGATTTACAAGCATTTGGAGCAGGATAATGAACTTAAATTACTCGGAATTGTAAACAGCGGAAAGTGAAATTGCTAAGAAGATGAATATTGTTGTTTTGTGGTGTATACGGACTCGTCCATCGGATAGGTCGCCCATGAACAGAGTGACAGAAATGTTACTGCAAAGAAGCAGACTGACTAGCAGTGACGCTTTGAATAAGTCCACCAAACATCTTCTCCTACAAGACCACCATTATATTTTTCCACCATTCAACGTCGTGACGTGGGGATCAGAATTGAATTATAGGATGCTTGTAAGTTTCCTTTGTGGAACTTGTGAATTTGTGATGGCAAAAGTCAATGATGCATGTAACTAGCCGGCCCGTGTAGAGTCCGTTTGACTCATAAATATTTGTCACTTTCACTCTTTTTCAAAACCCAAAAGCACGCTAAAGCTTAATCTTAAAAGAATTTTTGATTTAGTGCTGACATTTTGGGCTTACCTTTGAGTAATTTTTACCACGCATGCATTTATGTCATTGTGCGGTCATCCTTTACTTCTAAAGATCGTAATCTTTAAGAAAAAATTACTTCTCTTGAAAGTGTAAGCAGGGCAGCTATTGGCGTATTGCATTGCAGCTGCTATGTGTAGTAGTCAATTCTTGGAAAGAACTAGTTTTCTTAAATTGTAAATGGTCCCGTTTTATGACTGGGAGATTTTGAATAAAATTAATATGATGAATTCTTTGCAAGTGTTGTTCCTTGAAGTCTCATCTTTCACAATGTTTTTGAAATAAAGATATTACCATCTCTGACTAAATATTTACTCTTGATTTGGACCACCTAATCTGAACTTGATGAAAGAATAAAGATTATGATCTTGCCTGATTTTATGGATGTGGTTTTATCTCACGTAAGTCAGTAATGAATTAATTAAAATTTACTGTCAAATTACAAACTCAAAAACTGCTACTGCTTCATTATTCACAATACCCAAATTCAGTGCAGAACTTATTATAAGTTTTCCGAAAGTTTTACGCTTTCTTTCCCCCAAATCCCAAGTACTTCTTGTAATATCATTCCCCTGTAGATGTCTTCCCCTAAGACATGTTTAACTTTGGTTCAGGGTAACAAAGCTATAGCTTTTCCTGCCGTGTGCAACAAGCTATTAAATTAAAGCATTTATTTCTGTATTACTACTAGTAGTAAGAGAGGTGAAATGGAAACTTGAATTCATGTTCATACGACAGTTTGTTTATAAATAAATGAGTTGATAACAAGTCATTTTAAATATTTGCCAAAACAAAACCGTGAGTGATGTCTAGTTCAATTTTCAATGTTCAGAGTCCAATTTTGATTACTGGAAATTTTAATTATGAAGTTGAAATAAGAATTTGTTACAATATATTCCACCTTCCTATACAGTCATCTGGAATAATAATATATCAAAAACAATAAGAACTCAATTTACAGGGTGAGAAAGAAAAGAAAGACGCTACGAGGGAAGCAGAGATTTAAAGACTTCACTACTTTGTTGGAGGAACAATTTCATAAATATCCAGAATATTGACATAAAACACATACCATATCTAGCATTAAGTATATTTATTGTTTTCGACATATTTTGGGGGTAGGAAAAGCTAAACCTATCTAGAACAATGAATTTATATTTTTAGGGGAGACGAGGTACCTCATTGGTTTGTTGTGTGCGGTGTATCTGAAATTCGGGGTAGGTGAGAAGGGAAGAGGGAGTGGTAACAATGGAGAAAGGTCAGAACAAAGAAAGAAGTCATTCCAAATGAGCTTCACGCCTGTAAAACAATGAAATAGAGGTTAGAGGTGAAGCCGTGATACCCCGGCGTTCACACTCCGACGCTCAAGTTAGCAAACTCAAGCTTTTTAATGGTAAAGAGGGCTTGTCAGCCCTCTGTAAATCAAAGTTTAAGGTTGAAGAAAGCTTATTTTGTGGAGTGTGAGTGTTAATGGTGAATGAGAACATGATGGAGAATGAAACCTAGGCACCTTTATATATGGAGTACCTCAGCTGCTACATGACGTATCATTTTTAGCTTTTTATGATTTTTAGGCCGTTATGTGCATGTTCGCGGCGTATCTCATCTTTTGGAAATGTGGCGCGCGCTTGAGAGCTGTCCAGGGTACCTCTGTAGTAGCTGTCGGATAGGCGGCTGAAGACCACTGTCCTTGGGACAGTGTCCTTCACTTTTGGCAGAGGTGGCAGGCGATTGCCCCCCATTTTAGTACGACATTTTTTATTCCTAATTCGGACAAAATCGAATATTATCCTTCAAAATATGGAGATATTTCCCAGGGCAGATTTTTTCAGAGGATTCCCCTGAGTCGGACCTGTCAGGTACCTCAAGTTATCTGGGGTACCCTGATAAATGCGGGGTACCTCGAGTTACTTTGGAGTTATGCGAGGTACCTCGAATTATGCCGGGTACCTCGAGTTATTCCGGGTACCTTGAATTATTTTGGAGTTATTCCGGGTATCTCGAATTATACGGGGTACCTTGAATTATGTTGGAGTTATTCCGGGTACCTCGAATTATGCGGGGTACCCCAATCTATGCGGGGTACCTCGAGTTACTCTGGAGTTATGCAGGGTACCTCTGATTGTGCCGAATACCTCTAATCGTGCAGGGTACCTTGAGTTACTCTGGAGTTATGCGGGGCACCTCTGATCACGCCGGGTACCTCTAATCATGCCGGGTACCTCTAATCGTGCGAGGTAGTATACCTCGAATCATGCCGAATACCTCAGTTTACACTGAAGTTATTCCATTCGTTGAGACGTGGCGTTTTGCTATCTTTCATTTTTTCCCCCAAACATTTATAGATGTCCAAAGATAAAAATTCGAATATTAGATTTGTCATTTCAATGTATGTTCTGCCCAAAGCAATGACTTTTATTCCACAAGCACAAGTAAGAAAGAGTACGCACAAAGTTAACAAACACACATAGCAAACATGACATCAACTACTAGCAGCAGCATCATGCATCTAGAAACTGCACTATAATCTTTTTGAGCTTTTCAACGGCATCTTTCGTATATGCCTGCTGTTCTGGTGACTCCATGCAAAAATCCAATGCCGAATGCATGCTGCTTAATAAACAATTCATTTTAGCAGAAAAAGCTTGCTCTTCTGTCACCAAGTTTGCATCGACAACATCCCTCAATGCACGACGTAATGACTACCTTACCTAGTCTCTTAAACTTATTTATCCGGTAAACATTTCATTTGTGGGCTTCTATCTGGTGAAAGTTTCCATCAATAAAACACCATAACTATAGACATCACATTTGGCCGAAATCATTCCTTCTAATCCATACTCTCCATTTTTTGGTTTCGATAGATCAAATGGATGTGACATCATAAAACAAATGATAAACAAATAATCAGTCAAGATGGCCCAAACTTTGACTGTGCTTAGAAAAGAGCAAAATTTTGAAATTATAATTGAAACCTTACCTGGTGCCATCTATAACCAATTGTAGCCACTGTCATGATTTGGGTAACAGAATCTTCTCCATCACTTAAGAGTTCAAAAATGCCGAACTCACATATGCCAGCATTGAAATACAAGTGTGCAACCCAAGAAGGGGGGTGAATTGGGATTCTAAAACAAATTATCATGCAAATCTAAAATGAATTTAATGCAATAACAATTAAATCAATTACAATATAAAAAGATAAGGGAAGAGAGATTCAAACACGAAGATTTTATGCGGTTCGGCCAACCTCGCCTACGTCCACGCCTCCAAGCTTTCCAGGCTTGAGGATTTCACTAAGCAAGCCTCCAAGGCTTCAAATGCTTACACTTGACTTCCAAGGTGTCAATGAACCTTTACAACAAGAGATTATCCCCAATCTCTTAACCCAAGTGTATCCCAACATTTACAACCACTCAAAATAAAAGATTACAAATTGTTTTTCTCTCACACAATATTTAAGATTACAAATTAATGCCAAATGTGTGAATAGATGAAGCAAGAATATGTTTAAATCTCTATGAAGATTATATTCTCGAATATAAGCTCAATAGTCGTGTTGTGATCAACCTTGTTTGAATTTTAATGAGCTTATTTATAGTTGGAGATGAAAAACTAGCCGTTATAGACTGTCTGCTCGAAAACAATTCACCATTAACCATTAACAGTTAACTGTTTAGGCTGGTCAAAGTTACCGTTGGGCCAATTTTCAAATAAACGGTTTTCCGTTTAGGATTACCCTTTCGCCATTAAATTCCAGAGACCTGCAAGATAAACTTCAGTTATCCGTTTACATTAAACGGTCAAAGATTTGCATGAAATAACCTCTCTGGAATTTATCGGTTAGCCGTTTGTAATAAACGGTTCGCTGTTTGTTTCCAGTAACAAGATGAACACAGTTTTCCATTCTGGATTTTATCGGTTAACCATTTCAATAAACGGTTCATGGTTTAATTCCAGTAGCCTTCTCAACATTTTGTGTTTTCTGTTTTTGTTAACCGGTTAGAGCTTAAGCAATTCGTTACTCTCTGGATTTAATCGGTTAACTGTTAAAAAGAAAACGGTTCATCGTTTATTTCCAGAATCATATTGTTAGCCAGATATTGCAAAGAATCATTTTCCAATTTTAAGTTTAACAGTAATCCAACTTTTATGAATATAATTGGAATGATTATAAGGTTTTCGTTTATTAATCCAACATTTTAATCAGAAACATTTAAAGTTTGTTATCATCAAAATCAATATTATGAACATATACATGTTAACATTCTCCCCCTTTTTGATGATGACAAACTTCATTCAATATTTGCTCCCCCTTAATATCTGCTCCCCCTAAATGTGTGGCCAAATCAAAAATTGTCGAATAAACTGATTTTTGCTCAAGGAAACATTTTAAAAAAAATTCATTGTTTTAAAAAAAATTAAAAAACAAAATTCATTTCAAATCTCCCCCTTTATCAATATACTCAATATACAAGAGCATATACTCAATATACAATAGCATTACAATAATCTCTCCCCCTTCATCATCAAAAAGAAAAGAGAGAAAAGAAATCCGTAAAGCATAGAGGTGAGAAAGAAGTTGCCCAGTTTTGGCGAGCAAAAAATTTGGCATAGTTTCCCCTTAAAATGGAACAAATCCACTAATACAAAATGAGATTAAAAAAGAAAACACTTCCAAATATATTAACAACAACTCCATCATCCAACATACCAACAACTCCATCTTCCAATATCAAATCAGCCAACATCAAATCATCCAACATCAAATCATCCAACATTAAGAACATCACAAAAACAATCTATCATCAAAATCATAGAGAAGTAGCAATGTATACCAGAATATAAATAGCAACACACAAACAAACAAAATATGAAATGTATGTGCGAAGATGAGACTCAGAAACTATGAAGGTGGTGAAGATGTGCTCCCCGGATCATAACCGAAATGACGAAGAAGAGTGCGCTATCCAGCTATAAGCTCAAGCTGCTGATCAATGCTCTGCTGCTGGAAGGTCTGAAACTCAGAACGAAGCTGCTGATGGTCGTGGGAGAAGGTGTCCAATCTATCGATAATCAGCTGCTGCCTCTCTAAAATCCTGCGAACATCATCCACCAACTGCTGCAAGGCGGCCGAAGTAGGGGGCTGAATTGAATCATGAGGTTGTTCGGGAGCTGGAGGTGGCCCAGAAACGGAGGGCCGTGCAGGAACAACAGATGGCTCGGGAGCGGAAGGCTATGCTGGAGCTAGAGGTGGCATCGAAGTGGATGGAATATCAGCATCCATCTCACGCTCCTCAGAGTCAGAGTCAGCTGGAGGCTAGGGGACAAAACGGTGACGTGGAGGAGGTGGATGAGCTCCTAATCGAAAATCTGGAAGCTGATCGGGAGGATAGACATCGTTGAGCATATGATCGTCCTCTGGAGCAATCAAGGTATCCCGATTTTTGGAGTTTTTAGTCTTTATCCACTGGCCATTCTTTCTAGAAAAACTGATACTAGTCATGGCCTCTGGACCAATCCGTCTAGTCTCCGTATAACCGGTATCTAGAAGAGGCACCTCAAAGCGTCGCAGTATCTTAGTAATGATACTGCCATATGGAAGCAAGCGGCGATTAACCGCGGGAGTACTCAACATGTGCCTCACAATAACATAGATGAGGTTAATGGATCGACCTGAAATGAGGCTATCTAATAAGCCAACGTCTAACCTCGTAACCTCATCCGAGTGACCCTTCCTAGGTGTCACTATATGCTGTAAAATTGTGTGAAGTATGCGAACTTGCAGAGGTAAAGGTTGAGACCAAAAAGGTAAGTGACAAGTTTCATAACTCAGTTCTCGACGCCGACAGATATTACGAACTCCATTAGCATGACTAAAACCGTCAAAGGAAAGAGCTTTCCTAGATGTATAAAATTTATTACCATCACTAGAGATACCTAGAAAGCCATTAAGGTCCTTATCATCAAATTCAATATGAATACCGCCAACCTAAGTAACTATCCTATCTAGGTGAGTTACGGAGATTTCCATATTCGAATAGAAAACTCGCACTAAATTTGGATATACTCAGTCATCAAAATCAATGGCAGACTCCCAAGGCTGAAGCATATCCCTAATGCTTCTACCACACACAATTAAAGTTTTAAAATCTTCTATATCCACATAGTAAGAATCAAGTACCTTTCTACCATTGAAGGGGTCCTCGAAACGCTTGGCCAAAGAGGCTATGGGGAAATGAATTCTTTCGAATTCAGAGACTCTCCGTGGTGGTATAGAATTCCTTTGAGGCGTATCCTTCCTCCTTCGAAGTCTTCGAGAGTACGCAACCATGGTGAAGAACAAGGAGAATGAGGGATTTTGAGAACAGTGACTTTGGACGAAAAATAACTGATTTTGGGATCAAGAGATAGTGGAGGATGGAATTTGGAAGCTTAATGTGGTTGAAAAATGACACGAATTAGGTCAAAAATGACAAAACCTAACCGGCTGCCCTTAGGGTTTTGATTTGGAATTTTTCAATTTCAGGCTCGATTCGAAGATTTGAATCGGTAAAAGTGATCTAAAGGTGATGGGAAATGATGTTATAGGTGTGATTTGGCAAGGAAATCAAGAAAAATGGAGTTTTGATGATAGAGAAAACTTCGGCTGCGCAACAATGGCTGAAATGGTAAGAAGGTAAATGAAAAGAGAGAAGAAACCCTTGGAACAGTTTTTATATCGCATGAAAACGGTTAACCGTTTATTTAAACGGTTAGGGAGTAACTTTCAGAGACTAATGAATGGGAAACGGTGAAAGGGTATCCTTTTAACGGCTAAGGAGTAACTTCCAGTGAGCTCTCTATTTTTAAACGGTTTACCAATTGCGTCAAACGGTAAAAGGGTAAAAGGCAGACATCATAATCTAGTTTCTAGAATAAAACGGTACACAGTTTATTGGAAACGGTTATCCGTTTATTTTATCTATAATTTCACACATTTGATTTAATTTTTGGCCAGCAAATAATACATTCAAAGATCATTTAATTGATCCAAAAATGTTTTATGAGCCATTTTAATGCATGATTCATGAACATGTATTCAAGCAATTAATTCATATAAACATTCAAGAATTATCAAAGCAAACACATCACTTGAATATCATGCTTAAGCATTTCATAAATATTAAATCATCAAATCATTAATAAGTCAATCAATTCAATACACTCAATAACATTAATAGAGAAGTTAATGCGAAAATTTCATCATCCCAAGTTCATGCCGAATTTTTGAAAATTATTCTTCGCCAAGAGGTTTGGTAAAAATATCGGCAAGTTCTTTTTTTGTAGAAATAAACTCTAATGCAATATCTCCCTTTTGAACATGATCTCTCAAGAAATGATGTCTTATTTCAATATGCTTGGTTCGAGAGTGTTGAATGGGATTCTTTGATTCTAGTCTAGCTACGGGTGCAAATGTTTCATCAAAATCAATTCCTTCTTCTTGGTTGTAACCTTGAGCCACTAATCTAGCTTTATTCCTTACAACCACACCGGATTCATCCATCATATTTTTAAATACCCATTTAGTACCTATGACGGATTGATGTTCCAATTTAGGAACTAATTCCCACACATTGTTTCTTTCAAATTGATTTAACTCCTCTTGCATTGCCATAATCCAAGATTTATCATTTTCCGTATCCGCAAAGGATTTGGGTTCAATTTGAGAAATAAATGCATTATGCTCACAAGTATTCCTAAGTGATGATCTAGTTGTAACACCTCGTGAGGGATCTCCTAAAATTACATCCTTAGGGTGAGAAGAAACATACCTCCACTCTTTGGGGAGTGATTGAGAAGTACCTTTATTTTGCTTTACCTTTGTTTCTTCATGTTGGTCATCTTGATTCCCATGAGACGCATCCTTTTGGTTAGCTTTTGATGATTCTTTTTGTAAGTCTTCATCTACATCATTATTAACAACAAATTTCTCCATAGAGGAGGGGTTAGATTTATCAAATGTAACATGCATCGATTCTTCTACAACTAGAGTTCTTTTGTTATAAACTCTATAAGCTTTGCTTGAGTTTGAATATCCAAGAAAAATACCCACATCAGATTTTGGATCAAATTTGCCAAGATTATCTTTTGTGTTCAAAATAAAACATTTGCATCCAAAAACTTTGAAATAACCAATATTGGGTTTTCTATTTTTCCAAAGCTCATATGGAGTTTTTGTAAGGTTAGGTCTAATCAACACACGATTTAAAACATAACAAGCGGTGTTGACGGCCTCGGCCAAAAAATACTTAGGCAATGAATTTTCATTCAACATAGTCCTAGCCATTTCTTGAATGGATCTATTCTTTCTCTTAACAACTCCATTTTGTTGTGGAGTTCTAGGTGATGAAAATTGATACTCAATGCCAAAATCATTACAAAAAATCTCAAATGCATGATTTTCAAACTCTCCTCCATGATCACTCCTAATGCATCTTTTTCATTTTGAATTTTCTTACAAAGTACTTTAAAGACATCAAGAGCATCATCCTTATTAGCTAAGAATAATACCCATGTATATCTAGAATAATCATCCACTATCACAAATGCATAATATTTGCTATTTAGACTAGCATATCTAGAGAGCCCAAATAAATCTATGTGAAGAAGTTGAAGTGGTTTTGAAGTAGAAATATGATTTTTATTTTTGAAAGATGTTTTGATTTGTTTTCCAAATTGACAAGCTTCACAAATCTTATCTTTTTGAAAACTAATTTTTGGAAGACCTTTAACTAAATCATTTTTCGAAATTTTTGAAATCAAATCCATACTTGCATGTCCTAACCTTCTATGCCATAACCAACTATCATCATGCAATGCCGAAAAGCATTTATCAAGAGCAGATGCATATTCTATGTCAATGATATAAACATTACCACATCTATTCCCAACAAATAAGATCTTGCCATCACATGAATTCTCAATAACACAACTAAATTTATCAAAGACAACTTTATAACATTTGTCACATAATTGACTAATACTAATTAAGTTGTGTTTCAAGTTCTCAACCAAACATACATTATTAGAGTTGAGGAAACTTTACCAACATTTCCAATTCCAAGAATTTTTCCTTTTGAGTTGTCTCCAAAAGATACCTCTCCACCATTTTCAATTTTGGTGAAGCTTGAGAACCATGCATAATTTCCGGTCATGTGCCTTGAACAACCACTGTCTAAGTACCATTTATTTTTCTTCTTCTTCAAGCCCTCATTGAGATCATCATCCTCTCCTATTGCCATAAGCGCTAGGTTTGATACTTCTTGCAACCCTTCTTCATCACTTGAATCTTCCTCGTTATCATCCCAAGTTGCAACGATGGCTTTCTTCTTGAGTTTGTTGATAAGTGGGCACTCCGGTCTTATATGGCCAAGCTTCTTGCATTCATAGCATGTGATTACCTCTTTCTTCTCCCTTTGGTTCTTGAAGTTTCTGAATTTTCTTCGCTCTCCGATTTTCTTGAAGAAATTTCTAAACATCCTTGCCAGCATGGCCAACTTTTCATCATCCGGTTCACTCTCCCTATCACTCTCATATTTTGAAGCTTTGAGAGTAATGCTTTTCTTATTCTCCTCATGCCCTTTTTCTGCTGCCAAATCTTTTTCATATGAAATGAGAGAACTGATTAAATCATCAAGAGGTAAAGTATTTAAATTTTTGGCCTCTTCAATAACGGTTCTTTTAGGTCTCCATTCTTTTAGAAGTGACCTAATGATTTTCTTAACTTTCTCGCTATTTGAGAAGGTCTTTCCTAGGGCTCCTAGGGTGTTTACTATGTCGGTAAATCTAGTAAAGCATTCATAGCTTTGGAATTTAGAGAAACTTTTCTCTTTTCCAATTCATTCCATTCTCGTGAAGGTTTTGGAATATCTTCCCCGACTTCATTTTTAGTTAGGGGCAAAAATGGACCATCACATATAACTTCCCAAATTTCATAATCTAATGCTTGTAAATAAATTCTCATCCTAGTTTTCCAATATAGGTAGTCATTTCCGTCAAAGAACGGTGGTCTAGTTGTGGACTGTCCTTCCCTAAAGGTTGAGTCATTTTGGGTTGCCATGGATCTTTTACTCTAGACGGTTAAGTCCTAACAAAAGAACCAAGCTCTAATACCAAATGAAATACAAGTGTGCAACCCAAGAGGGGGGTGAATTGGGATTCTAAAAATTATTTGATTATAAAACAAATTATCATGCAAATCTAAAATGAATTTAATGCAATAACAATTAAATCAATTACAATATAAAAAGATAAGGGAAGAGAGATTCAAACACGAAGATTTTTACATGGTTCGGCCAACCTTGCCTACATCCACGCCTCCAAGCTTTCTGGGCTTGAGGATTTCACTAAGTAAGCCTCTAAGGCTTCAAATGCTTACACTTGACTTCCAAGGTGTCAATGAACCTTTACAACAAGATATTGTCCCCAATCTCTTAACCCAAGTGTATCCCAACACTTACAATCACTCAAAATAAAATATTACAAATTATTTTTCTCTTACACAATATTTAAGATTACAAATTAATGTCCAATGTGTGAATAGATAAAGCAAGAATATGTTTAAATCTCTATAAAGATTGTATTCTCGAATATAAGCTCAATAGTCGTGTTATGATCAACCTTGTTTGAATTTTAATGGGCTTATTTATTGTTGGAGATGAAAAACTAGCCGTTATAGACTGTCTGCTTGAAAACGGTTCGCCGTTAACCATTAACGGTTAACTGTTTAGGCCGGTCAAAGTTACCGTTGGGCCAATTTTCAAATAAACGGTTTTTCGTTTAGGATTACCCTTTCGCCGTTAAATTCCAGAGACCTGCAAGATAAACTTCAGTTATACATTTACATTAAACGGTCAAAGATTTGCATGAAATGACCTCTTTGGAATTTATCGGTTAGCCGTTTGTAATAAACGGTTCGCTGTTTGTTTCCAGTAACAAGATGAACACAGTTTTCCATTATGGATTTTATCGGTTAACCGTTTCAATAAACGGTTCACGGTTTGATTCCAGTAGCCTTCTCAACATTTTGTGTTTTCCATTTTTGTTAACCGGTTAGAGCTTAAGCAATTCGTTACTCTCTAGATTTAATCGGTTAACCATTAAAAAGAAAACGATTCACTGTTTATTTTCAGAATCACAGTGTTAGCCAGATATTGCAAAGAATCATTTTCCAATTTTAAGTTTAACAGTTATCCAACTTTTATGAATATAATTGGAATGATTATAAGTTTTCGTTTATTAATCCAACATTTTAATAAAAAACATTTAAAGTTTGTTATCATCAAAATCAATATTATGAACATATACATGTTAACAAACATATTTTCATCCAAGAGAATATTGCTAGGCTTCAAATCACAATTAATTACAGGTGCTGATGAATGATCGTGATGGAGATATTCAAGTGCCAGCCGCACATCTATCATTATATTCGACCTCTCTAGGATATCTAGGAAATAGTTGTGAGAACACAACTATTTCTCAAGACTACCATTGAGCATGAACTCAGGCACCAGTGCTTTAGAACCTGGGTTGCAACAGCTGCTAGTGATCTTTATGAGATCTTGATGACGAACACTCCACAATACTTCACACATTCAGAATCAAAACTCCTAAAGGCTCTCTCTAGCTGCAGATTGAAAACCTTTATTACAATGATAGTCACATCATAAAGTTTGCCTTTATAAACAGATCCGAAGCTATTCGTACCTAACATGATATTCTTTTCCATGTTGTCGAATAGAACAAATCTTCTTATCTGGAGTTCTTGTTTTCCTATTTTGAAGTATTATAAAGAATATTATAACAGTCGTTATTAGTACATTGGATATAATCGAAGGCAAAGTATATTTTAGGACAAGCAGAGTAGCACTCTTGGATCCTTTGCTATTATCTTCTTTGCAAGGTAGGACTTGAAGTCCTAGTGGACCACAGAGTGCATAATTCTCAACAAACGATTGAGCTGAAATGTTTTTAATAGGTCATTTGATAGGAATTCCCCCTTTTAGCCTATTGTGAGACACATTAAGTTGTTTGAGATATGAGAGTGCCTCCATTGACTTTGGAATTTCTCCAGAGAGATTGTTGCTAGGGAGATCCAAAGATTCCAACCTTATCAAACTACCAAATGATTTAGGGATCAGACCATAAAATTTGTTTCTAGCCAGGGATAAAGTTGCTATATCTTTGAGGCCACCAGTACTTATTGGTATATCACGTGATAATTGATTTCTTGATAAATCAACTCTATTAAGACCTTTAAGTTTTGTATATCTGAAGATAGAGGACCACTTAGAGAATTTGTTGTCAAGTTTACAAACAAGATGTACTCAAGACTCCATAAGGATGATGGGATACTAGAAGTGAGCGTGTTGGAGCTTAAAAAGAGTGTTCTTAGAGAAGTCAGACTGCCCAAGCATTGCGGTATATGTCCGAAGAGCTTATTTTCATTTAAAAATAAACCAGTCAACCGTTCCAAGCGGCAAAGATCACTGGGAATGTATCCTTACAAATGATTGGCATTGAAATATGAAACTTGTAGTGTCTTTAACGTTTGCATTGAGGCTGGAATAGTTCCGTCCAAGTCGTTATTGGAGAGGCTTAAAAGTATCAAGCCACGAAAATTACCAATCTCTTGAGGAGTGCTGCCCCTAATTTTGCAATCATGTGCAAAAAAATTTTGAAACGACTCAGAGAAATTCCCAATTAATGGTGGAAGGATGCCACGTAAAGATTAGAACCTAAGGCTAAAAATGCCAGCATCCTGCAAGAAGTCAAAGAAGGGAGAAAACTCCACCACCAGTAGATGATTCAGTCGTCAAGTAATTATACACCAGGTTGAGGAGGCCAAGGAATCTCAGGTTGCCAAAAGTGCTTGGGATAAGGCCGGAGAAAGAGTTGTAGCTCAAGTCTAGGACTCCGAGTTTAAAAGCGTTGGTGATGGAGTTGGGAATTGTACCGCTAAGTTTGTTCTTCGCCAAGCTTAACCAGTCCATGTTTGGAAGCGAGTGGCCAATCGTTGATGGTAAATGGCCTGTGAAGTGGTTTTCAGCTAGAGTAATTCTTGTTATGTTGAAATATTGAAGATCGTGGGTAGAATAGAACCAGTTAAGTTATTGGAATTAAGAGCTAAATACTCCAGATTTTGTAGATTGCCCATCTCAGTTGGAATTTCACCTGCCAGTATAGATGCCCACATTATATTCACACCTATTGTGCTAAAAGGACAAGCAGAGTAATATATATGTTTAAATGCATTAAAGTCGCAAGTTTCGTTTGACACCAAGCATATAAATTATGATCTCTCTAGTTAAGCGATTTTGTGATTTTGTTAATTAGTTGAAAAAAAAATATGATGGAGAATGTTTGAATTGGGCCTTCTATTTTCATTATAGAATAAATAAACTATTAATTTTCATGAGAAAAATACTTATTTCCATAAAATTATTCAAGCTTTTAAAAAGATTCAGAATTAAAACTTTTGTACAGTAGAAAATTTGCCGGTACGTTCAATTAGTAGTTTGTTTGAGGAAATAAGATTAGAATAGGCTATAGGTACGGTGGTTATGCGGTACCTGTTTCATAACTGTAGTATAGCAAATGTTTGACTTTTTTTATTAGAAATATATCATTAACAATTTTGTTCGCTAATTGAATAGAGAAAGAGGGGGGGGGGGGGGGGGGCAAAAAGGTTAACACAGTTCGAAACTACAAACGATTGCCTTTTCCTATTAATAATGTTTGCAGATTCTAACAATTGAATCTCAAGGTCATTATATAGTGAATTTTATAGTGAATAAAATTAATATTCCACATACTATGTACTCAATTAATATCACATTAATTGAGACTTAAGGTAGGGCTCAATTGTTGGGATACCTGATATTATTCTCTTTCTAAATATAAAATTAATGTTAATAATAAAAGCATTTGGAAATTGGGTCGAATCCCCCATTAGGGATCAAATTGGGATTGCGGTTGCTGATGAAGCTACTTTATATTGTATGGATTAAATAAGATGCCGATTGAAAAAATAACTTAGTGTTTTGAAAATTGCGTTGTTATGGTTACTGTAAGTTTGTAAAGCAGAATACATGCATTTAGTAAATTTGATTATGAAAGTGTTGTTTTGTTATATAATGACAAAAATAGACATAAGTTCAAATTGCCTTTTATTTAGATATTAGGGTTTGCAGAAAAAAAAGACTTAATTATCTTTGGTTAAAGTTTTAAGGTTATAATAAGAACTTTAAAAGTACATGGCAACTTATTTAATAAGCTGCTTATAAAATGTAACTTCATATCAAGAAGTCTGAGGATAATACGAGTAGAGAATTTGAGAAGGCAGCTAGGCGCCTAGAGAATGCTCGATTGGTTTGTGGCCTATCTTTTAATTTCTTCAGATTCGGGACAAATTGTCTCGGAGTGAACTGATGTGTTGCCTTTTCTTTTTTGAAGCTTGGATGATCTATTTGCTACAGTTAGAAGTGAAAATCGTAATGAATGTTAAATTATGCTGATTGTTTCGATTTACTTTTCTATCTTAGCTCCATATGATTAGCGGAATGCTGGTCCTGCGAGTATAAAAATGAACTCCTTAAGTCAAATTCCTTCTTGGGGTGTTGGAGAAAGAACTAAATACACGTAATATTTCTTTCAGATATGGATCATCTGATGGATGTTGTATTTTCTAGGTATTGACGAGATTCCCCAATATTGAAAATTACGTTGCCGTGCATCAAAATGTGATCCCCTAGAATTCACCTGTGACAAAAAGAGGACCTTGTAGCTGAGGCATGGATTTTTATCTTTCTTGGTTATAGTTGTTTCTCATCATAATAGCAAAAGCAGTTTGTTCTGAGTGACCTATGTGGTCTACTATCAATCTCTGCCATTTCTATCATTTAGTACTATTGACTATGTGAGTATAGATAATTTGTTTCTACCATGTAATTTCATGTTTGATACATTTCTAATACATTGCATAGCGTCCATGAACGGGAATTATAAAATAAATTTCAAGCATGTTTAAGTAGATGAAAAAAACTTGGTACGATTTAGAAGGATCTACTGATTAAATAATTTTTCCTATTTGTTTGCCTGAAGGAATTGAATAGTTAATTGATTAAAGGATTGCAGGGTGGTTAGGTCCAGCTGGGCATTGTCAATATTAACGATCATTATGAATGTGTAGTTCCTGTATGTGAAATTGAATTTCCATGGTGACATGATAAAATGAATTTCTGGTAGGGTGTGATCGTATGGTAGCCAATTGTGAGCAACAGATCCACATAGTGATATAGATTGAAATTTTGCGTCTTAATCCTTGAAGATATAGATTTTGGCAATATTGTACAAGCACTGGGGGTTACCTTAAATATTCTGGACTTGCCATTGATGGAGTTTCTTTTACCTAGTTATTGATATTGCTTTCAATTTTCTATTTTACTGATACCATATATACAATTTTAGGTGGCAAGACAACTTTCGATTTCTATTGAGCCTGAAAACCTACATCTACCATCACCTCTGTCAGCTTTCGGGGAATACGAGGTTCCTATGCGCTTACCCAAAATACGAGGTCCAGTGGACTCTCAATGTTAAAGTTCGCGGCAAATAAACAATCGTTTCATTTGTTTGGGTCGTATTTTTTGTGTCGTATTTTTCTGTGTCGTATTTTTTCCCCCAAGGTTTTGGTGCCTGTTGCAAACGGGAGTGAGCTGATTGAGGCCGTGATAACGATCGATGTTTTGAGAAGGTCTCGAGTTGACGTCACGGTTGCGTCTTGGAGAAACAGCTTCGTGTGGACGCGTGTCATGGTGTCAAGATTGTCGCGGATGCTCTCGTGTCTGACTGTCGCGACGCCGTTTTTGATCTTATAGCTCTTCCCGTATGTATTGCAGCTCACCTCAGCTCATGCTAATTTATGTGATGTTTTTATAATTATAGATGATTATTGCTGATACTGAATGGTAAGCTAAATAATTCGTCATTAAGTCATCTTCATTTTATTTTCGATTGAAAATGAAAAAATAATAATTTTGAGCAAAGAAAAATATAGAAAATGTTTATTTTGTTTTATTTTTATTTTTAAATTTTTTGGGATTTCCTTATTGTGATTGTTATCATTCATTATATGGTCCTAGTTAAATGTTTCAAGTTGTTGTAGTTTGTGAAAATCTTTTCGATATTTATTCTGGCATGTACATTTTTCCTTTCAATTTATTTTGTTGCTGATACTTTGATTATGATATATCCTTTTTTGTTTCCCTTGGAGGGTGGCATGCCTGGTGCTACAAATCTGAAAGGATCTGAAGTATTAGAAACCATTGTGAAGAAGGCATGCCCGATGCTACAAATCTGAAAGAATCTAAAGTATTAGAAACCATTGTGAAGAAGCAGGCTTCAAATGGGCGTCTTTATGCTGCTGTCTGTGCTTCACCTGCTGTGGCATTAGGGTCTTGGGGTCTATTGAAGGGATTGAAGGTAAGAGTTAGATAAGCCTTTTTGATGTTTTGTGTTCTTTTGGGAATCACATTGATATTTGGAATCACATTGATATTTGTGTTATACGTTAGTTTTCTTCTCATCGATGATTGTTAAGTTCTAATTTATGGGTTATTCATCTTTTGTAGGCTACTTGCTATCCATCATTTATGGAGCAATTAGCTCCTGCTTGTGCAGCAACTGTTGAATCAAGAGTACAGCAGGATGGTAAAGTTGTTACAACTCGTGGACCTGGCACTACCATGGAGTTTGCTGTTGCACTTGTTGAACAGTTGTATCGGAAAGGGAAAGCTGATGAAGTTTCTGGGCCACTGGTATTAAGTTTTATAGATTATGTTGTTTAAAAAAATTATGAGTTATATAATTTGTGGGAATCCATTCTAATAGGTTCCGCTGGCGTATCTAATTGAAGGTTCGGATACTAATGTATTCAAAAAAATTAGTTTAGGGGAAAATTATGACTTTTTGCATTAGTAGTTCATTAGGTGAAGTTGTATACTGCTTGTGTTGAAATGTCAAATATTTGGCTGCCAATTTCAAAGAAACAAATTTGGTTGGCTTGACAATTTCAAAAGACAAAGTTAGGTTTTGAAATGTGGGTTGAGCAATTACTAATACTGCGACTTCTAGAGAAATATAAATGTGGTGATAAACAAATGCAAAGAAAATAGGACACAATAATTTATGTGGTTCGGCGTAATGCCTACGTCCACAGGCAAAGACTGAAAAATAATTTTACTAACAAATGGGAATTTACAAAAGTGGGAAAAAACTCACAAAACCCACAACCCCAATACACCCAAATGGAACCTCACTAGAACACTCAAGTGGAAGCTCTCTCAAACTGTCTCAAAAAACTCACTTGCAATTGCTCTCTACTTCTCTCAAATTGGGAATGCTTAGAATGAATGATCTCTCCTCTATTTATAGCTGAGCCTTGCCATTCATGCTTTCCATTTTCAAAGCAAAAGTCTTGAGCTCCTTCCAAATTGTCAAGGGTCGGCGCCATCTTTAGCCAATTTTGAACATCACCAAATTGCATGTACAAGCTTTTCAAAACCTTTTTCATGCTTTCAAAACCTAACTTTGTCTTTTGAAATTGTCAAGCCGACCAAATTTGTTTCTTTGAAATTGGCAGCCAAATATTTGACGTTTCAACAGCTTGTCCATCTTAAGATGGTGAAAACAATGTCTGATATAATTAATGGCATCTCGATATGTGCATTTGTTGAGCTTTAATGTCTGGACTGATTAAATTACTTTTAATGTAATTTCTTTCTCTTGGTATTTGTCTTTGAATTTTCTCTTCCTCATGCTTTCGTCGTTATTGTCACCTTGTGCCTAGGTAATGCGTGCAAATCATGGAGATGAATTCACTATTGCTGAATTCAATCCAATCCAGTGGACATTTGACAATTCTCCTCAGGTGAGATTGGACTTCTAGTTTCTTGTATTTGTTTATCTTCGTCTGATGTTTTCAGGCATACCCATTCGGCAATATATAAAACTCTGTGATATCTTCTATAAATATACATACAGATCATTGGCTTCACTCATTTGTGAACATATTGGAGGTAGTAGATTTATGGTTATGATATCTCTAATAAAATCCAAAGTTCGATGCAACCACAAAAGAAGTTGTAGAAACTAAGGTGCTATGAACAGACTAAGCAACCTTATATTCTGCCCCAAGATCACCAACCAACTAATCAAGATGCTGCAAGATTGATGACTGAAAAGCTACGACTAAGATGAATCTATAGAACTAGAGAATTAACCAATTTGCGTTTAAAAGAATCAACAGAAGTAGAGCAATCAAAGAACAAAAGAAACTTAACATGGTTCAGCTAGATTTCTCTGGCTTACATCCACGGGAGGGTAAAGAATAGCTTTATTGACTTAACAAGATGAATTACAGAGTAATGCTCATATTATGGAAAGAACGTAACTGACTATATATATAGACCAGTCCCCCTCTCTCTCTTCAGCTCTCTCTGCATACCAATCTGTTGCTTCTTTTAAACCCAAATTAGTTAATTCTCTAGTTCCATAGATTCATCTTAGTTGTAGCTTTTCAGTCATCAATCTTGTAGCATCTTGATTAATTGGTTGGTGATCTTGGGGCAGAATCTAAGGTTGTTTAGTCTGTTCATAGCACCTTAGTTTCTACAATTGGTATCAGAGCTGGATCTACAACCAATAACAAGTATGGTTTCAACCAAGATCGATCTTGAGAAGTTTACTAGCAAGAATGATTTCAACATATGGAAGGTGAAGATGGAGGCCTTGCTGATAACACAGGGGTTAGGAGATGCACTTGAACCTATCACCAAGAAGGAAGAAAAAGAAGTATCATCCTCTAAGACACCTGAAATGGCTGCCGAGATAGACAAGAAGGCCAGAAGCACCATCATATTGAGCTTTGGTGACTCAGTGATAAGAGAGGTTGCCAAGGAGAAGACTATTGCAGACCTATGGGCCAAATTAGAAAAGATTTATATGACAAAATCTTTAGCTAATAGGTTATATATCAAAAGGAGGATGTTCACTCTGAAAATGGCTGAAGGGTCCTCTCTGGATGATCATATCGATGAATTCAATCAAGTTTATGACACACTTGAAACCATTGATGAGGGGCTGGATGATGAAGGAAAGGCATTGCTTCTGGTGAGTTCTTTACCTCAGTCTTACTCAAATCTTGTTGATGCTCTTATGTATGGAAGATCAACCTTATCATTAGATGAGGTTAAAGCTGCCTTGAATACTAGAGGGCTACAAGAAAAATCTGGAAATATAATGCATGCTAAAGGATTATCAGTTAAGGGTAAGTTTAACAAGAATGATGGAAAGAAGAAGAAACAAAAGCAAGACAAGTCTAAATCACAAAACAAGAAGTGCTTTCATTGTAACAAAGAAGGCACTTCAAGAGAGGCTGTCAAGAACTGAAGAACAAAAGCAAGGAAAGAAATGGTGATACAGCTACAGTGGAGGAAGAAGGTTATGAATCTGCTGGTGTATGTGTGGCTACAGAGGATCTCCAGAGAGGTAAATGGATACTAGATTCTGGTTGCACATTTCATATGTGCCCATTTAAAACTTACTTTTTTATTACCATGATTTAGATGGGGGAAAAGTAATGATGGGTAACAATGTTGTATGGAAAGTCATAGGCATAGGCAATGTGAGTCTTACGCTTCATGATGGAACAATTTGGGAACTTAGAGAGGTCAGATATGTTCCTGATTTAAAGAGGAACTTAATCTCACTAGGTTTGATAGATCAGAATGGGTTTAGTATTAAGCTTGAATCTAGTAGATTGTTGATCATGAAGGGCTCTAAGATAGTGATGAAAGGTTAAAAAAGAAATGGAGTATATGTCCTAGATGGTGAGGCAGTTACAGGAATAATAGATGTGATTGTTGGCACTGGTGGGGTTAGCACTAGGCTGTGGCACCTAAGATTGGGGCATATGAGTGTTAAGGGGTTAAAAGAACTTGAGAAACAAGGAGTTCTGGGGAAGGATAAGATAGAAGAGTTAGATTTTTGTGAAGATTGTGTATTTGGGAAGTCCACAAGGCACAGTTTCAAACACTCAACTAACAAATCTATTGGCATCCTAGATTACATACACTCTGATCTCTGGGGACCAGCACATACCAACTCATTAGGTGGTAATAGCTATTTTTTGTCAATAATTGATGATTATTCAAGAAGGGTTTGGGTCTATGTACTGAAACACAAAGATCAAGTCTTTAGTAAATTTAAAGAATGGAAAACCTTAGTTGAAAATCAAACTAGAAAGAAGGTCAAGAAACTAAGGACAGATAATGGACTTGAGTTCTGCAATCTGCAATTTAACAGCTACTGTGCAAATGAGGGGATAACAAGGCACAAAACAGTGAGGTTAACAGCTAGTTATCTGGTGAATTTGAGTCCCTCTACTGCTCTTGATTTTAAGACTCCATTTGAAATATGGCATGAAAAACCAGCAAGCTATGTCAATCTTAAAGTGTTTGGATGCCCTGCTTATGCACATGTCAATCAAGAGAAGCTAGCACCTAGGGCTCTTAAAGGTCAGTTCCTAGGCTATCCTGATGGAGTTAAAGGATACAAACTATGGTGTACTGATCTAGAACCTCCAAGGTGCATAATAAGCAGAGATGTGGCATTTAATGAGAAGGCTATTTTGGAAGTCAGAAAGGATGCTAGGTTGAAAACTAAGAAACCTCAAGTGGAAGATAACATCCAATTTGGGGTGGAGCACCCTGATTCAAAGAAATCTGAGAGGAGTGAAAGTTCAGATCAAGACAGTGAAGATCATGATGAATGCAGTGGCCCTCAACCACAATCTCAAAGGCAGACTCAAGTACAAGGGTATCAGCTGACAAAAGATAGAGAAAAGAGACAAATCAGACCACCACAGAGATATGGATATGTTGATCTGATAGCGTATGCACTAGCTGCTTCACATGGTATTGATGTAGATGAACCCAAGAGTTATGCTGAAGCAATTCAAAGCTCAAACAAATTAGAATGGCAGGAAGCTATGAATAAAGAGATATCTTCCCTAAAGAAGAATCACACTTGGATACTGGTTGAGAAGGCTGGTAACAGAAGGACAATGGGTTGCAAGTGGGTTTTCAGAGTCAAAGAAGGCCTCACAGCTAGTGAACTTAGCAGCTACAAAGCTAGGCTGGTGGCTAAGGGGTACACTCAAAGGGAAAGAGTTGACTTTAAGGAGGTATTCTCCCCTGTGGTCAGACATGCCTCCATAAGGGTATTGTTAGCAATGACTGCAGTTCATGATTTAGAGCTTGATCAACTCGATGTCAAGACTGCATTCCTACAAGGAAGACTACAGTAAGAAATTCTTATGACTCAACCTGAGGGTTATGTGGATTCTGAAAAACCAAACCATGTTTGCTTACTAAAGAGATCATTTTATGGGCTCAAGCAATCTCCAAGGCAATGGCATCTCAGGTTTGATGAATTCATGTTGTCACATGGATACCTGAGATGCAGTTTTGATTGCTGTGTATATTACAAGCTAATAAGTTCAAATCTCTACATATACCTGTTACTATATGTAGATGATATGTTGGTAGCCTGTAAGTCAAGAGAAGAAATTGAAGTTTTGAAGAATTTGCTGAGCTCTGAATTTGAGATGAAAGATTTGGGGTCAGCAAAGAAGATACTGGGCATGGAGATCAAGAGGGACAGAAGCAAAGGTATTATATTCCTTTCCTAAGAGAAATACCTGAAGAGGGTACTGGAAACTTTTGGGATGACCTCATGTAAACCTGTGATGACTCCAATAGCAACATATTTTAAGCTCTCCAGTTTGCAGTGTCCAAAGACAGAAGAAGAAAAGTTAGAGATGACTAAGATTCCCTATGCTAATGCAGTTGGCTGCATGATGTATGTTGTTGTGCAAATTTTATTGAACTCGCAAGTGCACGAATCTATTGTAGAATAGACTAATGGTGACGAGTGTCGATCCCACGAGGAGGTGGATTTTAATTATGTGTAGAATTAATTTTGTAAATGGGTGGTTGGATTTGTGGTGGAAGTGATTTAAATTATCCTAAAATTGGAATTGAAATGACAAGAATAAATTCTAAAATTAGAATTGCAATGGCGAGAATAAATTGAAGAGAAAATTATTGAAATGATGTACTTGGGTATCTGGATTCGTATCAACATGCATCATGGGCTAAATAATCCTTATTAATGCCAATTAAATCATGAGGGGGGAATCCATACCTCATGAACCACGCTCTAATCAATATGGTGCTAAGGGCTTATCGTGCCAAATAATAATAACCTTGTACTAGGGGGCCGGTGAAACCAAGGCGGTACTAGACAAGATTAATATTATTTGTCGACGAGAAGTCAAAACATCCACAAAAATTAGAGGGGAAGAGAAAGTAAATTTACCAAATAAAGCCCATGACACATGTTGAGACTTCACCTTCAACCCAAGCTTGAAAGAAAATTAGCCACTTATAATTGAACTAGGGGTAAAATGGAAATTTATTAAAATACGTAGAAAATACAAGATGGAGAAGGAATTACAGAAAATGGATCCCAAAAATGGATTCAGAGATATCAAATTAGCGGGGGGAAGCCCCCTTTTTATAGATGCATGGAGTAAATCATGGCCATCAGATTAAAAACAGTTTGGACGCTCAGGATTGCGCCACGTCATCAGTCAACAGTACGCGGTTTGACCATGTGGATGAACAGTAACACGGTTTGACCCGGGTGAACAGTGACGCGGTTTGGTTGAAAATAATCATGTGTGATGCATGTACCGTACGTGAGATTTTTCATCCACTGATATGCTGCCACGTCACCATCAACAGTACATAAGAATTTTAGCCCAACAGGATCATGACACCTCATCAGTCAATGCCACATCATCGGTCAATGCCACGTCATCGATCCGTCTATGTGAACAGTGTCATGAACAGTAACGTAGACAGTACCGTACACGTGAATAGTACCGTACATGTGAATAGTGCCATTTTTCCTTTTATGCTCCTCTTAAGGTTTTCGACCGTCCTGAGTTCAAAAGTGATGTCCGTTTTGCCGTCTGATCTCTGGTTTATTGTGAAATGACCATGATGCCCTAAAATACATAAAATACTTAATTAAAATTAAACACACATAATTAAATTGCAAGAAGCTTAAATACATAAAAGTAAGGGTTGTTAGTAAAACTTGAAATGTAAAATGATGATTTCTCCTTTATAAATATGCATTTTCTAACACTCAACACACCCCCCAACCAGCTTATTGCTAGTCCCTAGCAAATAAAGCGAAAACAAAATTCAAATCCAAAATGATTTTTTTTTTTAATAAAAACACTCGTGTTTATTCAATCAGATTAATGATAGCAATCAAATAAAAGTATAAGCATTATCTGCAGTCTAAAGAAACATCACACCCACATCAACCATCCACATGAATCAGCCCAGTAGACTTTGTTATAGCTACTTTCAAGAATGACATGTCAAACCCCAAAATCTCACTTGAAGTAGTGACACTCTCACAAAGAAATTAAACCCAATAAAAATAGTCACTCCAATGAATGGTAATTGAGAGAAAATAATAAAGAAGTGATATAACATGCTCTTACCAAGATGAAAGAAATATGCCCTCAGCTTAGAAATAATACGATCTCAAGTCAAACAAAAATGCTAGTCAACCCATTTTCTTTATCTCTTTTTTTTTATTATTATACACTATTACATCTTTTTAGCCCATATAACTAGTTTCTACTTCAAACCATAGTTCCCTAAAATCAAGAAGGACTTTTATTAGGACGTAATGTAGGCTAGGGACATGGCTAACACAGAAGGGAAATAAGGAAAACAAAGTGTATGTTTGAGAGAAATGCAGAGAAAGTTTTTTTTTTTTTGAAGTTGCAAGGTGTATTTCACCTATTGTTGTTATTTTTATTCTTTTGAAACAACAACTTTTGTTTTGTTTTGTTTTTTTTTTTTATTTGGCATAACTTCACTGAACAAAATAATTATTTACATTTTCTCAAACATAAATAGGTGATGGAACTTATAAGACATCGCGTAATACTCCAAATCGGAGTGGGTTAAGATGATAAGTTGACAAAGAAAATGTTTTTTTTTTTTAGGCTCAAAAGGGTTAACTATAGATATTTAATAAAAGGGATGGCTAGAAAGGATCAAACGGATCAAAGATGGCCTTTTCATCGTCTTTTAGGGCTCTAAATAATCATCCATATCTACTAGTTAGATGGGCCTCCCAATGTAGCAACACATATATATATATATATATATTTTAAGGGTTAACTCAAAAGAAATCTAGAGATCGTGTGTAAAATAATAAACTGCTAAGTTGTATAAAGAATGGGCAAAAGGGTTACTCTCCAAGAAAAATAATAGGCTCAAAAACTCACTTGGTACTTATTATGAAATGTTCATTCCTTCAAGCAACTCATATTTGTCTCCAACATCAACATGTAGAGTAGTAAACATAGTGTAACATCACTTAAGACCAAAGATAATACAAATACTAAAATTTGAAATGAATCATGTCATCCAATGTTAAAACAAATCACACAATTTTTTTTTTTTAAACAACATTCTAGCCCCCAACCTATTCTAAGCATGAAAGGAAAATATGCATGTAGAAATGTGAAAATGATGCAAAAAAAACTAATTAGAAAAGTTACACTTAAAATGATAGAAAAAGAAATGTTTTGTTTTTTTTTTTTAACTAAGAAGATGCGTTTCTAGAGGCACTACACTCCATATTCAGCCATCTTTAACTTAAAAAAAAAAAATTGAAAGTGTATATTTATAAAGTAGAAATTAAAAAGAAGAAGAAAAATAAACATCAAAACATAATAAAGAAAAATGAAAATGTCTGAATTTTTTTTTTTTCAAACGATGAAGATGCGTTTCTAGAGTCACTACACTCCATATTCGACCATCTTCAACACAAAAAGTTAGCAACAGTTAGTTTCTACAACAAAAAATTAGTAAAAACTTAACCAATATTCCACAATTGTCGACTATTCCCTCCCCCCAACCAGAACGAAACATTGTCCTCAATGTTGTAAAAGAAAGAAGAAGAGTTTAGAAGACATCACCTGGGTGGTGCAACACAGAAGAAAATATTTACAAGCGGAGAGTTAAATCTAATTTGTACTTCTTACTGCGGCTACTGTTACCGTCATTATTTGGACGTTCCAACACAAAGCTCCAGGGGTTTGGCTCCGGTTTATGAGCTTGTAACATATCAAGGAGCTCATTAGCAGTATTCGCACAAATAAAAAGCTTTTTGGCATTGGAAGGAACAAAATAATTTTTTATTGCATGGTTAAGAAATGCGATAAAGCCATCATAAAAGTTATTGACATTTAGCAAACCGATGGGTTTCTAGTGATGGGCCCAAGATGCTAGTGTGATAAGTGCCTCTAGCGTTGCAAGATCTCCTGGAAGGAAAATAAAAGCATCAGCATGATTAAGCATTTCAGTTATTCTTTCTTGCATACCTGAGACGACTAACTCTTCTCCAGTCGATGAGTCAGACAAACTGCCCAAAGGTTTTAGGACTCTTGGGATGATGCCTAACACTTGGCTTCCTATGATGAAAGCAGCTTCTGAGACCAATTTTGATAACCCTCGGTTACCTCCTCCATACACCAAGTGTAATTTTCTCTCTGCTATACTTCGACCAAGATCTATGGCTGCATCAACGAACTCTTTATGTTTGCCATAGGTAAATCCAGAAAGCACATAAATGTTCTTGAATTGTCTATTGGGAGTAGCTGCCATTGGAAAATTTCTCAAAAATAATTTGTGAGTGCTTAACAAAAAGTCATCTTTAAGAATCTTGGTGACAGTGGATCACGACTGTGTATGAGGTGGCATGTCAGTGTCAAATAACGCGTAAAGCACAGGGCTCGATAGTCAAAAAATAAATAGTAAAAAGGAAAAAACAAACAGTAATAAAATTATTAAAGACAATAATGTAAACAATAAAACAACAGTGAAATGAAATAAAATAACAGTAAAGTAAAAGGATATTTACAGGTAGTTGCGACTGTGGCTCACATCTTCCTCTGGTTTTACGTCCAGAAACGGCTTGAACGCCCTCTATGGGTCGAGGATAGGCTTCCCATCCAGTTTTCTTATAAACTGGCAAACAGGGTCGTTTATAGTCAGATTCCCGAGACTATATCATGCATGCTCTTTCTGGAATAATGGCCATAACTGGAGAATCGCTTCTTGCACATATCCACTGGGATGCGTTTCAAGAGACATAAGGATATCATCCAATGACTCCTTATTCAAGCCATCCCTAATGAATTGAATCTTATCTTCCCTGTTATCAGACACCATTCCTAAAGAACATGGGTTTTTATCGCAACTCATTCTGGCACACTTGTGACAAGCAACAAAAATTCTTCGAGCTCGTCGTTTTCTTGCATAATTTCCTTTACCACAACCGGGCATGTGTTGAGTGTTAGAAAATGCATATTTATAAAGGAGAAAACCATCATTTTACATTTCAAGTCTTACTAACAACTCTTACTTTTATGTATTTAACCTTCTTGTGATGTAATTACGCGTGTGTTATTTTAATTAAGTATTTTATGTATTTTAGGGGCATTATAGTCATTTCACAATAAAGGAGAGATCAGACGGCAAAACGGACATCACTTTTGAACTCAGGATGGTCGAAAACCTTAGGAGGGGCATAAAAGGAAAAATGGCACTATTCACATGTACGGTACTATTCACGATACTGTTCACATAGACGGATCGATGACGTGGCATTGACCGATGATGTGGCATTGACTGATGAGGTGTCACGATCCTGTTGGGCTAAAATTCTTATGTACTGTTGATGGTGACGTGGCAGCATATCAGTGGATGAAAAATCTCGCGTACGGTACATGCATCACACAGGATTATTTTCAACCAAACCGCGTTACTGTTCATCCGAGTCAAACCGCGTTACTGTTCATCCGAGTTAAACCGCGTTACTATTCATCCGAGTCAAACCGTGTTACTGTTCATCCGCGTGGTCAAACCGTGGACTGTTGACTGATGACGTGGCGCAATCCTGAGCGTCCAAACTGTTTTTAATCCGATGGCCATGATTTACTCCATGTATCTATAAAAAGGGGGCCTCCCCCCTCTAATTTGATAGCTCTGAATCCATTTTTGGGATCCATTTTTTGTAATTCCTTTTCCATCTTGTATTTTCTTCGTATTTTAATAAATTCCCATTTTGCCCCTAGTTCAATTATGAGTGGCTAATTTGCTTTCAAGCTTGGGTTGAAGGTGAAGTCTCAACATGTGTCATGTGCTTAATTTGGTAAATTTATTTTCTCTTCCCCTCTAGTTTTTGTGGATGATTTGATTTATCGTCGACAAATAATACTGATCTTGTCTAGATACCGCCTTGGTTACACCGGCTCTCTAGTATAAGGTTATTATTATTTGGCACAATAAGCCCTTATCACCATATTGATTAGAGCGTGGTTCATCAGGTGTGGATTCCCCCCTCATGATTTAATTGGCATTAATACAGATTATTTAGCCCATGATGCATGTTGATACGGATCCAGATACCCAAGTACGTCATTTCAATAGAATTCTCTTCAATTTATTCTCGCCATTTTAATTTAAGTTTTAGCATATTCCAAATCATTTCCACCACAGATCCAATCAACCATTTGCAAAATTAATTCTATACACAATTAAAATCCACCTCCTCGTGGGATCGACACTCATCACCATTGATCTATACTACAATAGATTCGTGCGCTTGCGAGTACATTAAAATTTGCACAACAAGTTTTTGGCGCCGTTGCCGGGGAGAAAGGTTTTAATAGCGCAATAAGGGAAATCTCGAAGTTTACCCAGAGAGAGGACGAGCAATTTTTCGAAACATGAGAGCGATTCAATGGGCTACTCTTGAAGTGTCCACATCATGGGTACGAGAAATGGCACCAATGTCAATACTTTTTGGAGGGATTATTGCCGAATGTGCAAGAATGGCTAATGGCAACAAGTGGAGGAGAGCTAATGTCAAAAAGTGCATCAGAAATTTGGGAATTCTTCCAGCGACAAGCAGATAATTCCCAACAACGGAGTCGATCACTCAGGACTACTAGAAGAGTTAAAGGAGTGAATGAGGTTCAAATTGGCGAATCAACTTCAGGAATCAAAGAAGTCAAAGAGATGGTTGAAGGTCTTGCTCGACAAATAGCATCGTTATCGAGTGCTAAATCAACAGAATCACATGACCATGACTCATACTCAGATCAAGCCAATGCCATAGGTGTAATAAGAAAACCATCGAATTACAACCCATACTCCAACACATATAATCCTGGATGGAGAGACCACCCCAATTTTTCATGGTCTCAAGGATTCCAACAGAGTGGACCAGCAGCTCCAGCTCCACCAATGCAACCAATTCCGCAAATTCCTCAAGCCTCTCAGCCCCCATTTAGGCCATACAATCAGAACCAGAACTACTCTCAACCTAGACCATGGGAGGATTCATTCCAGAATCTCAAGAATCTTACTCACTCTACGATTGAGCAACAGAACCGCACTATTGATGGACTACGAAATGAATTGAGAGCGGGCTTCAACTCACAAGCCCAATCAGTTTCAAGCCTCGAGAAGATGGTGGGACAACTTGCTTCTTCAGTTCAGACCTTGGCAATGACCGTTGAGAAAGGTAAGTTTCCAAGTCAACCAGTGCCTAACCCTAAAGGAGTGCATGAAGCAAGTACCAGTTCACCACAGCAGCATGGAGAAGTTAAAGCAGTAATGACCTTGCGAAAAGGAAAAGAAGTCGACAACAAAGTGGAGATGCCGGTGACAAAAGAAAATCAAATTGTACCTGTGAATGTTGAGGAATCATCACCGGAGGAGAAAGAAGAAACCAACCCACGAGAATACGTTCCGAAAGCTCCATTTCCTCAGAGGTTAGCTAAAGGAAAAAAGGAAAAATCCACAGGTGAGATTCTTGAAATCTTCAAACAGGTAAGTGTTAACATCCCTTTGCTTGATGCTATTAAACAAGTTCCATCTTATGCCAAGTTTCTTAAAGACCTTTGTACTAAAAAGAGAAACATGCATGTTCAAAAGAAGGCATTTTTAACAGAAAACGTTAGTTCTATACTCCAACATAAAATTCCTTTAAAATGCAAAGACCCAGGCTCCCCCACTATCTCATGTAGTATAGGGAATCACACAATTGAGAATGCTTTGTTGGATTTAGGAGCTAGTGTAAATCTTTTGCCTTACTCTGTACTCGTGAAACTTGGACTTGGAGAATTACACCCAACTCCAGTGGTGTTACAGCTTGCAGATAGGTCCACGAAAATACCTCGTAGTATTGTGGAGGACGTGCTTATCCAGGTAGACAAGTTTTATTTTCCTGTTGATTTCATTGTAATTGACACTCAACCAATACAGGACTCAAGGAAGCACATCCCCAATATTCTAGGCCGACCTTTCTTGGCAACTGCAGATGCTCATATTCAATGCAGGACTGGAAATATGCAGTTGTCCTTCGGCAACATGACTATGGAGCTAAACATTTTCAACATTGCCAAACAACCTCACAGTGCAGATGATGGAATTGTTGATGTGGATTTAATAGAAACAATAGTTGATAATACTTTTCTTTCAAACCTTAGTGATGATCCTTTACAAACATGTTTAACTCACTTTGGTTTGGATTTTGATATTGACAGATCGGTCGATGAGGTCAACGCCCTGCTTGACTCAGCACCATCTATGGACACTAATAAATAGAAGTCAAGAGTTGAGCAACTAGCACCATCAGAGAAGAAACTCATCCCATCATCAGAATCACCACCGAAACTCGAGCTCAAACCATTACCCAACACTCTGGAATATGCATTTTTGGGAGAAGAAAGTACTCTGCCGGAATTTGACTTGGAATTTAAAGATAAGAAAGGCACAGAAAATGTTGTGGCGGACCATCTCTCTCTCTCGTCTCCATTTTGACACAATTACAGAGCCATTAATATTAAATGAGTCATTTCCAGATGAACAATTAATGAGTGTGGAAGTATTACCTTGGTATGCTGATATAGTTAATTATCTTGTTACAGGTGTCAACGAATGGGGAGCATTACACGAAGGAACATGATGCCACTAAATCCAATTTTAGTGGTTGAGATTTTTGATGTATGGGGTATCGACTTCATGGGACCCTTTCCCTCTTTTTTTGGCCATCAATACATATTAGTTGGTGTTGACTACGTATCGAAATGGGTAGAAGCAATTCCATGTAGGACCAATGATCACAAGGTGGTGATAGCATTTTTGAAAAGCAACATTGTTTCGCGCTTTGGATTCCCTCGAGCAATAATTAGTGATGGTGGTGCCCACTTTTGTAACAAAGCATTCAAAGCTCTTTTGACAAAGTATTCAATCACACACAAAGTGGCGACCCCGTATCATCCGCAAACCAGTGGCCAAGTTGAGATCTCCAATCGAGAAATAAAGCACATATTAGAAAAGACAGTGAGGCCGGATAGAAAAGATTGGTCATTAAGACTTGATGATGCCTTATGGGCATATAGAACGGCTTTCAAGACCCCGATTGGGATGTCACCCTACAAGCTAGTGTATGGAAAAGCTTGCCACCTACCTGTGGAACTCGAGCATCGTGCATATTGGGCCATCAAGAAATTCAATTTTGACATGCAGCAAGCCAGCTCAGAAAGAAGATTACAACTGGCAGAACTTGAAGAAATTCGCAATGATGCATACGAAAATGCCAAAATTTACAAGCAACGAATGAAAGTCTTTCATGACAAGCACATTATGAGAAAATCTTTCACTCCAGGTCAGAAAGTGCTTTTATTCAATTCTCGCTTGCACCTATTCCCAGGTAAGTTACGCTCTCGATGGTCTGGTCCCTTTATTGTTCATACTGTTTTTCCACATGGGGCAATTGAAATTAAGGACCCAAAGAACGGTGTCACGTTTAAAGTTAATGGTCAAAGATTAAAGCCATATCTAGAATACCAACCACATGGAGAAGACACCGAAATAAATTTGAGTGACCCACCAGATTTGAATTGATTTGTTTTTTCTTTTCGTTGATTTGATTTTGTTTTCTTTCTTTATATTATTCTTCTGCTAATTGAAATTATTTTTGCATAAGTGTGTTTGTTTAACTATTAAGTTTTCTCTTATCATTTTTAATCATGAGTACCTTGCTTAGACCGTTCCTCCTGAACATTCTTAAACCACTTCAACGTGTCAAAACTCATCTCAAAAGGCAGATTCAATTTTGTAAAACACATCGCATTTGGGCTCTACAACCACCAGAGTTAGTAGCCTATGTTGAGAATCTAGAAAGCCAACTCCGAGATATTGAGAGAAGTGTTTACGACATCCAGTTGGAGCTTGAGTTTGTTACCCCGGTGAAGTGGCGGATAACGGTACTCCGTGACAATCAAGTCGGTTACTTCAGTTTCCCATAATAATTGATATTCTGAGGCAAAGGTATGGACAGAAACGAGATTCTAGCGAAGCTTCACAAGCGATTCCCTTCACTTCCTCAGAATGCCCTCCTTACGATCTATAAAGCTCGGTCCGAACGCATGCGATTACTCATGAAGAATAACATACCTGCTGACATCCGTTGGTTAATCGAGGCTAAAGTACGATCGGCAGGTGAGTTACCTCCAAAATTTATTGCATACATGCCTGGTTGTGGTAAAGGAAATTATGCAAGAAAACGACGAGCTCGAAGAATTTCTGTTGCTTGTCATAAGTGTGCCAGAATGAGTTGCGATAGAAACCCATGTTCTTTAGGAATGGTGTCTGATAACAGGGAAGATAAGATTCAATTCATTAGGGATGGCTTGAATAAGGAGTCATTGGATGATATCCTTTTGTCTCTTGAAACGCATCCCAGTGGATATGTGCAAGGAGCGATTCTCTAGTTATGGCCATTATTCCAGAAAGAGCATGCACGATATAGTCTCGGAAATCTGACTATAAACGACCTTGTTTGCCAGTTTATAAGAAAACTGGATAGGAAGCCTATCCTCGACCCATAGAGGGCGTTCAAGCCGTTTCTGGACGTAAAACCATAGGAAGATGTGAGCCACAGTCGCAACTACGTGTAAATATCCTTTTACTTTACTGTTATTTTATTTCATTTCACTGTTGTTTTATTGTTTGCATTATTGTCTTTAATAATTTTATTACTGTTTGTTTTTTTCTCTTGACTGTTTCCTTTTTGACTCGCAAGCCATGTGCTTCACGCGTTATTTGACACTGACATGTTACCTCATTCACAGCTGTGATCTACTGTCACCAAGATTCTTAAATGTGATTTATCTTTTGTCAAGCACTCACAAATTATTTTTGAGAAGTATCACAATGGCAGCTACTCCCAATAGACAATTCAAGAACATTTGTGTGCTTTCTGGATTTACCTATGGCAAACATAAAGAGTTCGTGGAGGCAGCCATAGATCTTGGTCGAAGCATAGCAGCGAGAAAATTACATTTGGTGTATGGAGGAGGTAACCGAGGGTTATAAAAAATGGTCTCAGAAGCAGCTTTTATCAGAGGAAGTCAAGTGTTAGGCATCATCCCAAGAGTCCTAAAACCATTGGGCAGTTCGTCTGACTTATCAACTGGAGAAGAGTTAGTCGTCTCAGGTATGCAAGAAAGAATAACTGAAATGCTTAATCATGCTGATGCTTTTATTTTCCTTCCAGGAGATCTTGCAACACTAGAGGCACTTATGACACTAGCATCTTGGGCCCATCTGCACATCCACCAGAAACCTATCGGTTTGTTAAATGTCAATAACTTTTATGATGGCTTTATCGCATTTCTTAACCATGCAATAAAAAATTATTTCATTCCTTCTAATGTGAAAAAACTTTTTATTTGTGCTCACACTACTAATGAGCTACTTGATCTGTTACAAGCTTATAAACCGGAGCCAGACCCCTGGACCTTTGTGTTGGATCATCCACATAATGATGGTAACAGTAGCCGCAATAAGAAGTACAAATTAGATTTAACTCTCCGCTTGTAAATATTGTTTTCTATGTTGCACCACCCAGGTGATGTCTTCTAAACTCTACTTCTTTCCTTTAAAACATTGAGGACAATGTTTCGTTCTGGTTGGGGGGAGGGATTAGTCGACAATTGTGGAATCTTGGTTAAGTTTTTACTGATTTTTTGTTGTAGAAACTAACTGTTGCTAACGTTTTGTGTTGAAGATGGCTGAATATGGAGTGTGGTTACTCTAGAAACGCATCTTCATCGTTTAAAAAAAAAAAAATGTTTTCTTCCTCTTTCTCCTTTATAAATATATATTTTCAAATTTTTGAGTCTAAGATGGCTGAATATGGAGTATAATGCCTCTAGAAACGCGTCTTCTTAGTTAAAAAATAAAAAAAAAATTTCTTTTTCTAATTAATTTTTCTACATCATTTTCGCATTTCTGCATACATATTTTCCTTTCATGTTTAGAATAGGTTGGGGGGTAGAATGTTGTGTAAAAAAAAAAAAATTGTGTTTTTTGTTTTAACATTGGATGACATGATTAATTTCAAATTTTAGTATTTGTATTATCTTTAGTCTTAAGTGATGTTACGCTATGTTTGCTACTTTACATGTTGATGTCGGACACAAATATGAGTTGCTTGAAGGAATGAACATGTCATAAATAAGTGCCAAGTGAGTTGTTGAGCCTATTATTTTCTTAGAGAGTAACCCTTTTGCCCATTCTCTATACAGCTTAGCAGTTTATTATTTTATACACGATCTCTAGATTTCTTTTGAGTTAACCCTTTAAAAAAAATGGTAAAATTAAAAAAAAAGAAAAAAGAAAAAAATGTGTGTTGCTACATTGGGAGGCCCATCTAACTAGTAGATATGGAAGATTATTTAGAGCCCTAAAAGACGATGGAAAGGCCATCTTTGATCCGTTTGAGCCTTTCTAGCCATCCCTTTTATCAAATATCCATAGTTAACCCTTTTGAGCCTTTAAAAAAAAAAAAAAAAAAAACTTTTTCTTTGTCAACTTATCATCTTGACCCACTCCGATTTGGAGTATTACCCAATGTCTTATAAGTTCTATCACCTATTTATGTTTGAGAAAATATAAATAATTATGTTGTTTAGTAAAGTTATGCCAAAAACAAAAACAAAAGTTGTTGTTTCAAAAGAAATAAAAAATAAAAATAATAGGTGAAATCCACCTTGCAACTTCCAAAAAAAAAAATTCTTTGCATTTTTCTCAAACATACACTTTGTTTTCCTTATTTTCCTTCTTTGTTAGCCATGTCCCTAGCCTACGTTACGTCCTAATAAAAGTCCTTCTTGATTTTAGGGAACTATAGTTTGAAGTAGAAGCTAGTTATATGGGCTAAAAAGATGTAGTGATGCATAATAAAAAAAAAAAAAGAAGATAAATAAAGTGGGTTGACTAGCATTTTTGTTTGACTTGAGTTCGTATTATTTATAAGCTGAGGGCATATTTATTTCATCTTGGTGAGAGCATGTGATATCACTTCTTTATTATTTTCTCTCTCAATTACCATTCATTGGAGTGACTATTTTTATTGGTTTTAATTTCTTTGTGAGAGTGTCACTACTTCCAGTGAGATTTTGGGGTTTGACATGTCATTCTTGAAAGTAGCTATGACAAAGTCTACTGGGCTGATTCATGTGGATGGTTGATGTGGGTGTGATGTTGCTTTAGACTGGAGATAATGCTTATACTTTTATTTGATTGCTATCATTAATCTGATTGAATAAACACGAGTGTTTCTAAAAAAAAAAAAAAAAAAAAATCATTTTGAATTTGAATTTTGTTTTCGCTTTATTTGCTAGGGACTAGCAATAAGCTGGTTGGGGGGTGTGTTGAGTGTTAGAAAATGCATATTTATAAAGGAGAAAACCATCATTTTACATTTCAAGTCTTACTAACAACTCTTACTTTTATGTATTTAACCTTCTTGTGATGTAATTACGCGTGTGTTATTTTAATTAAGTATTTTATGTATTTTAGGGGCATTATAGTCATTTCACAATAAAGGAGAGATCAGACGGTAAAACGGACATCACTTTTGAACTCAGGACGGTCGAAAACCTTAGGAGGGGCATAAAAGGAAAAATAGCACTATTCACATGTACGGTACTGTATACGTTACTGTTCACGATACTGTTCACATAGATGGATCGATGGTGACGTGGCAGCATATCAGTTGGGCTAAAATTCTTATGTACTGTTGATGGTGACGTGGCAGCATATCAGTGGATGAAAAATCTCGCGTACGGTACATGCATCACACAGGATTATTTTCAACCAAACCGCATTACTGTTCATCCGAGTCAAACCGCGTTACTGTTCATCCGAGTCAAACCGTGTTACTGTTCATCCACGTGGTCAAACCGTGGACTGTTGACTGATGACGTGGCGCAATCCTGAGCGTCCAAACTGTTTTTAATCCGATGGCCATGATTTACTCCATGTATCTATAAAAAGGGGGCCTCCCCCCCATAATTTGATAGCTCTGAATCCATTTTTGGGATCCATTTTCTGTAATTCCTTCTCCATCTTGTATTTTCTTTGTATTTTAATAAATTCCCATTTTGCCCCTAGTTCAATTATGAGTGGCTAATTTTCTTTCAAGCTTGGGTTGAAGGTGAAGTCTCAACATGTGTCATGGGCTTAATTTGGTAAATTTATGTTCTCTTCCCCTCTAGTTTTTGTGGATGATTTGACTTATCGTCGACAAATAATACTGATCTTGTCTAGATACCGCCTTGGTTACACCGGCTCTCTAGTATAAGGTTATTATTATTTGGCACGATAAGCCCTTATCACCATATTGATTAGAGCGTGGTTCATGAGGTGTGGATTCCCCCCTCATGATTTAATTGACATTAATACGGATTATTTAGCCCATGATGTATGTTGATACGGATCCAGATACCCAAGTACGTCATTTCAATAGAATTCTCTTCAATTTATTCGCGCCATTTTAATTTAAGTTTTAGCATATTCCAAATCATTTCCACCACAGATCCAATCAACCATTTGCAAAATTAATTCTATACACAATTAAAATCCACCTCCTCGTGGGATCGACACTCGTCACCATTGATCTATACTACAATAGATTCGTGCGCTTGCGAGTACATTAAAATTTGCACAACAGCATGTATGCAATAAATTTTAGAGGTAACTCACCTGCCGATCGTACTTTAGCCTCGATTAACCAACGGATGTCAGCAGGTATGTTATTCCTCATGAGCAATCGCATGCGTTCGGACCGGGCTTTATAGATCGTAAGGAGGGCATTCTGAGGAAGTGAAGGGAATCGCTTGTGAAGCTTCGCTAGAATCTCGTTTCTGTCCATACTTTCGCCTCAGAATGTCAGTTATTATGGGAAACTGAAGTAACCGACTTGATTGTCACGGAGTACCATTATCCGCCACTTCACCGGGGTAACAAACTAAAGCACACAAACAGAAAAACAAATCAAAACACACAAAGAAAATTAAAATCGTACTCTTATTGAATTTACCTCAAGCTCCAACTGGATGTCGTAAACACTTCTCTCAATATCTCGGAGTTGGCTTTCTAGATTCTCAACATAGGCTACTAACTCTGGTGGTTGTAGAGCCCAAATGCGTTGTGTTTTACAAAATTGAATATGCTTTTTGAGATGAGTTTTGACACGTTGAAGTGGTTTAAGAATGTTCAGGAGGAACGGTCTAAGTATGGTACTCATGATTAACAATGATAAGAAAAAACTTAATGGTAAAACAAACACACTTATGCAAAAATAATTTCAATTAGCAAATAAAAAGAAAGAAAGAAAAATCAAATCAACGAAAAGAAAAAAAGCACTTTCTGACCTGGAGTGAAAGATTTTCTCATAATGTGCTTGTCATGAAAGACTTTCATTCGTTGCTTGTAAATTTTGGCATTTTCGTATGCATCATTGCGAATTTCTTCAAGTTCTGCCAGTTGTAATCTTCTTTCTGAGCTGGCTTGCTGCATGTCAAAGTTGAATTTCTTGATGGCCCAATATGCACGATGCTCGAGTTCCACAGGTAGGTGGCAAGCTTTTCCATACACTAACCTGTAGGGTGACATCCCAATCGGGGTCTTGAAAGTCGTTCTATATGCCCACAATGCATCATCAAGTCTTAATGACCAATCTTTTCTGTCCGGCTTCACTGTCTTTTCTAATATGTGCTTTATTTCTCGATTGGAGATCTCAACTTGGCCATTAGTTTGTGGATGATATGGGGTCGCCACTTTGTGAGTGATTGAATACTTTGTCAAAAGAGCTTTGAATGCTTTGTTACAAAAGTGGGCACCACCATCACTAATTATTGCTCGAGGGAATCCAAAGCGTGAAACAATATTGCTTTTCAAAAATCCTATCACCACCTTGTGATCATTGGTTCTACATGGAATTGCTTCCACCCATTTCGATACGTAGTCAACAACAACCAATATGTATTGATGGCCAAAAGAAGGGGGAAAGGGTCCCATGAAGTCGATACCCCATACGTCAAAAATCTCAACCACTAAAATTGGATTTAATGGCATCATATTCCTTCGTGTAATGCTCCCCATTCGTTGACACATATCACATGAAGAACAAAAAGTGTAAGCATCTCGAAATATAGTTGGCCAATAGAAACCACATTGTAAAACTTTAGTCGTTGTTTTCTTAGCACTGAAATGGCCTCCACAAGCTTGTTCATGGCAGAATGAAAGGATATTCTGAATTTCATTTTCTGGGACACATCGTTTAACAATTTGATCTGCACAATACTTGAACAAATACGGGTCATCCCAAAAGAAATTCTTTATTTCTGCAAAGAATTTAGCCTTGTCTTACTTGGTCCAATGCTCTGGAAGTTTACCTGTAACAAGATAATTAACTATATCAGCATACCAAGGTAATACTTCCACACTCATTAATTGTTCATCTAGAAATGACTCATTCAATATTAATGGCTCTGTAATTGTGTCAAAATGGAGACGAGAGAGGTGGTCCGCCACAACATTTTCTGTCCCTTTCTTATCTTTGAATTCCAAGTCAAATTCCTGCAAAAGTAACACCCAACGAATTAGTTTAGCTTTTGCATCTTTCTTTGTGAGAAGATATTTAAGAGCAGCATGATCTGTGAATATAATTATTTTACAACCAATGAGATAAGATCGAAATTTTTCCAATGCAAACACTACTGCTAGCATTTCTTTTTCAGTAGTTGAATAGTTCAACTGTGCATCATTCAATGTCATACTAGCATAGTAAATAACGTGGGGAATTCGATCAACTCTTTGTCCTAATACTGCTCCTACTGCATAATCAGATGCATCACACATGAGCTCAAATGGTAAGCTCCAATTTGGGGGCTGAATAATGGGTGATGATGTCAACAATTGCTTTAATTTTTCAAAAGCCACAAGACATGAATCATTAAAGATAAAAGGTACATCCTTAGCAAGTAAATTGCATAAAGGTCTAGAAACTTTGCTAAACTCTTTAATGAAACGTCTATAGAAACCAGCATGCCCAAGGAAAGATCTTACTTCTCTGACTGTTTTGGGTGGAGGAAGATTAGAAATGAGATCCACCTTGGCTTTGTCAACCTCAATACCTTTGCTCGAAATGATATGACCGAGAACAATACCTTATTTTACCATAAAATAACACTTCTCTTAATTTAAGACCAAGTTTTTTTTTATACATCTCTGCAGAACTAGTGTTAGATGATGTAAACATTGATCAAACGAGTCACCAAAGATAGAAAAATCATCCATAAAGACTTCAAGGAATCGTTCAACCATATCAGAAAAAATGCTCAACATGCATCGTTGAAATGTAGCAGGTGCATTACATAATCCAAATGGCATTCTCCTATATGCAAATGTGCCAAAAGGGCAAGTGAAAGTAGTTTTCTCTTGATCTTTTGGTGATATGGGAATCTGATTATATCCTGAGTAGCAATCTAGAAAGCAATAAAATTCATGGCCTACCAATCTATCAAGCATTTGATCGATAAATGGTAAAGGAAAATGATCTTTACGTGTGACATAATTCAACTTTCTATAATCAATGCATACACGCCATCCTGTAGTCACTCTAGTTGGTATTAATTCATTATCGGCATTCGTAATTACTGTGACTCCTGACATTTTGGGGACAACTTGTACAGGACTGACCCATGAACTATTAGAAATTGGGTAAATGATACCTGCGTCTAATAGCTTAAGGACTTCAGTTCTAACTTCTTTCATATTAGGATTTAACCGACGTTGCATTTCCCTAGTAGATTTAGCATTTTCATCGAGGTGAATGTAATGCATGCAGTCTACTGGGTTTATACCTTTTATGTCTGCTATGGTCCATCCTAATGCTCCTTTGTGCTCTTTTAAAACATCCAACAACTTACATTTTTGTTTGTCATTGAGGGATGATGAGATAATTACCGGCAGAGTACTTTCTTCTCCCAAAAATGCATATTCCAGAGTGTTGGGTAATTGTTTGAGCTCGAGTTTCGGTGGTGATTCTGATGATGGGATGAGTTTCTTCTCTGATGGTGCTAGTTGTTCAACTCTTGACTTCCATTTATTAGTGTCCATGGATGGTGCTGAGTCAAGTAGGGCGTTGACCTCATCGACCGATCTGTCAATATCAAAATCCAAACCAAAGTGAGTTAAACATGTTTGTAAAGGATCATCACTAAGGTTTGAAAGAAAAGTATTATCAACAATTGTTTCTATTAAATCCACATCAACAACTCCATTATCTGCACTGTGAGGTTGTTTGGCAATGTTGAAAATGTTTAGCTCCATAGTCATGTTGCCGAAGGACAACTGCATATTTCTGGTCCTGCATTGAATGTGAGCATCCGCAGTTGCCAAGAAATGTCGGCCTAGAATAATGGGGATGTGCTTCATTGAATCCTGTATTGGTTGAGTGTCAATTACAATGAAATCAACAGGAAAATAAAACTTGTCTACCTGGATAAGCACGTCCTCCACAATACCACGAGGTATTTTCGTGGACCGATCTGCAAGCTGTAACACCACTGGAGTTGGGTGTAATTCTCCAAGTCCAAGTTTCAAAAATACTGAGTAAGGCAACCAATTTACACTAGCTCCTAAATCCAACAAAGCATTCTCAATTGTGTGGTTCCCTATACTACATGAGATAGTGGGGGAGCCTGGGTCTTTGCATTTAAGAGGAATTTTATGTTGGAGTATATAACTAACATTTTCTGTTAAAAATGCCTTCTTTTGAACATGAATGTTTCTCTTTTTAGTACAAATGTCTTTAAGAAACTTGGCATAAGATGAAACTTATTTAATAGCATCAAGCAATGGGATGTTAACACTTACCTGTTTGAAGATTTCAAGAATCTCACCTGTGGATTTTTCCTTTTTTCCTTTAGCTAACCTCTGAGGAAATGGAGCTTTCGGAACATATTCTCGTGGGTTGGTTTCTTCTTTCTCCTCCGGTGATGATTCCTCAACATTCACAGGTACAATTTGATTTTCTTTTGTCACCGGCATCTCCACTTTGTTGTCGACTTCCTTTCCTTTTCGCAAGGTCATGACTGCTTTGACCTCTCCATGCTGTTGTGGTGAACTGGTACTTGCTTCATGTACTCCTTTAGGATTAGGCACTGGTTGACTTGGAAATTTACCTTTCTCAACAGTCATTGCCAAGGTCTGAACTGAAGAAGCAAGTTGTCCCACCATATTCTCGAGGCTTGAAACTGATTGGGCTTGTGAGTTGAAGCCCGCTCTCAACTCATTTCGTAGTCCAGCAATGGTACGGTTCTGTTGCTCAATCGTGGAGTGAGTAACATTCTTGAAATTCTGGAACGCATCCTCCCATGGTCTGGGTTGAGAGTAGTTCTGGTTCTGATTGTATGGTCTTAATGGTGGCTGAGTGGCTTGAGGATTTTGAGGAATTGGTTGCATTAGTGGAGCTGGAGCTGCTGGTCCATTCTGTTGGAATCCTTGAGACCATGAAAAATTGGGGTGGTCTCTCCATCCAGGGTTATATGTGTTGGAGTATGGGTTGTAATTTGATGGTTTTCTCATTACACCTATGGCATTGGCTTGATCTGGGTATGAGTCATGGTCATGTGGTTCTGTTGATTTAGCAGTCGATAACGATGCTATTTGTCGAGCAAGACCTTCAACCATCTCATTGACTTCTTTGATTCCCGAAGTTGACTCGCCAATTTGAACATCATTCACTCCTTTAATTCTTTTAGTATTCCTAAGTGATCGACTCCGTTGTTGGGAATTATCTGCTTGTCGCTGGAAGAATTCCCAAATCTCTGATGCACTTTTTGACATTAGCTCTCCTCCACTTGATGCCATTAGCCATTCTTGCACATTCGGCAATAATCCCTCCAAAAAGTATTGGCATTGGTGCCATTTTTCGTACCCATGATGTGGACACTTCAAGAGTAGCCCATTGAATCGCTCCCATGTTTCGAAAAATTACTCGTCTTCTCTCTGGGTAAACTCTGAAATTTCCCTGCGAATAGCATTGATTTTATGCACTGGGAAATATTTATTCAAAAATTTTGTAACCATTTGTTCCCATGATGCAATGCTATTAGCAGGCAACGTATTAAGCCATGAATGAGCTCTATCTTTTAAAGAAAATGGGAATAGTCTAAGTTTTACATCATCATCTGAAAAATTCTCATATTTAAATGTTTGACAAATAGCATGAAAATCATTCAAATGATTATATGGGTCCTCATTTTCTAGGCCATAGAATGTTGGGAGACAATTTAGCACACTAGGTTTTAGTTCAAAACTCCTAGTAGCTACATTTGGGTATCTTATACATGATGTGCTCAAATTAGCTAATGGACTAAAATAGTCCTTAAATGATCTCTCTTGTGGTGCTTGTAAATCCATTCCAAATTTATTTTTAACGTGCTTGTGTGTGCGAAGTGTTTTTTCTATTTCAAGGTCTATAGGTTCAAGATTAGGTAATAATAACCTACGACCATGCATGCAAAACAAATAAAATAAAAATAAAGATGGGAACAAAACAAATAAAAATAAAGAAGAGGGAGAAATTACAATACTAACCTTATTGTACTATTACAACCTTTCTATAAAAATACACAAAAACAAATACGTGAAATAAATTAACTAAAAATTAAATTAATAAAATAAACAAAAATTACAAAGAAAAAAATAAATTGAAAAATAAATTACAGAATTTTAAAGAAGAGAAAAAGAAAAGAAATACTAACCTTTATATGTAAATTCACTTTTTTTTAATAAGAAAAAAAATACAAGAAAACAAATAAAAGAAATTATTTACAAAAATTAATTCTATGAATTAAAATTACTTACCTCCCCGGCAACGGCGCCAAAAACTTGTTGTGCAAATTTTATTGAACTCGCAAGTGCACGAATCTATTGTAGAATAAACTAATGGTGACGAGTGTCGATCCCACGAGGAGGTGGATTTTAATTATGTGTAGAATTAATTTTGTAAATGGGTGGTTGGATTTGTGGTGGAAGTGATTTAAATTAATTTTGTAAATGGGTGGTTGGATTTGTGGTGGAAGTGATTTAAATTATCCTAAAATTGGAATTGAAATGACAAGAATAAATTCTAAAATTGGAATTGCAATGACGAGAATAAATTGAAGAGAAAATTATTGAAATGATGTACTTGGGTATCTGAATCCGTATCAACATGCATCATGGGCTAAATAATCCTTATTAATGCCAATTAAATCATGAGGGGGGAATCCACACCTCATGAACCACGCTCTAATCAATATGGTGCTAAGGGCTTATCGTGCCAAATAATAATAACCTTGTACTAGGGGGCCAGTGAAACCAAGGCGGTACTAGACAAGATTAGTATTATTTATCGACGAGAAGTCAAAACATCCACAAAAATTAGAGGGGAAGAGAAAGTAAATTTACCAAATAAAGCCCATGACACATGTTGAGACTTCACCTTCAACCCAAGCTTGAAAGAAAATTAGCCACTTATAATTGAACTAGGGGTAAAATGGAAATTTATTAAAATACATAGAAAATACAAGATGGAGAAGGAATTACAGAAAATGGATCCCAAAAATGGATTCAGAGATATCAAATTAGTGGGGGGAAGCCCCATTTTTATAGATACATGGAGTAAATCATGGCCATCGATTAAAAACAGTTTGGACACTCAGGATTACGCCACGTCATCAGTCAACAGTACGCGGTTTGACCACATGGATGAACAGTAACACGGTTTGACCCGGGTGAACAGTGACGCGGTTTGGTTGAAAATAATCATGTGTGATGCATGTACCGTACGCGAGATTTTTCGTCCACTGATATGCTGCCACGTCACCATCAACAGTACATAAGAATTTTATCCCAACAGGATCATGACACCTCATCAGTCAATGCCACATCATCGGTCAATGCCACGTCATTGATCCGTCTATGTGAACAGTGTCATGAACAGTAACGTAGACAGTACCGTACACGTGAATAGTACCGTACATGTGAATAGTGCCATTTTTCCTTTTATGCTCCTCTTAAGGTTTTCGACCGTCCTGAGTTCAAAAGTGATGTTCGTTTTGCCGTTTGATCTCTTGTTTATTGTGAAATGACCATGATGCCCCTAAAATACATAAAATACATAATTAAAATCAAACACACATAATTAAATTACAAGAAGCTTAAATACATAAAAGTAAGGGTTGTTAGTAAAACTTGAAATGTAAAATGATGATTTTCTCCTTTATAAATATGCATTTTCTAACACTCAACATATGCTATGGTTCTAACTAGACCTGATATCTCCTATGCTCTAAGTGTAGTTAGCAGATATATGGTGTCTCCTGGAAAAGAACATTGGAGAGCTGTAAAATGGGTGCTAAGATATCTAAGTGGAACCTTGAGCCATGGGCTGGTTTATGGAAAGTCAGGGATCAAGTCTGAGGGGATCTGTGGATTTGTTGATTCTGACTTTGCAGGAGACTTAGACAGAAGAATATCTCTCACAGGGTATCTGTACATGTTGGATGGCTGCTTGATTAACTAGAAAGCAAGTCTTCAACATGTTGTTGCATTATCAACAACAGAAGCTGAGTATACAGTAGCTGCTGAAGTAGTAAAGGAAGCCTTATGGTTGAAAGGCTTGATTTCTGAGCTTGGAATGAGTCAGAAGACAGTTGATGTATTCTGTGATAGCTCAAGTGCCATTTACTTGAGTAAAAACCCAGCTCATCATGAGAAAACAAAGCACATCGACATCAAGCTGTATTTCATTAGAAATGTAGTTTCCATTGGTGTGGTCAGAATGGTAAAGATACATACAGACATAAATCATGCTGACATGTTAACTAAAGTAGTCACTACAGCTAAGTTCAAGGTTTGCTTGGACATAGCTGGTCTTGGCTGCTGGTACTTCATTATGGAAATGGAGGGGAAAATCAAGGGTGATTTATTTCAAGGTGGAGAATTGTTGTTTGTGAAGCAAATCCAGGAAGCTAAAACGGCAGAAGACCTTTGCGTTTAGAGCTGAAAACACTTTAGCTCAACGACATAGAGTCTCGCGTTTTGAAGAGTAAAAGAAATACTCTTCTAAACGACATGTGAGTTTGTCGTTTAAGTTTAAGTGAAGCACGCTTGTATCACGTGCTTGTGTTTAGCTTGCAAAGGTTGTTAGAAGCCGTTAAACGCATGAGGAACTCACGTGAGTTGCTGGGGAATTTCTGGGTTTGTTAATTAAAGCTGTTATCAGCAGCTGATGTGGAAGCAACATATTGGTATGCAGAAAGAACGTCAGTTACGTTCTTTCCATAATATGAGCATTACTCTGTAATTCATCTTGTTAAGTCAATAAAGCTATTCTTTACCCTCCCGTGGATGTAAGCCAGAGAAATCTAGCTGAACCACGTTAAGTTTCTTTTGTTCTTTGATTGCTCTACTTCTGTTGATTCTTTTAAACCCAAATTGGTTAATTCTCTAGTTCCATAGATTCATCTTAGTCGTAGCTTTTCAGTCATCAATCTTGCAGCATCTTGATTAGTTGGTTGGTGATCTTGGGGCAGAATCTAAGGTTGCTTAGTCTGTTCATAGCACCTTAGTTTCTACAGAAGTATGAGCGGTGCTCAACCAGAGAGGGAGAATAAATTTTTCTTTTTTTTTTTGGGGTAGGGTGGTTGGGTGGGGTTGGGTGGCAAAGGGAATGATAGGGTTGAAAGTTCACGGTGTCGACAAGCAGTAAAATGGCTATTGACAAGCTGATATTTCAAATTAGAGAATGTGAGGTCCTGAAGATTGCTGACTTGTGCTCAAAATGGAATTCTTGATAACTTCAAATGTTAAAAGTTCTTGGTGAAAGTTTTGTACTTTCTTTTCTTTCAGATTCTTGTGCCTATTGCGAATGGTTCAAAGAAGATGGAAGTTGTTATAATAATTGATATTCTGCGACGAGCTAAAGCAAATGTTGTGGTTGCGTCAGTTGAGGATAAACTAGAAATTATGGCTTCTCGTCAAGTTAAATTAGTGGCAGATATGCTTATTGATGAGGCAGCTAAACTTTCGTATGATTTGATTGTCTTGCCAGTAAGTGGGGTTGCTAACTCTTGCCTCATAGTCTTTACCAAATTATTGACTTACTAACTACAATTTATCTATGAACAGGGTGGACTTGGTGGTGCTCAAGCATTTGCGAAGTCAGAAAAATTGGTAAATATGCTAAAGAAGCAAAAGGAATCAAATAGACCTTACGGTGCTAGATGTGCATCCCCAGCTTTAGTGTTGAAGCCCCATGGCTTACTCAAGGTATGACCATTTCTGCTTAAATATTTACTCTCGATTTGAATCACCTAATCTGAACTTGATGAAACATTATGATCTTGTGTCGTTTTATGAATGTGATCTTATCTCATGTAAGTCTGTAATGAATTAATTGAAGTTTGCTGATACAAACTCAAAAAGTGCTGCTGCTTCATTAGTTACATTACCCAAAGAGTTATGATAGACATCCTAAATTTTTTATCCCAAATTCCCTCTCAAATGACATGGTAGTTATTAAGTAGTTGGTAATTTTTTATAAAATCTAAGTGAATTAATTATATTATCTAACCAACTAATTGATGAATGTCACGCCATTTGATATGATTTTTTGGAATGTGTAGCAAAATTTTATGCTGATTTGTTTTGGCTACATTCATGTAAAACCTGTTTCCCCAAATCTCAAGAACTTCCCGCAATATCATTCCTGTGTATTTGTTTTCCCCTTTAGACATGTTTAACTTTGATTCAGGATAAAAAAGCGACAACAAGCTATCGGATCAAAGTGAAATCGAAAACAGGGTTGTGGTTGATGGCAACCTTATCACCAGCAGAGAGTCAGGAACTTCCATGGAATTTGCACTGGCAATTGTGGAGAAGTTTTTTGGCCGCAACAAAGCGCTTGAGCTTGCAAAGATATTGCTTTTCACCCGCACCTAAAATTTGTACTAGGACCTGACTACTATTAAACTAGAGTATTTATTCCTGTATTACTACTGCTTGTATCACTACACTCACTGGAATTTTAATTATGAACCAAGAATGAAGTTGAACCGAGAATTTGATATATTATATATTCCACTTACCATATCTAAGAAAGAATATTGAAAAGAAAGACGCTAAGAGAGAATATAGAATATTGAAAAGAAAGACGCTAAGAGAGAATATTGAAGTTAAACACATACCATATCTAGTATTAAGTCTGTATGCCAAAATTACAAATTTGAAGATTGGATTTCTAATTTCAATTGATGTTCTGCTCAAAGCAATGGCTTTAATTCCACAGTAGAAGAAGGAAAGGGTACGAACAAAGTTAACAGACACGCTATAAAAATTACGTTAACTGGTTGCAGCTGCATCATCCAGGAACTTCACTTTAATCTTCTTGAGCTTTGCTGCAGCGTCTGTCATATTTATCCTCTTATCGGGTGACTTCATACAACAATCCAATGCCAAATCCATTATGCTTAATATACAATCCATTTTGGCAGAAAAAGCTTGCTCTTCTCGCACCAAATTTGCGTCAACAACTTCACTCAATCCGTGAGGTAATGACTCCTTTACCCATTTCCTTAAACTCATTTCTCCTGTGAACATTTCATCGGTGGGCCTCTTTCTCGTGAAGGTTTCCATCAATAAAACACCATAGCTGTAGACATTACATTTAGCTGAAACAATTCCTTTTGATCCATACTCTGCATTTTTTAATTTCAATTATGAAACAAATGATAAAACAAATAATTTTTTGATAATTAAGGTAACCCAAACTTTGCTCGTGCTTGAAAAAAGAGCAAAATTATTAATTACAATTGAAACTTTACCTGATGCCATATAACCAATTGTAGCCATTGTCATGGTTTGTGTCATAGAATCTTCTCATTCACCTAAAAGTTTGGAAATGCCGAAGTCGCTGACATGTGCCACCATATTTTCATCCAAGAGAATGCTGGTGGGCTTCAAATCACAATGAATTATAGGTGCCGACGAATGACCATGATGGAGATATTCAAGAGTCGACCCCACATCTATCATTATATTCAACCTCTCTAGAATGTCTAAGAAATAGTTGTGAGAATACAACCGCTTCTCGAGACTACCATTTGGCATGAACTCAAGACCAATACTTTAAAATCTGGAGTAGAACAACTGCTAAGGATCTTTATGAGATTTTGATGACGAACATTCCGTAAAACTTCACATTCAGAATTAAAACTCCTAAATGCTCTCTCTCGTTGCAGATTGAAAATCTTTATTGCAACATCAGTCCCGTCGGAAATGGTTCCTTTATAAACTGATCCAAAACTACCTGTAACAAGCAAGTTGCATTCATTAAATTCATCAGTTGCTTGTTGAATGTCTAGGTACGATGTTCTTCTCCATGTTGCAAGAGGTAGTAAATCTTCGTGATCTGATTTTTATGTACTCCTATTTCGGCATCTTATGTAGATAATGATGGTAATCACTATAAGGACGGTGGATACTATCGGAGTTCAAATATATTTAAGGACAATTAGAGCAACTTTCTTGGTTCTTTTATTGTTATCTTGCCTGCAAGGTGGGACTCGGAGTTTAGGTGGACCACAGAGTGCATAATCTCCTAAAAACGATTCAGCTGAGAAGTTCTGAAACGACCCCTTAACAGGAATTTCCCCTTCTAGGCTATTATGAGACACGTTAAATTGTTTGAGATATGAAAGTGTCTCCAATGACTTAGGAATTTTTCCAGAGAGATTGTTGCCGGAGAGATCTAAGGATTCTAAGCTTATCAAACTGCCAATTCATTCAGGAATAGGTCCTTGAAATTGATTACCAGCCAAGGATATAGTTTCTAGATCTACTAGGGCACCAATGGTTGATGGAATGTCACCTGATAATTGATTCCTTGATAAATCTAAAACTCTCAAGACCTTTAACTTTTGTACATTGGAAGGGAGAGAATCATTTAATAAATTTGATGACAAGTTTATCTCTAAGATGTACCCAAGGCTCCACAAGGATGACGGTATACTAGAAGTGAGCTTGTTGGAGCCTAAGTCAAGTTCTCTTAGAGATGTCAAACTCGCCAGGCATGGTGGTATATGTCCAGAGAGCTTATTTCCCCCCAAGTGTAATAGATTCAACATCTCCAAATGGCAAAGATTATGAGGAACGTATCCTTGCAAATTAGTCTCAGGGAGAAAAAAACCTTGTAGCTGCTTTAGTGTGCCAATGGATGTTGGAATAGTTCCATTCAAGTCATTGAAGCCGAGACTTAAGTAGATCAAGCCACGTAAATGACCAATTTCTTTAGGAATGGTTCCCTTAAGCTTGCACTCGGATGCAGAAAAACGCTGAAGAGAAGTAGAGAAATTTCCAATTGATGGTGGAAGGATGCCACCTAGTGGATTACCAGATAAGATTAAATAGACTAGATATCGGCAGTTAGTCAAAGAGGAGAGAAAACTCCATTGATATGCTGAAGATGATTCTGTGGTCAAGTTATTCATCAGAAGGCTGAGCACGCTGAGGTGTCTCAAGTTGCCAAATGTATTTGGAATATGGCCTGAGAATGTGTTAAAGCCCAAGTCTAGGATAATGAGCTTAGTAGCATTGGTAATAGAGTTGGGAATTGTCCCAATAAGATTATTGTCCCCCAACTCCAAATACTTTATGTTCGGAAGCGAGTGGCCAATCATTGATGGTAAGTGGCCTGACAGTCGATTGCCACCCAGATTAAGGTTTCTTATGGTTGAAATATTGAAGATCATGGGTGGAATGAGGCCACTTAAATTATTCGCACCAAGAAAAAGAGACTTCAAATTTTGTAGATTGCCAATTTCGGTTGGAATTTGACCTGTCATAACGATTAATGGCAACATTGATGAGTTATTGAGCTTTTACTTAACATAAATTTAATTTCATACTGCATGAAATCAAATTTGCCCACAAAATGTGTGTAATTAGTTTTATAATTTTTTTTGGGGGGGGGGGGGGGGGGGCAGTCGGTGTTGATATTTCTACTAGGAATGACAACGGGGTGAGATGGGAGTGGGGAGGCCTACCCCATTCTGCATCCTATTAAAAATTTCACCTCTATTTCCCAATAAATTTAGTGGAGTGGGGATGGAGAATCCCATGTGTGGAATGATTTTCCCATCACCACCTCATTCCCCATTTGTTATTTTATAATGTATGAATACATAATTTCAATAAATAAAAAATTAAAGACTTAAATAAAATCATCACCATATTATAAAGTATTTAAATTAAAAAAAATCTCAAAAAAATTGAAACAATATCTTGAAGTAATATCAAAATTGTAAAATATTTGGATATATAAATAATAACTAAAAAAATTAAAAATGTATAGCAATGTTTCATATTCTTCTTTGTTAATGGCTTCATCTTCTCTTTATCATATTCATATACCTATGATCGTAAAGTTTATCATTCTTTTATAAATAAACCAATGTCTTAAGGGTGAGCAAAAATCATATTATAGGGTTTTCTTTTAGTTATACCTTATTTCTATTAAGTAAAAATAAAAGAAAATTTATAAACCAACATTGTAATTGATAAAACAAAAATTATTAAATAAAATATTAAAAAAATATTTACATATAATGAGGATTGAGTATGGGGTGGGGTGGAGAGTACTAAACTAAACCCTACTCCATTAAAAATTTGGGGATTATTTTTTCCCATTCCCCAAAATTATTCAAGATTCACCCCATTTGGGGTGGGGTTTCATGGAGCTCCAAACCCATGGAGGATTTTGTCATTTCTAGTTTCTACCTCATAATTTTTGTAAAACCCACCCGCTTTCAGAAAATTATTGCAACAAGATTCTTTAAAAAATTCAAATAAAGAAGAAGTTTGGAGAATTGATCAATTAAATCCATCTTAATCTATTTTTGAAACTTATTTTCATTTATTATATTTAATAACTAAGGTTGCTTTAATATAAAATTAATATGACTAGTTTACTCTCACAAGGTAAAAGTACTAATACCCACAAATTTACTTTAACTTCAACTAAACTAACAAAATGTATTTGTGACATGTGGTGCACTAAAAATTATTGAATTTTATTTTAGAAATATCGTATTACAAAACATAAAACAAAATGTTGAAACTATATATTAGATACAATAATACATGTTTTTTGGGGTAATCTGGTCATTTTATATTATAAGAGTGAAATAATCAAATTAAACTTATTTTAAAGCAACCGTAAATGGCCAAAGATTGTTAAAAGCCTTAAGTCATAAAAGGAAGTATCATAAGAATAATTTATGTAGTTAATTGTTCAAACTTATTGTTAATTTATAATTCTATAAGATAATGTGAGCTTATTATAACTATCTTATCAAGATGAGGTGTGTTTGCAAGAATAATGAGTGGAAATATCTCCAACCTCTAAAATAAAAAGAATTTTACAGCTATGCCAATGCAAATATGTAGACGTACCTTGTAGGTTGTTATAACCTATATTCATATTCAAAAGATTGCTCAAATTTCATATCCTTGAAGGAATATTTCCATCAAGAATGTTATCCTTTGCTTTTAACATCTCCAGCATCGATAAATTGAAGAGAGAATTTGGGATTGGACCCGTGAAACTGTTATTACGAAGACTCAACATTTGTAATTTGGATAAGATACCAATCCATGTTGGAATGCTTCCACTCAATTTGTTGAGAGTGAAACTAATAAATCTGAGTCGGCGTAATCGCCCCAATTCATTAGGTAGACGGCCATGAAAATTGTTCAGGCTAACATCAAGAGATACTAAGACCGTGAGATTTCCCAAGTGTGGGGGAATGGTACCTCCGAGACCTATATCTGAAAGATTCAAGGCCGTGACTCTTTGATGGCGTGAACCACAAGAAATACCAATCCAGGTACATATTGGATAAGATATAGACCAATTATTTGTCAGAACACTTCGATAATCAACGACACGGGCTTTGAATGTAAGAAGAGTCGATTGATCGGTTGTTAAGTTGCTCAAAGTCGTCATAGCTAAGCTAGCTATGGAATATTGTAACAACAACATAGGAACAAAGAAGAATGATAAGCGCATATTGGTTGTATTTTTTTTTTTATAGATGCAGCAATCTAATTGCTAAGTGAAATTAATGTTGATACGAGATTCTGGTTTTCTGCTCGCCCACGACCAGGATCTCTCCTCAACTAACTCGACCACGACCAAGATCTCCCCTCGTAAGACTTCTTCTCTACAGACTCCTACGTATACAGAAACAAGTCAGAGCACGCCGGGTGTTTTCCTGGCGCAAACCCTCCGACGCTCAAGTCAGAAACGTAGGTTTCGTTTTCCTGGGGAAATCAGCCACTAATCTTATGGCTCGTTTTGAGTACTAATTATTCAGAGCTCTTTTTATCTCAGTTCCAATGTCAAAAAATCTAACCCTTTTACCTTCGTTGGCTACCTTTTTATAGGCTTCCTCTGAATCCAAGCCTTCCACAATCCACGTCCATCACTTCCCCCACCCTCGGAAGTGGATGCTCCATTATCGTCATTGTGGCTGAATGGAAGTGGACTTCGTGCCTTGATTTTCGGGCAGGAGTGCACGTCTTGCCAACCGTCATTGACTGAGTCTGCCCACCTCAACATCTAGCAGGAATGGCCTTATGCTCCTAGTAGGAGGCCGGCTCCCGTTGTGACCTCGTGGAGGGTGCGTTTGTGAACGAGCATAATATTCCTACTCGTGCCATCCTGCTACTAGATATCTGCTCATCATATCTGGTCTTGTCGGCGTATATCCCCCAAACACCGGTCCCCCAGTTTCTAGTGTCGGGTAACGCAGTGGACCGACAGTAGAAATTCAACAGTCCTGGCTCGCGCAGGATAGGAAGAGGTTTTGAGGAGTCGTGTCGCATTTAATTGCGGACGAGGTGATGTGGCAGAAATCTATCCCTCCATTTGAATTTCAAATCGATGGTCACGAAACCCTTGGAATTTGTGCCGTTAAATGCTGGCAGCCCAAGAGTTTGTTCCTCATTAGGGAACCCAAAACCCCAAAAAGAGAAACTCGTCTTTTGTCCCATTTATATCTCTCCGGTGATTGAGTCATTCCTCTCCCTCGGCGTAAAAGCTTCTATCCTTGTCTCTATCCGGCTAGGACACAACTTCAGATATTATTTCTACTTCCTCGGTCTTGGATAGTTGTAGAAAATTTCATTTCTCTCTGTTTTTCTTGGGTAGTGTTTGGTAATACTGCCCTGGTTATAGTTTAGGAAATGTCCGAAGGCAAAGAGAAGGTCATTGAGATTAATGACGACGAGTTAGACTTCCTGCCTAGTCTGCTCGCCGATCCTGCCTTTGACCCCGGGATCCCCTTAGAACCCATTAGATCTAGTGTTGGGACTAGTGCTAAGAGGATGTCCCCCCAAATAACCTCCTCAACCGGCAATAGCAGCGACGAGGGATCTTCTGGTTCTGAAGACACCTTGAGTGAGGACCAGGGAGATGATTCTGGTGAAATGTCCTCACCAGGAACATCGCGACCAGATAGGAAGTGCAAAATAGGAGGTAAGGCTCTATCAGAGCATTACGCTATTGACTTCATCACGTGCACGCCTACAGTAGATGAGCTCGATAACCTCCGAGCTAGGTATGACATTCCTGATGATATACCCCTTAGGATCCCAGGAAAAAAGGATACTCCTAGCCAGCCTCCTAGGGGATACGTTACTCTGTTTCTGGAAAGTTTTAAGCTTGGGATGAGATTCCCCCTACAACCCTATTTTGCCCGAATACTCAACGGGTGGAATTTAGCTCCTGGTCAACTGAACCCCAACGGGTGGAGGGTATTTTCTGGTCTGTTCATATTGTGGGACAGATGTTGCCAGAGTGAGCTCACAGTTAATGAGGTGAAGCACCTGTACCAGCTAAAGAGTAGCCCCAAAGACGCCGGCTGGTATTACTTCTAATCAAGTACCAAGACCAAGAAACCCATAACTGACCTTCCAACCGGTGGTGGTGGGAATTGGAAGAAAAAATTCTTTTTTGCTGGGGGTCCCTGAGGTCAAGTTGCATAGGTTGACGGGAAGAATTATCGCGTCCCACCCCGTTTCGTGGTCCCAGGTTGCCTGCTCGCTTTAGTTGTCTTGTCGCCATAGTTGTTTTTATTTTGCTGATTTATCTCTAACCCAACATCTCCTGGAATTCCAGGTTCCTGGGGCGTGCACTACCAGCTTAAACCTGAGCCGCTCAAGGGGGTCGAGGCTGTGTTGGCCAATTCCTGTTCGAACCGAGAGTTGCTAACTACTTACAACTTATTCGAATCTTGTTTGGTGTCCACTGACCTTAAGATGGAGGATGCTGTGATCGGGGCTCTGAATCGAAAACGTCATCGACCTCATACTGCTAAGCACGACCAGAATAAGGGCATTCCCTCTGCGAAACGGGTGAACATCGCGGAGTAGGTCCCTCTTTGAGGACTCTACCACCTCTTCCTGCCAAAGCTGGAGAAACTAATAGAGCAGCCACTGACCCCACTTTCTCTTCTCCACCAGCTAGGTCGAAACCCCGTTTGCCCGACAATCGAGCAGAGCATCTGGTCCCCTATATCAGCGAGTTTTCTAGTCCCCTATATCAGCGAGTTTTCTAGGCTCGTGAGCAAGAAGGACTTGGAGGATTTTGACGGCAGCACTCTCGGCAATCTGGTGGGGGCTATGCAGTATAGTGCTTTTCACCTCGGCTGCATGGCCACTAACTATAAAGCGAAGCTCGGACGCTATGATCGAAAGATGAGAGAGGACGTTCAATCGACCAAAACCAAAGCTGACGCAGCCGAGAAGAAAGCAGGAGATCTGAACCTCTAGAATCTGAAGTTGATAGAGCGAGAATCTCTCGCGCAGGTAAGGGCAATCACTCTAGAGGAAGAGCTGACTAAGGTCAAGGAGGATCTGCAGAGGCAGAAGGCCACCTACGAGGCTCAGCTCGAATCTCTCAAGGATTCCCACCAGGTTCAGGTCAAGAACCTAGAGAAGGAAGCTGACAACCAAAATGACCAGGGGCTTCGGCATTCTTATTGCTGCATCATGGCCGTCCTTGGGAAGCAACATCCTGATCTGAAGATGGATGAGCTTGCTGCTGGGGTTGCTCAATATATAGATGATGAGGCAGCAAAAGAGGATGTCGAAGAGTTGGAGCCAAATGCAATTGAGGAGGGAAACTCTCCTCCTCGTGCAGTCCCTGCTGATGTTGCCGAGGCAAGTACCCCCCGGGTGCAACTGGTGAGACCCCCCTGCACCTAAGGTGGACCAGCCAACAGAAACTGCCCAGCTTACTGACCCGTCGTCCTCTTGAATGTATCTTGTGTTGTAATTACTTTTTTGGAACACTGTATGTTAAGCCTAGTAGTTTTTCGTGATTATTGATAGATTAATAAGAATGTTCTTATTTGCTTTCTTTGCCTTGAGCTCTTGGCAAATTATTATATTTTTTGCTCGCTTACATTGCGGTCGAGGAGGTGCCGAAAAGTTCAGCTTCCTGCTGTCCTATGTTTGAGAGTCTGCTGGCCTTCGCTTGGTAGAACAGGTCCTGGCATGCTTGGCTTCTGGTCTTGCCATAAACAGGCTTTGAGGCTTAGTGAGCCTTTGCATGCCTTAGAAAATTTTACAATGTTTGAGCATCTGCTCGCCTTCGCTTGGTCGAGCAGATCCTAGCACACTTGGCTTCTGGTTTCACCATGAAACAGACTTTGAGACTTAGCCTTTGCATGCCTTAGAAAATTTTATAATGCTTGGGAGTCTGCTCACCTTCGCTTGGCCGAGCAAATCCTGGCACGCTTGGCTTCTGGTCTCACCATAAAACAGGCTTTGAGACTTAGCCTTTGCATGCCTTAGACACTTTTACAGCATTTCGGAGTCTGCTCGCCTTCGCTTGGTCGAGCAGATCCTGGCACACTTGGTTGTTGGTCTCGCCATAAAACATGCTTTGAGACTTAACCTTTGCATGCCTTAGACACTTTTATAGCGTTTCGGAGTCTGCTCACCTTCACTTGGTCGAGCAGATCCTGGCACACTTGGCTGTTGGTCTCGCCATAAAATAGGCTTTGAGACTTAACCTTTGCATGCCTTAGACACTTTTACAGCATTTCGGAGTCTGCTCGCCTTCGCTTGGTCGAGCAGATCCTGACACACTTGGTTGTTGGTCTCGCCATAAAACAGGCTTTGAGACTTAACCTTTGCATGCCTTAGACACTTTTATAGCGTTTCGGAGTCTGCTCACCTTCGCTTGGTCGAGCAGATCCTGGCACACTTGGCTGTTGGTCTCGCCATAAAATAGGCTTTGAGACTTAACCTTTGCATGTCTTAGGCACTTTTATAGCGTTTCGGAGTCTGCTCGCCTTCGTTTGGTCGAGCAGATCCTGGCACACTTGGTTGTTGGTCTTGCCATAAAACAGGCTTTGAGACTTAACCTTTGCATGCCTTATAAGTTTTTATAATACTTAAGGGTCTGCTCGCCTTCACTTGGTCGAGTAGATCCTGGCACGCTTGGCTTCTAGTCTCGCCATAAAATAAGCTTTGAGACTTGGTGAGCCTTTGCATGCCTTAGGAGTTTAAAGAACATTACAGCTGACTGAAATTCCTCATCGTTTCATTAATTGCTGAATTCGGCTTACACGAGATTAATTTAACATAGAATGAATAATAACGAGAGCGAATAGAAATAACTTTAAAACATGAACGAGTCTTACTGGAAATATTTCCTGAGGTGTACTGCGTTCCAGGGGCGTTTCACCTCGTGGCCATCCGCACGAACAAGCTTATAGGCTCCCCCCTCCCAGTTTGGTCCAAGTACTCCTTGTGTCGAGTCTTTCATGTTCTGATTCACCCTCCTTAGTACCCAATCTCCGACCTTGAGCTGTCGTACACACACCTTCTGGTTGTAATACCGAGCAACCCTCTGCTGGTAGATGGCTGATCGCTTCGATGCTTGCTCCCTCTTCTCGGTCAGCAAATCAGATTCAAGCACATCTGGTCATTGTTTTCCTGCTCATCGAAGTGTTCTGTCCAGTTCGTGGTCGTCCCTATCTCGACCGGTACGACAGCTTCATGTCCGAAGGCCAAAGCGAACAGAGTTTCGCCGGTTGCTGTTTTGTGGGTTGTCCTGTATGCCCATAATACACCTGGTAGCTCATCAACCCATGCACCATTTTTTGCTCCAAGCCTGATTTTCAGAAGCCTTTTTATTATCTTGTTGGCTGCTTCTACTTGCCCGTTAGACTAAGGGTGAGCCAACGAGCAATACTTCATCTCTATCCCGAGGTTTTAGCAGAAATCCCTGAAGTTATGGTTGTCAAACTGCCTGCCATTGTTTGTTATCAGGTCACAAAGGATCACGTACCGATAGACCAGGTTTCTCCATACGAAGTCAGTCGTCTTTTTTTTTCTGTGATCCTGCTGAGGGCCTCTACCTCTATCCATTTCGTGAAGTAGTCTATCGCAACTATTGCATGTGTTGCTGCCCCTCGTCCCTCTAGAGACAGCGGGAACACCCTGCATCTTTGAGCTTGGGATAATCCTTGCACCCCAGTTATGTCGTTGAAGCGCTCTATGTGCACCAACGGATCGATTCGCCCCGAGTATCTGAGGTCTGGGAGGCGAAAATCCCTCGAAATGACTGCCCTCATGATTTCTGCTAAGAGCGGGGATTCTCCGTCCAGCATTATCCTTCAACCTGGTGCTCTGCTCCGTCCTTGCATGTTATCTATTATCTGCGCTAACCTGCGCACTTCTTCTTCCAGCTGTACGGCACGACCAGGGTCACGTGCTGCAACCTGATCTCGCTCCTGCTCAACATCAAGCAGGTGTTTCCGGAGTTCTCTTTCCTCTGCATTCGCCACTCTGTCATCGTTATCAAAGATCTTCCTTCCCAGGGATTGATTCTCTCCTCTATGGCTTTTTCCCCGTAGAGATGAGTTACCCCCCTCACCACCAAATCTTCTGGTGGCCCGACTTCTCATCATGTTGTCGTGCCCTGGTGTCACTCTGCCACTTCTCACCCCCTCCTCTTGAGCTCCTCTTCGTTCACTTCTCAGCTCGTGTAGGATGGTTGTCAGGGTCTCCATCTGTTTCTCCATCTGTTCCATCCGCTCATACATTGCTTTTTCCCGTACTTTGTTGGCTATCTCTGTCAACGTCACGGACTCGTTAAGCCTCGGTTTACCTCCTTGTGCACTGCCTCCTCCTACATCCATTGTTCCATCACTTTCTTTCATCTTCTTCTCTCTAATAACAGAAGCGTTTTGCTCAGCTCCCCACAGACGGCGCCAAAATATTGATACGAGATTCTGGTTTTCTGCGCCCCCACGACCAGGATCTCTCCTCAACTAACTCGACCACGACCAGGATCTCCCCTAGTAAGACTTCTTCTCTACAGACTTCTGCGTACACAGAAACAAGTCAGAGCACGCCGGGTGTTTTCCCGGCGCAAACCCTCCGACGCTTAAGTCAGAAACATAGGTTTCGTTTTCCTGGGGAAATCAGCCACTAATCTTATGGCTCATTTTGATTACTAATTATTCAGAGCTCTTTTTATCTCAGTTCCAATGTCAAAAAATCTAACCCTTTTACCTTCGCTGGCCACCTTTTTATAGGATTCCTCTGAATCCAGGCCTTCCACAATCCACGTCTATCACTTCCCCCACCCCCGGAAGTGGATGCTCCATTATCGTCATTGTGGCTGAATAGAAGTGGACTTCGTGCCTTGATTTTCGGTCAGGAGTGCACATCTGCCCACCTCAACATCTAGCAGGAATGGCCTTATACTCCTAGTAGGAGGCCGGCTCCCGCTGTGACCCCGTGGAGGGTGCGTTCGTGAATGAGCAGAATATTCCTGCTCGTGCCATCCTGCTACTAGATATCTGCTAATCATATCTAGTCTTGTCGGCGTATATCCCCCAAATAAGGCGTGCAAAGGTGCAAAGTCTCAAAGCCTGTTTTATAACGAGACAGGAAGCCAAGCATGCCAGGATCTGCTCGACCAAGCGAAGGCGAGCAGACCACCAAAGTTCCAAAAAGTTTCTAAGGCGTGCAAAGGCTCCAAAATCTCAAAGCCTGTTTTATGGCGAGAAAGGAAGCCAAACATGCCAGGATCGGCTCGACCAAGCGAAGGCAAGTGATAATTCTAGGAAATAAGAGTTATTACTTCAATTCTAGACTGAAATCAAGATCATTTAGAGAGCAAATAAGGTGTTTTTATTACATTTTGGTTACCTTTTGCATAAACATTCATTTTAGTTGGATATTAATAAGTTTTGCTTAAATCAAGTAATTTGTACTAAAAACAGGTGCGTAATTGTAAGGTTTAAATTCATGAAGAGGATGCAGAGACATTAGATGAGCAAGAGGAGGAAAGAAGATGGCCAAAAAAGAAGAAAAGCACAATCGAGAATAATGCAGTACTGTTGTGAATGTTAGAGCAACCAGTGCTGCAGCAATCTGGGAGCAATGCGGTAGAAAGCTTAAAGCGCGGGTCAGCCATAAAGTCGCGATCTGCATGTTTCCTAATTTAGACGCATGCAAGCTCATGGGCTTTAGTTTTTACCCTAATTCGGAATATAAAAAGGAGGCGTGCATCACATAGAGAGGGGGCAGAGAGATTACTATCCAAGTGATTACAAAGGCAAGAAGAAGAAGAAGAAGATCAAGATTTAGGAGTGTTGTTCGGCATCATTGAAGAACCGAGGAGGATCACTAGTCTTTCACCGTGCTCAACTCATATTATCTTTCTTCCTTGAAATTGTTTGGATGTATTCTGTGATCAGTATATTTATGTTTACTTTTCTCATTCAGAACATGAACAAAATTTACTTGTAGTTGAGTGACAAATAAACCAATGGGTTCTTGACTGTTCTTATATGTTGTTATGGTATTGCTGTAGCATTATACTCTAGTAGTTTTTATAATTACAACTGTTATTTCAGTTGACCACCCATTTAATAGTTTCAGTTAAGATAGAGCAGCAAAATGGCATGTCTTAGCGGACATTATTAGAGTATTACTCGTTCTTAAGTCAAGTTTCCTGGATTAGGTTATCTTGAATCCCATAAGGGCAATACTTGAAGTTAAGATTTGTGACACTCTAGACATAGGTGTTCACCTTGTAGGGTAGAGAGATTAAAGGTTATTATGCCGTACCATAAATATATGAGCAACTGGTCATTGTTAGTAGATTTAAAGGTATGAAATTTCCAACATGCAATAGCTGCGGATGCAGATATATTCTACCCATTGCTGCAGCACTTATTGTAACAACTGGTGCTAATTCGGTAAACAACAGTCATCCCATTAGGAGAGTTTGATCATTCAACTACTATATTCTCAATTGAATCTTAGACACATTTAACTTAGTTTATTTCATTACAGTATTGTTTTATTTCCATCTCTCGAAATTAATAATTACGATAAAATTATTTGACATTTGTTTGTTTCGACCTTTAGTTGATTTGCATTATTGTGATTGTTTCAGTATTTTGAGCAACATCAATCCCCGTAGAGACGATCTTGAATACTCATCACTTTATTACTTGTTGTGTATACTTGCACATTGGCATTGATAGTAATTGATTATAATAAATTACCAACAAGTTTTTAGCGTCGTTGCCGGGGAATGATTGTTTATTTTTGAAGTGTGAAGTAAATTATGATAGCACCAAACTTAACTTGATTCATTCTATTGATTGGTAGATCAGTACGTGCATACGCAAGGATAGATCTGTGGTATTCCAATTCGATCCTGAGATTGAAAGGACTATCAGGAGATTGCGAAGAGAACAAAGAAATTCAAAGACTGTTTCAGGCATGAATAATTTGCAGGATGAGGGAAATTTGAACCCTCACGGGCCTTTACATCCAGCCAACATTCAAGAAGTGCAGAATGAACATGCTAATGGGAGATAGCCAGGTAATAACAATATTATTTACATGGCTGATGACAGGGACAGAGCTATAAGAGATTATGCTGTACTAACTCCTCAAGTTGTCCATCCTGGCATCATCAGACCTGAAGCAGACGCTGCCAACTTTGAGATAAAGCCCGTGATGTTTCAAATATTGCAAACAGTTGGGCAATTCAATGGATTGACAAATGAAGATCCTCATCTCCATCTTAAATTGTTCTTGGAAGTAAGTGATGCTTTCAAGATTGCTAGAGCAACACAAGATGCCTTAAGGCTGAGGCTATTCCTTTATTCCTTAAGAGATCGAGCAAGGGCATGGTTAAATTCATTACCATCTGATTCCATCACTACATGGAATGAATTGGCTGATAAATTCCTAGTGAAATATTTCCCACCGACAAAGAATGCAAAATTATGAAATGAGATTACCTCCTTCCATCAACTTGAAGATGAGAGTTTGTACGAGGCTTGGGAAAGGTTCAAGGACTTGCTCAAAAGGTGTCCTCATCATGGTATTCCTTGTTGTATTCAATTGGAAACTTTTTACAATGGGTTGAATCCGAGTACAAGGTTAATGGTGGATGCTTCAGCAAATGGAGCTCTGTTATCCAAATCCTACACTGAAGCTTATGAAATTTTGGAAAGAGTTGCCAATAATAATTACCAGTGGCCTTCAGTCAGGCAGCCAGCAGCAAGAGGAACAGCAGGGGTACATAGCATTGATGCAATTACAGCCTTATCAGCTCAAGTAACCTCATTGACTAACATGGTAAAAGCCATGACAGCTGCTCCAGCAACAGTAAAGCAAGTTACTGAACTTTCTTGTGTCTACTGTGGTGAAGAACATGATTTTGATAATTGTCCTGGAAATCCAGCCTCAGTAAATTATATGGGTAACTTCAATCGACAACCTCAGAACAACCCATATTCAAATACTTACAACCCAGGCTGGAAACAATACCTAAATTTCTTATAGAGCAATCAGAATCGAAATGCTCCAGCATTGAATGGACTAAGTAGAAACACACAACCACCTGGTTTTCATCAACAAAGTCAAGGGCAAAAGCATATCAGTCAGGATCCAATCACTTCATTGGAAGCACTGATCAAGGAATACATTGCAAAGAATGAAGCAATTGTTCAAAATCAAGCTGTGCCCTTGAGAACCAAATGGGACAATTAGCTACAGCAATGAGCAGCAGAACTCAAGGAAGCCTACCTAGCAACACAGAAGACCCTAGGAGAGATAGCAAAGAACACTGCAAAGTAATTAGTTTAAGATCTGGAAAGAATGTTGATATCCTAGTTGAGGTGACCAAAAATGGGATGGAATGCAATTCAGCTCAAAACCCAACTCAAAAGGGAAACCTGTTACAGCAGGCTCCCCATCAAGACACTGATGTAATGGGCCAAGCTACAGCAGCTGCAGAAGAAATTCAACCAGATCTTGCTGAAAAAGAAGTTGCAACACCAGTAGCCACAACCTGCACCAACTTAAACAAACAGAGTTTGGTACCTCCTAAATCTAACCAGCAGTTTAGACATCCACTACCCTTCCCTCAAAGGTTCCAAAAGCAAAAACAAGACAAGCAGTTCAGCAAATTCCTGGAAGTGCTGAAGCAACTGCACATAAATATACCTTTTGTGGAAGCTTTAGAGCAAATGCCAAATTACGTGAAATTTCTAAAAGATATCTTGGCACGAAAAAGAAGGCTGGGAGAGTTTGAAACTGTTGCTTTAACACAGGAAAGTAGCCATATGCTCTAGAGTAAAATTCCCACAAAATTGAAAGATCCAAGGACTTTTACAATACCCTGCTCTATATGGACTAGGTATACTAGCAGAGCACTTTGTGATTTGGGAGCTAATGTTAACTTGATGCCATTATCTGTATTTAAGCAGCTTGGAGTAGGGGAGTGCAGACCAACAACTGTCACTCTGCAATTAACTGACAGCTCTCATGCATATCCTGAAGGAAAGATAGATGATGTACTGGTGAAGGTTGACAAATTCATTTTTCCAGTGGATTTCATTGTGCTAGACTTTGAAGCTGACAAAGAGGTACCCATTATACTTGGTAGACCTTTTCTAGCAACTGGAAAGACTCTGATAGATGTGCAGAAAGGAGAGCTGACCATGAGAGTGAATGATCAGCAAGTCATATTCAATGTACTAGAGGCTATGAGAAACCCTGATGAAATAGAAGATTGCAATTTCCTAAGTGTAGTGGATCTTGTTGTAGCAGACAGAATGGACAGATGCTACAGTAATGTACTTGACAAAGTCACCACCTTTGAGGATGTTGAAGAGGAAGATGTTGAAGCAATTCAAACAGATTGGATGGACAAACAACAATCTAATAGGCACAACAGGGTTATTGAACACTTGAATCTGTCAGACAGGGAAGTAAAAACAATTTTACCATCTATTGAATCACCTCCTAGTTTTGAATTAAAACTGTTACCTTCACATTTGAAGTATGCTTATCTTGGTCAAAACAACACACTCCTTGTAATCATTTTTTCTACTTTGGATGCAGGTCAAGAACAAAGCCTAGTAGATTTGCTGGGAAAATACAGAAGAACAATTGGATGGACCATGGCAGATATAAAGGGGATCAGCCCATCCATATGTATGCATAAAATCCTGTTAGAAGACTGTTCCAGCAATTCGGTGGAGCACCAGAGAAGGCTGAATCCTATTATGAAAGAAGTGGTAAAGAAGGAAATCATAAAATGGTTAGATGCTGGAATCATATACCCAATATCAGACAGTTCATGGGTAAGCCCAGTTCAATGTGTTCCAAAAAAATGAGGGATAACAATAATGACTAATGAGAAGAATGAACTTATTCCTACAAGGACAGTGACTGGATGGAGAGTGTGTATGGATTACAGGAAGCTCAACAAAGCCACAAGGAAAGACCATTTCCCACTTCCATTCATAGATCAGATGCTGGACAGACTTGCTGGAAAACAATACTATTGTTTCTTAGATGGGTATTCAGGCTACAACCAGATTGCTATAGCTCCAGAGGATCAAGAGAATACTACATTTACTTGTCCTTATGGAACATTTGCCTTCAGAAGAATGCCATTTGGGCTATGCAATGCTCCAGCAACTTTTCAGAAATGCATGATGTCTATATTTTCTGATATGGTGGAGCATATTTTGGAAGTTTTCATGGATGATTTCTCAGTTTTTAGAGAAACATACAGTAATTGTTTACATAACTTGGAAGAAGTTCTTAAAAGATGTGAGATGACCAACTTAGTACTCAATTGGGAGAAGTGTCATTTTATGGTGCAAGAAGGAATAGTGTTGGGTCACAAGATATCCAAGGATGGTATTGAGGTAGACAAAGCCAAGATAGAGGTAATAGATAAACTGCCACCTCCAACTTCAGTAAAGAGTATTAGGAGTTTTTTGGGTCATGCTGGATTCTACAGAAGATTCATTAAGGATTTTTCCAAAGTAGTTAAGCCTCTGTGTTCATTGCTGGAGCATGACAAACCATTTCACTTTGACAAAGAGTGCCTTCAAGTATTTGAAGAATTAAAGAAAGCCTTGATCACTGCCCCAGTTGTTATATCTCCAGATTGGAATTTACCATTTGAATTGATGTGTGATGCTAGTGATCATTCTGTGGGAGCAGTATTAGGGCAAAGAAAGGATAAGGTTTTTCATTCCATATACTATGCAAGCAAAACTTTCACCCCAACTCAGATCAAATACACGACTACAGAGAAAGAGTTACTGGTAGTAGTTTTTTTGACAAATTCAGAGCTTACCTGGTGGGTACTAAAGTAACTGTTTATACAGACCATGCAGCCATCAAATATTTAATTTCAAAGAAGGATGCCAAACCAAGATTAATAAGATGGATCTTATTGTTTCAAGAATTTGATCTGGAAATTAAAGATAGAAAGGGGACTGAAAATCAAGTGGCAGACCACTTGTCACGGTTGGAAGTAGATACTAGTACATTGACAAGGAAGGGCATCACTGAAACTTTTCCTAACGAACAGCTGCTGGTAGTACAGCAAGCACAGATGCTGCAGCAGTCAGAATCTCCATGGTAGGCAGACTTTGCTAACTATTTAGTAAGTGGGTTGCTACCACCTGAGATGAAGTTTCAAGAGAAAAAGAAATTTCTTCATGATGCTAGAAGCTATCAGTGGGATGACCCACATTTATATAAGCTATGTGTTGTGCAAATTTTAATGTACTCGCAAGTGCACGACATCTATTGTAGTATAGATCAATGGTGACGAGTGTCGATCCCACGAGGAGGTGGATTTTAATTGTGTGTAGAATTAATTTTGTAAATGGGTGATTGGATTTGTGGTGGAAATGAATTGGAATATGTTAAAACTTAAATTAAAATGGCGAGAATAAATTTTAAAATTGGAATTAAAATGGCAAGAATAAATTGAAGAGAATTCTATTGAAATGACGTACTTGGGTATCTGGATCCGTATCAACATGCATCATGGGCTAAATAATCCTTATTAATACCAATTAAATCATGAAGGGGGAATCCACACCTCATGAACCACGCTCTAATCAATATGGTGCTAAGGGCTTATCGTGCCAAATAATAATAACCTTGTACTAGGGGGCCGGTGAAACCAAGGCGGTACTAGACAAGATTAGTATTATTTGTCAACGACAAGTCAAAACATCCACAAAAATTAGAGGGGAAGAGAAAGTAGATTTACCAAATAAAGCCCATGACACATGTTAAGACTTCACCTTCAACCCAAGCTTGAAAGAAAATTAGCCACTTATAATTGAACTAGTGGCAAAATGAGAATTTATTAAAATACGTAGAAAATACAAGATGGAGAAGGAATTACAGAAAATGGATCCCAAAGATGGATTCAGAGATATCAAATTAGGGGGGGGAGGAGGCCCCCTTTTTATAGATACATCGAGTAAATCATGGCCATCGGATTAAAAACAGTTTGGACGCTCAAGATTGCGCCACGTCATCAGTCAACAGTACGCGTGAATAGTACGCGGTTTGACCACGTGGATGAACAGTAACACGGTTTGACCCGGGTGAACAGTGACGCGGTTTGGTTGAAAATAATCTTGTGTGATGCATATACCGTACACGAGATTTTTCGTCCACTGATATGCTGCCACGTCACCATCAACAGTACATAAGAATTTTAGCCCAACAGGATCATGACACCTCATCAGTCAATGCCACATCATCGGTCAATGCCACGTCATCGATCCGTCTATGTGAACAGTGTCATGAACAGTAATGTAGACAATACCGTACACGTGAATAGTACCGTACATGTGAATAGTGCCATTTTTCCTTTTATGCTCCTCCTAAGGTTTTCGACCGTCCTGAGTTCAAAAGTGATGTCCGTTTTGCCATCTGATCTCTCGTTTATTGTGAAATGACTATGATGCCCCTAAAATACATAAAATACTTAATTAAAATAAAACACATGGAATTAAATCAAAAGAATGTTAAATTCATAAAAGTAAAGGTGTTAGTAAAATTTGTAGTGTAAAATGACAATTTTCTCCTTTATAAATATATATTTTCTAACACTCAACACACCCCCCAACCAGCTTATTGCTAGTCCCTAGCAAATAAAGCGAAAACAAAATTCAAAACCAAAATGATTTTTTTTATTTATTTAGAAACACTCATGTTTATTCAATCAGATTAATGATAGTAATCAAATAAAAGTATAAGCATTATCTCCAGTCTAAAGCAACATCACACCCATATCAACCGTCCACATGAATCAGCATAATAGACATTGTTATAGCTACTTTCAAGAATGACATGTCAAACCCCAAAATCTCACTGGAAGTAGTGACACTGTCACAAAGAAATTAAACCCAATAAAAAATAGTCACTCCAATGAATGGTAATTGAGAGAAAATAATAAAGAAGTGATATCACATGCTCTCACCAAGATGAAATAAATATGCCCCCAGCTTAAAAATAATACGATCTCAAGTCAAATAAAAAATGTTAGTCAACTCAATTTATTGATTTATTTTTTATATGCACCACTACATCTTTTTAGCCCATATAACTAACTTCTACTTCAGACTAAAGTTTCCTAAAATCAAGAAGGACTTTTATTAGGACGTAACGTAGGTTAGGGACATGGCTAACAAAGAAGGGAAATAAGGAAAACAAAATGTATGTTTGAGAAAAATGTAGAGAAATTTTTTTTTTTTTTTGGAAGTTGTAAGGTGGATTTCACCTATTATTGATTTTTTTTTCTCTTCTTTTTTTTTGAAATAATTTTTTTTTTTTTTACTTTTGCTTGGCACAACGTCACTGAACAAAATAATTATTTACATTTTTCTCAAATATAAATAGGTGATGGAACTTATAAGACATCGGGTAATACTCCAAATCGGAGAGGGTCAAGATGATAAGTTTAGCAAATAAAAGTTTTTTTTTTTAAAGGCTCAAAATAGTTTACTATGGATATTTAATAAAATGGATGGCTAGAAAGGCTCAAACGGATCAAAGATGGTCTTTCCATCATCTTTTAGGGCTCTAAATAATCTTCTATATCTACTAGTTAGATGGGCCTCCAAATATAGCAACACACTTTTTTTTTCTTTTTTTTTTAATTTTACAAATTTTTTTTAAGGGTTAACTCAAAAGAAATCTAGAGATCGTGTATACAATAATAAACTGCTAAGCTGTATAAAGAATGGGCAAAAGGGTTACTCTCCAAGAAAAATGATAGGCTCAAAAACTCACTTGGCACTTATTTATGACATGTTCATTCCTTCAAGCAACTCATATTTGTCTCCGGCATCAACATGTAAAGTAGCAAACATAGCGTAACATCACTTAAGACCAAAGATAATACAAATACTAAAATTTGAAATTAATCATGTCATCCAATATTAAAACAAATCACACAAATTTTTTTTTTTTAACAACATTCTACCCCCCAACCTATTCTAAACATGAAAGAAAAATATGCATGCAGAAATGTGAAAATGATGCATAAAAACTAATTAGAAAAGTTACACTTAAAATGATAGAAAACGAAAATGGTTTTTTTTTTTTAAAAAAAAAAAACTTAGAAGATGCGTTTCTAGAGGCATTACACTCCATATTCAGCCATCTTCGACTCAAAAATTTGAAAATATATATTTATAAAGGAGAAAGAGGAAGAAAACGGTTTTTTGTTTTTTTTGTTTTTTAAACGATGAAGATGCGTTTCTACAGTAACTACACTCCATATTCAGCCATCTTCAACACAAAAAGTTAGCAACAGTTAGTTTCTACAACAAAAAATCAGTAAAAACTTAACCAAGATTCCACAATTGTCGACTATTCCCTCCCCCCAACCAGAACGAAACATTGTCCTTAATGTTTGAAAGGAAAGAAGTAGAGTTTAGAAGACATCACCTGGGTGGTGCAACACGGAAGAAAATATTTACAGGCGGAGAGTTAAATCTAATTTGTACTTCTTACTGCGGCTACTATTACCATCATTATTTGGACGCTCCAACACAAAGGTCCATGGGTCCGGCTCCGGTTTATAAGCTTGTAACAGATCAAGTAGCTCATTAGCAGTGTAAGCACAAATAAAAAGTTTTTTCGCATTGGAAGGAATGAAGTAGCTTTTTATTGCATGGTTAAGAAATGCGATAAAGCCATCATAAAAGTTATTGACATTTAACAAACCGATGAGTTTTTGGTGAATGTGCAGATGGGCCCAAGATGCTAGTCTGATAAGTGCCTTTAGTGTTGCAAGATCTCCTGGAAGGAAAATAAAAGCATCAGCATGATTTAGCATTTCAGTTATTCTTTCTTGCATACCTGAGACAACTAACTCTTCTCCAGTCGATGAGTCAGTCAAACTGCCCAAAGGTTTTAGGGCTCTTGGGATGATGCCTAACACTTGACTGCCTCTGATAAAAGCTGCTTCTGAGACCATTTTTGATAACCCTCGGTTACCTCCTCCATACACCAAATGTAATTTTCTCGCTGCTATGCTTCGACCAAGATCTATGGCTGCCTCAACGAACTCTTTATGTTTGCCATAGTTAAATCCAGAAAGCACACAAATGTTCTTGAATTGTCTATTGGGAGTAGCTGCCATTGGGATACTTATCAAAAATAATTTGTGAGTGTTTGACAAAAGAAATCACATTTAAGAGTCTTGGTGACAGTGGATCACAACTGTGTATGAGGTAGCATGTCAGTGTCAAATAACGCGTAAAGCATATGGCTTGTGAGTCAAAAAGGAAACAGTAAAAAGAAAAAGAAATAATGATAAAATAAAATTATTAAAGACAATAATGCAAAAGATAAAATAACAGTGAAATAAAATAACAGTGAAGTAAAAGGATATTTACAGGTAGTTGCGACTGTGGCTCACATCTTCCTCTGGTTTTACGTCCAGAAACGGCTTGAACGCCCTCTATGGGTCGAGGATGGGCTTCCCATCCAGTTTTCTTATAAACTGGCAAACAGGGTCGTTTATAGTCAGATTCCCAAGACTATATCGTGCATGCTCTTTCTGGAATAATGGCCATAACTGGAGAATCGCTCCTTGCACATATCCACTGGGATGCGTTTCAAGAGACATAAGGATATCATCCAATGACTCCTTATTCAAGCCATTCCTAATGAATTGAATCTTATCTTCCCTGTTATCAGACACCATTCCTAAAGAACATGGGTTTTTATCGCAACTCATTATGGCACACTTATGACAAGCAACAGCAATTCTTCGAGCTCGTCGTTTTCTTGCATAATTTCCTTTACCACAACCAGGCATGTATGCAATAAATTTTGGAGGTAACTCACTGCCAATCGTACTTTAGCCTCGATTAACCAACGGATGTCAGCAGGTATGTTATTCCTCATGAGCAATCGCATGTGTTCGGACTGGGCTTTATAGATCGTAAGGAGGGCATTCTGAGGGAGTGAAGGGAATCGCTTGTGAAGCTTCGCTAAAATCTCGTTTCTGTCCATACATTCGCCTCAGAATGTCAGTTATTATGGGAAACTGAAGTAACCGACTTGATTGTCACGGAGTACCGTTATCCGCCACTTCACCGGGGTAACAAACTAAAGCACACAAACAGAAAAACAAATTAAAACACATAAAGAAAATTAAAATCGTCCTCTTATTGAATTTACCTCAAGCTCCAACTGAATGTCGTAAACACTTCTCTCAATGTCTCTGAGTTGGCTTTCTAGATTCTCAACATAGGCTACTAACTCTGGTGGTTGTAGAGCCCAAATGCGTTGTGTTTTACAAAATTGAATCTGCCTTTTGAGATGAGTTTTGACACGTTGAAGTGGTTTAAGAATGTTCAGGAGGAACGGTCTAAGTATGGTACTCATGATTAAAAATGATAAGAGAAAACTTAATAGTTAAACAAACACACTTATGCAAAAATAATTTCAATTAGTAAAAGAATAATAAAAAGAAAGAAAGAAAAATCAAATCAACGAAAAGAAAAAAAAATCAATTCAAATCTGGTGGGTCACTCAAATTTATTTCGGTGTCTTCTCCATGTGGTTGGTACTCTAGATATGGCTTTAATCTTTGACCATTAACTTTAAACGTGACACCGTTCTTTGGGTCCTTAATTTCAATTGCCCCATGTGGAAAAACAGTATGAACAATAAAGGGACCAGACCATCGAGAGCGCAACTTACCTGGGAATATGTGCAAGCGAGAATTGAATAAAAGTACTTTCTGACCTGGAGTGAACGATTTTCTCATAATTTACTTGTCGTGAAAGACTTTCATTCGTTGCTTGTAAATCTTGGCATTTTCATATGCGTCATTACGAATTTCTTCAAGTTCTGCCAGTTGTAATCTTCTTTCTGAGCTGGCTTGCTGCATGTCAAAGTTGAATTTCTTGATGGCCCAATATGCACGATGCTCGAGTTCCACAGGTAGGTGGCAAGATTTTCCATACACTAGCCTGTAGGGTGACATCCCAATCGGGGTCTTGAAAGCCGTTCTATATGCCCATAATGCATCATCAAGTCTTAATGACCAATCTTTTCTGTCTAGCCTCACCGTCTTTTCTAATATGTGCTTTATTTCTCGATTGGAGATCTCAACTTGGCCACTGGTTTGTGGATGATACGGGGTCGCCACTTTGTGTGTGATTAAATACTTTGTCAAAAGAGCTTTGAATGCTTTGTTACAAAAGTGGGCACCACCATCACTGATTATTGCTCGAGGGAATCCAAAGCGTGAAACAATGTTGCTTTTCAAAAATCCTATCACCACCTTGTGATCATTGGTTCTACATGGAATTGCTTCCACCCATTTCGATACGTAGTCAACACCAACCAATATGTATTAATGGCCAAAAGAAGGGGGAAAGGGCCCCATGAAGTCGATACCCCATACGTCAAAATCTCAACCACTAAAATTGGATTTAGTGGCATCATGTTCCTTCGTGTAATGCTCCCCATTCGTTGACACCTATCACATGAAGAACAGAAAGTGTAAGCGTCTCGAAATATAGTTGGCCAATAGAAACCACATTGTAAAACTTTAGTCGTTGTTTTCTTAGCACTGAAATGGCCTCGACAAGCTTGTTCATGGCAGAATGAAAGAATATTCTGAATTTCATTTTCAGGGACACATCGTCTAACAATTTGGTCTGCACAATACTTGAACAAATATGGGTCATCCCAAAAGAAATTCTTTATTTCCGCAAAGAATTTAGCCTTGTCTTGCTTGGTCCAATGCTCTGGAAGTTGACCTGTAACAAGATAATTAACTATATCAGCATACCAAGGTAATACTTCCACACTCATTAATTTTTCATCTGGAAATGACTCATTCAATATTAATGGCTCTATAATTGTGTCAAAATGGAGACGAGAGAGGTGGTCCGCCACAACATTTTCTGTCCCTTTCTTATCTTTGAATTCCAAGTCAAATTCCTGCCAAAGTAACACCCAATGAATTAATCTAGCTTTTGCATCTTTCTTTGTGAGAAGATATTTAAGAGCAGTATGATCTGTGAACACAATTATTTTACAACCAATGAGATAAGATCGAAATTTTTCTAATGTAAACACTACTGCTAGCATTTCTTTTTCAGTAGTTGAATAGTTCAACTGTGCATCATTCAATGTCATACTAGCATAGTAAATAACATGGGGAATTCGATCAACTCAATGTCCTAATACCGCTCCTACTGCATAATCAGATGCATCACACATGAGCTCAAATGGTAAGCTCCAGTTTGGGAGCTGAATGATGGGTGATGATATCAACAACTGCTTCAATTTTTCAAATGCCACAAGACATGAATCATTAAAGACAAAAGGTACATCCTTAGCAAGTAGATTGCATAAGGGTCTAGAAACTTTGCTAAAATCTTTAATGAAACATCTATAGAAACCAGCATGCCCAAGGAAAGATCTTACTTCTCTGATTGTTTTAGGTGGAGGAAGATTAGAAATGAGATCCACCTTGGCTTTGTCAACCTCAATACCTTTGCTCGAAATGATGTGACTGAGAACAATACCTTGTTTTACCATAAAATGGTACTTCTCCCAATTCAATACTAAGTTCTTCTCGGTACATCTCTGCAGAACTAGCGTTAGATGATGTAAACATTGATCAAACGAGTCACCAAAGATAGAAAAGTCATCCATAAAGACTTCAAGGAATCGTTCAACCATATCAGAAAAAATGCTTAACATGCATCGTTGAAATGTAGCAGGTGCATTACATAATCCAAATGGCATTCTCCTATATGCAAAAGTGCCAAAAGGGCAAGTGAAAGTAGTTTTCTCTTGATCTTTTGGTGCTATGGGAATCTGATTATATCCTAAGTAGCCATCTAGAAAGCAATAAAATTCATGGCCTGCTAATCTATCAAGCATTTGATCGATAAAAGGTAAAGGAAAATGGTCTTTACGTGTGACAGAATTCAACTTTCTATAATCAATGCATACACGCCATCCTGTAATTACTTTAGTTGGTATCAATTCATTATCAGCATTCGTAACTACTGTGACTCCTGACTTTTTGGGGATAACTTGTACAGGACTGACCCATGAACTATCAGAAATTGGGTAAATGATACTTGCGTCTAATAGCTTAAGGACTTCGGTTCTAACAATTTCTTTCATATTAGGATTTAACCGACGTTGCATTTCCCTAGTAGATTTAGCATTTTCATCAAGGTGAATGTAATGCATGCAGTCTACTGGGTTTATACCTTTTATGTCCGCTATGGTCCATCATAATGCTCATTTGTGCTCTTTTAAAACATCCAACAACTTACCTTTTTTTTCGTCATTTAGGGATGATGAGATGATTACCGGCAAAGTACTTTCTTCTCCCAAAAATGCATATTCCAATGTGTTGGGCAATGGTTTGAGCTCAAGTTTTGGTGGTGAGTCTGATGATGGGATGAGTTTCTTCTCTGATGGTGCTAGTTGTTCAACTCTTGACTTCCATTTGTTAGTGTCCATGGATGCTGCAGAGTCAAGTAAGGCGTTGACCTCATCGACCGATCTGTCAATATCAAAATCCAAACCAAAGTGAGTTAAACATGTTTGTAAAGGATCATCACTAAGGTTTGAAAGAAAAGTATTATCAACTATTGTTTCTATTAAATCCACATTAACAATTCCATCATCTGCACTGTGAGGTTGTTTGGAAATGTTGAAAATGTTTAGCTCCATAGTCATGTTGCCGAAGGACAACTGCATATTTCCAGTCCTGCATTGAATGTGAGCATCCGCAGTTGCCAAGAAAGGTCGGCCTAGGATAATGGGGATGTGCTTCCTTGAATCCTGTATTGGTTGAGTGTCAATTACAATGAAATCAACAGGAAAATAAAACTTGTCTACCTGGATAAGCACGTCCTCCACAATACCACGAGGTATTTTTGTGGACCGATCTGCAAGCTGTAACACCATTGGAGTTGGGTGTAATTCTCCAAGTCTAAGTTTCATAAATACAGAGTAAGGCAACAAATTTACACTAGCTCCTAAATCCAACAAAGCATTCTCAATTGTGTGGTTCCCTATACTACATGAGATAGTGGGGGAGCCTGGGTCTTTGCATTTTAGAGGGATTTTATGTTAGAGTATAGAACTAACGTTTTCTGTTAAAAATGCCTTCTTTTGAACATGAATGTTTCTCTTTTTAGTACAAAGGTCTTTAAGAAACTTGGCATAAGATGGAACTTGCTTTATAGCATTAAGTAAAGGGATGTTAACACTTGCCTGTTTGAAGATTTCGAGAATCTCACCTGTGGATTTTCCCTTCTTTCCTTTCGCTAACCTCTGAGGAAATGGAGCTTTAGGAACATATTCTCGCAGGTTGGTTTCTTCTTTCTCCTCCGGTGGTGAGTCCTCAGCATTTACAGGTACAATTTGATTTTCTTTTGTCACCGGCATCTCCACTTTGTTGTCAATTTCTTTTCCTTTTCGCAAGGTCATGACTGCTTTGACTTCTCCATGCTGCTGTGGTGAACTGGTATTTGCTTCATGCACTCCTTTAGGATTAGGCACTGGTTGACTTGGAAACTTGCCTTTCTCAACAGTCATTGCCAAGGTCTGAACTGAAGAAGCAAGTTGTCCCACCATCTTCTCGAGGCTTGAAACTGATTGGGCTTGTGAGTTGAAGCCCGCTCTCAACTCATTTCGTAGTCCATCAATGGTGCGGTTCTGTTGCTCAATCGTAGAGTGAGTAACATTCTTGAGATTATGGAATGAATCCTCCCATGGTCTGGGTTGAGAGTAGTTCTGGTTCTGATTGTATTGTTTGAATAGTGGTTGAGCGGCTTGAGGATTTTGAGGAATTGGTTGCATTGGTGGAGCTGGAGCTGCTGGTCCATTCTGTTGGAATCCTTGAGACCATGAAAAATTGGGGTGATCTCTCCATCCAGGGTTATATGTGTTGGAGTATGGGTTGTAATTCGATGGTTTTCTCATTACACCTATAACATTGGCTTGATCGGAGTATGAGTCATGGTCATGTGGTTCTGTTGATTTAGCAGTCGATAACGATGCTATTTGTCGAGCGAGACCTTCAACCATCTCCTTGACTTCTTTGATTCCTGAAGTTGACTCGCCAATGTGAACCTCATTTACTCCCTTAATTCTTCTAGTATTCCTGAGTGAACGACTCCGTTGTTGGGAATTATCCGCTTGTCGCTGGAAGAATTCCCAAATCTCTGATGCACTTTTTGACATTAGCTCTCCTCCACTTGTTGCCATTAGCCATTCTTGCACATTCGGCAATAATCCCTCCAAAAAGTATTGGCATTGGTGCCATTTCTCGTACCCATGATGTGGACATTTCAAGAGTAGCCCATTGAATCGCTCCCATGTTTTGAAAAATTGCTCATCTTCTCTCTGTGTAAACTCTGAAATTTCCCTGCGAATAGCATTGGTTTTATGCACTGGGAAATATTTATTCAAAAATTTTGTTACCATTTGTTCCCATGATGCAATGCTATTAGCAGGCAATGTATTAAGCCATGAACGAGCTCTATCCTTTAAAGAAAATGGGAATAGTCTAAGTTTTACATCATCATCTGAAAAATTCTCATATTTAAATGTTTGACAAATAGCACGAAAATCATTCAAATGATTATATGGGTCCTCATTTTCTAAGCCATAGAATGTGGGGAGACAATTTAGCACACTAGGTTTTAGTTCAAAACTCCTAGCAGCTACATTTGGGTATCTTATACATGATGTGCTCAAATTAGCTAAGGGACTAAAATAGTCCTTAAATGGCCTCTCCTGTGGTGCTTGTAAATCCATTCCAAATTTATTTTTAACGTGCTTGTGTGTGCGAAGTGTTTTTTTTAGTTCAAGATCTATAGGTTCAAGATTAGGTAATAATGACCTACGACCATGCATGCAAGGAAAAAAAAATAAACGGGAACAAAACAAATAAAAATAAAGAGGAAGGAGAAATTACGATACTAACCTTATTGCGCTATTACAACCTTACTATAAAAATACACAAAAAAAATACGTGAAATAAATTAACTAAAAAGAATTAGTAAGATAAACAAAAATTACAAAGAAAAAAAAATAACTTGAAAATTAAATTACAGAAATTTAAAGAAGAGAAAAAGAAAAGAAATACTAACCTCTAAATGCAGATTCACTTTTTTTTTTCTTTTTTTTTAAAAGAAAATAAATACAAGAAAACAATTAAATGGAATTATTCACAAAAAATTATTTCTATGAATTAAAATTACTTACCTCCCCGGCAACGGCGCTAAAAACTTGTTGTGCAAATTTTAATGTACTCGCAAGTGCACGAATCTATTGTAGTATAGATCAATGGTGACGAGTGTCGATCCCACGAGGAGGTGGATTTTAATTGTGTGTAGAATTAATTTTGTAAATGGGTGATTGGATTTGTGGTGGAAATAAAATGGAATATATTAAAACTTAAATTAAAATGGCGAGAATAAATTCTAAAATTGGAATTGAAATGGCAAGAATAAATTGAAGAGAATTCTATTGAAATGACGTACTTGGGTATCTGGATCCGTATCAACATGCATCATGGGCTAAATAATCCTTATTAATGCCAATTAAATCATGAGGGGGGAATCCACACCTCATGAACCACGCTCTAATCAATATGGTGCTAAGGGCTTATCGTGCCAAATAATAATAACCTTGTACTAGGGGGCAGGTGAAACCAAGGCGGTACTAGACAAGATTAGTATTATTTGTCAACGACAAGTCAAAACATCCACAAAAATTAGAGGGGAAGAGAAAGTAAATTTACCAAATAAAGCCCATGACACATGTTGAGACTTCACCTTCAACCCAAGTTTGAAAGAAAATTAGCCACTCATAATTGAACTAGGGGCAAAATGGAAATTTATTAAAATACGTAGAAAATACAAGGTGGAGAAGGAATTACAGAAAATGGATCCCAAAAATGGATTCAAAGATATCAAATTAGGGGGGGGGAGGGCCCCCTTTTTATAGATACATCGAGTAAATCATGGCCATCGGATTAAAAACAGTTTGGACGCTCAGGATTGTGCCACGTCATCAGTCAACAGTACGCGTGAATAGTACACGGTTTGACCACGCGGATGAACAGTAACACAGTTTGAGCCGGGTGAACAATGACGCGGTTGGGTTGAAAATAATCCTGTGTGATGCATGTACCGTACACGAGATTTTTCGTCCACTGATATGCTGCCACGTCACCATCAACAGTACATAAGAATTTTAGCCCAACAGGATCATGACACCTCATCAGTCAATGCCACATCATCGGTCAATGCCACGTCATCGATCCGTCTATGTGAACAGTGTCATGAACAGTAACGTAGACAGTACCGTACACGTGAATACTACGTACATGTGAATAGTGCCATTTTTCCTTTTATGCTCCTCCTAAGGTTTTCGACCGTCCTGAGTTCAAAAGTGATGTCCGTTTTGCCATCTGATCTCTCGTTTATTGTGAAATGACTATGATGCCCCTAAAATACATAAAATACTTAATTAAAATAAAACACACGGAATTAAATCAAAAGAAGGTTAAATTCATAAAAGTAAAGGTGTTAGTAAAACTTGTAGTGTAAAATGACGATTTTCTCCTTTATAAATATACATTTTCTAACACTCAACACTATGCTCAGATCAAGTAATAAGAAGATGTGTTGCAGCAGAAGAAATACCTCATATACTGGAGTCATGTCATGCTGCGGCATATAGAGGACATTTTGGTAGTCACAGAACAGTTGCCAAAGTTATGCAATCAGGTTATTATTGGCCCACTATTTTCAAAGATGCTTATGAATTTGTTAAATGTTGTGACAGGTGTCAAAGGACAGGGAACATAACTAGAAAACATGAAATGCCATTGACCAACATCCTGGAAGTGGAGGTTTTTGATGTATGGGGAATAGACTTTATGGGACCCTTCCCACCATCTTTTGGGAACTTATATATCCTTGTTGTTGTGGATTATGTCTCCAAGTGGGTAGAAGCTGCAGCATTACCTACCAATGATGCTAAAACAGTGGTAACTTTTCTTCAAAAAAATGTGTTTTCCAGGTTTGGCACTCCTAGAGCAATTATTAGTGATGAGGGCACACATTTTTGCAACAAAGTATTTGCTGCAGCAATGGTAAAATATGGAGTCAGACACAAGGTAGCTACAACATATCATCCACAATCTAATGGTTAGGCTGAAGTGTCCAATAGAGAGATAAAAAAAATCTTAGAAAAAGTGGTGAACCCAACAAGGAAGGATTGGTCTTTACACTTACATGATTCTCTATGGGCCTACAGAACAGCATACAAAACCCCACTCGGCATGTCCCCTTACCGAATTGTTTATGGAAAGGCTTGTCATTTGCCACTAGAACTATAGCATAAAGCACATTGGACACTGAAGAAATTAAATTGGGATATGCATGCTGCAGTAGAGCAAATGAAACTTCAACTTTGTGAACTTGATGAATTACGGCTATTTGCATATGAAAATGCAAGAATCTATAAGGAGAGGACAAAACAATGGCACGACAAGCATCTTCAGCACAAGAAATTCAACCCTGGTCAATTAGTGTTGCTCCACAATACAAGACTAAGATTATTTCTGGGAAAGCTCAAGTCAAGATGGTCTGGCCCGTTTAAGCTGCTCAAAGTTTATCCTCATGGAGCTGTTGATCTTTTAGATGAACAAACAGGCCACGAGTTCAAAGTTAATGGACACAGGGTTAAGCACTACATACATCCAGTAGCAGAATATTCAAAGGAGGTGTTACTCCTTCAAGAACCTAGCTACTGAACAAAGAAGGAAGGTCAGGCTGAAGGACCTTAAATCAAGCGCTTCATGGGAGGCAGCCCATTGAGGAGATAGCCACTTCAAACCAATTTTGATATCCTTTGGTTTTGGAGACAACCCTTCCTCTTTACCATTTTATTTAATCTTGTTTTTCCATGATTAACCATTTATTTTTTTTCTATCCTTTTACATTATTGCATACTTTATTTTTACGTTAATTTGATATATCTATTTCTTTTAATAATTTTAGACTTAAATTTAGTTCTTTTTTTTTTGAAGTAAGCGTGATAATTGAAGTCCATATTGACAAGTGAGAGTGTATGGTGGCAGAATTCAGAGGTGAACCACGTGTCAAAAGCCTTAGTGTGGAGTATGTATCTGTTATCAGAATAAGCGAATAGGTGCTGCAGCAACTAATCTTACCGTTACAGTAAATTAAAAGCTGGAGCCTTTCACTTACCATTGGAGATAAAATCGTGACAGATGGACGCATGGATATGGATAGAAATTGGAAAACAAATCTCCGAAATTAAAGCTTTAATTTCACTGGCTGCTAATTTTGGGGATATGCACATTTAACTCAAATATTTTATTCCCTCAATTAGCTCTAGTTACCGTATTTATCTTCAAATTAAAGTCCATTATAAAAAGGAGTCACTGTGCTTAGTACTCTACGCCACTATTCCCCATCTCCTTCGCAAATCCAACTCTCCTAATTCTTAACCTCGTTTTCTCTTTTTACTCTCAGGAACAGTAGTTTCAATTTGTTACTGCTACAGCAATGCCGAGATATAAGAAAACAGCAAGTCACCTCAAAGATCCGTCACGCTTCCAGAGTTACCAGCCGAAGAAAAATATGAAGAATTCATAGAGCCGCGTAAGATTCTGGAAGAGAAAGGGTTTCAATTCCCAGAACAACTCACTGGAATCGTACAAACAATTCATAATGCTGCAACAAAGCGAGGATGGTTAGAGTTTTGCAATCACCCTCGTGATCCTGTGCTTCAAGTAGTCAAAGAATTTTATGCTAATTTGGTAAGCCTTGATCAGCACAACATCTGGGTAAGAAACACACTTGTTCTATTAGACTCCCATGTTATCAATACTTTTTATAATTTACCTGCTGAAATTACTTGTGAGTATGCTAAATTGCGGGATAAGTTAACCCCAAAAAAGTGGACCACCATTTTTACAACTCTTACCATCGAAGGGGTATCATGGGCTAACGAGGAAGGGCGTGTAGTTAATAGGATAGATTTGAAACCTATTGCTAAGGTGTGGGTAAATTTTTTGAAATTTAGGCTTATGCCCACCACTCACACTACTACGGTTTCCCAAGAGAGATTGGTTTTGCTATATGTCCTTATTCGAGGGCTTCCCATAGATGTGGGTAGCATCATTGCAAAAGAAATCTGAGAGTGTGCAGTCAAGACTCACCGAACTGCTGCCTTGCTATTTCCTTCACTTGTCACTAGCATTTGTGTAGTTTCAGGTGTTCGTCTTAAAGCCAGAGATGATCATGTCAAGAATGATGGTGCCTTTACGACACGTACAATTGAGAGAGTTGCTGGCGAGAGTGCTGGAACAACCACTGAACCAGCTGCTGTAATAGGCGCAAGACGCACTATTGGCTTAGACTAGACCATCCAGGCACTCAGCACCAGTATCACTCAATGTGTGGAAGCTCAGCAGAGGGAAAATGGTCGGTTTTGGAGTTATCTACAACACCTGGATAACCAACTACACCAATTTGCTTTGTACATGAAGCACACTCACTGAAACTTCTCTGCTTTCTTGCTCCAGCAGTACAATTTTGACACCAACACCCCAGGTGCTCCAGCAGAAGCCATTGAAGAAGCCACTGCTACAGATGAACCAGTAGAACAAGTTGAAACTGAACCACCAGTAGAAGTTGAATCAGAAGATGCTGAACCATCTGACCCACCTGAGGACGAAGGTGACAAGTCTGAGACTGATAGCTCACCCCAGAGGTAGAGGACACTTCGGAGCAAGAACGTGAGGAACTAACCATCCCAACCCAATCCAAAACTAGGAAGCAGCACATTATTCAAGAAGAGAATGAGGAAGACCTTGATGTGGAACCGTCTATTCCAGTTTTTGTAGGCAAAGGAAAGGACAAGGGAAAAGCAAAAATGGCAACACCTCCAGCCTCTAAAGATGAGATGGAGCAAGTCGATGCTGAGATAGTTGCTGCAGCAGCCAGAGCTATGCCTACATCTGAGCAAGCCAAGCAACTACTTGCGGTAATTGCTGCCATCATAGTTGAGGGCCAGGCCGCCGATGCATTGACTCAAAAGCCTCTACAGCAAACTCCTAGCCAACCTATCCGCACCATTCTAAGACAATCCAGCAAAAAAAAAGGCAGTACGTCTACAGGTACTGCTACAGCAACCCCAGCTACAACTCCTCTCACCAGCCCCGCAGCGAAAAAGACAAAGACATTGCCAGCCACCTCCCCAAAAGCTTCACCAAAAGATAAGCTGCGCAGTGCCTCCAAGAAGCGTTGATAACAACATGTCATGTGCTGCAGTCCCCACCACAGGGGAGTACTCTTATCTCCCTAGTTTCTTTCTTTATAAAAAAAAAAAAAAATTTGTTTGTCAATTTGTGTGCCTTTGTTATGTTTGCTTGTGAGGACACAACAACTCTCAAGTTTGGGGGGGTTGTGTTCCCGTATGCATGTGTTTATGTTTGTGTGGTGTGGAGCTCTATTATCCAATATTTGTGTATGGATTTGAACACCTAATGAAGATAAATTGAGTGCTATTCTATATATATATGCCAAGTAGAGATGGTTATAGATGAAAGTGAAATTCTGTCCCGACACTTAGACTTTGGTTGAATTGTATGAGACTGTTAGAGCAAAGCCAAAAGAAGAGAAAAGATTTCAAGTTTGGGGAGGGGGGGGGGGAAGAAGCAAGTTTGAATAACTGTGATATCTATGGAATACAAGCTGTTCCAATGGCTCAAGTTGCTGAGTAACCAGATCTGAGTATGTACTGCATATGCAGACTTGTGTTCAAAGGTAGCGAGAGTTATGAGCAATGTTGTAGCATATATATATATATAAGAGAAATCCTCTATCTAAAGCATTGAGTAACCAGGTCTGTTCATGAGCCCCATGTTCAACCTTGAGTAAAAGATACCTCTAGATAAGATTACATTACAGTTATTGCTGTAGTAACTCTAATCTGGGCATGGTTTGAGTAATTGGGTGTCATCATTACAATTGATTGACATTCACATGAAAGATAAATGTTACAGTGAGGAGGTGAAATATTCCCTAGTCTGTCAATCCTAAAATAATCACAGTTGAGTATGTGAAAGTTATGATTACCCCATTTATGAATGAAGTGTTCTCACTGCTGACCTTCATGCAATCCCTTGGTGATGCTATAGCATATCTAGAATTCAATCGAAAGAAGCACACACACACTATGGACAGAAAGAAGCTTAAGTCTAGGACTAATTTACTATGGTCATCTTGTATGGTTAAGAATATGATCTGAAGGTGGAAGAATCTTTGCAAAGTTGATAAAAGAACTAAATTTGTGTGAATGATTATTTGTGTGAAGTGTTAGTATGTGTCATTACTTGAGGACAAGTAATAGTTTAAGTTTGGGGTATAATAACTCTAGGAAATAAGAGTTACTACTTCAATTCTAGACTGGAATCAAGATCATTTAGAGAGCAAATAAGGTGTTTTTATTACATTTTGGTTACCTTTTGCATAAATATTCATTTTAGTTGGATCTTAATAAGTTTTGCTTAAATCAAATAATTTGTGCTAAAAACAGGTGCGTAATTGTAGGGTTTAAATTCATGAGAAGGATGCGGAGACATTAGATGAGCAAGAGGAGGAAAGAAGATGGCCAAAAAAGAAGAAAAGCACAATCGAGAATAATGCAGTGCTATTGTGGATATTAGAACAACCAGTGCTGCAACAATTTGGGAGCAATACAGGAGAAAGCTTAAAGCGCGGGTTAGCCATAAAGTCGCGATCTGCATGTTTCCTAATTTAGACGCATGCAAGCTCATGGGCTTTGGTTTTTACCCTAATTCAGAATATAAAAAGGAGGCGCGCATCACATAGAGAGGGGGCGGAGAGATTACCATCCAAGTAATTATAAAGGCAAGAAGAAGAAGAAGAAGATCAAGATTTAGGAGTGTTGTTCGACATCATTGAAGAACCGAGGAGGATCACTAGTCTTTCGCCGTGCTCAACTCATATTATCTTTCTTCCTTGAAATTCTTTGGATGTATTCTGTGATCAGTATATTTATGTTTACTTTTCTCATTCAGAACATGAACTAAATTTACTTGTAGTTGAGTGACAAATAATCCAATGGGTTCTTGACTGTTCTTATATGTTGTTATGGTATTGTTGTAGCATTATACTCTAGTAGTTTTTATGATTACAACTGTTATTTTGGTTGACCACCCATTTAATAGTTTCAGTTAAGATAGAGCAGCAAAAGGGCATATCTTAGCGTACATTATTAGAGTATTACTTGTTCTTAAGTCGAGTTTCTTGGATTAGGTTATCTTGAATCCTATAAGGGCAATACTTGAAGTTAAGATTTGTGACACTCTAGACATAGGTGTTCACCTTGTAGGGTAGAGAGATTAAAGGTTATTATGCCGTACCATAAATATATGAGCAACTGGTCATTGTTAGTAGATTTAAAGGTATGAGATTTCCAACATGCGATAGCTGCGGATGCAGATTTATTCTACCCATTGCTGCAGCACTTATTGTAACAACTGGTGCTAATTCGGTAAACAACAGTCACCCCATTAGGAGAGTTTGATCATTCAACTACTATATTCTCAATTGAATCTTAGACACATTTAACTTAGTTTATTTCATTACAGTATTATTTTATTTCCATCTCTCGAAATTAATAATTACGATAGAATTATTTGACATTTGTTTGTTTCGACCTTTAGTTGATTTGCATTATTGTGATTGCTTCAACATTTTGAGCAACATCAATCCCTGTAGAGACGATCTTGAATACTCATCACTTTATTACTTGTTGTGTATACTTACACATTGGCATTGATAGTAATTGATTATAATAAATTACCAACAGTGAGCAGACGACCAAAGTTCCAAAAAGTTTCTAATGTGTGCAAAGGCTCTAAAGTCTCAAAGCCTGTTTTATTGCGAGACAGGAAGCCAAGCATGTCAGGATCTGCTCGACCAAGCGAAGGCGAGCAGACCACCAAAGTTTCCAGTCTTGATTCGTTTCACTCTCAACACTAGAAACTGGGGGACGGGTGTTTATGGAATGAAATAGGGTGACCAAGATAAAGGTGTTTGCTCATACATTATCGTGCTCTCCTCAAAGTAAAAGTGAGCAAATGATTGAGCAAATCACCTCGACCAGGATGTTGTTTGGTGACCTCGAGCACATCACCTCGACCAGGATGTTATTGGTCACCTCGATCAGATCATCTCAACTAGGATGTTATTGGTCACCTCGACCAGAATAATATGTGGTGACCTCGAGCACATCACCTCGACTAGGATATTATTGGTCACCTCGACCAAAATAATATGTGGTGACCTCGAGCACATGACCTCGACCATGATGTTGTTGGTCACCTCGACCAAAATAATATGTGATGACCTCAAGCACATGACCTCGACCAAGATGTTATTAGTCACCTCGACCAGATTAATATGTGGTGACCTCGAGCACATCACCTCGACCAGGAAGTTACCAGGAAGCACGATTCAGTCAAAATATTTTCTCCGAAATATTAAGGATCATATTCTTAGTGGGCTGAAAATTAGTAGTTTTCTTGAGAATTCAAGGGGAAAGGATAAAAACCGCTATAGTTTCCGATAAAAACCCTTGGAAGGGGAAGGAAAAGGGGGATTTCTTGGAACTCTCTCTCTCTCTCTGGGCAACTAAACCCATTGGACCTTTTTCTCTCTCTACTACTGGGAAATTTCTCTTTCGCTTATGATTTCTTTAAGATTAATTATTCTCAATTATTTTCCTTTAAATTTACTTAAAAACTTTTTTGTTTAAAGCAATCATAATTAAGCCACATGAATTATGGTATGAGTTTTTCCAAGTAAGACCCAAATTGCTGACTTGAGCGTCGGAGGGTTCTCGCCGAAAAAACTTCCGGCACCTCCTGACTGTTGGTTGTGCTCACGGGCTCACAGGTTATCTGCTCATCGATCGTCTGCTCATGGATTGTCTGCTCATGGGTTGTCTGCTCATGGATTGTCTGCTCATGAGTTCTCTGCTCATGTATCATCTGCTCATGGATTGTCTGCTCATGGATCATCTGCTCATGGATTGTCTGCTCATGGATTGTCTGCTCATGGGTCGTCTGCTCATGGGTAGTCTGCTCATGGGTTATCTGCTCATGGATCGTTTGCTCATGGATTATCTGCTCATGGATTGTCTGCTCATGGAACATCTGCTCATGGTGCTAACTAATCAGCGGCTTCCCACCAAACAAATTCAATGCTGATGCAGGGATCTAAGATTCGATCAACTCATCTGGATTTCGGCATCAACAGTTGATACAAGTTTTAAGTTAAGGAAATTAGCATATATATACAAGAGGCGTATGAATTTGATAACAAGAAAAGAAAAAATATATAGGAGAGTGGAGACTTGCAAATTGTTATATTTCATTATTTAGCGAGTTGTCCGAGTAAACGCGTATAGACTTTTAAATTGTTATACGCCGTCGTACTTGAACCGTGAATAAAGGGCTTATGGCACTTGACTTACCAAAAAGAAGAAGATGCTCAACATTGGCAAGGCCTATGCATTATGTCCATTTGTTCACGTTTTGCCGAGGCTCATGGCAACTACAAAATGTTCTTTTTCTTTCCTCTAAAAAAAAAAAAAAAGAGGCGACCTTCACATTTGGGCTAATAATTATCATTAAACAATTAATAATGCTGAGGGTTAGTGGGAATGTAGCGTTAAAATAATTGTTATTAGTTGTGCTTTAAAAATAAAGAAAAAAAGATAGTTGTACCCCCATAATTTAATGAAATAATCACGTAAACTCTTAAGTTTTTAACAATAAACAACAAGACCCCCTTCTATTACTTTTTACCATTTATTTGGATGTCACATGCTTCTTCTTTTTCAATTTTCGCAGTGGATATCAAATGTTAAATTTACTGTTATTCCCATATCATGTCATCGCTTGCTTCTACATATATCGATTGTTTTCCCAAAATTTTAAATTGAATTAAAAACATTCCAATTAAACAAAAAAAAAACACTCATCCAACCAGATATAAATCTTCTAATTAACCTAAAGATAGCTACACCCTGATGGTTGTCGAAGCCAGCAAAAATAAATACCTACTCTAAATAAATTGTGTATAGTGATTGAGCAGGGTCGTGTCCACAGAGATCGGTAATTATTTAAATCATTTTAAAATGTAAAATGTAAAATGAGGGAATTGTTGACAATATTAAAAATCAAATTAAAATAACAAGAGTGCAAATTAAAATTGTAATTCAAATTGGGAAAAGCTCTGGTTGAAGGAATTAACTCAGCTTGATTCGACTACTGATCATTGATTCAAATATTAATCATATCTACTTATGAATAGATCGGTTATAGCTACTGAGGCCCTCTAATAGCCAATCTCTCCTTAACTAGTCGATAACCAAGGTACGACCGTTGGTTATTTCCCTAATCAATAGACAACTCTAGATACGATCATAGGATTTAATTAATTGACAGCCTGAAAAACCAGAGAGACCCAAATCCTAATCAACAAACGCATACGATGGTTCATTTAAATTAGATTGTTTATTCTCATAACACAGCGCACTGTTATGCTATTTGTCACAAACATTAAAATCTGCATACGATGAATCTTTTAGTTGACAATTGATTAAGTTGATAATTAAATAGTGGCCAATTATCTAATTAACAAACATAATCATGACAATAATTCAGAGAATAAACAAATACCCAAAAAGTAATAAAACAATTAAAGCATAAGAAAAATCTCACAGTAGTGACGAATCAAAGCTTCATTAACCTTCAACCAGAATAATAGGTTTAGTTTTTCATAGAGAGAAGAGAAAAATTTAGATCTATGATTTTTTTTTTTACAATAGATTCCCTCATTCAATTCTCTCTCCCCTCTTCTCCTCTAGAGTTCCTTTTCAAATCAAATACTAATATCCAAAAATATTATCTAAATAGTAAATTCGAAATTACAAAAATTACCAAAAAGACAAAACACGTTAAACTAAAAACTGCAAGTCCGTAGTTGACAACACGCGCCCACGCCTTATCAACAAAGTTCTTCTGAAGCTCAATTTTAGCACCAATCAATAGAATTGCACCTACAAAAATAAAACACAAGTAAATCACTATTATTAAGTGCAAAACATCGATATTAAAGGAAGTAAACAATCTCCTTGATACTTGAGATTCCAGGCGGCTCACTGTAGTCGCCAATTGACTCATTTGGTTTTCTAAATTTTGAATGCTTGTTGTAGTTGCCTGCTGAAATTGTTGAGTGTTAGTTGTAAGTGATTTAACAATTTCTTCAAGAGATATACCTGACTTTGAGTTTAACTGTGGAGGGGCTGGTTGTCTTGGTGGGTATTGTTGTGGGAATCCTGACGGCCTAACTCCATAGCTGAAGTTGGGATGATCCTTCCATCCCGGATTGTATGTTTGTGCATAAGGATCATACCTCCTCTGAGGCATGCCTGGAAATCCTCCAACTGCATTGGCTTGTTCAACGGGTTCTTTTTGAAGTGTAGGACACATATCAGTTGAATGACCCATATTAGAACAAATGCCACAAGTCTTCACCTGTTGCACATTACCTACAACAAACGTTTCCACAAGAGAAGTAAGTTTATCTAAATGTTGTTCAATAGAAGAAATATTTACCTCATTCACCTTCCTTGAATTGGGATCTTGCCTACTGCCAAACTGTTGTGCATTAGCAGCCATATTTGAGATCAACTCTCTTGCTTGAGTAGGGGTCTTGTCACCAACACACCTCCACTAACAACATCTATCATACTCCTATCCATCAATGACAGTCCTTCGTAAAAGTATTGAATAAGAAGTTGATCAGAAATCTGATGCTAAGGACAACTGGCACACAATTATTTGAATCGCTCCCAATACTCATACAAAGTCTCCCCAGGAAGTTGTCTGATCCCACAAATATCTTTTCTGATGTTGGCAGCTCTTGAAGCAGGAAAGTACTTCTCAAGGAACTGATTCTTCAAACCATTCCATGTTGTAATCGATCCAGGAGACAAGTAGTACAACCAGCCTTTACCTAGCCCATCTAAAGAGAAAGGAAAAGCTCGCAGCCTAATCTGCTCTTCAGTCACGCCTTGTGGTCTCATACTTGAACATACAACATGAAACTTCTTGAGATGTTTATGAGGATCTTCACCTGCAAAACCATGAAACTTGGGTAATAAATGAATAAGACCAGACTTTAATTCAAAATTTACCTCCAAGTCTACATATTGAATGCAGAGTGGTTGCTGATTCAAGTTTGGTTCAACTAACTCTCTAAGAGTTCTTTCTACAGGTGCAACTCTATCCATTACTTGTTCTTCTGAATCGTTAGATGATTCAACCAAATCAAGCACCATATTTGTTTCAGAAAGCAAAGGCGACGAGGATCGTTGCTTAGCTCACTTCGTCTGCTGTCTCAGTTGGCGAGCTGTCTTCTCAATTTCAGGATCAAACGAAAGTGTACGTATACGAGAAGGACGAACCATACACCAAGTAAAACGTAAAAAGGATTAAATAAACGACGCCAATCCCCGGTAACGGCGCCAAAATTTGATGGTTGTCGAAGTCAGCAAAAATAAATACCAACTCTAAATAAATTATATATAGTGATTGAGTAGAGTCGTGTCCACAGAGATCGGTAATTATTTAAATCCTTTTAAAATGTAAAATGCAAAATAGGGGAATTTTTGACAATAATAAAAATCAAATAAAAATAACAAGAGTGAAAATTAAAATTGTAATTCAAATTGGGGAAAGCTCTGGTTAAAGGAATTAGCTCAGCTTGATTCGACTACTGATCATTGATTCAAATATAAATCATTACTACTTATGAATAGACTGGTTATAGCTACTGAGACCCTCTAATAGTCAATCTCTCCTTAACTAATCGATAACCAAGGTACGACTGTTGGTTATTTCCCTAATCAATAGACAACCCTAGATACGATCATAGGATTTAATCAATTGACAGCTTGAAAAATCAGAGAGACCCAAATCCTAATCAACAAACGCATACGATGGTTCATTTAAATTAGATTGTTTATTCTCATAACACAACGCACTGCTATGCTATTTGTCACAAACATTAAAATCTTCATACGATGAATCTTTTAATTGACAATAGATTAAGTTGATAATTAAATAGTGGTCAATTATCTAATTAACAAACATAATCATGACAATAATTCAGAGAATAAACAAATATCCAAAAAGTAATAAAATAATTAAAGCATAAGAAAGATCACACAGTAGTGACGAATCAAAGCTTCATTAACCTTCAACCAGAATAATGGGTTTAGTTCTTCATAGAGAGAAGAGAAAAATTTAGATCTAGGGTTTTTTTTTTTTACAATAGATTCCCCCCTTCAATTCTCTCTCCCCACTTCTCCTCTAGAGTTCCTTTTCAAATCAAATACTAATATCTAAAAATATTATCTAAATAGTAAATTTAGAATTACAAAAATAACCAAAAAGACAAAACACGTTAAACTAAAAACTGCAGGTCCGTAGTTGACAGCACGCGCCCATGCCTTATCAACAAAGTTCTTCTGAAGCTCAATTTTAGCACCAATCAATAGAATTGCACCTACAGAAATAAAACACAAGTAAATCACTATTATTAAGTGCAAAACATCGATATTAAAGGAAGTAAACAATGCAAAACTAGTGCATAAATTGCACTCTAACACACTCCCATATTAATTCCAATTAAATAAATCTTCATTTTTGTCATGATTTTGGATCTCGAGCAGGGTGGATATATCCAACCAGATCCGGCCCGTTGGCATTCCAATATATTCTGGAGTTGGAATAATAACTTAATGTGTAATTGCAAATTTTTAACGTTTAATTCTAATTTGAGGATTCAAATGAATTTATGCGGATCTAAAAGGGGACTGAAGATTGGCATGCATACATACATACATACATATATTATACATATATAGAGAGAGAGAGAGAGAGAGAGGTAATATAACATTTTTCTTGATGAAGATTTTTGTGCCATACGAATTAAAGAGAGTATTGTGTCGATGTTGGAGGCTAGAGGGACAACTGATTACATTGCTTCAGAGGTGCTTAGTAGAAACTTTGGTGAGGCATCACATAATTTAAATTACTAGATTTACCGAGATATATATATATATATATATTCCACATTGGATTTACAAGCATTTCGAATAGGATAATGAATGTCAATTACTCGGAATTGTAAACAGCGAGGAAAATGAAATTGCTAAGAAGATGAATATTGTTGTTTTGTGGTGTATACGGACTCGTCCATCGGATAGGTCGCCCATGAACAGAGTGATAGAAATGTTATTTCCAAGAAGCACACTGACTAGCAGTGATGCTTTGAATAAGTCCACCAAACATCTTCTCCTCCGAGACCACTAATATATTCTTCCATCATTTCAACGTCATGACGTGGGGATCAGAATTGAATTATAGGATGCTTGTAAGTTTCCTTTGTGGAACTTGTGAATTTGTGATGGCAAAAGTCGATGATGTATGTAACTTTCTATCCCGTATAGGGTCCGTTTGACTCATAAATATTTGTCACTTTCTCTCTTTTCCAAAACCCAAAAGCACGCTAAAGCTTAATCTTTAAAGAATTTTTGATTGAGTGCTGACATTTTGGGCTTATCTTTAAGTAATCTTTTACCACGCATGCATTTTTGTCATTGTGCGGTCATCGATTACTTCTAAAGATCGTAATCTTTAAGAAAAAAATTACTTCTCTTGAAAGTGAAAGCTGGGCAGCTATTGGCGTATTGCAATGCAGCTGCTATGTATAGTAGTCAATTCTTGGAAAGAACTAGTTTTCTTAAATTGTAAATGGTCCCCTTTATGACTGGGAGATTTTGAACAAAATTAATATGATGAATTCTTTGCAGGTGTTGTTCCTTGAAGTCTCATCTTTTATAATGTTTCTGAAATAAAGATATTACCTTCTCTGGCTAAATATTTACTCTTAATTTGGACCACTTAATCTCAACTTGATGAAAGATTATGATCATGCCTGATTTTATGGATGTGGTCTTATCTCACGTAAGTAGCAATGAATTAATTAAAGTTTACTGTCAAATTACGAACTCAAAAACTGCTGCTGCTTCATTATTCACAATATCAAAATTAAAAGCAGAACTTATTATAAGCTTTCCGAAAGTTTTACGCTTTCTTTCGCCCAAATCCCAAGTACTTCTTGTAATATCATTCCCCTGTAGATGTCTTCCCCTAAGACATGTTTAACTTTGGTTCAGGGTAACAAAGCTATAGCTTTTCCTGCCGTGTGCAACAAGCTATTAAATTAGAGTATTTATTTCTGTATTACTACTAGTAGTAAGAGAGGCGAAATGGAAACTTGAATTCATGTTTATACAACAGTTTGTTTATAAATAAATGAGTTGATAACAAGTCATTTTAAATATTTGCAAAAAAAAAACGGTGAGTGATGTCTAGTTCTATTTTCAATGTTCAGAGTCGAATTTTGATTACTGAAAATTTTAATTTATGAAGTTGAACTAAGAATTTGTTATAATATATTCCACCTTCCTATACAGTCATCTGGAATAATAATATATCAAAAACAGTAATAACTCGATTTACATGGTGAGAAAGAAAAGAAAGACGCTACGAGGGAAGCAGAGATTCAAAGACTTCGCCACTTTGTTGGAGGAACAATTTCATAAATCTCTAGAATATTGACATAAAACACATACCATATCTAGCATTAAGTGTATTTATGTATGTCCAAAGATAAAAATTCGAAGATTAAATTTATCATTTCAATTTATGTTCTGCCCAAAGCAATGTTTTTTATTCCACAAGCACAAACAATAAAGAGTACGCACAAAGTTAACAAACAGACATAGCAAACGTGACATCAACTACTTGCAGCAGCATCATCCAGAAACTTCACTCTAATCTTCTTGAGCTTTTCAGCGGCATCTTTAGTAGATGCCCCCTGTTCTGGTGATCCCATGCAACAATCCATTGCCGAATGCATGATGCTTAATAAACAATTCATTTTAAGAGAAAAAACTTGCTCTTCTCTCACCAAGTTTGCATCGACAACATCACTCAATGCACGAGGTAATGACTCCCTTACCCAGTCTCTTAAACTTATTTCTCCGGTAAACATTTCATTTGTGGGCTTCTTTCTGGTGAAAGTTTCCATCAATAAAACACCATAACTATAGACATCACCTTTAGCCGAAATCATTCCTTCTAATCCATACTCTCCATTTTTTGGTTTCGATAGATCAAATGGATATGACATCATAAAACAAATGGTAAACAAATAATATTTGGACAGTCAAGATGGCCCAAACTTTGACTGTGCTTAGAAAAGAGCAAAAATTTGAAATTATAATTAAAACCTTACCTGGTGCCATATAACCAATTGTAGCCACTGTCATGATTTGGGTCACAGAATCTTCTCCATCATCTAAGAGTTCCGAGATGCCGAACTCGCATGTGCCACCATATTTTCATCCAAGAGAATGTTGCTAGGCTTTAAATCACAATGAATTACATGTGCTGATGAATGATCGTGATGGAGATATTTATGTGCCAGCCCCACATCTATCATTATATTCAATCTCTCTAGGATATCTAGGAAATAATTGTGAGAACACAAACATTTCTCAAGACTGCCATTGAGCATGAACTCAAGCACCAGTACTTTAGAATCTGGATTGCAATAGCTGCTAGTGATCTTTATGAGATCTTAATGATGAACATTCCACCATACTTCACATTCAGAATCAAAACTCCTAAAGGCTCTCTCTAGCTGCAGATTGAAAACCTTTATTACAATGATAGTCACATCATAAAGTGTGCCTTAATTATAAACAGATCCGAAGCTATCCGTACCTAGCAGGATACATTCATTAAATCCATCAATTGCTCGTTGAATAGCATGATAGGATATTCTTCTCCATGTTGTCGAAGAGAAAAAATCTTCTTTATCTAGAGTTCTTGTTTTCCTGTTCTGAAATATTATGAAGAATCATAACAATCGTTATTAGTACATTGGATATAATCGAAGGTAAAGTATATTTCAGGACAAGCAGAGTAGCATTCTTGGATCCTTTGCTATTATCTTCTTTGTAAGGTGGGACTTGAAGTCCTAGTGGATCACATAGTGCATAATTCCCAAAAACGATTGAGCTGAAATGTTTCTAAAAGGTCCTTTGACAGGAATTCCCCCTTCTAGCCTATTGTGAGACACATAAAGTTGTTTGAGATATGAGAGTACCTCCATTGTTACAGAGTATGATAATATGGTATAGATGAGGGCATCTGATTAAATGAAGCAGCTGGTAATGCTTACGTGTGTTAGTTAGTTATCCAGCTCAGCAGCAAAGCAAACGAACTGTATTGCATGCATATTAGATCCAACAAACTGTTAAGCTACGAGATTCTTCTTTCATTTAATATAAATACTAAGTTGTAATCATTTGTTAATGATATAATAAGATGATCATTTTCAGAGCTTTCTTTTATAATTTTCTATCACTTTCTCGTTACTTTCTCTTAAACCAAGCACTGTGTACGAACTCTTTCATGGTATCAGAGCAAACAAATGGGCAAACTCAAATCAAAATTTTGGATCCTATAGTTTTATTACTCTAGTAAAACTAGATCATAATAACTTCATTGTTTGGCGAACTCAAATCCTTACATCCATAAAAGGAAATGGTTTAGAAGATTTCATCAATGGAAATCAAGTCTGTCCAGAAAAATTTTTCTCTGCTACGAGCTATGTTGCTGGTTTCTCAACTGGAACAGAGAATCAAGAGATCAATCCAGCTTACACAATGTGGATAAAGACGGATCAATTGATTCTGAGTTGGATGATGTCATCCATTCAGCCAAATCTGCTGACAACAGTGATCCACTGCTCAACTGCAAAAGAGCTACTGGATACACTTACAAGTATGTTTGTCTCTCAGTCCCAAGCTAGAATAATGCCTCTAAAAATGCAGATCCAAACTCTTAAAAAAGGCTCAATGTCCATGATTGATTATTTTGCAAAAATGAAAAGGATATCTGATAGCTTAGCTTTAGCTGGAAAACCTGTTGAAGTGAATGATTTTGTTCAACATGTTTTAACTGGATTGGATTCATCTGATTATGAATCATTAGTCACTACTGTGTTAGCTAAAGGAGATAATATCAATCTTGATGAGTTTTATTCATTGTTACTGAGTCATGAAAATCAAGTGGAACAAAAGAGAGGAAAAATTGCAAGTGATGTTACACATAACTTGTCAGCTAATGTTGCTCAAAAGTAGTTCAATCCTGGTAAAAATACCGGTGGCAATCAAAAGTTTAACACTAGACCTTATGGAGGAGTTTATAATTCTGGAGCTGGATCTGGTGATGGTAACTTCTCACAAATTGTATATCAGATCTGCTTTATTCCTGGTCATAGTGCCAATAAATGTAGAAATAGGTTTAATTCAGCCTTTGTTCCTTCAAGAAATCAAGGAAGAGGTGGTTTTAATGGAAATTTTAGGCCTGGTCAGAGGCAGTATGGTAGAGGATTTGGCTATGCAAATGGTAATAGATCTTCTATGGTTTATGGAAATTTTGGTAGAAACTTTAATCCTCAATTTGGTGCTGGAATTGGTAACTCTCAGTTTGGGAATTTCAACATACCAAGAGCACCTGGTTATCAAGGTCATTTGATGTACTCAGATCCAGCTGCATTCAATATTTACCAACAAACTAACTCTCATGGTGTTTACTCCCCTGCACATGCTTTTGTTCCAACTGGAGATTACTCTGGATCTCCATCATCACTCTCAATTCCTTCAGTTCCTGCTCCAGCTCATGCACTTGAGATGATTGAAGATCCAGCCTGGTATATTAACAGTGGTGCTACTAACCACAACACAAATGATTCAGGTAAATTACTGGATCTTAAGCCATATGTTGGAACTGACAAATTGCTTGTTGGAAATGGTTCTGCATTGCATATTAAACATATTGGATCAGTATTGCTAGCTACTACTACAAATAAACCCTTGTGTTTAAACCGTGTTCTTCATGTTCCAAATATTAAAAAGAATTTACTCAGTGTTTCAAAACTCTTAATAGATAACAATGTGACACTTGAGTTTTTTAAAAATGTTTGTGTTGTCAAGGCCAGGAACTAAGGGATCATTTTGCTTAGAGGAATTGCAACAGGGGGATTGTATCAAGTCTAATCTGCAGCTCAATTCTCTAAAACTAGCTCAGCTTTGTCATGTCAACTTTCTTCCAATAAACCTCAGTCTTTGTTTGCTTATCATTCTCCTTTGTCTAGTGATGTTTCTTCTGAAATAAATAAGAGTACTTCTTTTAATCATTTGCTGTGTAAATCAACCTTGGCTGTCAATACTAGTTCAGTTGATGTCAATCTTCTTCATAAAAGGCTAGGACATCCTGCCTTACACACACTCAAATCTGTATGGAAAGCTTGTAATAGTCACAATGTACTCAATAAAACTCCAAATTTTTGCAATGCCTGTCAGCATGGTAAAAGTCATCTTTTACATTTTGGATTTGTTCCAACAAAAACAGCAGCACCATTACAACTCATATATGCTGATCTTTGAGGACCATCACATGTTGCCTCCACTCAAGGCTATATATATTACTTGTCCATTTTAGATGACTTTAGCAGATTTACATGGATTTTTCCTTTGTCTGCCAAATCTGATGCACTTCAAGTTTTCACAGAATTCAAATCATTCATTGAAAAACACTTACAACAACATATCAAAACAGTTCAAACAGATTGGGGAGGGGAGTTTAGAACCTTTTCATCATATCTCACTTAGTTTGGAATCCAATTCAGGCATCCTTGTCCACATATCCATCATCAAAATGGAAGAATTGATAGAACACATAGACACATAGTTGACATTGGCCTCACTCTGTTAACTCAAGCTAATTTGTCACTTAAATTCTAGTGGAATGCTTTTCATACTGCTGTATTCCTTATCAACAGACTACCCACACCAACATTGATCAACATTTCACCTTATCAAAAAAATTTTCAGCAAGTACCAGATTATACATTTCTTAGAGTCTTTGGGTGTGCTTGCTATCCTTATCTTAGACCTTATAGCAATCACAAGCTTGGTTTTAGATCAAACAGGTGTGTCTTTATTGGGTATAGCTCTTATCATAAAGGGTATCAATGTCTTCATTCATCTGGACATGTATATGTTTCAAACCATGTCATATTTGATGATCAATCTTTTCCATATGTTTATGGATCAGATTTTTCTTCCATTGCTCAGTCTTGCAGTTCCTCAGATATTTCTTCAGAGTCCATAGTTACTCTTGTTCCAATACCACAAGTACAATCCCCTCTGCAAGTATCTCCAGCAAATGATTACCTACCTACTGACACTTCACAGGTATTCCCTACATCTTCAACTTCTTCTTCATTATCTTCTTTAACATCACATACGCATCCTATACATACTACACAATCTCCACCTCATATATTACCTGCTGCACCACCTATAGGTCATCCTATGATAACCAGATCCCAGGCTGGTATTTTTAAGCCTAAATCCTATCTAGTTGCTTTACTAGCCACACCTTCAGAACCTACTTCTGTTTCAGCAGCTTTATCTGATCCAAAATGGTTTAAGGCAATGCAAGAAGAATATTAGGCACTTCAAAACAATCATACTTGGGATCTGGTCTTGCCAAATGAACCAGTTAATGTAGTTGGAAACAAATGGATATTGAAGATAAAATATCATGTTGATGGAACCATTTCTAGATACAAAGCCAGGTTGGTGGCTAAGGGGTTTCATCAGACACAGGGAGTTGATTACATAGAAACATTCAGTCCAGTTGTTAAAGCATCAACAGTCAGGGTTATTTTAAGTTTGGCAGTCATGAATAAATGGGAGCTCAGACAAGTGGATGTGAATAATGCATTTTTTAATGGCATATTAGTTGAAGATGTGTACATAGGGCAGCCAGAGGGCTTCATTGATCCATCTCGACCTCATCATGTCTGTAAGTTGAAAAAGGCACTCTATGGTTTAAAACAAGCCCTCATGGCATGGTTTGAGAGACTGAAAGATGCTATGGTTATGCAATGGAGGTTTCAAAATTTAAAGTCAGACAACTCCCTTTTCTACAAATGGACAGGTGGTCATGTAATTTTTATTCTTGTCTATGTGGATGATATAATCATAACAGGCTCCAGTGATCAACTGGTGCAACAAGTGGTTACAAATATGCAAAATGATTTTGCTTTGAAGGATCTGGGAAAACTAAATTACTTTCTTGGGATAGAAGTTACCAAAACAGCATCTGGAATGTATCTCTCTCAGTCAAAATACATAGCTGATCTTCTAGCCAAACACAATATGGCTGACTGCAGTTCAGTTCCTACTCCCATGTAACATATGCACTTTGATTTTTCCTAATTAAGTGTATGATTTAATTTTTCCTCTTCGATATTAATTTTAAAATTGTCACAACATTAAATCAAGATAAATTGAGCGCGATTAAAAGCTTGGGTAGTCGGATTTTATTTTCGTCACGGGTCCGGTATTAGCTTAATTTGTATTCGGATTCTATTTCGCCGGAGTTTGGGCACGCCTCCTGCTGGGTTCTACTCCTCACGCCACTAGCTTTCATTTCCGACCAACCCCGCCACCTGAAACCTCCGTTTTGGCCGTGAACGACCGCCGGAAAGTTCACGACTTTGGGAGCACGATCCGCCGCCATCGCCGCGCGTGGGAGGTCACCGCTGGCACCGTTGGACTCACCGAGGTCTGAACTATCATACCTAAGCTTCCCGTCGTCGTTGACTGAAGTCCGATCACCGTTGACCGGCAGGGGCAATTCGGTAAATTCATAAAACTTTAGGGTGAATTTGTAATTTGTGGAATCAGTGGATAATTTGGTAATTTTAGGTTAGGGCAGTGAGGTAATTTGAGATTTCAAGGATAATTCGGTAATTTAAGTCGTTAAGGACATTTTGGTAATTTTATGCTCCGAGGGTAATTTTGTAATTTCTGACATTGTGGTAATTTCGTGATCTGAATTGAGGACAATTTAGGGGCTGTTCGGTATCATTTTGAGGAGGGTGTTTTCATTTTCATTTTGAGAATACAGCTGTAATACTTGTTCGGTGAATTGGATTCAAAAAACAAATTATAAAACAGATAATTTGAATTTTCATTTGTAGTTATAAAAGTGAGAACGTGTTTAACACGTTCTCAAAGAATCCCAATACAAACTTTAAAATAAATTACAAAACAAACCCCAAGCCTCATCTCATTAAAAATCCACGGCTCTCTCTCTCGTGGATACATCTCTTCTTTAACCACAATTCATTGTGACAGCTCTCTCACTCCGTCGCAGTAACCAAAATCAACTGTTGCTGCTATCGCCTCTCGGCTCTGTCTCGGCCGGTGGTGGTACTACTACTTCATCTCTGCTCTGGTTCCGCCATGGTAGATCGACTGCTGTTGCTGCGTCTCTGTTGAGAAGGGCTTGGCGACCAGAGGCGGCGAGTGAATCGCCGAGTGGAGTGAAGACTAGGAGAAAGAAGACAAGGAGTAAGCCGAAGACTATGGCAGAGATGATGTCTAGAAAAGTTTCCATTGTTGAGCTTTGCGTTTTGATATGGGTAAATTCAGGTGACCCATACTGCAAGTGAAGGATCCAATTAACTTAAATACTTAATTGCATTTTCGATAAACTACTCAAGCATCAAAGCCCAAAGGAGCCAGTTTATTGGTTTTGAGGAGATGATGGTGAATTGATGATGGGACTTGGGTAGTGGAAATCTGGAATTGATTTGAGTGAGTATTGAGTGGATGAGTTCGGTGGAGAAAAGGCAAGCACGGTAACTAGTAAGAAGATAAACTGCAACATGACGATGACAAAATTAATATTAATTCAAATAATAATTTTATATACGTATTATACCATGTGGATGTGTGGTTGGCAGCTGTCTACTTTCTACCGTATATTATTTATTTCGTATTACAAAATCTAGTAGTGTTGTGATAAATTAATGCTAATACTAAATTATTTATTGTATGTTTATGTATGTATTAGTTAAATACTTTTTTTAATTATAATTTAAATGTTTAGTAAAAATTATTTTTGAGAATGGTACTACCGAACATTTATTCTCTGTTTTTATCATTTTTAATTGTGTCTACCAAACGCATATTACTGATTTCAATTTTAAAATACAGAATATAGAAAACGATACCAGACGTATATTTAAATTCGAAATACTGCAACTATAAAACACCATTTTCATTCTTATATTTGTTTTCAGAAAATACAAATTCAGAAACAATACCAAACGGGCCCTTAGTAATTGAAGATTCTGAGGATAATTTGGTAAAATAATATGTTGGGGGCATTTTGGTAATTTTGACATGTAGGGGTATTTTGGTAATTTTGTGCATGCGGGAATAGTTTATTGTGGATAGATATTCGTTTGAGAATTGTTATGTAAAATTAGTTGTATTTCAAATCTACGGAGAATAATTGTGTCGTTTCCTTGATTAGGAGGATCCACGAACGAGAATCAACCCGCGGACGTTGTAGATACCGAGTCTGGACTTCATCACTGTGAGTGGAATATACAAAACCTATTTTCATAGTATATTCTGATTTTACCATACAGTACAACATGTTTTGATAATAAGTTTTTGATGCTTCGATTTAATGATTTTCTAGAAAATTGATTTTTATTTACGTGCTGATATTTATTGTTATCAAGAATGAGTTTGATTAATGATTTTATTGTCGTTTTTGAGTAAATGCATGATATTAGAATTCAATGGATTTGAGATATGTTAAATAAAAAGAAAATGAGATTTCAGATGTGATTATATGTTTATGAACATGTGTATAAAAAAGTTGTTTGGAAAATCATTGGACAGTACCCTTCCCCTCCAGATACAGAGATACAGATAATATGAGATGAATACAGAAATACAGATGAGATGAGATAGAGGCCTTTAGGGCCCGTCTGAACACACATAGAGGCTTTGGGCCGTGTGTTTGGGCGCTTTTGCCTTTTGGGGGCTTATGCATGCAGTATGATGATTACAGAGATACATATGTTGAGATACATGAGATATGAGATGAGATTTCCCCATCTATCCGTGGTAGCTCCGGGGCATGATGGTTCCCTGATTGCCCGTCCGTCGAGGTCCGAATATGATGAGATCATTCCCCTGGGTACTTGTTTGATGATAGTTTTTATTATTCAGTATTTGATATTATAAGTATTATTATTTCATTGATTTTATGCAGATTTATGTAATATAGTTATTTCAGTGCATGATTTGAATTGAATATGTTTATATAAGTTCTTATGATATTTTGATGAAATTGATTTGAGAAAGATTAAATCATTTTAAATAAATTTATTTTTCAAAAACTATTATCCACTCACTGAGCTCACTGAATTTTATACTCATCCCATTTTTATTATATTTTTCCCCCCCACAGGAGATTTGCAGGTACATCAGTCGACCCAGCAACGATAGTTAGATTTGAAATTGTGGCCACGTGACGGTGCTAGGAGTCGTAGATTTAATATTTTGATATTTGGGATATTGCGGATTGTATTTATTTGTTATATTTTGTAATTAAGGATAACCGTTATATTTTAATATTAGAATGATTTGGGTGGTATTTGGTATGTTGACTTGAGAAGTTGGTTATGAAGGATGGATGGATATTGAATTATTTTGGGAGTATTGTTTTGTAAATTGCAGGCTTGGGATGTTTATTTATAGGGGAGATTCTGTCGAATTTTTGATCGAATTCTTAGATATCATAATTATTATCGATTTGATTATACGAGTTTAGATAGACTCGCCCTGGGGGTGCGGGACGGGTCGTTTCAAGTTGGTATCAGAGCATGGTTTTAGATTCTGTAGACTTTACTGTCGTAAATAGAATAAGTTTTATTGTTATTAAAGTCGGAATTGATATTTTATAGGCACCATCATGATTCGTCGTAGTAGTAGACGTGGCCGCGGACGTGGTCGTGGCCGTGGCCATACTAGGCTAGTAGCTGGGTTAACTCCAGGAGATGTACCTGCGGGGGAAAATGATACCGTAAACGAGGGAATAGTTGAGTCTTCAACGCACGAGGTTGTGCAACAAGCACCAGGAAATGCTCCGAACATTGAGCAGTCAATTGATAGATTAGCTCAGATTGTGACTACAGTGGTCAGACTCATCCGCATGTCGGTCATGTAAATACTATCGAGCGTGTACGAAGTTTAGGGGCCAAGAGTTTTAATGGTTCTGGAGATCCACCTGAGGCAGAGTCGTGGCTTATTAAATTAGAACGTATTTTTGATATGATGAGATGCTCAGAGGAGGATAGACTTTCATTTGCCACTTTTCTACTCGAGGATAGGGCTTATCATTGGTGGCAAACAATAGAGCGTAGATACCAAGGGCATGCTGCGCTTACATGGGCTATTTTTCGTAAGGAATTCTATGATCATTATTTTCCAGCTGTGTATCAGGATATTAAGCGGAGTGAATTCCTTCGGCTGGTTCAAGGATCTATGTCAGTAGAAGAGTATGAGAAGAAATTTTTGGATCTTTCTAGATTTGCCACTTCAGCTGTTGGTGATGAGAGAGAGAAAGATGCAGGCGTTTTGAGGAGGGTCTCCAATTTGAGATTCGTACAACTGTGACGGCACACGATACACTGAGTTTGCTGAGGTAGTTGAGGCAGCCAAGAGAGTAGAGCATAGTATCTCTGAGGGATGTAGAGTTCAGGCTCTGAAACAAAAACGTAGCCAGAGTTGGACAGAGGGTGGCTTGAGTAGTAGACCGCCGAAGAGAGGCTCACATACAAATTATTTTGCTGGCGTGCAAAAGAATCAGAGTATAAGCAGCAGGGGAGATCAGAGACAGGCCGTCAGTTACAGTTCGGCACAACCATCAGTGGGGAGTAATGTTAGGACTCAGGGGTAGTATGACAGGAATAGCGAAGGACACTGTAAGAGTATACAACAGACCTCTTGCCCTTCGTGTGGTAGGAACCATCAGGGCTAATGCCGTATTGGAGACAATGTGTGTTATTTATGTTGATAACCTGGACATATTAAGAGATTCTGCCCCACTTTATCTCAGGGTGACAGTTCTGCTCGAGGGACAGGCCCACAGTATCAATCTCACTCTGGACCAGCTCAGGGTCAAAGGGGTATGCCGACAAGGGGTTCTATATCTATGAGTCAGACCACTATTCCAAGTCAGAGACGTCAACCTGGTCATCCTCGTACTCAGGCTCGAGTCTTTGCCTTAACACAGCAGGAGGCTCATGCTACACCAGAGTGTGGATTGCGAGCAGCCCACAGTTAGGGTAACAACAGGGCGACCTACACTAGCCGGCGATCCGAACATGGCATGAAAGAATTACGGGAGGTACGCGATGAATAGTAAGGAAGTGCTTTTTAACTTGCCCTCAACAAAGATAGCAAAGGTGAGGTAAATTCTAATCATGTGGGCACATGATGGTGAGAAATGCATTATGTATCCTCACGAGGATGCTTTGGTGATAAATGCCAATGTAGTGAGCAAAGAATTTAATAGGATACTCATAGATACGGGTAGTTCAGTAGACATGCTCTTTCAATATATACTCGAGGAGATGGGAATTGCATATCTGAGGTTGAAACATACAAATACCTCCTTAAAAGGATCTAGAGGAGGAAAGTTGACTCCTAAGAGGATTATAGAACTGTCAGTCATCATTGTCTTAAGGCCATTCGAGAAGATTATGATGTTAGATCTTGTTACTATTGAAGAAAACAGTTCCTATTAGATATTTTTGGACATTTATGAGGATAAGTCAATGTGTCATATCCACTCACTGTTTGACGCTCAAATATCTTGTGAATGGGGTTGTAGGTGTAGTAAAGGGCGACCAAATGATAACTCGGAGCTGTTATGCCACGGACGCTAAGGAAACCTTGCAAATTACATCACTAAACACTCGAGGAGACTCTGTGAAAGGCCGGCAAGAGCCAGTGGAGAACTTAGAAGAGGTGGTGATGAAACAAGATAACCCGGATAAAGTTGTAAAAATCAGGTCCAGTTTAAAGCAAGACTTGAGAATAGAGCTAATAAACTACTTAAGATCCCATGCTGACGTGTTTTCCTGGTTGCATGAAGACATGCCCAGGATCGACCCAAAAATTGCTTATTATAAATTGGCTATAAGAAAGGGTATGAGGTTAGTAAAGCAAAAAATGAGGTGCTTCAACCAAGAAAGATATGAGGCCATAAACATCGAGGTGGAGAAGTTGTTGTAAGCAGGATTCATTAGGGAGGCTAAGTATCTCGAATGGATTTCTAACGTAGTTCTAATGAAGAAAGCGAATGGAAAGTGATGAATGTGCATGGATTTCACCGATCTTAACAAGGCATGCCTAAACGACAGCTTCTCATTGCCCAAGATCGACCAGCTGGTTGACTCAACAGTAGGGCACAACCTACTCAGATTTATAGATGCCTTCTCTGGTTACAACCAAATACCCGTGGACGAGTAGGACAAGGAAAACACTGTATTTATTACTAACATAGGTTTATTTTGTTACAATTTAATGGAGTTTGATCTAAAAAATACAGGGGCTACATATCCAATGTTGGTGAATAAAGTCTTTAAACCCCTGATTGGACATACTATGGAGGTCTACATAGATGACATGATCACCAAGTCCAAAGATCCACTAGAACACACACGACATTTAGATGAAACTTTTAAGTTGCTAAGCAAATACAAAATTAAGCTTAATCGAGAGACATGTGCATCTAGGGTATGCTCGAGAAAATTTTGGGTTTTATGGTGAGCCATATGGGGATCGGGGCCAACCCCAAGAAGGTATAGGCAATAACAGAGATGAAATCCCCTCGTGCACTCAAAGAAGTTCAGAGCCTTACGGGAAAGCTAGTAGCTCTCAATCGATTTATATCAAAAGCAATAGATAAATATCGCATTTTCTTTAAAGTCATAAAAAAAGAAAGAAAGATGGAAGGGGAAAGCAATAGATAAAAACCGCGATAGGGCGACATAGTGTATTTATACTTAGCCCTGTCCCGATGGGCTATCGACTTGATCCTGATAAGAGAAGAAGCAGAAACTCAGCACTTGGTGTACCATACCAGAAAGGCCCTACTAGACGCAGAAACTAGATATCCGATGATGGAAAAATGGGCTCTGACACTAGTAACAACAGCTCGTAAGCTGAGACCATACTTCTAGGTCTATCTAGTAATCGTGATGACCGATCATCCTCTTCGACAGGCACTACAGAACCCAGAGGCATTTGGTCGATTGGTATTAAAGCACAACCTATGGCTGATTTCATCGCCGAATGTACAAATTGGGAGAAGAAATTCGTAAAGAGCAGATAATTGACGAAGAAGGTTCGAATAGAGTTTGGCTGATAATGATAAATGGATCTTGCGAGGAACAAGGGTCCGGAGCAGATGTGGTAGTGCATAAACTAGAAGGTGTTGAAATTTCTTATGCTTTGAAGTTTGAATTTAAGGCGACTAACAACCAGACAGATTATAAAGCTTTTATTATTGGTTTAAAGCTAGCTCATGCGCTGTGAGCAGATAGCATTAAAGTTCGAATATACTCCCAATTAGTAAGCAACCAGTTCAACAAAATAATGGAGTTATATCTGAATAAGGCAAAACAACTGATAGGAATGTTTAAGAAAGTGAAGATCGAGAACATAAAACTATGGGGCAGATATGTTGGCCAGAAGGACAACAACAACAGATGCAAAGATGCCAAAATCAATCTCGATAGAAATCAAGACCTCGCCGAGCATCAAACATGAAAATGAGATAATAAGGGTAGATATAAGAAGCTCATGGATGGATCCAAGTATCTTAGATATCCGCAATAGAAATTTGCCAGCAGATAAAAGGCAAGGTAGAAAGTTGAAGTGTCAGGCAGTCAGATACTCGCTACTAAATGGGGGTGTTCTACAGACGAGGATTAACCTTGCCCCTCTTACGATGTTTAAACCACGAGGATGCAGATTATATATTACGACAAATACACGAGGGAATTTATGGTAACCATTTTGAGGCAAGGTCCTTGAAATTTAAAGCCCTAAGAAAGGGATATTTCTGGGCGACTATGCACCAAGACGCACGGAAAGTGACCAAGAATTGTAAAAGCTGCCAAAGTTTCACAAGTTTCCCAACCCAACCATTAAAAAACTCATTTGTCACCACAATGTCCTCTTCGTGGCCCTTTGCACAATTGGGGATTAATCTGATTGGCCCATTACCTAAAGGGTGGGCAGCTGCTACACACGTCATTGTAGCTGTAGATTATTTTAGAAAGTAGGTGGAGGTTGAAGCTTTAAGTCAGATCATAAAGAAGATGACGATTGGATTCATCTAGAGAAATATTTTATGTAGGTATGAGATTCCCTATATAATCTTAATAGACAATGGGAGGTAGTTTGACAATCATAATTTCAAGGAATTCTGTCAGAACTTGAGTGTTGAGCTGAGGTTCTGCTCCCCAGCACATCCGCAATCGAACGAGTAGGTGGAGGCTGCTAACAAGGTAATAAAGAAGCTCCTGAAAACCAGACTAAGGAAAAGAATATGGCATGGATTAACGAGCTGGCTGGTGTGTTATGGGCCTACCGAACGACCCACAAGGCCGCAACTGGAGAGACCTCGTTTTCCTTGGCCTTTGGTCATGAAGCAGGAGTCCCTGCAGAAATTGTGATGGGAACACATCGAACAAAATACTTTGACGAAGAGCAAAACGATGAGTATATGTGTCTGAATCTAGATCTGTTTGAGGAAAAGAGAGAGAGAGCCTCGTGGAAAGTAGTGGAATATTAGTAGAGGGTTGCTCGATACTATAACTAGAATGTGCGGTTGCGGCAGTTTAGAGCTGGAGATTAGGTGCTCAGGAGAATAAATCAAAACACGAAGGATCCCAGCCAGGGCATCTTTGGCCCTAACTAGACGGGCTCTTATAAAGTTATATGAGCAATAGGTCTAAGAACTTACAAGTTGGCTTATCCAGACGGTCGAGAAGTAAAATGATTATGGAACGCGAAGCATTTAAGGAAATAATTCCAATAAGCAAGTTGTTCTTGAGAGTTTTCCTATTATAACGTTTATGCTTAATGTAGTAGGAGTTATTAGATGTTCATGTTTTCCTATATTCTGTAATAACTAGAATATTTAATAATAAAATGATGAAGTTTATTCAAATGTGTTTATGAAATATTTTCTAAGGTAAAGAAATAGCTCGATAGTCTCAAAGCTTGCTTGAGGCGAGACAAGAGTCAGAAGTTTGCCAAAACCTGCTCAATCAAGCGAAGACGAGTAGGCAAAGTTTGTAAATATTTTCTAAAGCAAATAGAAGGCTCAATAGTCTCAAAGCCTACTCGAGGCGAGATAAGAGTCAGAAGTTTTCCAAAACTTACTCAGTGAAGCGAAGACGAGTAGGCAAAGTTTATTAAATATTTTCTAAGGCAAACAAGAAGCTCCATAGTCTTAAAGCCTACTCAAGGCGAGATAAAAGTCAGAAGTTTGCCAAAACCTACTCATAAAGCGAAGAATGGCAGGCAAAGTTTATTAAATATTTTCTAAGGTAAACAAAAAGCTCGATAGTCTCAAAGCCTGCTCAGTGCGAAAAAAAAGTCAAAAGTTTTTCGATCATATAAGGTTAAACAAATAACTGATTCGAAAATTTAGAAAACAAAGCAAAGACCCGTAAAAATTCTTCCAAACCAAACATTAATGTGCATGGCGAATGAAGGAAAAAATTTACACATGTTCCAAAACATACGAATAACAAAAGTACAATTTATGGGTCTCTGGAAAGAGGATCAGCCGGCTCAGTGTTGAGTGTTAGAAAATGCATATTTATAAAGGAGAAAACCGTCATTTTACATTTCAAGTCTTACTACCAACCCTTACTTTTATGTATTTAACCTTCTTGTGATGTAATTACGTGTGTGTTATTTTAATTAAGTATTTTATGTATTTTAGGGGCATTATAGTCATTTCACAATAAAGGAGAGATCAGACGGCAAAACGGATATCACTTTTGAACTCAGGACGGTCGAAAACCTTAGGAGGAACATAAAAGGAAAAATGGCACTATTCACATGTACGGTACTATTCACGTATACGTTACTGTTCACGGCACTGTTCACATAGACGGATCGATGACGTGGCATTGACCGATGATGTGGCATTGACTGATGAGGTGTCACGATCCTGTTGGGCTAAAATTCTTATGTACTGTTGATGGTGACGTGGCAGTATATCAGTGGATGAAAAATCTCGCGTACGGTGCATGCATCACACAGGATTATTTTCAACCAAACCGCGTTACTGTTCATCCGGGTCAAACCGCGTTACTGTTCAAAGTCGGGTCAAACCGTGTTACTGTTCATCCGCGTGGTCAAACCGTGGACTGTTGACCGATGACGTGGCGCAATCCTGAGCGTCCAAACTGTTTTTAATCCGATGGCCATGATTTACTCCATGTATCTATAAAAAGGGGGCCTCTCCCCCCTAATTTGATACCTCTGAATCCATTTTTGGGATCCATTTTCTGTAATTCCCTCTCTATCTTGTATTTTCTTTGTATTTTAATAAATTCTCATTTTGTCCCTAGTTCAATTATGAGTAGCTAATTTCTTTTCAAGCTTAGGTTGAAGGTGAAGTCTCAACATGTATCATGGGCTTTATTTGGTAAATTTATTTTCTTTTCCCCTCTAGTTTTTGTGGATGATTTGACTTATCGTCGACAAATAATACTGATCTTGTCTAGATACCGCCTTGGTTACACCGGCTCTCTAGTATAAGGTTATTATTATTTGGCACGATAAGCCCTTAGCACCATATTGATTAGAGCGTGGTTCATGAGGTGTGGATTCCCCCCTCATGATTTAATTGGTATTAATAAGGAATATTTAGCCCATGATGCATGTTGATACGGATCCAGATACCCAAGTACGTCATTTCAATACATTTCTCTTCAATTTATTCTTGCCATTTCAATTCCAATTTCAGCATTTATTCTTGCCATTTTAATTTAAAGTTTTAGCATATTCCAAATCATTTCCACCACAATTCCAACCACCCATTTACAAAATTAATTCTATATATAATTAAAAATCCACCTCCTCGTGGGATCGACACTCGTCACCATTGATCTACACTACAATAGATTCGTGCGCTTGCGAGTACATTAAAATTTGCACAACAAGTTTTTGGCGCCGTTGCCGGGGAGGTAAGTAGTTTTAATTCATAGAATTAATTTTTGTGAATAATTTCTTTTATTTGTTTTCTTGTATTTTTTTTATTATAAAAAAAAAAAGAAAAAAAAAGTAAATCTACATTTAAAGGTTAGTATTTCTTTTCTTTTTCTCTTCTTTAAAATTCTGTAATTTAATTTTCAATTTATTTTTTCTTTGTAATTTTTTTTATTTTATTAATTTAATTTTTAATTTATTTCACGTATTTGTTTTTGTGTATTTTTATAGTAAGGTTGTAATAGCGCAATAAGGTTAGTATCGTAATTTCTCCCTCTTATTTATTTTTATTTGTTTTGTTCCCATCTTTATTTTTATTTTTATTTTATTTTGCATGCATGGTCGTAGGTCATTATTACCTAATCTTGAACCTATAGACCTTGAATTAGAAAAAACACTTCGCACACACAAACACGTTAAAAATAAAATGGATTTGCAACCACAGGAGAGGCCATTTAAGGATTATTTTAGTCCCTTAGCTAATTTGAGCACATCATGCATAAGATACCCAAATGTAGCTGCTAGGAGCTTTGAACTAAAACCTAGTGTGCTAAATTGTCTCCCCACATTTTATGGCCTAGAAAATGAGGACCCATATAATCATCTGAATGATTTTCATGCTATTTGTCAAACATTTAAATATGAGAATTTTTCAGACGATGATGTTAAACTCAGACTATTCCCATTTTCTTTAAAGGATAGAGCTCGTTCATGGTTAAATACGTTACCTGCTAATAGCATTTCATCATGGGAACAAATGGTAACTAAATTTTTGAATAAATATTTCCCAGTGCATAAAACCAATTCTATTCGCAGGGAAATTTCAGAGTTTACACAAAGAGAGGACGAGCAATTTTTCGAAACATGGGAGCGATTCAATGGGCTACTCTTGAAGTGTCCACATCATGGGTACGAGAAATGGCACCAATGTCAATACTTTTTGGAGGGATTACTACCGAATGTGCAAGAATGGCTAATGGCAACAAGTGGAGGAGAGCTAATGTCAAAAAGTGCATCAGAGATTTGGGAATTCTTCCAGCGACAAGCGGATAATTCCCAACAACGGAGTCGATCACTCAGGAATACTAGAAGAATTAAGGGAGTAAATGAGGTTCAAATTGGCGAGTCAAATTCAGAAATCAAAGAAGTCAAAGCAATAATAGAAGGTCTCTCTCGACAAATAGCATCGTTATCGACTGCTAAATCAACAGAACCACATGACCATGACTCATACTCCGATCAAGCCAATGCCATAGGTGTAATGAGAAAGCCATCTAATTACAACCCATACTCCAACACATATAACCCTGGATGGAGAGACCACCCCAATTTTTCATGGTCTCAAGGATTCCAACATAATGGACCAGCAGCTCCAGCTCCACCAATGCATCAAATTCCTCAAAATTCTCAAGCCTCTCAGCCACCATTCAGACCATACAATCAGAACCAGAACTACTCTCAACCCAGACCATGGGAGGATTCATTCCAGAATCTCAAGAATCTTACTCACTCCACGATTGAGCAACAGAATCGGACCATTGATGGACTACGAAATGAGTTGAGAGCAGGCTTCAATTCACAAGCCCAATCAGTTTCAAGCCTTGAGAAGATGGTGGGACAACTTGCTTCTTCAGTTCAGACCTTGGCAATTAATGTTGAGAAAGGTAAATTTCCAAGTCAACCAGTGCCTAACCCTAAAGGAGTACATGAAGCAAGTACCAGTTCACCACAACAGCATGGAGAGGTCAAAGCAGTCATGACCTTGCGAAAAGGAAAGGAAGTCGACAACAAAGTGGAGATGCCGGTGACAAAAGAAAATCAAATTGTACCTGTGAATGTTGAGGACTCACCACCGGAGGAAAAAGAAGAAACCAACCCACGAGAATATGTTCCTAAAGCTCCATTTCCTCAGAGGTTAGCGAAAGGAAAGAAGGGAAAATCCACAGGTGAGATTCTCGAAATCTTCAAACAGGTAAGTGTTAACATCCCTTTGCTTGATGCTATTAAACAAGTTCCATCTTATGCCAAGTTTCTTAAAGACCTTTGTACTAAAAAGAGAAACATGCATGTTCAAAAGAAGGCATTTTTAACAGAAAACGTTAGTTCTATACTCCAACATAAAATTCCTTTAAAATGCAAAGACCCAGGCTCCCCCACTATCTCATGTAGTATAGGGAACCACACAATTGAGAATGCTTTGTTGGATTTAGGAGCTAGTGTAAATTTGTTGCCTTACTCTGTATTCGTGAAACTTGGACTGGGAGAATTACACCCAACTCCAGTGGTGTTACAGCTTGCAGATCGGTCCACGAAAATACCTCGTGGTATTGTGGAGGACGTGCTTATCCAGGTAGACAAGTTTTATTTTCCTGTTGATTTCATTGTAATTGACACTCAACCAATACAGGATTCAAGGAAGCACATCCCTATTATTCTAGGCCGACCTTTCTTGGCAACTGCGGATGCTCACATTCAATGTAGGACCGGAAATATGCAATTGTCCTTCGGCAACATGACTATGGAGCTAAATATTTTCAACATTGCCAAACAACCTCACAGTGCAGATGATGGAATTGTTGATGTGGATTTAATAGAAACAATAGTCAATAATACTTTTATTTCAAACCTTAGTGATGACCCTTTACAGACATGCTTAACTCACTTTGGTTTGGATTTTGATATTGACAGATCGGTCGATGAGGTCAACGCCCTACTTGACTCAGCACCATCCATGGACACTAATAAATGGAAGTCAAGAGTTGAACAACTAGCACCATCAGAAAAGAAACTCATCCCATCATCTGAATCACCACCGAAACTCGAGCTCAAACCATTGCCCAACACATTGGAATATGCATTTTTGGGAGAAGAAAGTACTCTACTGGTAATCATCTCATCATCCCTAAATGACGAACAAAAAGGTAAGTTGTTGGATGTTTTAAAAGAGCACAAAGAAGCATTAGGATGGACCATAGCGGACATAAAAGGTATAAACCCAGTAGACTGCATGCATTACATTCACCTTGATGAAAATGCTAAAACTACTAGGGAGATGCAACGTCGGTTAAATCCTAACATGAAAGAAGTTGTTAGAACTGAAGTCCTTAAGCTATTAGATGCAGGTATCATTTACCCAATTTCTGATAGTTCATGGGTCAGTCCTGTACAAGTTGTCCCCAAAAAGTCAGGAGTCACAGTAGTTACGAATGCCGATAATGAATTAATACCAACTAGAGTAACTACAGGATGGCGTGTATGCATTGATTATAGAAAGTTGAATTCTGTCACACGTAAAGACCATTTTCCTTTACCATTTATCGATCAAATGCTTGATAGATTAGCAGGCCATGAATTTTATTGCTTTCTAGATGGCTACTCAGGATATAATCAGATTCCCATAGCACCAAAAGATCAGGAGAAAACTACTTTCACTTGCCCTTTTGGCACATTTGCATATAGGAGAATGCCATTTGGATTATGTAATGCACCTGCTACATTTCAACGATGCATGTTGAGCATTTTTTCTGATATGGTTGAACGATTCCTTGAAGTCTTTATGGATGATTTTTCTGTCTTTGGTGACTCGTTTGATCAATGTTTACATCATCTAACGCTAGTTCTGCAGAGATGTACCGAGAAGAGCTTAGTCTTAAATTGGGAGAAGTGCCATTTTATGGTAAAACAAGGTATTGTTCTCGGTCACATCATTTCAAGCAAAGGTATTGAGGTTGACAAAGCCAAGGTGGATCTCATTTCTAATCTTCCTCCACCCAAAACAGTCAGAGAAGTAAGATCTTTCCTTGGGCATGCTGGTTTCTATAGACGTTTCATTAAAGATTTTAGCAAAGTTTCTAGACCCTTATGCAATTTACTTGCTAAGGATGTACCTTTTATCTTTAATGATTCATGTCTTATGGCTTTTGAAAAATTAAAGCAATTGTTGACATCATCACCCATCATTCAGGCCCCAAACTGGAGCTTACCATTTGAGCTTATGTGTGATGCATCTGATTATGCAGTAGGAGCAGTTTTAGGACAAAGAGTTGATCGAATTCCCCATGTTATTTACTACGCTAGTATGACATTGAATGATGCACAATTGAACTATTCAACTACTGAAAAAGAAATGCTAGCAGTAGTGTTTGCATTAGAGAAATTTCGATCTTATCTCATTGGTTGTAAAATAATTATATTCACAGATCATGCTGCTCTTAAATATCTTCTCACAAAGAAAGATGCAAAAGCTAGACTAATTCGTTGGGTATTACTTTTGCAGGAATTTGACTTGGAATTCAAGGATAAGAAAGGCACAGAAAATGTTGTGGCGGACCACCTCTCTCGTCTCCATTTTGACACAATTACAGAGCCATTAATATTAAATGAGTCATTTCCAGATGAACAATTGATGAATGTGGAAGTATTACCTTGGTATGCTGATATAGTTAATTATCTTGTTACAGGTAAGCTTCCAGAGCATTGGACCAAGCAAGATAAGGCTAAATTCTTTGCAGAAATAAAGAATTTCTTTTGGGATGACCCGTATTTGTTCAAGTATTGTGCAGACCAAATTGTTAGACGATGTGTCCCAGAAAGTGAAATTCAGAATATTCTGTCATTCTGCCATGAACAAGCTTGTGGAGGCCATTTCAGTGCTAAGAAAACGGCGACTAAAGTTTTACAATGTGGTTTTTATTGGCCAACTATATTTCGAGATGCTTACATTTTCTGTTCTTCATGTGATAGGTGTCAACGAATGGGGAGCATTACACGAAGGAACATGATGCCACTAAATCCAATTTTAGTGGTTGAGATTTTTGACGTATGGGGTATCGACTTCATGGGACCCTTTCCCCCTTCTTTTGGCCATCAATACATATTGGTTGGTGTTGACTACGTATCGAAATGGGTGGAAGCAATTCCATGCAGAACCAATGATCACAAAGTGGTGATAGGATTTTTGAAAAGCAACATTGTTTCGCGCTTTGGATTCCCTCGAGCGATAATTAGTGATGGTGGTGCCCACTTTTGTAACAAAGCATTCAAAGCTCTTTTGACAAAGTATTCAATCACACACAAAGTGGCAACCCCGTATCATCCGCAAACCAGTGGCCAAGTTGAGATCTCCAATCGAGAAATCAAGCACATATTAGAAAAAACGGTGAGGCCAGACAGAAAAGATTGGTCATTAAGACTTGGTGATGCATTATGGGCATATAGAACGGCTTTCAAGACCCCGATTGGGATGTCACCCTACAGGCTAGTGTATGGAAAAGCTTGCCACCTACCTGTGGAACTCGAGCATCGTGCATATTGGGCCATCAAGAAATTCAACTCTGACATGCAGCAAGCCAGCTCAGAAAGAAGATTACAACTGGCAGAACTTGAAGAAATTCGCAATGATGCATACGAAAATGCCAAGATTTACAAGCAACGAATGAAAGTCTTTCATGACAAGCATATTATGAGAAAATCGTTCACTCCAGGTCAGAAAGTGCTTTTATTCAATTCTCGTTTGCACCTATTCCCAGGTAAGTTACGCTCTCGATGGTCTGGTCCCTTTATTGTTCATACTGTTTTTCCACATGGGGCAATTGAAATTAAGGACCCAAAGAACGGTGTCACGTTTAAAGTTAATGGTCAAAGATTAAAGCCATATCTTGAGTACCAACCACATGGAGAAGACACCGAAATAAATTTGAGTGACCCACCAGATTTGAATTGATTTTTTCTTTTTGTTGATTTGATTTTTCTTTCTTTCTTTTTATTATTCTTTTGCTAATTGAAATTATTTTCGCATAAGTGTGTTTGTTTTACCATTAAGTTTTTTTTCTTATCATTGTTAATCATGAGTACCATACTTAGACCGTTCCTCCTGAACATTCTTAAACCACTTCAACGTGTCAAAACTCATCTCAAAAAGCAGATTCAATTTTGTAAAACACAACGCATTTGGGCTCTACAACCACCAGAGTTAGTAGCCTATGTTGAGGGTTTAGAACGCCAACTCAGAGACATTGAGAGAAGTGTTTACGACATCCAGTTGGAGCTTGAGGTAAATTCAATAAGAGGACGATTTTAATTTTCTTTGTGTGTTTTGATTTGTTTTTCTGTTTGTGTGCTTTAGTTTGTTACCCCGGTGAAATGGCGGATAACGGTACTCCGTGACAATCAAGTCGGTTACTTCAGTTTCCCACAATAACTGACATTCTGAGGCGAAAGTATGGACATAAACGAGATTCTAGCGAAGCTTCACAAGCGATTCCCTTCACTTCCTCAGAATGCCCTCCTTACGATCTATCAAGCTCGATCCGAACGCATGCGATTACTCATGAGGAATAACATACCTGCTGACATCCGTTGGTTAATCGAGGCTAAAGTACGATCGGCAGGTGAGTTACCTCCAAAATTTATTGCATTCATGCCTGGTTGTGGTAAAGGAAATTATGCAAGAAAACGACGAGCTCGAAGAATTTCTGTTGCTTGTCACAAGTGTGCCAGAATGAGTTGCGATAGAAACCCATGTTCTTTAGGAATGATGTCTGATAACAGAGAAGATAAGATTCAATTCATTAGGGATGGCTTGAATAAGGAGTCATTGGATGATATCCTTCTGTCTCTTGAAACGCATCCCAGTGGATATGTGCAAGGAGTGATTCTCCAGTTATGGCCATTATTCCAGAAAGAGCATGCACGATATAGTCTCGGGAATCTGACTATAAACGACCCTGTTTGTCAGTTTATAAGAAAACTGGATGGGAAGCCGATCCTCGACCCATAGAGGGCGTTAAAGCCGTTTCTGGACGTAAAACCAGAGGAAGATGTGAGCCACAGTCGCAACTACGTGTAAATATCCTTTTACTTTACTGTTATTTTATTTCATTTCACTGTTGTTTTATTGTTTGCATTATTGTCTTTAATAATTTTGTTACTGTTTACTTTTTCCTTTTTATTGTTTCTTTTTTGACTCGCGAGCCACGTGCTTTACGCGTTATTTGACACTGACATGTTACCTCATTCACAGCTGTGATCCACTGTCACCAAGATTCTTAAATGTGATTTACTTTTTGTCAAGCACTCACAAATTATTTTTGAGAAGTATCACAATGGCAGCCACTCCCAATAGACAATTCAAGAACATTTGTGTGCTTTCTGGATTTACCTATGGCAAACATAAAGAGTTCGTTGAGGCAGCCATAGATCTTGGTCGAAGCATAGCAGCGAGAAAATTACACTTGGTGTATGGAGGAGGTAACCGAGGATTATCAAAAATGGTCTCAGAAGCAGCTTTTATCAGAGGAAGTCAAGTGTTAGGCATCATCCCAAGAGTCCTAAAACCATTGGGCAGTTCGTCTGACTCATCAACTGGAGAAGAGTTAGTCGTCTCAGGTATGCAAGAAAGAATAACTGAAATGCTTAATCATGCTGATGCTTTTATTTTCCTTCCAGGAGATCTTGCAACACTAGAGGCACTTATGACACTAGCATCTTGGGCCCATCTGCACATCCACCAGAAACCTATCGGTTTGTTAAATGTCAATAACTTTTATGATGGCTTTATCGCATTTCTTAACCATGCAATAAAAAACTATTTCATTCCTTCTAATGTGAAAAAACTCTTTATTTGTGCTCACACTGCTAATGAGCTACTTGATATGTTACAAGCTTATAAACCGGAGCCAGACCCCTGGACCTTTGTGTTGGAGCGACCAAATAATGATGGTAACAGTAGCCGCAGTAAGAAGTACAAATTAGATTTAACTCTCCGCCTGTAAATATTTTCTTCTGTGTTGCACCACCCAGGTGATGTCTTCTAAACTCTACTTCTTTCCTTTAAAACATTGAGGACAATGTTTCGTTCTGGTTGGGGGGAGGGAATAGTCGACAATTGTGGAATCTTGGTTAAGTTTTTACTAATTTTTTGTTGTAGAAACTAACTGTTGCTAACTTTTTGTGTTGAAGATGGCTGAATATGGAGTGTAGTTACTCTAGAAACGCATCTTCATTGTTCGAAAAAAAAAAAAAAAAATTCTTTTTCTTTATTTAAGTTTTGATGTTCATTTTTCTTCTTCTTTTTATTTTCTCCTCTATAAATATACATTTTCCAACTTTTGAGTCGAAGATGGCTAAATATGGAGTGTAGTGCCTCTAGAAACGCATCTTCTTAGTTTAAAAAAAAAAAAAAATCTTTTTCTAATTAATTTTTCTACATCATTTTCACATTTCTGCATGCATATTTTCCTTTCATGTTTAGAATAGGTTGGGGGGTAGAATGTTGTTTAAAAAAAAAAAAAAAATTTTTGTGTTATTTGTTTTAACATTGGATGACATGATTAATTTCAAATTTTAGTATTTGTATTATCTTTGGTCTTAAGTGATGTTACGCTATGTTTGCTACTTTACATGTTGATGTCGGAGACAAATATGAGTTGCTTGAAGGAATGAATATGTCATAAATAAGTGCCAAGTGAGTTGTTGAGCCTATCATTTTCTTGGAGAGTAACCCTTTTGCCCATTCTCTATACAGCTTAGCAGTTTATTATTTTATACACGATCTCTATATTTCTTTTGAGTTAACCCTTTAAAAAAAAAATAGTAAAATTAAAAAAAAAAAAAAGAAAAAAGAAAAAAATGTGTGTTGCTACATTGGGAGGCCCATCTAACTAGTAGATATGGATAATTATTTAGAGCCCTAAAAGACGATGGAAAGGCCATCTTTGATCCGTTTGAGCCTTTCTAGCCATCCCTGTTATTAAATATCCATAGTTACCCCTTTTGAGCCTTTAAAAAAAAAAAAAAAAAACAAAAACCTTTTCTTTGTCAACTTATCATCTTGACCCACTCCGATTTGGAGTATTACCCAATGTCTTTTAAGTTCCATCACCTATTTATGTTTGAGAAAATGTAAATAATTATTTTATTCAGTGACGTTATGCCAAAAAAAAAAAAAATTGTTGTTTCAAAAGAATAAAAATAACAATAATAGGTGAAATCCACCTTGCAACTTCCAAAAAAAAAAAAAAAATCTCTGCATTTTTCTCAAACATACACTTTGTTTTCCTTATTTTCTTTCTTTGTTAGCCATATCCCTAGCCTACGTTACGTCCTAATAAAAGTCCTTCTTGATTTTAGGGAACTATAGTTTGAAGTAGAAGCTAGTTATATGGGCGAAAAAGATGTAGTGATGCATAATAAAAAAAAAAAAAAAAGATAAATAAAGTGGGTTGACTAACATTTTATTTGACTTGAGATCGTATTATTTCTAAGCTAAGGGCATATTTATTTCATCTTGGTGAGAGCATGTGATATCACTTCTTCATTATTTTCTCTCAATTACCATTCATTGGAGTGACTATTTTTTGGGTTTAATTTCTTTGTGAGAGTGTCACTACTTCCAGTGAGATTTTGGGGTTTGACATGTCATTCTTGAAAGTAGCTATAACAAAGTCTACTGGGCCGATTCATGTGGATGGTTGATGTGGGTGTGATGTTGCTTTAGACTGGAGATAATGCTTATACTTTTATTTGATTGCTATCATTAATCTGATTGAATAAACACGAGTGTTTCTAAAAAAAAATATATATATATATATATATATATATATTTTGAATTTGAATTTTGTTTTCGCTTTATTTGCTAGGGACTAGCAATAAGCTGGTTGGGGGGTGTGTTGAGTGTTAGAAAATGCATATTTATAAAGGAGAAAACCGTCATTTTACATTTCAAGTCTTACTACCAACCCTTACTTTTATGTATTTAACCTTCTTGTGATGTAATTACGTGTGTGTTATTTTAATTAAGTATTTTATATATTTTAGGGGCATTATAGTCATTTCACAATAAAGGAGAGATCAGACGGCAAAACGGATATCACTTTTGAACTCAAGACGGTCGAAAACCTTAGGAGGAACATAAAAGGAAAAATGGCACTATTCACATGTACGGTACTATTCACGTATACGTTACTGTTCATGGCACTGTTCACATAGACGGATCGATGACGTGGCATTGACCGATGATGTGGCATTGACTGATGAGGTGTCACGATCCTGTTGGGCTAAAATTCTTATGTACTGTTGATGGTGACGTGGCAGTATATCAGTGGACGAAAAATCTCGCGTACGGTGCATGCATCACACAGGATTATTTTCAACCAAACCGCGTTACTGTTCATCCGGGTCAAACTGTGTTACTGTTCAAAGTCGGGTCAAACCGTGTTACTGTTCATCCGCGTGGTCAAACTGTGGACTGTTGACCGATGACGTGGCGCAATCCTGAGCGTCCAAACTGTTTTTAATCCGATGGCCATGATTTACTCCATGTATCTATAAAAAAGGGGCCTCTCCCCCCTAATTTGATACCTCTGAATCCATTTTTGGGATCCATTTTCTGTAATTCCCTCTCTATCTTGTATTTTCTTTGTATTTTAATAAATTCCCATTTTGTCCCTAGTTCAATTATGAGTAACTAATTTCTTTTCAAGCTTGGGTTGAAGGTGAAGTCTCAACATGTATCATGGGCTTTATTTGGTAAATTTATTTTCTTTTCCCCTCTAGTTTTTGTGGATGATTTGACTTATCGTCGACAAATAATACTGATCTTGTCTAGATACCGCCTTGGTTACACCGGCTCTCTAGTACAAGGTTATTATTATTTGGCACGATAAGCCCTTAGCACCATATTGATTAGAGCGTGGTTCATGAGGTGTGGATTCCCCCCTCATGATTTAATTGGTATTAATAAGGAATATTTAGCCCATGATGCATGTTGATACGGATCCAGATACCCAAGTACGTCATTTCAATACATTTCTCTTCAATTTATTCTTGCCATTTCAATTCCAATTTCAGCATTTATTCTCGCCATTTTAATTTAAAGTTTTAGCATATTCCAAATCATTTCCACCACAATTCCAACCACCCATTTACAAAATTAATTCTATATATAATTAAAAATCCACCTCCTCGTGGGATCGACACTCGTCACCATTGATCTACACTACAATAGATTCGTGCGCTTGCGAGTACATTAAAATTTGCACAACACTCAGCAGAGGAAGGGTCCACGACCCCAGTAGTGGAAGAGCCCGTGACTGCAGTAGAGGAGAGGGTCGCCTCAGCAATTGTGTCTTCCACTTCGTCCCTAGCTCCTCGATCGTGTGCTTCTGCGACTGAGGGGGTCCTTTATCAGCTTGCATTTCCTTGGTTATGCTCCTCTATGTATTTTTTTACACCTATTTCAAGCTTTTTCAGGTCCAACTCTGGATGCTCCCTTTTAAGGAATGTCATGATATAGTTGTAGCTGAAGGCAAGCCCAAAATCGTACTCCTCGCCCACCTCGTTCTCCAAACTATTGACCTGGGGGTCTCATCTAAACTCAATGCCTGCTCACTACTATTCCTATTTAATTTATTTCCATCTGATGACAAGGAAGTCTCGGGTGTTGGTTGCCTAAGAACACTTTTAAGACAAGAGGGATCTACATCACCTAGAGGGATTTGAGGGTCAAAGAGAGGTTCTCTTAATATGTGGGGGTAAGAGTCTATTTCCTCGTCATTTTCAATTTTAATAATCTTTCTTTTTCTACACGACATAGTAGGAATTGAAACAAACCCAAATATTCGAATAAGAAATAACAACACATATCAATGCAACAACAACTAGGTATAAGTTCAGAAAGTTGTACTTGGGATGATCTAGGGTCGACGAAGTGGATGTCGAGGCTGACGACAGAAAAGGGGCTTCCTAGCATGAAGAAGACACTCTATTTTAGGTAAGAAGCGGTTTTAGATAAAAAACAGAAGGACAGGTTTAACGAATAAAGAAAATATTAGTTTAGAGATTTAATTGATGAAAGGGAAAAAGGGGGAGGCATTTTAAGTGGTGAATATGTTAGTTTAACCGACGCATTTCAAGAGCATGTAAATCGCCATTTTAAATTTCAAATGTGTGGTATAGAAAAAAGGCCACGTCATAAGCATGTAAAGTGAGGTGACAAGGGGTTAGATCGATATAAAATGGCCAAAGGACATAAGTGTCTATCTGATAACTCTATGAAATGAGAGTTATTACGGCAATTCTAGACTGAAAATAAGATCACTTAGAGAGCAAAGAATGTGTTTTTATTGCATTTTTGTTATATTTTGCATAAACATTCATTTTAGTTTAGTCTTAATAAGTTTTGCTTGATTTAGATTAATTTGTGATCAAATTGTGTGCAAAATTGTAGGTTACCAGAAGCTTATGATTCGGGAAAGAATGCAGAAGTAATGGGCTAACTTAAAAGATGAAGAAGATGGCCACAAAAAAAGTGAAACAAAATCTGAAGTAGTACAATGCTAGAGTCATTGCTGGAGCAGCCATTACTGTAGCAATTCTGGAACAACGATAGAGAAAACTTAGCACGGGAAAGCTGCAAGATTGCGATTTGCAGTTTCCTAATCTAACTCTCGCGTACCCTATGCCTTTGCTTACCTTAATTTTCAGTTATAAAAGGAGGCGCACATCATATAAAACGGCAGCAAGGAATTATCATTGGAGAAACTCTATTTAAGGAGTTTATTTGGAATTGAATGGGAACGTGAAGAATTTTGCTCAAAGCTGTGGTTGACTTTCACCCAAAGAAAGCCAAATTTATTCAGTTTTCATTGTAATCTGACTGGTACCTATCACCTAGAAAGTTACATTCATTAAATCTATCAGTTGCTTGTTGAATACCATGATAGGATATTCTTCTCCATGTAGTCAGAGAGAACAAATCTTCCTAAGCCGGAGTTCTTGTTTTCCTATTTCGACATGTTATGAAGATTATCATAACAATCGTTATTAGTACACTCAATATAATCGAAGGAAAAGTTTATTTCAAACCAGCAGAGTAGCATTCTTGGATCCTTTGCTATTGTCTTCGTTGCAAGTGGGACTTGGAGTCTTGCTGGACTGCAGAGTGCGTAATTTTGGAAAAACGATTGAGCTGAAAAGTTTTTAAAAGGTCCCATGAGATATGAGAGTGCCTCCAATGATTTTGGAATTTCTCCAAAGAGAGAGAGATCTAAAAATTCCAAGCTTATCAAACTACCAAATGATTCAGGATCGGAACGTAAAAGTGGTTTCTAGACAAGGATAAAGTTGCTAAATCTTTGAGGCCACCAATATTTACTGGTATATCACCTGATAATTGATTTTTTGATAAATCTAACTTTACTAAGACCTTTAAGCATTGTATATTTGAAGGTAGAGGACCACTTAGACAATTTGTTGACAAGTTTACATACAAGATGAACTCATAACTCCACAAGGATGATGGGATACTAGAAGAGAGCGTGTTGGAGCTTAAAAAGAGTGTTCTTAGAGAAGTCAAGACTTCCCAAGCATTGCGGTATATGTTCGAAGAGCGTATTTTCATTTAAAAATAAACCAATCAACCGCTCTAAGGGGCAAAGATCATTGGGAATGTATCCTTGCAAAATATTGGCATCGAGATATAAAACTTGTAATGTCTTTAACGTTCCCACTGGTGTTGGAATAGTTCCATTCAAGTCGTTGTTGAAGAGGCTTAAAAGTATGAAGCCACTTAAATTACCAATCTCTTGAGGAATGCTGCCCTTAAGTTTGCAATCATGAGCAAAACGTTTTTTAACAGACTTAGAGAATTTCTCAATTAATGGTGGAAGGTATGCCCCGCAATGGATTAAAGCCTAAGCCTAAAAATGCCAGCATCCTACAAGAATTCAAAGAAGGGAGAAAACTCAACCCACCAGTAGATGATTCCGTCGTCAAGTAATTATACGCTAGGTTGAGTAGGCCAAGGAATTTCAAGCTGCCAAAAGTGTTTAGAATAAGGCCAAAGAAAGAGTTATAGCTCAAGTCTAGGACACTGAGTTTAGAAGCATTGGTTATCGAGTTGGGAGTTGTCCCCCTAAGTTTATTTATTTTTCGCCAAAAGTGACCACTCCATGTTTGGAAGCGAGTGGCCAATCGTTGATGGAAAATGGCCTGAGAATTGTTGTTCAGCTAGAGTAATTCTTTTTATGGTTGAAATATTGAAGATTGTGGGTGGGATAGAACAAGTTAAGTTATTGGAATTAAGAGCTAAATAGTCCAGATTTTGTAGGTTGCCCATCCCAGTTGGAATTTCACCTACCAGAATTAAAGCCCACGTTATGTTAAGACTTATTTAGCTGAAAGCACAAGCGGGGTAATATACGTTCAAATGCATCAAAGTTGGCAGTTTCGTTTGACAATAAGCATATGAATTATGATCTTTCTTGTTCAGCGATTTTGAGATTTTACTAATCAATTTATATATATATACAATATGTGGAGAATGTTTAAATTGGGCCTTTTATTTTAATTATAGACTAAATTATGAGAAAAATACTTATATCCATAATATTATTCAAGCTTTTAAAAAGATTCAGAATTAAAAATCAAACTTTTGTACTCTAATAATTCTGCTGGTACGTTCAATTAGTAGATTATTTTAGGAAAGAAGGTTAGAATAGGCTATAGGTTATGGTAGTTATGGTCACTTAATCACAACTTTTAACCTTAGTATAGTAAAAGTTTGACTTTTTCAGACGACCCATCCCAAACTCCCAGGGCGAGTCTATTTAATCCCGTCAAAACTTAATTAATAATAATCTAATAAATAAAGATTTTGTAGACAATTCGGCAAAGTCTTCCTTATAAATATAACACACCCAACTTGCAAATGTGTAAAACAAGCACTCTCAAAATAATCAAATAAACAACCAACTCCAACGCTCAACATCCTCAACCATAATACTAAACTTTACCGAAGATATCTCCAAAGTATCAAAAGATTATATTATAGCTAATATTAACATACATTGGTTTGTTCTTAATCTCAAAAGAATAATACAACAAAATTATACAATCCCAAAAAAAATGAGATGACCAAAATGCCCTAACAAAAATCATCTATATCTTCTAACACCATCACATGGCCAAAATTCAAAATATCTAAAGTTGCTGGGTCGATTTGGTGTGCCGACATCCTCATGTGGAGGGAAAAATATAATAAAACGGGATGAGTATAAAACTTAGCTTAGCGAGTGGATAATAATTTTTTTTTGAAAATAAACTTACTTCAAAATTATTATATCATCTCAGTTAATAATTTCACCAAATTACCACAAGAAACTTAAATAACTTATTTAATTATAAATCATAAACTAGCATAAATATAACATTTATAATACCATATAAAATCAAGGAAATTATAAACACACTGTAATCTCAAATACTGAATTCTGAAAACTGTCACTAAACAAGTACCCACGGGAAATAATCTTGTCATATCCAGATCTCAACGGACGAACAACGACGTACTATTAGGATACCGTCATACCCTGGAGCTACAACGGGTAGACAGGAAAATTCCATCTTACATGTCTCCTATATCTCATCATATCTCTACATGCATAAACTAGTTCCCAAAGGACAAAGGTGCCCAAGCACACGGCCCAAAGCCTTTGTGTGTATTCAGACAGACCCCAAAGGCCTGTATCTCATATATATTTCAGTAATTATATCTTTGTTATTATTATACTACATACATAAGCCCCCAAAAGGCAAAAGCGCCCAAATATACAGCCCAAAGCCTCTATGCGTGTTCATACGGGCCTTAAAGCCCTCTCTTCATATATGTATCATTGTAACTGGATAGGAAGGGCAATAGCCAATGATTGTGCGAACGATCTTTTATGCATATTTACATGAGCATATAATTATATCATACTATAAAACTCATTTCCTTTCTATTTAAAATACTTTATATCTATTTTCTTTTCTTTAAAATACTATCATTCATTACTCAAAAATCAATAAGGGAACTGATAATCACACACTTTTTAATAATACAACAATACATAAATAAAACTCATTTCTAAGAAAACATTAAATCGGAGCATTAAATATTTATTCACAAACATGCTTTACTATACTTTAAAAACCATAATATTATGAAAATGGATTTTGTATATTCCACTCACAGCGACGATGCTTAGACTCGGTTATTGTCTATGCCTGCAGACTAATTCTCGCTTGCGATTCCTCCTAGATCAAGGAAACGACATAATTACTTTTTGTAAATCTGAATTAGGACTAAATTTATGCAATAAACTCAAAACGAACATCTATCCATAATTTACAACTCTCGCACTGATAAAATTACCAAATTACCCTTGCATTCGTAAATTATTACAATACTATGAAATCGTAAATTCCTGAATTATCCTCGAAATCATAATTACTTACCTATCCTCAATTTTAGAAATTACTAAAACATCTACGGGGTCGAAAATTACAAAATTGCCCTCAAAATGTAAAATTACCGGAATGCCCTCATGGGTCAATGACGACCGTAATTCAAGCGACAGTGAGTGGGAAGGTTGGGTTAGACACTTCTGGCCGACCTAAGTTCAATGGTACCGGCAGTGAGCTTCACCCGTGGCGACGGCGCCAGAAGCTAGCTCAACAATTGTGAAACTCCAATGGCTGAACAACGACAAATTGACAACTTTTGGTGGCTGTGGATGGCAGAAAAATCAAAAGGGACTCGTGGAGAACACAATTGAGATGGTGGCATGGTCTAATTCTGGCAGAATCGACAGCGGTAGTGACGGGTTTCGGCTGCAACTTTTCGTTGCCACACACAGTGGCATTTCGGTCAACATTTGGCGATGGTGATGGCAAGGAAGTGATGGCCGGCTCAAGAGATTTAGTTTGCTAACTTTCACAGTTGGTGAGGTGGCCGAAAATTGAAGATATGGATGGGTTGGTTTCGCAGGATACGGGTCGGGTTTGACAATTTCCTCTCCTTCTCACGTGTGAATATGCTTCTCCTTCAAAAAAATTGTTAGGTTTACTTTTTTTTCCTCTTTAACCGCCTTTCTTTTTCCTCCTTTTTTTTATGTTTTTTCACATACGTTACACTTTTTTACTAGAAAATATACCATTAACAATTTTGTTCACTAATTAATGGTTAACAATAACTAGGGAAGCACAATTTTAACCTTATGAGTACTTTTGGGTGGTCATATTTGTGAATATTCTATGCTGAATTTGTGTTATCAAATGTTGATGGAGAAACACAATTTTTTTCTTAGAAAAAATTATCTAAACATTAACACACGTTATAAGAGATTTGAACTAAGACCCAAGTCTTATTAGTTCGTGGGAAAAACAATGTTAATGAAGCTAGGTCATGGTCTCATAGAGAAAAACAATTTGTTTATTATACAAATTGAAAGAACCAGCATGCATTCTCTTTATTCGTGGGATCTAGCTTCTTTAATTTTGTTCTCATTCTTTATTTTGTTATATGCTGAGGATACACAAAAACAATGTAGGTAGAATTTGATTATTTATTGTTATGCTGAGGATTCACACGCTATTGCTGAATTCAATCCAATTTAGCGGACATTTGACAATTCTCCTTAGGTGAGATTGGACTTTCTAGTTTCATGTATTTGTTTATCTTCTTCCGATGTTTTCAGGCATACCCATTTGGCAATATATAAAAATCTGCGATATCTTCTATGAACATACAAATAGATCATTGGCTTCACTCATTTGTGAACATATTGTAGATATTAGATTTATTGTTATGATATCTCTAGTGGAATCCAAAGTTTGATGTAACGACAAAAGAAGAATGAGCGGTGATGGACCAGAGAGGGGAAAAAATGTTGGGGGTGGGGGTTGGGGGGAGGGGGGTGTTGGGTGGGGTTGTGCAGCAATGGGAATGATAGGGGTGAAAGTTCAGGCTATTAACAAGCTGTAAAATGGGGACATTAGAGATTGTGAGGTCCTTAAGATTGCTGACTTGTGCTCAAAATGGAATTCTTGACAACTTCAAATGTTAACCGTTCTTGGTGAAATTCTGTACTTTCTTTTCTTTCAGATTCTTGTGCCTATTGCGAATGGTTCAGAGGAGATGGAAGCTGTTATAATAATTGATATTCTGCGATGAGCTAAAGCAAATGTTGTGGCTGCATTAATTGAGGATAAACTAGAAGTTCCGGCTTCTCGTAGAGTTAAATTAGTTGCTGGTATGCTCATTGATGAGGCAGCTAAACTTTCGTATGATTTAATTTTCCTGCCAGTAAGTGTGGGGGGGGGGGGGGGGGGGGGGGGGTTATTCTTGCTTCATAGTCTTTACCGCATTATTGACTTATTAACTACAATTTATCTATGCACAGGGTGGACTTGGTAGTGCTAAGGCATTTGCAAAGTCAGATAAATTCGTAAATATGCTGAAGAGCGCAAAAGGAATCAAATAGACCTTACGGTGCTATATGTGCATCTCCAGCTTTAATGTTGAGCCCCATGGCTTACTCAAGGTTATGACCATTTTTGCTTAAATATTTACTCTCGATTTGGTTCACCTTATCTGAACTTGATCAAACATTATCAACTTGTGTGATATTTATGAGCGTGGTCTTATCTCATGTAAGTCTGTAAAGAATTAATTGAAGTTTGCTGATAAATTACAAACTCAAAAACTGCTGCTGCTTCATTAGTTACATTACCCAAAGAGTTATGATAGACATCCCAATTTTTTTACCCCAAATTCCATCTCAAATGACATGGTATTTATTGAGTGGTTAGTAATTTTTATAAAATTCAAGTGTATTACTTGTATTATCTAACCAATCAATTGTTGAATATCACATCCTTCGAGATGATTTTTTGGGATGTGTAGCAAAATATTATGCTGATTTATTTTGGCTTCATTCATGTAAAACTTTTTCCCCTAAATCCCAAGAACTTCCCGCAATATCATTCCTGTGTATTTGTTTTCCCCTTAGACATATTTAACCTTGGTTCAGGGTAAAAAAGCTATAGCTTTTCCTGCCATGTACAACAAGCTGTCAGATCAGAGTGAAATCGAAAACATGGTTGTGGTTGATGGCAACCTTATGCAGAGGGCCAAGAACTTCCATGGAGTTTGCACTGGCAATTGTGGAGAAGTTTTTTGGCCGCACCAAAGCACTTGAGCTTGCAAAGATATTGCTTTTCACCCGCACCTAAAATTTGTACCAGGACCTGACTAATATTAAACTAGAGTATTTATTTCTGTATTACTACTGCTTGTAGAGAGGCGGAATGGAAACTTGAATTCATGTTTGAATATGGATTCACTCTACGGGTTAGTACAAGAGCTTGCTTATAAATAAATGAGTTCATAAAGAGTCATTTTAAATATTTGGAATAAACGTGATTTGCTGTTTAGTTCTGTTTTCAATGTTCACAGTCCCATTGTGATCCAGAGCAATATGGTTACCCTCACTGGGAATTTTAATTATCAAGTTTGTGAAGATATGTGTATATGGACTTAAATGAAGAAACTGAAAAAGTAGAGAGCTGTTGTGCAGATTGACTTCAGTTGATGGGGTCTATTTGATATCTTCCGCTGACGTGGCATGAATTCGTTATAATCTGTTATAACGAATCCCAGCACACTGATATAAAACAGAGGCTGACGAGTGGTGCCTGATATAGTGCTAATATCGTCTTCATTTGTTCATCATTTTGCATAGAATCTGTTCCATTGTGATCTGTGCATAATCTTCTGTAAATCACTTGTGATTGGGTTAGTTCTTGATCAATAATAATGAGTAAATTTTCCTTCTAAGTTTGCTGGTCTGTGTCTTTGTTTTGTTTTCTGGTATAGCTTCTTTGTTCTGGCTTTCTTGATTCGATTGTGTTCTTGGTGTTTCTACTCACCAAGATTCGTGAGTCTTGCTGTGGTTAGGCTTAAAATCTTAACAAAGTTGAACCAAGAATTTGATATATTATATTCCACTTACCATGTCTAAGAGAAAATATGGAAAAGAAAGACGCTAAGAGAGAATATTGAAATTAAACACATACCATATCTAATATTAAGTCTGTATGTATACAAAGTTACAAATTCGAAGATTGGATTTCTAATTTCAATTTATGTTCTGCTCAAAGCAATGGCTTTAATTCCACGAGCACAAGAAGGAAAGAGTACGCACAAAGTTAACAGACGCGCGGTAAAAATTACGTTAACTGGTTGCAGCAGCATCATCCAGGAACTTCACTTTAATCTTCTTGAGCTTTGCTGCAGCGTCTGTCATATTTATCCTCTTGCCGGGTGACTCCATACAACAATCCAATGCCAAATCCATTATGCTTACTATACAATCCATTTTGGCAGCGAAAGCTTGCTCTTCTCGCACCAAATTTGCATCAACAACTTCAGTCAATCCGTGAGGTAATGACTCCTTTACCCATCTTCTTAAACTCATTTCTCCTGTGAACATTTCATCGGTAGGCCTCTTTCTCGTGAAAGTTTCCATCAATAAAACACCATAGCTGTAGACATCACATTTAGCTGAAACAATTCCTTCTGATCCATACTCTGCATTTTTTAATTTCAATCACGAAACAAATGATAAAACAAATAATTTTTTGATAATTAAGATATCCCAAACTTTGCTCGTGCTTAAAAAAGAGCAAAAATTTTAATTACAATTGAAACTTTACCTGGTGCCATATAACCAATTGTAGCCATTGTCATGGTTTGTGTCACAAAATCTTCTCCTTCACCTAAGAGTTTGGAAATTCCGAAGTCACTCACATGTGCCACCATATTTTCATCCAAGAGAATGTTGGTGGGCTTCAAATCACAATGAATTATAGGTGCCGACGAATGACCATGATGGGGATATTCAAGAGCCGACCCCACATCTATCATTATATTCAACCTCTCTAGAATGTCAAAGAAATAATTGTAAGAATACAACCACTTCTCGAGACTACCATTTGGCATGAACTCAAGTACCAATGCTTTGAAATCTGGATTAGAACAACTGCTAAGGATCTTTATGAGATTTCGATGACGAACATTCCGTAAAACTTCACATTCAGAATTAAAACTCCTAAATGCTCTCTCTAGTTGCAGATTGAAAACCTTTATCGCAACATCAGTCCCGTCGGAAATGGTTCCTTTATAAACTGATCCAAAGCTACCTGTACCAAGCAAGTTACATTCATTAAATTCATCAGTTGCTCGTTGAATGTCTAGGTAGGATGTTCTTCTCCATGTTGCAAGAGGTAGGAAATCTTCGTGATCTGATTTTTTTGTACTCCTCTTTCGGCATCTTATGTACATAATGATGATAATCACTATAAGTACAGAGGATACTATCGGAGGCAAAATATATTTAAGGACAATTAGAGCAACGTTCTTGGTGCTTTTGCTGTCACCTTGTTTGCAAGGTGGGACTCGGAATTTAGGTGGACCACAGAGTGCATAATTTCCGAAAAATGATTCAGCTGACGAGTTTTTAAAAGACCCCTTAACAGGAATTTCCCCTTCTAGCCTATTATGAGACACATTAAATTGTTTGAGATGTGAAAGAGTCTCCAATGACTTAGGATTTTTCCAGAGAGATTGTTGCCGGAGAGATCTAAGCATTCTAAGCTTATCAAACTACCAACTGATTCAGGAATAGGTCCTTGAAATTGATTACTAGCCAAGGATAGAGTTTCTATATCTTTGAGGGCACCGATGGTTGATGGAATATCACCTGATAATTGATTCCTTGATAAATCTAAAACTCTCAAGACCTTTAACTTTTGTACATTGGAAGGGAGAGAATCATTTAACGAATTTGACGACAAGTTTATCTCTAAGATGTACTCAAGGCTCCACAAGGATGACGGTATACTAGAAGTGAGCTTGTTGGAGCCTAAGTGGAGTTCTCTTAGAGATGTCAGACTCGCCAAGCATGGTGGTATATGTCCAGAGAGCTTATTTCCATTTAACCTTATTCCGTACATCAACTCCAAGTGGCAAAGATCATAGGGAATGGATCCTTCCAAATTATTTTCTTCAAGAGATAAACCTTGTAGCCGCTTAAGTCTTCCCATCGTTGGTGAAATAGTTCCATTCAAGTCATTGAAGCCGAGGCTTAAGAGGATCAGGCCACGCAACTTACCAATTTCTTTAGGAATGCTGCCCCCGAGTTTGCAGTTGGATGCATAAAATTGTCGAAGAGAAGCAGAGAAATTTCCAATTACTGGTGGAAGGATGCCACCCACTTGATTATAAGCTAAGGCTAAAACTGTTAAATTTCTGCAATTAGTCAGAGAAGAGAGAAAACTCCACTGATCTGCTGAAGATGATTCTGTCGTCAAGTTATTAAATGCTAAGCCAAGCACGCCGATGTATTTGGAATATGGCCTGAGAATGAGTTAAAGCTCAATTCTAGGCCAATGAGTTTAGAAGCGTTTGTGATGGAGTTGGGAATTTTTCCGGTAAGGTTATTGGTCGCCAAGGTTAAATACTCTATGCTCGGAAGCGAGTGGCCAATCGTTGATGGTAAGTGGCCTGAAAGTTGATTGCTAATTAGATTAAGGACTGTTAGGGTTGAAATGTTGAAGATTGTGGGTGGAATGGGGCCACTTAAATTATTCGCACTAAGAACAAGAGTATCCAAATTTTGTAGATTGCCAATCTCAGTTGGAATTTGACCTGTCATAAAGATAAACGCCAAATTGATGAGTTATTGAGCTTTTTACTTAACATAAATTTTAATTTCATAACGCATGAAAATCAAATTTGCCCACAAAATGTGTGTTATTAGTTTTATAATATATTTTTTTGGGTTTTTTTTTGGGGGGGGGGGGGGGATTGATATTGCTACCTCATAATTTTTGTAAAACCCCACCCGCTTTCAGAAAATTATTGGAACAAGATTCTTAAAAAAATTCAAATAAAGAAGAAGTTTGGAGAATTAATCAATTAAATCCATCTTAATCTACTTTTTGAAACTTATATTCTTTTATCATATATAATAACTAAGGTTGCTTTAACATAAATTTAATATAACTAGTCTACTCTCATAAGGTAGAATTACTAAAATACCCACAAATTTACTTCAACTTCAACTAAACTAACAAAATGTATTTGTTGACATGTGGGGAACTAAAAATTATTGAATTTTATTTTAGAAATATTGTATTACAAAACATAAAACAAAATGCCGAAACTATATATTAGATACAATAGTACATGTTTTTCGGGGTAATTTGATCATTTTATATTATAAGAGTAAAATAGTCAAATTAAACTTATTTTTAAAGCAACCGTAAACGGCCAAAGATTGTTAAAAGCCCTAAGTCATAAAAGAAAAACATTATAAAAATAATTTATTAATTGTTCAGACTTAATTTATAATTCTATAACATAATGTGAACTTATTATAACTATCTTATCAAAATGAGGTGGGTTTGCAAGAATAATGAGTGGAAATATCCCCAACCTATAAAATAAAAAGAATTTTGCAGCTGTGCAAATGCAAATATGTAGAACGTACCTTGTAGGTTGTTATAACCTAGATTCAGAATGAAAAGGCTGCTAAAATTTCCTATCCCTGAAGGAATATTTCCATCAATAACGTTGTAGATTGCGTCGAACACCTCCAGCTTCGATAAATTGAGGAGAGAATTTGGGATTGGACCCGTGAAACTGTTATTATAAAGCCTCAACGTTTGTAATTTGGATAAGACACCAATCCATGTTGGAATGCTTCCACTCAATTTATTGAAACCGAATCTAATGAATCTGAGTCGGCGTAATTGCCCCAATTCATTAGGCAGATGGCCATGAAAATTATTATGAGCAACATCAAGAGATACTAGAAATGAGAGATTTCCCAAGTGTAGTGGAATGGTGCCTCCGAGACCCATATCTGAAAGATTCAAGGCAGTGACTCTTTGATGGCGTGAACCACAAGAGATACCAACCCAGCTACATATTGGATAAGATATAGACCAATTATTTGTCAGGACACTTCGATAATCAACGACACGGGCTTTGAATGCAAGAAGGGCCGATTGATTAAGTTGCTCAAAGTCGTCATAGCTAAGCTAGCTATGGAATATTGTAACAACAACATAGGAACAAAGAAGAATGATAAGCACATATTGGTCGTTTTTTTTTATAGATGCAGCAATCTAATTGCTAGGTGAAGTTGATACAAGTTTTAAGTGAAGGAAATTAGCATATACTTATACAAGAGACATGAATTTGAAAACAAGAAAAGAAAAAAAATGTACAGGAGAGTGGAGAGACCTGTAAATTGTTATACGCCGCCGTACTTGAACCGTAAATAAAGGGCTTATGGCACTTGACTTACCAAAAAGAAGAAGATGCTCAACATTGGCAAGGCCTATGCATTCTGTCCATTTGTTCACGTTTTGCCAAGGCTCAGGGCAACCACAATATGTTCTTTTTCTTTCCTCTTAAAAAAAAAAGAAAAAAAAAGACGACATTTACATTTGGGCTAATAATTATCACTAAACAATTAATAATACTGAGGGTTAGTGGTAATGTAGCTTTAAAATAATTGTTATTAGTTGTACCTTAAAAATAAAGAAAAAAAATAACTATACCCATATAATTTAATAAAATAATCATGTAAATTCCTAAGCTTTTAACAATATACACCAAGACCCCCTACCGTTACTGTTTACCATTTATTTGGATGTCACATGCTTTTTTTTTTTAATTTTCACAGTGGATATCAAATGCTAAATTTACTGTTATTCCCATATCATGTCATCGCTTGCTTCTACACACATTGATTGTTTTTCCAAAGTTTCAAATTGAATTAAAAACATTTTAATTAACCTAAAAAAAACTCATCCAACCAGATATAAATCTTCTAATTAACCTAAAGATAGCTACGCCCCCATATTAATTCCAATTAAATAAATCTTCATTTTCATGATTTTGGATCTCGAGCAGGGTGGATATATCCAACTAGATCCGCCCCATTGGTATTCCAATATATTCTGGAATTGGAAGAGTATGAATGACTTAATTTGTAATTTTAAATTTGTAACGTTCAATTCTCATTTGAGGATTCAAATGAATTTATGCGAATCTAAAAGGGGACTGAAGATTGTCATGCGCGCGCACACACACACACATATATATATATATAGAGAGAGAGAGAGAGAGAGAGGTAATATAACATTCTTCTTGATGAAGATTTTTGTGCCATACGAATTAAAGAGAGTATTGCGTCGATGTTCGAGGCTAGAGCGACAATTGGTTACATTGCTTCAGAGGTGTTTAGTAGAAACTTTGGTGAGGCATCACATAATTTAAATTACTTGATTTAACGAGATATATATATTTTCCACTTTGGATTTACAAGCATTTCAAGCAGTATAATGAATTTTAAATACTCGGAATTGTAAACAGCGAGGAAAGTGAAATTGCTAAGAAGATGAATATTTTGTTGTTTTGTGGTGTACACGGACTCGTCCATCGGATAGGTCGCCCATGAACAGAGGGATAGAAATGTTATTGCCAAGAAGCAGACTGACTAGCAGTGACGCTTTGAAAAGTCCACCGGACATCTTCTCGTCCAAGACCACCAATATATTCTTCCACCATTTCAACGTCGTGACGTGAGGATCAGAATTGAATTATTGGATGCTTGTAAGTTTCCTTTGTGGAACTTGTGAATTTGTGATGGCAAAAGTCAATGATGCATGTAACTAGCTAGCCCGTGTAGACTCCGTTTTACACTTTTTCAAAACCCAAAAGCACGCTAAATCTTAATCTTAAAAGAATTTTTGATTCAGTGCTGAATTTTGGGCTTAAGTAATCTTTTACCACGCATGCATTTTTGTCATTGTGCAGTCATCGATTGTTTCTAAAGATCGTAATCTTTAAGAAAAAATTACTTCTCTTGAAAGTGAAAGCAGGGCAGCTATTGGCGTATTGCATTGCAGCTGCTATGTGTAGTAGTCAATTCTTGGAAACAACTAGTTTTATTAAATTGTAAATGGTCCCCTTTATGACTGGGAGATTTTGAACAAAATTAATATGATAAATTCTTTGCAAGTGTTGTTCCTTGAAGTCTCATCTTTCACAATGTTTTTGAAATAAAGATATTACTTAATATTTACTCTTGATTTGGACCACCTAATCTGAACTCGATGAAAGAACAAAGATTATGATCTTGCCTGATTTTATTGATGTGGTCTTATCTCACGTAAGTCAGTAATGAATTAAGGGAAATTATCATTCGTATACCGTAGAGTTGCTCTATTATAAAAAATACTACAATACTTTGAGGGTGTATCAATCGTTCACCCTAAGTTAATAAAATGTATCTGCCATCCACCAAACCGTTATTTTCTGTTTAAATAGGATGACGCCAGAGGGGTAATTTTGTCTTTTCATATGATACAAGTGATAATTTAAGGGTATACAAGTGATAATTTTCCTTTACTTTAATTTAAGTTTCAAGGGTAAAATCGTCAATTCACTATAATTCCGTTAAACTTTCAAATGGTAGCTAACGGTTTGGTGGTCGGCAGATAACCTTTGTCAATTTAAGGTGGACGATTGATATACCCTCAAAGTGTTGTAGTATTTTTTATAATAGAGCAACTATAGGATCTACGATTGATAATTTGCCATGAATTAATTAAAGTTTACTGTCAAATTACAAACACAAAAACTGCTGCTGCTTCATTATTCACAATACCCAAAGTCAGTGCAAAACTTATTATAAGTTTTCCAAAAGTTTTACGCTTTCTTTCCCCCAAATCCCAAGTACTTACTAGATATGTCATGTTTATACCCAAAGTCAGTGCAGAACTTACTAGATATGTCATGTTTATACAACAGTTTGTTTATAAATAAATGAGTTGATAACAAGTCATTTTAAATATTTGCCAAAAAAAACGGTGAGTGATGTCTAGTTCTATTTTCAATGTTCAGAGTCCAATTTCGATTACTGGAAATTTTAATTATGAAATTGAACTAAGAATTTGTTATATTATATTCCACCTTTCTATACGGTCATCTGGAATAATAATATATCAAAAACAGTAATAACTCGATTTACAGGGTCATCGATTTACAGGGTGAGAAAGAAAAGAAAGACGCTACGAGGGAAGCAGAGATTCAAAGACTTCACCACTTTGTTGGAGGAACAATTTCATAAATCTCCATAATATTGACATAAAACACATAACATACATATCTAGCATTAAGTATATTTATGTATGTCCAAAGATAAAAATTCGAAGATTAGATTTATCATTTCAATTTATGTTCTGCCCAAAGCAATGGATTTTATTCCACAAGCACAAACAAGAAGGAGTACGCACAAAGTTAACAAACACATAGCAAACATGACATCAACTACTTGCAGCAGCATCATCCAGAAACTTCACTCTAATCTTCTTGAGCTTTTCAGCGGCGCCTTTTGTAGATGCCCCCTGTTCACTCCATGCAACAATCCAATGCCGAGTGCATGATGCCTAATAAACAATTCATTTTAGCAGAAAAAGCTTGCTCTTCTCTCACCAAGTTTGCATCGACAACATCACTCAGTGCACGAGGCAATGACTCCCTTAGCCAGTCTCTTAAACTTATTTCTCCGGTAAACATTTCATTTGTGGGCTTGCTTCTGGTGAAAGTTTTCATCAATAAATTAATTTCTGGTGAAAGTTTTCATCAATAAATTAAACACCATAACTATAGACATCACCTTTGGCCGAAATCATTCCTTCTAATCCATACTCTGCATTTTTTGGTTTCGATAGATCAAATGGATGTGACATCATAAAACAAATGATAAACAAATAATCTTTTCACAGTCAAGATGGCCCAAACTTTGACTCTGCTTAGAAAAGAGCAAAACTTGAAATTATAATTGAAACCTTGCCTGGTGCCATATAACCAATTGTAGCCACTGTCATGATTTGAGTCACAAATCTTCTCCATCACCTAAGAGTTCGGAAATGCCGAACTCACATGTGACAGAATATTTTCATTCAAGAGAATGTTGCTAGGCTTCAAATCACAATGAATTACAGGTGCTGATGAATGATCGTGATGGAGATATTCAAGTGCCGGCCCCACATCTGTCATTATATTCAACCTCTCTAGGATATCTAGGAAATAGTTGTGAGAACACAACCATTTCTCAAGGCTACCATTGACCATGAACTCAAGCACCAGTACTTTCGAATCTAGATTACAACAGCTGCTAGTGATCTTTATTAGAAGCTATCCGTACCTAGCAGGATACATTCATTAAATCCATCGGTTGCTCGTTGAATATCATAGTAGGATATTCTTCTCCATGTTGTCGAAGAGAACAAATCTTCCTGATTTGGAGTTTTTTGTTTTCCTATTTTGAAATATTATGAAGAATATCATAACAATCGTTATTAGTACATTGGATATAATCGAAGGCAAAGTATATTTCAGGACAAGCAGAGTAGCATTCTTTGCAAGGTGGGACTTGAAGTCTTGGTGGACCACAGAGCGCATAATTCCCAAAAAACGATCGCGCTGAAATGTTTTTAAAAGGTCCCTTGACGGCAATTCCCCTTCCAGCCTATTTTGAGACATATTAACTTGTTTGAGATATGAAAGTGCCTCCATTGACTTTGGAATTTCTCCAGAGATATTGTTGCTAGAGAGATTCAAAGATTCCAAGCTTATCAAACTTCCAAATGAATCAGGGATGGGACCATAAAATTGGTTTCTAGCCGAGGATAAAGTTGCTAGATCTTTGAGGCCACCAATAGTTACTGGTATATCGCCTGATTATTGATTTTTTGATAAATCTAACTCTATTAAGACCTTTAAGTTTTGTATATCTGAAGATAGAGAACCACTTACAGAATTTGTTGACAAGTTTACATAAAAGATGTACTCAAGACTCCACAAGGATAATGGGATACTAGAAGTGAGCGTGTTGGAGCTTAAAAAGAGTGTTCTTAGAGGAGTCAGACTCCCCAAGCATTGCGGTGTACGTCCGAAGAACTTATTTTCATTTAAAAATAAACCAGTCAACCAATCTAAGCGGAAAAGATCGCTGGGAATGTATCCTTGCAAATTATTGGCATCGAGATAATTATTGTAGTGTCTTTAACGTTCTCACTGATGTTGGAATAGTTCCATCCAAGTCGTTATTGAAGAGGCTTAAAAGTATCAAGCCCCGTAAATTACCAATCTCTTGAGGAATGCTGCCCTTAAGTTTGCAATCATGTGCAAAAAATTTTCGAAGCGACTCAGAAAAATTCCCAATTAATTGTGGAAGGATGCCCCGTAATGGATTAGAACCTAAGCCTAAAAATGCCAGCATCCTGCAAGAAGTCTAAGAAGGGAGAAAACTCCACCCATTAGCAGATGACTCAGTCGTCAAGCAATTATATGCCAGGTTGAGCATGTTAAGGAGTCTCAAGTTGCCAAGTGTGTTTGGAATAAGGCCAGAGAAAGAGTTGTAGCTCAAGTCTAGGACACTGATTTTAGAAGCCTCGGTGATGGAGTTGGGAATTGTCCCGCTAAGTTTATTCTTCGGAAAAATTAACCATTCCATGTTTGGAAGCGAGTGACCAATCGTTGATGGTAAATGGCCTGAGAAGTGGTTATCAGCTAGAGTAATTCTTGTTATGGTTGAAATATTGAAGATTTTGGGTGGAATAGAACCAGTTAAGTTATTGGAATGGAGAGCTAAATAGTCCAGATTTTGGAGATTGCCTATCTGAATTGGAATTTCACCTGCCAGAATAAATGCCCACATTATATTAACAGTTATTGAGCTGAATGTACAAGCAGAGTAATGTATATGTTAAAATGCATGAAAGCTGCAAGTTTCGTTTGACAATAAGCATATGAATTATGATCTCTGTTGTTCAGTGATTTTGAGATTTTACTAATCAGTTGAAATATATATATATATATAATTGCTTTCCTAAAATCTAGGCCATAATAATTGTTAGGTAACTTCTCTTTGTTTTCAAGGAAATCTCAGCGTTGGCTTACTGAACTTATTGTCTGTTCAAGTCTGTTCAAGTATATAATCGTCTCCCGCATTTATAACGTTATTGTAAGTGTTCCCTTGATTTTTCTTAATGTTCTAATTGCCAATGTATATTGTACTATTGTTGTCACTTAACGACCAATCTTAGAATATGTGCTACAGATAGGCTTTTGCATACATGGATACAATTAGTAATCTTATATTATCGTTGTTGTCTTAGTTGGATTTATGTTTTTCTCTTTATATCCACCCCTTTGTTTTAGAAACTATACATGAATAAAGATTTTATTCATGTTATTGCCTTCCATGAGAGGAAAAATATAGAATGTAAGAAGATTATTAGGGATGCCAAGTACTGTTTGTAGGCTTTTGATACCTTATATCTAGAAAAAAGTATGAAAAAGAATATAAATTATGGCATGTGCAAATTAATTGTTCAAATGACTTAGAATCTTTTCCACATTAAATATTAGATTTTTTTCAGCAGTTGAGAGTTGTCCATGAATAAGGTTCGAGTTGTTTTGGTCTTTTTTCTTTTGAAAATATTATTTTTGTCGTTTTTGTGAATGTGTGCTTGCAGTATTTGTATGACCATAAAATCAGTCAACATACATTTGATGTTGAGCCATTGATAAACACGAATTGCGTGGAAATAACGATCTTGCTGAGGAGGCCAAGATTTTCTTTCTCATATATATATATATATATATATATATATATATATATATATATTCATTTCATTTATTCTTTTGTGTTCTTTTCCTTTGAGCAATAGATAGAGGAAATTATGTGAATAAGAAACTGAAGGTCGGCCATACTAGAATGGATGTGGAAATTAGTTGCTGCATCTTTTTTAATTTGATAGGAAACTACTTTCCATTTCTTCTCTTCTTTTTAATTACTTGTTTCCTATTTGAGATGCTAAATCATCAGAACTGTTTCAAAATCTATTTAAGGCAGTTTTATCTATCTCTATGTTTTTATCATGTGCTTGGTTTTGTTTTCACTTAATAGCTTCTTGAAGAGCTTGGGCTTGGTTTCTTATAATTATTCTTTTTATTTTTTGTGTTAATATTAGACTCTAGTTTGATTTAGGCCTCCTTTGATCTTTTTTAAGGGAAAAAAAAAAAAGCAAGGCTTCATTTAATTGTTAGGAAACTAGAACTTTACATAGAAGATAGTTTTCACAAAAACAAAATGCCAAAGAAAACAAGCAAATGTAGCTTCACGAACTCTAGTTGCTTGCCTGAAATTTAGGGCATAATAATTTTTAGGTAACTTGTCTTTGTTTTCTAGGAAATCTCAGTGTTGGCTTGCTAAACTTAGTGTTTGTTCAAGTTTGTTCAAGATAGTTGCTAGGCGATTGAGATACTTTATTTGGTTTTTGTTGTTACATATATTCAATCAAGTGTATAACCTCCTCCTATATTTATAATGTTATTTAAATGTTCCCTTGATTTTGCTTATGTCTAATTGCTACTGTATATTGTACTATTGTTGTCACTTAATGAACAATCTTAGAACACGTGTTATATAGGCTTTTGCATACATGGATACGTTTAGAAATAAAGTATGAGAGAAATGAATATTATAGACACTGCAAGAGAAGTAGTCTTGTGCTATAAGGAATTAATTCATTAAAAGAATATTAAACTAAGCAAATAGTAAAAAAATATAGAAAGTCAAATTGAGGAATTCTACATTCAAAGCACAAAGGCCAAGGCATTTAGAATCACAATAGAGCCATGTTTGCCAGTACTAGCGAATAACAAAATGGGGCTGGTCCTAGTTTTTTGGTTTAGTAATTAGTGCCCTAAGAATTCCTATGCATAATTAGGACGATGTTGAGTAATGAAAAGTACCAGCTCGGTCATGTCCTCATCTCTCACCCTTAGGCGAATCTCCTCAGCTAAATGGCACGAGAAGAGTCCTAGTAAAACGTCTTATACAGGCATGTGCCAACTAGAGACGAGCATTAATCAGAGATATATATCGACCAGATGCTCATCACCCAAAGAAAGAGGACACGATCTCACAAAATCGCGATAGTTTCGTCGTGCCCAGAACTACTGGGGAGAACATGACATCCCACGTTTACCCACGATTCGGTGGATGGAGACCCACGAGGGTCTATCATCACCCGAAAATGGGGGGCATGAAGAATACTCAGAAAACGTGGGATGACGGCTATAAGAAGCCAAGAGACAGATGAAGAAAAGGATGAAAAAATTGAGAGAAAAGGAAAAACTCTGCCAAATTGAAATCCTAATTCATTGTTACGCAGATCTTTGATACAGATTGTTCCGAAACTACTGTATTCACTTTACTTGTTTAAATCATACACTTTACCCGTAAACACCTTGTTCTAACTTAAGCATCAGAGGGTTTACGCCGGTAAAACCACCGGCGTCTCTGACTTGTTTTTTTGAGCGCAGGCTTGGAAAGGAAAGAAAAAGGTGATTCGGGTCCCAAGGAAGTACCAAATAAAGTTGAATCCGGAGAAATGTGCATTTGGAGTTAGCTCAGGCAAATTTTTGGGGTTCTTAGTGAGCCACTGAGGGATAGAGGCCAACCCAGAAAAAATACGGGCAGTAACAGAAATGAAGTCCCCTGAACAGTTAAGGAGGTATAGAGCCTTACAGGAAAGGCAGCATTGAATCGGTTCATCTCGCGGGCCACGGATAAATGTCACCCTTTCTTCCAAACCATAAAGAAAGGGAGGAAAATAGAGTGGACAACAGAATGTGAGGAGGCATTTGGGCAGCTGAAGGAATATCTTGCTAGTGCCCCATTACTATTGACTCCGAGAGAGGGTGACGAATTATATTTGTACTTAACTATCTCCAAATGGGCTACCAGCTCGGTATTAGTTAGAGAAGATGAGGGAAAGCAACACCATGTGTACTACACTAGTAAGGCCCTAGTGGACGCAGAAACTAGATATCCACTGATGGAGAAATGGGCGCTGGCTTTAATAACGGCAGCACGCAAGCTCAGACCATATTTTCAGGCCCACCCGATAATAGTGATGACCGACTAACCTCTTCGGCAAACGCTCTTAAAACCAGATGCATCTGGTCGGTTAGTAAAATGGTCTGTAGAGCTAAGTGAATTCGATCTATCTTACAGACCTCGAGGAGCAATCAAGGCCCAAGCCTTGGCCGATTTTATGGTTGACTGTACGGAACCAGGTGAAGGAATTAAGGAGGAACAACCGGTTGAACCGGAGAAACCAGAGGAGGTGTGGCTGGTAATGGTTGATGGGTCATGTAGTGAACAAGGGTCCGGAGCAGGAGTAGTAATACAGAGCCTAGAAGGGGCCGAAATGTCCTATACAGTGAAGTTCGAAATCCAGCTCACGAATAATCATGGAGAATACAAAGCTTTCATCACCGGGCTCGGGTTAGCACACGCACTACGAGCAGAAAGGGTAGAAATCCGAGCAGACTCCCAGTTAGTCTGTAATCAGCTCAGTGAACAATTCCAAGCAAAGGAAGAGAAGATGGAGCTTTATTTGAAGAAGGCAAAGCAGATGGTTGGGCTCTTCCAAGAAGTAGAAATAAAGCAGATATCCTGGACTGAGAACTATCGAGCAGATATGTTGGCCAGAATGGCCGCAATTGCGGATCCAAAGTTACCCAAGTCGGTTTCATTGGAAGTAAGAACCTCGCCAAGTATAGGGGAGGAGGTAGAAGTAATGCAGGTGAACACTGAAAGATCCTGGATGGACCCGATTCTCTCATACATCCGCGACGGCATTTTTTCAGAGGATACGAAGCAAGCAAGGAAGTTGAATGTCGGGCAGCAAGGTATACGCTACTCGATGGAGTACTTTACCGCCGAGGATTCACTTTACCCCTCTTGAGATGTTTAGATGACGAGGAAGTAAATTATGTGCTAAGGGAGATTCATGAAGAAATATGCGGCAACCACTCGGGGGCAAGGACTTTGGCCTTCAAGGCACTTCGGCAAGGGTACTTTTGGCCGACTATGCACCAGGATGCGAAGGGGATGGCGAAAAATTATAGAGTCTGCCAAAGCTTCTCGGATGTTCCTGCTCAGCCCCCAGAAAGGCTAACTGCTATGTCATCCCCATGGCCTTTTGCCCAGTGGGGGATTGACCTGATTGGCCCATTACCCAAAGGCCGAGGAGCCGCAACACATGCAATTGTGGCTATAGATTACTTCACTAAATGGGTAGAAGTGGGACTCCTGAAAACCAGGCTAGGAGAGAAGAAGGGAGCTTGGGTCGACGAGCTACCAGGAGTGTTATGGGCCTACCGAACAACCCACAAAACCGCCACGGGAGAAACCCCGTTTGCCTTAGCTTTTTGTCATGAGGCAGTAATCCCAGCAGAAATTGGGGTGGGAACGAATCGGACAGAGTATTTCGACAAGGAACAGAATGAAGAGCAGATCTGTATGAGCCTAGACCTGTTTGAGGAAAAAAGAAAAGGGGCCTCGCAGAAAGTGGCCCAATGCCAACAAAGAATCATGCGCTACTACAACAAGAATCATGCGCTATTACAATAAAGAACCATAACACAAGAGATCCTAACCATGACGTTCTTGGCCCGAAATGGGAGGGCCCGTACAGGGTAGTACGAACAACTGGCCCAGGAGCTTACAAGCTGGCTTACCCAGATGGACGAGATGTAAAGAGGTCGTGGAACGCTGAACACTTGAAGAAATACTTCCAGTAAGCAAAACGCTTTACCAAGTTTTTATTTCGCTAAGCTATTTCTGTTAAATACATGATAAATTATGGCACATACATGTATTTCGCCTTTTGTAATCCATGCAAAGTTCAATAAAGATGAATTCAGCACAAAATTCCCTTCTTAGACAAATTTTACTAAGGCAAACAAGTGCCTATTCCTGCTCGGTCGTCTAAAGGACCAGCAGGCAAATTCTACAAATTTTACTAAGGCAAACAAGTGCCTATTCCTGCTCGGTCGCCTAAAGGACCAGCAGGCAAATTCTACAAAATTTTACTAAGGCAAACATGTGTCAATTCCTACTCGGTCGTTTGAAAGACCAGCAGCCATATCCTGCAAAATTTGCTAAAGTAAAAGAATGTATGTTCCTGCTCAGTCGTCCAAGTGACCAGTAGGAAAAAGTCTATGAAATCGTTAAGGCAAGGGATCGCCTATTTCTCCTCGATCACTCAAAGACAAGCAGGCATATCTTTCAAGTTAATTTGCAGAAACAACCCATAAACATAATCATGGCAAAAAAGCAGCTGGAAAGCATAAAAAATTTATAAACGCTCAAACGTTTGCAAACAAATAAAAATTCAGAATTTACATAGAAAGCAAGTTTAGGGATTGTGGGGCTCAGCAGCCTCAGTAGAAGAATGATCAGCAATCTCAGAAGGAAAATGATCAACAACTTCTGGAGGAGTAGATGTTGACCCCTGTCCTGCTCCCAAAGCATGATCCCCTGCTTCCTTATCCTGCCCCCCACCTGAAGGAGCCTCGACCTGATCCTGGTCCACCTGGTCCTTATCCCCCTGATTTGACTCAGCCATATACTTCTGCACTTCTGCCTCCAACTTGCTCATGTTGAGCTGTGGATATTCTTCCTTGAGCACGAACATGATGCACTTATAGCAAAAGGCGAGCCCAGAGTTATACTCTACATCTAGCCGGTCGTCCACCTCAGCAGATTTGCCCTTCAGCTCGGCTACCTTCTAGTCCAAGGACTTGATTTGTTCCTCGTAGGTTGTCTTCAAAGTATTTCGCTCACTTTGTGCAGCCTGGAGATCAGACTTCAAGTCACCCAACTCGCTCTCGAGTTTGGAAGAGTTGAACACAGCAATGGCCACCTTCTCCTCCAGGTCCATGATCTGCTTATGTAAATCGAGCAGCTTCTCCTTCGAGCGATCAGCGGACTCAACCTTTTTCTTCAAGTCTTGGTTGTCCGCTTGAAGCCTCCTCTTATGGCGCGTGGACCTGTTCTTGTAGCAAGAAACCAAAGTAGCCAGCTTAAAAGAGACCCTCTGAAAAAAACCAGCCAATTCGCTAAGATTCATGCTCTCGATATCCTTGACCATTTTGGGTCCCACTAACGTGCCATAGTCCCTCTGGTAAATAGTCACCTTGGTCCCGAGGCGGAAGAGAAGAAGATTGATCTCCAGATTGAGCGCTGACCTCAGGACTTTTGTCGCAAACCTTCTCCCCGCCATTCTTTCGAGGTGGAGGAGGGGGCAGAGCAGGAGCAGAAGCCTTAGAAGAACTAATGTTGGCTCTCTTCAAGGGAGGAGGGGGATTACTGGAGCTACCTGACCCCCGAGCACGTTTCTTCGACATAGAGCTAAGGATCTTGTTATCCATCCCAGCAGCTACGTCCACTAGGCGAGAACCAACAAGATTTGTTGACGACAGGAGATCGTAGCAGGTAGATGCGTTCACCAGAGCAGTTTCCACCTTGAGTAGCGGATCGTCGTCGAGTCTCTTGATCGGGCCCCATGAGTCTGAAAGAATAAACAAGGTTAAAGAGCCAAAGTGACAACCAGAGACGTAAAATGTACAGAAAAATAAACGACCTGGGGTGACAAAACGCGTTGGAAGGTGAATATCACCACCAAGCGAATGGCTCGCTGGTGTTGAGTATTAGAAAATGTATATTTATAAAGGAGAAAATCGTCATTTTACACTACAAGTTTTACTAACACCTTTACTTTTATGAATTTAACCTTCTTTTGATTTAATTCCGTGTGTTTTATTTTAATTAAGTATTTTATGTATTTTAGGGGCATTATAGTTATTTCACAATAAAGGAGAGATCAGACGGCAAAACGGACATCACTTTTGAACTCAGGACGGTCGAAAACCTTAGGAGGAGCATAAAAGGAAAAATGGCACTATTCACATGTACGGTACTATTTACGTGTACGGTACTGTTTACGTTACTGTTCACGACACTATTCACATAGGCGGATCGATGACGTGGCATTGACCGATGATGTGGCATTGACTGATGAGGTGTCACGATCCTGTTGGACTAAAATTCTTATGTACTGTTGATGGTGACGTGGCAGCATATCAGTGGACGAAAAATCTCGCGTACGGTGCATGCATCACACATGATTATTTTCAACCAAACCGCGTTACTGTTCATCCGCGTGGTCAAACCGTGGACTGTTGACTGATGACGTGGCGCAATCCTGAGCGTCCAAACTGTTTTTAATCCGATGGCCATGATTTACTCCATGTATCTATAAAAAGGGGGCCTCCCCCCCCTAATTTCATATTTCTGAATCCATTTTTGGGATCCATTTTCTGTAATTCCCTCTCCATCTTGTATTTTCTTTGTATTTTAATAAATTCCCATTTTGCCCCTAGTTCAATTATGAGTAGCTAATTTCCTTTCAAGCTTGGGTTGAAGGTGAAGTCTCAACATGTGTCATGGGCTTTATTTGGTAAATTTATTTTCTTTTCCCCTCTAGTTTTTGTGGATGATTTGACTTATCGTCGACAAATAATACTGATCTTGTCTAGATACCGCCTTGGTTTCACCGGCCCTCTAGTACAAGGTTATTATTATTTGGCACGGTAAGCCCTTAGCACCATATTGATTAGAGCGTGGTTCATGAGGTGTGGATTCCCCCCTCTGATTTAACTAGCATTAATAAGGATTATTTAGCCCATGATGCATGTTGATACGGATCCAGATACCCAAGTACGTCATTTCAATAGAATTCTCTTCAATTTATTCTCGCCATTTCAATTCCAATTTTAGAATTTATTCTCGCCATTTTAATTTAAGTTTTAGCATATTCCAAATCATTTCCACCACAAATCCAATCCCCCATTTACAAAATTAATTCTACACAATTAAAATCCACCTCCTCGTGGGATCGACACTCGTCACCATTGATCTATACTACAATAGATTCGTGCACTTGCGAGTACATTAAAATTTGCACAACAGCTGGACACCAATTTCCCCCAACAAAGAAAAATTTGTTCTTTCAGTTTTTACACGAGGAGAGAAAGCCGATGATAGGTTTCCTCTTCGCAGAGCTTGACATGAAGTAGTACCAGCCTGCTTCCTTTTGGCTGCTCCTCAGCTGGTACAAATATTTTACCTCATTGAGGGAAGGCTCCCCGAGCCCACACCTTTCCCATAGCACAAACAAGGCCGAAAGAACCCTCCACCCGTTCGGGTGAAACTGACCTGGAGCTAGATGCATGCCACTCAATATCCTGGCGAAATAAAGTTGAAGGGGCAACCGAGCCGCTAACTTGAAGCTCTCTAGATGCAGCGTCACATACCCCTTAGGAGGCCGACTGGGAACATCACCTTTCCTAGAGATAGCAAGGAGGACGTCCTTAGGGATGTTATAAAGGTTCCTAAGCTTTAACAGGTCAGTGTGGGTAGTGGCACAAAAAATATAGTCAATGGGGTAAGCATCTGCCTCCATCCTATGACCGAGGTTTCTATTCTCAGAGGGTCTGTTCGGCTCGGAATTGCTTTCTCACCATCACTCTCTTGCTCAGGGACCCCAGCTCCCTCAGGACTATGGTTTTCACCAGCACCCGATGCTTGCCCCCCACGATTTCCCATAGGCTCAAAATCAGGGGAAGACGAAATGGCCTTGGGATGAGGGTACTCAGGGGTATCCCTATTATAGGAGGGGCCTACACTACTAGAAGAGTATGGAGGACTAGTGGGTTTTAACAGGTTGGGGTACGAATCCTCTACCTCTTCATCACTCTCATCTATAATTAATTTTCCTCTTCGGTTTGACATAGCGAGATCTTAAAAGGAAAAGCACAATAAATCCAAGTATATTGGTCCAAAAGAGACAATACAGAATCAAAGTAACAACAACCAAAGAAGAAGTTAAAGGCAATACCTGGAATAGATCGACACTGGTGGCGTTGCCGTGACGGAGAAAGAGCCCAGCAAAAGGAAGTCTCCGGTGCGAAAAGTACGATTAAGGGCCTAAGAAGGAGTTGGCTTACGGCGGAACGACAGATAACGAAGCGCAATGGCAATTCCAATTTAGGGATTTAAGACGAAAGGGGGAACTGAGGCGTTTAAGTTACGCGTGAAATACTAACTAGGCAACCCAAGAGGGGGGGTGAATTGGGATTTTAAAATTTAAGCTAAGCAAACCACACAACAATTTAATCTATTGCCTTAATCAAATTGAAAACAAAAAATTCAATCATGCACAATATTAAAAGAGTAAGGGAAGAGAAAACAAACACAATGATTTTTACGTGGTTCGGCAATCCCCGCCTACGTCCACGCCTCCAAGCTCACCGGGCTTGAGGATTTCACTAAGCTAGCCTCCCAAGGCTTCAAACGCTTACAATTGACTTCCAAGGTGTCAATGGACCTTTACAACAAGAGATTATCCCCAATCTCTTAACCCAAGTGTATCCCAACACTTACAATCTTTTAACTTTATTTTACAAAAAAGATTACAAATGAATCTTTCTCACACAATGTGTTTGATCACAAGTGAAAGCTCAATGTGTGAATGAATGAGATGAATACAAGGATTTAAAGCTCAATGAAAGTTGTATTCTCAATATTTTGCTCAATGATGATCATTGGAATTCTTCTTGTTTGAATTGGATTGAGCTTATTTATAGTTGGAGCTGAAAACTAGCCGTTATTGACTTTCTGGAAACTGTCGGATCGTCGTTTGACTGGTCAATATGACCGTTGGATTGATATTTCAAATTTTTAGATCGCCGTTATCTAGATGTCAGATCGTCGTTTAGGTCCAGAGGCTAATCTTCAATTTTGTTAGATATCGACGAGCCGTTTATCAAAATTGTCGGATCGCCGTTTAGGTCCAGAGACTAATCTTCAATCCTGTTAGATGTCGGTGAGCCGTTATCAAGATGTCGGATCACCGTTTTCTACAGTAACTACTACAGTAACTGCTACAGTGAAATATTTTTCAAATTTATAGTTTGACCCCAAAACTTTATAAAACTATATTACGGCCCAAAATGTTATAAAACTTTGCAAATAGGTCCATTTTCAGAATTTCTTAGTAATGCTTTGTTAATCCCAAAACTTTCTAAAATTATGGTATAGCCCAAAATGCTATGACACTTTTCAAATAAGTCATTCTCCAAAATTTCAAGCAATACTTGTGTATTTCAAAGTTTTCAAAATTCTTTCAATTAAACCATAAACTTTGAAAAACAACCAATTTCATAAAATCATTTTTCCATTAAATATGAAACATTTATAATGTGAAAATAATGATTTATTTAAAAAGAATAAAAACAATCAATTTCATAAAATCATTTTTCCATTAAATATAAAACCTTTAAAATGTGAAAATAATGATTTATTTAAAATGTATAAAAAATAATTTGATCTTAAAAGATTAATCATTCTTAATCTTGTTTGTTATCATCAAAATCAATATTATGGAAACATATATGTTAACAACGCGGATGTCAGCTCAATCGCCGCGTATCGAGGGCAGATAAGCCGCTGTTTCAAATTTCAAATACAACAGGCCAAAAAGTGACTCGTCACTGGCCATTAAAAAGGCATGGAGAGATGTCAACCCAGCAACGTATTGGACCCGTTCACGAAGGCCCATAGTTGGGCCGAGAACTCTTTAAACAAGAGACATTACCTCGAGTCCATTACAATAAACAAAGACCAGAGGAATGTGGCCCGAGGTTTACCAAATCCAATTCTTAGTTTCTAGTCTCAACTCATTTCACTCGCAAGACCAGAAACTAGGGGACTGGTGTTGAGTAATGAAAAGTACCAGTTCGGCCATGTCCTCATCTCTCATCTTGAGGCGAATCTCCTCAGCTGAATGGCACGAGAAGAGTCCTGGTAAAATGTCTTATACATGCATGTGCTAACTAGAGACGAGCACCGACCAGAGATATATACCGACCAGATGCTCATCACCCAAAGAAAGAGGACACGATCTCACGAAATCACGATAGTTTCGCCGTACCCCGAACCGCTGGGGAGAACATGACATCCCACGTTTACCCACGATTCGGTGGATGGAGACCCACGAGGGTCTATCATCACCCGAAAATGGGGGGCATAAAGAATACTCATAAAACGTGGGATGACGGCTATAAGAAGCCAAGAGACCGATGAAGAAAATGATGAAAAAATTGACAGAAAAGGAAAAACTCTGCCAAATTGAAATCCTGATTCATTGTTACGTAGATCTTTGATACAGATTGTGCCGAAACTACTGTATTCACTTTACTCGTTTAAATCATACACTTTACCCGTAAACACCTTGTTCTAACTTAAGCATCGGAGGGTTTACGCCGGTAAAACCACCGGCGTCTCTGACTTGTTTTTGTGAGCGCAGGCTTCGAAAGGAAAGAAAAGGGTGATTCGGGTCCCAGGGACACGGGCAGTTGCTATAGCAAGGAGAGTACAACTTTCCCTTCGCGGACAACATAAACGTTGGTGGAACGATCAGGTCGGGCAGATGACGACCATATTTCAGCATCAACAGACGATTTCTTTAATTTTCCAACAGAGTATTAAGCTTCATTTTCTGCTTTTGCTCCTGCAAATGCATGTGTGTTACTATCTCTTTCATTGAATTATCGAAATTTGAATTAATTAATTACTTGTTTTCATATGAATATTATAGACACTATAAGAGAAGAAGAAAATGAGAGCAATTGGGCAAATTTGTTTATTTTTATAATCTTTCACTGAATTAAGAAGAAAATTGTTTTTATGTGTGAAAAGTGCTTGCAATAATTTTCTTTTAAATAGGACATTGTGCCTGTAGTAATCACAGGAAACTGTTTTTAATAGTTTTCATTTATATTTCTAACTTCTGCCCAGTGCATTTCAGTTTTTCTTATTACACGAAAATTCAACCGACTTTTGAGTTATATGCATTTTTTTTTCTTGTAACAGACACTTACAAAGCTGCGGTTTTCAAGAAATGCTTTTACAAGAGAGGACAAGGAGAAATTTGAAGTAATCTGGAATTCTCCATAGTCTTGATTTCCTTGATTTGCTCTTTGGTAAGTTGGCATTCTCCAATGTGTAATATGTTTGTACCGTTTTCGTAGAAGCTTCTGCAAGACGATGACTTCTACTTGATTTGCTATTTGGTAGGTTGCCATCCAACACTTTGAGCCCCCTGGTAGGGATTTCCTTATTTCATCCGTGAAAGCAGTAGGATGCTGATAACTCTAGGAAATGAGAGTTATTACATCAATTCTAGACTTGAATCAAGATCATTTAGAGAGCAAATAAGGTGTTTTTATTACATTTTGGTTACCTTTTGCATAAACATTCATTTTAGTTGGGTTTTAATAAGTTTTGCTTAAATCAAGTAATTTGTGCTAAAAACAGGTGCATAATTGTAGGTTTTAAATTCATAAGAGGATGCTGAGACATTAGATGAGCAAGAGGAGGAAAGAAGATGACCACAAAAGAAGAAAAGCACAATCGGGAATAATGCAGTTCTGTTGTGGATGCTAGAGCAACCAATGCTGCAGCAATCAGAGAGCAATGCGGGAGAAAGCTTAAAGCGTGGGTCAGCCATAAAATCGCGATCTGCATGTTTCCTAATTTAAACGCATGCACGCTCATGGACTTTGGGTTTTTACCCTAATTTGCAATATAAAATGAGGTGTGCATCACATAGAAGGGTGGCAAGGAATTATCATAAAAAATAATTACAAAGGCAAGAAGAAGGAGATCAAGATTTAAGAGTGCTGTTCGGAAACAAAGAAAAGAACCGTGCAGAATTATTTGTCTTTCATCGTGCTCAACTTATATTTTCTCTTCTTCCTTAAATTGTTTGGATGTATTCCGAGATCAATATATTTGTGTTTATTTTTCTCATCCAGATTATGAACTAAATTTACTTGTGGTTGAGTGACAAATAATCCAATGGGTTCTTAACTGTTCTTTTTTGTTGTTATGGTAATGCTGTAGCATTATACTCTAGTAGTTTTTATGAATACAACTGTTATTTCGGTTGACCACCCATTTAATAGTTTCAGTTAAGATAGAGCAGTAAAAGGGCATGTCTTAGCGGACATTATTAGAGTATTACTTATTCTTAAGTCGAGTTTCCTGGATTAGGTTATCTTGAATCCCATAAGGGCAATACTTGAAGTTAAGATTTGTGACACTCTAGACATAGGTGTTCACCTTATAGGGTAGAGAGATTAAAGGTTATAATGTCGTACCATAAATATATGAGCAACTGGTCATTGTTAGCAGATTTAAAGGTATGAGATTTCCAACATGCGATAGCTGCGGATGCAGATTTATTCTACCCATTGCTACAGCACTTATTGTAACAACTGGTGCTAATTTGGTAAACAACAGTCACCCCATTAGGAGAGTTTGATCATTCAACTACTATATTCTCAATTGAATATTAGACACATTTAACTTAGTTTATTTCATTACAGTATTTTTTTATTTCCATCTCTCACAATTATTAGTTACGATAGAATTATTTGACAATTGTTTGTTTCAGTCTTTAGTTGATTTGCACTATTGTGATTGCTTTAGCATTTTGAGTAACATCAATCCATGTGGAGACGATCTTGAATACTCATCACTTTATTACTTGTTGTGTATACATGCACATTGGCATTGATAATAATTGATTATAAAAATCAACCAACAGTTGCCTAATTAATTCATTGTTTTATTTAATTCATTAGTGATAGCTTAAGAATACTTAAGATAAAAAGGATTAATATCAATTGTGAGGTTGTTAGGCATCTTTGGTAATTACCGTTAAGTGTGTTCGTACTGTTTATTTCCATGTCCTTGGTTTTGTCATTTCTAGAAAATGTTGACTGATTGGTTGCAGGTTATTGTTTCATTTTGAAGTTTGTAATATATACTAACTTGTTAGTAATTGGATTTGGAGTTGGATGATGAGTACACACTATGGATGATCTTTCATAACTTCTTGATGAGTGGGCCGCATATGTTGCCAAGTTATTTGCAGCATACAATAATCATGTAATGTATGAGTATATTTTTCATTGTAAATGTCCAACACTTAACTTTTGTAGCATATTAACTAATTTATATGTTACACTTGTAGGTGGGAAAATAATGAAGTTCAAAGTGTAGAGGCATTGAAGAGAGTTTTGTTGCCAGCTATATACATGTATTTTTTTCAAATTGAATATCTACTTGTGTGCCTTTCAAACTATATTTGGGATATTATGAATTTATATGTTTCTTTTAATACTATTTAAATTTTTATTTGGTACAATTGTAATAATAGACTAACAATATTTAAATATGAAATGAAAGATTCAGTAATACAAATTTAGATTTTTTTGTTTATTTTGTGGTGCCTTTTAATTTTACCAATAAATCAGTAGGCAATGAGCCAATTTAAATTTTTATTTTTTAAATAATTAAAGGGAAATTATCTACCGTCCACATGTTTTTTCACCATTTTTTAAAAATACAAAAATTTGGTTTTACAACGCTCCACCTGAAGTTAACATTTTTTTTATTAGTCCACTCTCGTTATAACACCATTATAACTTTGCTGACATCATAAGGGTAAAATTGTCATTTCACAACGGCACAGTGGTGGATGAGTGCAAAATAATATAACTTCAAGTGGAGTTCAGCAAAAAAAAAAATTGTGTATTTTTGAAAAAATATGAAAAAATAGGTGGTCGGTGGATAATTTAATTTTTACATTTGAGGGTAAAAAAATCATTTAAACAATATTCCATTAGTTTTCTTAACGTTCTCCAAATGGAAATGGAAAAGTGAAAAGAAATGTAACTTCAGGTGGATTCCAAAAAAAAAAAAAAAAGAATTGTATATTTTTGAAAAAGTTAGAAAAAATGGGTGGACGGTGGATAATTTTCCTAAATTAAACAATGATATTATGGCAATAGTAATCATAGACACTAATATAATATCAACATCTACTAACACTATGGAGTTATAATATTGGTGATACTATAGTAATAGTAATCGCTCAAACCATATTCTTGACAGTACAAATAAGTGCCACTATTTTTTTCATTGCCAGATTATTGACACAATTAACACTGAAAGTAATTATTGACACTATTCTAATGTCAATAAAGACTAATTTTCTAGTAGTGCTACTTATGGGATAAGATATAGACCAGTTATTTGCCAAGGCACTCCGATAATCAATTGAATGCAAGAAGAGCTGATTGATCTGTTGTTAAAATGTTTAAAGTCGTCATAGCTAAGTTAGCTATGGAATATTGTAACAGCAACATAGGAACAACGAAGAATGATAAGCGCATATTGGCCGTTTTTAATAGATACGGCAATCTAATTGCTAGGTGAGTTTATAGAAGTTTCAGGTGAAGGAAATTAGCCTATACTTATACAAGAGACATATGAATTTGAAAACAAGGAAAGTAAAAATATACAGGAGAGTGGAGACTAGCAAATTATTATATATATTTTACCATTGAGCGAGTCGTCTAAGAAAACGCATATACACTTGTAAATTGTTATACTCCGCCGTACTTGAACCGTAAATAAAGGGCTTATACTTTACTTACCAAAAAGAAGAAGATGCTCAACATTGGCAACGCCGTACTTGAACCGTATGCATGCTTAGTCTATTTAGTAAATGAAAATAACTTAAAATGTTTGGCATATTTTGCTTTTAAAAATTTGAGAGATTCATGCGCCTTCGAAGTGAGCAATAACGCAAATTAGATGGTGGTGGGTCAATTTTCTTGTGTGATCTACATGCTACATTGAGTGAAATTAATGACTCGTCCACTATATTAAGATACCGTCGGCTTTAGGTTTCACACCCTTTTTTTCACACTCAGTATCTTGTCCCTGAGTCAATTTACAGTAATTTGAATTAATTTGTAAGTCTCTTATTTTCTTTGATTACGATTTGGAATCTATGACAAATACAGAAGTAGTTTTGAAACACTAACATCGCATGTATTGCTTTTCAATTTACAGTTCCTTATTCACTATTTATGGTCTATGAATGGATAGCTGGACTTCTAACGATGGCCAATGAAGACAACCTTGACTTTCATGTAATCTCACATTTCGCTCTCATACATTTTGTTCTAAATTTTCCCCATTTTCCAGGGCTTCGTTGTCAACGTTTAATTTGTATATTCAAGACCTCATTGTTTCTAACAAGCATAGAGCCATAGACCATTTTAATTCCAATTACATAAATCTTCATTTTTGTCATGATTTTGGATCTCGAGCCTGGTGGATATATCCAACCAGACTCAACTCATTGGCATCTCAATATATTTTAAAATTGGAAGAGTATCAATGAACATGTAATTGAAAATTTGTAAAGTTTAATTCTAATTTGAAGAGTCAAATGAATTTATCTAGCAGTACCTGGTTAAATTAATATCCAATAAATTATTAAATTTAATTAAATAACAGGTTTTGTCAGTGACTTAGGATCAATGTGGTAATTAATAATTCGATAAATTTATAAAAAATGATTTTTTTAAATCTTATTCTTCTATGGGACCCAATGATGATGTGTGAACATAAAAAGATTGATAGTTAAGAGAAATTGAGTTCTAAATAATAAAAAACTTATTTAGAAGTCCGAATGAATAAAATTAGGATTTTGAGACCCTTTTATACTAGCTCTAAATATTGCGAATTTATTAAAATAGATAAGTCCAAAATATTATTTTATAATAAAATTCTCCTAATCTAAGGAAGAAAAACAAAACAAATGGCACCCAAATCTGATATTAAAAAATGATAAAATTCTTGAAACCAATAGGAAATATAGCAAAATAACTACAAAACAACAAGTAAATAAACAGAATTTATAGCTTCACCAAGGGTTAAAACCATTCTGTGTTTAATTTCTCGTTGCAAGTTTCGAAATGATATGTTATGCACCCAAACGAACATATGTAGACCAAATAATAACTTTCAGGAAGTACCATATTAATCCTAGGCAACCACTCTATATCATCCAACTAATAATTACTTAATTTGGAACTAAATAGATATGATACGTCAATGAAATCTTTTAAATAATTTCACTCAAAAGTGAATGATGCATGTAATTAGCTAACCTGTTTAAAGTCCGTTTGACTCATAAATGTTTATCACTTTCACTCTATTCAAAAGCATGTGACATTTAATTTTTAATGAATTTTGAATTCAGTACTGTTGATATTTTGGGCTTGTGTTTAAGCAATCTTTTACCACAGTGTGTTTATATTATCGTATTGTTATAGATTTAATTACTTTTAGAAGGTGTTTAGTCAGAGGGATAGGATGGTGAAAAGAAAAGAATTGAAACTCCTTTGTTATTTCTTTTGTTTAGTTACCTTTAATAGACCGGAGTTTACTTTCAGATGGAATTCATCTTCAGGTTGTTTGAAATTCCTCCATTACATTAGCGGAATAATTATTGACTTTATTACGTGAGCGGAATAATTATTCACTCTATGGGCATGTTCTTCTCTCTCTCCTCCTATAATTGTTGGCTTACTTTGTAAAGATACTTATGGGGTTGCACACTCCCGATTAGTGTTGCCTTAACTCTTTGTGAGCCCTTTTATAATAAAATATATATATATATATATATATATATATATATGAATAAGCAACTTTGACCCGGACTTATCATACTCTCCCAAATTCAACCGGTAGGTGGGCCCGCGTAAAACTTAGATTCTTCTCCTATCTTATTTACTCGTTTTTATTCTATTTAAGTAGTTACAATTAATGCAATATAAACAGTCAATAATAAAAAAATTGGAAATAATTTATGAGTTTATGGTCTGAAGCTACCTTTTAATTCGTATTCAAGATTTTTATTAATTCATTTTAATATGAAGACATTGGGTTTCATTTCTAATGTTAAAAAAATTAACTTCATATTTATATTGAATTGTATACACACATACTTCATAAAATGTAGTAGCAACTAGCAACTGAGAGTGCTAAAAAGATTAAAATAATAAAATTATATTAAAATTAACAAATAAAATTATAATATAAATATAATATGACCTAATTATCTATTACTAACTTATTTAATGAATTAACTAAATTTAAAGTTTAAATCTTTTTTAATTATATTTAATAGTAAATAAGGAAGTTTAACACTAGAAGGTAAAATTGTCCAAGGGGAAAAAAGTAAATTTTTACCATTAGAATTCTATGCCAAACCAAATAAAAGAACTGCTCCGCCTCTATTTTCCTTTTTAATCCTCTCATTTCATCTCCTTTCCTTTCATTTCATCTCATTTTTTCAGATAAAAAAACACCTTAAAGTAGAGAAAATTACTTCTCTTGAAAGTGAAAGCAAGGTAGGTATTGCATTGAGGCTGCCATTTGTAGTAGTTAATTATTGGATAGGATTTACTGAAGTATTGTCTTGTGACAGGACTAGTTTTCTTAAATTGTAAATGGTCCCGTTTATGATTGGGAGATTTTGATGAAAAATAATATGAAGGAAAAATAAAAAAGGATTTAAGAGCCTATCTTTTTTCATAAATCAAGCAACGGAATGATTGAATGTTGGATTACATCAATGGTCGGAAGAAAATCACAGATGGAAATTCTCCTCTTGATCTCAGTATAAATGTCTTTCTTTATTGGGTATAAGAAGAAGAGAAGAAATTGTAGAAGAAGATTATTTCTACGCTCGATATCGAGATAATCTTTTTGGGTTGGGAAGTTGATTTAATATCAACTTCCAAAAATTGTACCAAGTGTAGGTCGGCTTGGGTCGGCCCATCATGGGCAACCCACCTGTCCAATATCTCCCACTTGTACATAATGGGACGATGTTGAAACAGAATAGCAGTGAACTAAGAAATAATGAACAACCATATATCTTCACTCATACAGGTAGATATACCATGTGCTCAAGGCATGAGATGCCTCAATTGCAATTATATACAAGAAAATTTCAACATATGTTCATAGTATCCTAGATTTAATTCACTTTAATACTCAAGAATACCAAATCTCTTTGATATGCCAAAATTGCACAATCTCTTTATGTATTCACAATTGTAATATCCCACATATATTATACAATTGTTCAACTAGTGAATTGCATAAAAGGAGAAAATTAAATCTTCCTATCATACTCATGTCCATTAATCCAGAATGATTGCTTTCCTAGTCATGTTTCATAGATCGAATCATGTCAAGGTCATAGATAACATGCTAAAGTAATAGTCACCAATCTGAGACCTCAAAAACATAGTTGATAGCCATAAAGATACTAGGGTTTAACTTATATAGAGTCATATAGAACTTAAACAATGAGGAAGAAGAGAGATTCTTTTATTTTCCATTTTATTACTCCATGTAATTACTCTTTTGTTTAGCAAGAATGCATATTCAAAGGTCGATTTGCGTTTATCCAAATCGCCACCCCAGTCGGCATTTGAATATCCAATAAGTCGCAAACCACCTCCTTGATAGGATAAAGAATAATTTGCAGTGCTTTTGAGATATGCTAAAATCCTCTTGACAGCACTCCAATGCTTCTAACCACTATTAAACTGGTATTTACCCACTAGCCCTATAGTATAATTAATATCAGGCTTTGTACACATCATAACATACATGGGACTTCCAACGGTATTCGTATAAGGAACTCTAGCAATTCTTTCATTTTCTTGAGAAGTCTTAGGGCACATATCGAGACTAAGACATTGTCTTTTGGCTATTGGGGTATCCATCGACTTACAATTAGCCATGTTAAATCTTTCAAGGATCATCTTAATGTAAATCTTTTGTGACAGTGCTAGAAGTTTCCTTGAACGATCCTTGAAAATTTTGACTTCTAAGATATAAGTTACTTTGCCCATATCTTTCATGTCAAAATTTGAGTATCGCTAATCTTTAACAGTTGTGACAAATTCTTTACTATTCACAGCCAATAGATAAAGACAATATTACGACTTGAACCCTCTTAATGTACACACAATGGTCTTCTTTAGCCATCCTGAAGCCGTAAAAAACTATAGCTTGATGGAATTTAAGGTTCCATTTTCTAGAGGATTGTTTAAAGCTATAAATAGATCTTTTAAGCTTGCATACCTTGCGCTCTTGGCCGTTAATAATAAAAAACTTTGTGATTGTTCTATATAAATTTCTTTCTCTAGTTCTCTATTGAGAAATATAGTTTTTACGTCAATCTGATATAACTCAAGGTGTAGATGTGCAACAATAACCAAGATTAATCATATGGAAACAAACCTTACTACAGAAGAAAAGATTTCTTCATAGTCTACGCTGGCCTTTTGAGTATAGCCTTTAGCAACTAATCTTGTTTTATATCTCTTAATTGTCCAATCCAACTTACGCTTTATTTAAATAACCCATTTGTTTCCAATAGTTCTATTGTTAGGCGGAAGATTAACCAAGTCTGAAACCTTATTGACTTTTATAGACTTCATCTCTTCCTTTATCGCTTTCATCCACAAATCCCTAACAGACGATGTGAGAGCCTCATTAGAAGTATTTGGCTCTTTATTATGGTGTGAAGTGTTGATGTTTATTGCTATAAGTGTCAATGTGCAAGTGTACATAATAAGTAATATAGTGATGAATATTCAAATCGTCTCTACAGAGATTGATGTTATAGGAATTGCTACAGTAATCTTAACAATGCAACTTCAATCTAATTAAAATAAACTAATTAACAAAATTATTGATCTAACAAATTTAAAAAAAGCAATAAACATAATGCAATAAGGAAAATCTCAAGGCAAACACAAAGATATATTGAATGACAAAGGAGTCGTTAAGTGATTAAACTCACTTAATGGTATTGATTGTTTTTTCAATTTTAGATCTATTGCTACAACATCTACTACAGCACTGTGAAGAATCTCTCATGCATCCTTAGGTGTTGCGTGTTGGATTTCTTATATTTATATGCAACCTAACAGTGACTAGATGTTATGCTAACATTAGATATAGCATTATGCGTTCTAGATTCGAATTGTTCTACAAGGTCAATTCCTATATCTAGTCCTTTACTAATCTTAGTAAACTTAATCTAAAACCATGTATTGTCTTAATTTCTTCTTTTAATTCAGAACTTTTTTAGGCTCATTCTTAGTTAGTATCCACTAAGTAGGTGGTCAACCAAAATAGGAATTTATAATAAGTAAAATCAAGACAAAATACCACAACAGTTTATGCGTAACACACATATATAAGTCAAATAACCAATAAGCTTGTTTAACACTCAACTACATTAAAGTTTAGTTTATAATATGCAATAAAACAGTAACAATACTTGTTTTTACCATCAAATACATTCCCATAGGGAGAAGAAAGCAAGAAAATGCAGATGAGGATTTGAGTTCCGTTAGGTCTTTACGATCTCTCATTTTTTTCCCTCTAGAATCACTTACTGCAGCCCTTGACTCTTTTTTGTTCTCTTTTTTATTTTGTTTTCTCTGTTATTTTTTTCTTAAGTGACGACTCTCTCTTTTTTTCTTTCACTTGTGCTCTTTTTATATCTTGGAATTGGGGCAACCAAAAGTATGTGGCCACGTATCTCTTTTTAGAAACCTCTGATCGCATATCTTTTTGTGCCATATGTTACTGCTTTGTCAGTTAACACGTGGGTAATATTATCTGTCTTTGCTCCGAGATTTCTACAATAATTGCTACAACATCTTCTCTTATTCAGACTTGTTTTAGTTCTTCTACATATAAGTTCTTTGTTATTTCTGCAAGTCTGCTACTGCAGCCAGTGGCGGTGCCAGAAATTTAACTTAGCAGGGGCTAAGTTTAAATAATAATGTAATTTAAAAAAGGTCAACTAGTAACAAGTACTAAAAATAAAAATTTATTAATATATTCAATACATTTATAATTGATCTCGACGTGCTTTCATATGTTAAAAACATTAAAGAATAAACTTATCATCAAGAATACAAAATAAATCTTTTTCTACTCATGCAACAATAATATTACTCAATTATTAATCTCTAATCTGATTTCACAGACGATTTTTCATAAAATTCATAGTTGAAAATGCCTTTTCTTACTGTAGTTAAGACAACTAGTAAAATCAATGCAAATGTTATCAATAAATAAATTAATGAATACAATTTATCCTTTTTAGTATCAACTATTTTTCTTATTAGCCTATCAATCTCTTTCAAATTTGAAAATTTGTTATTCGAACCCACCTATGTAATGTAAACATCAAATTGAATTTTAAGTGTCATAAGATTCATTGAAGAAAAATCATTTTAATAAACTCAATAAGATAAAATAATTTCTTTTTTTTATGTGAGGAGAATTAGGATGCAACGAATCTCAAAATAATAATTTATTTGTGGGTTGGAAGTTAAAGATAAATACTTTTTTTTATTTTTAAATTTTAACAGGTACTTTTATGATAAATAAGACAAATACTAAATTAAATTTGTAAATTTTGAAAAGTTAGAGGGGGCTTGAGCCCCTCCTGGTCCTAACGTGGCACCGCCTATGGCTGCAGCATTCCATCCATAAAACTTGAGTTTTTTGGTCACCTACAATCATACACATAATTAGAGCACAAAGTGATCTAAAACACAATTAATTTATTAAAATTAACTTAAGTATATGCTTATGCAAAATGTAACTAAAAATGCAATAAAAACACATGATTTACTATCTAAGTAATATTAGTTTTAAGTCTATAATACTATGATAACTCTCATTTCATAGAGTTATCATGAAGCAATCATAAAAGTTTCTCCTTCAATCTCAAAACGACGATGATGAATTGGCCTACAACTACTCTTCCGTGTTGATTCCCTAGTTGGAATCGAAGTGTCTAGTGTTTCACTCTTACTTAGTGTAGCACTCTCGAAAGGCCCGTATTAGTACTAACACCGATGTTAGAAGTGATAACTTCATTTAGATCTTCTAATTCATAGAATTGAAAATCCTTATCAACTTCTCCAATGTTAAAAAATTTGTTTTCTAGAAAATTGACATCCGTGATTCCAGTTCAATCACAGTTCCACTTACATGTTCACCAATGAATACATATCCTTTAGAGTGCTCCGAGTATCTTATAAAGATACAATTTTTACTCTTAGCTCCCAACATCCTAAGTTTATAAGTGCGGTTATGGACATAAGCCATAGACCTCCATGGTCGCAGATGAGATAGGTCAGGTTTCCTACTCGTCCATAATTTTTATGGAGTGGAACTAATTGATTTTAAAGGAACCAATTAGGTACATGAGCAACAATTAACATATCATCCCTCTAATAAGATATGAGAAGATTTGATTGCACTATCATTGACCTAACCATTTCCAACAAAGTTCTATTACTATTTTCTGCTATACCATTTTGTTGCAGAGTTCTAGGAATAGTCAATTGTCTATCTATTCCTTTCTCATTACACAATTCTTTGAACTATTTTGAAAGGTATTCATGTCCTCGTTCAATTCTCAGGACTTTAATATTACTGTCTAGTTGATTCTCTACCATGTTCAAGTATAATCTAAAGCAATCCAATGTTTTTTATTTATGAGAAATCAAGTAGACATGATCGAAACATGAACAATCATCAATGAATGTGATAAATTATAAGGCTCTATGTTTAACCCTTACATTTATTGGACAAAAATGTTAGAGTGGATTAATTGCAATGGTTTTTCGATTCTAATTCCCTTGCCGAATAGTTTTCTAGTTGTTTTTTCAGTTAGATAATTTTCACATATGAGCAATTTAACCTGTTAACATTTATGTATCCATAATGTTGATTTTGATGATAACAAACAAAATTAAAAATGATTAAGCTTTTAAAAGCTCAAGTTATTTTTCATGCTTTTTAAATAAATCATTAACTTCATAATATAAAGATTTTATATTTAATGGAAAAATGATTTTATGAAATTGATTGTTTTTTAAGTTTATGGTCTAATTGAAAGAGTTTTGAAAACTTTGAAATCAACAGTATTGCTTGAAATTCTGGAGATGGACTTATTTGAAATGTTTCATAACATTTTGGGCCATAGTGTAGTTATAAAAAGTTTTGGGGTAAAACTATAATTTTAGAAAATAGTTCATTGTAGCAGTCACTGTAGTAAATGGCTAACCGACATCTTGATAATGGTAGTCGGCATCAAACAGAATTGAAGATTAGCCTCTGGACACTAACGGCGATCCGATATCTTGATAACGGCTAACAGACATTGAACAAAATTGAACATTAGCTTCTGGACACTAACGGCGATCTGGCATCTTGATAACGACTAACCGACATCGAACAAAATTGAAGATTAGCCTCTGGACACTAACGGCGATCCGACATCTTGAAAACAGTGATCCGACAATTTGAAATTATGTCCAACGGTAACTTGCTCAAGTCAAAACGGCAATCCGACTTCGAGTTAACGACGATCCGACTTCGAGCAAATTGTCTCTAATGGCTAGTTTTCAGCTCATACTATAAAAAGGCTCATTTAAACACAAACAATGGCAATTCCAACGATTATCATTGAGCAAAATATTGAGTATACAACTTTCATTGAGCCTTAAATTCTTGTATTCATCTCATTCATTCACACATTGAGCTTTTATTTGCAATCAAACACATTGTGTGAGAGAAATTCATTTATAATCCTTTTTGTAAAATCAATTTAAGAGATTGTAAGCGTTAGGATACACTTGTGTTAAGAAATTGGGGATAATCTCTTGTTGTGAAGGTCTATTAACACCTTGGAAGTCAATTGTAAGCATTTGAAACCTTGAAGGCTTGCTTAGTGAAATCCTCAAGTTCGATGAGCTTGGAGCGTGGACGTAGGCATAAAAATCATTATGTTTGTTCTCTCTTTCCTTACTCTTTTATTATTGTGCTTTATTAAATTTATTATTTTTTATTTCATTAAGGCAATAGATTGAATTGTTGTATGGATTGTTTAGCTTAAGTTTTAAAATCCCAATTCACCCCACTCTTAGGTTGCCTAGTTAGTATTTCATAACCTTGGTGAGTAGGCCTAACATGCCCTCTCTCGCAAGTCTACGCACCCTTTTTTCCATATGTGACCTAATCTAGCATGCCAAATAACTACCTTTATTTTATTATTACTGGAAGAATTAACATACGAAAAACAACTATTATTATAACTTATACCATCAATTATCGTATTTAATACAATAAATCCATTAACAAATGCCTAGTTCCAATAAGGACTAAATTTTAAAAAAAAAATCTCCAAACAAACACGATAAAAGATTAAATTATATCCTAATTCAAGAAGAACATGAACAGAAACCAAATTTTGTCGAATCTCCAGCGCATATAGGACATTATGTAACAAAAGAATACGTCCACCACGCAAAGTGAATTTGCAAGTGTCTATTCCTTTTGCTTCAACTCTAGAGTTGTTGCCCACGTATATGTATCTAGTCCCCTGACTGATTCAATGATACTCCTCAAATACATCTTAACCACGAGCTATATGGTCTGTTGCTCTTGAGTCTACGGTCCACACAGGATGAGATTCGGTTAGGAATAAAAAAATTCGTAACTAAAGCAAGTTCAACAAAGTGGAGTTGGGTCTTACCTTTTTTGGCTCAGTACACTCACAAGCGCATTAACCCAGGTTGCTACAGTTGTAGCATCTCACCTTAGATTTGTCTTTTTTCTTACCAGCACACTTACCCCTCGGGTGCTTCTTAGCATCTGGTTTCTTCTTATCAAGATCAGATCTCTTACCCTTCTGGTTATGCTTATGGCCCCTCTAACACTTGAAGCTTGAAGCTTGAGGCCTTGCTCGAGCTTGACTCGGCCATATAAACTTGATCAGAAAGCTTAGCTGTCTTAAGTTACTCTGTCTTTAAATCATTAGTTTTGATATTCTCATTATGAGTCATATTCACATTTATGTGCTCCCAAGTATCAAATAGAGATCTTATCACTGTCTAGACTTGTTGTTCATTGGTCAGAATCTATCCAACAGACTTAAGTTCATGAATTATGTTTGATATCTCCCTCAAATGCTGCCTCATAGTATGATTCTGGCGCTTCCTATAAGAATCAAACTTGATCGTAAGCCTTTTTAACTTAGTGGTTGATGTGCCACCAAACTTTTTTTTCAAGCGAGCCACATCTTGTGAGTAATCTCATACTTCTCAAACTCACACATGAGGTCATTTTACATGCTGCTCAACAACGTTATGCGAACATTGCTATTATTCTTTTTCCAAGCCTAAGAAGCCTCAAGCTTCCTTCTGTATTAAGCAGTATTGCCTTGCTTAGACTAAACTAAGGTGTTGTTAAGAGCATTTCAAGTCTCTTGCTCTTCAGGGATGTACTGAATCTTACGATGCCAAATGTCATAATTGTCACCATGCAGCTTCTCATCCTTGTTCAACTTGGCCACAATGTTCTTAGATGCAGATGCCATCTTAACTTTCTTTTAACGCAAAGACAATTTAAAATACAATCAATAAAGGCATAATCAATAATTACACACAAAAAATTAATTTTGCTGTAAATATAAATTAAAAAATGCCAAACTAATATCAGGGAATAGAATCGAAAAGTAGTCAAAGATTCCAATCATCATCCAATTCCCTTTACCATATTCATCATTAATCCAATTTTAATTCACAAAATTATCAGTTTTAATTATGAATTGATTAAATTCAATTTGTTTAGAACTCTCACTTAACAGAATGATTCATAACATACCATAAAAGAGTATATAGAGTTGAGCAACAACTAATGTAGAAGTTCTTTAATTCAAGTCATAAATACATATTGTTCAACCAACAAAATGTAAAACAACATCAAAACAATAAAAGTTAACAAAGAAAAGAAATAACCTAATATTGTCAAGCTACTACATAGAATATTTTACATGTTGTTAAAATATTCTTTGTTTCTTGTGACTCTTTCATCCAATTTATACTCAAGTGTATCTCCATATAAAATTAATTCTTCCTTCTTGATGATCCTGTTTATGGTTTTATCATACCATAACATTCTCGCTTTAAGTCTTTTTTTAACAAATCACATATCATTGGAAAGCTCTCGAAAAGATCTTTCCAATAATATAGTATACACAATGTCAGGTTACCTAAATCAAAAGTTATAAGGAATTAAAGTTTCTAGTTTCATGATTTCTCAGGGCTCTTACAATTTAAACCTTAAGCTGTTTTTATATTTATTAATTCCAGAATTTACACTATAATTCAAGCACTTCATAATCTAAAACCAATGACCAAAAAATCACACATTTTATAAAAAATCAATTAACATATAAAATTCAAAATGTTTCATCAAATAAACTCAACCATATGTAGGAATCGAACACAAAAATAGGCTTTGATACCCATGAAGGAAAAATAAAAAAGAATTTAAGAGCCTACCTTTTTCACAAACCAAGTGGCGAAATGATTGAATGTTGGATTGCATTAATGGTCGAAAGAAAATCACATATGGACATTCTCCTCTTGATCACAGTAGAAATGTCTTTCTTTAATGGGTTGTCCAATGTTTATGTTTCTATAATAAGAAGAAGAGAAGAAATTGTAAAGGAAGATTTTTCTACGTTCAATGTCGAGATATATAATCTTCTTGGATTGGGAAGTTGATTTAATATCAATTTTTAAAAACCGTACACGTAACTGCTTAAGCAATTACCCTGTGTGGGTCCGGTCGTGGCCCGACCCACCCATCCAACATAATATGATAAATTCTTTGCAAGTGTTTTTCCTTGATGTCTCATCTAATAATATGATAAATTCTAGTTCTATTTTCAATGTTCAAAGTCCAATTGTGATTAATAGTAACATAACTACCCTCGCTCGAAATTTTAATTAAAAAGATGAACTAAGAATTTGTTATAACATATTCCAACTTTCTATACAGTCATCTGGAATAATAACATATCAAAAGTAATAATAACTCGACTTAAAGGGTAAGTAAACAAAGAAAGACGCTAACAGAGAAGCAGAGATTCAAAGACTTGACCATTTGTTAGGGGAACAATTACATAAATCTCTAGAATGTTGAAATAAAGCACATACCATAACTAGTGTTAAGTGTGTGTGTGTGTCTGTATGTATATATGTCCAAAGATACAAATTCGAACGTTAGATTTCTCATTTCAATTTATGTTCTGCTCAAAGGAAGTTTTTATTCCACAAACAAAAACAAGAAAGAGTGCGCACAAAGTTAACAAATACACAGAGCAAACATGACTTTAACTAGTTGCAGCAACATCATACAGAAACTTCACTCTAATCTTCTTGAGCTTTGCAGCGACATCTTTCATAGATACCCTCTGTTCGGGTGACTCCATGCAACAGTCCAATGCCAAATGCATGATGCTTAGTAAACAATCCATTTTAGCATAAAAGGCTTGCTCTTCTCTTACCAGATTTGCATCAACAACATCAGTCAATGCATGAGGTAATGACTCATTTACCCAATTTTTTAAACTTATTTCTCCGGTAAACATTTCATCGGTGGGTTTCTTTCCCGTGAAAGTCTCCATCAATAAAACACCAAAACTATAAACATCGCATTTTGCTGAAATGATTCCTTCTGATCCGAACTCTGCATTTTTTGGTTTCAATATATCAAATAGTTGTGACACTATAAAACAAATGATAAGCAAATAATCTTTTGATAATCAAGGTACCCAAACTTTGACTGTGTTTGAAAAAAGAACAAAAATTTGAATTTATTGTTGAAACCTTACCTGGTGCCATATAACCAATTGTAGCCATTGTCATGGTTTGGGTCACAGAATCTTCTCCATCACCTAAGAGTTTGGAAATGCCGAAGTCACTCACACGTGCCACCATATTTTCATCCAAAAGAATGTTGCTAGGCTTCAAATCACAATGAACTATAGGCGCTGATGAATGACCGTGATGGAGATATTCAAGAGCCAACCACACATCTATCATTATATTCAACCTTTCTAGTGTGTCTAGGAAATAGTTGTGAGAGTACAACCAGTTCTCAAGACTGCCGTTAGGCATGAGCTCAAGTACCAATGCTTTAAAATCTGGGTTCGAATAGCTGCTAAGGATCTTTAGGAGATTTCGATGACGAACATTCCGCAGTACTTCACACTCAGAATCAAAACTCCTAAAAGCTCTCCCTAGCTGCAGCTTGAAAACTTTTATTGCAACATTATTCCCATCAGAAAGTATACCTTTATATACTATTCCGAAACTACCTGTACCAAGCAAGTTGCATTCATTAAATCCCTCAGTCGCTCTTTGAATGTCTAGATATGATGTTCTTCTCTATGTTGCTACTGGTAACAAATCTATTGGAGCTATATTTTTTGCACTCCTTTTTCGGAGCACTATGCACACAATGATGACAATCATTATAAGTACAATGGATATTACGGGTGGCAAAAAATATTTTGGGACAACTAGAGTTGCTTTCTTAGATCCTTTTCTCTTATCTTCCTTGCAAGGTGGGACTTTGAGTCTTGGTGAGCCACAAAGTGCATAATTCCAAATAAATGATTGACCTGGGAAGTTTCTGAAAGGCCCTTTTGTAGGAATTTCCCCTTCTAATCTATTGTGCGACAAATTAAGTTGTTTGAGATTTTAAAGTGCCTCTAATGACTTGGGAATTTTTCCAGAGAGATTGTTGCTAGAGAGATCCAAGAATCCCAAGCTTATCAAACTGCCAAATGATTCAGGGATAGGACCATGAAATTGATTACCGGCCAAGGACAGACTTGCTAGATCTTTAAGGTCACCAATAGCTTCAGGAATATCGCCTGATAACTTATTCCTTGATAAATCTAAATATGTCAAAACCTTCAAGTTTTCTATATTTGAAAGGAGAGAGCCGCTAAATGAATTTGACGACAAGTCTATTTTTAAGATATATTGAAGACTCCAAATGGATGATGGTACACCAGAAGTGAACTTGTTGGAGCCTAAATAAAGTTCTCTTAGGGCCGTTAAACTTTCAAAGCATCGTGGAATATGTCCTGATACCAAGATAAAAAAAAGAGGCTAGTAGTTTTCACACAATTCACAAGCAAAAATGAAGAATCGATTTTATTTTTTCCAGCCTATGGATTCAATGCATTACAATGCTTTATATAGAACTAGGTTCTCATATTTTAGTTACATCAAGTCCTAGCATCAACGGCTATCAATTTCATCACAAGACATTACAAAAGTTGTTATAACAACCTGACACTGCAGTTTGTCTTCTTGTCTTCAGTTGCTCAGTCTTGTCTTTAACAAGCTGCGATATCTTGCTCCTTTAGCTTGATTACCATCCAATCCTGACCTTTGATGCTTCTAGCCATCCAATGACTGATATTCAAACATCAGATGACTTGCTTAATTCAAGGGATTCATGAGTTCCCGCCAATGCCTTCATTGAGGTATATTATCAAACAATTGTGCAGCAACCTCAGACACATTTATTTTAACTCCCCCTCTCAAGCTTAATCGTCTGCTAAGACATTGAGCTTGCTTCTTAGATATTCGAAACTTCGATTAGGTAGTGCCTTGGTCATTATATCTACAACTTGGTTCTTGCTTTCCACATACTTCAAATCAAACTCTCGGTTGCTGATTTTATTCCTCATTAAGTGAACATCTATTTCAATGTGTTTGGTTCTTCCATGAAAGACTGGATTTTCAGCAAGAGCTATTGCACTCTTGTTGTCACACCATATTATTAGCCTCTTCTCCAACTTGATGTTCATCTTTGCAAGTAAGGATTGTAACCAAGTCAATTCAGCTACTCCATTTGACAGTGATCTATATTCTGCTTATGTGCTTGAGGTTGATACTACCTTCTACTTCTTTGAACTCCAGGAGACTAGATTTCCTGCCAAAAACATGCAATAACCACCTGTAGACTTTCTGTCATCTCTATCAGCTCCCCAATCAGCATCTGTAAAGGCTGAGATTTCCATTTTGTTTCCAGGTGTGAAGTACATACCATAATTTAGGGTGCCTTGAAGGTATCTCAAGATCCTTTTGCAGCCTTGCCAGTGTATCACTTTCGGTTCTTGCATGAATTGACTTAGTTTATTGACGCTGTAAGCAATGTCTGGCCGGGTGATGGTTGCATACTGCAAAGCTCCAATGAAACTTCTGTAGAGAGTTTTGTCTTCAAAAAGTTGTCCTCCCTCTTCTTCTTCAGTCTACAAGGTGTACTTCACACTTGAACTTAATGGGGTTATGCTTTCTCTGCACCCTTTCATGTTTGTCTTCTCTAGAAGTTCTTGCCCATACTTGCTTTGGCAAATATGCATCCCTGCACGGTCCCTTTTTACTTTAATTCCAAGAAAATAACTTAATGAGCCTAGCTCCTTCAACGCGAAACTCTCATTAAGTTTTTTAATCAGGTCATTGACAAGATCTTGGCTACTACCAGTTATAAGTATATCATCTACATACACAAGTACGTATATGACTTCTTTATTATCCCTCCAATGAAACAGTGAGGTATCCGAGACTGAGTTCTTGTATCCCCAGCTGAGTAGGGCAGCTTTGAGCTTTTCATACCAAGCCCTTGGAGCTTGTTTCAGTCCATAGAGTGCTTTCTTTAGTCTACATACATAGTTTTCCTTTCCTTTCACTTTGAATCCTTCTGGTTGCTCCATGAACACGGTTTCATTTAGTTCTCCATTCAAAAAGGCATTGTTGACATCTACTTGTTTGATGTCCCAACCATAGTTGATAGCCAAACTCAAGAGTACCTTGATTGTGGATGACTTGGCCACTGGACTGAAGGTTTCTGTGTAATCAACCCCTACTATTTGGTTATAGCTTTTGGCCACTAATCTCGCCTTGTGTCTCGCTACTGTCCCATCTGGATTGTGCTTTACTTTGTAGACCCATTTGTTTCCGATGACCTTTGTACCCTCTTGAATTTTCACCAATTCCCAAGTGTTGTTTCCGATGACCTTAGATGACCTTTGTATTCATCCAATATAGCATTTCTCCATTTCACATTCCTGATAGCACTTGCTATATTTGTTGGTAACTCATATGAATTCCTTTGTGCAAGGTATATTTTAGGCTTGTAGATTCCATGTTTGGATCTGGTTACCATAGGGTGTGTGTTTAATGGTTCTAATGGTCGCTTAGGTTCTATATTGACTCTCTCCAATTGTGTTTCTGTGTTTGGTTGATGTGTTTGGATCTGGTCTTGGTTTGGTGTTCTGATTTGATTTTCGAATGATGCTTGCATTGTATCTTGTGTAGAGTTATGTTCACCCTTTTTGGATGTTTTGTATGGATTGCTGTTTGATTGTGGAGTTGAGAAAGTGCCACAAGGAAGTAATAGAAGCTGCTGATAGTTAGATTGACTACTTGTCCTGCTTTCACTTTTGTTAGTCTCAAAGTTCTTATCTATAACAAAAGGAAACTCATTCTCATTGAAAATCACATGTCTAGCTACATAAACTCTGCCTGTGCTATCTAGACATTTGTATCCTTTGTGCTGTAAGGTATACCCTATAAACACACATTTAGTGGTATGGTACTGAAGTTTATGTTGATTATAGGGTCTTAAATATGGAAAACAGGCACACCCAAAAGTTTTTAGGAAGGCATAATTAGGCTCATTGTTGTAAAGTTTTTTGTATGGACTGATATGACCTAGGGCCTGCGTAGGCATTCTATTGATAAGATATGCAGCAGTTTCAAAGGCGTTCCACCACAGTTTTAAGGGCATGTTTGCTTATGCTAGCATGGTGAGTGTTGTTTCTACAATGTGCCTATGCTTCCTTTCAACTTGGCCATTTTGTATTGACATATATGGACAGGAATGTCGGAATATGATTCCATTGTTCCTAAGAAACTCGGTTAATGGTCTAAATTCTCCCCCCATATCAGTCTGTAAACACTTGATCTGTTTATTTAATGTTTTCTCGATTTGATTCTTGAAGTCAATGAAGGTTTGTATTGTTTCTGCTTTGCTGGTTAAGGGGTAAATCCATGTGTATCTTATGTGATTATCAACAATACTTAAGTAGTACCTGTAACCTTTTCCTGAAATTATAGGTGTTGGACCCCAAAGATCTGCATGGATCAATTCAAGGGGTTGCTTTGTCTGTGTTTGTGAGCTTTTAAAAGTCAATTTGTGATTTTTACCATATTGGCATGCAGTGCAGAAACTCAAAGATTTTTCTTTATTGAAAGCAGATAAATTTTTACAACTTGAAATGATTTTCATAAGGGTCTGTTCACAAGGGTGGCCAAACCTTCTGTGTAACATGTCAAGTTGATTAATTGACCCACTACTGGGCTTAGGACTTAAAGACTCATCAACACTTTCTAAGACAGAAGCCTCACTTATTGAAGCAAACAAAGACTCTGATTTGTAGACTCTATCAGCAGCACATCCCTTCCTCAGACTTACATATTCTTGACTTCCAACAATCTGAAACAGCCCTCCTATATCAATTCCTTGAAGAAGAACATTCTCCAATTTGTCCTTAACAACAAAAGTTTCATCAGAAAATACAATTGTTAGTTTGTTATCTGTTGTAAGGCTAGAGATACTTAATAGGTTTTTGGTTATTTGTGGAACTACAAGTACCCTTTTAAGCACAAGATGTTCATATTTGTTACCAGCATATATAGGCAAATGTATCGTTCATGTGTGTGTGATTTTAAGCTTGTGCCCATTTCCAATTAAGATAAAGGAGTTACCTTTGTACTCAGACCTTACACTGAGGTTGTTGAGGTCATTCGTAACATGATTAGTTGCTCTACTGTCTAAGTACTAGCCTGGTTCATTGCTTCCTTCATTTGTTGCCAGAAAGGCTCCTCTTGGCTGATAGTTCTGAGGCTTTGGTTCAAAGTCATCTTCTGTTCTGTACCAACACTCATCAACTGTATGGCCCTCTTTGTGGCAGATTTGACAAAAAACTCCAGGCTTGAATACCGTCTTCTTTGTTCCTCATGGTCTCCCTCTTCCTTTTCCTTTATTTGGTCTTCCAGCACCATTGTTGGGAGGTCTAAAGTATTGATTTTGTGGACTAAGGTACTGGTTTGGTGGTTGGTTCCTTGGTCTCTCATTCCTCTTTTGGGTCCAGTTGTTCCTTCCTTGCCTTGAGGCCATATTTGCTTCAAAATTGTTGTCATGAGTTGCATTCTGCTCCAGTCTAGCTTCATGGTTCAACAACACAGAATACATTTCATCAAAGGTCAATTCATGAAGTCTTGACGTGAGGTTAACAACAACGGACTCAAAAGATTGGCTAAGGCCAGTAAGCACATGAGAGCAAAGATCTTCTTCTGAAACCGGCTTTCCTGCCATTTGCAACTCATTTGCCAAGTTTCTTACTTTTGTGCAAAACTCAGTGATAGTTTGTGTGTCTTTTCTTGCACCATGCAACTGCATCTTGAGAACTATGGCATCTGGCTATTGATTGGGAGGCATAAAGCCTTTCTAGCACAGACCACAGTTCTTGTGAAGTTGTGCAATGTGTCACAGCAGTGATAATATTCTATGATATTGTAGAAAGAAGCCAACTTAAGAGAAGTTGGTCTTGTCTACGCTAGAGTGCATATGCAGGGTTTGCAGATGCTATGAAATTGTTTTCTGCATCAGCATCCTCTAAGAACTTTTCTGGACATACAGATGTTCCATCAATGAAGTTTTCCAGGCCATTGCCACGGATAGTAGGCAAGACCTGGGCTTTCCACATAATGTAATTTCCTCTGTCAAGTTTCACAGGGGCTGTGAAGGAAAAACTTATGGGTACATGCATGTTTATGTGTGAGGATGATGATTCAGTTTGTGTTTGGGTGGGTAAAGGACTTTGTGTTTGAGCTGGTGGTGTATTGTTGATCACAGCTTCTGGGGTTGGCTCATTTGTTGCTTGATTATCCATTTCTCGATTTTTAAAGCTCTGATACCAAGATAAAAAAAGGAGGCTAGTAGTTTTCACACAATTCACAAGCAAAAATGAAGAATCGATTTTATTTTTTCTAGCCTATGGATTCAATGCATTACAATGCTTTATATAGAACTGGTTCTCATGTTTTAGTTACATCAAGTCCTAGCATCAACGGCTATCAATTTCATCACAAGACATTACAAAAGTTGTTATAACAACCTGACACTACAGTTTGTCTTCTTGTCTTCAATTGCTCAGTCTTGTCTTTAACAAGCTGTGATATCTTGCTCCTTCAGCTTGATTACCATCCAATCCTGACCTTTGATGCTTCTAGCCATCCAACGACTGATATTCAAACATCAGATGGCTTGCTTAATTCAAGGGATTCATGAGTTCCCGCCAATGCCTTCATTGAGGTATATTATCAAACAATTGTGCAGCAACCTCAGACACATTTATTTTAACTAGAGATTATTTCCATCTAAAACCAAGAAGGATAACCTCCCCAAGTGGCAAAGATCAGAAGGAATGGATCCTTGCAAATTATTACCAAAGAGAAATAAACCTTGTAGCTGCTGTAATCTTCCCACTGTTGTTGGTATAGTTCCATTCAAGTCATTGTCTTGTAGTCTTAAATCTATCAAGCCATTTAAATTACCAATTTCTTGAGGAATGCTACCCTTGAGTTCGCAATCGTATGCATAAAATTGTTGAAGAGAATCAGAGAAATTCCCTATTAGTGGTGGAAGGATGCCACTTAATTGATTAGAGTGTAGTCCTAACACTTTCAGGTATATACAATTAGTCAAAGAAGAGAGAAAACTCCACTCTGTTGTAGAAGACCGGGTCGTCAAGTAATTGTTCCCTAGATCGAGGAGGCTGAGGAATCTCAAGTTGCCAAAAGTGTTTGGAACAAGGCCTGAGAAAGAATTTTTGCCCAATTCTAGGAGAGTGAGTTCAGAAGCATTGGTAATGGAGTTGGGAATTGTTCCTATAAGTTTATTCATCCCCAAGGCCAACCACTTCAAGTTTGGAAGGGAGACACTAAGTATTGATGGTAGATGGCCTGTGAGCTGATTGCCAACCAGATTAATGACTGTCATTGTCGAAATATTGAAGATTGTTGGTGGAATGGGACACTTAAGTTATTGATATCAAGAAGTAAATCCTCCAGATTTTGTAGATTGCCAATCTCCATTGGAATTTCACCTGATTGTCAACATAAGAAGTTAATGAGCTTTCCAATTTTCTAGTTTTATTGAACGTTACGGAATAAAAAAAAAATTGATTGATGAATGAAATCATGATCATGGAGGAGATTAATAATATTTAAGAAAAAATGAAGTTATTTGAATTTACCAAAATACTCAATAAACCGGTGTATAAAGGATGATAGAAGGAAAATAGAACGAACTATGACTGAAGGAATACAATTAATTGGTCATTAAAGTTTCCCAACCAATATATTTGTGCCACATGGTTGCATAAAAAAAGTACAGAGTTTTAGCTTTAGCAATATTGACTGTTTTGTATTCTTCTTCTTACCCAATACGATGTTAGAGTTAATTCTGTTTTACTTCTGGTTAATTTTTCTGCTAAAAAATAGCAGCTCTCTCAAATTTTATGTAATTTTTCTGTTTAAATAGTAGTTTTCTTAAATTTTTATGTTTTACTCTACAAACCCATTTTATACCTATTTCATCTTCTCTGTAACAAAATTATCATGATTTGTTCATTTCTTTTTTATTTCACGGCTTTGTTCCTCATGCACTCTCAATGGACAGTCACCAATGCACTCATGACAGAAATTTAAAAAAGAAAAAATATAATTTTTTAATTTTTTAAGAAAAAAACACTTACATCCCTAAGGTTTGAGAAAATGATCATATAAACCTTCATATTCTCAATAAGGGACACTAAAACTTCCTTTTAACTAAAATACCATATGACTCTATTAACTCAAAATAATTGAATACAATGTTTTATAATACATAAAATTATAATGTTAAAATAAATGTAACAATATATATATATTAAAATAATATCAATATTTTAGAAATATTTTAATACTTTACAATCTTATATTATATTAAACTAAATTTTATAATAAATAGAAGCATAACATTAAAATAAACGTATAAAAATTTAAATTATTTTCAATACTATATAAAATAATTTTAATATTATTAATACATGAGATATATTTTATTAATTGTAAAATCTATTTAAACCAAAGATTTATTTAAACTTTTTATAACAAATACAAATGTAATATTAAAATAAATATAATAATTTACATTTTAAAAATTATTTTATATCTTAAAAATATTATAATATTATTAGTCTACAAGATAAATTAAACTATTTTAATTATATTTATATTTATTAAAAATTTTAAAGTCAATATTTTTTGTTATTATATACTAAGAGTATTATAGTAAAAAGAGTTCTTAGTGTCCCTTATTGAAAACTTGTGAGTCTACATAACTACTTCCCTAAACTTTTGAGGGTGTAGGTGTCCTTTTCCTAATTTTTTATAATTTGGTTGGTGTTTTGTATTGGGTATTATTTTTGTAAATCCACCTCACTTCTAAAAAATAATTGCAGTAAGTTCACAATATTTTTAAACAATACAAATCAATAAAAGTTTTGTTCAATTAATTAATTAAATCCTCCAATTAATTTTTTAAAGGTTTCTTTGACCATATTTGATAATAAACTTTAATATAATTTTTATTTTACTATTTTATTATTATGATATAAAACGACCAAATTGACCCAATAACGAGTTATTGTATCTAATAATTTTGGCATTTAATTTTTTGACTTATAATATAATATTTTAAAATGAAATTTAATTATTATTTTCACCACCCTTACATGTAAATGACATAAATTAGACAGTCTAAAAATTTACATGAGTACTGCACCATAAAGACACTATGTTAGTTTAATTAAAGTTTAATAATCATACTAATAAAGTACTATTAGAAAAAAAATGAGTTTGGTATAAAATTAGAAAAATATTAAAGTAAAATCAAACTCTTGGTAGTTTTGCCTTATAAGGATAAAATAGTTAATTTAAACTTACGCCAAAGTAATCTTTATAATCAAATATAATAAGAAAAAATCTAAGTCATAAAAATATAAATTAAGATATTTTTAGTTAATTACTTCTCCAAATTTCTTCTGAATATGTAATTTTTAAAAAATAGTGTGCAACTTTTGTAATTGTTTTTGAAAATATAGTAGATTTACAAATACTGCGAGGTGGAGATATCATCACCTTTATGTATTATACAATTGTTAAAGTAGCTTGTCTTTAAAATAAAACACTTGTACACAAATATACATTAGTTTGAATTTATAGCACGACCAGCTGGAATGTTTTGCGTCATCCACTAGCAGGGACGGATAACTAGAAACTTGATTCGTAGGAGACAATACCGTAATAAAAACAAAATTATAAAATTGACCATAATATCAAATTTTATTTACAAAATTATCCCCTTCAAAGTTTTTTTTTAATTAATAAGAAATTAAAGTAAATTTATTTTTTAGTGGGGTCAATTACCCCAAACCTTGAATGTAGATCCACCCCTATTCACCTGGGCTGCATTTTGACATGTCTAGTTTTTAGCAATTTTTTTTCACCACATTCAAATATATAAAATGAATTATTCATGACATAACGCAAATATGCCTCAAAAAGACGAGGACCATACCGTGTAGGCTGTTATGGGCCTTATGGCCAAGAACAAGACTCCTAAGCTTACTCAAATTTCCAATATTTTCAGGCAGTCGTCCAGTGAATTTATTATGCTCCAGCCACAAATGTTGAAGTTGAGTGCACTTGCTTAAACTTAACGGAATTTGGCCGAAGAATCCGTTTGAGCGTAAGACAAGTTGTTCAAGACTTGGCAGGCGATTGCACAAATCATTCGGTAAACTACCAGATAGGCTATTGGAACTTAATCGAATCATTTTCAAGGAGGAAATGTTGTAGAAGCTCGAGGGTATGGAGCCTGAAAGATAGTTGTCCTTCATAAAGATCGCAATCAAATTGGGAAGCTCACCTATCTTGGAAGGAATGTTCCCATTTAACATATGTTCCCCAATGCAAAGTCCTCTAGCTTTGATAAGTTGAAGAGAGAATTAGGGATGGGATCTGTGAGATTGTTATTATAAAGAGCCAAGGTCTGGAGTTTGGATAAAACACCAATCCATGATGGAATGTTTCCGCTCAACTCATTGCAAGCGAAACTAAAAACTTTGAGTCGGCGTAATAACCGTAGTTCATTAGGTAGATGGCCATGAAAATTGTTATGACTAATATTAAGGTACATTAGGTATAAGAGATTTCCTAAGTGTGGTGGAATGGTGCCTCTGAGATTGAAAGACGAAAGATTCAAAGCTGTGACTCTATGATGGTGAGCACCACAAGAAATACCAACCCAACTACATACAGAGTATGAAACTGACCAATTCTTTGTCAGGACACTGTAAGGATCAGCGATATGAGCTTTAAATGCAAGAAGAGCTGATTGATCTGTTGTTATGTTTTTTACGGTTGTCATAGCTAAGCTGGCCATGAAACAGCGCAACAACGCTGGAACAAAGTAGAATAATAGCATATTGGTCTTTCTAATAAATAGAGAGCAACCTAAGTGCTAATAAGTAAGATTGATACAACTTTAAAATGAATAAAAATAGCATTACTTATACAAGTGACGCACGGCTTTCAAAAGATAGATTAATAAATGGAAAGACTGTCGTGAGTTTCCAAGTAAACGCATCTGCTTCTCAGTTGTGTCACTCACCATGGTTTATGACAGAGGTTTCCAAGTAAAAATGCATATGGCACTTTATTTCTAACCATACACACATACGACATTTTTTTTTTCCCTTAAGAGGACAACTTTCGCTTTCTATGTAACCACACATTTTACTTTCATAACTATTGTTCCGAATTTTAATCATTTTTAGGCCCCACGCCCTGTTATGTCTTCGCAAGACTTCTACAATAATAATAGAGAAAATATATAGATTACCAAGTCCAGCTATCGGAACAACCAAGCTTTACGGTTTCCAATAATTTTTCACAACTATTTTTTGCTGCTAACTTAAAAAGCTGTTTCGTCGGGGTCCATATCCATGTATAGGATAAATGATCATTTAATCTTAATAAATTAATGCAACTATATATCCACTTAGTCCTTATGTTAAAATGTTTTTTAATCATGGCAAGCAATCACCAAAGCTAATTCTTAAATAATAATGCTATGTTTGTTAAATTTAAATATTTAGTTAAGATATTCATAGATGTGTCACTAATTATTTAATATTATGTGTATAATATTAATTGATTTTATCGTTAGTTATTAACCTATTATTTTTAAAATTCACTCAATAAATGACACATAAAATACCACATTACTAAGAGCTTGTTTGTTAAACGTCTTAAGTCTAAAAAGTTGTTAATTTCATATGTTTTTTAAAATTTGCTTGTTTGTTTTTTACAACTTATATCTGATTTTCAGATATTTACGTCTGAATAAAAAAAGTAAAGTTCAGTGACTTTTATCTAAATGAAAAAAAAGTCTGAATAGAAAATAAATACTATATTCCAATAATATCCCTATTAAATAGACATATTTCCCATATTATAAAACCTAATCCTTTTTTTGTCTCATTCTAATTCACGTTCAACTATTTTTTCTCCTTTTCATTAGCACTAAAATTCTTCAAGCATAGCCTGTTGAATCTCCAGTGCTAAGGTATGTTTTTTCTTTTTTCTTTTTTACGGATTTTATAAATATTCTATTTTTACATCAGTGTTGTTTTATATGTGATTTCTTGAATTTTTATTGATGCCTCAGTCGCTTACACCATTGATGTTGACTGGTCGTTTTAGTTAACTTCTTGATTTTGTATTAACTCTTAAAATTTATAACAAGTATAAATAATTCTTATAAAACAAACAAGATGCCACTTATATTCAGATATTGAAAAAGAAAAAACAAACATGTCATTCAGACATATGAAATTCAGACCTATTCAGATTTTAGCCAAATTCAGACCCATTCAGATTTCAGACAAAAAAACAAACGCTACCTAAGTATCTCAATTGAATATATAAAGTGGCGAATCATTATTCTATTTTTGTCGGAAAGCGTAGTTGCTTAATGAAATCCAACAAAAGAACAAAAACTTATGCAAGAGCGTATAGATCACGTGCCACTTAATTTGACTTACGCTCGTCCTTTGAAATTAGAATTTTAGATGATTAAACCAAAGTTGGTTGGTGTGAGTGGTTCGGCACTCTCACTCCTTAAGAGAGGTCAGGGGTTCAAGTTTCATTCTCGTATGGAGTCACCACTTTGGCCAGTACTTTACCACTTATGAGCCGACCCGATGCGAGCAGGGATTAGTCTAAGTTGTGGTGCGAGATTAAAGGTGCCTCCCACAGTTGGGGCCCACTCAGGACCACCTCGTGGTTCAGAAAAAAAAAAAAAGAATTTTAGATGATTAGATCGATGCAAATTTTAATGCTTGTCAATTGTTATATAGTTCCAAATCCATCCACTGAGGCGACCTCGTAACGTGAATTAAGGGCTCATGGCCCTTAATTTATTTCTAAGTAATCATGACTTCTTATTTATTTATTTATCAAAATTATTTTTTCCACAAAATGATGAGGACCTTGACTATTACGAAGACCTTGACTAGTAAGCCCTCAGATTTCACTCTTATCTATTTTATTATTTTTTATATAGTTAGAAATCATAGTTTATATCTTAAATAATGTGTTACCTTTGTCGTTTGTTAAATGGAAACTATAGAGTATTTACTTCTGTATTAGCACCAGTAGGTACGGGAAATGAAAACTTGAATTCATGTTTGAATATGGATTTTTTGAGTGGGTTTGTACAACAGTTTGCTTTTAAATAAATGAGCCCATAAAGAGTCATTTGAAGTGTTTTGTTTCAATGTTCAAGCGTCCAATTGTGATTGTGAGTGATATTATATAGTTTCCCTCGCTGGGAATTTTAATTAATTATGAAGTTCAGCTAAGAATTTGTTATAGTTCCACCTTTCTAAACAACCATATAGGATTGTATACAAAAGATAATAACTCGATTTACAGGGTAAGAAAGAAAATAAAGACGCTAAGACAGAAGCAGAGATTCAAAGATCTGACCACTTTGTTGGAGGAACAATTACATAATCTCCAAAATATTTATTAAATAAAAAACATACCATATCTGGAATCAAAATATAATAAACGTTCAAAGATACAAATTCGAAAATCATATATCTCAGTCCAATTTATGTTCTGCTCAAAGCAATGACTTTTATTCCCCAAAAACAAGGAAGAAGGTGTACAGACAAAGTTAACAAACAACCATAAGCGCATAACAACATATATTACATTAATTAGGTGCAGCGACTGATCTTTGCTGCAGAAGCTTCACTCTGATCTTCTTGAACTTTGCTGCAGCGTCTGTCATATGCATCCTTTGCCAGGTGACTCCATACAACAATCCAATGCCAAATCCATGATGCCTAATAAACAATCTATGTTGGCAGAAAAAGCTTGCTCGTCTCACACCAAATTTGCATCATCAATTTCAGTCAGTCCGTGAGGTAATGACTTCTTTGCCCATCTCCTTAAATTCATTTCTCCGGTGAACATTTCATCGGTGGGCTTTTTTCTCGTGAAAGTTTCCATCAATACACCATAACTGCAGACATCACATTTGGCTGAAACAATTCCCTCTGATCCGTACTCTGCATTTTTTAGTTTCAATTTATCAAATAGACGTATATGCCATTATGAAATAAATACCACACAAAAAATCTTTCATAATAACGGACCCAAACATTGTAACTGCTTTTAAAAAGAACATAATTTGAAACCTTTACTTGGTGCCATATACCCAATTGTAACCACTGTTATAGTTTGTGCCATAGAATCATCTCCTTCACCTAAAAGAGTCTGGAAATGTCAAAGTCACTCATATGCGCCGTCATATTTTCATCCAAGAGAATGTTATTGGGCTTCAAATCACAATGGACCATAGGTGCCAATGAATGACACTGATGGAGACATTCTAGTGCTAATGCCAAGTTTATCATAATATTCAATCTTTGTAGGATATCTAGGAAATAGTTGTAAGAATACAACCACTTCTCAAGACAGCCGTTGGGCATGAACTGTTGGAGAAAAATCAGTTTTTTAATTTTTTTATAAAACATTTTAAGATCGCTCTCATACAATATATAAGAATTTATAATCTAGAAATCGTACCTTGAAAATCCAATTTGGCTTTTTCCACTGAAGTGATTTAGGCTCTCAGATCACGATCCGTCATCACCACGCTTGTTAGATCACGAACTGTCACCAATGATCTTCCAGGTTATGACTCAGGTTTGATCTGCACTTGACGTGTGGGCGCCTTTATCACCACTAAATCAACTAGTACGAGAAAATTTTTCTCTCAAAATTAGAGAGAAAAATCTTTTTTCTCTGATCTGTATAAAGTGGTTACTATCTTCTTTTTAGGAGAAAATAAGCCCTTTTATATCTCTATCTAGTGGAAACCCTAGGCTCTATTTTTTATATTATTTAATTCTATTAAATCAAGTTTGATTTAAATTAAAAATAATAAACCAAAAGTAACGTTACTTATTTCTTGTTATAGGGGCTCACCTTGTAAAATAACACAAGGCCCCTTAGACATAAGTATATTACATGGAGCCTCCCACTAAATAATATATTTTGGCTTTTAACCCAAATAGCTAATTATCTTTCTTATTAATCCAGTAGTGGCGCAGTCAATTAAATGAGCTAACCCGGGGATCATTTGGGAACATACAATAATGACTATAATAATTAGGCTTGTAATTAAACTAGCCTAATTATTTAATTCCAAATCTACTCCACTAAAAGATTGGAACTGACTTCCATAATTGTATGTTCGAATAATAGTTCGTCTCAAGCCACATTGATTTCTTTACTGCACAATCCTTTGTACCACATCATTAATTAAATCGATATCTCAACTGTCCAATCAATTTAATTACATCTTATTCTTTGATACTTACTGGTTTTCTCTAATGATCATTTTCAACATACTAAATATGTTGACACACTCTGGCCAAAGAATTCTATGATCAAGTGCCGAAAACTCATCAAGAGATGTGTTGTACAAATTCTATATTGTTAATCTATAACTCCAATACTCATAATTGCTCCCATCAAGATACCGAGTAATCTTGACTACAAGTATGTGTCGTGCCCATTGGTAACTCAAATGGAATAACAATTACAATCATGAAATCATAATTAACTCAAGATTAAGATTACAGTAAAATCAATGCCTATGAGATTTAATAAGTCTGACAGTTATTACAAAGTTAATTAAATCTCATATGTGATCATGTTCAATGTAGTCGTACTACATCAATAAATTCATACATGATTAAGACAAATCATTCAATGAATTCATTACAGTCTATACCTAAATAAAGTGCCCAACTTTATTTATCAACTGCGAACTAAATTTATTTAATCATAAGATAACTTGTATTTATGTCTTCTGTGAATCCATATGATGATCACATAAATACATATAATATGATTAACCGGACCTTATTCAATATATATTTATGCAATTGAAAATATCTCAAATATTTTATTAATCAGAAAATAAATTAATATGCTTTAAAAGAGCATATAATCCCAACATGAACTCCAACACTAAAGCTTTGAATTTATGTTACAACAGCTACCAAAGATTTTTACAAGGTTTCAATATTAAAACTCCTAAATGCTCTCTCTAGCTACAGTTTGAATATCTTTATTGCAGCATTAGTCCCATCAAAAGGTGTCCCTTTATACACTAATCCAAAACTGCCTCTACCAAACAAGTTGCATTCATTAAATCCATCAGTTGCCAGTTGAATATTCAGATAGGATGTACTTCTCCATGTTGCCAGAGACAACAAATCTTCCCGATTTGTGATTTTTTTACTCTTGTTTTACTCTTTTTTACCAATTGCTATTAGTACGATGGATACAGTCGAGGCAAAATATATTTCAGAACAAGTACAATAGCTTTCTTAGAGCCTTCGCCATTATCTTCCTTGCAAGGTGGGACTTGGAGTGTTGGTGGACCATAGAGTGCGTAATTCCCAAAAAACAATTGCGTTGAGAAGTTTCTAAAAGGCTCTTAGATAGAATTTCTCCTTTTAGCCTATTGTAAGACAAGACTCATATATGAAAAATTCAAGGCTGTGACTCTTTAATGACACGCTCCACAAGGAATGCCAATCCAGCTGCGTATCGAGTAAGACATGGACCAATTACTTGCCAGGACACTTTGAGAATCTATGGAGAAATTCTAGAATACCTCAGATGTACTACAACCAATTGATGCATGTATGACATGTGTAATTGAATTTAATTCAACCACCACTTGCATGATAGTGGTTCAAAATAAATGCACATATGTCATGGCATCATTACTTGTTGTATGGATTACATAGTACCTCAGATGTATTCTAGAATTTCTCGAATTTGTGACATGGGTTTTAAATACAAGAAGAGCATATTAAACCAGACCAATTCAAACCAAACTTGAATAAGTTTGTATCTGTTTGGGATTGCGTTGCGTCGAAAGTAATTGAGGTGTACATTTATATTATACATTTAAAAATTTTTAAAATATATTTATTTGTTACTTTACTTCGTAATAAATGCTCAAATAAAGTGTTTGTTGCGTTTAATTCAACAATTGTTTGGAAACCCGAGATTGTGTACGAGGACTTCGTGTCCAAGCAGGGTGGGTCTTTGGGTGCTAATGCTGTGAATACTATTAATGTTGCTACTTTTTGAATTTTGTAAAATCAGACGATGATGGTGAAACACAATTTATTTACTTTATCATACGGTAGACGCATATTTGGAACTAGGATCTTCTCCTGATCTGAACTCTCTTGATCTTTATAAATCTAGTGACATCTATATTTTAATGTTAGTGTATGATTAAGATTTAACGACCTTTATTTTTTAATTTATTAACCACCAATCACATTAATAAAATTTACTCAAAAGAAAATCATATCAGGAGAGAATCCCGATCTCGTGTTCAAACCTTCTTTAATGAGATGGAAAGTCTTGTTAATGAGCCATCCGATGAGAAACAGTGCGGTGACATACATAAATTCTTCCTCGCCTTTCATTATGGTATTAGAGCCTATGGCAGAAAATCAAACCCAACCAAAATTCAATATCAAATCGTTTTACCAATGCGCCAATCTAATTTCCATCAAGCTTACATCAAACAACTATCTCCTTTGGAAGTCTCAAGTGTTAGGAAATTTTAATCTTATCCAAGATCTTGTGAGTAAAATTATCAAATAAATAATAAACAGAAAATAAATGGAAAATAAAATCAATCACACAATACAATAATTTACATGGAAAGCTCATTACTGGAGAAAAAAAACCGCTGCTAAGGACAACAAGAGAAAAATCTACTATATGAAAAGTTATTACAACAAACAACTCTCTTCTTTGGAAGTCTCAGGTGTTATGAAATTTTAATCCTACCTAAGATCTTGTAAAGAAAAAAAAAACAAACAAAGAACAGAAAATAAATAAAGAATAAAATCAATCACACAGTGAAAAATCACCTATATCGGAGAAAAACTACGACCACCAAGAACGACAAGAGAAAAATCTACTATGTAAAAAATTATTAAAATCACTCTAGTAGTTTCCTCACATTCAAAACCCTAATAACATCCAATCTCTCAATACACCTACTGTTTCTCTCACATTATAAACTATCGACTTGCAAAGAATTAATTGTTGTATTATACTCTATAAACAAGTGAACCCAACCTCCCTATATATAGTAATTATTTCTTGAAAGAAAAGTATTATTTTACTTATACTAGTTGTACTTTTCCTTGTATAAGTTAAGTGTCAAAGGAAAAATTACATATTCCTTAAATAGGAATCCCACTAAAAAATAAAATATTTTACGAAATCCTTATTGAAAAATACATATTTCTTAACATCAAGTTCTTTCCATATTTTAAAGCCTTGGACTAGAACATCACCTTACCTAAATTGAGACGCCTCCAAAAATGATCATGCAAGATGGAAAAGAAACAATCAATCCCTTAGTTTAACCCACCCCAAACTCCCAGGGCGAGTCTATCCAGTCTCATCAAAACTGAATCGATAATAATCTAATTAGTAAGGATTCTACCAAAAATTCTGAAAAGTCTCCTTTATGAATATATCACTCTCAAAATAATTCAATATACAACTAACTCCAATGATCAACATCCTCAACCAAAATACTGAGTTTTATCCAAAATACCTTCAGAGTATCAAAAGATTATATTATAACTAATATCAATATACATTAGTTTATTCTTAAACTCAAAAGAATAATACAACAAAATTATACAATTCCAAAAAAATGAGATGATTAGAAGGTTCTAACAAAAATCATCTATATATTCTAATACCATCACATGACCAAGATTCAAAATATATCTACAGTCACTGTTGGGTCGATTAGATGTACCTACAACCTCTTGTGTGAGGTGGAATATTATAAAACGGGAGGAGTATAAAACTCAGTGAGTGGATAATAGTTTTTGAAAATAAACTTACTTCAAAATAATTATATCTTGTTAGTAAATATCTTTATCAAAATAACATAAGAAGACTTAAATAAACTTTTTTAATTATAAATCATACACTGACATAAACATAATATATAATGTCACATAAAATTAAGAAAGTTATAAATCCATTACTCAAAAACTGAATTCTAAAATCTGTCACTAAACAAGTACCCAGGAGAATAATCTCGTCATATCTGGACCTCAACGGATAAGCAATGACGTACTATCTAAGTACTGTCATGCCTCAGAACTACATGGATAGACAGGGAAATGATATCTCATGTCTCATCATATCTGTGCACACATTATATAGTCCCCAAAGGACAAAACGCCCAAGCAGACGACTCAAAACCTCTGTGTGTACTCAGACAGGCCTCAAAGACCTGCGTCTCAGCTATATCATTGTTATCATCATATCACATGCATATACCCCCAAAAGGCAGAAGCGCCCAAACACACAGTTCAAAACTTCTGTGTTCAAATGGACCTCAAAGGTCTCATCATATTTGTATCACTGTAACCAGGGAAGGATATTGTCTAATGATTTTAAAACAATCTTTATACTCGTATTCATATACCATTTAACCATAATTTAAATCATAATTTTCCTTTCATTGACACATTTGAATCCACTTGTCTTATCTTTAAGATACTATCTGATTTTATATTAAATCAACACGGAAAACCAGCAACCAAACACTTGTTAAATAACAAATCAATACGTAAATAAAATCCATTTCAAGAAAAATTTGAGTATTTAAAATACTTATTTCATAAACATGTTTTACTATCGTAATAAACTATGAAAATAAGTTTTGTATATTCCACTCACAGTGACAACGCTCAAACTCGATTATCGTCCATGCCTGCAAACCGATTCTCGCTCGTGAATCCTCCTAAATTAAGGAAACAACATAATTATTTTTCGTAAATTGGAATTAGGACTAAATTTATTCAATAAACTCGAAATGAATATCTATCTATAATATACAACTCTTGCATCAATAAAATTACCAAAACACCCTCGCATCCGTAAATTATTACAGTACTCCGAAATCGTAAACCACTGAATTATCCTTAGGATCGTAATTACCAACCCATCCTTAATTTTGGGAATTACTAAAATATCTACAGGGTCATAAATTACAAAATCACCCTCAAAATGTGAAGACACTGAATTGCCCTTGTTGGTCAACGTTGACCGAATTTTAGTTAACGGTGGCCGGGAAGCTCGGGTCTGATAGTTCCAACCACGCTGAGTCTAATAGTGCTGGCGGTGAGTTCCCACGCGCAGCAACAACGGCTGATCGAACTTCCAAAGCCGCAAGCTTTCCGGCGGTCATTCGCGGCCAAAACGGCTGTTTTAGGTGGGGTTGGTTGGAAAATGATGAGGGTGAGCTAAGGATCAAGATCCAGGTGGTGGCGTCACCCAAAATCGGTGGAATCGACAGCGAGAAGGGGTGGGTTTTACTGCGGCTTATCGAGCTTGATTGCCGGCATTTTGACTGTTGCTCGGCAAGGGTGATGGCTGGGATACGACGGCCGGTCTTCAAGCTTCAGATTGGTACCTTGCTCGGCCGGTGATGTGGCCGGAAATTGGAGGTATGGCCAGCCCCACCCCCCAAGGCTATAGCCCACCCGTTTTTTCGGCCGTTTTCCGCTAGGGGGTTTTGGCGCCCCGACCTTCGGGCGCTTATTTTTTGGCGCGGCTGTGCCCGCGGCCTATTTTTGGCACACGGAGGCCCCTCACAAAGGCTCGCCCCATTCCGAGTCCGGCGGACGAACTTGGGTTCGTGGGTTTGGGTCGGGTTCGTGGGTTTGGGTCGGTTTTGATAGCTTACTCACTCTCACGTGTGAACATGCTTCCCCCTTTTGATAGCTTCTTCTTTTATTTATTTTATTTTTTAACCGCCTCTCTTTTTTTTTTTTTCGGTTCACATACGTTACAATCCCGAGTTCATTCAATGGATGAATAACGACGGATTATTGATGACTTGGCTAAGGGGAATGATGGAGGAATTAAGATGTGCTGAGTATGACAATTGGTGGGCAAACCTCGCTTGAGGTTTGGCTCTCAATTAAAAAGCAATTGCTTCCCTCAACCAAAGTACAAAGAATCTTTATTGAAGGACGGCCTTTATTCTCTCAAAAGAGGAAATTCAAGGCTTGAAGATTTTCTCAAGATATTCAAGACAATATGTGATAACTTGGTAGCAATTGGCAAACCAGTGGCTGATGATGACAAAGTCTTTTAGCTTGCTAGAGCATTGGGACCTAAGTATTCAGATTTCAAAACCGCTATGCTTACGAAGCCACTTTACCCAAATCTAAAACAATTTATATACTCTTGCTCTCACGGATAAATATGGTGCGATTATTTATATTTATGTTGATGACTTACTAATTTTTTTTAAAATTAACTTGGAAGGAATATATGAGACTATGAAGTGTTTAACTTCAATCTTCAAAATGAAATACTTAAATAAATTTGATACTATCTTGGGGGTTAAAGTGAAGAAATATAGTGGGTGTTATGTACTATGTCAGTCTCATTATATTGAGAAAATGCCTTTGGAATTTAATAATTTGCAAATAAAAGAAACAAATACCCCATTCAATTCAAGTATGAAAATACTTGAGAATTCTGGCAGATCAATTGCACAGCTTCAATATGCAAGTGCAATTGTACTAGGCTAGGTACAACATTTGCAGTATGCTAACTTTAAAGATATATAAGTAATCCTAGTACAATTCACTACAAAGCCCTTGGTAGAGTTTTTGGGTATCTCAAAAGAACTATGAATTTTGGCTTATTTTATTCCAACTTTCTGGCGGTGCTAGAGGGGTACTTACATGTCAGTTGGACTACTAGTGCTAGTGATAATAAATCCCCATCAAGTTGGACTTTTGCTATTGGAGGAGTCATTTCATGGACTTCTAAGAAACAAACATATATTTCTCATTCCACAATGAAATATGAGTTTATAGCGGTAGTAGCATGATACAACCCCAATATTACAGTTAGACAAGCCCAACTCAGCTAGCTCTATCAATAGCGAGGAAAAGGCCCAGGCAAACTCAAGTGAGGCTATCCAAAACCGACCCCAAGATAACATCAAGCCAAGTCGCGTAAGGAAGCCTCCCAAATGGTTCAAGGATTACACACACTGAGCATATATGAGCAGAGGACTCGGTTTCTAACGGCCTTAGCTATTTAGAGAATAATTCTTGTTATAGAGAGAGGTTGTTATTTAGTTTTGACAGCTGTGAGCATATTCTTGCTGCTATAAGTATTTCCATGGTTGTTTTTTATGGGATATATATATATAAATTCTGGACTTAGTTTCTTCTTCTTCTCTGAATTTTCCTCTCTATTCTCTCTTGCCTTTCACTCGTTTCTTTAAAATTCTGGGAGCTTGCACTTGCTTGAAAAGTGTGGAAACCTTGCTGTTTGGTGTGTTCACCAACGGCATAACATTGGTGCTTTCATTGCTATTTACTCATCATGGCTGATTCGGAGATTCTAGATGCCATTAAATCTTTACAAACAAAACTTGATAGCCAAACGGTCGCAGTTCATCACACGCTGCAACAATACATGCTTACCGTGGATTCTCGCTTGGAGGACTTGCGTTCTCAGATCAAGGGGTTACCTTCGGGTCCAACAACTGGACCTTCGAATCCACCCCCGTTTTCACAGATATCTGATGGTTCATCGGGCACCCATGACTCCAATCCTCTCTTGCGAACAATGAAACTCGAGGTCCCAAAATTTGATGGAACTGACCCAAACGGTTGGGCTTTTCGCATCAACGAGTATTTCGATTTCCATGGCACATCCGAAGATCTTCGTCTCTGCATCGTGTCTTTTCATTTGGAAGGTCGCGCTTCGGCTTGGTACCAATGGATGAAGGCGAATGATCTTCTTACCAGTTGGAAGGATTTTCTTCAAAATCTGAAGTTTCGTTTCGGAGCTTCCCTGTACGAGGACCACCAAGGCAATCTATCCAAACTTACTCAAAAATCAAGTGTGGCAGAATTTCAAACTGAGTTTGAGGACCTCATGAATAAAGTCACGGGTATTTCCGAGCCTCTCCTTATCTCATTTTTTATCACGGGGTTGCGAGTGGATATTCGTCGCGAGCTGTTGCTGTCACGGCCTTCCTCGTTGATGGAGGCATTTGCACTGGCTCGTATGTTTGAAGCACGTGGCGATGAGAGTAAAGTTACGTCCAGACCTTGGTCTAAGTGGACCCCCAAAACCACCACATCATCCTTTCACCCTACTCCAACCAATCACAGTCCTGCAAGTGCCCCTGCCATCACCCCACCTCAACCTGCCCCGTCCACTTTACCTCCACTTTTACCAACGCCATCTCTCCCTATTAAGCGTCTTTCTCCTCAAGAACTTCGTGAAAAAAAGGAGAAAGGACTCTGCTACAATTGCGACCAGAAGTGGAGCAACTCTCATAGATGCCGTAGTAAGTTTCTGCTTCTTTTAGGAACAGAGGATGTTGACGAGGCGATGGGTCCACCAATTAATTCTGAGATCTCAGATGTTGTTGAGGAAACTATTATAGCTGGTGATATCTCCAGTTTAAATGCCTTAGCGGGCCAAAATACTCCTCGCTCTCTACGACTCCTTGGTGAAATTAATCAACAGCCCGTGCAAGTACTTATCGATAGTGGTAGCACTCATAATTTTATTAAACCCGCTGTGGCTGAAGTTTTGGGGTTAGCAGTACAAGACACTACCACATTCCGGGTATATATCGGTAATGGTGATTCTTTAGTTTGTCGATATGTTTGTTCCCAAGTCGCCTTATCTATGCAAGGCCATGTTTTCTACATCGACCTTTATGTTCTTCCTATTGAGGGACCGGATATTGTCCTCGGAATTCAATGGTTACAGCTGCTTGGCAAAGTCTCTCATGACTATGCGGCATTGTCAATGGAATTTTTCTATAATGGCTCTCCTGTCTTCCTGCGAGGTGATCTCTCCTTGTCTCCACGACCGATTTCTTTTCATCAATTAGAAGCCCTCATGTCCCATGATCAAATCCACGGCCTCTTTGAATTTTTCCAGTTTCATACTACTACAGACGCGCAGGATACCCTCTCTGTTCCAACCACTGCTGCTAAGTTTGACTTCCCACCCGATTTGCCTTCCCCTGTACTTGCCCTTCTTCATCAATATGAGCAATTATTTCACACTCCATCTTCTCTACCTCCTCATAGACTTATTGACCATCACATTCATCTTCTCCCAAATACTAAACCTGTCAATGTTCGCCCATACCGTTATCCTCACTTCCAAAAGGCCGAAATGGAGAGACTAATTACAGAAATGATTGATCAAGGCATTATTCGCCCAAGTCAGAGCCCATTCTCTTCACCTGTGTTGCTGGTTAAAAAGAAAGATGGCTCCTATCGTTTTTGTGTAGATTACCGAGCCTTGAACGCAGTAACAATTAAAGACAAATTTCCGATACCAACTATTGATGAGTTATTAGACGAGCTTGGTGGTGCTTGTATTTTCAGTAAGCTGGATTTGCGAGCGGGGTACCATCAAATACGAGTATGTGCCAGAGATATTTATAAAACAGCCTTTCGGACTCATGATGGGCATTTTGAGTTCCTTGTCATGCCTTTTGGACTCTCTAATGCCCCCTCCACCTTTCAAGCGACAATGAATAGGCTCTTTGCTCCTTATCTCCGTAAGTTTGTGATCGTTTTCTTTGACGATATCTTAGTGTACAGCACTTCTCTAGAAGACCATTTTGAGCATTTACATAGAGTATTTGATTGTCTTCATACTAATCATTTTTTTGTGAAGCTCTCAAAGTGTTTTTTTTGCCAAGATAACATTGAATATCTCGGCCATATTGTTTCCTCTTCTGGAGTTAAGGCTGATCCTCGCAAGTTGGTGGTCATGTCTAATTGGCCTACGCCGTCTACGACAAAACAATTGCGAGGATTCTTGGGTCTCACAGGCTACTATCGTCGCTTTATTAAAGGATATGCTTCCATTGCTGCCCCTCTCACAGATTTATTACGGAAGGATGGTTTCCATTGGTCCTCCGCAGCTGACACGGCCTTCGCGGCCTTAAAACAAGCCATGAGTGCAGCACCAGTCCTTCGCTTGCCAGATTTTCAATTGGATTTTGTTATTGAAACGGATGCCTCGAATGTTGGTATTGGAGCCGTACTGATGCAAGCTGATCATCCTATTGCTTATTTTAGCCGAAAATTGGGTCCTCGCATGCTTGTCGCTTCTATTTATATCAAAGAACTTCATGCCATTGCCGAAGCAGTACATAAGTGGAGACAATACTTGTTAGGCCATTTCTTTATTATCCGAACTGACCAGAAAAGTATTCGAGAGCTCCTTCAGCAGGTTATCCAAACTCCAGAGCAACAATTTTATGTTTGTAAATTACTGGGGTATCATTTCAGGGTTGAATATAAGCCGGGTCGAACTAATAGTGCAGCTGATGCCTTATCCAGGGTACATGAAGTTGATGTCCCTAAATTATATGGCCATTCTACTGCTACTCTGTTACTCGCTAGCTGTCCTATTCCTAAATTCCTCTCTATTCTTCGTGCGGAAAATCAGTCTTTACCGGATCTCTTAGCTCTCCATCAGAAGTATTCCACTGGTTCTTTAATGTATCCATATTCGGTCTCAGATGGAATCCTACGGTTCAAAAACAGGTTCTTCATCAGCTCTCACTCTGTTTTGAAGCCTTCTTTATTACAAGAATTTCATGCCACACCAGTTGCAGGTCATGCGGGAGTCAAGCGGACATTAGTTCGTCTATCCACTCTCTTTTATTGGCCAAATATGCGCAAGGATGTGGAGTTATTTGTTGCCTCTTGTTTATTGTGTCAGCAAACAAAATACTCTACTCAGGCACCAGCTGGACTCCTTCAACCCTTGCCTATACCTTCACTAGTTTGGGAGGAAGCTACCATGGACTTCATTACAGGTTTACCATCTTCCCATGGGTTCACTGTTATCTTAGTCGTTGTTGACCGATTGACAAAATCAGCTCATTTTGGTGCTCTACCCACACACTTTACAGCAAGCAAAACAGCCGTTTTATTCACTGATATGGTTCTTAAGCACCATGGTTTTCCCCGTACAATAATTTCAGATCGTGACTCTATCTTTCTTAGTAGCTTTTGGAAGAAACTCTTTGAGTTAAGTGGTACCACATTGAAGCATAGTACAGCATATCATCCTCAAACGGATGGCCAGTCAGAGGTTGTTAATCGAGGACTCGAGCAGTATTTGCGAGTATTCACACAAGCGAAACCGACATCGTGGTTCGATTATTTAGGCTGGGCTGAGTTTTCTTACAACACTAGCTTTCATACAAGCATCCAAATGTCTCCTTTTAAGGCCTTGTATGGTCGTGAGCCACCTGTAATTCCTTCATATACCGGGAGCTCTACTTCAATCCAAGCACTTGATGAATTGCTGCTGGAACGTGATGCCCTCCTAACAGCCTTGAAAACCAACTTGCGAGCAGCTCAACATAGAATGCAGCAAAAGGCTAATGCTCATCGCCGTGAGCTAGAGCTTCAGGTCGGGGATCAAGTTTTGGTTAAGTTGCAGCCTTATCGGCAAATATCAGTTGCAAACAGATTATCCAACAAGCTAGCGAAGCGATATTATGGTCCTTTTCGAGTAATGGAGCGTATTGGCGCTGTGGCCTATCGCTTGGATTTACCTCCTGATTCTAAGATTCATCCAGTCTTTCACATCTCCCTTCTCAAGCCGTTTCATGGTCAGGATGCCTCACAAGTTCACTCACTACCTAGCGAGTCTTACAATAACCAGCCTATGTCTGTTCCCATTGCTATTTGTGCTCAACGTCAAGTGTTGGTTCATGGCATCCCACAAACCCAAATTTTAGTGCAGTGGCAGGATTGTGCTCCTGAGAATGCTACATGGGAAGCTCTTTCCGAATTCACTAAGCAGTACCCGAATTTTCACCTTGAGGACAAGGTGATTCCTCAAGGAGTGGAGGGTGATACAACCCCAATATTACAGTTAGACAAGCCCAACTCAGCTAGCTCTATCAATAGCGAGGAAAAGGCCCAGGCAAACTCAAGTGAGGCTATCCAAAACCGACCCCAAGATAACATCAAGCCAAGTCGCGTAAGGAAGCCTCCCAAATGGTTCAAGGATTACACACACTGAGCATATATGAGCAGAGGACTCGGTTTCTAACGGCCTTAGCTATTTAGAGAATAATTCTTGTTATAGAGAGAGGTTGTTATTTAGTTTTGACAGCTGTGAGCATATTCTTGCTGCTATAAGTATTTCCATGGTTGTTTTTTATGGGATATATATATATAAATTCTGGACTTAGTTTCTTCTTCTTCTCTGAATTTTCCTCTCTATTCTCTCTTGCCTTTCACTCGTTTCTTTAAAATTCTGGGAGCTTGCACTTGCTTGAAAAGTGTGGAAACCTTGCTGTTTGGTGTGTTCACCAACGGCATAACGCAAGCAAAAATGCAGAACGGTTGAGAAATTTGTTACTAGATATAGAGTTGTGGCGGCAGCTGATGCCATCTATTTCTTTATACTGTGATGGTGAAGGGACTTTGTGTAGAACATTTAGCAAGCATACAATGAAAAATCTAGGCATATTAGCTCAAGAAATGAATATGTTAAACAATTAATAATGGATGGTGTTATTAACATCATATATGTGAAGTCAAGTATTGACTTGGCAGATATGGTACAAACCCACATAGTTAGTCTAAGCACATTAGATTAAATAATGTGTAGCCTTCATCATTTGTTAAATGGAAACTAGAGTATTTATTTCTGTATTACTACTTGTAGAGAGGGGAAATGGAAACTTGAATTCATGTTTGCATATGAATTCACTGTGTTAGTTTGTACAACAGTTCGCTTTTAAAAAAAAGAGTTCATAAAGAGTCATTTGAAATATTTGGGAAAAACGTGAGTGATGTCTAGTTCTGTTTTCAATGTTCAAGCGTCCAATTGTGATTGTGAGTGATATGATACAGTTTCCCTCACTGGCAATTTTAATTAATTATGAAGGTGAAATAAGAATTTGTTATGTATAGTTCCACCTTTCCAAAGAACCATTTAGGATTGTATACAAAAAATAATAACTCGATTGACAGGTAAGAAAGAAAAGAAAATATGCTAAGAGAGAAGCAGAGATTCAAAGCTCTGACCACTTTATTGAAGGAACAATTTCATAATCTCCAGAATATTTATTAAATAAAACACATACCATAACTGGAATCAAAATATAATAAACGTTCAAAGATTCAAATTCGAAAACCATATTTCTCAGTCCAATTTATGTTCAGCTCAAAGCAATGACTTTTATTCCACAAGCATAGACAAGAAAGTGTACGCACAAAATTAACAAACAACCATAAGTGCATAACAACAAATATTACATTAATTAGTTCCAGCGACTGAGCTTTGCTGCAGAAACTTCACTCTAATCTTCTTGAGCTCTGCTGCAGCGTCTGTCATATGTATCCTCTGCTCAGGTGACTCCATACAACAATCCAATGCCAAATCCATGATGCTTAATAAACAATCCATTTTGGCAGAAAAAGCTTGCTCTTCTCCCACCAAATTTGCATCAACAACTTCAGTCAGTCCATGAGGTAATGACTCCTTTACCCATCTCCTTAAACTCATTTCTCCGGTGAACATTTCATCGGTGGGCTTCTTTCTCGTGAAAGTCTCCATCAATAAAACACCATAACTGTAGACATCACATTTGGCTGAAACAATTCCCTCTGATCCGTACTCTGCATTTTTTAGTTTCAATTTATCAAACAGACATATATGCCATTGTCAACAAATACCACACAAAAAATCTTTTCATAATAATGGAGCCAAACTTTGCATCTGCTTTTAAAAAGAACATAATTTGAAACTTTACCTGGTGCCATATACCCAATTGTAGCCATTGTTATAGTTTGTGTGACAGAATCATCTCCTTCACCTAAGAGTTTGGAAATGCCAAAGTCACTCACATGTGCCGTCATATTTTCATCTAATAGAATGTTGTTGGGCTTTAAATCACAATGGACTATAGGTGCCAATGAATGACCGTGATGGAGATATTCTAGTACCAATGCCACATCTATCATTATATTCAACCTTTGCAGAATATCTAGGAAATAATTGTAAGAATACAACCACTTCTCAAAACTGCCGTTGGGCATGAACTCCAACACCAAAGCTTTGAAATCTATATTACAACAACTGCTGAAGATTTTGACAAGGTTTCGATGGCGAACATTCCGCAATATTTCACATTCGGAATCAAAAGTTCTAAATGCTCTCTCTAGCTGCAGATTGAAGACCTTAATTGCAACATTAGTCCCGTCAAAAAGTGTCCCTTTGTACACTAATCCAAAACTGCCTCTACCAAGCAAGTTGCATTCATTAAATCCATCAGTTGCCCTTTGAATATCCAGATAGGATGTTCTTCTCCATGTTGCCAGAGATAACACATCTTCCTTAACTGGAACTTTTGTATTCCCGTTTTGACGTCTTATGAAGAACATAATGACAATTGCTATTAGTACAATGGATATAATCAAAGGCAAAATAAATTTCAGAGCAAATGGAGCTTTCTTGGAGCCTTTGCCTTTATCTTCCTTGCAAGGTGGGACTTGGAGTCTTGGTGGACCACAGAGTGCATAATTCCCAGAAAACGATTGAGCTGAGAAGTTTCTAAAAGGCCCCTTGATAGGAATTTCTCCTTCTAGCCTATTGTAAGACACGTTAAGTTTTTTGAGATATAAAAGTGCCTCCAATGACTTGGGAATTTTTCCGGAGATATTGTTGCTAGAGACATCTAATGATTCCAAGCTTATTAAACTTCCAAATGATTCTGGGATAGGACCATTAAATTGATTGCCAGCCAAGGACAGAGTTGCTAAATCTTTGAGGCCACTAATGGTTATCGGAATATCACCTGATAGCTGATTTCTTGATAAATCTAAATTTATCAAGACCTTCAAGTGTTGTATACTTGAAGGAAGAGGACCACTTAATGAATTTGATGACAAGTTTACATACAAGATGTACTCAAGACTCCACAAGGATGATGGGATACTATAAGTGAGCGTGTTGGACCCTAAATGGAGTTCTCGTAGAGATGTCAAACTTCCCAAGCACGCAGGTATGGCACCGGAGAGATTGTTGCCATTTAAAAGTAATTGACTCAACCTCTCCAAGTGGCAAAGATAGTAGGGAATGGATCCTTGTAAATCATTATCATAGAGAGATAGTCCTTGTAGTTGCTGAAATCTTCCCACAGTAGTTGGAATTGTTCCATTCAATTCATTATCGTCGAGTTTTAAAAACATCAAACCACTTAAATTTCCAATTTCTTGAGGGATACTCCCCTTGAGTTCGCATTTGATTGCTTCAAATTTTCGAAGAGAAGCAGAGAAATTCCCAATGAATGGTGGAAGAATGCCACGTAATGGATTAACGTTTAAGGCTAGCTCTGTTAGACTTCTGCAATTGGTTAAAGAAGAGAGAAAACTCCATTGATCTGAAGGAGATGATTCAGTTGTCAAGGAATTAAACATTAGGTTGAGAAATCTGAGGAACCTCAAGTTACCAAAAGTGTGTGGAATATGGCCAGAGAATAAATTTGAGCTCAAGTCTAAGCCAATGAGTTTAGAAGCATTGGTGATGGAGTTTGGAATTGTTCCGATAAGATTATTGCCGGACAAGGTTAAAAACTCTAAGTTTGGAAGCGAGTGGCCAAGTGTTAACGGTAGGTGGCCTGAGAGTTGATTTTCAATTAGATTAATGAGTCTTATGGTTGAAATATTGAAGATCGTGGGTGGAACGGGGCCACTTAAGTTATTCATACCAAGATTTAGATGCTCCAGCATTTGTAGATTGCCAATCGCCGTTGGCATATCACCTGCCAAAATGCCAGCAATGAATTGAAAATTACTGAGGGTTAGTTAGGAATTGTTTTTCGAATGATGTTTTTTATTTATTTTATAATAGAGATATGATTAGTTTTTGGTGAATTTGAAAATTTTGTTTGGTAGGTTGTCTTTAAAATAGTATTTGAAAATGAAAAAATGAAAATGTGTTTAGTTGTTTATCTAAAATATAGAGACGAGAAGAGGATGAGAAATTTTTTTTAAAAGAGCTTTAGTGGAGCCCATAAGAATATTAGAACAATAATTTTAATAGAAATTATATTTTAATAAGAACGTTATGCAAATATATTGATGAGGAGGAATTTTTATTTAAAATGAAATTTCTTATTTTTTATTTTTTATTTAAAGTACAGTCATTTATGAAAATTTAAAATTGTAATGGAACAATTTGTGTAAGTACCCTGAAACATTTACCAAATTTTTTTAGCAAACGTTGATTTTTCAGTAAAAATATAATTCAAGTTGAAAAAAGACTTTAAAGAGTAAAAAAGTATGATACAAAGAGTTTTCCTAATAACATGTTACTGAACTTTAATAGTATGATACAAAGAGTTTTCCTAATAACATGTTACTGAACTTTTATTATAGTATTATTAAGATACAATTTTGTTCTTAAAAAAAGTAGATTAATCAATTTAAAAAAAAAAAAATCGGAACGTCTTGCTTGAGTATGATATTCTAACTCATGTAGCTGCTTCAGCTTTAGTACAACCTCATATATATTTAATTTTTTTATTCAATATAAGTACTGAAAAAAGATAACTATGAAGTTATATATTTATGTCTTAGATGATAGTTCTACTATCGAGCTCAATCATCTTGCATGAAAAGAACGTCTAAAACAATAATGACTTTGAATAGTTTATTGTTATGATCCCAGAATACTGTACTAGAATTTTTCGTTTTTTTATTGCAAAAAAATAGAAATGAGATATAGGCCGATATCAATTTCAGGAATAAACAAGATCTATCTGGAGCACAGTTTACGAAAACCTCCTAGACATGTCACATGGATTTTTGCATCGTATTTAGAAAATAAATTCAGCAAACGCATAAATGCAAATATTAATTACTCAAAATGAGGAGGTGGAATGTACCTTGTAGGTTGTTCTGAGCAAGATTTAGATCCGTAAGCTGACTCAAATTTCCAATATTTTCTGGCAGTCGACCACTGAATTTATTATCCGCTAACCACAGAGTTTGAAGATGTGTGCACTCACTTAAACTTGACGGAATCTGGCCGAAGAAATCGTTTGAACCTAAGTAAAGTTTCTCAAGCTTTGGAAGACGACTACACATATCATTCGGCAAACTACCAGATAGGCTATTGAAACCTAAATCAATCTTTGTTAAGGAGGAAATGTCGTAGAAGCTCCGAGGTATGGGGCCTGAAAGATCGCAATGAAATTGGAAAGCTCAATTTATATATATTGGAAGGAGTGTTCCCATAATTGACATGGCTTTTTCTTTTCAAATAAAAAATTGATAGTTGATGTGGGACTGAGCTCCATTCTCTATAGGCACCCTTCCAAATACCTCTTAAAAACTCTTTAGTATTTAAAAACTTTAGCCATTATTTTTTTGAGACTACAAACTCTCACCCAGAAATCAAATCAGCTTATTAAAGCCCTAAAATATTTAGCAACCATGAAATCCGAATTTCAGAAAATTTCCAACATCCCATACTTTTTCAAAATCAAAATAGAGATCCAGCAATTAAAAAGTAATTTTAATAGTTACAACTTACAAACTCAAAACTGAAAAAAAAAACTCAAAATAAATCTAATTAATTACAAAAAAGTTCCAGCAGAGTGCAGAAATAAAGAAGTGGATTTTGGGATGACAAATTGACAATCACAGTATATGGCTTAAAGTGAGAATGGATATATATATATATATAGCTGTGAACAGGAAAACAAGCCCTGTTGAAATGGAGTTAACAATTAAAAAAAAATTGAAGAATGGGGTTTATGACAATAAGTTTCATTGATGTTATTTTTTATATTAATATATGGAGGGAGATGTTAAAAGAATTTTATATCAATTTTAAATATTTTAATGGAGTAAATAAATAAAAGAAAAGAAATTTAAGAGGTATTTTGAAGGGTGCCAATAGTACAAATCTATTGTTAATTCTCTTCATTGACAATGAACCCCGCCAAGTCCTTCATCATAGGGCAATAAAGATATGGAGCGATTTCTCCCTTGAAACTCCAAAGCTAGCTCTTAAAGTTTTATTTTCAGATGCTTTCATTTTTCTTTTTCATTTTTTTTTCAAATGAAAGCTGAATAAAGTCTGAACTTGATTGGATTTAAATGCACTAATTTTGTTACATCATTTATTTTTATCTTTATAAGTGGTGGAATATAATTGTTGTGGTTTGACTTTTAAAATTCGAACACTCAATATATAAAAAAAAAAATATGGGTTGTTCTGAGCGTACCTTGTAGGTTGTTATGAGCAAGATTTAGAAGCGTAAGCTTACTCAAATTTCCAATACTTTCTGGCAGTCGTCCAATGAGTTTATTATCCGCCAACCACAGAGTTTGAAGATGTGTGCACTCACTTAAACTTGACGGAATCTGGCCGAAGAAATCGTTTGAACCCAAGTAAAGTTTCTCAAGCTTTGGCAGACGACTACACATATCATTCGGCAAACTACCAGATAGACTATTTTCCATCAAGTTTAAGAACTCCAGCTTTGATAAGTTGAGGAGAAAATCTGGGATGCGATCTGTGAAACTGTTATTATGAAAACTCAATATTTGGAGTCGGGATAAAATACCAATCCATGATGGAAAGATTCCACTCAATTCATTGTAAGCGAAATTTATTAATCGGAGTCGGCGTAATTTTCCCAATTCATTTGGCAGATGGCCATAGAAATTGTTCTCACTAATATCAAGAGAAACTAGAAATGAGAGATTTCCTAAGTGTGGAGGAATGATGCCTCCGAGACTGAAAGATGAAAGATTTAAGGCTACGACTCTATGATGACGCGCACCACAAGAAATACCAACCCAGTTGCATATGGGGTAAGAAATGGACCAATTATTTGCCAGGACACTTCGAGAATCTGTGACATCGGCTTTAAATGCAAGAAGAGCAGATTGATCTGTTGTTAAATTGTTTATTACAGTAGCCATAGCTAATAAGCTAGCCATGAAACGGTACTGTAACAGCAACATAGGAGCAGAGAAGAATAAGAAGCGCATATTTTCAAATAATTACAGGCAGCAAACTAAGAGCTACGAGAGATTGATATGATTTTAAAGGGAAGAAAAATAGCATACACATACAAGAGCACGACATTAATAAATACATTTTGACTCGTGAGTTTTCCAAGTAAACGCGTATGCTTGTCAATTGTTATTATCCACATTCACTATGGTTGGTTTATGACATAAGTTTTCCAAGTCGCATATGGCGCTTTATTTCTAACGGTACACATTTGCGACATTATTTTATCTTAAGAGGATGACCTTGACTTTCTATGTAACCACACATTTTGCTCTTATAACTATTGTTCCAAATTTTCGACATTTTCAGGCCCCACTGCCTGTTAACGTCATCATAGAACTTCTACGATAATAATAAATAAAATGGATTACAAAGTCTAGCTATCGAAACAACCAAGCTTTTCTGGTTTCCAATAATTTTTCAATACTACTTTTTGCTCGTAATTAAAAAAAAAAAAAAAATTGCGTCGGGTCCATACCTATATAGGGTAAATGCTCATTTAACTTCAATAAATTAATGTAATTATGTATTAAGTTAGTCCCTATATATTAAAAATGTTATTTAATCACGATAAGCAATTATCAAGGCTAGCTCTTAAATAATAACGCTGTATAATTCATTAAGTTTCGGCACTTAATTGTGATATTTATGAAAATATTACTAATAATTTAATGTCACGTCTATGATAAATAACACATAAAATATCATATTATAAAATATCTCATTTGAATATCTAAAGTGGCCTCTGAATGCTCTATTTTTGTTGGAAAGCGTAGTTGCTTATGAAATCCAACAAAAAAAAAAAACGAATAAAAACAAAAACTGATGCAAGAGGGTGTAGATCACGCACCACTTAATTTGATTTAAGCTCGTCCTTTAAAATTAGAACGACGCAAATTTAATGCTTTTCAATTGTTATAGTTCCTAATCCATTCACTATGGCGACTTTGTGACGTGAATTAAGGGCTTATGGCCCTTATATCCGCGTGACCACGACTTCTTATTTAATTGTTTTATTATTATTATTATTTTCAATTCTTGACTATAAGCCCTCATATTTCACTGTCTTTTATTATTTGTTGGGACATATAATTTATATCTTACATAATGTGTTCGCTTTAAAATTTTTTAAAGGGAAATTATCATTGCATTATATTTCTTTTGTCTTATATTCATCCAACCATCATAAAATTTTAACATGTTCTTTGCACCACTTTTTAAAAAAAAAATTATATCAATTCACTACTTTTGCACTAACACTGTTAAATAATTTAAACGAAATGATAATTTTACCCCTAAATAAATTAAAAGAACATTTTATCTTATAAAAGCTTTGAAAAATAAAAAAATTATAATTATAAAAATACCCTTAAATTTAAAAAAATAAATCCAAAATAGAGGTGCTCAGTTTATTTTTTTAAAATTTAGATTTTGTAAAATTTTAATAAAAAATAACTGAATCTATTTATTAAAAAATTATAATTTTGTAAAATTTTATTAAAATAAATGAATTTATTTATTAAAAAATAAATCCCAAATTTTAATAATTTAGGGGATTTTTATTAAATCCCAAAATTTTGTAATTATTTTTATAATTATAATTTTTATTAAAAATAAAAATTCTAATTTTTGGATTTATTTCTTTATTAAATGTAGGGGTATTTTTATAATTATAATTTTTTATTTTCAAAGCTTTTACAAGATAAAATGATCTTTTAATTTATTTAGGGGTAAAATTATCATTTCGTTTAAATTATTTAACGGTGTTAGTGTAAAAGTGACTAATTGATACAAATTTAAAAAAAAATGTGGTGCAGAGAAAATATTAAAAATTTGTGGTGGTTGGATGAACATAAGGTAAAAGAAAGGTGGTGCAATGATAATTTCCTTTTTTTAAATGGAAACAAGAGTATTTAATTCTATATTACTACCAGCAGAGAGGGAGATAGAAACTTGAATTCATGTTTGAATATGGATTCACTGTGTGGGTTTGTACAACAGTTTGCTTTTAAATAAACGAGTTCATAAAGAGCTACTTGAAGTATTTGGGGAAAACGTGAGTGATCTCTAGTTCTGTTTTCAATATTCCAGCATCCAATTGTGATTGTGAGTGATATCATATAGTTCCAATTCCCTCACTGGGAATTTCAATTAATTATGAAGTTGAACTGAGAATTTGTTATACATAGTTCCATCTACAAAAAATAACTCGATTTGCAGGGTAGGAAATATAAGAAAGACACTAAGAGAGAAGCGGAGATTCAAATATCTGAGCACTTAGTTGAATGAACAATTACATAATCTCCATAATATTTATTAAATAAAGCACATACGCCATAACTGGAATCAAAATATAATAAAGTTCAAAAATTCAAATTCGAAAACCATATTTCTCAGTCCAGCTTTTGTTCAGCTCAAAGCAATGACTTTTATTCCACCAGCACAGACAAGAAAGTGTAGGAACGAAATTAACAAACAACCATAAGTGCATAACAACAAATATTACATTAATTAGTTCCAGCGACTGAGCTTTGCTGCAGAAACTTCACTTTAATCTACTTGAGCTCTGCTGCAGCGGCTGTCATATGTATCCTCTGCTCAGGTGACTCCATACCATAATCCAATGCCAAATCCATGATGCTTAATAAACAATCCATTTTGGCAGAAAAACTTGCTCTTCTTGCACCAAATTTGCATCAAAAACTTCAGTCAGTCCAAGGTAATGACTCCTTTACCCATCTCCTTAAACTCATTTCCCCGGTGAACATTTCATCGGTGGGCTTCTTTCTCGTAAAAGTTTCCATCAATAAAACACCATAACTGTAGACATCACATTTGGTTGAAACAATTCCTTCTAGTCCGTACTGTGCATTTTTTAGTTTCAATTTATCAAATAGACATATATGCCATTATCATACAAATACCACACAAAAAATCTTTTTATAATAATGGAGCCAAACTTTGCATCTGCTTTTAAGAACATAATTTGAAACCTTTACCTGGTACCATATACCCAATTATAGCCATATATTGTTATAGCTTGTGTCACAGAATCATCTCCTTCACCTAAGAGTTTGGAAATACCAAAGTCGCTCACATGTGCCGTCATATTTTCATCCAAGAGAATGTTGTTGGGCTTCAAATCACAATGTACTACAGGCGCTAATGAATGACCGTGATGGAGATATTCTAGTGCCAATGCCATATCTATCATTATATTCAACCTTTGTAGGATATCTAGGAAATAATTGTAAGAATACAACCACTTCTCAAGACTGCCGTTGGGCATGAACTCAAACACCAAAGCTGTGAAATCTATATTACAACAACTGCTGAAGATTTTTACGAGGTTTGGATGGCGAGTATTTCGCAATATTTCACATTCAAAATCAAAGCTCCTGGATCACTACTAAAAAAATAGGTTTTACTGACACCAATTTAGTGTCAGTAATAACTTTTATTGATTAGTTAATTGTGTCAGTAATGCTCCAGCCAGAATACACTGACACTAATTTTTGGTGTCAGTGATTTTCGTGTCAGTAATTCGTGTTATTATAGTATCACTAAAATAATGATACTATGGTGTTAGTACTTAATGATACTATTTACGTATCAGTAACTCGTGTCACTATAATATCACCAAAATTATGATACGAAGTGTAAATATTTAATGATACTATTTACATGTCAATATTTAAAATTCAATCAGTATTTAGTGATGTTATGCTGCTTTTGGTTAATAATATATTTTTATTTTAATTGTATTTTTCTAGTTTGTTTTATGATTAAAAAAATAAATATATTAAATATATCAAATCTCCCAACACAATTCACATAATAAATATCTCAAATACATTACTTAAATTAACATAATTCAACTACACAATTGCTTGGAAAAAAAAAAGAACATGAATATCAAATTAAGTTTTTGACAAGTTTTAAGCAACAAAGTACTAAATTCAGTTTCAACAAACATTAACCAACAAGAATAAGCACAAGAATGTACTGAATATCCATATGTGGCTTCATTTTTTTTCCCGCCTACAAGCACATAAAATCAATTAGAACACCACAAAAAATAAGTCTTGGAGATTTGGAAGCAAAAGTGGTCGTAAATTACTCATATATTACCTCGTGATTGTAGATTTTAATTAACTTGGCAACATATATAGCCTATTGATCACGAAGTTGCGAGAGCTCTTTCATCAAGTACGCATTAATTCCCTTGAACTTTAATTTTAAAACAACAAGTTATTCACCAAAAATTAAATTGTAAACTTCTTAATTATCATTCATTTAAATATATCCGTGTGATAACAATTCAAAACACTTTATGCACTTGAAATGAACTCCAACAATGTTACTCTTATATCCAAAATTATACAGGCAAACACTAAATATCTTGGAAACCATGCTAATAAGAAAAATATTTCAATGAGTGTTGATCTACATTATTATCTAGTAATGTTTGAAGCCGAAGCAACTTGTGAACACCAACACTAACCACTTTAATGCAAATGTGGATGTAAATATAAAACTTGAATAGGTATATCTTCATCAAAGGGAAGTACAAGCAACAATATTGTAACATGTTGCCACTAATAACAACTTTGCAACTAACCCATTAAAACGTAAGCGAGTGATGAGCAGTAGCAGATGGACAGGTAAAAGTAGATATTTAAAAGGTTTATAATTAAGCACTTATAATAGTAACTCGGACAAAATCCTAAAATTGAAACAAAAGAAGCTTTGAAAGCAAAACAGAAGATAAACAAACAAGATGGGCCCTAATGGCTTTTTATTAAGTCAAGCTAATTCATAAGTGAAGTAACTAATAAAATTTAAGACTTAAAATAAAAAGTGTTTTCATATTGTTTAATCATCATATAAATTTTTTTTTAATGTTAAAGCATATTTATAGAGAGAAAACACTCAATTTTACAACCTACTTTTGAATTAAAATTTATCCACAAAAAAAAAACACAAAGCTAAAGTTTTAATTAAAAAAATAGTGGTACTATCTGTAAACTATGCTGCCTGAGTGGAGTTAGAGACTGCAAATACTAGTTTTACTAATAAAGATTACCTTCAGTTCCATCTAATTCTATTATTCTACTAAAACCAATGGTATTAAATACAAGCCAACCTTTAACTATAATCTTGTAATGAGTCATTTCACATTATAAAGTCTCTGATTCTCTTATTACCCGCAAAAACTATAACAAAAATTACAATGGTCCCAATCAAGTTATTTCTAAACAACTCATTTTGCCAATTGTAACTCGGCATTGACCAAGATAAAGAGCCCTATAAAAAGACAAAAGGCCCATCAAGGCCATGCTATTCTACTGGTCGTTTTCATTTCAACCTGAGAAGAACCAAATAGAAAAGGCAAACAACCATTTGACTGTCCTCCCTGTTTGAAATTTCAATGGCGTAGGATTCTCTTTGAAATTTCCATTAAAAACTAAAAAAAAATCAAACATAATTTTCATACCCCCCCTTCATAGCAATCCAAATCTAGTTGAATTAAGTACATGCAGACAAATGTATAGCTTATTTGCATACATATTTGTTAATATTACAAAAGGGTCCATGAGTCCCTCTCATTCTGCAATAGGCAAATGCAATTGCAATTGCAACCCACTCAACAGTCATCTCCTTTTTTCTTTATTACATTACAATACCCACCATGACCATCTCCACCTACTTGCCTCTACTTCTGCCAGATGCCTAATGCAACTGCCTTTACCCTCCACTTCACTTTTTTGTTCATGACTTTTATTTGCCCATCATGCCATTTTCAATTAAGCCCATTTTTCAATTTAAAGTCATCATGGATAACTTAGATATTTCTATTAGCAGTTGCTAAAAACATGTCAATAATCAAAGACCCATTGCAACAATAATTCTAATACATGTTCAAGAGCAATTCTTCATCAAAATCAGTATAATCAATGTGTGGTAAGTAAATTCTATCCCGTAGCATGTATAAGTAATAAGTTGGCGATAATGGAAAGAAAATAAAGTTTCTATATAAATATTTCAAAACAAATTTGATCTCGTCAAAATAATAATTATAACAAAATTATTTAAATAAATATTAATTTATAATTACAGTCAATTAGAAATTAAATAGAGCACAAAAAGAAGAACAATGAAATAAATAAAAAAGGCAGAGATTAAGGTAGTCATGAGATTGAGCTTACCTTGAATAGAGATTGAGGTAGTACGGAAGCGACGACGGAGATTGAGGCAGTACAACAGCGACCACAGAGGCTGAGAAATTATACCGATGATGAATGGCTGAGTATTGATGATGGGTGGAAGCTGTTACGACCTAATGGTTACGACGGCAATGGCTTTGTTACCTGCGACGACACGAAATCATAACTCATTACAGTGGATTTCCAACTTTGGTGCACGGGAGATGGTAACAGCAAAAGAGACAAGACTTTGGTCCATGGGATGTCGATGGCAGTGGCTAGTCGAGTGACGACAGTGATAGGAGAGGCTTTGGGTGCGTTGGCGGCGTGGTAGATTTATGGTTTTTTAAGTTTTCTTTTGTAAGTTTTGATTCACTTAGACAAAATGGGGGAGAGAGATCGATTGGGCATTTTGCTTTCTAATTTTTGCTCTTTAATCTTTTAATATAATATTTGGGTCTTAATTTTATAGGTCTGGTGGTTTGCGGAACAAATGTAAGTATTTTAAATTTTAAAAGTCTTAGGTTTGACTTCGAAGTTTTACAGTTCTAATTACTTTTTTTTTAACTTTTGATACTTTAGTGTTAGTGATTTCTGATATTTAATTTACTGACACACTAGTATCAATAATTTATAATACTTGTTTGTTAAAAGCGGAAAATGGTGCATATGTACATAATTACTGACACTTTTTATAAAGTGTCACTAAAGGTCACTTTTGTAGTAGTGAATGCTCCCTGTAGCTGCAGATTGAAGATCTTTATTGTAATATAATCCCGTAAAAAAGTTTCCCTTTACACACTAATCCAAAACTGCATCTACCAAGCAAGTTGCATTCATTAAATCCAACAGTTGCCTGTTGAATATCCAAATAGGATGTTCTTCTTATGTTGCTAGAGACAACATATCTTCCTGATTTGTAATATTTTTACTCTTGTTTTTGTTGTGTGCAGAATGCAGAATCAAGCGTACCAAATAATCACAAGAAAAATAAAAGACACAAAATTTTACGTGCTTCGGCAATTTTACCTACGTCCACAGGAGCAAGAAATCTTACTAACAATTATTAGAGTACAATCTTTGGGTAAAGAAATCTTACTTCCCAAAAGTTAAATACACCAGTACTCTCACACACACTTAAAAGAAAAAACCTCTCAAATACGCACTCTCAAATTGCTCACTCTCTTAACAATTCTTCACTTGAATTGTTGCTCTCAATTTTAGGATGCTTTACAAATGAAAAACTCCCTCTATTTATAAGAAGTAGTTTGCACTATTACAAATTCGGTGCTCACAAACAATTTGCCAAATTGTCAAAATTGTTGTGAATTTGTCAAATTGTCACATGCTTCACCAACTCATTTGGCTTCAATTTCTATTATCTAGCCACATGCTTCATCAATACTTCCAATATTGCAGCTAGAAGGTCATGCATGTCAAAAAGTTTTTTTGACTTTTCAACAATTCTTCACCTTGGCGAAGATTTGTTCAAATCTGAGCTGACTATCAAAGAACTATCATCCCAAAGTAGCTGCATCTCTGCGACTGCCTACGTATCCAAATTTGGGATCAAGCCAACTGTAGTTCAAAATTCTCCAAAACTCAACACATTCGAATGATTTGAATTAGTTTTAAGCAATGTTGAAATTGAACTCTAGAAATCATCTTTGTCAACATATTTGATGGATTATCTTGGGTATCGATCTTTCTCAACAACACAACATTGCTCTTGATAACCTCCCTCATATAATGATATTTCACATCTATGTGCTTTGTTCGAGCGTGATATGTTTGATTCTTCGCAAGAAATATCGCACTTTGATTATCACAGAAGACCGCAATGTTCTCTTGAATTACTCCCAACTCACCTAACAAGCCTTTCAACCAGATAGCTTCCTTTACAACTTCAGTTGCTACTATGTACTATGGTTCTGTAGTGGACAGAGCAATTGTCAATTGTAGAATTGACCTTCAACTAACCAGACCTCCACCCAATGTGAATACGTAGCCTGTTGTTGATTTTTGCTTATCTAAGTCTCCAACAAAATTAGAATCCCAATACCCAACACATTATTGACCACAATTCTTCTTGAATAATAACCCAACATCAACTGTTCCATACAGATATCGGAGAATCCACTTCACTGCCAGCTAATGGTCTTTACCCGAATTATGCATATATCGACTAACCGTATTGAAGGCTTGAGATATATCATGCCTTGTGCACATCATAGAATACATAAAACTACCTACAAGATTAGCATATGGAACACAAGCCATGTAATCGCGCTCCTCTTGGGAAAAAGGACATGAAGAAGAGCTTAATTTGAAGTAAGGAGCTAGAGGAGTACATACCGGTTTAGTTTTGTCATTCATACCGAATCTTTCTAATACTTTCTTCAAATAAGATTTTTGAGTCAATCACACTCTCCCATTCTTCTTGGCTTTATGAATCTTCATCCCAAGTATTTTCTATGCATCACTTAAGTTTTTCATCTCGAATCAGAAATAGTTACTTCTTTAGTCTTTCAATCTCAACTCTATTTTTCGAGGCTATAAGCATATCGTCGACATAGAGTAATAAATAGATGAAAGCTCCATCTTGTAATCTTCTAAAGTAAACACAGTGATCGTGTTCACTTATGGTGAATTTATGCCCTTGTATGAATTGATCACATCTCTTATACCACTGTCTTGGTGACTGTTTCAATCCGTACAAAGATTTAATCAATTTGCACACATAATTCTCCTTTCCAGTAACGTTAAAACCACAAGGCTGAGTTATATAAATTTCTTCCTCCAAATCTCCATGTAAGAATGTCGTGTCAATATGCAATTAAGCCAACTTTAACTCATATTCAGCTACTAAGGCAAGTAGGATATGAATGGAAGTATGTTTTACGACTGGAGAGAAAATTTCATTGTAGTCAATACCTACCTTTTGAGCAAAACCTTTTGCAACGAGCCTTCCCTTGTATAGGAGAGTTGATTGATTTGGAGATCCTTGCTTCTAGGTGTAGACCCATTTATTGCCAATAGCCTTTTTCCCCTTTGGTAACTCTACAAGTTCCCAAGTCTGGTTTTGATGGAGTGATTTCATTTCTTTTTTCATGGCTAACTTCCACTGATCATTTTCACTACTGCGTAATGCTTCACTGAAAGTGTTAGGGATGTTATCATCAATAACTGGAAGTGCATAGGCTACCACCATGCCTTTGGTAAGTCATCCAGGTTTCTTTATCACTCTTTTTGGTCTCCTTGTTGATGTAGACTAATTTTCATCTTCTACATCCTCAGTTGTTTCTTCATCATGTGGGACATTATTAGAAACAACATCTTCTTCAACTCTTAGTATCACCTTCAAAGTTGAACTCTTTTCTGATGTAGAACTAACTAGTACAAATGGAGTTACATCAAATCCACCTCGCTGCAATGTCTTATTGGTCTTGTTCTCCACTTGCTGAGAACTTGAAGTTGTCAACATAGAAGCTTTATCAAAAGTGACACCTCTGGTGTATACAAACTTTTTATCTTCAAGATCCAAAAACTTGAAACCTTTAACTCCACCTTTAAATCTCACAAAGATAGATTTTCTTACACGAGGATCGAGCTTATCATTCTTTACATGATAATAAGTTGGACACCCAAACACACAAATGGAGTGATAGTCTTGTACATGCTTTCCAAACCACATTTCCATAAGAGTTTTACCTCCAATTGCAGCAGAAGGCAATCAAGTTATTAAGTGACTTGCATAGCTCATAGCCTCAGCCCAAAACTTTTTATCTAAACCAGCATTAGATAATATACATCGTACTTTCTCCAGCAAGGTACGATTCATACGCTCAGCCACACCGTTCTGTTGCGGAGTATGTCTCACCGTGAAATGTCTTTTTATGCCCACTCTGGTATACTTGCAAGAATGGATTAGAATTATATTCACCTCCGTTATCATATCGTAATACATTGATATTTTTACCAATTTGAGTCTCCACCAGTTTCTTCCATGTCATGAAAATCGTTAGAACCTTATCCTTCGCTCGCATGGTGGACACCCACACACGTCTAGAGAAATCATTAACAAATGTAACAAAATAATGACTTCTACCAATTGATACAGTCTTGGTTGGTCCCCATATATCATTGTGAAGATATTCAAGGATCTTACGAGTATCGTGATTAGCGGTACTAAATTTGACCCTTGTTTTTTTGCCTATTACACAATGCTCACAAAACTTTAATTTACAGGTTTTGGTACCTTTTAAGAGTCTATGCCTCATCAAAGTTTGCAAAGACTTCTCTCCAATATGTCCCAGTCGTACTTGTCATGGCTTGGTGGTGTCACTGTGTGTCTCAGCAACATTTGCTTCATCAGTTGTACCTCCCTTCAAATAGCTCAAATTATGATGCCAAACCCCTTGTAGAATCACTATAGCCCCAAATGTGAACTTCATTGTGCCATTTTCAATACTAATCTTGTAGCCTTTAGCTTCAAAAGCACGTAGAGAAATTGAATTTTTCTTTAAAGTTGGAACATATCTAACATTTTTCAATTCTCTAACCATTCCATCAAATATTTTGAGTCGAATTGTTCCTATCCCTATTGTGCGATAAGGTTGATCATTTCTCATTATAACTGACTGGATTCCAAATTACGAAAATCTGTAAACCATTCCTTAATGGGACACAAATGATAGGTTGCTTCAGTATCAAGTATTTACTTGCTTGAACTAGCCACATATGTTGTAGGCGTAATACTTAGTGAATAATCAGAGTCTTCATCTTTATGTGTCATGTTTACTGCTACTGGTTTCTTCCCATCTTTTTTTTTTGAGCTTTTGGACAATCTTTCCTCCAATGTCTCTTTTCGTGACAAAAGACACATCTCATCTCGAGCTAGATTTCTGCTTCTCGATTTAGACCGAGAATTCTTTCCACCGTGCTTCTTCTTTTTCTTCATCGCCCTTTCTCTGGTTAACAAAGCTTTAGACGATGCTCTTTCGGAATATTTATCATTATTCTGAATTTCTAAATTGGCCAATATTGTGCAGACATCTTTGAAGATAATCATGTTTTTTCCATATATCAAAGTAGTCACAACTGACTATATTTCTCTGGCAGTGAGTGTAACTAAATCATAACATTGACTTCATCCTTAATATCTTTTTGAAGATTTTTCAAATCAACAAGTAACTTTTCAAATCTTGAGACATGATCGTGCATTGACACCCCCAGCTTCATTCGAAAGCTATATACTTGACTAATTGCATTAAGACGATTTTCAGTAGGTACTTGTCCTCCAATGTACGCCACAAAGTTATCGCACACTCCTCATCTTTCACCAAGTATTTCACCTCTTTGGTCAAGTAAGATCTGATCTAACTACAAGCTTTTTCATTCATACGATCCTAAGTTTCTTCATCATACAAGTGCGTTTTATTTTTTAGAACAACATCAAGATCGATTTGAATAAGAGCATCCATAACTCCGCGCATTCACATGCTGAAGTTGATTTCCCATCAAGCTTTTCAACATTGATCTTTTGGCCTCCTATTACAGGTGTCAAAAGGCGATGTGACGAGCCTCACCTCCCACTTGAAGTATTTCCTAAAATAGTCTGGATAGATCTCTCCCAATTATGGAAGTTCCACCATTTTCTCAACGAACTATTTATACTTGAAAAACAGCCTCTATGATGTTAATTTCACATGAATAAATGCACCAGGAAAGTTTCCAAGAGAATGAAAGGGTCACAATATTCTTACTTAAAATCTGGACTCCTTACACTCTTATCGTCTTGTTGACAATTTTTTCCTAAATATGCATAAATACACACTACTTACAATAGACTGTCTCCCAAATACAAATGGTTGTCTCCACCGAATTCGTGAATAGTACCGTATACGTGAACAATGCCATATCCCCCCAAGTACGAACCGTCAGCTTTGATACCACTTGTTGTGCGTGGAACGTGAAATCAAGCGCACCAAATAATCAAAAGAAACACAAAATTTTATGTGGTTCGACAATTTTGCCTACGTATATGGGGGTAAGAGAAAATAATTGTAGTACTAATAATTATTTGAATACAATATTTGGGTAAAGAAATCTGACTTATCGAAGCCCAAATATACCAGTACTTTAGCACACACTTAAAAGAAAAAAACCTCTCAAATACACACACTCTCCAATTGCTCACTCTTTTAACAATTCTTCACTTGAATTGTTGTTCTCAATTTTGAGATGCTTTACAAATAAAAAAACTCCCTCTATTTATAGGAAGTAGTTTGCACTATTACAAATTCGGTGCTCACCAACAATTTGCCAAATTGTCAAAGTTGTTGTGAATTTGTCAAGTTGTCGCATGCTTCACCAACTCATTTGTCTTCAATTTCTATGATCTAGCCACATGCTTTATCAATACTTCCAATATTGCGGCTAGAAGGTCGTGCATGTCAAAAAGTTTTTTTTTTTTTACTTTTCAACAGTTTTGGCATCTCATAAAGAAGATAATACCAATCGCTATTAGAACGATGGATACAGTCGAGGCAAAATATATTTCAAAACAAGTACAATAGCTTTCTCAGTGCCTTCACCATTATCTTCCTTGCAAGGTGGCACTTGGAGTATTGGTGGACTACAGAGTGCGTAATTCCCAAAACATGATTGAGTTGAGAAGTTTCTAAAAGGCCCTTTGATAGGAATTTCTCCTTCTAGCCTATTATAAGACAATTTTAGTTGTTTGAGATGTGAAAGTGCTCCAATGACTTGGGAATTTTTCCTAAGAGATTGTTGCTAGAGACATCTAATGATTCCAAGTTGATTAGACTTCCAAATAGTTATGGGCTAGTACCATTAAATTGATTACCTTCCAGGGACAAAGTTGCTAGATTTTGTAGATTACCAATTGTTATTGGAATAACACCTGATAACTAATTTCTTGATAAATCTAAATCTATCAAAACCTTTAACTTTTGTATATGTGGAAGGAGAGAACCACTTAATGAATTTGATGACAGATCTATTTGCAAGATGTACTCAAGATTCCAAAAGGATGATGGTATGCTAGAACTGAGCTTATTGGAGTCTAAGTAGAGTTCTCTTAGAGATACCAATCTTGCCAAGCACGTTGAAATATGACCAGTTAGCATATTACCCTTGCAACAATAATGAATACAGCCTCTTTAGGTTGCAAAGATCGTAGGGAATGGATCCTTGCAAATTATTACCAAAGAGATCTAAGCCTTGCAATTGCTGTAATCCTCCCACCGTTTTTGGGATAGTTCCAATCAAGTCATTGTTAAAGAGGTTTAAAACTATCAAGCCACTTAAATTTCCAATTTCTTGAGGGATGCTGCCCTTTAGTTCGCACCCGTATGCATTAAATTCTTGAAGAGAAGCGGAGAAATTACTAACTAATGATGGAAGGAAGCCACGTAGTGGATTAGCAGCTAAAGCTAAAAAAAGTTAGATTCCTGCAATTAGTCAAAGAAGAGAGAAAATTCCATTTTGTAGTAGAACGTTTAGTCATCAAGTAATTTTGCACTGGGCTGAGCCAATTAAGGAATCTCAAGTTGCCAAAAGTGTTTGGAATAAGGCCAGAGAAATAGTTGTAACCCAAGTTTAGGGTAATGAGTTTAGAAGCATTGATGATTGAATTGGGAATTGTTCCACTAAGTTTATTGTGGGACAAGGTTAGACGCTCCAGATTCGGAAGCGTACAGCCCATTGTTGATGGTAGGTGGCCTGAGAGTTGATTCTGAATTAGATTTATAACAATCATGCTTGAAATATTGAAAATTGCGGGTGGAATTGGACCGATTAAGTTGTTTTTTGAAGAATTAGGATCTCTAGATTTTGTAGATTGCCAATCTTGGTTGGAATTTCACTTGACCATTTAGCCAATTGCTAATGAGCCCAAAAAAAAAAAAACTATATTTTTTGAATGACTTTAAATAAATATATTTAGATTGCTACATGTAAAAATATAAATATATAGAAAAAGTCATTGAAGTAGTGTTATTGGATTGAGTAAGATAAAAATTGACTTCATATAAAATGGATAGGTGATAACACATTTTATTTATTTTTAATTTTAGAATTGTGAATGAGTATCACATAGGTTTAGAATAGGAGTGGGCATACCAAATGGTTGTGGCTCAGTTGGCAGTGTAAGTTGAGTTTGTGAGAAGAGCTCTCGGGTTCGATCCTCACTAAACACACCATTTGGGAGGGATAAAGAGTCTTAACTGTGACTACACTCCGAATCTCGATTAATCGAGGCTCAATGTGGTCGCGACACACTGGATGGTTTACAACTTAAAAAAAAGAATAGGAGTGGACATTCAGTTCGAAAGGTAAAAATCGAATCGGTCATTTTTTAAGGACCAATTGTTTTGCATTCGATTCGGTTCAAAAATTGAACCGAACAGATAGACCAATCGGTTCTTTCATTTAAAATTAAAAAAAATTAGAAATTCAAAATTATAAATAAGTATGTTTCTAACCCTAGAAATTGTAGTTTTCATTTCATCTCTCTCACTCGTCTTGGGTCTCTGTCGGCAATCGGCTCGCACACACCACCGCCATTTCCATTTTCCACTGTCGTCACTCATGCACCATTAATTCCACCACTGGCAATCATTTGACTTAGATAGTTCGCAACAACGATGGAGATTCATCCAACTCGTCACCTCAATCTGTCGCCAGCCATTGTTGTCGTAGCCTAACTCAGCCATTGTTGACGTGCTAGAGATAGTGAGTTGTGTTGACTATGTTTTTCTATTTATTGTTCCTTCAATTGAGTTTGGCTTAATAGACTAGGGTTTAAATTTAATTTTTGTAGCAATTTTTTTTCAGTAGCGTTGAATGTGTTTTTATTTATTTATCTTTTTTCCTTAATTAATTTTTTTTTTATTTTGGATTAATAGATTAGTGTTTAATTTTTGTAGCAGTTTTTTTTTCTTAGTTGTGTTGACTGTATTTTTTTATCCACCATCAACTGTTACCTATTAATGTATTTGCGAAAAAAATTATGAAAACGATATCAAGCGACACAACATTAAAATTCTTAGCAAAATGCATATATTTAATAAAAGAATAACAAGGATAAAACAAATAAGCCTATATGATAGATTGTTAAGAATTGTATCATAAAAATATTTATGAAATTATTTTTTTGTTTTATTGATAGAGAAGGTGAAATATTTGATATAATAAAAAGAAAAAGAGAAGTATAACTATAAAGGAAATGAACCATGAAATTATTTAAATGTTGTTAACTATTACCATATATTTGTGAAAATCTAATACTTTGTGACAATGTTGTAATACATTGAGTACTTTTTTTTTTCGCCAATTAGACCAACCATAACATGATTTATAATAAGTTAAAACTGTTGGAAAATCACTATTAGTAAGTGATATAAGAAAATTCATGTTGTATGAAAAAAAATACACCAATTAGATTCCTAAAAACGAGCGAAGGGAAACAGTTCCTCTTAAATCTCAAGCTCTTTAGGGAAAGTATGACATTTATGACATAACCTTCCCAGAGTATTTATAAGCCACCTACACACTTGTGACAACTGACAAGTAATATATCATATATTACAATAATATGTAATAACAAAATCATAACCTAAGGGCTAAGGCCTATAAAGTAACAATGTCCTTAAAATGGTGGCAAAACCAAACTAACATTGACTGGCTCAATTTGAGATGGTATTCGTGTACGTTGAATGCGCGGGTACACATCAGCCAAGCCAAATCGATTTGTGATTTGCACCTCTCTATGCCGGCGTACATAGAGACAACCTTTTTCCTTACAACACCTAATGCCCATCACATGTGTAAGTAAATGTAAAGCCTTTAGTTCTTAGCTATTTTTCCAATGTGGGATTTGCTATTGTTCCCTTCATTTTTTTTTTCTAAACTAATCGACGTTTTTTGAGATTTAATTTTTCATTCACCCAAGTATTAATTTGAGTATTCTATAATTCATTATGAAGAGCTCATGGAAGAATTCCAAATCATCTATGAAAGTATATTTTCTTATTATTTCATCTTGCTCAAACAAATTGGCCTTAAATAGCAATTTTATACTGTTTTTTTTTCTAACAAAAATAGTAATGATATTTTAGTCCCTAATGATTTCAATTTATTTCATAAATATATGATTTAATCGATTTATAAGCTAACTCCTATTGAAATGTAAGAATGACTATAAAGTATATTTCAATTAAAAAAAATAGAGTTGAACTGGGGACATATTTAAAAACAAAAGTAAAAATTCTAGTATTATACAAAAATTAGGAAAACTTCGAAGGCATTAATGAATTTTTCCCGGGCTACGTGGGGTAGCAGCTCGTCCGGGACCGTGAGCTTCGACGTGAATATAATGTAATGATTAAGTGGTTTGACTTTTAAAAATCAAATAATTATACACAAATATCGTAAAACCTTCGTAGATAAATTTTTGATAAATTAATAACCTTAATTAAATAATAAATTTTCTTGTCCCGGCCAGTGAAATAAATTAATAATTTTGCTAAATACATAAGATAAGATTATTTTTTCTCCAAATTGTTAGGGCCCAATGAAAATATAAATTAACAATTAATTAAATAAAAAATAAATAACATATAAAATTCATAATATTTAAGAGTTTCTTTCTTGACAACTTCAATTTTCTATGTGCTTCAAATATCTAAAACACTTTATTGTTTAGTGTATTAAATTGAAAAATATGTACATAAATTTTATGTCTACGTGCAATGTACTTACACTAATTTTTGGACTTCTATGTTTATTAATATTTGGACTTCTATGTTTATTAATATTTTTTGTATATAAATGAAGATAACTTCTGAAATTCTATATTATAGATGTAAACATATAAATTTTTACTGCATCCATTATTTTGTTATAATTCATGCGTAAATTTTGGTCAAAAGAACAGTATCTGTACGAAAATGACGCAAATAATTAAAATATAAAACTCTTTTTAAATTAATAAATATTCATCTACTTATAAATTATTGAATTATTTATTTATCAAAAAATAAATAATCTTCCTCAAATATTTTTTTTCGTAGTTCGAACAACAATATTTTTTTGAGGTTTTACTGGATGTTAGTTGGAATTGATGCCACGCAACTAGCTTAAAACTGAAATCTTTTGCGTCAGCCACTGGGTTGAATTTTGGCATGTGTTTAGATTTAAGCATTTTTTGCATCAAAAATAAAATGAAAATTAATTCTGCAAACATGCAAATGCAAATGTATATGCTTAACAGGTGGAGCTAGATTATCTTGTAGGTTGTTATTATCAACATGTAGAGTCATACGCTTGCTCAAATTTCCAATGTTTTCCATCAGTCGTCCAGTAAATTTATTATCAGCCAACCACAAACTTTGAAGATCGGTGCACTGGCTTAAACTTGACGGAATCTGGCCGAAGAGCTTGTTTGAATGCAAGTAAATTTCCAGAAGCTTCGGCAGACGATTGCACATATCATTCGGCAAACTACCCGATAGGCTATTGAAACCTAAATTAAACCATTTCAAGGAGAAAATGTTGTAGAAACTCGAAGGTATGGGACCTGTAAAACTGTTATTACGAAGATTCAAACTTTGGAGTTTGGGTAAGATACTGATCCATGATGGAAAACTTCGACTCAATTTATTGTTACAGAAACTAATGAATATGAGCCGGCGTAGTTGCCCCAATTCATTCGGAAGATGGTCATGAAAACTGTTGTTACCCATGTCAAGATACACTAAGAAAGAGAGATTTCCCAAGTGTGGAGGAATGGTCCCTTGGAGACCCATATACGAAAGATTCAAGGCTCTGACTCTATGATGTCGAGAACCACAAGAAATGCCAACCCAACTACACACTGGGTAAGATATAGACCAATTATTTGTCAGGACATTCTGAAAATCAATGACAAGGGCTTTGAACATAAGAAGAGCAGACTGATCCGTCGTTATGTTTTTTACACTAATCATAGCTAAGCTAGCCAGGAAACAGTGTAATATCAACATAGGAACAAAGTAGAATAAAGGCATTTTGGTATTTTTAATAGATAAAGCAGACTAATTAAGATCCAAGAGAGATTGATACAAGTTTAAAGAAGAAAAATAACATTCTTATACAAGCTGCTGGCCAGATAGATAAGATTTGAAATTATATATCCATCAATCTGATCACTTCAGTTCATTTAATATTAGAAGTGGCATCGCACATGCTTGTCAATTTTTATACATAGTTTGTTATCCACTATGCGCCCTCTTTAACGTAAGTTAAGGGCTTATGGCACGTTCCACGTTACAAGAAGATCTCAACCTTTAAAACCGGAATATATAGTTTGTTATCATATGGCACGTTCCTTAGCTTGCAATTAAGAAGCAGATGCTCAACTTTCAAAATTATAATATATTTTACAAAACCTTATATTTTATTGTATTTCTATTAGTTGTTGATTTGTGAACTACAATTTTATTTTTAATGAATAAGAAAAAAATTACGTTGGAAGTAATATACTTATACGTGAGATAGAGACACTTCCCAATCAACGCATGTACGCTTAGTTGTCGACTTTGTTACTATATATATATATATATATTATAGAAAGGGGCTCTAACAACAGATAAATTAAAACAAGACGGGGATGAACAACACTAAATATGTCATGAGTAATAAAAGAGCCCAAACCAAGGGGGGGTTAGAAAAAAGATGAAAACCAAGAGGAAGTGATAAGTATCACAACCCGCTCGTATCCCACGTTGTGTTGTGCGGCCTTAGATGCCAAATTCACACTCTCTTGGCCCTAAGTCAGCCATACACTTAAATCCGCTGTTGGATTCGAAAATTGGAATGTGTATTCACTCAAACTCACACAAGATGAGAAGAAAAGACTTGTATTGCTTGATGAGATGTTTACAATGCTTGGTATTGTGTTGCTAGTTGCATGTCTTATGATGTCTTAGCCAAATGAGGCTCTCTCCTATATATAGAGTACAAGGGAGTGGGTTAATGCTCAACTACCACCTACCACCTAACACACTAAGACTAAGTACACAGAAAATATTTACACACTACATGAGTCTCCATGGCTCTAGAATCATCCATGGGGCAAGCCATGTTGGAGGCTTGGGCCATGACATAAGGCATAGTTGGCGAGAAAGTCGGCAGCTAAATTGGCCTTACGATAAACATGGCCAATTGTGAGATGCCAATCACACTTGATGAAGTCTCTAATGGAACGAATTAGAGGAGAGTACTCATTTGTAGCATCTAAAGGCTGCTAAACCAGTTGAACCACACACTGGCTCTCAACTTCCACCATAACCCTTCTAAGCCCATTCAACCACGTTGTATTAAGACCATGAAAGAGCCCCCATAACACAGCTTTGGTAATTGAACAGTACCCTACATTGATACCAAACCCAGTGATCCAAGTCCCATTATGGTCGCCAACCAAACCATTAGCGCTAGCTTCTCCATTTCTGTTTCGAGCCCCATCAGTGTTTAGCTTGCACCAAGGCCAAATTGGTGCACTCCAGCTAATCCATCTCTCCGTTTTCTTGTTACCCCTAAACAGAGATGAAGTGTTTAGATGGTGAAGCTCCTCAGGCCTGGAAAGAATGTCGTTGACTATACTCATGCTATCAATAGAAACATTTCTAAACTGAAACTAATTACACCAAACCAAAGGCGCCAAATAGCCACTCCAAAGAAAGTATCCCATTTCAACTCACAACCTAATAGCCTTTTATTATTCAAATTATGCCAAAGCCAGTCCTTTATATTTAGAGAGAAAAACATCGGGCGTGTGTCCACTGGGATAAAACGATTCCACATCCACTTCACGATCATGCAGTCCCTAATAACATGCAGCGTATTCTTCACCGAATAGCCACAGCGATCACAACCGTTATCAGTTGGAATATGTCTCCTCAATAGTTCAGCCTTCGTTTTCAATCTATTATGCATCACCAGCCAAAGGAAAGTGCGAATGCTCTTGGGGCCCTTCCAAAGCCAAACAATATCCCAACTCTTATCCTCATCTCTGTTCTGAGTATTAGAAATCACATTATAGGCAGACTTCACCGTGAAGATCCCTTTATTCGACTTAGCCCAATACACTTGATCTCCTCCTTTGTTGTGCATAGGAGGCTGAAACAAAGCAATTCTAAAAAGGATGTTGTTTGGACGCAAATGACTGAAGCCATCCCACTGCCAGTTGCCATTACCATCTGCAAACCTCGCAGCCACCTTATTAATAATGCTTTCGGGAACTGGAGCAATAGCAAAGAAAATCAACGGTTGATTTTTAGTAACACCTGAGATCACATTTTATTTGGCAAAGCCACAAGGTTCCATCCGACATTTATTAGTAGAGCTTTGTTCATTAAGTCGAGGTTTTTTAGTCCCAATCCGCCACAACTTTGCGGTTGACAAAGCATGTCCCAATTAACAAGACTTATTTTTCACTGAGGATTTGCACCACCCCAAATAAACTTCTTACAGGTATTGTCTATTTTAGCTTTGATACTCACAGGGAGGTTCACAGTTTGCAAAGCATAAATGGGGATTGATTGGACAACAGATTGGGCAAGTGTGATTCTTCACACTAGGGACAAGTGAGAAGCATTCCAGCCAGATAGCCGCTTTTCTACTTTATCAGTAATGCTCTGGTAAGTTTTCTTGGTAACCCGGGAGTGTAGAAGGGGCATACCAAGATACTTGCCTAGATCATTAGTAATAGAGAAACCAAGAATATTCCCAATCATTTTAGTCTCATCAGATTTAACATTATTAGAGAAAAAAGTCTGAGTTTTAGCTTTGCTTACTCGAGGTCCTGAGCTATCGCAGTAAGTATCAAGAACAGAAGTAAGGATTTTAGCTTGTTCACACGAGGCTTCGGCTAGTAAAAGGAGATCATCCGCAAAGAAAAGGTGTGTAAGGGGAGTGCCATTGCGAGATAAACGAACTGGATGCCACTTTCCCATATTCACAGCCTGACAAATACCATGGCTAAGTCTCTCAATGCAGAGCACAAAAATATAAGGAGATATAGTGTCCCATTGTCTTATTCCCCTTGATGGTATAAACTCATCAGTGAGCTCACCATTCCAGAGGACATTCATCGGGGCCGTAGTAATGCATTCCATGATAATTTGGACAAGGGTAATGGGAATCGCTACTTCCAACAACGTATCATGAATAAAACCCCAGCTGAGTCTATCATATGCTTTTTTCAAATCCACTTTAATCGCCATTTGACCCCGCTTCCCTCTCTTATTCCTCATGGAATGGATAACATCCTTCGCCACAACAGTATTCTCAATAATATGTCTGCCAGGAACAAAGCTGGTCTGGTGCGGACCAATGAGATGAGAGAGGATAGATTGTGATCTGTTTGCAATGATTTTTGTCACTGTCTTGTAAACAACAGTGCAGAGACTTATTGGGCGGTACATTGTCAATCTCAGAGGATTGTCAATCTTTGGAATGATGACGAGTAACGTTCTATTGATCTCCCTAGGAATGGTACCGCTGCTGAAAATCTCTTTCATAAAGCTGCAAACAGAGGGGCCAACAACACCCCATTGAGTTTGGTAAAAAATAGCGTGAAGCCCGTCAACCTCGGTGCTTTCAAAGGCTTCACACTGAACAAAGTGTTTCTGATCTCAATATCATCAATGAGGCGATTAAGAAAAGGTAGAATATCACCATCCAAAACTAGAAAACATCTTCTGAGATGATACGGTTTGAGGTTAATGTTGTCCTCAAAATACAAAGCAGAGAAGAAGCTAACTGCATACCATTTAATAGACTCAGTGTCATACAGCCATTGTCCAGAGTCGTTAATGATAACATCAATCCTATTACCTCTTTGTCTGGTAATAGTTTTCTGGTGATAGTAAACCGTATTTCTGTACCCATGCATAAACCAATCCTTTCTAGACTTCTGATGCCACAACAACTCTTCCTGGGGAAAAAATTCCTCAAGTTCTCTCTGAAATTTCAATTCAAGACGAATAAGGCCTTTTACCTCATGGCTTTCGAGCACTTTTTGAATGCCCCCAATGCGAGCCAGTAGTCTACGCTTCCTATGGAAAATGTTACCTAAAGAATATAATTCACTTGAAAAGTACTTAAACTAGTACTACGCATAACGAAACACTTATTAGCAAACTCAACTTGGTATAACTTTTGATCCTATATCTTCACGTTATTGTCAACTAGACTATGTAAACGGTTTCCTAAAGAGCGGTTGACATCTTCAATTTGGCCATCTGTCTGTGGGTGATAAGCATTTCCAAAATTTAGATGAGTATTAGTCAACTTCCATAATGCCCTCCAAAAATGGCTGAGAAATCGTTATCTCAATCAGATACTATAGAACTTAGTAAACCATGCAATCTATAGACTTTCTTAAAAAATAAGCGAGCAATAATCAAGGCGTCTGTAGTCATCTTGCATGCAATAAAATGAGCCATTTTCAAGAATCGATCAATTACTACAAATATTGAATCCATACCCCTTTGATGCTAATGTCAGCCCAAGGTTATATTAGAATTGATAGCGGCATATATAATCTAGTATTAGTTACAGCAACTTTAGAAACCTAACAAATGCGACAAGTTTCGACATAATAATAGACATCATATCTAATAATAGGCCAAAAATAAGTGTTAGCTATTAGAGCTAAAGTTTTTTTACGACCCATAGGCCCTTCGTTATTTAGTTCCGCAATGATCTTTAGTCTCAAATTTGAGTCGGGAACTTATAAATGATTACCTTTTAAATTAAATCTTGTATGCAAATGATAGTCTGAGCGAAACCCTACATCAATGTCTTTTAATAAAGGAGAAATAAAGGGTCAGTAGCATATAACTCTCAAAATGTATTAAATCCGAGGACTTGATTATGCATTTGTGTCAACATGAAAGATCGTCAACTAAGTGCATCTGTTAGAAGTTTGCTTTACTATAAAAGTAAATTGTTGAAGGAATGTTGCCAACATGGCGCGTCGGTGAGAAAGCTTATCTTGACTATTAAGATGTTTCAAAGCAGCATGATCAATGTATAAAACAAAGTCTCTATGAATTATATAATGATGGCAATGTTCTAATGTCGGGACTACTGCATAGAACTCCATATCACAAATGATGTAACGGGCCTTTGCTTTATTCAACTTCTCACTGAAATAAGCTATAGGCTTACCCTGCTGGCTAAGAACAACTCCAATGCCTATTTTGGATGCATCACAATGTACCTTAAAAGTGAGAAAAAATTGGAAAGGCAAGTACTAAGGCAGTAGTCAACTTCTCTTTGATAATTTCAAGTACCTTAGTAGCTGCTTCTATCTAAGAGAATTGTCTTGCTTTCACGCAATTTGTGATTAGTGCTATAATAGTACTGAAATGAGGAATTAATTGCCTATAAAATGATGCCAACCTATGGAAACTTTTGACGACAAATAAGGTGGCTAGCTAGTTGTGGCCAATCTCAAATAACATCTAATTTCAATTGATCAATAGATATACCATCCTTTGACACTACATATCTTAAAAATAATACTTTCAATGTCAAGAAAATACACTTATTTATTGTAGTGTATAAACTTATTGCCCTTAAAGCTGAAAGTACTTTCCTCAAATATGGTAAATGTAACTTGTGGCTGGTACTATATATAAGTGTATCATCAAAGTAAACAACCACAAACTTTCCAATGAAAGGACAAAGAATTTGATTCACAACTTCCATGAAAGTACGAGAAGCATTAGATAAGGTAAATTGCATTACTAACTACTCAATAACCCTTTGCGAGTTTTAAAGGTTGTTTTCCATTCATCCCCAGGCTTCATCCGAATATGATGGTAACCACTCTTTAAATCAACTTTGGTATAAGCAATTGCTCCTTGATTTCATCTAAAAAGTCATATAATTGAGGGATTAGAAAATAATGCCGGACCGTAATTTTATTGATGGTTCGCTGTCTACATGCATTCTTCAAGAACCATCTTTTTTGGAGTAAAAAAAAGTAGGGACTATACAGGGACGAAGACTTTTACGAATAAATCCTTTTCTTAGAAACTCTAGCACTTGATGCCTTAATTCCTCATGTTCTATAGGACTTATATGATAATGAGGTTGATTTGGTAATATAGAACATGATACCAAATCAATGTAGTGTTGTATATCCCTAAGAGGTAGTAAACCTTATGGTAGCTTGTTAGGGAACAAATGTTGAAGATCCTCCAGTATTGGCATCACAGTTTTAGGTACCATCGAATTGTTATGGCTCTCCTTCCCCTATAAAACATAAACCCTCTTTGTCTTGGTTATAACATCTACAAACTACTTTTTACTTCATAAAGAATTACCCAAGTCTTGTTTGAGAGTGATCTCCTTGTTAGGTAGAAGAATAATCTTAGTGTTGTTAAACATAAAGCTGTAGGTATTTTTTTTCTCATCATGGCTATGTTTTGATCATACTACTAGGGTCTGTCTAATAATAAACAATCTTGATGGTTAATTGACTGATATTTAGCGTTGTTGCATGTTTGCTATAACACGTTGTTTTTATAATACTTATTTCAATTCATTTTTTCGTTTGACCACCCATTTAGTGATGTTAGCTAAGAAAAAGCCTCAAAAAAGCCTGACTTAGTGGAACATATCAAAGCAACACTTGGTTTTAGATTAGGTTTCCTGAGTTGAGTTTAGCTTGATTCGAAAAGGGTCATGCTTAATCTAATATTTATGATGAACTAGAGATAGTAATTCACCTTGTAGGGTAATTAGAACCTAGGCGTATAATGTTATATCTTATGTTAACATAACAATTGGTCATTGATAAGTTACATCTTGATATAAGATATCAAACAAGTGGCGGCTGAGGGTACATAAGGATTTTGCCTAGTGCTGTAGCATATGCTATAGCAACCGAACTAAAGATTAAGAACATAATCAAAACCATTAAGTGAGTTTAACCACTCAACCACTCCATTCTCATTAATTAGTCTCTTGTGTTTAAGTATCAAATTCTTCTTAATTATTGCCTCATTAATTTTAGGAAATCAAGCTTATTAATTGTTCTTTTATAATTAATTTAAAATTGCACTGACAAGTTTACTGTAGCAATTCCTATAACATCAATCCATGTGGAGACGATCTTGAATACTTATCATTATATTACTTGTTGTGTACACTTACACATTGACACCAATAGCATTAGAAATTAGACAACAAGTTTTGGCGCCGTTGCTGGGGATTGGTGCTTATTGTGATCTGTGAATTCAATTTTAGTTGGTGCAAAATTTTAATTTTCGTTTTGTTTACTGTATTTGCAGAATTACTCTAAAAACCCTTACATGCGTAAATACAAACCTATTAAAAACCCATTTGATCTAGAGATTGAAAGAACTACAAGGAGATTATGGAAAGAGAATAGAAATTTAAGAGTTGTTGCAGACATTGATGATTTGCAAAATATGGGAAACTTGAACCCGTAAGCAGACATACAACTAGTTAATGATCAAGAAGGTCAGAATGGGCAAAACATTTAGGGACAAACATGGAACAACAATATTATCTACATGGCAGATGATAGAGGTAGAGCCATTAGAGACTATACCGTGTTGACCCTTCAAGCTATACAACCTGGAATAGTTATACCTGAGGTGCAAGTTGTCAATTTCGAACTCAAACCAGTGATGTTTAAAATGTTGCAAATAGTGGGGCAATTCAATGGATTGCCGTCAGAAGATCCTCATCTTCACTTTAAACTGTTTTTGGAGGTGAGTGATGCTTTTAAAATTACTAGAGCATCGCAGGAAGTATTAATGCTCAGACTTTTCCTGTTTTCTTTAAAAGATCGAGCAAGGGCATGGTTGAATTCTTTGCCACCAGATTCTATCACAACATGGAATGATTTGGCTGATAAATTTTTAATGAAGTATTTTCCCCCGACCAAGAATGCAAAGTTGAGGAATGAAATTACATCTTTTCATCAACTCAAAGATGAAAGATTGTATGATTCATGGGAAAGATTCAAGGAATTACTTAGGAGATGTCCTCATCATGGTATTCCTTGTTGCATACAATTGGAAACTTTCTACAATAGATTGAACCCAAGCACTAGATTAATGGTAGATGCTCTAGCAAATGGGGCTTTATTGTATAAATCTTACAATGAAGCTTATGAAATTTTGGAGAGAATTGCTAATAACAACTATCAGCGACCATCAACTAGACAAGCTGCAGTAAGAAGAGCAGCAGGAGTACACAATGTGGATGAATTTATAGCACTGTCAGCCCATGTAACCTCATTGACAAATATGGTAAAGGCTATAACTACTGCTCCAGCAACTGTCAATCAAGTTACTGAGGTCTCTTGTATTTATTGTGGAGAGGGGCATCTATATGATAATTGTCTTGGGAATCCAGTTTCAATCAATTATGTAGGCAACTTCAATAGACCAAAACAGAGCAATCCATATTCAAAATCCTATAACCCTAGATGGAGACAGCACCCAAACTTTTTTTGGAGCAATCAGAATCAGCATGCTACAGCATCTAGTGGACAAAACAGACCTGCTTAGCCATCTGGTTTTCACCAGCAAAATCAAGGGCAAGGAAACAGTAGTAATGATCAATTCAGTTCTCTTAAAATTCTGATGAAAGAGTATATTGTGAAGAATGAAGCAGTTGTCCAAAGTCAGGCTATGTCATTAAGAAATTTAGAAAATCAAATTGGACAACTTGCTACAGCATTAAGTAACAGACCTCGGGACAGTTTGCCTAGCAATACGGAAGATCCAAGAAGAGAGGAAAAAAAATACAATAAGGTGATCAACTTGTGATCTAGAAAAGATGTTCAAACTCCAGTTAGGTTACTAAAGAGGAGAAGTGAGTCTAACGAAGTCCAAGAAAACTGCCATTTTGTCAGTGTTGTGGAGCTTGCTGTCACAGATAGCTTAAATAATTGTTGCCGCAAGGAAGAGATCAAGGCTGCCACATTTAAAGAACTTGAAAATAAAAATGTTGCAGCAGCACATATAGCTTGGTTAGAAGAGAAGCAACATGTGAGGACTGACAGACGTTTTGAGTCTTTAGATCTTTGAAACAGAGAAGTGAAACTAGTTGTACCATTTATTGAATTACCTCATGTTTTAGAATTAAAACTTCTACATTCACATTTAAAATATGTTTATTTTAGTGACAATAACACATTACCTGTAATAATTTCATCTTCTTTAAATGCAGATTAAGAGAAGAGTTTGGTGGATGTATTGGGGAGATACAAGAAGGCCATTGGATGGACCATGACAGATATTAAGGGAATCAGCTCATCCATATGCATGCAGAAGATTCTTCTAGAAGATTGCTACAGCAACTCGGTAGAGCAACAGAAAAGACTGAATCCCATCATGAAGGAAGTTGTGAAGACGGAGATCATTAAATGGCTTGATGCTAGAATCATTTACCCAATATCTGACAGCTCTTGGGTGAGTCCAGTACAATGTGTTCTAAAGAAAGGTGGAGTGACTGTTGTAGTAAATAAGAAAAATGAATTCATTCCTGCAAGATCAGTTACTGGATGGGGAGTCTGCATGAATTATAAGAAGCTAAACAAAGCCACAAGAAAGGACCACTTCCCACTGAAATACTAACTAGGCAACCTTAGAGGGGGTGAATTGGGATTTTAAAATTTAAGTTAAGCAAACCACACAACAATTTAATCTAATGCCTTAATGGAATCCAAAACAATAAATTTAATAAAGCACAATAATAAGAGAGTAAGGGACGAGAAAACAAACACAATGATTTTTACGTGGTTCTGTAATCTCCGCCTTCGTCCACGCCTCCAAGCTCACCCGGCTTGAGGATTTCACTATCCAAGCCTCCCAAGGCTTCAAGTTCTTTACAATTGAATTCCAAGGTGTCAATGGACCTTTACAATCAAGAGATTATCTCCCCAATCTCTTCACCCTAAGAATTTCTCATACTTGTACACTCACAATTTGATGAGAAATGAAAATTACAACAAAAACTTTCTTTAAGAGTGGATATGCAAATAATAGCACAATAATGATTCACTAAATGATGATTTGCGAAATGGAAGCTCAATATGTATTATATGATCTTGTTTATGCTTGCATTAGTCTTCAAAATGAAGTTGAAGTTGAGTTTTTATAGCATCACCAAAAGACTCTTCAAATAAGATTTTATTAATTATTTGAAGAGCCACCTCAATATTTAAGGCTCCAAAAGACACTTCAATTAAGATTCTTCAAATAAGAAATGATTCTCTCTCTTCAAAATTGGAGAGTTGATTTCTCCCTCTTCAATTTATATTTTATTACTTTTCATTGGAGAAAAAGAGAGAAGTGCTTTAATTGCTATTGACTTTTTGTTTAAAAAAATAATTATTTGATTAAAATAATATTAAGTTATTTTTATTTGAAGAGTCTTTTGGAGAATATCATTTTTTTTACCCTTCTATTTGCGACATAGGTAAGCAAATAGATATTTGAATAGTAAAATTTATAGTCTTTTGGAGATGCTCTTATAGTTAAACCCCAAAAATAGCCGTTATAGGCAAATTCCAGCGCTCAAGCGGTTAGCCGCTTAATTTGGCTGGCTAGCCGCTCCAATACAATAAAGTTACCGTTAAATTTGAAATTTACTACAATAATATTGTTAACAAAATTATATTTTTACCCAAAATGTACTATAATTATACTATGGCCTAAAAAGTCATAAAATTTTACAAAAAAGTCCAACTTCAAAATTTCTAAATAATACTTATCATTCCTAAAACTTTTTGAAATTATGCTATAGCCCAACATATAATAATAGTTTTCAAAGACGTCTTTTTCAAAATTTAACAAAATATTCATAAATATCAAAGTTCTCAAATCCTTTCAATTTAATCCAAAATTTGAAAATATGAGATTTTCCTCAGGCAGTTAGCTGCTCACTCTCAGTCCAATTTTGGATTTCAAATGTTTGGATTACATTCGGGTCCTCAAACATTTATAAATTATAGTATGGCCCAAAACATTTCAATGGCTTGCAAATAGGTCCAACTTTAAAATTCAAGATAATACTTATTAAATTCAAAGATTGCAAAACTTTTCATTTTAGTCCAAATTACTCAAATCCACAAAATACTTTATCTTATAAATATAAAACCTTTTCGTTTATGAAAACTAGTTATTTAAATAATCTTTTGAGCTTCTCAAATGCTAAATCATGCATCAATTAAATCATACCGGCTTTACAAGAATTTGTCGCAATAATTTGTCCGTTGAGCTTTAAACTTTATTCTTAATTTCGCCTTTGTCCGTTGAGTGTCTTGAATTTGATTTCACTTGATTCATTTGCATAAATATTATCTTTCAAAAACTAGTGAAATACAATATTTATTAAATCACTTAAGACACATGTTTGTTATCATCAAAATTACATTATGCGTAACCCTTTAGGCTAACAATCTCCCCCTTTTTTATGATGACAAACATCTCATGTATTTTGACACTTATACTCCCCTTAATTCATAACATACATGATTCAACATGTAAATCAAATTTAAAACAAAACTCCCACTGAATATATGGTCTATAACAATTTATAAACTCCCCCTTAATATTTCAAAATCATGTACAAATACTTCAAGATCAAAATATGTATTATATGTCTCTGTATTCAAAATACATGATTTCTCCCCCTTCATCATCAAAATTACTAGAAATTCATGCTAAGACCAATAATATGTCAATGGTTAATCAAGAAACATATAATAACCAAACATCCAATTAACCATAAAATAATCATGAACCATCATTCCATCAATTACCAAATCAACAACTCATAACATAAAATCATCATATAAAAACCATGTAATCAAATCATCATCATATCTCAAAATCATCACCATAATCACATATCAATCATCAAAACAATACTCAAAGTGCATATTATTCTCCTCCTTTTGACAACATCGAAATGATATATTATTTTGTCTCCCTCTTTGGACAACAAAAAAGTTCAAAATGCATACTATCCAAAATCATATTGTATGCCCCCCCTAAATATATGGCCAATTTAAAATTTTAACCAAAATGATTTTATCCAAAAATATATCATATTTATCTCCCTCTTCATCATAAAAAAAGAAAAGATAGATAGATGCAATCGAAACAAGATCATCAAAAATAATTCGATGAAGATATTACCCATTTTGTGTGAGAAAAATTTCGGCATAGTCTCCTCTTAAAAATGAACAAATCCTCAAATACACAACATGGTTAAAAAGACTTTCATATAAGCTGAAACAATTATAACAAACCAACAACTCCATCAATTCATCAAGCAACACACATGTAATCGTCAATCATCAAAATCATCAAAAAATCAATTTTAATAGTATTCATAACATGATTAGAGATATTAATAAATTTCATCATCCCAAGTTCATGCCAAATTTTTGAAAATTATTCTTCGCAAATAAGTTTTGATTTGTTTATCAAATTGGCATGCTAAAGTTATATGAACATATTATCAACTATCCAAGCTCCATAATTACTAATCACATTTTAGAAATCAAGACAATTTAACTCATCAAATATCTAATGTGACATTTCAATATAATTTAAAAAATCTTATATGCTTAAAATTCTCGAAGTATATGTATTTTTTGCCCCTTTCGATATCATTTAAAACAAGTAATACATATTCAACAATAAATCGATTAAGTAAAAAAAAAAAATGGATCCATTCACTAATCATAGATTGCATAAGATTACTTCATCAAATACAATGTAATTATCAAAGCACATTCTTTATCATCAAAATTTAAATAAAGCATAAGTACATAATGACAATATATAGATCATCAAAATCAACATAACTATTAAGATAAGCCATCATATATATTTATCCATGCATCATGATTACATATAATAATAATTCAATTATGTAAACATACAAGCATGCTTCATTCAACAAAATCAATATGGCAAGAATTGTTACCAAAACAATTAAATCATATTCAAGTGATTATCCTCACAAGCTTTCATCAAGGAACTCTCCACCATTTCTTGATTATGTTACCTACAAAAAAAAATTCAAGTTGTGTCTTTTGGTACCCAACTATTCTTGGGTCTTTGAGTGTTAGCAATGATTCCTTTTGGAACCCAAATACATTTTGCTCCATAATATGCATTTCTTTTAACTTGACATCTATTCTTCATGTGACCATCTTGATTGCAATGGTGGCATACAACTTGATTGTTAATGTAAGTACTCTCTACAAAGTAATTCTTATCATACTTTTGTTTCAAATTTGGCTTATAGCCAATGCCTCCTTTGTCAAATACACATTTTTGTGAATTAAGTAAGTTATCTAATATCTTTTGCCCATTTGTAAATTTTAAGACAACATCACTAAGTTCAATATTCTTTTTCTTGAGCATTTCATTTTCCTTTTTCAAATCATCTACATGTGATTCTATATGTTCATGTGAAGTGCTAGGTTTCTCATTTGATAATGCAACTCTATCATGCAATATTTTATTTTCTAATTCCAGGCAACTAATCTTTGCACTCAGAGATTCCTTTTCATTTGTGAGCTCTACGTTTTCTTTTTAAGACATGCATTCTTTTTACCAACTTTCATCAATTCATCATACAATTCTTTAAAAGCATCATATAACTCATCATAAGTAGGAAGATCATTTACCTCATCAAGTTCATCATCTCCTATTACCTTACACTTCTTGCAAATCTTATTCATCACTCGATTCTTCATCGCTATCGTCCCAAGTAACCACCATGGCTTTTTTCTTGAGTTTGTTGAGAAGTGGACACTCCGATCTTATATGGCCAGGCTTTTTGCATTCAAAACAAACAATTGCCTCCTTCTTCCCTTTCTCCACTTTAAGGTTTTCTCTTATGAGATCTTTAAAGTTTCTTCTCTTTATTTGCTTCTTGAAGATCCTTCTAAACTTTCTAGCAATCATTTCAATGCCTTCATCTTCAAAGTCACTTCTATCATCATCACTTTCAACTATAGAAGATTTAAAAGTAAAGTCCTTCTTCTTTTTATCTTCATCAATTCTTTTATTAGCTATATCTTCTTCATATGAAATAAGTGAACAATTAAGATCATTAAGAGGTAAAGTATTAAGATTTTTTGCTTCTTCTATGGCCGTTCTCTTTGGTCTCTACTCTTTCGACAATGATCTAATAATTTTCTTCACTTTTTCACTATTGGTAAATACCTTACCTAGTGCTTCAAAAGAATTCACAATATCGATTAATCTAGTATATATATCATGAACACTCTCATATGATTCCATTTGAAACATCTCATATTGCCTAGTGAATCTACTAATTTTACACTCCTTGACTTGATTTGTTCCCTCATATACAACTTCAAGTTTCTTCCAAATTTCATAAGCACTTCCACAACTAGAAACTCTATGAAATTCTTTTTTATTTAAAGCACAAAATAGAGGATTCATTGCTTTGGAGTTTAAAGACATCTTTTTCTTTTCTAATTCACTCCATTAGCTAAAATGTTTTGGAATTTCTTCCCCTTCTTTATTTTTAGTAGTCAGCATGAAAGGATCATCATTAACGATTTTCCAAATCTCATAATCTAGAGCTTGCAAGTAAATTCTCATCCTAGTTTTTCAATACGGGTAATCGTTTCCATCAAAATATGGTGGTCTAGTGGTGGACTGTCCTTCCCTAAATGTAGAATCATTTTGAGTTGTCATTGATCTTTAGCTCTAGACAGTTAAGTCTAAACAAGAGCACTTCGCTCTGATACCAAATGTTAGGATCAAGCGCTTACCATTGGGTTAAAAGCTTAAGCTGATAGCCAAGGTGCAACTTTATTTCCTTATACAATGGAAGCGCAGAGCCCCACACTAACCGGTGGATGGACATGAGGGGCTGCACACATTTGTACTTGTGCCAACGGGCTGGGCAGTTACGCCCTAGCTAACCTTATTGCACCTTAATGGAATTAAATAGAAGGATGTTACACCCACAAGCGCACAGAAGAATTGTTGGGGCCCCATAACCTCAACACCCACTGTCTTTCATAGATCAGATGCTGGATAGACTTGCTTAAAAAGAATATTATTGTTTCTTGGATGGATACTTAGGCTACAACCAGATTGCTATAGCACCAGAGGATCAGGAGAAGACAACATTCACTTGTCCATATGGAACTTTTACTTTTAGAAGGATGTCGTTCGGTTTGTGCAATGCTCTAGCAACTTTCCAGAGGTGTATGATGTCCATTTTTTAAGATATGGTCGAACAAATACGGGGAGACCTATGATGATTGTTTGCATAATCCATAAAATGTGCTTAAAAGATATAAGAAGATAAATTTAGTGCTGAATTGGGAAAAGTGTCATTTTATGGTACAAGAAGGAATAATCCTAGGCCATAGAGTCTCTAGAAAGGGAATAGAAGTGAATAAGGCCAAAATAAAGGTGATTAATAAACTCCCACTACCTACTTTAGTCAAGGGCATTAGGAGTTTCTTGGGATACGTAGGATTCTACAGAAGATTTATTAAGGATTTTTCCAAAATATCAAAACCCTTATGTCAGCTGCTGGAGCATGACGAGCCTTTCCACTTTGATGAGCACTGTTTAAAGGCTTTTGATGCATTGAAAAAAGCTCTTATTATAGTACTCGTTGTTATAATACCTGATTGGAGTTTACCTTTTAAGTTAATGTGTGATACTAGTGACCACTCTGTTTGAGCAGTGTTAGGGTAGATGAAGAATAAAATTTTTCACTCTATTTATTATGCTAGCAAAACTTTAGCTGGTGCTCAGATCAATTACAATACCACTGAAAATGAGTTGCTAGCAGTTGTCTTTATATTTGACAAATTTAGAGCCTATTTAGTTGGCACTAAAGTGACTGTTTACACAGATCACTCAACCATAAAGTATTTGATTTCAAAGAAAAATGCCAAACCAAGGTTGATAAGGTGGATCCTCTTGCTATAAGAGTTTGACTTGGAGATCAAAGATAGAAAATGGAAAGAGAACCAAGTAGTAAATCATCTTTCAAGGTTGGAAGCATATAAAAGCATTATGACCAAGCAAAAAATCACAAAAACATTTCCTGATGAGCAACTGCTAATGCTTTAGCATATATAGATGTTGCTGCAATTTGGGTTCATATGGTATGCAGATTTTGCTAATTACTTGGTGAGTGAATTGTTACCTTTTGATCTAAATTACCAATAGAAGAAGAGATTTCTCCATGATGTTAGAAGTTATCAGTGGGATGATCCTTACTTATATAAGATGTGTTAAGATTAAAAGATGTATATCAGATGAAGAAATTACAATCATATTGCAATCATGTCATGCTGCAGCATATGAAGGACATTTTGGAGGCCACAGAACAACAGCCAAAGTTCTACAATCAGGTTATTACTAGCCTTCTATTTTTAAATATGCTTATGAGTTTGTTAAATGTTGTGACAAGTGCCAAAGAACAGGGAACATCTTTCAAAAGCACGAAATGCCATTAACCAATATTCTGGAAGTTGAGCTATTTGATGTTTAGGGGATCGATTTTATAGGTCCATTCCCACCATCTTTTTGGAATTTATACATTCTAGTTGTTGTAAACTATATGTCCAAATGGGTAGAAGCTATAGCACTACCAGCAAATAATGCCAAGCCATGGTGAAATTCCTTCAGAAGAACATTTTTATAAGATATGTGACTCCTAGAGCCATCATCAGTGATGCAGGCACTCATTTTTGGAACAGGATATTTGCTGCAGCATTGGCTAAATATGGAATTAAGTATAAGATTGCTACAGCATATCACCACCAGTCTAATGGTCAAGCAGAAGTGTCCAACAGGAAAATAAAAAGGATTTTAGAAAAAGTGGTGAATCCTACTAGAAAGGATTGGTCTCTTAGACTACATGATTCCTTGTGGGACTACCGCACAGCTTATAAGACACCACTAGGCATGTCTCCATACAGAATTGCCTATGGTAAAGCATGCCATTTGCCACTGGAGTTGGATATGTTTTGATAAGTTTAAAAGGCCCTGACCATTTAGACTTTAACTTTCCCAAAAAGGTTTTAATCTAGAGTTGTATAACAAAACTTGTTAGCATGGAATCAACTCCCTTTGCTGGATGTGTTTATCATCCCATTATTTTGTTTTCTCTTTGCAAATCCTTGCATTTTCATAGGAAAAAAACTTTAACTCTTCAAGTTCACAAAGTTGAAACTTTTTTGGCTCTGCTGCAGCATGTATGTCTATGTTCAGTTGTTTTAGTGCCCAATATGCTTTTTGTAGAGCTCAAGGATGAGAGTACAAGTCAGGAATTTATGGTCAATGGGCAAAACGTTAAACATTATATTAATGATGTGTTGCACAATTCAAGGGAAGATTAGTGCCTTACAGACTCAGCGTGAGCAATTAAGGGAAGGTCAGGCTAACTGACCTTAAATCAAGCGCTAATTGGGAGGCAACCCAATAAGGGAAGGAAACTTTTAATTTTTGCACAATTTGTTTTAATTTTAGTTAGTGTAGTATTTTATTGAATTGAGTTTGTAGGTTTTAATTTATGTTCTTGGTTTTTCTTTATTATTTTATTTCTTTCAGTAAAGGAAACAAAAGGGCTGAAAATATAACAGGGATGACTAAAAGAATTGCACAAAGTGTCAAACATTCAGGATGTTACAGCATCGCATGTAACAATGTTGAAGTCATAAAGCTAACAATATGGATAAGCTACTAATGTTTATGCTGCAGCATCGTTCACTTGCTCCAATAACGTGTCATTTAGCAATCGGAAAAATTTTTACCGTTGTAGATGATAGTCCTCCGCCAATTCTCCTTTAATTTCGTGGCACATATCTAGCCTTTCTTTCTTCCAACTGGTTCCAAAAATTAAAAAGATTTACTTCCATAATTATCTTGATATTTAATTACCTTTCTCTTTCTAATTTTTGTGGCTATAAATTAGGGATTTTACTTTACCTATTTCATATCAACTTCACTTCCATATCTCACTGACTTCTATCTCTCAATCACCATCATATTTTCTCTTGATTTAATTTTTTAACCACAATCGAGTTCTGTGGCGTGCTACAGCAATGCCGAAAATCAAAGAAAGAGCTGGACCATTAAAAAACCCTGAATGCTTCAACAGTTACAAGGCTGAAGAAAAATTTGAAGATATCATCGAGTCCAGAAAGATCTTAGAAGAAAAGGGATTTCAATTTCCTCAACAGCTATCGGGAACAATTCATACAATCTATGTTACTGCAGCAAAGCAAGGCTGGTTAGCTTTTTGCACTCACCCAAGAAACCTTGTGCTACCAATTGTCAAAGAATTTTACTCCAACATGCTACAACAGGAACAAAAAACAAGCCTGGTAAGGAAAGTTCAAGTCCCCTTAAATTCGAGGGTAATCAATGCTTTCTATAATTTACCATCTGATATTGATTGTGCATATTCCAAAATGGCTGAAAGTATGACTACTAAGCAGTGGGTTGATGTGTTTAGTAGTTCTTAATTGAATAAGGAAGACAGAGTAGTGAATAGGATTGACTTGAAACCAATAGCGAAAGTGTGGGTGAAATTTTTAAAATCCAGACTGATGCCCACAACACACACCACTCTATTACATGCCATTCTTAAGGGCTTACCAATTGATTTGGGAAAATCATAGAGAGAGAGAGATTAAGGAATGTGCCATGAAGAAGCAAAAGATGGCTGCTTTATTGTTTCCCTCACTTATCACAAGCATTTATGTAGTGTCTGAGGTGACAATATCTGCCAAAGAGGAAAAAATTAAAAATAAAGGAGCTCTTATTGCTCGAACTGTAGAAAGAATTGCTGGGGAAATTGTTGCTGCAGTACCACTAGAACCTGTTGTTGTAGCCAGAGCAAAGAAGGTTACTGGTATTGAGAGGAGGCTGCAAGAATTGAGTGATAGCATCAATGAATGTGTAGAGGCACAGAAACAAGAAAATCAAAGATTCTGGAATTACTTTATACATCTTGTAAACCATATGCATCAATTTGCAGTCTACATGAAGAAAAAGAACAACGACTTCCCTGACACATTGTTACAACAGTTTAATTTTCAAACAGCAGAATGAGATGCTCCAGCAGAGAAAGCAGCAATAGAGAGTGCAGAAGAAACATAATCTAAAGAAGAACAACCACCAATTGAGGAAGAGAAAGAGGCAAAGGAAGAAGAACCAGAAGGAGAGGAGGAACAGAGCACAGAAAAATAATCTGAAATACTAGTTATGCAACCCAAGAGGGGGTAAATTAGGATTTTAAAACTTAAGTTAAACAAACCACACAACAATTCAATCTATTACCTTAATGAAATAAAAAAATAATAAATTAATAAAGCACAATAATAAAATAGTAAGGGAACAGAGAGCAAACACAATGATTTTTACGTGGTTCGGCAATCCCGGCCTACGTCCACTCCTCCAAGCCAACCAAGCTTGGGGATTTCACTATCCAAGCCTCTCAAGGCTCTAAGTTTTTTACAATTGACTTGCAAGATGTCAATAAACCTTTACAATCAAGAGATTATCTCCCAATCTCTTCACACAAGTATTTCTCACACTTATACACTCATAAATTTTATGAGAAAATAAAAATTACAACAAAAACTCTCTTTAAGAGTGGATATAGCACAATGATGATTCAATATATAATGATTTGCCAAATGAAAGCTCAATATATGTTGTATGCTTTTTGTTTTTGCTTGCAAAAGTCCTTAAAAATCAATTAGATTTAAGTTTATATAGTTTAAGCCCAAAAACTAGTCGTTATAGGCAAATTCCAATAAACAAGTGGTTAGCCTCTTAATTAGCCGGCTCACTTCTTCAGTACAGTGAAAGTTACCGTTAAAATTTGAATTTTGCTACAATACTACAGTAAAATGTTTACTAAAATTATATTTTTTCCCAAAACTTTCTGCAATTGTACTCTAGCCCAAAATATCATAAAACTTTACAGAAAGGTCCAATTTTAGAAATTATAAATAATGCTTGTTATTCCTAAAACTTTTTAAAATTATGATATGGCCCAAAACTTTATAAAATATTTCAAAGAGTCACATTTAGAATTTTGACATAATACTTATTTATTTCAAAGTTCTAAAACTTTTTCACTTTAATCCAAAATTTGAGAATTTGAAATTTTTCTCAGGCAGCTAGCCGCTAACTCTTTGTCTATTTTTAATAGTTACACTGCCCCAAAAATTTTAGAAATTAGAATATGACCTAAAATGTTTCAAATGTTTGCAAGTAGGTCCAAATCCAGAATTCAAAAAAATACTTATTAAAATCAAAGATTACAAAAAATTTTCTTTTAGTCCACATCTTGAAAAATAAGTAATTTCATAAAATACTTGGCTTATAATTGCAAAACCATTGGTTTATGAAAAATGATGATTTATTAAACAAAATCTTGAGCTTCTCAAATGCTAAACCATGCATATTTTAAATCATTCCAGCTTTACAGGAATTGTCGCAATAATGAGTCTGTTGAGCTCTAAACTTTATTCTTGATCGAGCCGTTGTCCGTTGAGTGTCTTAAACTTGATTTCACTTGCATAAATATTATCCTTCAAGAACTAGTGAAAATGTAAAATACAATATTTATCAAATCACTTAAGACACATGTTTGTTATCATCAAAATTACATTATGTGTAGCCCTTTAGGGTAACAGAATCAGCAGAGGAGTAGGATGAGACACCTCCAGTGGTGCCTCCTAAATGAAAAGGGAAGCACATCATCAAAAATAAAGAAGAAGAGACAGAGAACGAGCAAGATGATGAGCCCTCAGTTCCAATATTTCCAAGCAAAGGCAAGGAAAAAGTCCTAATTGATGAAGACTCATAAGAAGATCAAGATGATATTGATGTAAAAATTGAAGCAGCTGCCACTAGGGCTACAAGAACTATTGAGGCAAAGAAGAGTTTGCTAGACATTATTGCTGAAATCACATCTAAGGAAACTACTACAGCAACTCTTCCAGCAACCACTACTCAGGACCTACCCATCAAATCTCCTAGCCAAACTCATAGGGCATCCATCAAACATAAAGGGGCATAACCCTATGGAGATGCTACAGTAGTGCAAGCATTAAAAGAACCATAATTTAATAAAGCAAAGTCTGATCAGACCACACTTCAAGAAGCTACTGGTACCATACCAACCAGTCCAAGCCGGAAGAAGAAGAAATCAGTTGTTGCCACACGGATCCCACCAAGGAAGAGTGCCCGAAGTGAAGCCCAAAAGCAGTGATTTTGCTCTACCAGTGCTGCAGTATAGCCCTCCAACAACAGGGGAGTACCTTCTGCCAGCCTATTCTTTTCCAATTTCTAAATTTTTTATTTTATTTTCTTTTCTTGTTTCTATTTTCTTTTGTTTATTAGCAATTTTACTTTCAAATATCCACCTGCATGTTTTTAGTTTAGATTATGTGTTTGTGAGGACACAACACCTCTTAAGTTTGGGGGGGAGTTATGTTCTAAGTGTTTTCTAGTTGTGTTATTAGTATGTTCTAAGTGTGTTAAAGAGTATGCATGTAATTTAGTTTATTGTTTATGTAAGAGTGAATGTGTGGTGTGTGAAAATTTTCAATGATAAAAAAAAAATTGAATGTGTGTGATTAAGTGTGTAGCTCTATTATTTGGTAGTTGTTTTTTTATTAAAGAACACCCAATGAAGATGATTTAGTGATGAATAATAGGTTACCTTCAATTAGAGACAGTTGTGGACAAAGATTAAATTTGCCTTAACAATTCTTTTTGGTTGAATTTCGTGAGTTTGCTGTAGCAAGACTTAGTTGAATAATGGATAGAAAATAGTTCAAGTTTAGGGGAATTTAGAAACGTGTTGACATGGAATAAATTCTACTCCAATGGCTCAGCTGCTGAGTAACCAGAGTTGTGTGTGTACCCTACATGTAGACTTGAGTAAAAAAGCAGTAAGAGTTATGATCATTATTGTAGCAAGAATGCTATATATTTGACTTAAAAAAAAAAATCTTTTTTGTCCTCTATTTAGGATGTTGAGTAGCCAGGTCCGTTCATGAGCCTCATGTACTGCCTTGAGTAAAAGGTGTCCATAGATAAAGACCACTGCAATAGCATCTTGAATGCTACTACTGCAGCAACTCTAAGTTGTGCATTGATGAATTAATTAGATGTCATCAGTACCCCTGATAGATATTCACATGAAAAATTGATGTCACACTAAAGTGAAAAAAAACAACAGTTTGCAGTCTTTATAACTTTTGTTTCCCCCATGAATAAAAATTTCTTTAGTGTTTTATATTGGGAAATTATCAATCGTATACCCTTAATTTACTCCATTATCAAATTTACTACAATACTTTAAGGGTATATCAGTCGTCCACCCTAAATTGACAAAATGTATCTGCCGTCCACCAAACCATTAGTTGCCGTTTAAATATGATGACGTCAGAGGGGTAATTTGGTCTTTTCATATGCGACAAGTATAATTTAAGGGTATATAAGTGATAAAAAGAGATTTTAACGACATACAGGCGATCATTTTCAAGGGTAAAATCGTCAATCCGCTATAGTTCTGTTAACTTTCAAATGGCAACTAATGGTTTAGTGGTCAGTAGATAACTTTTGTCAATTTAGGGTGGACGATTGATACACCCTTAAAGAGTTATAGTATTTTTATAAAAGCACAAATTTAGGGTGTACGAATGATATTTCCCTTTTATATTTGAGATGTATTAAGCGATTAAGTATTGCTGCAGCAACTACGGAATTTGACCAGAATGCACACACACATAGCACAGAATGAAACCTAAGTTTAGAACTGGGTCTGTTATTAGTAATCGTATATGAGGTGGAAAAAATCTGAGGGTTTTTGATAAATCAAAACAATCTAGATGATAGAGCTTATCTATTTGTTCATTGCATGATTGTGTGTTTTAATGGTTAGGTTTGTTGATATTACTTGAGGACAAGTAATGGGTTAAGTTTGGGGGTGTGATAACTCTATGAAATGAGAGTTGTTATGATGTTTTTGTGCTTAAATCAACATTACTTAGAGAGTAAATTATATGTTTTCGTTGTATTTTAGTTAAATTATGCATTAGTAGTAATTTAAGTTTAATTTCAATAAAATTCATGTATTTTTAGATTATTGTGTGCTCTAATTACGTGCATAATTGTAGGTGACCAAGAAGCTCACATCTCATGGGAGGAACAGTGCAGCAACAGGCGTGTAAAATTATAAAAGAATTTAGATGCAATGGAATTAAAGGAAGTCTGGAATAATAAAGATGCTAGAGTAATATGTCGTAGCACTGTTGCTGCAGCAACGACTAGAACAACGATAAATGAGATTTCGCTCGTTAAATAGAAGATTGCAATCTAAAGTTTCCAAAAATAAGAGATTCACTAACATACGTTTCTGGTAACCCTAATTTTGACTTATAAAAGGAGCACATTACAACGAAAAGGGGGGGGTGACCATTAGAAAAGAAGAGAGAGAAAAAACAAAAGAAAAAAAATAACTAAGATCAAGAGAGAGAATTGAGGACGGCAACAACAGATTCAAGAAGAACATCGAGCAGATTTCAACTCTTGTTCTTGTTCTTTTGTTTTTATCTTGTTATAATAATTTGTTAGAAGGTTGAAACTCTTTTGGTTTTTATTTTATCACAAATTATGAACTAAATTTATTTGTGGTTGAGTGATAAACAATCTTGATAGTTAATTGATTGATATTTAGCATTGCTGCATGTTTGCTATAGTACGTTGTTTTGATAATACTTATTTCAATTCACTCTTTCGGTTGACCACCTATTTAGTGATACTAGCTAAGAAAGAGCCTAAAAAAGGCATGACTTAGTGGAACATATCAAAGCAATACTTGGTTTTAGATTAGGTTTCCTGAGTTGAGTTTAGCTTGATTCGAAAAGGGTCATGCTTAATCTAAGATTTGTGATGAACTACAGATAGGGATTTACCTTGTAGGGTAATTTGAACCTAGGCGTATAATGTTATATCTTATGTTAACATAACAATTGGTCACTGTTAAGTTGCATCTTGATATAAGATATCCAATAAACGACAACTGAAGGTACATAAAGATTCTGCCCAATGTTGTAGCAGATGTTGTAGCAACCGAACCAAAGATTAGGAACATAGTCAAAACCATTAAGTGAGTTTAACCACTCAACCACTCAATTCTCATTGATTAGAGTCTTGTGTTTAAGTATCAAATTCTTCTTAACTTTAGGAAATCAAGCTTATCAATTGTTCTTTTATAATTAATCTAAAATTGCACTGACAATTTTGTTGTAGCAATTCCTATAACATCAATCTTTGTGGAGACGATCTTGAATACTTATCATTATATTACTTGTTGTGTACGCTTGTACATTGAAACCAATAGCATTAGAAATTAGACAACAATAATGCCCAAACTTTTGACAATTATATCATTGTACTTGGGATTTGCTGCACCTCGGTCATGATTTATTTTTTCCTTGTCCTCTAGTTGAGCTTTCTCATATTTCATAATAGGAGTTGTTGTTGTTGAAATTCCAGCCTCGTTCTTAACAGCACGCTCCACGTTTTCCTCGACCTCTGCCTCTACCTCGAGAACATCGTTCTGTATCATTACCTTGGCATGTTATCTTCTTCTTGATTTGCATATTGAGAAACTACTCATTGATCTTTTACTTCTTCTTGTACTTCTCTTTGTAGGCTTGCAGTGAACCTTGAAGTTGCTCGGTCATCATGCTCTATAGTTTTTTGTCTTTTCAATTGTCATAACTATACGCTCGAATCTTGGACTTAATAACCAAAGTATCTTCTCTATAATCCTTACATCTTTGATGTTCTCACAATTTCTTTTTAATTAATTTGAAACGGCTAAAAATCTTGAAAAATAATAAGAAATGGACTCAGATTCTTTCATGTGCAATGATTCAAACTCACCTCTTAAAGTTTGGAGACCCATCTTTTTCACTTTCTTTTCTCATTTATAGGAGGTTTGAAGCTTCTTCAATTCTTGCTTGGTTGAAGTTGCACTCAAAATCTTCTCATATTTATTATCATGTAATGCTTGATAGATAAGGAAAATAGCTTTCTTATCTCTCTTTCTTGAATCTTTTAAACTACCGTTTATTGTTGAGTAAAAGAAATCTCATCTTCTGGCTCATTACAGCCTTTTTTTAGTGATTTCTTAAACATCATGAGCTCCAAGGAGAGTTTTTATTTTGATATTCTAGTTGTCAAAGTTGCTTCTTTTTAGTAGTGAAACTTGGAATAATACCAAGACATTATTTTCCATAACACTTTATAGAGTCAAAGTTTAAAAATTCTAATTACACGAATGGATCCGAAACATCAGACAACCAAGGGAGGGTCTTAGATCAAAAGTTCAAATTTCAGTCAACGGTCAACAATGATAATCAACAATTAATTGTCAATGGATTGGCTCAACTCGGTTGACTTGGCTCAGCTCTGAGTTGGTTTATCTTGGTTCAGATTAATTCAACATAGTTCACCTCGGTTCAAATTGGTTCAACTTAGTGTATTGACTCAATTTCAGGGTAGAAACTTCCAGTAACAAGTACAGGTGTGTTCGGACTCCAATCATGTTGATTTTAATGACATCTTGTTCCTTTCATTGAGCTCTTTCATTTGATATAGTAACTACTATGCGGAGCACCGATTATTAGTTGTGGTACCACTTTGTTGGATAATTCCTATGAATTCAATACAACTCCTCAATTATAACTCTTTTAGAACAAAGAATATTTGCTACTTCTTATTACTTAAACTAACTAAGAGATAAGCTATTGATACTTGTTAAAACTTAATTACAACCATACATCAGTTTGACTACCACACAAATCATTCCCGCATATCAAACCTAACAACTATATTCAACACTAAAAATTCTACTTACCACAATACCACATTTAATACCACAAGTGTTAACTACTTAAAGATGCCTGCATGGGCTAGATCAAAGATCATTTAGGCTTTAAAGTTGTATGGATGAAGTTTATGATCTAACATTGCATTCCAGTATTGCCATCTTATAAAGACAATGATGATAGTCACCTTTAGTCTAGTGGATAACATTGGTGGAAAAACAAACTTTGTGACAACTAGAGGAGCTTTTGTAGATCCTGAAGGTATATTATTATAAATTAGCAAGTGATATAAGATCACCCATTTTATATGTAAAAATACACTAATTAAAACCCAAACTTCATATATGTAATTAATGTAATCTTTGTGACAAAACCTTTCTAAAGCACTTAAGCTTACTAATAAGCCTCTTACACATTTATCACAATTTTATAATAATAATAATAATAACAAAAATATAATATATAATTTAACAATTTTAGATGGTGATGTATCTGAGAGAGTTTGGACTGGAAAATATATTTCTTATAAACACTTAAGAGTGTTTAGTTGTAGAGCATATGTTCACATCCCTAAAGATGAGAGATCGAAACTTGATAATAAAGCCAATGAATACATTTTCTTAGGCTTTGGGCATGAAGAATTTGGGTACAGATTATGCGATCTAGTGGCAAGGAAATTTATCAAAAGTAGAGATGTTGTGTTCCTTGAAGATCAGATAGTTGTTGATGCAAAGAAGAATGATGAGTCTTAGTCATCTCTAGAGATTCCTATTATTCCAACTTCAGTTTCTCCACCTGTAGTTCATGATGATCATAAGGGAGCTGAAGAGGATAATAATGATGGTCTAGCATAACCAGTTGACCACGCACCTCTAGAACTACTAGCACCACTAGTTAAGCCAAAATTGAGAATATCTACTAGAGAACATGGACCTTCCACTAGATATCCTCCACATGAATATGTGATGCTTACAGATGGAGGGTAGCCAGAATGTTTTGAAGAAGCCATGTCTCACCAGTATAAAAATGAGTGTGTTAAAGCCATGCAAGAGGAGATGAAATCCTTGAATGAGAACTGTACTTATGACTTAGTAAAGCTTCCCAAGGAAAAGAGGGCACTGAAGAACAAATGGGTTTACAGGTTGAAGACTGAAAATAACTCACAACAGCGATACAAGGATAGATTGGTTGTGAAGGGTTTCAGTCAAAAGACATGTGTTGATTTTGAAGAAATATTTTCTCCTGTGGTGAAGATGACTTCTATCTGGGTTGTTATGGGATTAGCAGTCAGTTTAAATTTTGAGATTGAACAACTTGATGTAAAGATAGCTTTCTTGCATGGTGACTTAGAGGAGGAAATATACATGGAGCAACTTGAAAGGTTCAGTGTAAAAAGCAAAAAAGAACTTGTGTGCAAGTTGAAAAAAAGTTTTATGGGCTAAAACAGGCATAAAGGCAATGGTACAAGAAGTTTGATTATTTCATAGAGAATCATGGTTTTAACAAGACAATGTGTGATCATTGTGTTTTTGTGAAGAAGTTTGGTGATAATGATTTCATCATTCTTTTGCTTTATGTGGATGACATGTTGATTGTTGGCTAAGATGCTAGTAAGATTGATAATTTCAATAAAGAGCTTAAAAATTCTTTTACAATAAAGGACTTGGGACCGGCAAAACAGATTCTTACCATGAAGATTTCCTACGATAGAAAATCTGGGAAGTTATGGTTATCTCAAGAAACATATGTTCAACGGGTTCTTGAAAGATTTAACATGAGTAAGGAAAAATATGTTTGTTCTCCACTTGTGGGTCATTTCAAGCTTAGTTTCTAGCATTATCCTACAAGTGAGAAAGAGAAGCAAGAGATTAAAGGAGCTTCATATGCTTCAGGAGTTAGTAGTCTAATGTACGCCATGGTTTGTACAAGACCAGATATTGCTTATGCAATTTGTGTAGTCAGTCGATTTCTCCTCAATCCAGGCAAAGAGCACTGGACAACGGTAAAATAGATTCTCAAATGTCTCAGAGGCACTTCCAAGGCATGTTTATGTTTTGGTGGTGACAAACCTATTTTATAAGTGTTTAGATATAGCAGGAGATGCTGATTCTAGAGAATTCCTATCAGGATATTTGTTCACCTTCGTAGGGGGAGCAGTCTCATGGCAATCCATACTTCAGCAGTGTGTTGTCTTATCTACCACAAAAGCAAAGTATATTACAATTACTGAAGGTTGCAAAGAAATCTTGTGGATGAAGAATTTCCTATAAGAGTTAGGTGTAAAGCAAGACAATTTTATTGTGTACTGTGACAGTCAGAGTGCTATTCACTTGGTAAAGAATTCAACATACCATTCGAAATCCAAGCATATTGATGTGAGGTATCATTGGATACAAGACATGCTTAAGAAGAAACAATTGCAGCTTAAAAAGATTCACACAACAGAAAATGGGTCAAATATGATGAAAAGCTGTGTGCAGAGAGCGAGCTTGGTGGTGCCCCTCAAATGAGCTGGACGGGAGATTTGTAGGGTCTATCTCATTTTAGTGAACCAAAATGCTCAAAGTCCAAATAGGTTTGCTTGGTTTGCAATTATTACTAAGTTTAGGACTTGGATGAAATTTGCAATGAAATTTAAGTTTTGAAAAATGTGGCTATATAAATAAGAATAAGTGGGGGCGGCAGCAACTTTTAGTGGAGAAGAAAAAGACGAGAGAGAAGAGAGAACAATAACGCAATATTATATTTGGGGGCTTGGATTTCAATATTTGATTGGACGATCAGAAGGCAAAATTAATTTTGTTTTCTCCCAAATTTTGAGGGTAAGTTCTTGGCATCATCCTCTATAATTCTATTGGTCTTAATTTTTATTTTATCTTCTCGTTGGCTGTTATTTGAGATACCCATTTGTTAGAGAGACAATTATTAGGTTGTTATTGTAACCCAAGAATATTGAGATTCTTGATGTTGTTAACCTCTAGTATTATCTAGAGAAGAATTTGTGTTGTAATCCCATTAATATAGTGGAAGATTGTATTAGACTACAGTCCTGTGGGTTTTCTCGTTTTGGGTTTTCTACGTAAAAATTTGTGTCTCTTGTGCTCTTGTGCTTGGTTTTTGCTTTGGATTATGTTGGTTTATTTTTTTATTTATTTATTTGTGGTACACATCGTATTTTGATCACACAAAAAGAGAAAGAGTTTTGGTTCCACTAAATTTGCAGCTGCTTGTGTGAATCCATTTCCCAACAAAGATTTACAAGGACAAGAATATGATGGTTCTGGTAACATGTGAGGTGCATGGAATGGATTGAAAGCATTATTTCAAGAAGACTATCCATTTGCATATAATTTACATTATTTTGGTCATTGATTGCAACTTGCATTAATGAAAGTTTTCAAAGATGTGCCCGATATATGGATATTTTTTTCAACTTTGAATTCCATTGTCAATGTTTTTGGTTCCTCTCTTGAGCGTCATTCTAAGTTGAAATCTATTAGGAACACTGAAATTATTGATTTAATAGCTTCCGAGGAGCTTCAAATTAGTACAAGAGCTAATCAAATTTGTTCATTGCAACGATCTAGAGCAACTTGTTAGAGCCCTCATTTTACTTCAGTCAATGGGTTGATGGTGTTGTTCATGAGTATCTTGAAAAGATGATTTGCAATCGATCGAATACTGAGATACAAGGGAAGCTAAAGGTGTGTATGATGCAATGTCAACCTTTAAATTTTTATTTATCACGCATTTGATGATTAAGTTTTAAAGGATAAGTGATTTACTTTGTCAAGCATTACAAATGAAATCTCAAGACATTTTGAATGCTATGCATTTAATATCGGCTGCAAAATTACTTTTTCAAAGCTTAAGACAGTGCGGTTGGGATACTTTTATTAAGCATGTGATATCATTTTGTCAAAGTCATCATATTGATATGCCTGGACTGAATGATTACCATATGAAAAAGGTACGACACATTTTTGCCAATAGAATGATTATGTTACAATGGAGCATTATTATCGAATTTATTTGTTTAATGCTGTAATATATTTTCAGTTGATGGAGTTAAATAATAGATTTACATATCAGACAGTGGAACATTTTGCTCTGAGCTTTGCTTTGAATCCTGTTAATTCTTTCAAATCATTTAATGTTGATGATATTTGTAATCTTGCAGAGAGATTTTTTCAAGATTTTACTCAATTTGAGAAACTTGCTTTTAGAAGATAGTTAGGATGTTTATAAATTGATGTGCTTCATCTTATTGAGTTTCAATGTATTTTTTCACTTTCTGAATTATGCTGACAATTAGTTGAGACAAAAAAGTCTCAAATTTAGTTCTTGATAAACAGATTGGTTGGTTTAGTGTTGACTCTTCCTGTTTCGAGTATAATGACTGAACGAGCATTTTCAGTTCTGAAGCCCATCAAGACACCATTTCAAAATAAGATGGAGAAGGAGCTTCTTGTATGGTTATCTACATTGAAAGAGAATTTGCAAACACTACTAATTTAAATTCGATAATAGATTAATTTAGTTCTTAAAAGTATCGTATGGCACAACTTAAATAGTATTTACACTACTCGAAAAATAGTCTTTACTGACACTTGCCTTGTGACACTTTATTAAAAAGTATCAGTAATTTCATGCATTTGGGGCATTTTCTGTGTTTAACAAACAAGTATCATAGATCACTGATATTATAGTGTCAGTATATTAAACATCAGAAATCATTGACGCTAAGGTATCAATAGCAAAAAAATTATCATTTTATTTTTGTTTTCACCTCAACTCGAACCCAAGATCTCTAAACTTCAAACTTTTACTTTCAATAGCAAAACCGCTGAGCCTAAAAATTTTTATTTGTTTAATTATTAAAGTCTTAAAAATATAAAATATATCCATTGCAATCTAAACCTAAACCTAAACTTCTCCAAACTTCTAACGCCGCCTCTCTCATGAAGTCTCTGAAAATTAAAATTGAGAGAAAACAAAACTTCTCTAGTGTCATTTTGTAAGCTACCACGTGTTGTGCAAATTTTAATGTACTCGCAAGCGCACGAATCTATTGTAGTATAGACTAATGGTGACGAGTGTCGATCCCACGAGGAGGTGGATTTTTAATTATATATAGAATTAATTTTGTAAATGGGTGGTTGGAATTGTGGTAGAAGTGATTTAAAATATGCTAAAATTGGAATTGCAATGGCGAGAATAAATTGTAGAGAAAATCGATTAAATTGACGTACTTGGGTATCTGGATCCGTATCAACATGCATCATGGGCTAAATAATCCGTATTAATGCCAATTAAATCATGAGGGGGGAATCCACACCTCATGAACCACGCTCTAATCAATATGGTGCTAAGGGCTTATCGTGCCAAATAATAATAACCTTATACTAGAGAGCCGGTGTAACCAAGGCGGTATCTAGACAAGATCAGTATTATTTGTCGACGAAAAGTCAAATCATCCACAAAAACTAGAGGGGAAAAGAAAATAAATTTACCAAATAAAGCCCATGACACATGTTGAGACTTCACCTTCAACCCAAGCTTGAAAGGAAATCAGCCACTCATAATTGAACTAAGGGCAAAATGGGAATTTATTAAAATACAAAGAAAATACAAGATGGAGAAGGAATTACAGAAAATGGATCCCAAAAATGGATTTAGAGATATCAAATTAGGGGGGAGAGGCCCCCTTTTTATAGATACATGGAGTAAATCATGGCCATCGGATTAAAAACAGTTTGGACGCTCAGGATTGCGCCACGTCATCAGTCAACAGTCCACGGTTTGACCACGCGGATGAACAGTAACACGGTTTGACCCGGATGAACAGTAATGCGGTTTGGTTGAAAATAATCCTGTGTGATGCATGCACCGTACGCGAGATTTTTCGTCCACTGATATGCTGCCACGTCACCGTCAACAGTACATAAGAATTTTAGTCCAACAGGATCGTGACACCTCATCAGTCAATGCCACATCATCGGTCAATGCCACGTCATCGATCCGTCTATGTGAACAGTGTTGTGAACAGTAACGCAGACAGTACCGTATACGTGAATAGTACCGTACATGTGAATAGTGTCATTTTTCCTTTTATGCTCCTCCTAAGGTTTTCGACCGTCCTGAGTTCAAAAGTGATGTCCGTTTTGCCGTCTGATCTCTCCTTTATTGTGAAATGACTATAATGCCCCTAAAATACATAAAATACTTAATTAAAATAACACACACGTAATTACATCACAAGAAAGTTAAATACATAAAAGTAAGGGTTGTTAGTAAGACTTGAAATGTAAAATGACGGTTTTCTCCTTTTTAAATATGCATTTTCTAACACTCAACACACCCCCCAACCAGCTTATTGCTAGTCCCTAGCAAATAAAGCGAAAACAAAATTCAAATTCAAAATGATTTTTTTTTTTTTTTTTTTTTAGAAACACTCGTGTTTATTCAATCAGATTAATGATAGCAATCAAATAAAAGTATAAGCATTATCTCCAGTCTAAAGCAACATCACACCCACATCAACCATCCACATGAATTAGCCTAGTAGACTTTGTTATAACTACTTTCAAGAATGACATGTCAAACCCCAAAATCTCACTGGAAGTAGTGACACTCTCACAAAGAAATTAAAACCCAATAAACATAGTCACTCCAATAAATGGTAATTGAGAGAGAAAATAATAAAGAAATGATATCACATGCTCTCACCAAGATGAAATAAATATGCCCTCAGCTTAGAAATAATACGATCTCAAGTCAAATAAAATGTTAGTCAACCCACTTTATTTATCTTTTTTTTTTTTTATTGTGCATCACTACATCTTTTTAGCCCATATAACTAGCTTCTACTTCAAACTATAGTTCCCTAAAATCAAGAAGGACTTTTATTAGGACGTAACGTAGGCTAGGGATATGGCTAACAAAGAAAGGAAATAAGGAAAACAAAGTGTATGTTTGAGAAAAATGCAGAATTATTTATTTATTTTTTTTTTGGAACTTGCAAGGTGGATTTCACCTATTATTGTTATTTTTATTCTTTTGAAACAACAACTTTTGTTTTTGTTTTTTTTTTCTTTTTGCTTTTATTTGGCATAACTTCACTGAACAACATAATTATTTACATTTTCTCAAACATAAATAGGTGATGGAACTTAAAAGACATTGGGTAATACTCCAAATCGGAGTGGGTCAAGATGATAAGTTGACAAAGAAAAGGTTTTTGTTCTTTTTTTTTTTTTTTTTTTTTTTAAAGGCTCAAAAGGGGTAACTATGGATATTTAATAAAAGGGATGGCTAGAAAGGCTCAAACGGATCAAAGATGGCCTTTCCATCGTCTTTTAGGGCTCTAAATAATTATTCATATCTACTAGTTAGATGGGCCTCCCAATGTAGCAACACACATTTTTTTCTTTTTTCTTTTTTCTTTTTTTTTTTTTTAATTTTACCATATTTTTTTTTAAAGGGTTAACTTAAAAGAAATCTAGAGATCGTGTATAAAATAATAAACTGCTAAGCTGTATAGAGAATGGGCAAAAGGGTTACTCTCCAAGAAAATGATAGGCTCAACTACTCACTTGGCACTTATTTATGACATGTTCATTCCTTCAAGCAACTCATATTTGTCTCCGACATCAACATGTAAAGTAGCAAACATAGCGTAACATCACTTAAGACCAAAGATAATACAAATACTAAAATTTGAAATTAATCATGTCATCCAATGTTAAAACAAATAACACAATTTTTTTTTTTTAAAACAACATTCTACCCCCCAACCTATTCTAAACATGAAAGGAAAATATGCATGCAGAAATGTGAAAATGATGTAGAAAAATTAATTAGAAAAAGAATATTTTTTTTTTTTAAACTAAGAAGATGCGTTTCTAGAGGCACTACACTCCATATTCAGCCATCTTCGACTCAAAAATTTGAAACTACATATTTATAAAGGAGAAAGAGGAAGAAAACAGGTTTTTTTTTTTTTTTTTTTAAACGATGAAGATGCGTTTCTAGAGTAACTACACTCCATATTCAGCCATCTTCAACATAAAATGTTAGCAACAGTTAGTTTCTACAACAAAAAATCAGTAAAAACTTAACCAAGATTCCACAATTGTCGACTATTCCCTCCCCCCAACCAGAACGAAACATTGTCCTCAATGTTTTAAAGGAAAGAAGTAGAGTTTAGAAGACATCACCTGGGTGGTGCAACACAGAAGAAAATATTTACAGGCGGAGAGTTAAATCTAATTTGTACTTCTTACTGCGGCTACTGTTACCATCATTATTTGGTCGCTCCAACACAAAGGTCCAGGGGTCTGGCTCCGGTTTATAAGCTTGTAACATATCAAGTAGCTCATTAGCAGCGTGAGCACAAATAAAGAGTTTTTTCACATTAGAAGGAATGAAATAGTTTTTTATTGCATGGTTAAGAAATGCGATAAAGCCATCATAAAAGTTATTGACATTTAACAAACCGATGGGTTTCTGGTGGATGTGCAGATGGGCCCAAGATGCTAGTGTCATAAGTGCCTCTAGTGTTGCAAGATCTCCTGGAAGGAAAATAAAAGCATCAGCATGATTAAGCATTTCAGTTATTCTTTCTTGCATACCTGAGACGACTAACTCTTCTCCAGTTGATGAGTCAGACGAACTGCCCAATGGTTTTAGGACTCTTGGGATGATGCCTAACACTTGACTTCCTCTGATAAAAGCTGCTTCTGAGACCATTTTTGATAACCCTCGGTTACCTCCTCCATACACCAAATGTAATTTTCTCGCTGCTATGCTTCGACCAAGATCTATGGCTGCCTCCACGAACCCTTTATGTTTGCCATAGGTAAATCCAGAAAGCACACAAATGTTCTTGAATTGTCTATTGGGAGTAGCTGTCATTGTGATACTTCTCAAAAACAATTTGTGAGTGCTTGACAAAAGATAAATCACATTTAAGAGTCTTGGTGACAGTGGGTCACAGCTGTGTATGAGGTAGCATGTTAGTGTCAAATAACGCGTAAAGCACGTGGCTCGCGAGTCAAAAAGGAAACAGTAAAAAAAAAAAGAAAAAGCAAACAGTAACAAAATTATTAAAGACAATAATAAAACAACAGTGAAATGAAATAAAATAACAGTAAAGTAAAAGGATATTTACACGTAGTTGCGACTGTGGCTCACATCTTCCTCTGGTTTTACGTCCAGAAACGGCTTGAACGCCCTCTATGGGTCGAGGATCGGCTTCCCATCCAGTTTTCTTATAAACTGACAAACATGGTCGTTTATAGTCAGATTCCCGAGACTATATCGTGCATGCTCTTTCTGGAATAATGGCCATAACTGGAGAATCGCTCCTTGCACATATCCACTGGGATGCGTTTCAAGAGACAAAAGGATATCATCCAATGACTCCTTATTCAAGCCATCCCTAATGAATTGAATCTTATCTTCCCTGTTATCAGACACCATTCCTAAAGAACATGGGTTTCTATCGCAACTCATTCTGGCACACTTATGACAAGCAACAGAAATTCTTCGAGCTCGTCGTTTTCTTGCATAATTTCCTTTACCACAACCAGGCATGAATGCAATAAATTTTGGAGGTAACTCACCTGCCGATCGTACTTTAGCCTCGATTAACCAACGGATGTCAGCAGGTATGTTATTCTTCATGAGTAATCGCATGCGTTCGGTCCGAGCTTTATAGATCGTAAGGAGGGCATTCTGAGGAAGTGAAGGGAATCGCTTGTGAAGCTTCGCTAGAATCTCGTTTCTGTCCATACTTTCGCCTCAGAATGTCAGTTATTGTGGGAAACTGAAGTAACCGACTTGATTGTCACGGAGTACCGTTATCCGCCACTTCACCGGGGTAACAAACTAAAGCACACAAACAGAAAAACAAATTAAAACACACAAAGAAAATTAAAATCGTCCTCTTATTGAATTTACCTCAAGCTCCAACTGGATGTCGTAAACACTTCTCTCAATGTCTCTGAGTTGGCGCTCTAAACCCTCAACATATGCTACTAACTCTGGTGGTTGTAGAGCCCAAATGCGTTGTGTTTTACAAAATTGAATCTGCCTTTTGAGATGAGTTTTGACACGTTGAAGTGGTTTAAGAATGTTAAGGAGGAATGGTCTAAGTATGAGACTCATGATTAAAAATGATAAGAGAAAACTTAATGGTAAAATAAACACACTTATGCAAAAACAATTTCAATTAGCAAAAGAATAATAATAAAAAGAAATAAAGAAAAATCAAATCAACGAAAAGAAGAAAAAAAATCAATTCAAATTTGGTGGGTCACTCAAATTTATTTCGATGTTTTCTCCATGTGGTTGGTACTCTAGATATGGCTTTAATCTTTGACCATTAACTTTAAACGTGACACCGTTCTTTGGGTCCTTAATTTCAATTGCCCCATGTGGAAAAACAGTATGTACAATAAATGGGCCAGACCAACGAGAGCGTAACTTACCTGGGAATAGGTGCAAGCGGGAATTGAATAAAAGCACTTTCTGACCTGGAGTGAACGATTTTCTCATAATTTGCTTGTCGTGAAAGACTTTCATTCGTTGCTTGTAAATCTTGGCATTTTCGTATGCGTCATTGCGAATTTCTTCAAGTTCTGCCAACTGTAATCTTCTTTCTGAGCTGGCTTGCTGCATGTCAAAGTTGAATTTCTTGATGGCCCAATATGCACGATGCTCGAGTTCCACAGGTAGGTGGCAAGCTTTTCCATACACTAGCCTATAGGGTGACATCCCAATCGGGGTCTTGAAAGCCGTTCTATATGCCCATAATGCATCATCAAGTCGTAATGACCAATCTTTCCTGTCTTGCCTCACCGTCTTTTCTAATATGTGCTTTATTTCTCGATTGGAGATCTCAACTTGGCCACTGGTTTGCGGATGATACGGGGTCGCCACTTTGTGTGTGATTGAATACTTTGTCAAAAGAGCCTTGAATGCTTTGTTACAAAAGTGGGCACCACCATCACTGATTATCGCTCGAGGGAATCCAAAGCGTGAAACAATGTTGCTTTTCAAAAATCCTATCACCACTTTGTGATCATTGGTTCTGCATGGAATTGCTTCCACCCATTTCGATACGTAGTCAACACCAACCAATATGTATTGATGGCCAAAAGAAGGGGGAAAGGGTCCCATGAAGTCGATACCCCATACGTCAAAAATCTCAACCACTAAAATTGGATTTAGTGGCATCATGTTTCTTCGTGTAATGCTCCCCATTCGTTGACACCTATCACATGAAGAACAGAAAGTGTAAGCATCTCGAAATATAGTTGGCCAATAGAAACCACATTGTAAAACTTTTGTAGCTGTTTTCTTAGCACTAAAATGGCCTCCACAAGCTTCTTCATGGCAGAATGAAATGATATTCTGAATTTCACTTTCAGGGACACATCGTCTAACAATTTGGTCTGCACAATACTTGAACAAATATGGGTCATCCCAAAAGAAATTCTTTATTTCCGCAAAGAATTTAGCCTTGTCTTGCTTGGTCCAATGCTCTGGAAATTTACCTGTAACAAGATAATTAACTATATCAGCATACCAAGGTAATACTTCCACATTCATTAATTGTTCATCTGGAAATGACTCATTCAATGGTAATGGTTCCATAATTGTATCAAAATGGAGGCGAGAGAGATGGTCAGCTACAACATTCTCTGTGCCTTTCTTATCTTTGAATTCCAAGTCAAATTCCTGCAAAAGTAACACCCAACGAATTAGTCTAGCTTTTGCATCTTTCTTTGTGAGAAGATATTTAAGAGCAGCATGATCTGTGAATATAATTATTTTACAACCAATGAGATAAGATCGAAAATTTTCCAATGCAAACACTACTGCTAGCATTTCTTTTTCAGTAGTTGAATAGTTCAACTGTGCATCATTCAATGTCATACTAGCATAGTAAATAACGTGGGGAATTCGATCAACCCTTTGTCCTAATACTGCTCCTACTGCATAATCAGATGCATCACACATGAGCTCAAATGGTAAGCTCCAGTTTGGGGCCTGAATGATGGGTGATGATGTCAACAACTGCTTTAATTTTTCAAACGCCATTAGACATGAATCATTAAAGATAAAAGATACATCCTTAGCAAGTAAATTGCATAAGGGTCTAGAAACTTTGCTAAAATCTTTAATAAAACGTCTATAAAAACCAGCATGCCCAAGGAAAGATCTTACTTCTCTGACTGTTTTGGGTGGAGGAAGATTAGAAATGAGATCCACCTTGGCTTTGTCAACCTCAATACCTTTTCTCGAAATGATGTGACCGAGGACAATACCTTGTTTTACCATAAAATGGCACTTCTCCCAATTCAAGACTAAGTTCTTCTCGGTACATCTCTGTAGAACTAGCGTTAAATGATGTAAACATTGATCAAACGAGTCACCAAAGACAGAAAAATCATCCATAAAGACTTCAAGGAATCGTTCAACCATATCAGAAAAAATGCTCAACATGCATCGTTGAAATGTAGCAGGTGCATTACATAATCCAAATGGCATTCTCCTATATGCAAAAGTGCCAAAAGGGCAAGTGAAAGTAGTTTTCTCCTGATCTTTTGGTGCTATAGGAATCTGATTATATCCTGAGTAGCCATCTAGAAAGCAATAAAATTCGTGGCCTGCTAATCTATCAAGCATTTGATCGATAAATGGTAAAGGAAAATGGTTTTTACGTGTGACAGAATTCAACTTTCTATAATCAATGCATACACGCCATCCTGTAGTTACTCTAGTTGGTATCAATTCATTATCAGCATTGGTAACTACTGTGACTCCTGACTTTTTGGGGACGACTTGTACAGGACTGACCCATGAACTATCAGAAATTGGGTAAATGATACCTGCATCTAATAGCTTAAGGACTTCAGTTCTAACAACTTCTTTCATGTTAGGATTTAATCGACGTTGCATCTCCCTAGTAGATTTAGCATTTTCATCAAGGTGAATGTAATGCATGCAGTCTACTGGGTTTATACCTTTTATGTCCGCTATGGTCCATCCTAATGCTCCTTTGTGCTCTTTTAACACATCCAACAACTTACCTTTTTGTTCGTCATTTAGGGATGATGAGATGATTACCGGCAGAGTGCTTTCTTCTCCCAAAAATGCATATTCCAATGTGTTGGGTAATGGTTTGAGCTCGAGTTTCGGTGGTGATTCTGATGATGGAATGAGTTTCTTCTCTGATGGTGCTAGTTGTTCAACTCTTGACTTCCATTTATTAGTGTCCATGGATGGTGCTGAGTCAAGTAGGGCGTTGACCTCTTCGACCGATCTGTCAATATCAAAATCCAAACCAAAGTGAGTTAAACATGTTTGTAAAGGATCATCATTAAGGTTTGAAAGAAAAGTATTATCAACTATTGTTTCTATTAAATCCACATCAACAATTCCATCATCTGCACTGTGAGGTTGTTTGGCAATGTTGAAAATATTTAGCTCCATAGTCATGTTGCCGAAGGACAATTGCATATTTCCGGTCCTACATTGAATATGAGCATCTGCAGTTGCCAAGAAAGGTCGGCCTAGAATAATGGGGATGTGTTTCCTTGAGTCCTGTATTGGTTGAGTGTCAATTACAATGAAATCAACAGGAAAATAAAACTTGTCTACCTGGATAAGCACGTCCTCCACAATACCACGAGGTATTTTCGTGGACCGATCTGCAAGCTGCAACACCACTGGAGTTGGGTGTAATTCTCCCAGTCCAAGTTTCAAAAATACTGAGTAAGGCAAAAGATTTACACTTGCTCCTAAATCCAACAAAGCATTCTCAATTGTGTGGTTCCCTATACTACATGAGATAGTGGGGGAGCCTGGGTCTTTGCATTTTAGAGGAATTTTATGTTGGAGTATAGAACTAACGTTTTCTGTTAAAAATGCCTTCTTTTGAACATGCATATTTCTCTTTTTAGTACAAAGGTCTTTAAGAAACTTGGCATAAGATGGAACTTGTTTAATAGCATCAAGTAAAGGGATGTTAACACTTACCTGTTTGAAGATTTCGAGAATCTCACCTGTGGATTTTCCTTTTTTTCCTTTAGCTAACCTTTGAGGAAATGGAGCTTTAGGAACATATTCTCGTGGGTTGGTTTCTTCTCTCTCCTCCGGTGGTGAGTCCTCAGCATTTACAGGTACAATTTGATTTTCTTTTGTCACCGGCATCTCCACTTTATTGTCGACTTCTTTTCCTTTTCGCAAGGTCATGACTGCTTTGACCTCTCCATGCTGCTGTGGTGAACTGGTACTTGCTTCATGTACTCCTTTAGGATTAGGCACTGGTTGACTTGGAAATTTTCCTTTCTCAACAGTCATTGCCAAGGTCTGAACTGAAGAAGCAAGTTGTCCCACCATCTTCTCAAGGCTTGAAACTGATTGGGCTTGTGAGTTGAAGCCCGCTCTCAACTCATTTCGTAATCCATCAATGGTACGGTTCTGTTGCTCAATCGTAGAGTGAGTAGCATTCTTGAAATTCTGGAATGAATCCTCCCATGGTCTGGGTTGAGAATAGTTCTGGTTTTGATTGAATGGTCTAAATGGGGGCTGAGAGGCTTGAGGATTTTGAGGAATTGGTTGCATTGGTGGAGCTGGAGCTGCTGGTCCATTCTGTTGAAATCCTTGAGACCATGAAAAATTGGGGTGGTCTCTCCATCCAGGGTTATATGTGTTGGAGTATGGGTTGTAATTAGATGGCTTTCTCATTACACCTATGGCATTGGCTTGATCGGAGTATGAGTCATGGTCATGTGGTTCTGTTGATTTAGCAGTCGATAACGATGCTATTTGTCGAGCAAGACCTTCAACCATCTCCTTGACTTCTTTGATTCCCGAAGTTGACTCGCCAATTTGAACCTCATTTACTCCCTTAATTCTTCTAGTATTCCTGAGTGATCGACTCCGTTGTTGGGAATTATCCGCTTGTCACTGGAAGAATTCCCAAATCTCTGATGCACTTTTTGACATTAGCTCTCCTCCACTTGTTGCCATTAGCCATTCTTGCACATTTGGTAGTAATCCCTCCAAAAAGTATTGACATTGGTGCCATTTTTCGTACCCATGATGTGGACACTTCAAGAGTAGCCCATTGAATCGCTCCCATGTTTCGAAAAACTGCTCGTCCTCTCTTTGGGTAAACTCCGAGATTTCCCTGCGAATAGCATTGGTTTTATGCACTGGGAAATATTTATTCAAAAATTTAGTTACCATTTGTTCCCATGATGTGATGCTATTAGCAGGTAAAGTATTTAACCATGAACGAGCTCTATCCTTTAAAGAAAATGGGAATAGTCTAAGTTTTACATCATCTTCTGAAAAATTCTCATATTTAAATGTTTGACAAATAGCATGAAAATCATTCAAATGATTATATGGGTCCTCATTTTCTAGGCCATAAAATGTGGGGAGACAATTTAGCACACTAGGTTTTAATTCAAAACTCCTAGCAGCTACATTTGGGTATCTTATACATGATGTGCTCAAATTAGCTAAAGGACTGAAGTAGTCCTTAAATGGCCTCTCCTGTGGTGCTTGTAAATCCATTTTATTTTTATCGTGTTTGTGTGTGCGAAGTGTTTTTTCTAATTCAAGGTCTATAGGTTCAAGATTAGGTAATAATGACCTACGACCATGCATGCAAAATAAATAAAATAAAAATAAAGATGACAACAAAACAAATAAAAAATAAAGATGAGAACAAAACAAATAAAAATAAAGAAGAGGGAGAAATTACGATACTAACCTTATTACTCTGTTACAACATTTCTATAAAAATACACAAAAACAAATACGTGAAATAAATTAACTAAAAATTAAATTAATAAAATAAACAAAAAAATTACAAAGAAAGAAAAAAAATAAATTGAAAATTAAATTACAAAAATTTAAAGAAGAGAAAAAGAAAAGAAATAATAACCTTTAAATGTAGATTAACTTTTTTATTTCTTTTTTATTTTTTTTAAAGAACAAAAAAAAATACAAGAAAACAATTAAATGAAATTATTCACAAAAATTAAATCTATGAATTAAAATTACTTACCTCCCCGGCAACGGCGCCAAAAACTTGTTGTGCAAATTTTAATGTACTCGCAAGCGCACGAATCTATTGTAGTATAGACTAATGGTGACGAGTGTCGATCCCACGAGGAGGTGGATTTTTAATTATATATAGAATTAATTTTGTAAATGGGTGGTTGGAATTGTGGTGGAAGTGATTTAAAATATGCTAAAATTAGAATTGCAATGGCGAGAATAAATTGTAGAGAAAATCGATTAAATTGACGTACTTGGGTATCTGGATCCGTATCAACATGCATCATGGGCTAAATAATCCGTATTAATGCCAATTAAATCATGAGGGGGGAATCCACACCTCATGAACCACGCTCTAATCAATATGGTGCTAAGGGCTTATCGTGCCAAATAATAATAACCTTATACTAGAGAGCCGGTGTAACCAAGGCGGTATCTAGACAAGATCAGTATTATTTGTCGACGAAAAGTCAAATCATCCACAAAAACTAGAGGGGAAAAGAAAATAAATTTACCAAATAAAGCCCATGACACATGTTGAGACTTCACCTTCAACCCAAGCTTGAAAGGAAATCAGCCACTCATAATTGAACTAAGGGCAAAATGGGAATTTATTAAAATACAAAGAAAATACAAGATGGAGAAGGAATTACAGAAAATGGATCCCAAAAATGGATTCAGAGATATCAAATTAGGGGGGAGAGGCCCCCTTTTTATAGATACATGGAGTAAATCATGGCCATCGGATTAAAAACAGTTTGGACGCTCAGGATTGCGCCACGTCATCAGTCAACAGTCCACGGTTTGACCACGTGGATGAACAGTAACACGGTTTGACCCGGATGAACAGTAACGCGGTTTGGTTGAAAATAATCCTGTGTGATGCATGCACCGTACGCGAGATTTTTCGTCCACTGATATGCTGCCACGTCACCGTCAACAGTACATAAGAATTTTAGTCCAACAGGATCGTGACACCTCATCAGTCAATGCCACATCATCGGTCAATGCCACGTCATCGATCCGTCTATGTGAACAGTGTCGTGAACAGTAACGCAGACAGTACCGTATACGTGAATAGTACCGTACATGTGAATAGTGTCATTTTTCCTTTTATGCTCCTCCTAAGGTTTTCGACCGTCCTGAGTTCAAAAGTGATGTCCGTTTTGCCGTCTGATCTCTCCTTTATTGTGAAATGACTATAATGCCCCTAAAATACATAAAATACTTAATTAAAATAACACACACGTAATTACATCACAAGAAAGTTAAATACATAAAAGTAAGGGTTGTTAGTAAGACTTGAAATGTAAAATGACGGTTTTCTCCTTTATAAATATGCATTTTCTAACACTCAACACCACGCCAACTAATTTTTGATGAGATTGGATGAAGAGACAGAGAGAGATATCTTTGGTTACGCTTCATCCTGAGACAACGACATATCAGAGCAGAAAGATGAACAGTCACGAAACCCTAACGAACAACCACAAATTTCTACCCACCAGCCTTCTCCTCCTACTCCGCTGGCAAATCCGACCCGGAGCTTGAACTTCGCCTGCGGTGCGGTAAGGCACCACCCTGTTGTGCCAGCAGCCAACTCTGGTGTGTCAACACATTCAACATAGCGTTCGGACTCATGTGCCTTCCAGAACCAGGGGTCTTCGAACGATTAGCCAGCCTTGCGGCTCATTGACGAAATCCAGTTCGGATTCCGGGGGTGGGCGTCTGGGTCCTAACCAGATCTTCCTTACTAAGAGGTTGATAAGACCTCAGGGCTCAGGCTAAGAAAGTGAAGGAGATGAAAGGGGAACGTGGTACAGATCCTTAACTAAGAAGTACTCTTTAGCAGGTTCCAACAGAAAGTCAAGATCTATTGACGTTCGGTAATTTCTCTTTTCCTCTTTTAATTTTGATTAAAATTCAATATAATTATATTCAACTAATTTTAGGGTTTCTCATTTGTGGCAAGGAAAATCTAGATTGTCGACTTCAAATCAATGGCTGAAAAATGTGCCGCCGACTTCATTACACCACCGGCTTTCAAAAAACATCTGATGCTTCTGTTCTCTTGAACTTGGCCTCTATGCTTGTGGTTTCAAGAACGGACGGTGCCTCTTGAGTTGCGATTGTAATGGTGAACAAATTAAAGGGTACTATTGATGGGTAAGATAGTTACTACAGTATATCCTTTCGCCATTAATAAATAATTATTTTTTATTACTTTATTGAATTGCATAAGTTTACGATCTTACTTACTCTAGACTTGATAAATATAAAATTATGGGTGAGTATTGTCCATACGATTGTTGATTTTTTGGGTGAGTACTATTTTTTCCCATTGTGGAAGAGCTGTGAATTGATTAGTTGATCTCAAGATAATCATTATATATTTGGCTAAATTCTTATACTTAGCTACCATGTGAATATTGGGTGGTAGTACCCCTAACCTTTTCGTTCTCGGTTCTTACATCATTCTTCTACTTAATTCAGTACTTCATCTTGATTTCAGTTTTTTGATTAATCAGCACATTTGGAGGTAGAAGTTCAAATTATTATATGGGGATTGATGATATTCGAGTTGCTGGACACTTGATTTTGAGGTGAAAGATTAATTAATAGTTTACGAAATTATGCTGAAAATTTGAGGATTGATAGACTGTTGTTGTGAACTTGGTTGTTTCCGAACTTGACTAAATGACTTTCAATTGATTTGAAAGTTTGATTAAACTAAGTTTAAATGAGAACATTTTAATTCTGGAAATTTTGGAATGAATTGGGTTTATATTTGATTTTGAATGGATTTCTCAATATGGTTGGTTGTTGTCCAATTTTATTAGAAATTACATATGTACCATGTTTGATATTGCAAACGTATAGTCTAACAGAGTTAGAATAAGCTGAAATTCGGATAAACTACACTTTTATTTGCATACTTTGAATCTAGAAAATTTTATTTTGATTGAACTTGTAATTTATTTTTAATGATTTTTCAAACTCTGCTGCCTCTGCAGTAACTTCTTTTGACAGAACTGTTCATTAATCTTTGATCCTATCAAACACTAGCCTAATGATATCGGAATAGCCTCAAATTTTAATATGTTGTTGACTTATATGTCCACTTAAAATCTGGAAAGTATCATTCTGATATATTTAGTATTTTAAATTTAATAAATATTCAAACACCTGCTGCTACTTTTACAGTTTCATATGCAATTTTAACTTATATAGTTTTATCATGTGAGAAGCAAATGTAGAGTTGTCCAAATGACTTGGAAATTTTATTTGTGGTGCATTGACATGTCTAATTATGTTTTGTAAGTTTCATAGCATTCCAAATTGAATTAAAGAAAATCTTAAATTCAAGCTGTCAATGTTTCCTATTATACAACATTACTTGTGAGTGGAAATATATAATGATTATATTTTTATTCTACTTTTTTTTTTATCTTCTTAAAGTTTTATAATTAGGCAAAATTAATGAATACTTAATTACAATTTAGGGTGATATTCTTTAAATGATCCACATGAATAGATTTAAGTAGTATAATAAATCTCATACTCATTTTATAAAGGCTTAACTAAGTTTGCAAATATTATTTCTTTTAGTAGTAATAATTTTGGATCGAACTCTCAAATTATTGAAATATTTTATGTCCAAACTTTATTATGCCTAATATAAATATGGAGATTCATAGTTATTTTATGCCCAGTTTAAGGAAACTGCAGTTTGAGGACTTATTTTTTGCCTTGTTAAATAAGTTTTTAGAATGAATAAATTGAGGAAATGAGTGGTGATTTATTTATAATAGAACATTTGTGATAGCTTTTAACTATGCACAAAAATCACTTGGTATATGTAGATAGAGTAACATGCTTGTGCTGAAAGTAGATATTACATTGAAAACTTCTTGTCTGCTATAGTTTGCTATATATATAACCTTTACCAAAAGAGAATAATTGAGTTTATTTATAAATAACTTATGAGTATTTTTTTCTTTCGAACAAAATAATTTTATTTCTGTTAATTGTTGTTTCTCTAATGGCTGGATATTGGCAGCTATTTTTTTTTTCTTTTCCATGTATTCATATGCAGATTTGATCAATGTGTTTGAAGTGTTTATTCCTCAACTTCACTTGTATCCTAACTCATACAGTCTATTGAATGGAGAAGCTGCTGGTGTGATAACGCAATTATACTACTCATATTCAAAGAGTGAAAGGCAGTCATCCTTCTCAATTTAGCTTATAGATTGATTAAATTTAGCCACAAGTAGTAGGCATTTGATTGGATGGTAGAAATTGTTATGTATTGAATTTGGATTATTTAGTTATGAGAGTAGGATATCTCATATTTTTGTTATTGAAGTTTTGGAATTTGTAATACATACTAATAATATTTAAATGTGAAATGAAAAATTTTGTGATATAAATCAATTTCTTTTTGTTATTTTGTGGTGCCTTTTAATTTTACCAATAAATCAATAGGCAATGATCCAATTCAATTTTTTATTTTTTTAAAATAAATTAACTAGTGATACCACGGTAACAGTAATCATAAACACTAATAAAATATCAATAACTACTAACACTATGGTGTCGTAATATCGGTGATACTGTAGTAATAGTAATCACTGACACCACTTACAAGTGTCACTATTTTTCTGACTCCCAGATTACTAACACAATTAACAAGTGTCAGTTAAAGTAATTTCTGACACTATTCTAAAGTCAGTAAAGACCATTTTTGTAGTAGTGATTAACTGTAATTGAATCGCTTCTTGGATCGATTTGATGTATTTTGTTATGTATTTATGAAATTTTCATTAAGATTTATATTTATAGCTACCCAGAAATTTTTTTCTAGCTTTGCCCGTGGTTAAATCCTATAGATTGCGGTAGCAGTTGCTACGACTAGGGATAGCAAATTGGTCCATCCAAATTGGATATCCATATATCCAATCCAATTGGATTGGATAATATCCATCCAAAATCTTCTTGGATATGGATATGGATATTTTTAAAAATATCCAATTGGATATTGGATGGGTATAGATATTTAATGGATATCCAAAATCCAATTAATTTATCCATTTAAAGTTAAAAAAATTTATATTGTTAAACTAAAATAAAAAAAAAACAACAAAATCTAATATTATCTTATATTAACTAGTAAAAATTTTAAATTCCTCTTATATTAAAAATTAAAGTTTTCAAAATTACCCTTTAATTTTTTAACTTATTTAATATTATTAATAATTATTATTTTATTTTAATGATTTAATATTATAAATAGACATCCGCCGGAAAATCGCCGGACCACCACCGGACTTCGCCGGACCACCGTCGGACATCGCCGGACCTCGACGGAAGGTCGCCGGACCACCGTCGGATTCGCCGGAATATCACCGGACCACCGTCGGATTCGCCGGAATATTGCCGGACCACCGTCGGATTTGCCGGAATATCGCCGGACCTCCGCCGGACCTTGCCGGAAGGTCGCCGGACTTCGCCGGAAAATTGCCGGACCACCACCACCAACCACCGGACCGGCATTTTATTATATATATATATATATTATTACTAATATAAATAGTTTAATATCCAAATTTAATATTAGAATTTTAACTATTTTATATTATTATTTTTATATAATAAAAATAAAATATCGATGGATATCCATGGATCTCCATAATTATATGGATAAAATCCATATCCATATCCAATATTAATTACTGGATATGGATATGGATATATCCATTATGGATAATTATGGATTTGTGTTTGGATGGATAATATCCGTCCATCATTGAATATTTGCCATCCCTAGCTACGACTGCGTTACTTTGCTGAACTGTACAAGGAACTTTTAGTGACTGCATATCTAACTGCTTGAAAAGGAAAGAAGCAAACATCTTTAAAGGAAATGGGCTTTGAATACAAGAACAACAGATTGATCCGTTGTTATGATTTTAACGGACATAGCTAAGCTAAAGCCAGCCATGTAACAGTATTTAAGAACAACAACGGTGCAAAGTAGAATAACCGCGTATTTATGGTCTTCAGAGATTTTAGCAAAATAAGTGCTAATTAAGTGAGATTGACACAATTTCAAGGTAAAGAAAAATATAATACTTGTAGAAGAGACACCTGAGTCTTCCAAGGGATCAGACATGATTTTAAAATTATATCTATTAATCGTGGAAGACTTATATGCCGAGTCCCTTGTATAACTATGTTTATTGTAATTGGATCATGTAGGAGGTGCTAGCTTCTTTTACTTGGCTCTATAATTACCGTGTAAAAATCATTTGTAATCCAACTCACTCATTTTGTCTATTTGAACTGTTTATTGTCTTTTAACTATTTTATTTCATGCATGCAAGTTTATTATTATTTGACTGAGCATAATTTAATTTTCTGTACGCTCTGCTTTTTACATTATATATATATTTTTAATAGTAATTAACAGAGTTCGTTATCCACCACGGCGACTGTAACGTACTCGATTATAATTTTTCGGCCAAATTTTTCCATTTTCAGGGCCAATAATGGACAAAATAGGCGAGAGTGGCGAGGCCTGCTTACCTGGTCAACGGTTTGGAAAATGTATGGATTCTCCCCAAATAAAATGAATTAATTCGTGCCAAATCCTAAACGAATTAGATCAAAATTCAAAAAATTTGAATTCAATTCGTTTTTTTAAAAGATCCATTTATTCCTTCACATAATTAATAAGTAAATTTAATCAAGTTTGGACTTGTTTGTATTTGTTCAACTATGATTATCATATTATATACAAAATAATAATTAAAAAAAATCATAAATTTATCATGCTAACAATATTTAAAGTTTTAAACATCCGAACTCCAAAGTTATGAAGTTCAAATTGTAAATCCATTAAAAATACAAACATTAATAATTAAAATCCTCAAAGTAAATATTTTTAAACCAAAGTGTTTTTTTCTATATGATTTCATATTTTCACTGCATCATTTAATAGATAAATTTTAAAAAAATAAACTGATATGTGAACATAAAAACAAATCTGATTCGTTTATTTAGTTAATCAACTCGAATTTGAGCCGTTTATTAAATAAATTAATTTTTCCAACTCAAATTCATTAAATTTGTATCGAATCGAATGAACAAATCCTAACCCATATATTGCCACCCTAGAATAATCTCTTGTGGAAATAATTGCAAGGATTAGGCAGAAAAGTATATTAGGAGACAGTTGGGCTACTTGATTTGAAGAGTAGTTTAATTCTATGAAAAAAAAAATACTAAACATCGATAGAGGGAGCCCACTGGTACCGTGCAGGTTCGAGTACTAGATTTCTCTCCGATTAATTTTTTAGGAGAGTATTGACAGTAAAATTCTCGATTGTGATTTAATAGTATTGATCAAAATGAGTCCCTGTAGAATTCTATTTTAAATATATCAATAAAATTGTAGCATATAAAAAAAAATTGATAAGAGGACAATCACTCAATCAGATCTCTCAGACATTCAGTCCAATTTCTGCTCTGCTCAAAACAAGGACCCCGATAATCTTATTGCACAAGCACAAGACAGAGCACAATCAAAGTCAAAAAGCACACAAAAGAAATTTATATTAATTGGTTGTGTACCTCACTTTAATCTTCTTGAGCTTTGCAGCGGCATCTGTCATATATATTCTCTGGTCTGGTGACTCCATGCAACAATCCAATGCCAAATGCAAGACGCTTAATAAACAATCCATTTCGGCAGAAGATGTGTGCTCTTGTCGCAGCAAATTTGTATCAACAACTTCCATCAATCCATGAGGTAATGACTCCTTTACCCATTTCTTTAAACTCATTTCTCCCGTAAACATATCATCTGTGGGCTTCTTTCTTGTGAAAGTTTCCATCAATAAAACACCATAGCTATAGACATCGCATTTGGAAGAAACAATTCCCTCTGTTCCGTATTCTGCATAATTTCAATCAAACAGAAATATGTGATTATGAAAGTAATTGCAAATGAGTAATCTCTTGAGAAAAACTTTGATTGTGTTTCAGAAAGAGCAAAATTTAAAATTAGACTTGAAACATTACCTGGTGCCATGTAACCAATTGTGGCAATTGTCATTGTTTGCGTCACAGAATCATCTCCTTCATCAAAGAGTTTAGAAAGACCAAAGTCGCTCACATGTGCCACCATATCTTCGTCTAAGAGAATGTTGCTGGGCTTCAAATCACAGTGAACAACAGGTGTTGAATGACCGTGATGGAGATATTCAAGTGCCAGGGCTACATCTATCATTATATTCAACCTCTCTAAGAGATCTAGAAAATAGTTGTCTGAGTACAGCCACTTCTCAAGACTACCATTGGGCATGAGCTCCAACACCAAGGCCCTAAAATCATTATTACAGCAGCTACTAAAGATTTTTATGAGATTTCGATGTCGAACATTCCTTAATACTTCACATTCCGAATCAAAACTCCTAAATGCTCGGTCCAGCTGTAGATTGAAAACCTTTATGGCAAAACTGGTCCCATCAGAAAATGTCCCTTTATACACTGATCCAAAACTACCTCTACCAAGCAAATTGCATTCATTAAATCCATCTGTTGCCCGTTGAATATCCAGATACGATGTTCTTCTCCATCCTGCGAGAGGTAACAAATCTTCCTTAACTATCTTGTTTGCAATCTTCTTTCGGCAGCTTATGAAGACAATGACGATTGCCACCATTACTCCGGTGGATATTAATGGGGGCAAAACATATTTCAAGAAATTTCGATTAGCTTTATTAGATCCTTCTGTTTTATTTGCCCTGCAAGGTGGGACTTGGAGTGTTGTTGGACCACAAAGTGCATAATTCCATGAAAATGATTGAGGAGCAAAGTATTTGAAAGGCCCATTAGCAGGAATTTCCCCTTCTAACTTATTGTGAGACACATTAAGTTGTTTGAGAAATAAAAGTGCCTCCAATGACTTTGGAATTTCTCCAGAGAGATTGTTATTTGAGAGATCCAAAGACTCCAAACCTGTCAAACTACCAAATGTTTGAGGAATAGGACCTTCAAATTGATTACTAGCTAAGGACAAAGTGACTAGATCTTTGAGGCTACCAATTGTTATTGGAATATCACCAGATAACTGATTCCTTGATAAATCTAAATTTATCAAGACCTGCAAGTTTTGTATATTTGAAGGGAGAGAACCACTTAATGAATTTGAAGACAAGTTTACTGCCAAGAGATACTCAAGACTCCAAAAAGATGATGGTATACTAGAACTGAACTTGTTGGAGCCTAAGTTCAGTTCCCTTAGAGATATCAAACTTGCCAAACATTGTGGTATAGGCCCAGAGAGCTTATTTCCATTTAACCTTATTCCATTCAACCTCTCCAAGTGGCAAAGATCATAGGGAATGGATCCTTCCAAATTATTACCATAAAGAGATAACCCTTGTAACTGCTCTAATCTACCTACCGTTGATGGAATAGTTCCATTCAAGGCATTGATGAAGAGGCTTAAAACTATCAAGCTGCGCAAATTACCGATTTCATGAGGAATGTTGCCCGTGAGTTTACAATCGTATGCATAAAAGTTTTGAAGAGAAGCAGAGAAATTTCCAATTACTGGTGGAAGGATTCCGCGTAATGGATTAGAAGCTACGGCTAAAGTTGTTAGATTTCTGCAATTAGTCAAAGAAGAGAGAAAACTCCACTCCGCAGTGGGTGAATCGGTCGTCAAGTAATTATTTGCTAGGTTTAACACGCTAAGGAATCTCAAGTTGCCAAATGTGTGTGGAATAAGGCCAGAGAAAGAGTTGAAGCTCAAATCGAGGCCAGTGAGTTTAGAAGCATTTGTAATGGAGTAGGGAATTGTCCCAGTAAGTTTATTCTTCCCCAAACTAAACACTCTTAAGTTTGGAAGCGTGTAGCTAACCTTTGGTGGTAGATCTAGATGGCCTGAGAGTTGATTGCCAAATAGATTAATGAGTGTTATGGTTGAAATATTGAAGATCGAGGGTTGGATAGGACCACTTAAGTTATTCATACCAAGAACAAGTATCTCCAAATTTTGTAGATTGCCAATCTCGCTTGGAATTTCACCTGAAATGATGCACACATTGATGGATTATTGGACTTATCATTTTCTAGCAGAATTGATTTCATAGAAAAAGTTCGTTGCTCCAAAAATATAGTTTTTACTGATTCAACATACCCAGATTTCATAAAATCAAACTTTCAACTACGATTGGAGTTGTCTAACATGGTAAATAACTCTATATCAATTTTGACGTCTAGATCTAAACTTGATTATATAGATATAGAGAGAGAAGTAATTTAGTGGACGATAACACTCATGTTATGGTGAGTAAAATTGTCACATAGGACACTTCAAATTGCCACAAGCTAAAACTTGAAAAGTAATGATATTTGACCTCTTCATTTTACTTCATCACTTCCACTTCTCAATTAACCTCATTAAAAATTTTAAAATAATTTATCTGTTTCAATATACCTCATATACTCCCCAATTTACATTTTAATCCCTTGTTATCTCCAATCTACTCCTAACTAATAGATTCAAATGACGTTTGCTTCTTAACTTCGTATTTTAATCAACACAAGGTAGACCTAGAAAAGTCCGTATAGGATTAACGTGGTTAGGGAGCTTGGTTCTGAGTAATGACTCAATAACTGATTTACATAATTTTAAGGCCTTTTTTGCACTGAAGATTAGTTTTCCTAACGCTTAAGTAGGTCCATTGATACAGACAATTCAAATTTTTTTTTTTTTTCAGTGGAAAGCAACGAACGGTTTCTTATGTTCCCTTTCTGTTGAAAAGGTCGAAAAAATAGAGCTTGTTTTAATCTTGTATTTGTTGGGAGCAGGAACCTTGTCAATTTAGGGGTTTAAACTTTTAACAAGCAAAGAATCTGAGAAAGACCATGGAAGTTATAATGATCAAATTATCGTTGTTTTGGGGAATTAGAAGGGGCGTTTCAAGAGACATATTTATAAGGACAAAATAAGAACTAACGTAAAAATGATTAGTAAAAGGATGGGATTATTTTAACTCACCAAGCTACTCACTGAATACACCTTTAAAAATAATTTATGATTATTAAAATACCCCTACCACCAATTAAAATTTTGCACACTAAAATGTAAGGAACAGTAAATCAGAACTTTTTTTGTTAGCAATTCTTAGGGGTTCGAATTTTCTTCATCCGAAAAGTTGAATCAAGAGTTATTTGTTTAGATATAAACTATCAAACAAAATGTTAATTTATAGTTTATCACGCTGAAAAGTTTGATTATTATTATTTTTTTTAAGGTATTCATAATTTGTTTTGAAAAAAAAAATTATATATATATATATACACTTTTTTTGTGTGCAGAGAGAAATAACCGAAGTAACATTATCAAAGTGCAATATGAGCCCCCAAGTAAAAGCAAAAAAATGAAAATAAAAATCTATGACAAATACTTTAAAAGATTTCTCAAGTATCCTTGTTGTGACTGAAATAGTTAAGATTAAAGTGGGAAATAGTAGTCAAATTTTATTTAGATGTTTAAAAAATCAATTGACAAAAATAAATTGAGAAACTTTAATATTGTTAGAGTATACACAAACTCTAATATTATCAAAATACACGACCAATATTTTAATTAGACAATAAATTAAATCGGGTATTAATATTTTGTACATATATTTTTTTTCCAAACACACGTTTGTTAATTTAATTTTACATTTTAAATTTTTCTCCAAACCAAATAACTAAAAGTATTGTTTACGTTTGGTGTAAACTATCTAAACAATGTTTTACTTTTCAGTTTAATATATCCAAAACATTTAACAAAGACATATTGGGAATTTAGGTGAGTTTTTAAGTAAAATTTAAACTTTTAAAAATATTTAATGGTGAGTTTATTTAGTAAATGCAATTAATTGGTAGTTTGGCAGATTTAAATAACCTTACTCCTTAATAAATGATTGGTCCTGGCTGATGAGATAAATTGAAGCCTGGACATTTGCCAACCATAAATAATATTAGATCAAATTGATCCCACACAACCAGCTTAAAGTCGAATTCTTTAGTAGCAGCCACTAGGGCTGGATTTTGACCTGTTCAGTTTTTAGCCATTTTCCCCCAAATATAGAAAAAGAAATCAGCGAACATGCATGCAATTGAAAATAAATATGCTTTAAAGAGACGAAGTGGAATTGGAATGTACCTTGGAGGTTGTTATAAGCGAGATTCACATTCACAAGGCTACTCAAATTCCCTATCCTTGAAGGAATATTTCCATCAATAATATTGAACATGGAGTCCCACTTCTCCAGCCTCGATAAGTTGAAAAGAGAATTGGGGATGGGACCTGTGAAACTGTTATTACGGAGACTCAATATTTGAAGTTTGGACAAGACACCAATCCATGATGGAAAGCTGCCACTAAATTCATTATAATCTAAACTAATGAATCTGAGTCGGCGTAATTGCCCCAGTTCATTAGGCAGATAGGCATGAAAATTGTTCTTACTAATATCAAGAGACATTAGGAATGAGAAATTCCCCAAGTGTGGTGGAATGGTGCCTCTGAGACCCATATTCGAAAGATTCAAGGCTCTAACTCTTTGATGGCGTGCACCGCAAGAAATACCAACCCAATTGCATATTGGTTGAGAAATGGACCAATTATTTGCCAAGACACTTTGAGGATCGGTGACATGGGCTTTGAATGCAAGAAGAGCAAATTGATCTGTTGTTAAGTTTTGTACGATCATAGCTAAGCTAGCCATTGAATATTGTAACAATAGCATAGGAAAAATGTAGAATAAGCTCATATTGATCTTCATAAGTGCTTAGCAAAATAAGTGCCGAGTCTGATTGATATAAATTTTATAGAGAAGAAAAATATATAGCATACCTACACAAGAGATAGAAGCTGCCAAGTCAATGCATATGCTTGTCAATTATATTCACTATGCCGACCTTGCAAGTTGTAACCATGCATTTATTATATATTTTATTGACTTTTTTTTTTGGGGGTCTTCCAGAAGAAGAAAAAATAAAATAAAACAACTTTGACTTACTAGCTAGTTGCTTGTAATTAATTAACCACACATTTGGCTTTTATGAATTTTCTACTAAATTTCAATATACTAGCGAACAGTTTTTGTGGCCGAAAATAATCTCAGAAAATAAATTTTTTGGTCGCAAATAATCCTTTTGCAACCTAAACTTGGGGAGATTGCCAATTTTCTCCCTACGGTAATCAATATATACTATTTGCCCCTTGTTCTTATAATAGTCAATAACCCCCTGACAGAATAAGTTTATAATATTACCCTTATTTTCAAAATAATTCTTATTCATATTTATTATATATAAAATAAATCACATGAATGGAAATTTAAAAAAAATTAAGTATTAAAAATAAGAAATATATATTTTGATGTAAAAAACTTAATAATAAAATATTTTTCTTGTAATTTTTTATTTTATAAACATTTTCTTATAATAAATATATAAGAAAATTATTATAAAATGATAAATAAAAAATTATTATAAAATAAATAATGAAATATTTTTCTTGTACTTTTTACATTTAATTTTAAAATAGTATAAGGTATTTATTAGAAGAAAATGTTTACAAAATAAAAAGTACAAGAAAAAATTTTATTATTAATTTTTTTGTTCACATCAAAACATATATTTCTTGTTTTAATACTTATTTTTTTATTCAGTTTCTATTTATATGATTTATTTAATTTATAATAAATATAAATAAAAGTGTATTTGAAAATAACGGTAATATTGTAAATTAATACTATGAGGGAGGTTATTAGCTATTATAAAAACAATAAGAAGGTAAATTGTATATATTAATTATAGTAGGGGGAAATTGGCAGTCTCCCCAAAACTTGTCTACTTGCAGCCAAATACTAATAGTTGCAATAAGTGCCCATTTCGCTTATAAGAATTTTCTTCCAAATTTTCTCCATTTTCGGGCGCCCCGCTGTCAATGTCTTCACCAACTTTCTACAATAAGAAAGGAGACAAGAATGCCAAGACTTACCGACCAGAGCAACTCACGATGATGAAGCTGAAGCCAAAAATTAATTTGAACGAAAAATCTTTTATGAATGATAAAAGTTGAAAAAGCCCTTAAGCTTTACCTCTTTTTATACTAATCAGAAATTCTAATGACGTAATGTCTAAAATAGCCCTGAACTCCTCATGTATGAGGATTTCAGATTTTATTACCTAATAAAAAACTAGAAATTAACTAATTGAAGCATGAAGCAAGAAATGGAAGTTAAATCATTAGTTTTCTAGGAAAAAATATGTATATAATCTTACTAATGGTGTTAGGAAATAACTTCTAATGGTGTTTTGGGGACTAAAATATCGACGAAAAGTTGTATAATACGCCTTAATCTGACATCATTAATCACTTCAAGTAACATTACGTACAAATTTACCTCTAACAACCTTGTCTTACATTACTTACTTTAAGATTTAGAAAAAATCTCTCAGCTTTTTCTTAAAAAATTGGCACTCGTGTCATAATTATTATTGCCGAGAGGTTTTTCTAAGGCATAAGAATTTTCTTTCAATTCATAACTTATTTTCGTTAAATTAAATGAAAGATATAAACAGAAAACTTCGATTCTAATTATCGGCGAACTTTCTCATCTCCATCTAAATAATATGCCTTCGGACTTCGGTAGCCTCTCGACCCTTCACCAGTGAATGATGGAGTGGTCTTGATATTGCATGCTTGACTTCATTGATTTTAAAAGTCAATAAAATCTGCTGTAGAAATTGCAAAGGAAACGGCCTAGAGATCTGCGTGGAAAAAAAGCCGGCAGCTTGTCAAAGTTTCAATTATAGATGTGCAAAAATAGGGTTTGGCTACAATGCCGGGGGCATTGTAGCCGGCACCATGCTGGGCTCTCAAAAAGAGAGCCCGGCTGTCTTTGGCTGCCATTTGGCAGCCAAAGACTTGGTGCAGCCGGTTAACAAACCGGTTGCACCATATTTTAAAAAAAAAATAAATAAAAAATACAATATAAAAATTAAAAAATTAAAAAAAAAGTCAAAATAATTTTTTATAATATAATTAATAGCAAAAGATAAATAAATTAAATAATATAATACAAACCCTATAATACAATATAATATAATGAAAAAAAATGAAAAAAAATAAAGAAATTGAAAATGAAAAAAAATAGTATTTCAGGTTTAACGTTAGTTGTTGCATGTCTGACGTCTCGATTGCATGTTTGACGTAAGATGTTGCATGTGTTAAATTAAGCCAAAATAAAGAATATTCCCGAATATTCTCGTTCGTTTCATGTTTGACGTCGAAGTTGCGAACTTTACGTGATAAGTTGCATATTTCGCGTGAAGTGTTGTAAGTTTCATGTTTAACGTCCGTTGTTGCATGTCGGACGTCACGGTTGCATGTTTGACGTAAGTTGTTGCATGTGTTGAATAAAGCCAAAATAAAGAATATTCCCGAATATTCTCGTCCGTTTCATGTTTGACGTCGAAGTTGCGAACTTTACGTGATAAGTTGCATATTTCGCGTCAAGTGTTGCAAGTTTCATGTTTAACGTCAGTTGTTGCATGTTCGAGGGTTGGATTTCGTATTTGACGTACGATGTTGCATGTGTTGAATAAAGCCAAAATAAAGAATATTCCCGAGTATTCTCGTCCGTTTCATGTTTGACGTCGAAGTTGCGAACTTTACGTGATAAGTTGCATATTTCGCGTGAAGTGTTGTAAGTTTCATGTTTAACGTCCGTTGTTGCATATTTGACGTAAGCTGTTGCATGTGTTGAATAAAGTCAAAATAAAGAATATTCCTGAATATTCTCGTCCGTTTCATGTTTGACGTCGAAGTTGCGAACTTTACGTGATAAGTTGCATATTTCGCGTCAAGTGTTGCAAGTTTCATGTTTAACGTCAGTTGTTGCATGTTCGAGGGTTGAATTTCGTATTTGACGTACGATGTTGCATGTGTTGAATAAAGCCAAAATAAAGAATATTCCCGAGTATTCTCGTCCGTTTCATGTTTGACGTCGAAGTTGAGAACTTTACGTGATAAGTTGCATATTTCGCGTGAAGTGTTGTAAGTTTCATGTTTAACGTCCGTTGTTGCATGTCGGACGTCACGGTTGCATGTTTGACGTAAGCTGTTGCATGTGTTGAATAAAGCCAAAAAAAAGAATATTCCCGAATATTCTTGTCCGTTTCATGTTTGACGTCGAAGTTGCGAACTTTACGTGATAAGTTGCATATTTCACGTCAAGTGTTGCAAGTTTCATGTTTAACGTCAGTTGTTGCATGTTCGAGGGTTGGATTTCGTATTTGACGTACGATGTTGCATGTGTTGAATAAAGCCAAAATAAAGAATATTCCCGAGTATTCTCGTCCGTTTCATATTTGACGTCGAAGTTGCGAACTTTACGTGATAAGTTGCATATTTCGCGTGAAGTGTTGTAAGTTTCATGTTTAAAGTCCGTTGTTGCATGTTTGACGTAAGCTGTTGCATGTGTTGAATAAAGCCAAAATAAAGAATATTCCCGAATATTCCCGAATATTCTCGTCCGTTTCATGTTTGACGTCGAAGTTGCGAAATTTACGTGATAAGTTGCATATTCCGCGTGAGGTGTAGCAAGTTTCATGTTTAACGTCAATTGTTGCATGTTCGACGGTTGGATTTCATGTTTTACGTACGATGTTACATGTTTTGAATACAGCCAAAATAAAAAATATTCCCGAATATTCTCGTCCGTTTCATGTTTGACATCGATGTTGCGAATTTTACGTGATAAGTTGCATATTCCGCGTGAGGTGTTGCAAGTTTCATGTTTAACGTCAGTTGTTGCATGTCCGACGGTTGGATTTCATGTTTGACGTACGATGTTGCATGTTTTGAATAAAGCCAAAATAAAAAATATTCCCGAATATTCTCGTCCGTTTCATGTTTGACGTCGAAGTTGCGAACTTTACGTGATAAGTTGCATATTTCGCGTGAAGTGTTACAAGTTTCATATTTAACGTCTATTGTTGCATGTTCGACGGTTGGATTTCATGTTTGACGTACAATGTTGCATGTTTTGAATAAAGCCAAAATAAAGAATATTCCTGAATATTCTCGTCCGTTTCATATTTGACGTCAAAGTTGCATAATTTACGTGATAAATTGCATATTTAACGTGACTTGTTGCGAGTTTCATGTTTTACGTCTATTGTTGCATGTTGGACGTCGCGGTTGCATTTTTTACATTAGATGTTGCATGTCTTGAATCAAGCTAAAATAAAGAATATTTCCGAATATTCTTGCTTGTTTTATATTTGACATCAAAGTTGCATACTTTACGTGATAGGTTGCATGTTTGACGTAAAATATGGTAGGGTAGGTTTATATAAAATAACTAATTATAAAATGAGAGTGCATTTCAAAATTCCTTGACAAATCAAGTGATAATTTATAACTAAACTTATTTTTGTTAAAATTTTTTATTATTAATTAAGTTTAATTAAGCCAATCTATTAAGAAACAAATGAAAATATATTAAAATTAAATTAAATTCAACTTTTACCCAATAAATATATTTAGGAATATATCTAATTAAACTGGTACACAAATTACAAATGTTTTCATGAAATTACACACATAAGTTTAATAGTATAACTATTTTTTACATGATTGATAAAATGATGGCTTTGGAAAGAACTTGTGATTTGAAAAGAAAAATCTAGTTAATTATAAAAAAATTATATATCTAATCCAACATTTTTTCCTTATTTTAGTCAGCTAATAGTTTTGAAAATAATTTGATAATTCAAGTGATAATGTCTATTCTTATTTGTTGTATAATATTTTTTTAGGTGCATTTCATTTTATTTTTATTTTTTTAGAGAATCTAATCATGGTGGATATTTTAAATTACTAAGTCATGAATATTTTGAATTCAATTGAAATTTACAATCTTTTATGAATGAAAATATACAGCAAGACAAAAAAATTGAGTGATAAAAAGAAAATGTGGTAGAAAGAAAAGGCAACATCAATATGATCATTTTCTAAGAAAAATTAAGGCAAAATCTTCCAAGTAATATGGTCAATTTCAATAAAATTACAACTTACCAGAGTAAATCCATCTACTAAACATCCAAAGTTCACAACATAATATTTGAATATCACCAATAACATCCTCAATCCGATGAGTTGAGCATTGGAGGGTTTATGTTAGAAAAATGTCTGACATCCCCTGACTAGTTGTTATGAACGCAAGCATCCTTGGAGAAAGAGCTTGAGGTCCCAAGAGCCTATTCGATAAGAAAGATAGAAGTACAAACCGACTCCCCAACAACTACTAATTTAAGTGTTGGCGTGGTTGTCTGGTCGCTTCACAGCTCGACGAGAATTCAACATCAACAAATATTTTAGAACCTAGTGTATCTTCAATCATTTTGGATTAAATTGTATGACACTTTTTTCTTTTCTTCTCTTTTTTTGTGAAAACAAAATTTAATACACTTATTTTAAAAGAAATTTGTTAATGAAAAACAAAATAATGACAATGAAGAGCACTCATTTATAAAAATAAGCTACAAATAGAAAAACAAAATTCATATAAGTAGAATCTCCCAAAAAATAAAAGCATTATCGAATTGAGTTACAAACTAATAATAATTTCATCAAAGTTTGTAAACCAAAGATTGTCCTAATATAAAAAAGTTTCCAATAAAACACTTATGCCAGATAATTTATAGAACCTAGTAATATCCAATTGAATTCTCCCCTGCAAATAATTAAAATTTTCAAGTTAGTCAATAAGAAAAAATAGCCATCAATCATAATAAGAAGCAACAGCAAATTACACTAAAAAAAGGCAAAAAAAGCACCAAAACAACAAATATAAACAAGAAACAACAAATAAAAAAAAACCCAAAAATGGCATAAAAAGATGCTCAAAGCAGCAATAAATTTATAAAAAATACCCTAAAATAGCAGTGAAAAGTGCTTTAAAAAGCATTAAAAAAATCCAAAAACAATAGTAAACATGCCTAGAAACAGTAGAAAAAAAACCCCCTAAAATAGCAAGAAAACTGCCTAAAACTAGAAAAAAGATCTAGTAGCAAAATCTTCCATTGCCAGATAAAGCTATGAAAGAAAAGAAATAAAATTCATAAAGAGTCAAAGCTAACATACTGACCACTTGCTAGAAATTAAGTTATAAATCCCAAATTTTTACACAAATTAGTATCTGAAACAAGATTGGTTTGATATATGATAGTAAAGTAAAATACCTATAAAGTAGTACAAATTTAGCAAACCTAATGGCTTCACTCCACTCATTTTCTTAAGACTCCAGTGATGAGAAGCTGCCAACAGAATGATAAATTGAGGTTTGACAGGAAGCACACAAACTAAACAAGATACATAACAACTTTGTTATCCATGTTACACCCTAGAACCATTTCTAGGAATATTTGTTAGAATAGCCACCATAACAGTTGATGAGCAACATAAAACAGAGACAACAACAAAACCAGCAACCTGCAAAGTGCCAATTCTTCCATAATTAAATCAGATACACAATAGAAATAATTTACTATTAAAATCCCAAATTCATTTTATCTTCCTGCATTTTCTCATCAATCAAACATAAAAGAGAGCTTCTATCGACACATGCAAACAGCACCCACCATCTTGTCACATTCAAACACAACCCAAGATCACAAAAGTTAATTTTCCAGATTTAGTTAGCCAAAGAAAATATACCATCAATTGGATCACCTTATAAATCAAATACAATTCCACGATATTACCAACCTCCCAAAAAAAAAAAGGCACAAACTTTAAAATGAAAACAACAAGACCATGAAAAATAAGCAAAAGTGGGTATTTAAATAAAACATGATAGAATGCAACAAAAGCAAAAAAAGCTTTCGATAGAAGCCAGAGCCAGATGGGGTACAAGCAAGCTAGGAGGTACCAATTAAAGATGCTTCATTCAAGAACAGAAAAGCTACCAGAATGATAAAAGTAGAAAAAATGAAACAATAAACAGAAAATTGGGTGAAAGCCGCAACAATAGTTTCAATCACTTAACAGTACCAGCAAACTTATAGTAAACTTTAAGAACTAGATGTTTAAGCCACAGATAACAGGGATGTACCCATGAGGATAAAGACACAAGCGTGAGACCAGCAAAGCCGCCCATCCTTAACTTGTGCAGCAGACAAAGTCGAATGAAAAAGGAGGCAATGACGGTAGCGACAGAAACAGTTGGATCGGAAGCGAACAGCTCAAGATGAAAGCAACAAGTTAATGGATTGGATTGTGTGCGCGAGATGTGGCTTCGATTTTAATTGATTAGTCAAGAAATCGAAGAGAGAAATTAGAGAGAAATTTGTGATTTCTGAGAGAGAGGCAAGAAATTGAGAAAGATTGGGCACGGTTGAAACACCTAAATTATAAAAATATAAATTTTGCAGCCTTTGGGAACTGGTTGCTTCGGTTGCCGTTTTTTGTTTTTATTTCTTTTCAATGTCAGCCGTTGGATTCATTTTACTTGAATCCAACGGCTGCGTTTACAAGCCGGCAAGATGCCGGGCCTCAATGCCCAGCATTGTAGCTTTAGCCGCAAAAATGAGAGAAAAACAATATGGACAAAAGCATAAAAGATTATTCTATTTATTTGTTGCTATTTTTTTATCACCATTTTCTTACAACTATCAAAACTGCGTGCCTCACTGGCAATGCAAGCCGCTTTTCAACAATTGTAGAATATAAGCCTTACCCATTTTCTCTCTAAAAACCACTTCAAACGTCAAATCTTCAATTTTTATATCTAATTTCTCTTTTTATTCTTTCTCTATGTCCATAGTTTATCATTTAATCCCATACTTTTTCAAGGAGAAAAGCCACTAGATATTCAAGATTTGCTCAAATATACACACGGACCGTGGGTCATTTAAAAAAAATGATCATAGAAATCTCTTTCTAGATTGTTGTGTTGAGACATTATGATCAAAGATCATAATTTTTCAGAAAAAAAAGGTGTAATCATATTTTTAAATAAAGGGAATTAATGTGTGTTATGTATATTTAAACGAGAGGTTGCCAGCTTTCTCCACTCTCTTCCTATTTTTATAAGGGATATTATCATTTTACTACTAAAGTTATTCTGACATATCATCTCAGTACCATGGTTTGCCGAAAAGTGTATTTTACTATCAAACATTTGCGTCGTTATCAATTCACTACCATTCCGTTAAGAACGTTAAAAATCTACTGATGTCTTGCTGATGTCATAAGGGCATCAAAGACATTTCCATCTGTAAAAGTAAAATTGTCTGTTAATTTGATAGATAAATTATCATTTTACTACCAAGATTTTAGGGGAATTAGCATTTTACTACCAAACTCTTGGGGGTAAAATCGACTTTTAACTCAATTTCCGTTAAACATTAACGTTTTCTTAACGGAATAGTAGTGAATTGATAACGATGCAAACGTTTGGTAGTAAAATACACTTTTCGGCAAACTATGGTACTGACATGATATGTCATAATAACTTTAGTAGTAAAATGATAATTTCTCTTTTTATAATAGCCAATAATCTCATACCAGTATAATTTTATAATATTATCTTTATTTTTAAATATAATCTTATTTATATTTATTATAAATTAAATTAATCATATAAATAAAAAAATTTAAGTATTGAAAATTAAAAATAAGATATTTTCTTGTATTTTTATTATTATTTTAATATTTTTATTACAGTAAATATATATTTTATATTCTAAAGATAAATTATCAAGTAAATGACTTATTTAACCTTCTTTCTCTTTAATTTTTTGTGCTAGAGAGATTTTTGATATTGCGAAAATAATAAAGAAAAAAAGTAGTACATATTGATTTCAATAGGGAGAAATAGACAATGATATTATGAAAATAATAAAAAATAAGTAATACATATTAATTTCAGCAGTGAGAAATTGGCAATCTCCTTGTTTAAACAAACTTTAGAGATTTTGGTGATTTCTTTCCCTATTTCCTAAATTTATATTGAAACAGGAGACAAGGGGCCGTGGAGTGAGCACATCAAAGATATACAGAGACCCTATATAAAGTCCAGTTTCGTTTTCGGCAAAATGGCCATAAGCTGGGACCAAAAAGAAAGAGGTTTTACTGGTTTTTTTATTTTATTTTCATAACATAAACATTAAAGAAGTAATTAAAGACATATTTTAGTTATTTTATCATAACACAAATAATTAAAGTTATTCACTAAAGAAGTACGATTCAAATCAAATTATCATACATTTGCCAATAAACAATCAAGTCAAGACTAGAGGTAAACCCATCAATAATAAATCTTAATTTTTTATCAATCAAGGCTAGTAATTAAGCAATAATTAACAAAAATGAAAAAAAAAGACTATGAAATATTTTTTTTATTTTTCCAAATTTTCTCCAATAGTTTCATTCTATTAACAGATGATTAAATTTTGAGATCTTTACAAATTTTTAACTAACCCTTTGAAAAAATTCAATGCAAGAAACCCTTCAAGTGAAATCCTAACAAAGATTTCATATTCACATAATTAAATTATGAGATCTTTAGAATTAAAGTTGTTATTCAAGAACAGAACTGAGTTTTGGTATTGCCAAATCCAGGTTCAATTTTAAAGTGTTTGTTGCATTTAATAATTCAACAATTGAATGTTTTTCCAAGAAAGCAAAATCCTGTGAACATTGTTATATTGATTTCGTGTTGTCAGATGCCGATGGAGAGACATAATTTGTTTATTACTTGGCAGAAGGGTGTTGATGCTTCGAGGAGATGGGGAGACATAATCCTCTGTGGAAATGACTGGAAAGATTCAGTAGAAAATTATTATATTGGGAGACGGGTGCACCTAATTGGATTGATTAATAGTTTGATTCTGGAAAAATAAATAAATAAAGAAAGAAAACACATAACATTGATAGAAGTCTATCATATTTCTTTGTCCAATTTGTGCTCTCCTCTGCTCTGCTCTGCCCTACCTAAACAAGGGAGAGCACAGAGTAAACAAACACACAAAAAAGAGTTTGATGTGTGTAATTTCGGAAGAAAGAAATAGAGGCTTGAGAGGAAGAGAGATAGAGAGTTGGATATTAAATGGCTTGATGCGTTTATTATTGAATCCAGAGCTGGCCTTTTAAAGGTATACAACACAAATATCCAACTCAACTAGAAATAAGAAACAAGAATACCAAAATATAAGGAGATAATGATGAAGCACTAAGTGCCACGATTCCAGCGTCTACTTTATTCAGTTCTATACTAAAGCAAAAGAAACCACTAACAGCTAATTTACTCCTCCTGAGTTGGTCTTACTTAATTCCAAAACAAGCAACAGCGCAGTAATAGCGGATAGCACGTATCAGAGTTACATTAATTACTTGGAGCAACATCATCCAGAAACGTTACTTTAATCTTCATGAGCTTTGCAGCGGCAACTTTCATACATAACCCCCCGTTATGGTCACTTCATGCAACAATTTAATGCCAAATGCGTGATGGTTAATAAACAAATCCATTTTGGCAGAAAAAGCTTGCTCATCTTGCACCAAATTTGCATCACTGACTTCAGTCAATCCATGAGGTAATGACATTTTTACCCAATTCCCTAAACTCATTTTCCTGGCAAACATTTGCTTCTTTTTCGTGAAAGTTTTCATCAATAAAACACCATAACTACAGACATCGTGTTTGGGTAAAACAACCACTTTTGTTCCGTACCATGCAATTTTTTAATTTCAATTAATCAAACAGTTATAACATTATGAAACATATAATCTAATAATGGACCCAAACTCTGGATGTACTTGATAAAAGAACATAATTTGAAATTGGATTTGAAACTTTACCCGCTGCCATATAACCAATTATAGCCATGGTCATGGTTTGTATCACTAAATGATTTCCTTCACTTAAGAGTTTGGAAATGCCAAGTTACTCAAGCACGCAACCATATTTTCAATTTAAAGCACAGATGTCGAATGACCATGATGGAGATATTCAAGATCTAATGCCGCATCTATCATTATATTCAATTTTTGTAGGATATCAAGAAAATAGTTGAGAGAACACAACCACTTCTCAAAACTACCATTGGGCGTGAACTCAAATATCAAGGCCGTAAAATCCATATGAAAATAGCTGTTAATAATCTTTATGAGATTTCAATGATGAACATTTCATAATATTTACATTCAAAATCAAAAATCTTAAATGCTCTCTCTATCTACAGATTGGAAATCTTTACTGCAACATTAGCTCCATCAGAAAGTATCTCTTTATATACCAATTTGAAACTACCTATACTAAGCAAGTTGCATTCTTTAAATTCATAAGAGTTTTCTCCATGTTGCCGGAGATTACAAATCTTCTTGACTTGTAATTGTTGTGCCCTTGTTTTGACATCTTATAAAGAAGGTGATGACAATTGCTATTAGTACAATGGATATTAGTATTGGAGGCAAAACGTATTTCAAGACAAGAAAATAGCTTTCTTGGATCCATTTCTGTTATTTTTCTTTAAGGTGGGACTTTTAGTCATGGTGAACCACAGATGTAGAAGTCTTGGCAAATCATATAGTGCGTAATTTCAGATAAACAACTGCGTTGAAAAGTTTATAAAAGGCCCCTTGATTGGAATTTCTCCTTCTAGTCCATTGTGAGACACATTAAAGTGCCTCCAATGACTTGGGAATTTGTCCAAAGATATTATTGCTAGAGAGATCAAAGGATTCCAAGCTTATTACACTACCAAATTATTCAGAGATAGGACCTTGAAATTGATTACCTGGTAATGATAAAGTCACTAAATCTTTGAGCCACAAATGTTTTTGGCATGTCACCTGATAATTGATTCCTTGATAAATCCAAATCTACCAAGACCTTCAAGTTTTGAATATTATGAGGGAAAGAGCCACTTAATAAATCTGACGAAAAGTTTATCTTCAGGATATACAAAAGATCCAACAAGGGTGATAGTATACTAGCCCTGAGCTTGTTGGAGCCTAAGTTGAGTTCCCTTAGAGATATCAAAATTGCCAAGCAGTGTGGTATATGTCCGGCGAGCTAAGCTTGTTTTCACTTAGCACCAATCCATTCAACCTCTCCAAGTGACAAAGATCGTAGGGAATGGAATCTTGCAAATCATTATTAGAGAGAGCAAAATCTTGTAGTATCTGAAATATTCCCATCGTTGTTAGAATAGTTCCATTCTAGTCATTGTTGAAGAGGCTCAATGTTGGATGTTTAATCCAACATTGGGCTTTTATGTAAATAATTATGTGCTGTGGATTGTCATATAAGATTAAACCCAATTAAAAATTATCTATTAAGGCTTTCAATAGCTTGAGCTTTAATGTATCTGATAGAGAGTGAGTCTTTAATATGTAGAGGGTTAAGAGTAATTTACATTTTTATGATATGTTAAAATTGAAATATCAAATGATAACAGGGAAGTTGTCTATATATAACAGTTATAATCCCAAATTACACGTTATATTATGTTCTTTTCTAACATCCTATCATCGGAGAGAGTGCAAAGAGAAAGTACTTAAAGAATTTTTTAGGAAAAAGTGTTGATCTGGAAGGCAAACCGCACGGCTCTAGAAAGCAATTGGTCATTATGAGTCTTGATGATACAACATGAATGTTCCCAAAATTTAAGACAAATATTATTTTGTAACACTTCAAACTATCAACCCGCGTAAATTACCAATTTCTTGAGGAATGCGTCCCTTGATTTTGCAATTATATGCGTAAAATTTTTGAAGAGGAGAAGAAAAATTCCCAATTAATGGTGGAAGCATTCCAGTAATGGAATATTTAACCTAAAGTTAAAATGTTAGATCTCTACAATTAGTCAAAAAAGAGAGAAAACTCCACTCTATTGTAGATGATCCGTCTTCAAGTAATTAATTAAATCCAAGGAAGAGCTCGCTGAGAAATCTCAAGCTGCCGTAAGTGTTTGGAATAAGGCCAGAGAATGAGTTTGAGCTCAAGTCTAAGCCAATGAGTTTAGAAGCATTGGTGATGGAATTGGGAATTGTTCCCATAAGTTTATTAATCCCCAATGCTAAAAACTCCAAGTTCAGAAGTGAGTAGCCAAGTGTTGATGGTAGATAGCCTGTGAGTTGATTGCCAACGAGGTTACTGAGTGTTATGGTTGAAATGTTGAACATAGAGGGCGGAAAGAGACCACTTAAGTTATTGGGACCAAGAACTAGAGTGCTTTTGTAGATTTCGAATCCCGGTTGGAATTTCATCTGCCATAATTTCAATTTTCTTGTTGAATTGAAAGTGTCAAAAATACATGCAGTGGAATATGGTAAAATTCTTGCCATGCTCCATTTGGGAAAAAAGTTTAGTCATAGCAAAAACGTGGTACTTAGGGAACAATCAATTTGTGAATTCACACAATTGGGCTGTGGCTAACAATTATTAAAAATATAAATTGAAATATATACAAAAATTCGTGGGTACGTCCAAAATTTAGTATTTTCATATATATATAGAGTGAGGTTTAAGGGAAATAATTTTAAATGTAACTTTCACAATTTTACAACCATAGATTACAATTTATCCAAAGGTAAAAATTAAAGTTTTTATAATGTTTTAAGTAATAAACCAATAAATAACTGTGGGTCCCTATGGAGCACCAAAAAAAAATGCAGGTTCCCCATAAGAGCACCAAAAATCTTTTCTCCCCGTTATGATAATATATTATTTTTCCTGTTACTTTCTCTTACTTTTCCCCGTTTTGCTCTCCCAATATTACCGTGCGTTATAATTTAGATTGAGTTTCTCTGCTTTCATTCAAAAATTACAAAAATTGAGCCAACACCATGGTTTCTCACTTTGGATCGAGTTGAAAAGGTGTAAAAATACAAAGAAAATTTTGTTTTGTCTACATATATTATGAAAGTTTCCCACAAATAAAATTAAGTAACAATAATGTTTGGGATTCCAACATTTAAGTCTCAACTTAAGTTTCAATGTTATGTGTCACTCATCTATTGAATGATGGATTTCATAAATAGTAAAATTACTTAATCTGTTGAAAAGTCAAAACAGCTTTTTGACATGCATAACCTTCTAGTCGCAATGTTGGAAGCATGTGGATGGAATCATGGAAAATGAAGCCAAATGAGTTGGTGAAGCATGTGACAGTTTGACAAATTCACAACAACATTGACAATTTGACCAAGAGTTTGGTGCAATAGTGCAACGATTTGGCTATAAATAGAGATGCATTCTTCATTTGTAAATTATCCATAAATTTGTTAAGTTTATAAGTTTCTAAGCTTTTGAGAGTTCGGAGAGTGTGAACAATTGGAGAGTGTGTGTGAGAGTACTGGGTGTATTTGGGTTCTGGGAAAGTGAGATTTCTTTACTCAAATTTGTACTCAAATAATTGTTAATAATACAATTATTTGACTCTTGCTTCCGTGGACGTAGGCATATTGTCGAACCACGTAATTCTTGTGTCCTTTATTTTTCTGTGATTATTTGGTGCGCTTGATTCCGTATTCCGCGCACAACAAGTGGTATCAGAGCCGACGGTTCGTACTTGGGGGGATACGGTATTGTTCACGTATACGGTATTGTTCACAAATACGATGGAGACGGCCATTTATACTTGGGAGACAGTCTATTATAAATAGTGTGTATTTTTGCATGTCTAGGAAAGTTCTGTCAACAAGGCGATAAGAGTCTAAGGATTCTGGTTTTTAATTGGGACCGAGTTCCCATCTAGTCTCCTGGAAACTTTCCTGGTTCATTTATTCACACGAAATTAACATCATAGAGACTGTTTTTCAAGTGGAAATAGTTCGTTGAGAAAATGGTAGAAGGTGAAACTTCTAGAATTAGGGAGAGATCTACCGAGATTATTTCAGGAGACACTTCAGGTGGGAGGCAAGATTTGTCAAATCACTATTCAGCACTTGTTATAGGAGTCCAAAAGATCGATGTTGAAAAGTTTGATGGGACAATCAACTTCGACATGTGGAGGCGCGAAGTTATGGATGCCCTTTTTCAAATTGATCTCGATGTTGTTCTGAAAAATAAAAGACACTTGTATGATGAAGAAATTTGGGATCGTATGAATGAAAAAGCATGTGGTCAGATCAGATCTTGTTTGACCAAGGAGGTGAAATACTTTGTGAAAGATGAGGAGTGTACGATGACTTTGTGGCGTACATTGGAGGAGAAGTACCTGCTGAAAAGTCCTGAAAATCGTCTTCATGTCAATACATGATCATGTCTCAAGATTTGAAAAGTTACTTGCTGATTTGAAAAATCTTGATCAAGATATTAAGGATGAAGTCAATGCTATGATTATGTTACACTCACTACCAGAGGAATATAACCATTTTGTGACTACCTTGATATATGGGAAGAGTGTGATCGTCTTCAAAGATGTTTGCACAGCATTGACTAACTTGGAGATTTGGAATAATGATAAAAATTCTGAACGAGCATCGTCTGGAGCTTTTGTGAGCAAAGATTGGGCGATGGAGAAAAAGAAAAAGCGTGGTGGAAAGAATTCTTGATCCAAATCGAGAAGCAGAAATATAGCTCGAGACGAGTGTGCCTTTTGTCATGAAAAGGGCCATTGGAGGAAAGATTGTCCAAAGGCTCAAAAGAGAGATGGGAAGAAACTCGTAGCAGCAAACATGGCACGGAAAGATGAGGACTCTGATTATTCACTAAGTATTACTCCTACAACATACGTGGCTAGTTCGAGCGAGTGGATACTTGATACTGGAGCAACCTACCATTTGTGTCCTATTAAGGAATGATTTACGGATTTTCGTAATCTGGAATCTGGTGCAGTTGTAATGGGGAATGATCAACATTGTCGCAAAATGGGGATAGGAATAATTCGGCTTAAAATGTTTGATGGAATGATCAGAGAACTTAAAGATGTTAGATTTGTTCTAGCTTTAAAGAAAAAACTAATTTCTGTGGGTGCTTTAGAAGCTAAAGGCTACAAGGTTACTATTAAAAATGGCACAATGAAGTTCATGTATGGGGCTATGGTGATTCTGCAAGGGGTTCGACGTCACAATTTGTACTATTTGAAGGGAGGTACAACTGATGAAGCAAATGTTGTTGAGGCGCACAGTGACACTACCAAGCTATGGCATGTACGACTGGGACATGCTGGAGAGAAGTCTTTGCAAACTCTGATGAAGCACGGACTCTTAAAAGGTACCAAAACCTGTAAATTAAATTTCTGTGAGCATTGTGTAGTAAGGAAGAAAACAAGGGTCAAGTTTGGTACAGCTAATCACAATACTCGTGAGATCCTTGAATATGTTCACAGTGATGTATGGGGACCAACCAAGACTGAATCAATTGGTGGAAGCCATTATTTTGTTACATTTGTTGATGATTTCTCTAGACGTGTGTGGGTGTACACCATGCGAGCAAATGATGAGGTTCTAGAGATTTTCGTGAAATGGAATAAATTGGTGGAGACTCAAACTGGCAGAAAGATCAAAGTATTACGATATGATAATGGGGGTGAATATACTTCTGATCCATTCTTGCAAGTATGCCAGAACGATGGTATTAAAAGATATTTTACGGTGAGACATACTCCGCAACAGAACAGTGTGGCTGAGCGTATGAATCGTACTTTACTGGAGAAAGTACGGTGTATATTATGTAATGCTAGTTTAGATAAAAAGTTTTGGGCTGAAGTTGTGAGCTACGCAAGTCACCTAATAAAACGTTTGCCTTCTGCTGCAATTGGAGGTAAAACTCCTATGGAAATGTGGTCTGAAAAGCATGCACAAGACTATGATTCCCTTCGTATATTCGGGTGTCCAACTTATTATCATGTCAAAGATAGTAAATTGGATCCTCGTGCTAGAAAAGCTATCTTTGTGAGATTCAAAGGTGGAGTAAAGGGCTTTAAACTTCGGGATCTCGAAGACAAAAAGTTTGTGTGTAGCAGAGATGTCACGTTTGATGAAACTTCAATGATGAAAGCTTCAAATTCTCAACAGGTGGAGTTTGATGCAACTCCATATGTACCAGTTAGTTCTACATCAGAGAAGGGTTTAACTATGGAGGTGACACATAGAGTTGAAGAAGAGGTTGTTTCTTCTAATGTCCCACAAAATGAAAAAACAATTGATGATGTAGATAATGATGACTTTATAGCAACAAGGAGGCCAAGAAGAGAGATAAAGAAACCCGGATGGCTTACTAAAGACATGGTGGTAGCCTATGCACTTCCAGTTATTGATGATGACATCCCCAACACTTTCAGTGAAGCATTACACAGCAGTGAAAGTGATCAATGGAAGTTAACCATGGAAGAAGAGATAAAATCTTTCCATCAAAACTAGACTTGGGAACTTGTAGAGTTATCAAAGGGGAAAAAGGTTAGTGGCAATAAATGGGTCTATACCAAGAAGCAAGGATCTCCGAATCAATCAACTTCTCGATACAAGGCAAGGCTCGTAGCAAAAGGTTTTGCTCAGAAGGAAGGTATTGACTACAATAAAGTTTTCTCTCCAGTTGTAAAACATACTTCCATTCGTATCCTACTTGCCTTAGGTGCAGAATATGAGTTAGAGTTGGCTCAATTGGATGTTAAGACAGCGTTCTTACATGGAGATTTGGAGGAAGAAATCTATATGATTCAGCCTTGTGGTTTCAAAGTTGCTGGAAAGGAGAATCGTGTTTGCAGATTGAGTAAATCTTTATACGGATTGAAACTAATTCTTTGAATGCGTTGAGTTTGAAGAATTATGAACTACGGTTGGTTTGATCCCATATTTTGGGTACGTAGGTAGTCGAAGCGACACAACCATTCTGAATCCTTATTGAAGGATTACATTGCGGTTGATGGTTCATTAGTAGTCGGCTCAGATTTGGACAAATTTTCGCCGAGGTGGAGAATTGTTGAAAAGTCAAAACAGCTTTTTGACATGCATAACCTTCTCGCCGCAATGTTGGAAGCATGTGGATGGAATCATGGAAAATGAAGCCAAATAAGTTGGTGAAGCATGTGACAGTTTGACAAATTCACAACAACATTGACAATTTGACCAAGAGTTTGGTGCAATAGTGCAACGATTTGGCTATAAATAGAGATGCATTCTTCATTGGTAAATTATCCATAAATTTTTTAAGCTTATAAGTTTCCAAGCTTTTGAGAGTTCTGAGAGTGTGAGCAATTAGAGAGTGTGTGTGTGAGTACTGGATGTATTTGGGTTATGGGAAAGTGAGATTTCTTTACTCAAATTTGTACTCAAATAATTGTTAATAATACAATTATTTTTCTCTTGCTTCCGTAAACGTAGGCATATTGCCGAACCACGTAATTCTTGTGTCATTTATTTTTCTGTGATTATTTGGTGCGCTTGATTCCGCATTCCGTGCACAACATAATCATCATCTAATGGATGAATGTCATATTAGTTGAGACTTCAATTGAGACTTATATATTAGAATACTGAGCATTGCTCTTTAAATAAAATCAAACATGACAGAAATATAATTCCTTATCTATCCTTATTTTCACACCATTAGGCAAGAATCATGGAAACCACAATCAGCCACCTTAAAGAATCACCAAAAAGCTCAACTAATTTTACTCTTTAAATATCTATTTGCTTACTTATGTGACAAATAAGAAAATAAAAAAAATATGCTATCATTGAAAAAACTCTTCAAATATAAATAAGTTAATATTATTTTAATCAAAACAACTATTTTTTAAAGAAAAAATAAATAGTAGTTAAAACAATTCTCTCTCTCTCTCTCCAATAAAAAGTAATAAAATATAAATTGAAGAGGAAAAAAACACTCTACAAAATTGAAGAGAGAGAAGTAATAAAATATATATTACGATTGATTCTTTTATTTATAGCAAGAATCAATCGTAATATCTTTAATCAACTTTCAGCTTGTATATTTTTATGAATAATATATTTGTTCCTTAGTTTTAGACTATTATTAGTGAATTAGCTGTCCATTGTACTATTGTATAAATTAGTGAAGATTTAGACTATTATTAGTGAATTAGCTGTCCATTGTACTATTGTATAAATTAGTGAAGAAATCAATGAAATAATTCAAGCTCTCAAACACATAATAGCCTTATTGCACAATTGTTTTAAGACGATCTTCTTGCCATGAAATTTCTACAGTAGCCAAAGTTAAGGTTTATTCCATTGTATTTTGAAATATTCAGAAATGCAGAAGGAATAAAACAATGAAAATAGTTTTAGTTACACTGGTGACCGGTATGAGGTATTATCATTTAAAAACCAAAGGAAATCTGTTGGAATGTTTTGAAATGACAATTGATCATAAAATCACCGCCCAAAACTCTTCCTAATTTGTCTGTGCTGCATGAATAGAGTAAATTTATTAGAAAAAAATCCGGAAAAGGAGAGAATAGTTGGGAGAAGAAAAATAATCGTTGGAGACATGAAAGATCGATAAAACAAACAATTAACAACGGAGAAGAACAATTAACAACGGCGAAGAAGAGAAGGCAGTGAAGAGAGAAAATATTAAGGGAAAGAAAAATACATTATTAAAGAAGGAAGAGAGAAAAATATTTATAAAATTAATGATCATCTCATCTAATGAGCATCACCCTTCAATGATTTTTAAAATAGATGGTTGCAAGATTGTGATTAAAATTCTGTTCCTTTCAAAATGAATTCTTTTGCATCAGCTACAGCTAGCCATACCGTGCAGGATTCTGAACGATGTATTGAAAATGAATTCTGCAGACATCAATGCAAATTGCTAATAAATATATCTGCTTCAAAAAGATGAAGTGGAAGTGGAACGTACCTTGAAGTTCGTTATAACAAAGATTGAGATACACAAGTTTCGGGGTTAGACTTTAAATATAGGGAAACAAAGTAATAGCCTAAAGCTAGATATTTTAGAAATGTTTTTTTTTTTTTTTTAATAGTTCTCTAATTAATAAAAAAATAAAATTAATAATATTGTTTAACCATTAATTCATTCATTATTAGAAATCTTATAATCTCATAAATCCGTATATAAAAAATTTTCATCTCTTTCTCTACAAAAAAAAATTTATTACATTCATTTGTTCATTAAAAAAAATAGTTTCTTGAAATAAAAAATCTATATCAATTATCTAATCATTAATTCATCATCTCTACTTTTTTATGTACTACCATTCTAAATATTCTATTTGAAAATAGTATTGTTCTTATTTATTTGTTTATTTATTTTTGTAATAATTCTAATAGATTAAAAAAAAAGATATCTTCTTGACTTTTTTTTTTAGGATTTGTTTTGAAAATTTTTAGGATCCTTTTTTATTATTGTCAACATTCAAGAATTAAAGGCCCTTTTATGTTTCCTTGAGTATTGAAATTGTAAGAATAAAAAGGAGTCTCATAAAAAAAGTTCACCTAAGGCCCTAAATACTATAAAGCCAGTCTAATAAGCTTAATCAAATTTTGTATGCTTGAAGTAATATTTCCCTTAATAATGTTGAAACTCGAGTCCATCAACTCTAGCTTCGATAAGTTGAAGTAAGAATTTGGGATGGGACTAGTGAAATTGCTATTACGAAGACTCAATACTCAGGGTGTCTTTACTTGAGGGTTTAGGGAATGAAAATGAAGGAATGAGAATGAAACTCATATTTGCTTGGCAAAATATAATTTGGGAATGGGAATAAAATGTGTAGGTCCTACACAATTTGGGAATAAGGAATGAGAATCACATTCCCATGGGGGCTTGGGAATGGGGATTCTCATTCCTTGAACTGTCTTTTGTATCCCTCTAATTTTTTCATATTTTCCGAATTATCCTCGTTCAAATCACAATTAATTTTATTTTTTTAAATGTCATTATTATTATTAATAACTTTATTATTTTATTTATTATTAATTATTTTTATTAATATTATCATTATTAACATTTATTATTATTATTATTATTAATATCATTTTTATAATAATATTTATACATGTTTCGAATTAATGAAAATTACATTATTTAATATTATGGATATTTTGGTAAATAGATTCTCATTCACATTCTTAATTCCTATTTATTTTGCCAAGTAAACACATCAATAGTATTCCAGTACATTCTCATTCTCATTTATTTTTACCAAGTAAACATTGGAATTTCATTCCCATTCCAGCTCATTTCCATTCTCAACCCATTCCTATTTTACTCAATTCTCATTCCATGAAGTAAACATCATCAGAATTTGGATACGATATCCATTCAAGATGAAAAGTTTACATTTAATTTGTTTCTAGTGAAACTTATGATTCGAAAACGGCATAATTGCCACAATTCGTTGGACAGATGACCATAGAAATTGTTATGACTAACATTAAGATACAGTAAGAATGAGAAATTTCCTAAGTGTGGGGGAATTGTGCCTTGAGGACCCATAACGGACAAATCCAAGGCCGTAACTCTATTATGACCAGCACCGTAAGAAACTCCAACTAACAACTAAGTGCGTATGAACTATGAATAGGCTCGAGTCCATTTGTTAGCTAGAACGGCCTACAGCCCATCTAATATTTAGGAAATTTTTCAATTTTATTTACAAAAATACCATTATATGTAACTGCTGTTGTTATCTTTACAAGTTTGCCACCTATAAGTTTGCCATTCCATATAAACTTAAAAACAGGTCATATAAATTTAATCTGAAATCTAATAACTCGTCAAACTTAGGGATGGTAACGGAGCAGATATGGATTGGATCTACACTGCTCCAGATTCAGATCCATAATAAAAATTAAGATCCGTAACTGCTCCATATCTAGATACAAAACAAAAAATGAAGATCTATATCTGCTCCAAATCCAAAAAGAAAAATTAAAATCCAAATCTGCTCTAGATCCGTCATGAATTCTAAATCTCAATAATAAGATATCAATATTTTTTTAGAAAGAAAATTTAAGACTAAAATACATTGGTAACAATTAACTTATATAATTTGTATCAAAAATCTAATAAGTATTGTAGCTTCTACTTTTACACCAAAATAAACAAATAAAAAAGATAATAAAATATTCATCAAAAGTAATTGCAGGAATAAGATCATTACAATATTTTAATGTCTCATTTACCATCCTGATATTCACGGCACAGCATCATCATTCCTATATCATTAAATAATAACATATAAGTTAAAAATGATTTATTATATTTAGTGCTTTATTATTTTTATTATGATCATATTTAACTAAATATATGATTAACATAATTATTTTATAGTTGATAGCCACCATTAATTAGTGATTATACAAAATAAATAAGATTATGAGAAAATGATAAAAAAAAACTCAAGTCTATAGATTTTCCTAGCAATTAAAGGACTGATCCAAGCATTCAAATGAAGTGAAGAAGCGAGAGTAGACTAAATAGAAAAAAAAGAGACTAAATTATAGAGTGAAAAACTTTAAAAAATTAGGGTAGGCTATCCTGATTTTATTTTACACTTGATAAATTTTTGTCTTATTATCATTTAAATACCTTTAAGTTTTAAGATTCTTAAATACAAGCTAATGAACAAATTTTATCATCATTTATAAATTTTATTATCATTTATAATTACACAATTGTTAAGAATTTTTTAAAATAAAATTACATTAAATGGTGAGTGGATATGGATCTAGATCTAGATATTAAAATAAATCCGAACTTGCTCCATATCCGCCTTAGATCCACGCATCGATATCCAAATCTGATCTAAATCTATTTTAATCCGACCCAAATCCGATCCGAATGCATTTGGATCATGTGGATCTTGGATCATATCCGATCCATTGCCATCCCTAGTCAAACTCACTAAAGGTGCTTTTGTTCAACGATAAAATTTAAAATTCAATCTTACTCACTCATTAAATCAGGAGAAGTTACGAGAGAAAACAATGTTGGAGAGGATTCTCATCCTTGTTTCCCATCTTCAATTTTTCTTTTCCTTTTTTAATATAATAATATGTCCCTCCCTCATTTTAAACTAAATAATTTAAATCTTAAAATCCAAAACCCAATAATTTTATGTTATAAAAACAAAAGTTATAACCAAAGTCACATAGTGATTAAAATAGATTAAAAATAAATTAGCTTAGAAAATAAAGTACACATTTTATTTATTAATTATTTACACAATTACAACATCAACGAAACTGAAAGATAAAATTGTGACAAATTCTTAGTCTGTTTAAATTCCTAGCAACACCATATACTAATATACTAATATACCAGTTAAAAAACTTAGCTAACAAAATGGAAACATTATTGAGCTTACTTGAAAGAAGAAACTAGGTTTCTAAATAATGAGAAATCTTATTGAAAGTATGAACGAATAAAACTAGAGTTTTGATACTCTAACAAATAAAACTAGAGTTTTGATACTCTTTTATAACAATCCTAAATATTGTGAATTTACCAAAATAAGCAAATTCGAAATATAATATGATAATTAAATTCTCCTAATCAAAAATAAGAAAAGCAAAACAAACGGCACTCAAATCTAAATTCTAAAAAAAGGATAAAAATCCAAGAAGAATCAGGAAAAATAGGAAAAAATCTTAAAACTAGGAAAAAACCAAAAAATAAGCATAATAAATGGCTCGATCATCAGGCGGAACGGCTTAGGTGGTTCCGGATTTTATTCATCCCACCGTAAGCTTCGAAACTGTATATTATACGCAAAAAATGGACACATGTAACCCGAGTTATGGCCTTCGGAAGGTATCCTCTTCGCAACACACAACTCCCTACATCATTAGCTCACCCTAAAAAAAGGAAAAAAAAAATGATGACCTCGCCCCCACATATGAAATTTACCAATAATTATGGATTCGTGGACCATGGACGTAAGTTTTCAATGCAAGAACAGCGAACTGGTCCGTTGTGTTTTTTACGCTAGGCATAGCGGAAACTAGCCGTGAAATAGTGAAACAACAAAATAGGAACAAAGTAGAATAAGCGCATTTCAGTTTTTCTAATATATAGAGATTCAAGCAACCTAAGTGTTATGTGAGATGGATATAATTTTCAAGAGAAGGAAAATAGCATACTTATTATGGGTCCGAATGCCACCACTTAAATTTATTTGGCTGAGATTAAATCTTATCTTCTTTCCATGGGTGAAATTAAATGTTATCATCTCTACTCTTATTTCAACCCATCATACTTAATTCAAGTACTTTTCCCAATACAAACTTAATTGTCATTTGTAAGATTGACCATTCTTCTTCTTCAATTCAATTAATCTCTAATTCTGTAAGGAACGTCGAGGGCCGACCCGTTATTGAGTTCATTTGCTATCAAAACCATGGTTCTTATTGTCATATGGTTACTTTGAAAGCGGCGTGTTTTGGGAAAAGTGGTGTGGGATTTGAGATTGGTTGATGAAGAAGAAGAAAGAGGGAACACAGTGAATGAAGAGGGAGGGAAGATTACGGAAGTTAATGGCACGGGAATTGAAATTTGGTTGGGAAAGTTTAGCAGGAGAAAAAGAGGTTCATTTAGGTTAAAAAAATAAAAATAATAAAAATTTAAAACGTTACCTTTTATTATTGTCATGTGTTAATTGACATTTTAAAACACGGGAGGGATTATAAGGGAAAAGGCAATGGAGAGGAACATAATCCACACGCAAGAGACACAACTTTTAAAAACAAAACTGATAAATGAAAGATGCAAGACTCATAAACTCATAACTTTTCTAAGTAATAAAGTAAACGGCTAAACGCATGTGCTTTTCAATTCTAATTGTTGTTATTGTTCCTTCTTCACTACTAGGGTTGTTTGAGGGTACATTATGAAGCGACCAGCCATACCCTAAACGAGGAGTCGACCTCCTTATAAGTGAGCAGACATGTGAGGTCTGGAAGCGGGTTGCCAAGAGCAAGAATTTTCTGGTCGTTTACGAGGACACCCTCTGCTGGACCGTAGCACGAGCAGGCCTCTTGCTAGGAGCCGAGAGCCTTTCCTGCTGGGGTCCGGGGTCGATAGACCCAATCCATAGCGGTTAACGGGACGTGCACTACTATCCAAGAATCCAGGTACAAAATCCACTCGGCCGTAATTACAATATTCAAGCATCTACTTCCAAGAACTGGGGGAGGTGGTGAATGTGAATTGTGAGGGACCAAATTCACAGGAAGGTTATAAAAGAGGCAATCAACAAAGGTAAAGGGGTTAGACATTTTTACATATCAAATTAAGAGAGAAAAGCATTCTATTGAGAACTTCAAGAAAGCTCATAAGAATTCTATTACCTAAGAAATCATTAGAGAGCCACGAGATCAGTGGCAGAGTTTCCTAAAAAGTAAGCCCGAATTTCTAACTTGAGCGTCGGAGGGTTTACGCTAGGAAAACTCCTGGCGTGCTCTGACCAGTTTTTGTGTGCGCAGGAGTCCACTGAGTAGAAGTTGCAAGAGGCATAGCTCTGCTCGCCTAGAAGAGTAACGTGAAGCATACCTGGTTGGCTGCGAGTTCAAGAGTTGAGAAGAGATTCGGGTCGTGGATGAGCAGACACCAGAATCTCGTATCAACATTTTGGCGCCGCCTGTGGGGAGCTGAACAAAAATTTTCCATCAACAGAGAGAAGAATGAGAAAAAGAGTGGGGAGATTATGGACGTAGGGGGGAGTAGTGCCCACGGAGGTGATCTGGGGCTTAATGAGTCTGTAACATTGAGAGAGATAGCTAACGGAGCGCGAGAAAAAGTAATATATGAGTGGATGGAACGAACGGAAAAACATATGGAGACCCTGACAACTATCTTGCAGGAGTTGAGAAATGAACAAAGGGGAATTTAAAAGGAAGGGATGAGAAGTGGTAGAGTAACACCAGGGCACGTTAACAGAAGGAACAACGGTATCGCGATGAGAGGTCGAACCACCAAGAGGTTTGGTGGTGAAGTGGGTGACCAATCTCTACGGGGAGGAAGTCATGAAGGAGGGTATCAATCCCTGGGGAGGCAGAGCTCTGATAATAATGATAGGGCTGTGAATGCAGAAGAAAAGGAGCTTCGACAACACCTGCATAACGTCGAGCAAGAATGAGACCAGGTTGCGGCACGTGGCCCTGGTCGTGCCATGCAGCTGGAGGAAGAGATGCGTAGACTAGCGCAGATCATAGATGACATGCAGGGACGGAGCAGAGCACCCGGTTGGCGGATAATGCTCGACGGCGAATCCCGCCTCTCACCAGAGATAATGAGCGCTGTCATCCCGAGGGACTTCCGCTTCCCCGACCTCAAGTACCCGGGACGAACCGACCCATTGGTGCACATAGAGTGTTTTAATGACACAATCAGGGTGCAGAGATTATCTGAAGCCCAAAGGTGCAGGGTGTTCCCGCTGTCTCTAGAGGGACGAGCACGTGAGTGGTACCAGAAGCTTTCTTGGGGGAGCATCAAAACATTCGAGCAGATGTGCCAGGAATTTGCAGAGCAGTTTCGGGGGGCAATGGCACCTGAAGATGATATGATGGAGCTGACGAGCATGAAGCAATGAGAGGATGAAACTCTTCGGGAGTTTATCAAAAGGTATCACCGCGCTGTCCTCGATCTGGGAGCCTCCAACCATCCCCAAGTATTGAGGGGATTAAAGGAAGGAGTAAGGAGAGGACACATGTGGTACAACTTGATAGAAATCGAGGAGGAAAAAGCAGCAAAGATCAAGACAAACCAGCTCGAAGGGTTAAAGAGAAAAAAAAAAAGTCCAAGCGGGAAGCGGGCCGATTAAGCGGAAGGACCACCATGCCCCAGGAGGCGGTACAGGAAGCCGGGTCCCTTCTTACCAGCCTCATCAGAGGTCGCCCCAATATCAGCGTGGCAGGATGCAACATCTGTTAACATATATGTTTCCATAATATTGATTTTGATGATAACAAACAAGATTAAGAATGATTAATCTTTTAAGCTCAAATTATTTAATATTCTTTTTAAATAAATCATTATTTTCACATTATAAATGTTTTATATTTAATGGAAAAATGATTTTATGAAATTGATTGTTTTTATTCTTTTTAAATAAATCATTATTTTCACATTATAAATGTTTCATATTTAATGGAAAAATGATTTTATGAAATTGGTTGTTTTTCAAAGTTTATGGTTTAATTGAAAGAAATTTGAAAACTTTGAAATAAACATGTATTGCTTGAAATCTTGGTAAAGGACTTATTTGAAAAGTATCATAGCATTTTGGGCTATACCATAATTTCAGAAAGTTTTGGGATTAACAAAGCATTACTTAAAAATTCTGAAATTGGACCTATGTGCAAAGTTTCATAACGTTTTGGGCCGTAATATAGTTTTATAAAGTTTTGGGGTCAAACTATAAATTTAGAAAATATTTTCACTGTAGCAATCACTGTATCAAACGGCTAACCGTTTATTTAAAATGGCTAACCGTTTATTTAAAACGGCTAACCGTTTATTTAAAACGGTTAACCGATAATTTCCAGAAAGCATGTTCTGCAAAGTATTGTTAAAATGATGATTCTGGAAACTAACGGTGAACCGTTTACTGAAAACGGTTAACCGATTATTTCCAGATTGCTAACCTTGAACCGTTTAGTAAGAACGGTTAAACCAAATTTATTTTGCAGGTCTCTGGAAATTAACGGCGAAAGGGTAAGCCTAAACGGCTAACCGTTTATTTGAAAATTGGCCCAACGGTAACTTTGACCAGCCTAAACAGTTAACCGTTAATGGTTAACGGCGAACCGTTTTTGAGCAGACAGTCTATAACGGCTAGTTTTTCAGCTCCAACTATAAATAAGCTCAATCCAATTCAAAAAAAAAAAAAAAATTCCAACGATCATCCTTGAGCAAAATATTGAGAATACAACTTTCATTGAGCTTTAAATCTTTGTATTCATCTCATTCATTCACACATTGAGCTTTCACTTGTGATCAAACACATTGTGTGAGAGAGATTCATTTGTAATTTTTTTTTGTAAAATCAAGTTAAAAGATTGTAAGTGTTGGGATACACTTGGGTTAAGAGATTGGGGATAATCTCTTGTTGTAAAGGTCCATTGACACCTTGGAAGTCAATTGTAAGCGTTTGAAGCCTTGGGAGGCTAGCTTAGTGAAATCCTCAAGCCCGGTGTGCTTGGAGGCGTGGACGTAGGCGGGGATTGCCGAACCACGTAAAAATCCTTGAGTTTGCTTTCTCTTCCCTTACTCATTTATTATTGTGCTTTTATTGAATTTATTGTTTTCGAATTTATTAAGGCATTAGATTAAATTGTTGTGTGGTTTGCCTAGGATAATTTTTAAAATCCCAATTCACCCCCCTCTTGGGTTGCCTAGTTAGTATTTCATTTGGTATCAGAGCGAGGTGCTCTTGTATAGACTTAACCGTTTAGAGTTAAAGATCCATGGCAACCCATAAGGACTCAACCTTTAGGGAAGGACAATCCACAATTAGACCACCGTTCTTTGACGGTAATGACTACCCATATTGGAAAACTAGGATGAGAATTTATTTACAAGCTTTAGATTATGAAATTTGGGAAATTGTTTGTGATGGTCCATTTATGCCTTTGACTAAAAACGAAGTTAGGGAAGATATTCCAAAACCTTCAAGGGAATAGAATGAATTGGAAAAGAGAAAAGCTTCTCTAAACTCCAAAGCTATGAATGCCTTGTTTTGTGCACTAGATAAGAAAGAGTTTCATAGAGTATCTAGTTGTGAAAGTGCTAATGAAATTTGGCACAAACTTGAAGTTGTTTATGAAGGCACAAATCAAGTGAAAGAGTCTAAAATTAGTAGGTACACTCGACAATATGAATTGTTTCAAATGGAACAAAATGAGAGTGTGTATTCTATGTACACTAGATTTACGGACATAGTGAACACTCTAGGAGCCCTATGAAAGACCTTTTCAAATAGTGAGAAAGTTAAGAAAATCATTAGGTCACTACCTAAGGAATGGAGACCAAAAAGGACTGCCATTGAGGAAGCCAAAGATTTAAATGTATTACCTATTGATGATTTAATTGGTTCTCTTATTTCTTATGAGGAAGACTTGGCAGCCGAAAGAGGCAATGAGGAGAAGAAGAAAAGCATTGCTCTCAAAGCCTTGAAACATGAAAGTGATGAGGAAAGCGAGCTGGATGAGGAGGAGATGGATATGTTGGCTAGGAGGTTCAGAAAACTTTTTAAGAAATCCGGTGAGCGAAGAAAATCTAGAGACCTCAAGAACCGAAAGGAGAAGAAGGAAGTAATCACTTGTTATGAATGCAAAAAGCCCGGACACATACGACCGGAATGTCCTCTTCTCAACAAACTCAAGAAGAAAGCAATGGTAGCCACATGGGATGATAGCGATGAGGAAACAAGTGATGGTGAAGAGCATCAAGAAATGACAAATCTAGCTCTCATGGCAATTGGAGATGAATCAAATGATGAACTTGATGAGGTAAATGATCTTCTTACTTATGATGAATTACATGATGCGTTTAAAGAATTGTATGATGAGTGGATGAAAATTGGTAAAAAGAATGCATGTCTTAAAAAGAAAATGGTAGAGCTCAAAAATGAAAATGAATCTCTATGTGCAAAGATTACATGCCTAGAATTAGAGAATAAAACATTGCATGATAGAGTTGCATTATCAAATGAGAAACCTAGCACTTCACATGAGCATCTAGAATATCACATAGATGACTTGAAAAAGGAAAATGAAATGCTTAAGAAGAAGAGCAATGAGTTAAATGAGATTGTTTTGAAATTCACAAATGGGCAAAAGATGTTGGATAACATGCTTAATTCACAAAAATGTGTGTTTGATAAAGGAGGACTTGGGTATAAGCCTTACTTGAAACAAAAATATTATAAGAATTATTTTGTTAAGGCTACCTCCACAAATGATCAAATTGTATGTCATTATTGCAATCAAAATGGTCATATGAAGAATAGATGTCAAATTAAAAGACATGTATATTATGGAGTCAAGTGTATTTGGGTTCCAAAAGGAACCATTGCTAACACTCAAGGACCCAAGAATATTTGGGTACCAAATGGTACAACTTGAATTTGTTTTGTAGGTACCACAATCAAGGAATGGTGGAGAAGTTCCTTGATGAAAGCTTGTGAGGATATTCACTTAAGTATGAGCTAGGAGAAAAAGATGAGGCAAGATGATTTAATTATTTTGGTAACAATTCTTACCATATTAATTTTGTTGAATGAATAATGATAAATGGAATTGCGATAGTGTGCATATATGTTTAATGATTGAGTAAAATATATACATGATGGTTTTGTTTGATGTTAATGTTTATGAAGTGTTTAAGCATGATAGATAAGTGGTGTGTTTGATTTATTCACTTTTGAATGCTTATATGTTTAATTTTTGTGAAAATCTCTAGTCTGCACAAGCTGTAATGAATTGGTCATAACGTCTTCTAAAGAACTCCAAATCCAGCTCTGTAAAATTTATTGGAAAGCTAACTTAATTATCTTTCCAATGGTATATAGCTTGCACATTACTTCTGGCTCAATCAATACAGTTTTTATTCCGAATTTGACATTTCTGCATTTTATTAAGTTTTGAATGCTTATATGTTTCATGATTGTGTAAAATATACACATGATGAATGAATTATATGTGTGAATTCTTGTGCTGTTAATTGTGTTATATCATCATTCATTTATAAAATTGACATCATTGTTTAATATGATTTCATATGTTTGGTCTTGTATGCATTTATATTTCATGCATTAAATGGCTTATTGAAAAGTTTTAAATCTCAAAATGATTTAGAATTAATCATTTTTTTAAAAAAGACCAAAAATGAAATGGTGTGCGTTGTACAAGTAAAAAAGCTAGCCGATATTCCATTTCCACTCATCCGGAAATTTTTTATTTATTCTTATTATTGATTTCTCTCGGGTCAAATTCCGGATAACCGGATTTTCAATTCGAAAACCGGATTAGGTTTGGTTGCTCTTTGGACAACATTCGGATAACCGGTTCTTCTAATCCGGAAAACCGGATGCATTTTGAATGCTCACTGCCTCGCAACCGGCCTACCGGTTCTCGAAAAACGGCAAGCCGAATTCGCGTGATTGGATTTGTTGAAACACAACAGGATTTCCGGTTAAAGGCATCCGGCAAGCCGTTTATGGGCTTCACGTTTCTGCCCAATAACCGGCCAGCCGGTTAGGAAATCTGGCAAGCCGGATTCGGGAGCTATTTCATCTATTCATCTTCTCCATCTCTTTCGGCATTCCGGTTCTCTCTCTCTCACTAAAAGCCGATTACTCCACACTTGATTTCATTCCAAAATCCATCATTCTCATTCGTTTTCAATCCAAATTGATTCATATAAATTATTCCCCATCCATTCTTGTGTCTAAAATCATTTTAATTGATTCAAACTTACCAATTTTACTCAATATCTTGAAAATTCGAATTTGTGCATTTTGAGTATTTCAAATTACCACTTCCATAGTGTGTTCTCCTTATGGATTTTACCATAGTTTTCTATTATATTATGCACTTACATTTTCATATGCATTGTTGCTTTCATTGTGATTGATGATGATTATTGTTTGCTATTTGGATGTTTTATATTTGGATAATATGGAACTAATGTGCTTATCTTGACTTTTTGATGATCAAGAGGGAGATATGAGATGTAAGGGAGAAATACATCTACTTTGAGATTCTTAAGCATATGTTGATTTTGATCATCTATATATTGCCATTATACTCTTATGACTTTTGCATTCCCTTGCTTAACTTATTACTTGTTCTATTTTGGATAATATGCTTTTTGAACATTTTTATTTTGGATAATATGAAAATGTAAGTAATAAATCATTTTAATGATGTAAATTGGGGGAAATAACATGCATTTTGAGCATTCTTTTAATGGTTGATATATGATTATGGAATCCTCGGATTTAATTGTTACAAGTGTGGGGGGAATTCATATTGATTTTGATGATTAATGATTATATGTGCATTACTTGATGAATTGATGGAGTTGTTGATATTGTTTAAGCTTATATGGAAGTGTTTTTAACTATGTTGTGTATTTGAGGATTTGTGCATTTTAAGGGGAGACTATGTCGAAATTTTTGCTCGCACAAAATTGGTAATATCTTTATCGACTTATTTTTTATGCTCTTGTTTCGATTGCATCTATCTATCTTTTCTTTTTCTTTTTTTTTACTATAAAGAGGGAGATAAATATGATATGTTTTTGGATAATATCATTTTGGTTAATTTTTTTTTAATTGGCCATATATTTAGGGGGAGCATACAATATGATTTTAGAAAAATATGCATTTTGAGTAATTGTTTTGATAATTGATATTTGATTATGATGATAATTTGTGAGTAATATTACTAATCTTGTATTTGAGATGATGCTTGTTGTTAGGGGGAGATTTTGTCGAAATTTCTATTCAAACAACATGGGTAACAAATTTCTTACTCTTATTCTTTTCCTTTACGTTTTCTTTTTTATGATGAAGGGGGAGAAGAATACATGTTTTCAAATTTATAAAAATTTGCTACTTTTTTCTTTGCCAATTAAGTTTTTCTTTTTGATGATGAGGGGGAGAAAATCCATGTATTTAAATATGTTAATTTAGCTAATTGGCAAATTGTAAAAGAAGATTATATTTAGGAGCAATTTGTGGAATCATTCTTTAAATACATGAAATGTTTGTCATCATCAAAAAGGGGGAGATTTTTAACATATATGTTTCCATAATATTGATTTTGATGATAACAAACAAGATTAAGAATGATTAATCTTTTAAGCTCAAATTATTTAATATTCTTTTTAAATAAATCATTATTTTCACATTATAAATGTTTTATATTTAATGAAAAAATGATTTTATGAAATTGATTGTTTTTATTCTTTTTAAATAAATCATTATTTTCACATTATAAATGTTTCATATTTAATGGAAAAATGATTTTATGAAATTGATTGTTTTTCAAAGTTTATGGTTTAATTGAAAGAATTTTGAAAACTTTGAAATAAACATGTATTGCTTGAAATCTTGGTAAAGGACTTATTTGAAAAGTATCATAGCATTTTGGGCTATACCATAATTTCATAAAGTTTTGGGATTAACAAAGCATTACTTAAAAATTCTGAAATTGGACCTATGTGCAAAGTTTCATAACGTTTTGGGCCGTAATATAGTTTTATAAAGTTTTGGGGTCAAACTATAAATTTAGAAAATATTTTCACTGTAGCAATCACTGTATCAAACGGCTAACCGTTTATTTAAAACGGCTAACCGTTTATTTAAAACGGTTAACCGATAATTTTCAGAAAGCATGTTCTGCAAAGTATTGTTAAAATGATGATTCTGGAAACTAACGGTGAACCGTTTACTGAAAACGGTTAACCGATTATTTCCAGATTGCTAACCTTGAACCGTTTAGTAAGAACGGTTAAACCAAATTTGTTTTGCAGGTCTCTGGAAATTAACGGCGAAAGGGTAAGCCTAAACGGCTAACCGTTTATTTGAAAATTGGCCCAACGGTAACTTTGACCAGCCTAAACGGTTAACCGTTAATGGTTAACGGCGAACCGTTTTTGAGCAGACAGTCTATAACGGCTAGTTTTTCAGCTCCAACTATAAATAAGCTCAATCCAATTCAAACAAAAAAAAAAAAAAATTCCAACGATCATCCTTGAGCAAAATATTGAGAATACAACTTTCATTGAGCTTTAAATCTTTGTATTCATCTCATTCATTCACACATTGAGCTTTCACTTGTGATCAAATACATTGTGTGAGAGAGATTCATTTGTAATTTTTTTTTGTAAAATCAAGTTAAAAGATTGTAAGTGTTGGGATACACTTGGGTTAAGAGATTGGGGATAATCTCTTGTTGTAAAGGTTCATTGACACCTTGGAAGTCAATTGTAAGCGTTTGAAGCCTTGGGAGGCTAGCTTAGTGAAATCCTCAAGCCCGGTGTGCTTGGAGGCGTGGACGTAGGCGGGGATTGCCGAACCACGTAAAAATCCTTGAGTTTGCTTTCTCTTCCCTTACTCATTTATTATTGTGCTTTTATTGAATTTATTGTTTTCGAATTTATTAAGGCATTAGATTAAATTGTTGTGTGGTTTGCCTAGGATAATTTTTAAAATCCCAATTCACCCCCCTCTTGGGTTGCCTAGTTGGTATTTCAACATCCTCGTTCACCAGCCAGATATTCTTGGAGAAGACATAATCAGCCATACAGTCATCCTTATCAACACCCCACGATGGCTCACCAACTTCAGGGTATGAGAGCTAGCAGACTAGAGGCACCGGTGCCCCCTCCTGCTCAGAACAGAAGCCACAGGGAAAGAGTAATGCACATGATCAATCAAAGTCAAAACTATGGGCGGTATACTTCCTTGAAGGTGCCCTTGGACGAGGTGTATGATGCAATAAAAGACCATGGGCTGCTGTATCCTCATACCCCAATAGCGAAACTACCCAGCAGGTGAGATAAGGGACGGTTTTACAAATTCAATGGCACCCATGGTCATACCACGGCTGAATGCAGGGATCTCAAAAATCAGGTGGAAGATTTGGTAAGGAATCGCTACCTGGATGAGTTTGTAGATGGGGTTATCCCGATGGTGGGCTCGTCATGTGAAGGAGAGCAGAGTAATAGAAACATGGGCCATGAGCAGTCGATTATAAGGGTGATCGCTGGGGGCCCAACGTTGGCTGGAGACTCAAGCAGGGATTTTAAAAATTATACAATACAATTCGCACAACAATTTAATCTATTGCCTTAATCAAATCAAAAACAATAAATTCAATCAAGCACAATATTAAAAGAGTAAGGGAAGGGAAAACAAACACAAGGATTGTTACGTGGTTCAGCTATCCCCGCCTACGTCCACACCTCCAAGCTCACCCGGCTTAAGAATTTCACTATCCAAGCCTCCCAAGGCTTCAAATGTTTACAATTGACTTCCAAGGTGTCATTGGACCTTTACAACAAGAGATTATCTTCCCAATCTCTTCACCCCAAGTGTTTCTCACAATTGTACACTCACAATTTGATGAGAAATGAAAATCACAACAATGAAACTCTCTTTAAGAATGGATAACAAATTACAGCTCAATAATGATTCAATAAATGATGATTTGCGAAATGGAAGCTCAATATATGTTATATGATCTTATTTTCGCTTGCATTAGTTCTTAAAATGAAGTTGGAGTTGACTTTTTATAGTTAAAGCTCGAAAACTAGTCATTATACCCAAATTCCAGCGCCCAAGCGGTTAGCCGCTTGATTTATCCAGCTAGCTGCTTGTAACAGTGATATTACCATTATTTTTAAATTTTGCTACAGTAACATTGTTCACTAAAATTAAACTTTAGCCCAAAACTTTCTATAATTCTATTATGGCCCAAAATGTCATAAAGATTTGCAAATAGGTCCAATTTCAGAATTTCCTAATAATAGTTGTCTTTCCAAAACTTTCTGAAATTATGCTATGGCCCCAAATATATTATTATTTCTCAAAGAGGTCTTTTTTAACATAATACCCATATTTTTCAAAGTTCTCAAAACCTTTCACTTTAGTCCAAAATATTCATAAATTATAGTATGGCCCAAAATATTTTAAATATTTGTAAAAAGGTCTAACTCCGAAATTCAATAATAATACTTATTAAAATCAAAGATTTCAAAACTTTGCATTTAAGTCTAAATTACTCAAATCCACAAAATACTTTACCTTATAAAAATAAAACAGTTTAGTTTATGAAAAGTAATTATTTAAATTAATCTCTTGAGCTTCTCAAATGCTAAATCATGCATCAATTAAATCATACCGGCTTTACAAGAATTTATCACACTAATTTGTCCGTTGAGCTCTAAACTTTATTCTTGATTTCGCCGTTGTCCGTTGAGTGTCTTGAGCTTGATTTCACTTGATTCATTTGCATAAATATTACCCTTCCAAAACTAGTGAAAATGTGAAATACAATATTTATTAAATCACTTAATACACATGTTTGTTATCATCAAAATTACATTATATGTAGCCCTTTAGGCTAATAATTTGGGCTTTTGAGAAAGTATAAGATGAAACTCAACCCAGAGAAGTGTGCCTTTGGAGTCGAATCAGGAAAATTCCTTGGATTCATGGTGAGCCATCGGGGGATTGAGGCGAATCCTGAGAAGATCGAAGCAATTGTGCAGATGAGATCCCCTCGTAACTTGAAGGAGATACAGAGCCTCACGGGAAAACTGACGGCGTTAAGTCGATTCATAGGTAAGGCAACGGATAAGTGCCAAGCCTTTTTTCAAATGATAAGGAGGGGAAGGAAAATAGAATGGACCCCCGAATGCGAAGAGGCCTTCCAGAAACTGAAACAATATCTGCAGCAAACACCCTTGTTGTCCACATCGCGAGAGGGGGACTTGTTGTTTCTATATTTAGTGGTATCAGATCATGCTACGAGCTCGGTTCTGGTGAGAAAAGAAAATGGGTTCAGTATCCAATATACTACACAAGCAAGGCCCTGCTCGATGCCGAGACCAGGTACCCGCCGTTAGAGAAATGGACACTTGCTCTTGTAATGGCTGCTCGAAAGCTGAGACCATACTTCCAAGCATTTCCCGTCTCGGTAATAACAAACCAACCACTACGGCAGACGTTGTACAAACCGGATGCTTCCGCTCAGCTAATGAAATAGGTAATAGAGCTGAGCGAGTTCGATATAAGCTATAAACCCCGAGCATCAATAAAAGCTCAGGCGATGGCAGACTTCGTGGCAAAATTCACAGAGCCCGAAGTAGCTTTTGACCAACCGAGCGCTGTTGCAGACAACGACGAGGATCGAGTCTGGCAGGTATCAGTGGATGGATCTTCAGGTGCGCAGGGTGTCAGAGGAGAGAATTTTTTGTAGGGCCTAGAAGGGGAGGAGATCTCTTATGCTGTTAGATCGGAGTTCACGGCCACAAACAACCAGGCAGAATACGAAGCTTTAATAGCGGGCTAGAATTGGCTAAGGCAGTGAAAACGGATAAGGTAAAAATCCAAACCAATTCCCAACTGGTTGCCAACCATGTCGGTGAAAGATTCCAGCCCAAAGATGGGAAGATGGAACAGTATTTAAAGAAAGTCAGGTAGATGATTGGGAAGTTTGAATGAGTAGACGTAGTACAAATCCCAAGGGGGAGAACCACCGAGCAGACATCCTGGCAGAATAGCAGCTGTAGCGGACCCAAAAATGCCCCAAGTCGGTCCCTTTGGAGGTAAAGTCCTGCCCCAATATCGAACAGAATCTAGAGGTGATGCGAATAGAACAGGAGAGCTCATGGATGGACCCAATAATCTCGTACATCTGGGATGGGGTGTTACTAACAAATAAGTTACGAGCGTGGAGGATCAGATCCCAAGCGTCGAGGTACACAATAATTGATGGAGTGCTGTATTGGCGAGGGTACACTCTGCCATTCCTTCGATACTTGGACAGAAACGACGCAGATTACGTACTGAGAGAAGTGCATGAAGGGATTTGTGGAAACTATTCTGGTGCGAGATCCCTTACCTACAAGGCTCTTAGGCAAGGATATTTCTGGCCGACGATGCACCAGAACGCTCAGGAGAAAACTATGAGTTGCATGAGTTGTCAGAGTTTTGCCAATTTCTCCACCCAGCCACCAGAAAAACTCACTTCAATGGCCTCACCATGGCCGTTTGCTCAATGGGGAATTGATCTGATTAGGCCTTCGCCAAAGGGACATGGAGCGGCTGTGCATATAGTAGTAGCAGTAGACTATTTCACAAAATGGGTCGAGGTAGAAGCCCTCAGCAGGATCACAGAGAAAAAGACGACCGACTTCGTATGGAGGAACATTGTCTGCCGATACGGGATCCCGTATGCCTTGATAGCAGACAATGGTAGGCAGTTCGACAATTATAACTTCATAGAGTTTTGTCAGAACCTCGGAATAGAGTTGAAATTCTGCTCACCCTCAATCTAATAGACAAGTAGAAGCAGCCAACAAGGTTATCAAGAAGCTTTTGAAGACCAGGCTAGGAGAGAAGAAAGGTGCATGAGTTGATGAGCTACCAGGGGTGTTATGGGCATACAGGACATCTCATAAAACAGCGACCAGCGAAACTCCGTTGGCTTTAGTCTTCGGACATGAAGCAGTTGTGCCTGTAGAGATAATGGCAGCCACGCACCAAACCGAGCACTTCGATGAGCATGAGAACAACGACCAGATATGCTTAAATCTGGATCTACTGACTGAAAAGAGGGAGCAAGCATCGAAGAGGTCAGCCGTCTACCAGCAGAGGGTTGCTCGCTATTACAACCAGAATGTGCGTGTACTACAGTTCAGGGTCAGCGATTGGGTGCTCAGAATGGTGAATCAGAACACTAAAGACTCGACACAGGGGGTATTTGGTCCTAACTGGGAAGGGCCATATATAGTCAAACAAGTGGCCGGACCCGGAGCCTATAAGCTCGTTCGCGCGGATGGCCACGAGGTGAAGCAACCATGGAATGTAGCGCATCTCAAGAAATAGTTTCAGTAAGACCCAACAATACTTAAGAGTTATTTCAATTCATTCCAATTGTTATTTGTTTTTTATATTTAGTCAATTTCGTGTAAGTCAAGCTCAGTGATCAATGAAGTTTGGAGGAATTTCATTCAACTAACATCGATGTAAAAAAAAAATTATTAAGGCATGTAAAGGCTTCAAAGTCTCAAAGCCTGCTCGATGGTGAGATAAGGAGCCAAGCTTGCCAGAATCTGCTCGACCATGAGAAGACGAGCAGATCATCGTAAATTCAATAAAATTCATAAGGCAAGTAAAGGTTTCAAAGTCTCAAAACCTGCTCGATGGCGAGACAAGGAGCCAAGCTTGCCAGAATCTGCTCGATCATGAGAAGGCGAGCAGACCATCGTAAATTCAATAAAATTCCTAAGGCAAGTAAAGGTTTCAAAGTCTCAAAACCTGCTCGATGGCGAGACAAGGAGCCAAGCTTGCCAGAATCTACTCGACCATGAGAAGGCGAGCAGACTACCGTAAATTCAATAAAATTCCTAAGGTATGTAAAGGTTTCAAAGTCTCAAAGCCTACTCGATGGCGAGACAAGGAGCCAAGCTTGCCAGAATCTGCTCGACCATGAGAAGGCGAGCAGACCATCGTAAATTCAATAAAATTCCTAAGGCATGTAAAGGCTTCAAAATCTCAAAGCCTGCCCGATGGCAACATTAAAAGCCAGATTTTGCACAATTTTGTTCATCAAGCAGTGGTGAACAAAACATTAAATATTCCAAAAGTATGTCATCAAGTAATAGCGAACATGTGATCGAATATTTAAGGCGAAGCAAAACAAGTAAACTAAGGAATGTCATTAAATTTTTTCTGCAACAGTAGAAAGTTGATAAATTGGGCATACAATAATCACACAATACAATCAAGAGGACGGGGGGTTAGTAAGCAGAGCTGCTTCTGCTGGTTGATCCATTTAGGGAGCAGAGGTGTCTCGCCAGTTGCGCCCGGGGGGTTACTTGCCTCGGTAGCATCAGTAGGGGCTGCACGAAGAGGGGAGGTTGCCTCCTCGGTCGCATCTGGCTCTAATCCTTCACCACCTTCTTTGGCCGCCTCCTGGTCCATGTATTCAGCTACACCAGCAGCGAGCTCATCCATCTTCATATCAGGATGCTGTCTTTTAAGGACGGCTATTATGCCCCGATAAGAATGCCTAAGCCCCTCGTCGTACTGGTTGGCAGCCTCTTTCTCTAAGTTTTCGACCTGAGTCTAGTGAGAAGCACGAAGGGATTCGAGCTGAGCCTCGTAGGTAGCCTTTTGCGCCTACAGGTCCTCCTTAACCTTACCCAGCTCCTCCTCAAGAGTGATAGCCTTCGCCTACGCGAGAGACGCTTGCTCTATCAACTTTAAGTTCTCAAGGTTGAGATCTCCAGCTTTCTTCTCAGAAGCGTCAGCTTTGCTTTTGGTTGACTGGACATCCTCTTTCATTTTACGGTCATAACGGCCGACCTTCACCTTATAGTAAGTAGCCATGCAACCAAGATGAAAAGCACTGAACTGCATAGCCCCAACCAGCTCGCCAAGAGTACTGCCGTTAAAATCTTTCAGGTCTTTTTTGCTCATGAGCCTAGAAAACTCGTTGATATATGGGGTCAGATGCTCTAGTCGGTTTTTAGGCAAACGATGTTTTAACCCTGCTGGTGGACGATGAGCAACGGGATCAGCGCCACTTGCAGTCCCATTAGTTTCGCCGGCCTTGGGATGAGGAGGTGGTAAAGTCTTTAAATGGGAGACTTGCTCTATAATATTGACCCGCTTTCCAAGGGGAGCATCTTTGATGTGATCTCGCTTAGTAGCATTGGGACGAGGACGTTTTCTGTTCAAAGCCCCAATCACAGTGTCCTTCATAACGTAAGCGACGGGTACCAGGCGAGACTCGATCAAGCTACGAGTAGACAGTAAGTCTCTACACGTGCAAGAATTTGCCAATGCGGTCTCGACCCGCTTGAGTACTTCAGGCTCGAGGTCGTAGTGAACACCCCAGGAACCTACAGCTCAAACAAATACCGTGTTAGAGATGGTTCGGTCATTAGAACAATTAGGGGTATAAGACATCTAAAACGAGCAAGCAACCTGGAACTACGAAACGGGAGGGAAGATCAATTATAGATTTCCTGGTTTTAATACTTGACATGAAATAATACTAGCCGGCGTATTTGGGGCTGCTCTTTAGTTGATACAGATGTTTGACCTCATCAACTGTAGGCTCACTCTGACCACATTTGCCCCCACAGAACAAACAGACCAAAAAGTACCCTCCATCCGTTAGGGTTAAGTTGACCAGGAGCTAAATGTAACCCACTAAGCATTTGGACGAAATAAGGTTGTAAGGGGAGCCTCATTCCAAACTTAAAACTTTCCAGAAATAGAGTAACGTAACCCCTGGGAGGTCGACTAGAAGTGTCTTTTTTTCCCTAGAACTCTAAGGGATATACCATCAGGGATGTCATAAATGGAACAAAGCTTTACGAAGTCGTCTACTGTGGTCCTACAGGTCATGAAGTCAATAGTGTAATGTTCTGTTAAAGCTCTACCGCCTAGTTTCCCGTTCTTCTCTAGTCGTGCTGCTCCTGGTAAGAATATTTCACCAGAGTCTTCACCTGTATCCTCACCTAGAGTATCCTCCAAACCAGAAGATCCATCATCATCGCTATTGCTAGGCGAGGTGGTTACCTCAAGAGACATTCTCCTAGCACTAGTCCTAACGTTAGCAGATCTTATTGGCTCTAAAAGGATCCTGGGGTCAAAAGCGGGTTCTGCGAGTAGACCAGGAAAGAAGTCTAGCTCATCATCGTCAACCTCAATTACTTTTTCTTTGTCTTTTGACATTCCCTAAACTATGGCTACAACAATACCACCAAACGCCACTCAAAAACAAATTTCTACAACTATCCAGAACCGAAGAAACAGAAGTAATACCTGCAAATATGGCACGGCAGAACAGAGACAAGGCAGGTGGCTTCAGCTTCGGGGGAGAAAGATCACTCAGTCACCGGAGAGTGAAAGAAAACTAAAATATGAAACTTTCCTTTGAGGTTTAGGGTTCCCGAGTCAGGCATAAACTTTTAGTGTATTAGCATTTAACGGCACAAATCCCAAGGATTTCATAACCGTCGGTTTAAAATTCAAACGAATAGATGGATCCCTTCCACATCATCTGCGGTTAATTGCGACACGACTCTTCAAAGAAAACAACTATTAGCAGCCAAAAAAAGGGGTAAACGTAAAAGCGAGCAGTTCCTTCACTCGAAGTTAAGAAGTCGTATTATACCCCGAGCAAGCCAGGATTACTGAGTTTCTAGTATTAATTCATTGCATTACCAATACCAGAAACTGGGGGACCGGTGTTTGACTGTACATTATGAAGCGACCAGCCATACCCTAAACGATGAGTCGACCTCCTTATAAGTGAGCAGACATGTGAGGTCTGAAAGCGGGTTGCCAAGAGCAAGAATTTTCTGCTCATTTACGAGGACACCCTCTGCTAGACCGTAGCACGAGCAGGCCTCTTGCTAGGAGCCGAGAGCCTTTCCTGCTGGGGTCCGGGGTCGATAGACCCAATCCATAGCGGTTAACGGGATGTGCACTATTATCTGAAAATCCAGGCACGAAATCCACTCGGTCGTAATTACAATATTCAAGCATCTACTTCCGGGAACTGGGGGAGGTGGTGAACGTGAATTGTGAGGGACCGAATTCACAGAAAGGCTATAAAAGAGGCAATCAACAAAGGTAAAGGGGTTAGACATTTTTACATATCAAAGTAAGAGAGAAAAGCATTCTATTGAGAACCTCAGGAAAGCTCAAAAGAATTCTATTACCTAAGAAATCATTAGAGAGCCACGAGATCAGTGGCAGAGTTTCCTAAAAATTAAGCCCGAATTTCTGACTTGAGCGTCAGAGGGTTTACGTTGGAAAAACTCCCGGCGTGCTCTAACCAGTTTTTGTGTGCGCAGGAGTCCGCTGAGTAGAAGTTGCAAGAGGCATAGCTCTGCTCGCCTAGAAGAGTAACGTGAACCATACCCGGTTGGCTGCGAGTTCAAGAGTTGAGAAGAGATCCTGGCCGTGGACGAGCAGACACCAGAATCTCGCATCAACAAGGGTCTCTGGCTTTGTGTTAAGGTACTTTGCCCTTACCAAATGGCCTTTAGCCCAGTGGGAGAATCCTTGCACTTACAATGTTGAGTGCAAGGGTTTGATTCTCCATAAAAGTATTTTAGGGGGTTAATTTCAGTCCTCCCTCGATTATCAAATAATTGAGTGGAGTCAGTTTATCGCTCACAAAATGTGAGTGGAGTTGACAGCCCTCGAATATTAGAGAGGGTTTAAAGAATCTGGACAGCGCTTCAGAAGAGTACATGCCACGAAAAAGGTCTCAACTGTTGTATAATCTGTTTGTAAATATTAATTATAATATCTGATGTAATATCAGTAACGGTCCTGTATAACAATATTAAAAAAAAAAAAGGTACTTTGCCCTTTTTATTTTTCCTCCGAAAGAATAAGAAAAAAATAAACAAACCAAGACGAACTTGACTAACTAGTAACTACACATCTCATTAATAAATTAAAGTCAATTCTTAAATTATATTTAGTATTAATTTAAAACTAATAAAAATAAATAACAAATGAGTTATGTGGAATCAATATCTTATTTTTGTCATATTATGAAGTCAAGGACCTCTTTTGACTTTGGTTTGGGTCTTGGACCCTTGACCAATTTTTGCACTGTTGGACTCTTGATCGCATTTATGAGACTAAAATACTCATATTTACATAATAATTTCGTGTAATACATGACACCATAGTGCAGTACAAGATAGTTTCATGCAATATATGACAGTATCGAGCAATATATGACAGTTGTGCATGTACTTATGTTGCACAACTCTGTCATGAAACATAAACCCTAAATATTGATTTCAAAAAACTTATCAAAGGTACCAAAACTAAACTTATGAATGTGGTTAAAATACATGCCTTTAGAAAGTCTGTAAATTATTGAAATAACATTGGTCGATTATTGCAAGGTTTTGTGAGTTTTAACTTTCAAGAAATGCGAGTTTGAGTTTTTAGAACTGAATTAATGAGATTAGAAGATTTGTAAGAAAATTCTTTTATACTTTCTTACAACAAAATGATATTATAGACATTTAACTGACTTTAGATCCAAATTTTACCATGAGGTCTAAATCTCATGACTGAACCCCCCTAAAGGTTCTTTTTAAAAAATTTCTCCTCATTTTTACTTTATTTTTTATTAATTGTAAGTTACTAAATGTAATTTGAATGAGACCCAATTAAATATTGTTCCAAATTTTCTCCATTTTCAGACCCCAGGCCCGCTATCAATGTCTTCACGAAACCCTCCTCAAACTGTTCCTCTGTTTCGCCAAAATGCCTCCTCCTCCCATACCGTCCGATCAAATCTTCGATCGAATGTCATTCCATTATCAAAAACTTCAATCCCCATATCGGTTACGTTTGATTATCAACAGCTTTGCAAAGAATCAAAGTTGCTATTCAAGGACAAAACTCAGTTCCCTGTATTGCCATACCACTATCAATAAATTCTTTTGTGCATTCAATTCAACAATTGAGTGCTTCCCAAGAAAGGAGAAGTGCGTTGTGTGTGGGAACCCTGTGAGATTATCATCGGGCATGCATTCTCTTTATTCGTGGATCTAGTGTCCTTTAGTTTTCACTCTATAGTCTTTAACTTGCTAAATAAAAAGGATTCATGAAAAAAAAAATGTTTGTTGATTTTGATTGTGATTAATCTCTTTGTGGAAATTTCCGTAAGGATGACGAATAGTTTGATTCTGGAAAAAAATTAAATACACGACATTGACGTAGGACTGCCAGATTTCTGTGTCCAATTTCTGCTCTGCTCAAAAAAATGGCTATTATTCCAAAACCACAAACCCAGACAAGAATACAAACAAACAAAGTAAAGTTAATTACATTAAGCAGTTGCAGCAACATCATCCAGAGACCAGAAACGTCTGTTTAATCTTCTGGAGCTTCACAACGACATCTGTCATACACATCCTTTGTTCTGGTGAATCCATGCAACAACCCAATGCCAAATGCATGATTCTTAATAAACAATCCATTTTGGCATAAGAAGGTTGCACCTCGCGCACCAAACTTGCATCAACAACTTCAGTCAATCCACGAGGTAATGACAGCTTAATCCAATGCTTTAAACTCATTTCTCCAGTAAACATTTCATCTGTAGGCTTCTTTCTCGTGAAAGTTTCCATCAATAAAACACCATAACTATAGACATCGCATTTAGGTGAAATAATTCCATCTGATGCATACTCTGCATTTTTTTCCAATTTTGATTCATCATAAATATATCCCACCACAAAATAAATGATAGACAGATAATAATCATTTGACAATAATCGATCCAAACTTTGCCTATGCTTGAAAAAAGGGAAGAATTTAGAGTTTAGATTTGAAATTACCTGGAGCCATATAACCAATTGTAGCCATTGTCATGGTTTGTGTCACAGAATCATCATCTTCACCCAAGAGTTTAGATATGCCAAAGTCACTCACACGTGCCGTCATATTTTTATCTAAGAGAATGTTGTTGGGCTTCAAATTACAATGAACCACTGGTGTTGAATGACTGTGATGGAGATATTCAAGAGCCAACCCCACATCTATCATTATATTCAACCTCTCTAGCATATCTAAAAAATAGTTGTGAGAGTACAACCACTTCTCTAGACTACCATTGGGCATGAACTCAAGCACCAAGGCCTTAAAATCTAAATTACAACAGCTGCTAAAGATTTTTATGAGATTTCGATGACGAACATTCCTCAATACTTCACATTCTGATTCAAAACTCCTAAATGCTCTCTCTAGCTGTAGGTTGAAAACCTTTATTGCAACATTAGTCCCATCAAAAAGTGTTCCTTTGTATACTGATCCGAAGCTACCCGCACCAAGCAAGTTACATTCGTTAAACCCATCAGTTGCCTGTTGAATATCTAGGTATGATGTTCTTCTCCATGTTGCTAGAGCAAATAAATCTTCCTGAGGCGGATTTTGGCACTCCTATTTTGGTATCTTATGCACAGAATGATGAGAATCACTATAAGTGTAGTGGATATTATCAAAGGCAAAACATATTTAAGGAAAATTGGAGCAGCTTTCTTGGATCCTTTGGTGTCATCTTCCTTGCAAGGTGGGACTTGGAGTCTTGGTGGACCACAAAGTGCATAGTTCCAAAGGAACGATTGAGCTAAGAAGTTTCTAAAAGGTCCATTGGTAGGGATTTTCCCTTCTAGCCTATTGTGAGAGACATTAAGTCGTTTCAGGTGTGAAAGTATCTCGAATGACTTAGGAATTTCTCCAGAGAGATTGTTGTTGGAGAGATCCAAGTATTCCAAGCTTGTCGAACTGCCAAATGAATCAGGGATATTATCTTGAAATCGATTACGAGCCAAGGACAGAGTAATTAGATCTTTGAGGCCACCAATGGTTATTGGAATATTTCCTGATAATTGATTTCTTGATAAATTTAAATATATCAAGACCTTCAAGTTTTGTATATCTGAAGGGAGAGAACCACTTAACGAATTTGAAGACAAATCTATCCGCAAGATATACTCAAGACTCCAAAATGATGATGGTATACTAGAGGTAAGCTGGTTGGAGCCTAAGTGGAGTTGTCTTAGAGATATCAAACTTGACAAGCACGTGGGTATAGGTCCATTGAGGTTATTACGTTGCAACTGTAAATTACTCAGCCTCTTTAAATGGCAAATATTGTAGGGGATGTATCCTTGCAAATTATTGGTATCGAGAACTAGGCTTTGCAGCTGCTGTAATCTTCCTACTGTCGTTGGAATAGTTCCATTCAAGTCATTGGTAAAGAGGCTTAAAGCTATCAAGCCACGTAAATTACCAATTTCTTTGGGAATGCTACCCTTGAGTTTGCACTCGTGTGCATAAAATTGTTGAAAAGAAGCAGAGAAATTCCCAATTAATGGCGGAAGGATGCTATTTAAGGGATTAGAACCTAAGCTTAGAGCTCTTAGTTTATTGCAGTTTGTCAAAGAAGAAAGAAAACTCCACTCTCCATTAGAAGATGTTTCAGTTGTCAAGTAATTAGCCCTGATGTTGAGGGTGCTGAGGTGTCTCAAATTGCCAAATGTATTTGGAATTTGGCCTGAGAGTGAGTTTGAGTTCAAGTCTAGGCCAATGAGTTTAGAAGCATTGGTGATGGAGTTGGGGATTGTTCCGGTAAGTCTATTGGCCCACAAGAGTAAAAACTGTATGTTTGGAAGCGAGTGGCCCATCGTTGATGGTAGGTGGCCTGAGAGTTGATTGCCAACTAGATTAATGATTATTATGGTTGAAATATTGAAGATAGTGGTTGGAATGGGACCAATTAAGTTATTGAGAGCAAGAACTAGATCCGCCAGGTTTTTTAAATTGCCAATCTCGTTTGGAATTTCGCCTGCACATTGATTTGAGAGTTACTGAGGTTTTCAATTTTCTAGTTGAGGCGAATGTTAAGAAAATACATGAAGAGGAATATGATCAAATGCATGAGAGTTGAAAATTACGTTTTAACACCATAATTCTATCTTGCTCCAATTGGGAAAAGTTTTTATCAAAGCAATTTGTGATTTGTTTTATATATATTTAGAAATTCTTAGGCGTCGGTGCCCTATTTTTTTTTAATACGAACACATTATTAAATCATCTCATTTAACAAAAGTCAAAGCTAATATTTGATTTACTATTAAATTGTGTGATTTAATAGATTGATTCTATTAAAATCACATAACTTAATGTCTATCTGCATGAAAAAAAAAAATGAAGACACCAACATGAGAGAAGGTTAGTCCTTCTTTACTGAAAATATGCTCATTTTGTTAAGGTGAAAATGCCACTAACAAATAAAAAACACAAATCTCATTACATTAACGGGTAAAAAAACATAGTTTCCAATGTATTGACATCTATGTTTTTTCTTATATTTTAATACATCCTCATTTTAATAAAATGAGAATTTATATATATGGGTGATTTAGTCCAGGATTGTAGATTTTATGATTGTAAAGCATATAGTTTAATAGTATAATGTCATTATTCCATTAAACATTATGGCTTAATAGCTTTTACGGTCATTACACTATTAAACCACATGGTTTAACAATTTTCCTTGACTTTTACAAACATAGGATCTTGGATTTGAATATATATAACCATGACTATCAATAGAATTAATTGTATTCAAGAAATAGTAGTTCAATTGGAACGTTTATTAAACACCTTATAAGCCAAAGATAAGTTAGGTCATATTTGGTATTGAGGTCTTGTAGATTTAAATTATAACTACTGTTGAAAAAAATTATAATTATGTAATAAAAATTAATAACATATAGTAAATATGATTTTTCTCTAATAATTGGAGATAGTATAGGTGTTTCATTATGAAAGTTTGAGATTAAATTAACTTAAGGTGTTTCATTATGAAAGTTTGAGATTAAATTAACTTAACTTTTAAACCACAATAGTTATTTTATATAGTTAAAATCCAAACATAAAGCCCCATCCGCCAGGAAGGGATTTTTTTAAATTGATTTTTGACTTTCTTCTAGCCTTACCTCCGAACATATAAGTGTCCTAACTTATACAGTTGTCCACCTTTAATACCAAATAAGTCCTTAGCGTCGGTGTTGCTATGTTGGATTCCAATTTAACTAAACATAATGATCAAAACCAAACAGCTTTAAAATACTTCATTAATTACCTCCTGATGTTACAACTTTCACAATCACACCATCCCACACCACAAAATCAATTAGGAGGGAAAGTGCCAGTCTCTCTAAATTTGGCATTTTTACTAAGGATATTTTCTACCTGTTTTGTTTGTGCAACCAGAAAAGAATATGGTGTTGATGTATTTGCAAACTTTTCAAATAGACTTTTACCACTAATAAAGTTTTTACCCAAATAAAATTATTTTTACCCTTTTAAAAATGTGTAAGGAAAGCAATCTCCAAACATGCATGCAATTGCAAATATGTATGCTTCAAAAAGACAAGGTGGAAGCGGAACATACCTCGCAGGTTGTTATCAGCAAAATTCAGATGCACAAGCTTAGTCAAATTTCCAATCTTTGAAGGAATATTTCCGCTAATACTATTGAACCTTGAGTCCAATCTCACCAAGCTTGATAAGTTGAAGAGAGAATTGGGGATGGGACCTGTAAAACTGTTATTACGAAGACTCAACACTTGGAGTCTGGAAAAGACACCAATCCATGATGGAAAGCTTCCGGTCAAATAATTGTAAGCGAAACTCAGGAATTTGAGCCTGCGCAATTGCCCCAATTCATTTGGCAGATAACCATGAAAATTGTTCTCACTAATATCAAGATACATTAAGAATGAGAGATTTCCTATATGCGGCGGAACGGTTCCTCCGAGACTCATATGTGAAAGGTTGAAGGTTGTGATTCTATGACGGCGTGCACCGCAAGAAATACCAATCCAACTGCATACTGGGTATGAAATGGACCAATTATCTGCCAAGACACCTCGAGGATCACTGACATGAGCTTTAAATGCAAGAAGAGCTGATTGATCCGTTGTTAAGTTTCTTACGGCTGCCGTAGCTGAGCCAGCCATGAAACAGTGTAACAATAACATCGGAACAAGGTAGGAAAAGCTCATACTGGCTTTTCTAAGCTAATTAAGGGGTGAGGGAGATAGATATAAAATAATTTTAAAGCAAAGAAAAGTAGCGTGCTTCTGTATACAAGAGATTCATCATGATGAGATTGATATTTCACTTCTCTAATTTTTTAAATTATTTATATATGTCTCACTCAATCTGTAATGGAAGTTCAAATAAAAAATAAGACTTCACACAGAATTGTGTAGAATCACGCAACGTGGAATATGCGCAAATTCATTTTCATAGACTTACCAACTACCAAGTAAACGCGTGTGTGCTTGTCAATCTTTTGTTGTCATAATATATTGATTATTAAAGGATATAATAATAATAGTATGAAAAAGAGTTTGTGTGTGTCTATTTTTAAAACCGGCGTCTATTTAACTTTTTTATTAAATCTTGAGAGTGTGTGAGTACAATAAATTTAAAATTGTATGAGACTAACAATTCAAAATTTAAAAACTTAAGTTGAAATAACCTAACTTTTTCTTTTTCATAGTAATTATAATAGTCAACGGTGACGGCCGGCCAACTCGTAAAGTAAATTGAGGGGTCCATGCAATTTTTCTGACCAAATCTTTTACCATCTTCGGGTCCCGCTATTACTGTCTCCCCAAAATTGCAGCAAATAATAAAATTAGACAAGCGAGAGTGCAGGGAACCTGCACCACCCGAGTAATGAGTTGATATCATGGGTTGACATCGGTCTTCATTTGATAAAAATTAATTAAATGTTTAAATTTTTTTTATTATATTATGACTACCCAATACCTATTTTACAATATATTCAATTTTTTATTAATTACTTTTTAAATTTATTTTAATTATTTTATAAAATTTCATGAATAATTGATATTTATATTTAACATAATCCAATTCGATACTTTCCCAAACGTAAGACAATATAATATAATCTAAATTAATTTAATCTAATTTAATTCAGTCCAATCCTAATAATTAAATCCAATAAAATCATGCAATGCTAAATGTAGCCTAAGAGCATAATGCTGAAGGTTTTAAAAATAAATGTCAACAATCAATCTCTTGATAGACAGTTTAAATGAGAGTAAGGATATTTGTGTGGCATACATATTATTATTATTATTACTGTTATTATTTGTTAAGTTAATGATAACTCTCTACAAGATAAGGAAGGTTAATAATTACTCCAGCACGTAAATCTATTTAATTCATAAGTGTTAAAAATGGGACTCAGCTACCTTGCAACAGTTACAAGGTACCACCAAGTTTTGTCTTTTGATTTCAGTCCTTTACCATTGGATTTAATGAAAAGGTAGCTTCAATGGTAGAGATTTTTCCATTTAAATATTAACATTACACTCCCTGATATTTATTAAAAGCACAAACAAGTTAAAAATTTAAAAGTTTTAGCACATAAATCCGAATTGTTTACAATTTATATTTTTAATTAGTAGTGAGTATTAAAAATAAATTTTATTTTTAATATTATATATTTTATTTAAAAGAATAAATTTTTAATATTATTTATTTCATTAAAAATAAATATTATTTATTCCATTTTATTTAATATTATTTAGTCATATGCTTATTATTATCTTTATTCTTTCAAAAAACTAAATAACATTAAATAAAATAAAATAATCAATAGGAAGCCTTAAAAATAAATATTATTTTTAATTTTTTTGTTTTATTTAATATTATTTAATCATAGGCTTATTATTATATTTATTCTTTTTAAAAATAATATTAAATAAAATAAAATAATCGGTAGTGAGCCTTAAAAATAGATATCATTTTTAATATTATTTATTTTTATTTTATTCAATATTATTTAGTCATAGGCTTATTATTATATTTATTCTTTCATAAAACTAAATAATGTTAAATAAAATAAAATAATCAGTAATGAGTATTAAAAGATTAATATTATTTTTATTTAGTCATAGGCTTATAATTATATTTATTCTTTAAAAAACTAAATAATATTAAAAAATCAATAGTGTCTTAAAAATAATATCATTTTTAATATTATTTATTTTATTTAAAATAACATTTTAATATTATTTATTTTATTTAAAATATTTTTTAATATTATTTATTTTATTTAATTTAATATTATTTAGTCATAGGCTATAATTATATTTATTCTTTTTTAAAAAGATAAATAATGTTAAATAAAATAAAATAAAATTACATTTTAAAAAGTTACTAGCCAAAACATATAAACTTATAAATAAATGTAAAAAAATAATATTAAATAAAATAAAATTACATTTTAGAAAGTTACTAGCCAAAACATATAAACTTATAAATAAATGTAAAAAAATAATATTAAATAAAATAAAATTACATTTTAAAAGGTCACTAGTTAAAGCATATAAACTTATAAATAAAATATAAATAAGAAAGGCAATAAAGGGTTAAATGAAATTTAACGTCACATAAAACAAAAATTAGTGGAGCTGGACCCTTAAAAATGATGCCAAAAAGCTCGGGTATGTGTAGTTATATGTTTAATCCCTTTTGACATCACATAGTTATCAAAAATAAATATAGTTAAGCAACTATCAATCTCTAAGCTAAGGTCTGGTTCCAATAGTGAAGAGCGGTTTTCTTAAGCCTAAAATTTTGGTCCGAACTTCAGTAAATGTGGGAGTTAATTGAGAAAAAAAAAATAGCAACTACCAATCTTCTTTGATTGTAACAATTAAAAATAACAAAAATATAGCATAATAATGATATTTGATCTCCTTAATTTATGGTCTTCACCCCCATTTTCCAATCAATTCCATGTATTTCTAAAATTACATTTTATCTATCTTTTTCTAATTTTCATCTCTCAAAAAAAACAAAAATTGGTCAGTTTTTTATTGAATAGAATTGAAAAATTATTGGAATATGAATTAAAGATAACGACTAATAGAACCAATTCAATCGAAAAGAAAGCTTGCTCAGTTTCATATATTACCAAGGATTGTTGCATGCTTATAAACTCATTGGAGCTGACAGAACCCAAAAATCTCTCTGAATATTAAGAAGTACCTATACTCAAGTCTTGTTGAATTATTTAATGAAAAATTATAACAAAACCAACAAGTTATCTGAAATTCCATTTATTACAAATCTGGAAAATTATTTTAAAGAGCTTAACAACTAGAAGTCCCAAAGCTTAAACAAACCTTATAATGAAAAACTTATAATTAAAGAATAAGAGCCTTTGCACCATCAAGTAGGCTGACTTTACAAATTGAACAGCACAACTTATTTGAACCCGGAACCACCTGGGTGGAAAAGTAAGTAAAAAACATTAAAATAGAGGCGAGTGATAACTCAGTGAGTGGAGTGTTTTCATTAGAAAAATATAATATAAGCACATATTTACAGCATTAACAACTGGGAAAACAAATTAAAAAAAAACAAACAAGGTACCGAAGGTAATAAGCTGGTCATACACCCATGATGCTACATCTGCATAGGCAAAGTAAGGAAATATAAAATATGAGTGGCCATACACCTGGCATAACTATCATCGCTTAGGCAGAGCAATAAATGAAGCTGGTCGTACAAGCATGAGCAGAGCTGCTCCCAAAAGGCTAAGTGTTCAGGCATACGGCCCCAAAACCTATTGTATGCCAGAAGGGTCCCGAAAGCCAACATCTAAATCTGCATCTGATCAGGAAAGAGTACATGCAAGGTAGTACAAAAGCTACTAACCAGAACACAATTTTTTTCTAAATGTAAAGTTGGAAATTTATCTCACTACTCAGCAGACTAGTTAATCATAGAAAATTACAATTTTTGGAATAAATAATTACCGTTCAGAACTTAAATAAACTCTAAACTTAACACAAAAATAAATACAGTTTCTGTTAATATAAAAATTTTGGTTCGGGAAAAGAAATTACAACTCTTAATTAAGGTTAGCCAAAGGTAATATAAAACTAAATTCTGCAAGTTATTAAATTACTCCTCAAAAATATGATCCAAAGGCCACACATGATGGAGCGAGGCGTAGCAGAAGTGGAATTGATTGGGTAGGGAACACTAGATATCGTTCTAGTATTGAATTAAGTCAACGCGATTAACTTATGCTCTAATAAAAGTGTGATTAGATACCATTCTAACCCAAACGACTAAATGAGATTTTTGATCTAATCCAAATGACTCTACAAGAGAGATTTTGATAGATAATACCCAGAGAAAATTAAAAAAGAGAGATTTTATTAAATAACTGAATCTGAAGTTATGAAAACAATTACAAGACCTCTCTGTTATAAATAGAGTAAACTCACTTCTCTAAATTAACTTAAAAAGGGAAACTAAATCACAATTATACTGGAAATAAAAGTTACTCTCCTAAGTTAAATCTCATACCTTAATTGACTGTAATAAAAATAGAAAGTCCTAAAATAATAAAATTCCATAATATACTCTAATGAAAATAGAAAGCCCTTAAATAATAAAATTCTAAAATCTTAAAATTCCCATAATAACCTAAATTAACTTCCTACATCAAAACACTTAAGAAATTACATACTCTTTTATAGCAGTGACAAACACTAAGCTGTAATACTATAAAATAAAGGATCATATAGTAAATTAACAACTAAACAAAAATTTTAATGCAGATTATATTAAAAAAATAAAAAATAAAACCACAAGCTAGTTCAATTTAAGGTTTAATAAAACTCTGACCATTTTCTTTCGATAACAATATAAGAATATAATTATTATCTAGTTCTTATCAATCTTAATCAAATCATTTAACCAATTTTATTGAACTAAAAGACAATGTCGTACATGGCTAAAAGGAATTTATGGCAATACTAATGCAAACATTATCAAAACAAATGCTTAAGAATTAATTTTAATAAAATAATACTATTTGTTGGAAAATATTCTACTCATAGATTTAGTCATGATCAATCCTGATTTGCTGCAAGATCCTCTGGTTGATTAGCAACAGAAACTCCTTCTATAGAGTAGAGAGAAATTATAAGGAACTACGGCAACCATAAATAAAGAACATAAACTCAAAACTGCATATAACACTTCACCCAATTCCAATAAACCCCCCAACGACAGCCACTTCCTTGTTCAAGAATCGTTTTCAAGCTTCTTGTTTCCTCCAAACTCCTTCAGTTTCATGAAAACTCAGCGGACACACCTTAGTTCTCTTCCACTGCACTCATTTTTTTTTTTTTATTTTTTTTTTTTTTGGTTCTCGTTTCTTCCCTCTCTTTTGTTTAACACACACGTTACTTAATAACAAAAGCTTCCACTATAGCACGACCAATAACTAATACAATTCAAATATAAAGGGGTTTCCAATCTACAATTCTTATCCAACTTAACTCAGTCTCTAAATTAAATTTGAATTTAAAAATTAATACAAATTCAAAATATTAAAAGAGATACAGACATAAGAAATCAGGATGTTATAGGAGCAGGCTGATAGAGATCCAACACCTTTGCATAGTGCTGATGGATATATATTAAATCCGTAAATGTGAAAAGGAGATAATCCATATGACACAATGAACAAATGATACACAATGTGTGGACTGCTTGAGATTATAATTAAGAATGTGAATGTGGAAAATAAATTTAGACTGCTTGCAGAGCTGCAGGTGGTCATTTGCAAACCAAATACCAGGTGTAAATCAAAATCTTGTGCAATAATAGATAATGATTGATTTTGTATTAAAAGCTGACCTATTTAAAACTGACATGATTAATCAAAAGGTTTTGTGCAGATAGGCCATAATTTGCTGAATTCCTGTGATTATAAAGAGTTTATTTTCATTTTCCATCACAAGAGATGTAGAATAAGTAGTCGGCCGTGTGAATTTCAATAACGAGGAATGACAAGTTTGCAATCATATTACCACATAAGAAGGTTAGGAATATAGATTATTTTTATTCTGACTTCAAAACATACACAAGATTGCATACTAAATTCCCTGATATGACAAAAAGGAAAAGCTGCCCAAATGGCAAATAATTTTAATTATTTAACCACAAAAGTAGGCCAAATTTTGTTGACAGTGTCCAACCTTCAAGAAATAAGTAGAAACACCTCGGTTTGAAGTCTATGGAGTTGTTGCAGGAAGAAAAAACTAGTATCAGTGACATGTGCAATCGAGATGCAATCATTCACATACGAAGACACTTAGTAGTTAACCTTTGGAGTTTAAGAGCAAATACCCCTTATTGTGTGTATTGGATTGTATAATTTAAGAGCCCCAATATGCCCACTATAAATTTACACAAAATAATTATTGACACGCACGCTAATTAACACCCCAAGTTCGCAATTCTTATGAAAAACCTACCTCAATCTACACTTAAGCGTTCAATCAGCAGCATTTGAATCTTCGCTGACGATTTGATCTTCATAAACTCCCCTTCAATACAGCTCGTGAATGAGTTTTCTTCTCAGTTCCACCAATAGACTAATTCCCATATGTTTGCCTTGATTCATAGATTGCTCATCTCAGTCGGATTACTCTTAACCACAGGGCCCCGATGATTTTTCAAATCCTAGTTTTTTTTTTTTTTTTGGAAAACCCTGGTCATGCCAGTTTAAAGCCGTTGAATTTTTCTCTTTGTAATCTAACGGCCAGTTGAGTAAAAGACAAAAATACGTGTTTCCAAATCACGTATGCACAGTAGCTGGACCCGTCAAATAGACATTCTTCTTTTTTTTTTTTTTTGAGAAGAAAGTAAACATTTCTATTAAAAACAACACTAAACCAGAACATTCATCACCTTTGCTGGAATATTGTCTAACCAGACAGCAGGCGTATTTGCTCCCACAGCAAGTTTTGCTAGAGAATGAGCATAAACATTACAGGTTCTAGGGATATGATTGACAATTACATTACAAAACTCACTTTTTTGGTTCTGGATCTCTTCAATTATCCACCACAGTCCTGTTTTGTTGTTCTTTGTGTTGTTTACTAACTCAATCACTTCTAGGCAATCTGACTCTATAATCAAAGTGGGAAGAGCTGCCCTTCTACCTAGTTTTAAACCCCATTCAATAGTTTCAGCTTCTGCATAGCTGACATGCTCCTTCAAACCAGTTTGCATGATGCCTGCAGCTACAACTTTGTTTTCTGAGTCTCTAATTACAGCTCCTAAGCCTGCCATTTGACTCTTGCTGTTTATGGTTGCATCCACATTAACCTTGAAAACATTCTTCAGAGGGGGATTCCACTTATGCTGAAGTACGTTGCTGCTGTTATGGATATGAGTGGCTCCATGCTTCCTAGCTCTTTGGAAAGCATCAATCACTACTTCAGCTTTAGCTGTAGAGAACCTTGGGTTTATCTTCTTACCTTCGAAAATAAACTTGTTTCGAGCATACCAAGCCACCCAACATAGAGAGATCAAGAGCTCGAACTCAGACTTCCGCATATTGGAGGGCATATTTTGGATGATGCTGAGGATACTCTGGTTTGGAGAATTCTGAAAATTGGACTGGAGAGGAGCATAAGTCCAAATCTTCTTCGTTGCTTTACACTCCAGCAGAGCATGGTAAGTGGTTTCTATACTCCTGCAGCATCTTTTGCAAATTGGATCTTGGAGACATTTTCTTTTCCACAAGTTTTCAGCTGTTGGAAGAAGGTTTTTGGATGCTCTCCACATGAAGATTTTGATTTTTTCTGGCAAGTTAAGAGACCACAGATTATTCCATCTTGGGGGGGGGGGCTGGCTGAGCTGCTGGCCTGATTTGGGAATTTAAGCTTGAGAGCCACCTGGTAGCCACGTTTTACAGTGTATTCCCCTCTTTTGTCAAAATGCCATAGTAAGGAATCCTCTTTATGGCTTGGGGGGAGGGAAATTTTGAGTATTGCTTCTGTGTCCTCCTCGAAAAAGTGGTGCTTTAGCTTAGCTTCATTCCAGTGGCTGTCCTCAGTTATCAACTCGGCCACTGTTGTTTCCATAGGCAATGTTGGAGGGGATATCGGTTTGAAAGTATCCAATCTTGGCAGCCAGCTGTCTTTGTACACACGAATATTGCTCTCATTCCCAATTCGCCATCTTGCCCCTTTTTTTATAACTTGCCTACCCCAAAGGATGCTTTTCCAGATAAAAGAAGGATTAGAACCTTCCTTTGCATTCAAGAATGAGGAGTTCCTGTAGTATTTGGCCTACAGTACCTTAGATACTAGGGAATCCGGGAACTGAAGTAGCCTTCAACCTTGTTTAGCCACCATTGCTTGATTGAAGCTGGTAAAATCTCTGAATCCCAGCCCCCCTCTACTCTTTGCACAACTTAATTTTTCCCATCTCGACCAGTGTATTGCTTGCTTATCTTGATTCGAACCCCACCAAAATTTGGCTATAGCTCTTTGGATGTCTTCACATATCCCCTTCGAGAGCTTGAAAATGCTCATGGCATATGCTGGGATGGCTTGAGCGACTACTTTAATAAGAACTTCCTTTCCACCACTAGAGAACATTTTATGGTGCCAGCTGGAAATTTTGCTTAAAACCTTTAATTTGACATCCTTGAAAAAACTCATCTTCTTCCGACCTATCATGGATGGGAGGCCTAAGTATCTTTCATATTTACGAACCACCTTGAGCTGAAGATACTCTTGATCGCTGAAATCTGCCCCTCGAAAATTTTACCACTGAAAAACATAGATGACTTTTCAAAGTTAAAAATCTGCCTCGATGCCTTCGCATAAGTATCAAAGAGGCCTTTTAGATGCTTGCAATCGGCCACTGCAGCTCTTGTGAAAATTAGACTATCATCCGCAAAAATAAGATGGGAAATAGTAACATCTTTAGCGAATCTCAAGCCCTTGATTTGCTTATTTCTTTCTGCCTGGGAAAGCAAGCTGGAAAAGACCTCAGCACATAAAAGGAACAAGTATGGGGAGAGTGGACACCCTTGCCAAAGCCCTCTTTCAGGAAAAATCAAGCCTCTTGGTACTCCATTGATGATAACTGAGTAAAAAATAGTAGTAATACACCTCATTATTAAGCTTATCCACTGATTAGAAAACCCCAGCTTCCTTATAGTTTGCTCCAGGAAATGCCATTCTACTCTATCGTATGCCTTGCTTATATCTAGTTTGAGAGCCACCAAACCATTTCTTTTGCTCTTGTTATGCCTAATCTTGTGGAGGCATTCATAACCAATAATTACATTGTCCGTAATGAGTCTATTGAGGATAAATGCACTCTGAGTCGGGGAGATGATTTGAGATAAGGTTGGTTTCAATCTATTAGCTATTGCTTTGGCTATGATTCTGTACACTACATTACATAAGCTTATTGGCCGAAATTCAGTTACTTTTCGGGGCTTGGTAACCTTAGGCACTAGAGCAATGTGAGTATGATTAAGGGAATCTAAGTTACCTTTGTCATTGAGAATATGCAAGCAAGTAGCTATAATTCCCTTTCTGGTTGATCGCCAATGTTTTTGGAAAAAAGCAGCCGGCAAGCTATCTGGACCTGGGACTTTTGTTGGACCCAACTAAGCCAGTGCTTCCACTATCTCATCTGCTGTGAATGGCTCTTCTAGCTAGTGGTTCATCTCTGGAGTTACCTTTGGCTGCAGCCCTGATACGGCTTCTTGAATTTGAACATAGCTTGGATTGGAAGTTGTGAAGAGATCTTGAAAAAATTCACTAAACTCCCTGTCAATATCTTCTCGGTCCTTCAGCTACTGACCATGATTCCCTTCAACTCCCCAAATTTTATTTTTCCTTCTACGAGCTGAAGCCTTCGCATGAAAAAGTTTGGTGTTTCTGTCACATTCTTTTAGCCATTCTGCCCTTGATCTTTGTTTCCATTATATCTCCTCATCTATTAGCATGTTGCTAATTTGATTCTCCAGCTTCCTAATTTGCATCCCATCCATTGCATGGCCAGAGCTTTGTTTAGCCACCTTAAGCTGCTCAATTAGCTTATTTTGTTGCTTTTCCCGGTCTTTGAATTCTTAGTTGCTCCAAATTTTGAGGTTGGCTAGAGAGCTTTTAGCTACCTTTTGAAATTACTGCACTGGATTTGCCTTCAATCTCCCTCCAAACACAGCCCATTCTTTGTTGACAATGTTTTTGCAATTTTCGTAAGAACTCCACATGTCTTCGTAGTAATTTCAGCTGAAAGATTTCTTTTCGTACTTCATAGCCTTATCTCTTTCTTTCACCTCCATTATAATTGGGCAGTGATCTGAAACCCAATTCACTAAGTTTTCCGCTGTTGAGTCTTGAAAAGTGTTAGACCAATTTTTGCTACAAAGGACTCGATCAAGCTTTTCCTCTATGAAGTGGGAATCATATCTCTTATTTGACCATGTATACTTGTATCCACTGTAACCAACATCCATCAAATTATAAGCCTCAACTGCTTCTCTAAAGCTTGCAGCCAAGTTCGGGTTTCTATCCCTCCCCCCCGATTTCTCATGTAAATACAAGACTTCATTAAAATCTCCAAACAACACCAATGAAGAGAGAAAATACCTGCCAGCCTCTTCAAAAGTGTCCAAGTGTGGTGTCTCTGAGAAGTTTCAGGATGACCATATACCCCCGTGCACCTTCACACTTTTCCATTGTCATTGTGAACCAAGGCGTCGATGTGATGCTTACTATAAGACTTTATTTCGACCTTATCTTTATCATTCCAAAACAAAGCTAGACCTCCTCCTATTCCATCTCTGTCCACCGCAAAATAGTACTCGAAGTTAAAATTTTTGCCTTCTACATAAACCTGCTTAGCCAGCATTTTAGTTTCGCAGCAAAAAAAATATCTCTGGCTTATGCAGGTGGAGAACTTTCTTTATGGCTTGGCGCGTTCGAGGCTTCCCCAGACCTCGAACATTCCAGCTTAGGACCTTCATGATTGCCAGCGGGGCTGGCTCCCAGCTCCCGCCGATATGTCCTCCTCCATATGTTCCAGTCCCACCACTGCATCATGCTCTGAATCAATTAACTTCAACTGAAGCTTTGCTTTGGGAGAGCTGAGGGAGCTCCTCCTGTGTGGTTGCTTTAAGGGGCTGAAAGTTTTAATGCGTTTACTATCCGGGCTAGGTCATGTCAGCTCACTATTTGGTCTTTTTGTTCCTATATGCCCAGCTGCGTTTCCACTTTCACCTCCTAAAGATCTTGCTTGCTTTTTCCACTTTTTGGTTTTGGGCCGAGGTTTTGCTTTGTTTGGCCCATTGTCCACTCCTTCTCCGTCTGACGTTGACTGATCCTCTTCTAAATTATTTGAGTTATTCTTTTTCATGATTTTTTCCCGCCAGTTTACACTTCCCGCCTGAGGGCTCTTGGTTCTAGTGCTGCTATCACTGCCATTTTCCTTACTCTGCACCTTACTGCTTACATTACCATGATTTGACTCTCTGCTGGTAACTTTCCATTTAGGTCCTTAGCCAGTTGGATCGATTCGTTGGCAATGTCAAGTTTTTGATTTGTGGCTCCTAATGCTCCTCTGTTCTCCTTCTCAGTTACCATGGTGCTTGACTGTAGTTTTTGAGATTCAATCGGATTCAGTTGGTTATGGGTTGGTTTTGGGACATTGACTACTGCATTGCTATCTTTGGTATTGACTTGTTCTTAGAAGCCTTTCTCCCTTGTTCGATTTAGTTTTATTCTTTCCGATTGTGTCATTGCTCTCATCCAACCTCCATAAGGCAGCTCCTCTTTGGATTGACACTTGTACTTCAAACACTCCCTGTATTGGTGGCCGATGTGAGCACAACAAAAGCAAAAGTCTGGTAATTTTTCGTATAGAACCGACATTGGAATTTTGGTCCCATCTACTTGCACAAAAACTACCTTCTTCAAAGGTTGAGTAACATTTATGGAGATTCTAACTCGAGCAAACTGGCCAATGCACTCCCCTGCCTCATCCGTGTTAACTTCCTCTACCTTGCCAATCTTTTCCCAACCTCTGTGACAGCATCCTTGTGCATGCACATGATGGGTAGATTGTGGATCTGAACCCAAAATGATGTGAACATGAATGTTTGTTCCTTTATATTACCCACACCATTTGGCTCTGTAATACTATCAGTGCACGATCGAAGTGACATGGCCCTCCCATCAGGATTCTTTTTTTCTCCTCCTCTGAGCCAAATATGAATAGAAAGACATTATCACCCATGCTTTCTACCTTGATTTCTTTAACCGTTCTCCAAGCTAGTTGCATAGCTGCCTTTAACCCTTCCTTATTGACCCCTCGTGTGTGAAGAATTTTTCCCACCAAACTATTTGCAGCAGTTTTCTCCCCTTTTATCTTCATCCTTCCCATAAAAGTTACGACATCCTCTTCTTCCTCTTTTAATGCAATTGCTTGACATTTTCTGATTAGTTCCTCTGTATTCATTCCGAAGATTGGAGATAAGCCAACTTTAAAGTTGCTTAACTAGAGTTGCTTTCTACTAATTTGCTTGACACTTGTGGTTACTAGATGGTAGATGTAAAAGAAGATTAAAAAGAAAAGAAATAAAGGCTAAAAGAAGGCGAGAATAAAAAAAGAAGAAATAGCACCCAATCTTGGGGTGACGAAAGTTAAGCCATGATGGCTTAAAGCAACTTTCATTCAAGCACCTTTTTCAGAGAAAAAAGCACTGTAGAAGAAAGAAGCCCTGTGCGGTAAGGCTTTGATTTCGTCAAATAGACATTCTAAGTTATAAGTTTTAACTCCAAGTTCATTTTTGTTAAATTACATGGTAGATAATTCACATTGCATTCTTGTATTTTGATTCAATACCCAAATTCAATCCTATACTCACAAGGTGTAATGATAGAGCCATTAATTTTCGTACAAATTAGTGTGCCACATTTACTTGGGATGAGTAAGAACATCTGATAATCCGCATGATTTTTTTCTTTTTTCTTTTTCTTTTAATCAGTGGGTTTGTGTCTCAACTACTCATTTGGGAACAATATATCCTTTCTTTATCGCCATCTTTATTTGTGCCGTTAAGCTGATTGATGCAAACCACTCCTGATCGGGTGGTTTGAGTGTATTATATCCCGACAAACTAAAATTTTAGTTTCACCACTTAATCAAACCGGTCTAAACCAAACTTCAGATGCTAAACAATTAGGGTGACGATGATATTTAGCTTTAAGTTAAACTGCCTTTCTCCTAGAAAACAAAAGATAAAACTGCTTATCTTTTAAGAGTGATGCTATCGGCACCTCTCTATAATTATTATAAAGCACTAGTTTTGCATTTGGGTCCCTCTATGGTGCCGTAATTTTTTTTACGGTATTAATAGTGTAACAAATTTGTACCATTAGATATAATCAACGGTACACATTATTTTTAATAATGAAAATATTTAATTATTTCACAAATGTTATAACCGGTTAACAAACCGGTTGCAAAACCTATTTTAAATTTAAAAGGAAAGAAAATAGAGATATAATAAAACTCAATCTCCTTCTTTATCTCATAAAATTCGTAATCTGTTTATCTCCTTTGTTGTTGTATTGAAATTGGATTCCTCAATGCTGTCTCAGTTCATAAATGATTAATCGTGTCAAATCGTAAGCTTGTTCTTATCGTTCAACTTTTTCTCCATTTATTGCCACCTTTATTTGATAGGTAGGCTTTTAAATTTATTGCTCGATGGTGACATTAGACAAGGAATCACAGATTTGATGTTCTTTGTTGTACTAAATTCATATCAAATCTTGCTTTGATGCTATAATATATTTAGTTACTACCTTACATTTTCTTTTTTCACATTTGAAAACAAATTCTTTTTATTCATAGGATTACATAAAGTGCGCAGCCCTGAAGTTTGAACTTCAAAGGATAAAGTTGCATTGCAGCATGTTAAGCAGCAAAGCTTCTTCACTGCATTAGATAGAAGACGGTGAATCAAGTGCAGCCAAGACTTGGCTGAGTCAGCAATTAACCACCAATCGTTTAAGAAAGAGGGGCAAAGCAAGTTGAGGCCCACTTATTAATCTTAGCCTCTGATTCCATTCTCCTTTTCTCCGTCCTGATTTGATTATCTCCAGCAGTGACGCTAAAGGTTAAATTGGCATGATCTTGCCCACATATAAATGTATTTTTTTTTTTTTTAGGATCTGAAGGGGCAAATTTTTTTTTCAAGTTTGTTATATGATCTTTTGTGAAGACCTGAAGATACGAGAGTCAGATTAATAATTTTGTCTCTCTTAGGCTTTATGCAGTGGGAATGAACTTTCTCTCTTTTAATTCTCTGCCATTTTCTCAATGAAGGCAGCAAGAGAATATTCAGTCTTTCAAAGTCTCAACATTCATAATTTGGCCAGTCTAGTTGTTTACCTTGCATCTGCTGGAGTATTATATCGCCAAGAGATTTTTCCGTTGCACTTTACGAATTTATATTATTTTGAGGAGGGAATTCAGCTGACTATTAATATCATACAATTGAAATTTAAATGTCGGTCTTTAAATTCTAAAGATTAAAGACAAGCCTAATATGAAAATACAGATGTTAAAATCTTCATTTTTGTTTATTGATACTTTATTTGTTAGTATCATAATTTTAGAGATATATTTGATGTTACATGATTGACTAAATATTAACATTAAAATGCAGATGGAAAGAAAAAATGATGGAGGGCTCCATAAAAGCATAAAAAGAAACGGAGATGGTGAAGCAAACTTTCGAAATTGCAACCATGAGAAGGAATTGACAAAGCTTAATGAAAAAATGGATGGGATGACATTTAATCTTGTCGCTGTCAGGCATGAACTTGGTGAGCTGAAGAGGAACAATTTAGATACTTATGCATTGGTACAAAAAATGTATAGTGTAGTTGAAGCACTTGAACGTAATATAACTCATATGCAATCACACGCATGGAAGGAAAAGATGAACTCTTCTAGTAAAGATGTTCAAAATAGTAAAAATGAATCAAGTGGTCAAAATTTCGTGGAAAAGGGAGATGAGTTTGGGGTGAAGATCGCAGAGATTAAGGACAAGATTGAAGACGCATGTGATGAAAATTTATCATTGAAAAACTTATTTGTGTATAGGAAACAAAAAGAGAACCAAATCTTCCACAATGTTGTTAAAAAGGTATGATAATAAACTATTATTCTACATTTTTTTTCAAAAATATTTGTATAGCACATTCATTAAACAAAAAAATAATAATAATAAAATTCATGTTCTTATGCATGTAGGATAAAGCCATGGATGCAGTTGATTTTGTGGATTTGGTATCATCGGTGGAAGTAGATGCAATTGAGGATAAAAAGGTGCGTCCTCGAAAGCCCAGTCGTTATAAAAAATCTCCTTATGAAAATTTTACAAAAAAAAAAAGGCTATCGCAAGAAGGAGTTCGATTTATCCAAACATGGAGCTTCTTTTTCGGAGGAAGAATGGTATATTTTACAGTATATTTTTCATGAACAACTAGATAAAAGGTATGGAACTATTTAAATATAATCATATTTTATATGTTTGTATTTTGATGTTATTATTTGTTTTAATTAACTATTAATGTGAGTGTATAACTTATGCAGAGAGAAAATTGTAATGACAAAACGACATATTGTTACCCGCTTCTTAATGTCTTCTTTAGCTCCTAATGTTTGGATATTTGATGAGGTATATTGTGTTAGTGTGTGTGTCTAATATTCAGAGCGTAATAAGATTATATGTATTTAATTTATAATTTATTTTTCATTTGGTAGTGCATGTTTTAATAATAATGTTGTGATGATTTTATTCATAGATCATAAGTTGCTATGCTGAGTATTTAACTAGAAAGGAGAGTTTGAAGCAAGATAATGAGACTCGAAATTGGTTTTTACCAACTCTTTTTGGGGTATGTTATAAATTTTTGTTGTTACAAATATATAATATGCTTTTACAAAAAAATTAGAATTTTTTTAAAATTATATCTTACCATCTTCATATAATTATTAATTTATGAATGTTGTAGCAAATAGTGGCGAATGTGTCAGGTGTTTCAACTATTGATAGATCAGAGATTGAAATTTCGGTTCGTAAACATAACATTTGTGAATTTTACATGGGTGCACTCAAAAGATGTGAAAAGGTCAGGAATATTATCATATGTTCAAAAAACAAAAAAATTTATTTACTCAAATATCATATGTTTTATTATTATCATTTGAAGGGAGTAATGATTAATACAAAATTAGTGTATTGTTGCACAGATATATGTTCCTCTTTATGACGGGCTTGCAAAACATTGATATCTTGTAATAATGAATATAAAAGATAAGACTGCTGAGATTTGGGATTCTTTGCCTAATTCTGAAATAGAACCAAATCATCGTCAAGAAATCGTTAAGCAAAATGTAAGTTCAAATTTTTTATTTGTTTATATGACATTACTAGATGCAATATATATTAACTATCATTATTATTATTGCAGTTACATGCATTGGACCTAGTCTTGCTTCGTGATATAGCCTTTAACTTTCCTTCTGATTGGTATTTCGCTGACTTTGACATTTTATATCCAAATAATGTGCCAATTCAACCAAATGGAAATGATTGTGGCTTGTATGTGATGAAGTTTATGGAGACTCCATGTGAGATGTTATTCCCAACTTATAAGGTAACTTAATCATACAATTTATATTTCTTAGTTTGCACAATACTTTAATCAATATTAAATTGTTATTAATTCTATTATATGCAGTATGAATCGGATGAAGAAAGATTTCGTCTTGCGCTACTCCTTGTAAATGGTGATGCAAATGAAGTAAGAGATAGTGTTATACAAAAAGCACTATCATTCCGTGGTCCTAAGACGAATGTTATTGCAACTAGTAAAGTTAGAACTAAAGTTGCTTCTCAAAAAAAACATCGTTCAATTAATAAAGTTAGAACTGTAATTGGTACTGGAGAATATTTGAAGAAACCAGGAAGAAAATCCAATTGATCTGCCTAGTAGAGGTTTAATAAATTTGGTATTGGACGTAATTTGTATTTTGTCACTTTTAATTTTTTTGTCCCCTCAATTGAATTTTATATTCAATGTAAAGTTTTTATTTGGATTACTTAATTTTCTTTTTTAGTTTTTAAGTTTTTGGATTACTCTTTATGAAAATTTTGTGTCTTGTTACTTTCAATTTTTTTTGTCCCCTTTAATTGACCTTTGTATTCGATGTAAAGTTTTTATTTGGATTACTCATTAAGTTTTGTTAGCTTTTGAGTTTATGGTCTCTTCCAATTAAAAACTTTCAAAAAATAATAGCCTGCTTTTTTTTTTTGTGTGTGTGTTTTAAGTTCAGCCTACAAGTGAATGACTGTAAGTCGTTAACTAAAAATCTAAAAATGTCAAATGTCAAATATTCTTCCGCTTCTCATCACCTTCTTTTCCAACCTATAATATGCCAAACAAAAATGCATCAATAAAAATAAATTTAGATAACAGCTAAAATATTCAACCTTTGTAAGAATTATCCTAATATAAATATACCTCATTAAGTACTGGACATTTGCGTCTATTGTGTCCAGGTAATTTGCAATACCCACATTTTTTCAAATTGACGCCTTTATTAAATCTTGCACTAGGAGCACCTTTCGTCTTCACACTTAATGGATCTTTTATAATAGCAACATTTCTCTTCTCACTGGACCATCTACCTCTTTTCTCTTCAAAATTCCCACTCAACTCTAACATTTCAGACTTAAGTTGTGTGATAAGACCCTTTAATTTCAAGTATCCAGCATCTGTCATCGAGGCATAGAAAAATGTGTCTAGTTACAGAAGAAATTTACAGAATCAAATTTTGACTTCGCTTCTTAAAGATATTCACGATTTAGTGCACAAAGGTCACAACCGTCTAGAAACCACACAAGATCCGATGTTTCTGAATTAACTGATATCAATTAACAAGGAATAAAATTACAAACTATATATCTATAGAAAGATTTATTTTTCAGGAGTTCAAATAATTTTACGGTTTTCTATTTGAAGTTTTCTACATGAAGATATGGCTTAAAGAATGCTGACTGCTCAAAATCACTGAAGCAACCAAGTCTATGATTATCAGAAAACTTGCATGATTAAACTGTACTGATCTAGAATATATGAGATTGCATACTATATATTTTTTGATAGATAAATGTGTCTAGTTACAGAAGAAATTTACAGAATCAATTTTCGACTTCGCTTCTTAAAGATATTCACGATTTAGTGCACAAAGGTCACAACCGTCTAGAAACCACACAAGATCCGATGTTTCTGAATTAACTGATATCAATTAACAAGGAATAAAATTACAAACTATATATCTATAGAAAGATTTATTTTTCAGGAGTTCAAATAATTTTACGGTTTTCTATTTGAAGTTGTCTACATGATGGCTGATGTGTTTCAGCAGATATTACAAGAGGAAATATATCTTCTCCCAGTGATGGTTTTGAGAGATCGTCCAACTCATAGAAGCCTAAGTCGATGCCTGTTCCCGAAGGCTGACGAAACTTCTGACCCAATCCTTTCTTAAAGGGAATTTTTGCCGGCATATAAGCTTCAGGAAACAGTGGAACTAACTTACAGTTGGGCTCTTCCTTGGCAAAGTAGAAAACAGTGATGCTGCAGATAAGAAAAGAAAATAAAGAGATATGGCTTAAAGAATGCTGACTGCTCAGAATCACCAAAGCAACCAAGCCTCTGATTATCAGCCAAATTCCATGATTTAACTGTATTGATCTAGAATATATGACATTACATAATATATATGTTTGGATAGATGAATGTATCTAGTTGTGGAAGAAATTTACAGAATCAAGATAGACTAATAATAACTTAATATTAACAAAATTTTTATTGTACATGTTATTTTATCAATTATATTTATTGTAACACTTTATTTGTATCATATGATTTTTATTTGTTATTTTTATCCTATTACTATATTTATATTTATTTAGATTGATTTAGTCAAAAGGTATAATAGTCATTTAGGAAATTAAGAGGGTCTATGTGACTATTTATGAAACTAAAGGAACATGTATAATTATTTTAGCAAATCTTAGGGGTGTGGGTGGTTTTTTCCGAAATTAATATTGATTTAAAATTAAAAAATTAATATTTACCTGTAACCTGTAAGTTACCTGCTCTATTTTAATTAATTATCTAATTATCTATTATATTAAATGAATGATTCAGATTAAAACTCTTATATCTAAGGGTCCACATTAGTTCCACTATCAATACTGTAAAAATAAATACAGCATCATAAAGAAATCCTTTGCATTTATAATTATATCTTTATTCAAATGACAGCTAAACTCATTATATTACCAATTTCTTGCACACTCCAACCCTTATCTCACGAATTCTTCATAAATTATTTAAAATTCATCACAGGAATATCTTAAAGCAGAGATCGAGGTTTTACGATTTGTGTGGATTTGGAAGTTGAAAGTTGTGCAGGTGATATTCTAGTAACAAGGGCGTGCGGGGTTTAGGTAAACTTCTCCTTTTATGTAATTTTATTTAATGACTAAACTATGAGTCAGTACAGAGATGGGCTTCGTAAGGATATTGAAGGGGTTGTCACAGCTCTATTCTATTTCTTATTGAGGAGATGAGAGATTTAGAAGGCTCACTTTCTTTAAACTTTAGGCTTTGATGGGCATAGGTTGATTTGTCTATCTTTGGCGGGCTCGGTCGCCCTGGCCTTGTGATTTAAAGCCCAATGCTTTACTCATTCACACAATCAATCAAACTTTGTTTCTTTTCAAGTCGCTTAGGGTTTGGCGAATTCTTCGGCTCGGGCCAGGATTTCTAGGTGAAAGCCTGAGTCTGATTTGGGTATTTTGAAAATATGGTCGAGTCGGGCTGAGTCCGGTGCAAAACACTCGAGCTCCGGCTTTTTCTGCCATCCCTAATTTCACTTGTATTTTTTTTTCTTTTGCATTCTAAAATAATTAACGCCAACTCCTATAGTTAATTTTGTAACGATGTGCCAGTTTTTGCAAAATTACATGTTGATAGCTATTTCCTATCATACTAGCTAAGGTGAGAACAACAGATGGAGGTCATATCTGTACACACACAAAAAAATAAGAAAATGGTGAAATGGGGCTGAAGAATGAGATTTTCTAGCATCCTGCTCTGACGCATAAGTCAGTAGGCTGATTTGGTGAGTTTGATGGTTGTAATTGCGTGCTTGCCGCAAATGTTTCACCCCTTAGCTTATAAATCTGGATTGGTGATTAGAATTTGTGTCTGTAGGGGTGCCGGGTTCGTATACTCCGAAGCTTTAGGATCAAGCAGACTGCAGACATTATGTTTTTACTTTGTCAACTGCAGTATTCGTGTTTGAAATCATCTCTGTTACCTTAACCTTCCCTCTCCAGATTTTAGGCTCGTGGGCTGCCTTCCTTTGACTGATTCAATTACTCGCACAAGGAGTAATATATGTTGCCTGGGATCCTTCCCTGAAACAGGCTACATACCAGATCCCGTATCAACATCTTATATTTCTAAAAACTCATGTCTCCAATTGTTGACCACTCATACGACAACCACGTGAAAAAACCTACCGATGTTATTTTTATCTACCATGAGAATGTGTCACGGAATCTTAGACAGATCCAGTTTCTCACCAAATAATTTGTAATTGGTAATTACGCACGTGTTGTTGGCCATATAAAATAAATATGAATAATTAATTGTTGATAAATTAGTATTCAAATGCATCATGGGCTGCTCTCGACAACGATGAAATATTGTGGTTACAATAAGACCGAAGACAAATTTCAAAACAACTCTGAGGGGCCCGAGTGTTTTTACTCCAAAATCATGGGATTCGATAAGTTTGATGTAAAATAATTCTTATCTTGTCTTTGTTACGAAAAAAGGTATCGAAGTGTGATAAAAATGACGGGTCCACCGTTTGATCCTAAGTAGTGACAAAATTCAATTCTACGCTAAAATTTTATTAAGAGATGAAAATATCTAGTCTCTTTCTTGCTCTGCACTAAAATCAATTGTAAAGTATTACAACTTTTAAGAGATAGAAATCTCTAGTCTCTTTCTTGATCCTAAGTAGTTGCTGGATTGATGTGCATATTATTTTATCATTTTAACGAGTGAAAATAAAAAGAAAAACACCGAGTTTTTTTTTTCTAATTTTAAGTGTAAAAATTAATTTAAGATAATTCTATTAAAATTCACATACAAGACATTAGTTCCTAACCAATCCCATAACATATTAAAGGACTTAATTATGGTGCAACTATAGTATGATACTACAGTTGCACTATAGTTGGATCCCATATCAAAACATAAGACAAGACTATTAATAATCTAATACAATACTATACCACACATGACATAATATTACATATAATTTATTATTCATTATCCAATTCAACCCAAACTTATCTAACTCGAAATACAAAATAGGTCCAAATAGATTGTTAGTCCCCTTACTTTAATTTATTGGATATCCAATGAATACAGAATCTACTGCATGGTAAGTACTGTACTGGACACGAAATACAATTGTGATATTTTTTTCAGTGTATTAAATTATTTAGTATCTGAATATTATATTGAGTTCCGATTAATTCAGATTCGAGCCGAATAAAACTACTTAAGCTCTCAAATAAGTATTTAACGCAATTATATTTTTAAATTTTGAACAAAAAATCTTAATTAAATTAGAATAACCTCGTATCAGTTTGTATCAGTTTATTTACGCTGGTTGATATTTTTTTAACCTGCGGATTAACCAGAATTTCTCTGCCAATCGATAGTTATTAATTAAAGAAAAAATCTTGTTTGATAAGGAAGGCAATATGATGACCGCTCTCCTTGTCTCACTCTTTCAACTCTGTGACAGTTCATTTTTCTGAACTGCAGTGGCTTTCCCTGTTCCCACTTCAACTTGACACTTCACAAATTCTTTTTTTTTTTTTATTATTACCACACTTCACAAATTCAACTCTGCACTTTTCAGCGATTCGGCTTTGAAACAGATACTAAAAAAAAAAATTCTCTTAAAGAAATCATCAATGCATTCACCTTAGCATCATCTTCAATGGCCTCCAGCTCCCTCCATCCCCACCCCTCAACTTTACCATTCTACCCCTCAATCTCAACCCCATCAAACTCCAGTCTCCTCCATATCAACTTCCGCTGCAGAACCTTGAAACCCACTTGCTGTCTCTCCATTCATCAATCCAGTGACTCAAGAACAGACACCAACCTCGAAAACGACAAAACTCTCCGTATCGTTTTCGCTGCTGGCGGAACCGGCGGCCACATATGCCCAGCTGTGGCCATAGCCGATGAGCTCAAAATCATTAACCCCACAACTCAAATCCTCTTCATTGGATCACAGAACGGCATGGAATCCACTTCTGTCCCGTACGCCGGCTATGATTTCGTCTCCGTCCCCACAACTGTTCCTCTGTTTCGCCCCATTTTCTCCCCACAAAACCTCCTCCTTCCTTACCGTTTGATCAAATCTTTGATCCAATGTCATTCCATTATCAAAAACTTCAATCCCCATATCGTAGTTGGCACTGGCGGTTACGTTTCCTTCCCCATTTGTTTGTCAGCGGCTTTGCAGAGAATCAAACTCGTTATTCAAGAACAGAACTCAGTTCCCGGTATTGCCAACTGGGTTCTTTCGTTTTTCGCTCATAAAGTGTTTGTTGCGTTCGATTCAACAATTGAGTGTTTCCCAAGAAAGGATGAATGTGTAGCCTGTGGGAACCCTGTGAGATTGTCTTTGAGGACTTATGTGTCCAAGGTGGTCGCAAGGTTGAATTTTTTTCCGAGGTTGAAGAAGGAGGACGAGGCAAATGCGAGGGTGGTGTTGGTTTTGGGAGGGTCGCTGGGTGCTAATGCTGTGAATATTGCTATGTTGAATTTGTATTATCAGATGCTGATGGAGAAACACAATTTGTTTATTATTTGGCAGACAGGTGTTGAGGCCTTCAATGAGATGGAAAGCCTTGTTAGGAACCATCCACGTTTGCTTTTGACGCCGTAAGTTACTAGTCTCTGGCTTTTTACTGTTTCCTCAATCTGTATTTTCTTATATGCTGGTATTCATATTGTTTGTGTTGTATTTTGATTGTGAATAATCTCGTGTAGTGCAGTACCTTGGTTTTGATGAATAATTTGATTCAGGGAAAAATAAAATACATGACATGACATTGCTAGAGAAGAATGAAGAGTTAATGAATTAGTGAGCTAGATCATGCTTTACCTTTTGTTATTTGATGATAATATCAGCAGTCTTTCCAGCTCAAAGTTAGGGAAAATTGATCCTTTTGACCATGGGAGAAATGTTAATCAGCCATTTTGATTGTGAATTATTATGTAGGTTATTTCTTAGTCATTTTTTCTCCTAAACTTCAACATGCCAAGCCCACATTCTGCATTTGGATTTCATTAGGCAAAAAGAGAGACTTATCAATTCTAGTGTAAAGAAAGATGGTCGGCCTGATTCTTAAAGTAGTGATTACTCACATGAGGGCAATATGCCAACTAAGCAACCTTTTGCTCATTTTCTTATGGCGTAAAGTTCTCACCACTGCAAGTCAAAAGAACGGCCCTCGGGCCTATGATTTCTATATGAATGAGGTAACGATCATATGTTCTCCCAACTATAATTTGGTGGAGTGAGTGTCTATCTTTAGGAAGATAAGAAAGATCTAGACTTTTCAGACTATTGGAGTTTCAGCATAAAGCAATGCAGTTACATCGTTGTGATGGACAGTGGATGACCATGCCAACAGTGCACTGTTTGGCCAATCTTAGACTCTGCCTTTTTACTTACTCCTGACAGTAAATTGCTTCAAACATCCAATTCCCTTGACAATAAGCTTTTTCTGCATAATGTTCCTGGTTTTCCCTGGACACTACTTGAACTCAAGAAGGTGATCACTCTTGATGAAATGGCTGTGGACATAATGAATGTGGCAAAAGCCCTCACTATGGCAGAGTTCTACCAATGAGGTTCAATAATGTTAATGTCAAAAGAACTGATCCCAAATCAATTTACATTTGCTACTTTAATTGGCCTAGGTTTATTTTGTTTTATTTTTATTAATCCATTTGTTCTTTTAACTTTCACCTCATGTTCCAAACCATTATATGTTTTCTCAATTTCATTTTGAACTTAAGGCTTCCAATTTTTGAAATTAGTTTTCTACACCCACCCCCCCGGGCCCCGTAGTTATTTTCGGAGTTCATTTTACCTAGGTTTCTATTTCCTTGTTATTGACATACCTATGCAATTATTTATTGAAGGTTCTTGCATTCTATGGATTTGGCATATGCAGCTGCAGACCTCATTGTGTCAAGGGCTGGTGCAATGACTTGTTATGAGATCTTGGCTACAGGGAAACCTTCAATTCTGGTAACTGGGGCAACAAATATTTTCTCCTCTTTAATAACATAAATCTGAGTTATGAGCTCTTTTGTGTGATATACTAGTTTAATCATGCATTTTTTTTGATAAATTTTTAATTCTGGTTTGGTTGTACTTCAACTTTCCAGTTTGGTATTTTTCCCCCCTCTCCTTGTCCCCCTACAAATATGATTAGCTATCTTGATGGATCATATAACCAAAAATTCCCTCTTTTAATCTGTAGATACCATCACCAAATGTTGCAGAAGGACATCAATTCAAAAATGCATCCTTAATGGCAAAATTAGCGGACTCAAGAGTTATTACTGAAGATGAACTTGATTCGATTACCCTTGAAACCACTATTGAGGAGATACTAGGTACATTTTATGTATTGCTTGCAATGCTGATTACTACATGTATTTACTTTATATCCTGCTTCTGTATCTAAATACCTTTGAGACTGTATAAATTCGTAGAAATTTAGGCTGGTAGTGGTGGTTTTCTTCTTGCAAGAAATACGAAAGGCTTTTCCTTGGTTATATGAGATTCTTGTTAACTGACTTGCTACAGTTTCAGTTACCTGTTTCTGTGACAGCATCTTATGATAACATAATTATATCCTTTTTTAACAAAGATTTGATGCTGTCATGAAAGAAGGCAGTAAATGCATATGGCCTTTGTGAAACCTTTCAGTGTACACCTTGATGAGGCATATAAAATGTTTTCAAGTTCTTATACTGTTTTGGTGACAGGCAATGAGGCTCTAATGGCAGAAATGTCTGAAAGGGCTCTGAAAGCTGCGAAGCCAGGTGCCTCTGCAGATATTGCACAACACATTCTTTCTCTGGTTGAATCATGAGTATCAAAGACGAGCAACAAAATGTAGTTGATGGATGAAGTTTTTAATGCGTTAAAGTTGCCCCAAATATTGGGAATCATCACCGGTACACGTCGCCAATTATAGCCATGCTCATTGGCCTTACAATTCCGCACATGCCGTTCATGAGGCAAGGATTGTAGGGTTATTTCTTCTCCCACCAACTCTAGAACTGATCTTGACAAGCAGTTTTCACACAACTGAAAAACTTAGTAAAAAAAAAGCATTTTGGTTAAGAAAGATTTTCGGACATTCCAATACGAGGGAACTTGATTGTTAGATGTAGAAGACAGTGGAATACTTCTTTTCTTGCGTGTGGAATAAAGTTGAGAAATTCATTTTCTGTCCTGTAATCATCTGATATTTATAATCTACATATCGATTTGGTTCAGGACCTTATGATTTGTAATTTTGTATCATCTTTTTTATTGTAAGAAGCAACTGAATCGGCTGAAAGTAGAACCCCATCAACACAGCAACTCTTATGACAATAATCTTTCACATTTTTGTTGGCTGCTGCTCATTCATTGTGATATACAAAGACTCTAATTGATAATTTTAATAATTTTCTTTAGAAAAAAAATGTGAAATAGCATAAATCTCTCAAAAGCCAAAATATCCTATAACATTGCAGTTTATTTTTTTTTTAAAAAAAAATTAGATCCTGTACTGAATTAAGTTGTGCCAACATTTTCATAGTCTCACGTTATGCGTGTATTTATAGTATTAAGATTTAATTAGAAAGTCGGCGGCTTATTGCCTTCCAATTTGTTAATTTGTAAGCATGCATGAAAACTCATCACTGAATTTTGATTTGGCGCCGCTTCCCAGAATGTATCTTGCGTTGCGTGTGATAATTTTTTCTCTTTTTTCTCACATGGATGGATAAAGGCCAAAAAAAAAGGGGGCCCCATTCGGCATTCGGTCACCAATTAATAACTATAGCTTACACGTCACCGCCAGCATGTACTTAATATAAAATGATCTTTTCGTTCTCCAAATTGGAAGCAAAACTGGAAAAAACGAAAACACTCAAATCAAAATGTTCGTTCTCGGGTACCAAAACGGCGCCGTTCTTCACATTAACAATCCGGCAGGCTCCAACCCAAGCCCTCGGGTCCGGGTACGAGTCCCAGTCGTTCCATTGAGGGCATTGTACGCGCACCGTGGCGTGACAGAGAAGAAACCCAGCAATGTCGTCAGGAACAAGCCTAAGAGAAAGATCTGTACGGCCGACGAGCTCCATTACGTCGCCGTTCCGAACTCCGATTGGCGGCTCGCTCTCTGGCGGTACCTTCCTTCGCCGGCGGCTCCGCAGCGGAATCACCCGCTGTTGCTTCTGTCAGGAATTGGAACTAACGCCATTGGCTATGATCTTTCTCCTGAGGTCCCTGCTTCTCTTTTAAGTGTCTATTTATTTCCTTTTTTGATAATACTTATTTATTTTTTTAAAAATATGATAATATCTGTGTAATATGTATATCAGAAAAGATTCTTGATGTGAGAATAGGGTGTTATATATGGCCTGATTGAAAATAAAAGCTTGTGTGCTAGGAGGGAAGCTGTTCTATAGTGTTTCATGTACGGAGAGTGAGAGGACGTTGCTAGTCTTGTCTTTGCCTACTTCCGATATAATCCATGGCTTTCTCTTTTTAGGAAAATTGATTTTGCATGTTGTTGTTTTCAGTACTCTTTTGCGCGCTATATGTCTGGCCAAGGATTTGATACATGGATTCTTGAAGTTCGAGGTGCTGGGCTGAGTGCACACAGGGTGGAGTTCGGAGAAGGTAAGAAGCCTACTTTCCGGTTCGTGAAACCTGACTTATTCTGCTGCTAAAATGATGAACAAATGGATTTTTGTTAATGCAGATTCTATGATCACTTCCGCCAATGCGAAAAGCACAGGGGGGACCACTCTATCCAGGGAATCACAGTCAAAGTCTCAGTTAATGGAAACTGTTATGCAATCATCTCAAAGACTTTCAGGCCTTTTGAATGAAGGTTTGTGGCTTAATTAATTGGATATTTTTCATTATTCCATCTTTGTGAAATTGAAATGACCAAACCAGGGGTTCTGACTTACAAGTTTATTAAAATTGTTATTCTAAAAGGTGAAGACCCAGATGCACCGCAGTTTTTTGACCTTCAAGAGAGGCTTTCGACATCACTAGAGGATTTCCAGAAGCAGCTGGACCTGATTGTAAAGAATGATTGGGACTTTGATCACTACTTGGAAGAGGATGTGCCTGCCGTGGTGAGGTGACAATTCTTTGGTATAAATGAAAATATATAACAATTTATTTCTGAGATGATTTCCAAAATTTCATCTTTTGTCATATTTCTTACTTAACACTATCGAATCACTGGTGAGTGGTGACAAATAAACTGATTACCAACTATTATTTCCGTCATCTTAGATGGAGTATATAAGAACCCTAAGCAAACCTAAGGATGGCAAGTTGCTTGCTGTTGGTCACTCCATGGGGGGCATCTTGCTATATGCCATGCTTTCACATTGTGGTAAGATATCAAATTATACTTGTTATTTGCTATTATTATGTTATTTAATGTTTGTTAACTAAACTATCTGCATGCTACCGAAGCAGAGTACTCCTGGAGCATTATTTTTTATACTTTTTGAGTTGATGTTGATAACTTCTGGCTTTGATTTTTGTCTAAGCCGAGTGTAGAGCATCTAGTTTATTGTTTCTTTCTTGTCTTCTCGTGATTGAAATTAAATTAGATGGGGTCAAAAGGTGACTTCAGAATTTTGTTGAAACCTGGAACTCATAAAGATTTCTTGAATTTAAAATAGAAATAAAATGAAAGGGATGGAAAGAGAATTACTAAAGTCTAATAATGCTAATTGCTTTCCAAAGTTTGTTGTTTATGGTTATCATTAACATAATTTAAGGAGATAATTTAAATGTTTTAAGTTTAATCTATGTATATGAAACCTCAGAACAAGAGAGTATGACCGAAGTTAAGGTCATTTTGGAAGTCATTCACACAGTTTATGTTGGTCGTTCACATAATTGAAGGAGATAATTTAAATGTTTTAACTTTTTTAATATTTGTGTAAAAAAATTAAAAATAAACTCAGAAAAAAAAGAGTGACTGAAGTTCAGGTCATTTTGGAAGTCATTGAAGATAATGCTTTGAGTTCTGAAGTCGACAGTATGTATGGGCATTTAAATAAAGAAAAATTGTCCAGTTTCTCAGGAGAGGAAGTAAGATTCTTGAAAGCTTGAGGAAAGTTGAATTATTTTGTTAACTAAAAGCTCTAGAAGTACAACTGCCAATGAACCAAGCTGCAAATGCATTTTCTATGATAGAGATCAAGTACCTCTCTTGGCTTTAGGTTTCAAGCCTATTGCTTAGTAAGCAAAGTGAGTAGGTAGGTGTTTAGCCATTGTATTAACATATTGAAGTTCTTTACTGAGTGAACATTGTATCGATATGTTCGTTTTAACCTCAGCAAAGCCAAACAAATATTAACCATTTGAGAGTTTGGTTCCATGGCCATGTTAGTCCTTGAATAATTATTATTCATGTCTTCTGAACCGTGTCAATTTTAAAGGTTTCGAAGGAAAGGATTCTGGATTTGCATCAGTCACTACTTTGGCATCATCGCTTGACTACAGACCTTCAAACTCATTACTGAGATTGCTCTTACCTCTGGTGAGTATTGCAGAAAATTGATTGGTTTAAACAGCCTTTTGAGTTTTATGACCAATATTTCACATCTGAGCAAATAAAATACCAGGAGCTGATGTTAATTCATTCTGCTGAACAGTCAGACCCTATACAGGCCCTAAACGTTCCAGTTATCCCCCTGGGGACTTTTCTTGCTGCAATTCATCCTTTCGCATCTCGTCCTCCCTACGTCTTGTCTTGGTTAAAACTTCTAATATCTGCACCAGATATGATGCATCCTGAATTATTTGAAAAGCTTATTTTCAGCAACTTTGGTTAGTACAAAAACAATTTATTTTCCACAAGTGTTTTTCAGCATAAAACTTTAAGATAATTAAGTTCTCAATAGTACTCAAACTAACTTAAAAAGATATAAAAGAGAAATTCAAAAATAGGAGTATTTCCTGTGCTTTTCAGTTTCCAATTCTTATTCTTTTTCAAGGAATTATGTGTATGACATTATGATATTTTTCATAGGCAACATACCCACTAAGCTTATCTCCCAGCTAACAGCAGTCTTTCAAGAGGGTGGATTATGTGATCGGAGTGGAACTTTCTTCTACAAGGACCATATAGGCAAAACCAATGTCCCTGTGCTGGCACTTGCTGCTGACCAAGATCTAATTTGTCCAACTGAAGCTGTCTACGGTACAATATTAGACACAATCTTTACATAAACCTATGCTCTTCACTTACCTGTGAATGACCTTTTTTTACCTCTCCCTTCAACATTCCTCTTTCCTGTTTTCTTTCTCACTATGATACATCAATCGAGCAGAAACTGTGAAACTTATTCCCGAGCATCTGGTCAGTTTCAAAGTTTTTGGAGAACCTAGAGGTCCACATTATGCTCACTATGATTTAGTGGGAAGTCGTTTGGTATGAACCAAATCCTATGTTTATATTCAGTAAATTTATGCGGATAACAACTCTTTTTTTTTTTTTTTGCCCTTTTCTTGCAGGCAGCACATCAAGTGTATCCATGTATAATTGAATTTCTCGCACGTCATGATATGACATAATTTCTCACTACTTCACTCTTTTATCTACGAAAGTAAGAGGCCGAGGAAAAGAAAGACCTCCATGGCAGAAGTTCTCATTCTTTACTAGTACATACATGAACTTCGGCTGTTTACATTTGTACATGAAATAGCACCACAGTTAAACAGTATAGCAAATACAACTTAAAAAGAAAAAATGGCAGCAAATTTCCCCTTTGCACAACATATAGGAACTTCGAACGCTTTGCATGTTAATGTCAATTCTAGTCTTGAACAACTGTTGTCTGAAGTGTATTATATCTATTAAATCCAGTTCTCTTTTTTTAATTGGGGCATAGCTTTCTTCTTTAAGCTCTAAAATTGCCTGCGACTGGATTCGACAATCTTGTTGGCTTACCAATACTACCAAACACAATTGAGGACAGATGGAATTCAATCATTAATCCAACTGTAAACAGTTGGAGCAACAGAAATATAATCATATGACTAATGTAAATGGACAAGTATGACAATAATTTTCAATCAATTCCATCCTCATAAACTCAATAATTGCAATCACGTCATATTGCCAGGTTGCTAAAATTGGCCCATCATCAAGAGGCAAATTGAGGTTGAAGCTTCTCACACAAAAGAATGAGGAATTCTTGCTTATGTATTTAAAATAATAATCTATACATCGGGTAGAGGGATAAAATCATTCATTTGAAGAACACCTGCACCGAATGAGATGCAAGAAATCCTCTGGGTTCTCTAGCATCGGTTCACCACTGCAGCCTTGCAGACAGGGCAAGCGTTTTTCTGGGAAAGCCATTGTTTTATGCATTGAATGTGAAAGCTGTGCCCGCAATCTAGCTTCCCCATCTCATCATCTGCTTCGTATTCCTCCTGCACAATAATGAGACAAGTATAGGCATACAATGAATCATTAACAGCCAAACAAATAAAACTTAAAAAGGAAATGCTCAGATGCATATACAATTTTACCTGACAGATGGTGCATTTCTTATCAACGTGCAAGGGCAAATGAGATGATAGATCATTTATAATTGAGTTCTTAAGTTTTCTAAGGCACCGGCCTATCTCATCTTCTTTCAGTCCAGTACTCACATAACCAATTCTGTCGCCCAGTTCAAGCAGTTCCTGCATAGAGGCATCCGGAACAAGAAAATTCTGATCATGACATGGGTATTTTGTCATGCAAACAAAATAAATAAATAAAAAAGGTTGAAGATGGATATGTTCTGCAAGGAAAAACAGCATACCTCATACGACATGTTGTCAACATCAAGCCTCCAGTCACTAAAGTGATCATGAGAATCTACTCTTCCCCCCATCAGCAAACTATTCTGGAGCATCATCATCTGCATCCAGCAAGCACCAACTTAAGATGCATCTTAGAGGCCAAAACCCACATAAACATACTTCACACGAGAGATGGCAGAAACCGCTAGTTTACTGACTTGCAAGCATTGGCATCATATTTCCATATTTCCATGCAATTAATAATATATCTTTCAGTTCTGACTTCATAACGTTAAAGCTCACTCTACCCTTTTCCTTTTTGGTTGTTTTTTGAAAACATCAAAGAATATTTATTGTCATTTCTAAAAATTTTATGCACAAGATGTACAAGATACATTTTGATAAACTGGACAAAAGGGGATCCAGAAACCCATTCTTCATTTCCCTCTCAATTTCTTCTCATTTACCATATTACTCCTCAGAATACACCCAGTTGAAGACTAGCTCAAAAATGGATTTGATTACAGACAATCCACACCTCATTGAAAGAGAGGACCGACTTTCACTCATGAAAGGGCAACAGATGATCATCTTTCAGTTCCTCAAAAGTCCACATCATTCCTTCAGTAATCCATGATTATGGATATGAAGTGTCCGTTCGACCATTAATGTAATATCATTCATCACTGTCACTTCCACAGCCATAATAGAACTTTCTATGAAAAAGTATCAACCTATACTGAGTATTCATCCAAGCCTGTTCTGTTTCTGAAGACCAATGGCCGTGGGGGTATATATCCCAGCTCACTGGAAGACAAGAAACTAAGGGCATTTCTATAACTTAATAGTCAAAATTATCTAAATTGAGAATCTGGAATTCATATTTTATTGTATCCTGCTTGTAAGAACTAAATCCTACTTTCTAATGCAAATGAAAACTCTTCCATATTAAGTATCAGTGAGTACTATTGCGCAAACACCACCCCTAGGCAATTAACATGCAATCCGAAAGAGCTTTTCTTTTTCAAGAAGCCAAGGTCTCTGTAGCTTCAAGGTAAAAGACTTCCCATTGAACAAAACTAACAAATTACCTCAATCTCCTTAGAACTAAGAAGTAACAGGCAACACATGTTAAAGACCATATAAAATGGAGGGGTCCATAACTGCCAAACCAGATACATAGATCATTTATAAAAGAGTCATTAATGACAATAAATTAACAATCAAAATTATGTTGCAACATACTCTACTAGATTAATAGAACAGTGGAGATAGAATCAACAAAATACCTACCTCAGCAAGGCCATCAGGAGAAGGATGTCGAACATGACGATAATACCTAGGTCCAAATACGTCCAATTCAGGTCGAGCCAATGCAAAGGGAGAGTCAAAATCCGGAAAAGGAAACTCAGAGTTCATTGTCCGCCTTGCCAAACAACGCTGCAAAGATTCATGGTGCAGGGTAAAGCTTTTTGAAACAAACTTAAGTAAACAAGCAAGCTGTTAAGATTCAACTATAAACCAATAAAACAAACGAGCACACAAAAATATAGAATCAAAGAGAATGTCATTTCCCAAGTAAAATGCTAATAAAAAGTACCCATCAAGTCCTCCATATTGCCAACTCCTAATTTACATGGGTCCACAAAGGGACCATTTAATTCAACTAAAGAATTTGCGCTAGTGACCAAGTAAAACCATCCATGCACACATTTAGAAATAAAAAAATAAATGTTGCTTCGGTTTCCCAATGACATACTTACATTGATGCACCACGTATATATTTAATTACCCAATAAATCAGAAACCAAATTAATAATCCCAAACACAAAGGGTCCTGATGCAGAAGAAAAATTAAATGTCCTAAAAGGTTAAAATGGCCAGGATCATCTGAGAGACCAGAAAAAAAAATGAAACAATAGTAGTGTTAGGATTCTGGCGAGAAAAAGAATTAACCAATTATTTATAGTGGTTTAATACAGTCCTAATTCTAATATAACTGTAGCTTTAATCTCAATAAGAAAACAAAGAATTTAAGATAAGCTAGAATCCTGACGAGTTGAAACATATTAGGGTTTACTGTAATCGCCCCTCCATAATAATAATGGAAATTTGCCTTTTTATTCCCATATGTGATTCAGCATCCATTAAAAAACAAGACAATTTCTTAAAATACAGTCTTGATGAGAAAAGAAACATATTCTGGTAAATCGTCTACAAAATCTTGAAAAATTAACAGCAGAAATGAAATGAATTGAAATTCTAGAATCAGAGGTTCAAAAGTCAACAAATTGGATAAGCAGGATTCTACAAACAATCAGCATTAAAATGAAAAATGATTAAAACCAAGATCAAGAGCCAAATTAGCAACTAATATAAGATCCAAAAAAAAAAAAAAGTTCTTGTATCATCACAAGGACCTAAATTCAGCATCCACCGCCCACAAGAAAAAAAGAGAAGAAAAGAATGCAGATGGGGAAATTACCTCTCTGTCCCTCTCTCTTTCTCTTTCTCTATCTCTATCTCTATCTCTTTCCCTTTCTCTTTCCCTTTCCCTTTCCCTCTGATGATGATTATCAATCTTTCCTCTTCCGGGAACAACATTCCTTCTGGTTGTAACAACACAATCTACAGAACCAACCACTGCATCTGAAGCTGAAAACCCAATTCCAGGGCCACACCACACATCCTGAGCAACCCCACATGAACTCAAACTGTTATTAGGATTATTATTATTATTATTACTACTACTACTACTAATATTGCTGTGGTTGTTGTTGCTGCTGTAATCGTTGTTGCAGTTACTGTTACTACTACTGCTCTTCTTGCTGCTGTTCTTGTGTTTCTTTTTCTTCACTTTCTTGGCATCCCAATCAGCCGACGACCGTATCACCGCCGGCAAAGACACCTGCTGTGAAGCAGCCGCCGTGCAGCCAAATCCCCTGAACGTATTGTTCAGTTTCTTCTTTGGGGTTAATTTGGCTGCTGCTGCCTCTTGTTGTTGTTGCTGCTGTTGTTGACTCATTTCGTTTCTGGGTCTCTCTTTTATTTGCTCTGCTACTGAATTTGAAGACTCTCCAACAAGAACCGGCATTTTATTGGAGAGAAAAATAAAGAAAGAACAGATTTTTGATTTAGCATTGAGGAGCTTTTTCTTTTTTTTTTCTGAAAAGAATTTTTATTAATAATTTATTATTTAAGTTTGGATTTGTTAGGTGGGTAATGAGTTTTGATTTTTGTCTTTTAACTGAAAATTTCAGAATTTTTTTATTATTTATTGTAAGACTTTTCCTGATAAGTGCTTTGGAATCTGTGAATTAACTTTTACTTTTTGGTTTCTTCTTTACTGCTTTTTTAAGCTAAGTTTAGATGCTTAATTAATTAAATGCTTGTTATGTTTGCGCTTGACTGGTTATGCTAATCTATCCAAACAAAAGAAGAAAGATTTTTAATTATTTAATTAAATGCTCTGCTTTACAAAATTTTGATTCAAATCTATGAATTGAGAAAGGGATTTGATTTACATTTATGTGATATTTGTTGTATAATGATTTATGAAATGAATTTTGTGAAAGAAAAAAGCTAGATTTGTTGGTAAGTGCAGTGGATGCTGCGCGAAAAGACCCCACAAAAGAAAATTAAATTGTAAGGTCAAAAATCAATTTTTGTGTTGGAATTACAAGTTTACAACCACTGTAAAGTGCAAAGAAAATGGCATTCCATTAGGCCAAAAACAGTAGCAATCATGTGGGGGCAAAAGCAAAATACCAAGCTTTAGATTTGACTCAAGGGATGCCTTCAATGAAAAGCATCCAATTTATTATGGCTGGTGGGGTCTCTTATCAGTCATTTTGCTCTATCCTGTGCACCCTTTAAGAATCATTTTATTTGGTAAAATTTGTTCATCATTGATAATTCATCTTCAGTTCTCCTTGTTGTACCTCTTATCAGTGAATGTGATACACACAACGCAATGCTAATTAGTGTAATTGATAGATATTATCACTAAATCCCCAAGGTTTGTTGTAATTGCATCAATTGCCGCTATTTTTCGACAATTAATGTCCATTAAAGTCAAATTCAATACTATTGAAATTCTCGTTACATAATTTACATAGATATTTGAGTTTTTATTTGTCAAAAAATTCAGTGGGAGCTAATTTTATTTTCTAGTTTTAGGTTGTATCATTTTTTTTAGTTTAATACACCGGACAGATGCGTCAAACATAAAAGCTCACAAATTTAATTCATACTTAAAAATCAATTCAAATGTAGATGGTTATTTAAACTTTATATACTTAAATTAAGATTTATTATCAGTCGATGTGAAATATTGTACTTAAGACCCTTATTATGTGCAATTCAGTTTTTTAGTCATACTTGTCATGTGATAAAGTAGTGAGTAGGAATATTGAGATCTCATATCGACTAAAAACGTACTTACCTAGTGATTTATTAACCCTAATGAATCCTCCCTTCATAAACTGATTTTAAAGAATTAGTTTTACATTATAGATTTGTAATAACTAGTATCAAAGCTTACACTTTTCTTAGAGATAACCCTTTTTGTGCCAACCCTGTCTCGTGATCTTGATGTGTCACCTAAGTGGAGGTCCTATTTTTCTCTTTTTATTTCTCTTGATAGAACTAGGGGTTTACTTTGTGATTTATTAACCAACCCGTCAAAAGGTTTAAGCAATAGGGTAAAGTTATTCTTTATTTGTATTTTATCCAACATCTCACATTACACCTACGAACATATACATATAAATTCAGATCAACATTATTTTTTTTCCTTATAAATTCTAATTTCTATATCTCATACTCAAATTAGATTAATTATCCAAACATACTAACAATATTTTTGAAGTTTTCCATCATGTCCTTTGTATATGACTGCGAGAATGACTAGTAAGCATATTTGTCGGGCGAATGGGCTCATTGTAAAGATATTATTTTGTATTCCCTTTCAACAAACATGAATTAAACAAAATAAATTAAAAACATTAGAACCGTTCAATTTGCTAAAATTAGTGAGATCTAGTGGCTCCACATCGTCCAGAAACTCTGCGAAAATGTTTCAGAAAAAACAAAAATAAAAAGCCAAACATCCAACAATTAAATAATTATGGCTAAAAAAGAACAAATATATAAGGACAAGATACCAATTTTTATTTTTTTTAAATTGAAGGACACTTTTGCAGCAGGAGATAAAAAAATTGTCAAGCAACAAATATAAGAATAATTTGTCACATGAGAAAGAGTGTTAATTAACTAACAGACTTTTTAAATGTCTCTTTTGACTAAAGCCATTAATTAAGCCGCATAAACTATTGGTCCAATGCGTTAATGGCCTCCAACATCTTACTTAGTTTGGTCATGAATGCATGGAAATTACACTGACCCAGATTTGTTATATTATTTTTTTAGGTAATGTTCCATTAATATATTTGTTTATCCACTTGATCAATGAATGTCATTGTAACACAAACTTTGGGTTAAAAAAAAAAATGCATTTTTATTCTCTTTTCGCTTGTTCGATCACATATATTGAGGCTAACGTCTTAAAAAAGTGAATGAAGAATTAATGATAAAACAAATTAGTATAATGGATTGATTCAAGAACTCTGACTACGGCACTTAAGCGTTATTATTCTCTATAATTTAAGTACGGTCAAATGATCATATTTTATTGACTTTTGATCATCCAACGATACTATGAAAATATTATAGTTGGATCCTAATTTAAGAATAACCTTATTGAGATATGAACGTCTATAATCGTATAATATTTATTTGTATATGAATCGTCGTCCATGTGAAAGATGCATTCCACAATATTTATTTATTTATTTATTTATTTTTGTCTATAAAATGATGGAATTGTGATATCATTTGAGGGCTGCGAATAAAAGAAAAACATGTTTAGATATATTCGGTAGCCAAGTTGCGTAGGATTTGCTCGGCACATCATTTTTTTTTTTTTCAGTGGATTGACTTTTGTTAAGTTCAATTATTAATAAGGTAGTGGATAAGGACTTGGAAATTTTATTTGAAGTTGCTCTATTAGCTTAATCATAGAGAGGTGGGTGAGGAGTAAAATGACCTCATCTAATTTATGTTACTATAGATAATGTGACTATGCTTTTCTAATTAAGATCTACTAATAGTAAGCTTCTTCTTTTTTTGTTTAATTAACATGACCTAGCCCAGCTTTTTTCTTTTCTTTTCTTTTTTTCAATCAATTTAATATATGGCAAACACAGATCCCTCGAGCTCCCTACATATGAGGTAAGGTTTCCTTCGTTTGAGCCATTTGACCACAAAATTAAATTTTATTAATAATAAAACTTTTGAGAGCAATCACCATATCATGATGACTTTAATTTTTATTGAATTTTTTGTAATTAACCAAAAAAAAAAAAAAGAAGAGGAATTTGATTTGTATTTTTGACTTTGCTTCCCTTATTTCTACTCGTTCCCATAATTTTTTCTTGATGAATTAGTGCGAACAACAAAGCCATTAAGACTTTTTTTCTATTAGCAAATTCATCTGAGATATAATTAAATATTGTCGGTGTTACATAGTGAAGCTCTTAGCACTTTACTGTATAGATTATAAAAATAATTAGTTTAAGTTACAAAAATAGTATCTTTGTAGTAAATTATTATTTGGTTGAGTAGTGAACATCTCTATGTATCATTTTAAAAATTAATAATTTTGAGTTCTCTTGTTTTCATTAATCATTATAAAGATTTTTTCCCCTTTAAAATGTTCGATTGTATGAACAATAAAACTGATTTAAGAGGTTTTGAGTTGAGTCTGAATACCAATACATGTAGATTATAATATAACTCAACAAAGATGATTTGAGGAATTTTGATAATTTTTTTAATTAATTATAAACGTTAATAGATTTCAGTGGAAGAAAAAAAATAACAGATTTCATGGATTTTAAATTGTAAATATCAGATAATCATAGTGTAATTGAATATTTGTACCAAAATGGATAAGCTATAACAAATCCATGTATAGAAACATTTGGCCCCTAAAATGGATACATCAATTGTAGTGTGGAATGTACTTGGGAGGACAGAGAAATTTACAAATTATTTCACTCAATTAAATTAAAAGCTTAGCCTTGTCTTGGGGGAGGCAAAATAATGAAGGCTAGAACTTTTTTCCATAATGCCAGCCCCAATTGCATAATTAATTAATGGTTTGTGAATTAAATTGTTTGGGTCCCAACAACAAAGTTTTGTAATCCACACAGTAGATGGGATGATTGTCTCTCTAGGAAATCATAAAATCATCTGTCAACAGTGAGCCAATGAAATGAAAGCAAAGAGTTGCCATTGAGCCCAACATAATTATTCTCATTGGATTATCCCATTAACTTAATTGTTTTGGAATTTCGAAAAATTTCAGTGCATTAATTTCATAGAGATTATTATAATTTGTGTGTTTCTTTTTTGGGCGCCAATGAGGCTTTCCCGCTGCCCCCAGCATACCATTTCTTTATTCTTAAATAGACCATTCAATACGCTAGGACAATAATGCTAGTCCCTACTGAAAAATTTTAAAAAGGCAGCCTTTTCAAAACTTATCGAAGAAATTATTTTATGTGATGTGTTATTGAGCCGGTGGATGATAATTTTGTAAATTTTTGAAATCATTATGTTACCCTTCACATTGATGAATATCAAATGATGGCAACTTAGATGTTTGCGGATTTTTGAGTTTTATAAAGATGAACAATTTCTACCTCTTATTATTTTAAATTTTAATTTTTTTAAAATGATATATTACAATCAAGAATCTACTGAAAAATTATATCCACACGAACTATAATATTGTCGCGGGACTGATAAAAATGTGTGGTGTGATGAATATTATTTCTAGTGGAAGTATAAATATGTAAGGAATAAAAATAGAAACCATGATAATAAGTGAGAAAATAATGTTTTTGAGAATTGGCATCACGAAAGCAACAAACAAACGGTGGATGGGTTTAGAATTGGGAAAGAGCTGTCCAGGAACAGCTAGTTGATAACAAATATTCATAAATTTGGAATAGCAATAATATGAAACGCGTATAATTTGAAGACTAAAAGATGAGTTAATAGTACATATGGACCCCAAAAATGTTTAATGCCACCCGTGATATTTTGGTACAAATGGGAAAATCGAATTAATTAATGGCTTTATAAGGCAAAAGAGTCAAGAAGGACTCTAAACAAACGAAAATGAAGGTGAGTGCCTAGTAGTTTCTAAGTAACAACCAAAAGAATTGCTGGGTGATTGAAGGATGTGACAATAGCCGATTCATTGATCGAGCCACACCATGTGCAACTAATATATTATTACTTAGTCTAAGAGTTTTAAATTCTTAGAGCTAATATTGCTCTCAAACATCCTTTCAAGTATAAAAGATTGGACTTATTCATGTAACCCCAGCTTTGTTTTAATTAAGATAGAAATTTGTCATTAATGCATGAAAGAAAGTGAGAGCATTATTGTTTTACGCTGTTGTTTAAAATGATTAGATTTACATGAGAGTCCGCAAAAGTATTTTGATTGCGACTTCAAAAGCAAGCAAGGCCGTTGCCATCGATTGCGGATGAATTAGCGGAGGAAAGAGCTGGCAGCCGGCGTGCAATTTGCAAATCCTGAGAAAAGATGTCCATTATTTCTAAATAAAGGAGAGGCTGCGAAATGAAGTGTAATTTGGCATGTATCCAAATCAGATAAATTTTGGAGGCATTGATAATGAGTAATGATTTATTTGTGGGTGGAATTTAACATTGTCATTTGATGCATTCTAGTTACTCTAAAATGTGAAAAAAAAAAAATAACTAATGGTTAAGTTAGTGTTTGATCAATGAGAAAGAGAGAGAAATTATAGGGGTGGACACAACCAAATCTAAAAAAATCGGTTTGATTTGATTTTATAATTTTGATTCGATATAATTTTATTAAAAGAACCGAAATAGTTTAAATTGAGACCGAACCAAACCGTTCGGTTCGGTTTCAGTTTGGTTCAAAATTTCATAACATAAACCGAACCGATTTCAAATGGCATTCTTTTTAAATTTGTAATTACACACACACACACAAAATTACACACAACATCTTCAAACCGTAATTTTTAGATTTTAATTGTTGCTGTCGCTTCCTTCTAGCTTTGTTGCCGCTGTTGCTCCCTTCTAGCTTTGTTGCCGCTGCCGCCGCTTCCTTCTGGCTATGTTGTGGTCACTACTGCTGTCGCTTCCTTCAAGGCAGTCGACTCTGTTGTGGTCGCTGGTCACCGAGCTCTTTAATAGCCCGTTTGGGAGTGCAGTGAGGTAGCTGAACTGCTAAAACCCAGCTATTAAGGTGTTTGGTAACACTTGTAGCTGGACTTTGGCAACTTAATAAAAAAATTTCCCAACTTCTACTCTACAACTGTAGTTTTTACTGTACAGCAGCTGCAACTTAAAAGTTACAACACCTCACTCCCAAACACACTCTAAGCCCCTCACAGCTGATTTCGTTTTTGTTTTCACACACACTCATTTTTTTCCAACAATTTTTTTTAGTTTTTCTTCAATTATCGAATATACATATTTGCTGTAAATTTTTTATATTTAGTTTTTCTTCACAGATAATTGAGTGTGTGTGATTGTGTCCTGTGCGTTCATTAAAAATGGTGAAAAAAAATATTTGTATAATTATAGAATTAATGGTTAAGTTAGTGTCTGATCAATGAGAAAGAGAAAGAAATTATAGGGGTGGACAAAACCGAATCTAAAAAAATCGGTTCGATTTGATTTTTTAATTTTGATTATAGCTGTGGACACTAACCTGTGAAACCGACCCAACTCGCATGATTTTTTGCTAGTTGGTTTGGGTTGATAAAATGTATGGGGTGGGCTGGGTTGTTAAATCTTCAATCCACACTATTTGCAGGTTGGGTTGGCTTGAAAATTTTGAACTCAACCCAACTCGTCAACCCATGTATGTGTATGTATATGTATATGTGTGTGTGCATTATTATATAAAATTTGATATTTAGTGTTTTGTATTAAACAAGACTTTAAATTTATGTACTAATAAATTTAATTATGTACTAATAATTTGATTGTTGAATTTTGAAATGTTGGATTTGTTGTAAGGATTTTAATATTTGTGTTTTCTTAATTTTCTAATTTATTTATTTATTTTTGTTTAAACAAAAAAAAAAGGACTTTTTCAAAAGCCCAATCCAACCCACAGTTTCACAGGTTCAGTTGGGTTGGGTTGAATTTTTTCAACTTGTTCTATTAGCGGGTTGGATTGGGTTGATATTCAACCCGACCCGCATCCACTCCTATTTGATTCGATATATTTTAATTAAAAACCGATATACTTTAAAATGAACCGAACCAAATCATTCGGTTCGATTTGGTTCAAAATTTCAGAACTGAAACTGAACCGATTTCAAATGGCCTTCTTTTTAATCATTTTGTAATTTAGTAATTTACACATAGGTTTAGATGGGATAAGATTTAAAGAAAAGAATTGTCCATTCATGAGACTTTTATTAAATCATTTTTTTTCATTTACACCCACTATTAATTAATTAAATTTTTAATTAAGATTTACTTAAAATTTATTTTTATTTATTATCTATGATCTAATTAAATTGGTTACTTTTACTTCTACTAACTCTTGATATTAAATTTTCATTACTTATATATTTAATAATTTATCAATAAAATTAACCATTTAATAATTTATTGCATTATTTGATTGTACTAAATTTAATAATCACTAATATAATGTTAAAAATAATCATGAAAATTAATAATACCATTTTATTAATTGATTTTATATAATATTTTTAAATATTTGATAAAAATTAATTAAATATTTAATTTTTTATGTATTTTTATTTGTTTATTATATTATGACTACGCAATAACTTATTTATAATATATTTAATTTTCTCATTAATTACTTTTTAAAATTTATTTTAACTATGATTATAAATATAACTTAATATGGTTTAATCCAGTAATGTACCAAACATGATACTATATAATGTAATCCAACTTAATTCAATCAAACTTAGGTGGCGTTTGTTTTTTTGTCTGAAATCTGAATAGACCTGAATTAGTCTGAATTCTGAATAGGTCTGAATGTCTGAATCTGAATAATATGTTTGTTTTTTTGTCTGAATCTCGGAAAATAAGTATTAAGTTGTTTGTTTTTTTCAACTTAAAAAGCTGAAAATATGTACTTTTACATTTGTATCCTTATTAAATTTGAATGTCAAATAAATAATATATTAAATACCATAATATTTTAACATTTATAAGTAAAACTATATTCAAGTGAATACATAATTATTTTGGAATTTTAATATATAAAATACCATAAATTTCAAATTTTATTGTATATAATATAAGAAAGAAAAAATAGGGATATTTTTATGTGAGGTAAATATCTATGGGTGAGTTTTGGGATAGACATGAAAAATAAATTATAAAACAGGGATATTTTTGACATTAGCAAGCAATTGACTTAATTCATATTTCTCCATTAAGTAAAAAGCCAAAAAAATTAGCTTATTTTATTAAGTCAAAATTATCTAAAAAGTCTCATTAAGTTATAAAAACAAACACGTCTAATTAACTTAATTAATTAAATTAAGTCACTTTAAGTCATTAAGTTAAAAAACAAACACCACCTTAATCAAGTCCAATCTTAATAATTAGTTTAATTTAATCATACATGCCAAACGTAGCCTGCGAGGATAATACTTTTTTTTTATTGAATGTTGTTAAAATGACCACAAACAGAAGTATGTTGAGTAAGAAATTGGGTGGTAAATAACCAATTTCCTCTTTGGAAACTTTTCTACATGTAGGATCAATCGCACAGCCTTTTTGAAAGATTATGTTTAATTAAAGTACATAATTTCACACAATCTCTCTTATTATACGTGTCCTTCCTCTGTTTTGTCCTGCCAAAATCCTCAAAAGTTTTAATAACATCTAATAAACCATAGGCAAGTGGCATTTGATTGTTCTCTGTTCACCATCAAGAAGCCAAAATTCACACGCACTTCAATGTTATTTACATTAGGTTCAGTTTGATTTTTTAATAAAATCAAACTGAATCTAATCAATTTGAAGGAACTTGTACCGAACTGAACCCAAAATTTGGTACATTTTGTTTCATTTCTACTTGGTTTGATTCGAAAATTTGCTTCTTCTTTTTTTTTACTTATTTAATTTTATTTTCTCCTTTAAATCGAACTGATAACTGAGCTTAGGAAATTTCAAATCGAACCCATATGATTACATCCAAACGCCCTATGCTAATTCACATGGAACTACAAAATTACACTACATGTCTATGATCCAATTATAATATTGCTCATTGGATCATTTATGTGCACAAATGAAATGGTACATAATTGTTTTATTATCACTAAGGGTGGGCAAATAAATCCTGACCCTAAAAAAATCGAATCGAACTAGTAATTTAATTAGGTTTGTAAAAAAAAAAAAACTGGTTTAATTAATTAAATAAAAAATTTCCTTAAAAATCAAATAACTGAAAAAATAAAAATTTTAAAGTAAAAAAAAAAAACCAATCGAGTTCAATTTTAGTTCATAATCTTAAATAAGTTTATTCGGTTTACCTCAGTTCAATAAAAAATCAACTAAATCAAACCAAACCAGATCGGTTTTAATATGTTATAAGCTTTTTAAACTGACTTTTGTTATGAGCCGAACATATTTCACATGTTTCAATTTGATTCGGTTAAAATTAATAGCACATTTCTCTCTTCCTTGATTCTCTTAATTAATTCAAAGTACCAAATCAAATATCTTTGGATCCATCTAAGAAAAAGAAACAAAAATAGTTTACAACGTGCGCGCGCGCACACACACAGATATATATATATATATGAAAACGACTATTGTTTCAAGTTTTTTTTTTTTGAATGAGAACTATTGCTCATGATGACATTTACAATCATATATATACTGAGACCCGTTTACATCAATTCTGATATGGCACCGCTCAGATTTTTTAACCCTCTCAAATATTCGAGGGACGTCAACTCCCCATTCTGGGAGAAAGACTGCCTTTACTCAAGCTCTGGGGCTCCAAGGAAGGAAATTGAAATCAAACCCCTATATATATGAAAACGACTATTGTTTCAAGTTTTTTTTTTTTGAATGAGAACTATTGCTCATGATGACATTTACAATCATATATATACTGAGACCCGTTTACATCAATTCTGATATGGCACCGCTCAGATTTTTTAACCCTCTCAAATATTCGAGGGACGTCAACTCCCCATTCTGGGAGAAAGACTGCCTTCACTCAAGCTCTGGGGCTCCAAGGAAGGAAATTGAAATCAAACCCCTACAATGCGTCTGCGGAGGCTCGAACCACTTCCCTCACATTTGTGAGGGAGTGACTCTGGCCACTTGGGCTAAGCCCAAGTGGTTGACTATTGTTTCAAGTTAAATCCAAGTAACTTGATAATCAAACACATGCATAAATAAACTAATTGTTTTTTCTCCAATTGGCCTCGGCCCATGTCCAACTAACTTAATAATCCAACCATCCTTGCCGGGCAACCATCATATTCCACATTCAATGCCTTGAAAAAGCTAAATTAAAGTTCCCCACATAAATGTTGTAGTAGCATATCGGTTTAAACAAAAAAACTCACTTGAGAACCCAAATCTAAATTGAAAGGAAAAGTCTTCAATAGCTCCGCATTAACAACAAAACTTAACCCTCCTTCTAATCCAAAATCAAAAGCTTTGAACAACTGAAATTGTAAATCATATTATAAAATCAAAAACCCAGTTTCAGAAAATTCTAATTTAGAAAATCCATTTCATAGGATTAAATAAAATTAGAACTAGAAGAGTAAAATTAAAACTAGAGAGAGTGAAAAATATGGGGAAACTAACCCTAGGCAGCATGTGATTGACAGATAGCAAGCGACGGATGGATTCAAGTCGTAAAAAACCGAAGCAAAACAATAAGATTTGGGTCGGCACCGGAACGTCTGTTTTCTGCCCACCTCTGTAGATGATGTGATGAATTCACATTATCTTTTGTCAGAGAAATGGCATATCCGCATATGACATGTGGCTTCATCGAATCCTTTTGGGTTGGGCTTTGATCCCACAAAGGCACAAACCCATAAGAGACCCAACAGCCGTATCAGAAAAGTAAAGTGCAAACTTGCAACGCGAGTGGTGTCGCGGCGACCATGATCATGATGAGCATGAACCGGGTGGCGTTGTATGCTCGCAATTTTCTTAAGAACACGAACCCTAACTGTTCTTCTGTCAAATTCACCGCTTTCAGTCAACCCAGATTCAGGTTCTACGCCTCCGAGTCCGATTCTTCAAACCTGCCCAATACCCAAAATAATAGCGGCTCCATTGGTGTTGAGGATGTCAGCAGCCAAGGTAAAAGCTTTTGTTTTGAATTCAGTAATTGAGCCTGAGGGAAAAAAAAAAAAAGAATTAGTACATGATGATTTCTGGTCATCTTTGATTTGGGTCTTTGATTTCTGCTAATTTAAGTTAATTTTCTGGGTTAGTTTGTTCAGATGTGCTTATGCGTTATTAGTTAATTACAAAATTAAATTTAATTAATTGTAGAGCTGAAAAGCAGAATAGAGAAGTATTTGGAGGGTGACGAAGATGCCGTGCCATCAATCTTTGAAGCCATTTTGAGTAGAAAGTTGTCCGGGAAGCACGATCAAAGTGACGATGAATTGATGGAAGAGCTCCAAATTAGAACCAAGACTTCAGACAGGGATGCTAACGAAGAAGACGAGTTTGATTCTGGGTCTGACTCATGAACGCATCATCCTTACACCATTTGTATTGTTTGATCAATGGATTTTTGTACTTAGTTAATTAGTAAACTAATTTTTAAAACTATTACTTTTGGGATTTACGTGTAATTGATTTTTGTGTCTTGTTGATGATCCTCATTCATCTTCAATTTTGCCTGATGATGTAGAAACTTAACCCAAGTTTCAAACTTTTGTTTACTTGTTTGTTGTGGTTGAGATAACGTGGAATGACAATTGTCAATTGTCGATTGCCAAAATAGTACTGGGGATTTGGATACAGTAATATTAGAGTCACTAATAATTTTGTACAAATTAATATGCACGAGTTTATGTAGAGATTGATTGAAAATTGATAATAGTTATTTTTTTTCAATTATGTGGACCGGTGATTGTTTTATAAAACTATTCTCTTCATATCATATCAGTTAAGTGGTTGTGTTTTTATCACTACTCGTTTGGATATATGGATCACCCATTGGCCATGAACATTAATTTGTTATCATTAGATTTTAAATAGAGGGAAAATTATGTTTTCACTTTCAAAAAAATTGTTAAAAAAAATTCCAAATAAAGAGACTCTTCTCTCTCATGAGTTTTCTCTCTCGGAGAAAGCTTGGAGAATATAAGACATAACTAAGCCTTTATGGATTATTAAATCACTCGTTCTGAGTGTTTTGGTGTTATTAATAGCCAGATTTTTTTTTTCCTTAAATGGTGTTATAGTAATTAAGGTGTTGGTAAACAGATCTATAAAAGCAGTTATGAAGACATAGTTAATTCGAAGATGTAAATCAATATCTTTAAAAGAGGTAGAAGAAAACAAAATTTTCCTTTAAAAGAAAGATGAAAGAAAAGGGGGCGCAAATGGTGGTTGGATGTTTGATAGGTAAAGTGCTACACACAAGAAGTGTCAATACAGAGGGGTTGAGAACTGCTTTGAACCAAGTGTGGCAAACAAAAAAAGAGGTGAAGATTGAAAAGATTGGAGAAAATATCTTTATCTTCAAGTTTGGAAATGAAGCGGACAAGAAAAGGATCCTTGCAGGAGGACCATGGCATTTTAATTAAGCATTGATTGTTCTCAAGGAACCGAATGGTATTGGGGAAATCTCATCGCAATTGTTCATGTTTTTACATGCTCTGGTGGGGTGTAAGTTTGCTCGAAAGGTCTGGAAGATGACAGAATTCTATGAGGAGATTAAGATGATGGCTCATCAGGACATGTTAAGTGTGCTGCAAGAGTTAGCTATGAAGAGAAGGAAGAAAGACATAGAGCAAATATTTGCAATTTGCTGGGCAATATGGTACTCGAGGAACTGTTTCGCCATTGAAGGCAAGAAGGAAGATCCTCTGGTTTCAGCTACAAGAGCAGTAGCCATTGGGGAGTCATATAGGAGGGTAAAATCTGTTAAGAATAATGTTTTGGCTTTGCATCAGCAAAATGGGCAGCAAGATTGGAAGCCCTCTCCACCTGGTTGGTTCAAAGTGAATGTAGATGCGGCTACAAATTTTTCAAAGCAAATGGGAGGTCTTGGAGCAGTGGTCAGAAATTCAAATGGAGAAATTGTAGCTGCAGCAGCTTAGAGAATTGTTCTTAAAGGAAATGTTGCAGACATTGAGGCTGAAGCTGTGGTGTTTGGTATCCAAATAGCGAGGAAAGCAAATTGTGTCCATTTTGTTATTGAATCAGACTCAAAAGAAGTTGTGGAGCTTGTTCTGAACAGGAAGGGCAGCTTAGTTGAAATATCTTGAAACATAGAAGAAATTCAGGAATGTTTAAAAAGCCAGAACACGGCAACTATTTAATTTGTTCCAATAAGGTGTAATGTCATTACTCATAACTTAGCAAAGGTAGCTCTAGATCGTGAAGATCATGCACTTTGGATAGGAAATTTTCCAATTTCCTCTGTTGATGTTTTTTTTCCAGTTTTAATCAATGGAAAGATTTACTTTCTCATCAAAAAAAAAAAAAAAGAAGCAAAGTGGCTTTTACTCAATACAGCTTTAACTCCCCCCAAGCAAAATTCAAACTAACCTAGGAGACTCAGCTTTCAAGAAGTCTGATTTCTTATAGGCCAAGTTGGGATCAAAACCTTCATTTATAAGGAGAAGTATTTTGTGGGGAGGAAAGTCATACATAAAGGAATGAGATGGAGAATTGGCTCAGGGGATAAAATCAAAGTGTATAAAAGTCAACGGATTCCTAGACCACAGACTTTTAAACCCATTTCAATGCCAACTCTAGATATAGATTGTAAGGCATCATACTTAATTGATAACAACCAGTAGTGGAAAGAACATCTGATCCAGCAGCATTTTAATCCTGAAGATACAGAGCAAATTCTTAGAGTTCCTCTTCCAACCAAGCCAGAACCAAATCAATTTTTATGGCATTATGATAAGAACGGCCAGTATTCTGTCAAAAGTAGGTACCAGGTAGCCTTGAGATTAAAACATTCTAATTTTCCAAGCTGCTTCAGCAAAAATTATTGTCATTGGAATGTAATTTGGTCTCTGGAACTGCCTGAAAAAATTAAGATATTTGTGTGGAAGACCATAAATAAAATGCTTCCAACAACTACAAATTTATGGAAGAAGAAAATCCTGAAAGATCCAACTTGTCCAAGATGCAAGATGAAGGCTGAGAGTAAAACAACAAGGCAGATGTGGAAATTAACTCCTTTTAAAGAGGAAATACAGCTATCAAGTTAATTTATTGGGACAGATGTATGAGCTAGCCAAAAGGAGAACTAAAGAAGATCTGAGGTTGATAATAGCACTATGGTGGGTAGCATGGTATGAAAGAAATCAGTTTGTGTTTGAGAAAAAATTTCTAGATCCTCAGAGTGCAGCAGCTAAAGCAGAAGCTGTGGTGGAAGCATATGTAAGAGTTAAAATGTCCAGAGTGAATATGACAGCAAGATCTGTAGCAGAGAGAAAGATGAGTTGGCTTTCACCTCCTGAAGGCAGTTACAAGGTAAATGTTAATGCAGCAATCAATGGAGAATCACACCAAGCAGATTTGGGGGTGGTGATTAGAGATGGGAATGAAAGTGTCTTGCCTATAGTTATTCAACAGATAATGTTCAATGGTGATATAGCACAAGTAGAAGCAACAACTGTTAATTTGGGGATACAGGTGGCAATGGATACAAAATGGACTCCTTTGATAATTGAATCTGATTGTAAAGAATTTGTAGATTTGGTATCTCAGAAGAAAAGTGGTAGAACTGAGATATGTTGGATCATTGCAAAAATCCAAAACAAAATGAAAGGAGATAATATGGTTGCAATCCAGCACATTCCAAGAGAATGCAATGCAGCTGCTCATGCTTTAGCTAAAATAGCTCTAGCAAGTAATGATGATTGTATTTCGAGGGGATCTTTTCCTCCTCAAATCAAAGATGTAATCACTCTTTTGTTTTTAATGAAAGTAGCTCTTTCTATTAAAAACATTAAAAAAAAAAAAAAAATTGTTGCAAAGTTCCAATCTTTTAACTTCACTTTAGCCATTGAAGCTAAGAACTCCAAATCCCAATGTTGAACTCCAAATGCAGTTCAAATGCCAATGCTAAACTCCAAAATTCAGTCCAAATACAACAAGCAATCATTTTCTCTCTGGTTGTATGCTTGATGTTAATAATCATAATTGAATGAAGAAATCTATAATATGAATGAAAATAAAGGATAAAAAAATAGTAAGGGTATTTCAACTTTGTGGGGGAATTAATAGACCGCCTATTTTTAAATTGGGTTTTTTTTTAAATTTATTTGGCAGAAATTCCTTTTAAAAGCCAATTTGCTCATTTTTTGTTGTGCTAATCAAGATTGATTTCAGCACAATTTTAATTACATTATAACATATTAAATTTAACATTAGGAATAAAATCAAGAAACACTATTCGACTAAATTGTAAGTAATGGAAAGTAAGAACTTACATTAATTAGATTTTTACAAGCAAAAGTCTCCATATTAAAAGAAAATAATAAAATTGAGGAGCAAATCTTTGAATTGGTTATTTGACAAACGGCCAAACAAGCCCTTAATGCGCTGATAAAATTGACAAACCCCTAAATCTAAAACCCTAGAAAGTGAAGTAACCATGAGACGAACTCTTCTGAGAAATGCTTCTCTTATTAGTCGCAACCTTCTTCACAATCCAAACCATAATCAACCATTCATCCCTCCACTCGCTGCTTCAACTCGGACCCAACTCAGACTTTACTCGTCCGACTCAAAAGACTCCTCCAATGACCAACGTGCCCCTGACCCCGCTCCCGAAACCGCACTTACAGCACAAACCCAGAAGAAAGATGTCTCCATTGATGCTGAGGATGTGAGTAACAAAGGTAAATGAAAAAGCCCAGAAGAAAGATTTGGACTGTTAGTAATTTGATGTGCATAATTTAGGAGTAATTTATCTATTTATTTGATTAACGTTTTTAAAATAATGTGATGTTTATAGTCATAGCATCGATGAATATGTTTTATTTGCGATTGAATTTGCATTTCTCTGGGTCAAATTCTCAGCTTGTTTATGTTTTTACATGTCACTTTGGGTTTTATATTTTAAGTGTTTGATCTGATACTTGTTTGGTCTCTCAGAGCTGAAAATGCGGATAGATAAGTATTTCAAAGGGGACGAAGAGGCGCTGCCATCGATTCTTGAAGCCATATTGCAGAGGAGATTGGTGGGGAAGCATGAGGAAACGGATGATGAGTTGACAGAAGAACTTCGGTTGAAGCCTTTGGATGACGTCAAGGACCAAGAGTTTGAATCAGATTTTGAGGAGTTGTATGCGACTGATGAGGAGATTGATGATTTGTATAGCGCTAGGGACCATGTTGTAAAGAAGATGGTTAAGGATGAATACTTCAACATGGATGACAAGAAGTGGGATGAAATGATTGGTGAGGCGGTTCAGCATGGGTATTTAAAAGACACTAGAGAATGTGAGGAAATTCTTGAGGATATGCTGAGTTGGGACAAGCTCCTCCCTGGTATTTGTTCCTCTGTTAACTTTCTCATTGCCATATTATGAGATTTTTTCCAGTTCCTTAAATAAAAAGTAGTTTATTCTATTGTTCATCATCCTATCATTGTTTAGCGGTAACTTTTAAAATAAGAATATATTTACTTTAATATTGAATTTGGTAATCTTAGTATATTAATGTTTGCTTCAAATTAATGCTGAGAATCCTTGTGTTAATATGTATTCTAGAGTTGATACTTTTGTATATATTGCTTAGTAGTCTTGGCACTGTCTTGCTGGTCTTGTAGCTGTAGTTAACTGTTTACTACATTGCTAACTTCTCATACAATTAGCTTAAGATATTCTGAATGTAATACAATTTATTTTTTATCCCATTAATGTCTTTAATAATGCCTGTTATGAAATCCTTTTTCATTTGGGCGGGGGGGGGGGTGGAAGACCTATAATGGTTTCTGTTGGCAAACATATATAGGTAGAATAGCATGTTTTCTTTGTACTCTTTATGTTTTGATGATGCAGTGAGTCAACCAGAATCTGCTATGCCAAGGACAATGACATCATGAGTTATAGTTGTCATGCGTTCTACATGTTGGTGATAGTAATGCCATTACAATCTTTCTTAAAACTTGAGATTCTGCTCTAATTTCATGTTCTGACACTTCCACTGATTTTCATATATTTGCTGTGTTCTGTTAAATGATTACCGTTTTTAGTATTTTCTGCGTCTAATGTTGTGAGCGCACAGTATGTAGTTAAAAAGCATTCACTTCTTTAATTATTTTTTGTTCATACCTTTTTTTGAAAGGTTATACAAATATCAATGACACGGTAATTGCATTAGTAAATTCACATTTGCAATTTGCATCCAATGGGTTTTCTCAAACTTCAATTCCCTTACAGATGATATGAAAAAAAAGGTGGAGCAAAAGTTCAATGAGTTGGGGGACATGTGTGAAAGTGGGGAGCTTGAACCAGAACAGGCATATGAGCTATTTAAGAAGTTTGAGGATGAGGTAGTTGCTGAATATATGAAACAGGTGGAAACAGAGGAGCCCCCAAAGTATGATTTTCCTGCTGTGCCGGACACAAAAAAGGACATTGATGATCCACCGGGAGAGGGGCCAATTCTTAGGTGGGTAACACGGGCAGTCTTTGCTCCTGGTGGTGATGCCTGGCATCCCAAAAATAGAAAAGTAAAAATGTCTGTTACTGTGAAAGAACTTGGGCTTTCAAAATATCAATTCCGTCGCCTGCGGGAACTGGTTGGGAAAAGGTATCATCCAGGGAAAGATGAGCTTACCATCACTAGTGAGAGGTAAAGTCAACATATGACTAATCATTATGACACTTTTTCTTTTGGTTTTTTGGTCTATGTTGCTCCTTGTGATCTTCCTGCAACCTCAATACGAAAGTACTTTCTATACTAAATCATGTCTTTGTTGTCATAACAAAACGAAATATGGAATTTACTTGTAACTGTCAAATTCAATCACAAGCCAAGGGTTTTTTTGCTTTAATGAGCTACTAATAATTTCTGCACCAAAAGAGTCCTTGCTGTCTTGGTAGAAAATTCTAATGCTGCTGCCTGCTCATTTGCTTCCCATCTTTACTTTGGCAGTGACATTATGTGCATTTTTATGCAGTAGGAATAATGATAAAACCATATATATATTTTTTTTTTTTCAGGTTTGAACATAGGGAGGAAAACAGGAAAGATTGCCTTAGGACTCTCTTTTCTCTCATTGAAGAAGCTGGGAAAGCAAATAAAATGGTGGATGATGCTCGTGCTTCTTATGTCAAGGATAGACTCAGAGCCAATCCAGCGTTCATGGAAAGGCTGCGTGCAAAGGTTTTGAGTTCGAAAGGGTCTAACTCAATCCATACATAAATTTTTGAATACCAACCTCTGGTATGTGGAGAAACAATTCCAGGTTGACGACATTAGTTACTGAATATTAATTTTGTGGCAATATCTCTTGCAAATTTAGGTGCAAGATATTTTTCCACATGATATGCCGGCATCATTAGATGTTGTTACTTGTTATGGGCTAGTTCAGCTTATCGACATACGTTCTTTTGCTGATTAATTTGCTGGGATGCTTTCGTTTCTAGTTAAGGTTAATGTGCTTTATGTGAAGTATGAAGCATGAAGCTTCCTACTTTATTCTTTAAGGTTAAGAGATGATTTTATGTATATTATTTGATTTCAATAAGATTCTTTTAACCCACCAAGATCAATGGAAAAATGTTTTGTGGTAGTTGTTACAATTATACTTGCATATTGTTACAAGTTTTACGGTAAGTATAGTACCACTTTGGTATACATTGCATATTATTCTTGGACCTATAAGTCTTTTTGAAAGGATGGAGGTGCTGTTCATGGTGTGACCTTCGATAACTGTCTTAATTTATACAAAAGAAGTTAAAGAGAAGCAAAGAAAAGATAGGGAAGAAAATTGCAGCAAGCTGAAAGATTCAGCACATATATCACCGAATAAGGTCGCTTGGAATTCTGGAATAGTATAATGCTATGGTACTTGAAAGAGAGACGGAAAGTGGCCTAATTCTCAAGGAATCAAGCATGTGAAAAGCATTAAAGACATATTCCCCAACTTCGGTACCAAGTTTCTGAAAGAGGAAAAAGAAGCTTTTCAAAATAGGGGTAAAGAAGAACCAGCGAGTTGATTAGGGTTAGTTTTACAGAAGAACACCTCCCAAGTTTGCACATGTATTCAGAGCCATAATTACAGGCAACCATCAACGGCCGTGACTATGCAGCAGTGGTTTCTGCATGATTCTGGTGACAATAGTGAAAATGGAAAGCAGGTTTCTCCTACAAGAGGAAAGTCGGTGTCAAATGAAGGCGGCAAGACCTACAGCTACATCTTGTTCTGCCGCATTCAAGAATTCCAAATTCTGCGGTAAAGTTGCAGAGTTTGCATGTAGTGCTTGTTTATTTTGTGTTTGTTGCCCGTTATCATTTGCTTGCTGCTGCATCAAGCTACCGTGCAAGATCGGATGGCGAGCTACACAGCGTGCAGTGCAATGGGCTGCTTGTGCATCGAAGAAAAGGATTTTTGCAGCATATTCATCATTTTCCGACATTGATTCCGATAGCATGCCGTGTAAATCACACGCATGGTCAAAGGAATCGGGCCCTTCGATCCAAAGAATAGGATGACAAATAGGCTTGAATAATTGTAATGTGAAGGCAAAGTTTGTTTTTGATTATCAGTTCAATGTTACCAAATTTTTGCCACTTTAGTACGTTTTCCTCAGCAATTAGCTTGATAAATTACTTTAGAAGAGAGATTCTTGCTTTGAAAACTAATATTTTCATGATTAAGATAGAGAGATTCGTGCAGTAGGTGCAAAGAATTGCTTAGCTTCTTCATTCATATTAGTAAACTAATCTTGATAGTGCAAAAAGCTGACGCAGATACTTTCAAAAGTGATTACTGGGAGAAATAAAATTAATGAAATCTATTAATTAAAGTACTTTTGAGAAAATGAGTTAAAATTTTTTAAATGCTACATATTTTTCATTTTTGTATGCATTAGTCAATAAATTAAGATCGTAACATGTGATGCGACCCACCGAACCCAAAAATCGAAAAAAACTCATTTTGTCAAGAATGGGATTCGAACCCATGCCCTTTCGGACCAGTACCTGAAACTGGCGCCTTAGACCAACTCGGCCATCTTGACGTTGGTGGTAGGCTCCGCATTTATTTATTTTAATTATTACCAATTAAAATATTGTGAGCACTTGATAAGATAAATTCATCCATACTCTAAGACACAGGTTAACAGAGGAAAGATAAATTTTATGAAGAACGAGTGCACTTGTTGGCTATGGCCAAAATTAATTCTTTTATTCTTTTCTACTTTATTGATAATCTCTTTTATTCTTTTCTACTTTATTGATAATCAATCATTCTGTTGTATTTGTCTAGATAAAAACTTGTAAAATGAGAGACAATAATAATCAATTTACATGTGATAATGTTTAAATGTATCTTTTTTTTTTTTTAATAAAGAAGTTCTTTTTTCCTTGGTTTTCTTTGGTTTTGGTATGACATGTGAACCAAAACTTTTGGCTAACATGGATCGGGTGAACGAAATAGACCCACGAAAGTGATGACACAGATTCAAAGAATATGGAATGCTCATCAATCATCATAGAACATGGAGCTAGATTAGCTTTTTTTATTAGATCATAATCTTCACTAGTGCTGTGCTGCTTTGGAAAATTTTAGTCTTCATTTTGTTTTCTGAAGCATTACAATAAAAAGCAAAATTGTATAAGCTTCTGACAGCATAAAAAATTGATTGTAATTCATAATTAGTTACTAAGACCTCTTCTGTGATGATGATCACATATCATTCATCATTTCATTGACAAGGATTCAATGCTGACATGAGTTTTGTCGTGGATCTTATAAAAAAAAGATGTGATTTATAATTAGATAATTAAATCTTAACTTTAAAAATATTATAAATACATTCAACGAAGGCCTTCGGCTACCAAAACAAAACAAGTTCTACTAACTTCAACACTTAGAGCGAGGTTTATTTGCATATTATGAAGAAGCTGTAAAATTCATGCACCACAACCTGCACCGCAACCGCCGCCACAACCAGCGGTGCAGCCGGCACCGTAAAGGTTGGAATCATCGGCTGAAGAAGTTTTTCCTTTGGATGCACCTTCTGCACAAGCAAAGATTATGGCTGGTAATAGAGAAAGAGTGAGCAAAGCTGCTAAGATGAATACACAAGCTCTTGCCAGACCATCAGCAGCACCTTCTCCATTCACAGTGATGATATACTCTGTCAATAATTGTCTCACCATCTACTCTATCTCTCTGTGATGATCACTGGTGATACGCTTTGTGTGTGGGGAAGTGAGCTTCTCCTACAACAAAGGCTTTTTTATAGAAGCCCTAAGTCAATGAGTCAAGCAATAAATGTGGCTCTGATATAATTGCACATCTAAAACTTTATACTTTTATAAAATTCATAGTCCTAAGTGTCCTCAATACTGTCGTTATCGTATACTCTTCGCTCAAAATTCTAATTTTTCAGTTATACTTAAAACTTGGAAGTTTTTCATTACCTACCAAATTTTGTGTGTATATAATACATCATAATTTGGGATTTGCATTCAGTGTTACTGAGCTTTTTACTAACAATTTAGAAAGATATATTTGTTAATTATTAGATAAGAATATAAAACTAATTAAACCTTAATCATATATTGCGATAGATACATATGTAGTAAAAATTATAAAGAGTTGAGTTATAATACACATGTAATGAAAGATTATAAAGAGTTGGAGCACAGACGGTACAACTTAGCATTAGATCTAAATCTTATAATTTGAGAGTCAATAACAAAAAATTAAAGTTTTAACTAAAAGATTAGATTTCAATATATAAAGAGCCTTGAGAATTTATAACTAACGATAGCTAAATTGTAGTTGTTTTTTTAATGAATTTGACATGTGAAAAAAGTTCAGAACTCCAAACATTATACTTATAATTTTGTTTTATAACTTCTGACACAGTATCTCAACCCCAAAGAGAAGAAATAAAATAGTGGCTTTAAGGTCCAAAACCACTTAGATCTCAATCTCTCTCAAACTATTTTAGGATTTAATAAAAACTTCATTGATTCGTCTCGCTTGCATTTGAATTGGCAGACACAACCATCGGAATGTTGACAATGGAGGTGGTGGGGTCAACACAGCCACTCTTTCTATGCATGCACATATAAAACTTTAATGATGGTTGGCAGTGCATATACCCCCACTCTTTCTTGTCACAGTCTTGGTCAATAATAAAATTCTAAGAAACAGTGTTTTTTTTTTCTTCCCCTGAAAGAGAATGAATTTGCTGTTTTTACATGGAGGTTTGTGGTCATGCACTAACCACCAACAAATATTGGCCACGATCTTCATTCTTTAATATTCATAATTATTAAATCAAAGACTTCAACTTTTTTTTTTCCCTTCTCTGATCTTGCCCTGGGAAGGCTAAAACTAGGCCAGTCTCATCTGATCCTTTATTTACTTGTAAAAAGGGTTTAAATAAACCTTATTAAAAATGCAATTATTTGCCATAGTGGGGGTTGTATTATAGCCTAGAAAAGAATAATATTACAATAATATTAATTGCATCGTGAGAGGGATTAAGAATTAGTTTTTGCTTCTATTATTGTAGAAGTTCGATCGAAAGGGTTCTGTATCATGCTATAATTGTACTTTCATTTTCCTCCATGTGTTTTCTAATTTTTTTATTTTTTATTTTTTATTTTTGTCTTTGTTTCATTGGAGCGTCAAAGGACAAAAAAGTTGCCACTTGTAAGTTCTAGATCTAAATTAAGATTGGAATTTAACGAAATGGCACCCACTTATGACAAGAGTAGTAATAGGAATTAACTAATTAATAACATTCATCCTTAAATGATGGTCTAGTTGGTTGGCCTCTAATCGTAAAAGTGAGAGGTTAGCATGTTTGATTACAAGGAATAATTTAATATTCACAGTGAGATGGGATAGCGTATGTATGATTGAAAAAAGGTAAATATTAACTGATGACCATTTGCAAAATATTTAAATGTGCGCTGAAGGTTATGAACATCACTGGTATATATAATATATTCTGTCTGGGCAGGAAAAACAGTAGACCTAACAAAACAATTTTGTCGTTTTAAATTGTTCGAGACATTTTGTTATTTCAGTGGATAATAAATCACTTAACTATAGTATTGGAATAATGCTACGATTACGTAGTTGTAAAACATAGTTTTGTTTATACTTGGTATTCGACGTGTCATTAATTTCTTGATAAATGATGTGATGTTATCATATTAATAGTTAAAAAATTAATTATTGGGGCTGTGATAGAATATTTAGATTTCTAACAAATTAATTGTAGTGAATTGGGTGCTTTAGAAAATGAAGAACAACCCAATACACTGCCCAAGATCACAAATCTAACCAACAAGATGCTAAGACCCTAAATAAAGACCTTTGAGTGTTGACAGAGCCTTTAATGGAAATGGTTGTAATCAGAAGAAACCAAGAAACAAAATTAGAAACTAATGAAACTCATAAACAAGAAGAAGTTTTACGTGGTTCGATTGTGCAGAAGAACACAATCTACATCCACGGGAGAAGCTCACAGAGCAAGCTTTATTGATGATTCAAGTAATCTTTACAGAGTAATACAAGAGCTAACTTCTAGGAACAAGACTAAGCTTTCTCTCTATCTTAACTCTCTCTATCACGCTCTTAGATCAATGATGAAGCTGCCCCATTAACCAGCTTATATAACGGCTGATATCAATTCCAGAATGCACAGATTCTTGCCACCTGTACTAACAGCTTTCTTAACTAACTTGATTCTCCTCTTCACGTGCACTCCACATGTTCTACTTAAGCCTTTATTCAAAACGTCACAATTCCCTGTCGTTTCAGACTTAAGTAACCCACATGCCAAGCTCGTGATACCTGAGCTCATTAAACATTAACAAAACGCTGACGTTTAACTTGCTCAAGTTTTGGATTCACCATTTTAGTCCACATTTCTCCACCTTGAACCAAAACTCCTCAATCTGCTTCCTTCTCCAAACCTCAGGCAATCAGCAGTCACCCAAGCTGGCTAGGCTCAAGCACACCTTGAACTTAGCCGTAGTTACCACCTTGGTAAGCATATCAGCAGGATTCTCATCTGTATGAACCTTGGACATTTTTACAGCTCCTTTGGATACTTCATTTCGAATGAAATGAAGTTTAATGTCTATGTGTTTTGTCCTCTCATGATGTGCAGGGTTTCTACACAAATGAAGTGCACTCGAGCTGTCACAATATACTGTTACTGTCTTCTGTTTCACCCCCAGTTCTCTCATTAATCCTTGTAGCCATAATGCCTCTTTCACAGCCTCAGTGGCAGCTGTGTATTCTGCTTCAGTGGTGGACAGAGCTACCACATGTTGCAGAGTGGCTTTCCAATTCACGAGACAACCATTAAACAAGAACATGTAACCAGTTAAAGACCTCCTCCTGTCCAAGTCCCCTGCATAATCTGAATCTACAAACCCCAGCAGACCTTCACAACTTCCCTTATTTTTTCCATACACCAGGCCACAGCTCAATGTACCAGACAGATACCTCATTATCCACTTAACTGCTTTCCAGTGCTCATTTCCAGGTGTTGCCATGTATCTGCTCACAACACTCACAGCATGTGATATGTCTGGTCTTGTTAAGACCATGGCATACATGAGGCATCCAACTGCATTAGCATAAGGTACATCTTCCATTTCCAGCTTCTCTTCACTTGTTTTAGGACATTGCAAGTTACTAAGCCTAAAATGAGCTGCTAAGGGAGTCACTACTGGTTTAGAGTTCAGCATTTGAAATGAGTGGAGTACTCTGGTCAAGTATTTCTTCTGTGATAAGAACATAAGACCAGCAGCTCTATCTCTTTCAATTTCTACCCCCAATATTTTCTTTGCAATCCCCAAATTCTTCATATCAAACTCAGAGCTTAGGATCTTCTTCAAATCTTCTATTTCTTCCCTTACTTTGCAAGCTATCAGCATGTCATCTACATATAGGAGGAGATATATGTAGAGGTCATCTTTCAATAGTTTGTAGTACACACAACAGTCATAACTACATCTCATGAATCCATGTGTTACCATAAATTCATCAAATCTGAGATACCATTGTCTTGGAGACTGTTTTAAACCATAAAGGGATTTCTTAAGCAAGCAAACATGTCTGGGCTTCTTGGGGTCTTCAAACCCCTCTGGTTGAGTCATGAATATTTCTTCTTGAAGTCTTCCATGTAAAAAAGCAGTCTTGACATCAAGTTGATCAAGCTCCATGTCTTGAACTGCTGTAAGTGATAAGATTACCCTTATTGAGGCATGCCTGACAACAGGTGAAAAAACTTCCTTAAAGTCAACCCCTTCTTTCTGTGTATAGCCCTTTGCCACAAGCCTTGCTTTAAATCTCTTTGGTTCTGAGCTGGTCAGTCCTTCTTTGATTTTGAAGATCCACTTGCAGCCCACTATTCTCGTTTTTTCTGGTCTTTCTACCAGTTCCCAAGTTTCATTGTTGTGCAGGGACAAGATTTCATCATCCATGGCCTCTTTCCATTCTGTTCTGAATTTGCACTGGATTGCCTCATTGAAGGTCTTTGGTTCCTCATCATCAATTTCATGTGCAGCTTCCAAGGCATATGTGATGAGATCAGCATATCCATATCTTCTAGGTGGTCTTGTTGGCCTTTTTGCTCTGTCTCTAGCTAGCTGGTAACCTTGCATTTGTGATTCCAATTGAGTTGCATCCTGAGCTTCTGACTCATCATTTATTTCACCTGAATCTGCAGCTTCATGTGTTTCATGATGATTAGGTATCTCCATCTTAAACTGATGTGTATCAAGCCCTTTTGCTTCTTCCTCAGGCTTTCTTTTAACAGGTTTCTTGGGTATGAGATCTTCTTCATTGAATATCACATCCCTGCTAATTATGCATTTTGGAGGGTTTATATCTGTGCACCAGATTTTGAATCCCTTAACCCCTTCTGGATAACCTATGAAGATGCCCTTTAAAGCCCTTGGAGCTAGCTTTCCTTGGCTTATATGCATATAGGCTGTACAGCCAAAGACTTTTAAATCTCCATAGTTTGCTGGCTGTCCAGTCCATCTTTCATAAGGTGTTTTGAATTCTATGGCTGAAGATGGACTGACGTTTACCAGGTAACAAGCTGTTAAGAGTATCTCTGCCCACAGTGACTTGGGAAGATTTGTTTGAACAAGCATGCACCTCACTCTTTCCATGAGTGTCCTGTTCATCCTTTCTGCCAGGCCATTCTGTTGGGGTGTCAACCTAACAGTTCTGTGTCTCACAACTCCCTCCTCTGCACAATATTTTTCAAACCTTTGATTACAAAACTCTAAGCCATTGTCTGTCCTAAGCTTCTTCAGCTTCTTACCAGTCTGATTCTCAACCAACATTTTCCACTCTTTGAACTTATCAAACACTTGATCTTTACTCTTCAAGGTATAGACCCATACCTTTCTGGAGTAATCATCAATGAATGATAGGAAATAGCTGTTACCCCCTAGAGATATCTGTTGAGCAGGCCCCCACAAATCTGAATGAACATACTCTAACTTATCCTTGGACTTATGTACTGATCTCTTGAAACTAGATCTTGTTGCTTTGCCTAGCACACAATCTTCACAGAAGTCTAGGTTTCCAAGCTTCTCATTCCCTAATACACCTTGTTTCTCAAGTTCTTTAAGGCCCCTTTCACCTATGTGTCCTAACCTTAGATGCCATATTTTGATTTTATCAATGGTATCAGCTACTGACATTCTGGCTTTACCATTAACCACATCCCCATCTAAGATGAACACCCCATTTTTTCTGCTACCTTTCATAACAATCTGTGAATCCTTGACAATCATCAGTTCTCCTGATTCAATCCTAACACTACACCCCATCTGATCAAGCATTCCCAAAGAAATCAGATTTCTTTTCAACTCAGGCACATACCTGGCTTGTTTTAGCTCCCTAATGGTTCCATCATGTAGCTTAAGATTAATATTGCCAATTCCCATGATTTTACACACAGCATTATTCCCCATCATTACTCTACCACCATTATACTCATAATAATCAGTAAAGTAACTCTTATATGGGCTCATATGAAAAGTACACCCTGAGTCAAGAACCCATTTACCTTTATCTTTGCTGTCTGTGGTAATGCACACTCCAGCAGATTCATAGCCCTCTTCTTCAGCTACTGCTGCACCTCCATCTTGCCCTTTCTTTTTGAACTTCTTTTCTGGACAATCTTTCTTGAAGTGTCCCTCTTTGTGACACAAGAAACACTTCAGATCTTTTGGTTTTTCTTTGTACTTGCCTTGCTTCTTTTTCTTGCCATCTGATTTTGCTTTAGCTGTTAAACCTTGACCAGATTCAACTCCTAGATGATCTTGTTTGCCTTGCAGTTCCTTTGTATTGAGTACTGACTTTACTTCATCCAGAGATAGTGTCTGCCTGCCATACATTAAGGCATCAACAAAATTTCCATAAGACCTTGGCAGAGAGCTTATCAATAGAAGGGCTTTATCTTCATCATCAAGGGCTGCATCAATAGTTTCCAAAGTGTCACACACTTTGTTAAACTCATCCAGGTGATCATCTAATGGTGTGCCCTCCATCATCTTTAATGTGAACATCCTCTTCTTTATGTATAACCTATTTGCCAGGGATTTCTTCATGTAGATACTCTCTAGTTTAGCCCATAAACCAGCTACAGTAGGTTCTTTTGCCACCTCCCTTATTACAGAATCTGCAAGACTCAAGATTATCGTCCCTCTAGCCTTCCTATCAATCTCAGCAACCTGCTCAGGAGTCTTGGATGTGGAGTACTCTTTACCCTCCTTCTTGGTCACTGGTTGGATTGCATCACCAAGGCCTTGAGTAACCAGTAAAGCCTCCATTTTTACTTTCCACATGTTGAAGTCATTTTTTCCGTTAAACTTCTCAAGGTCAATCTTTGGGTTTGCCATACAGGGATCTTGATTTGTTAACCAAGCTCTGATACCACGTGTAGTGAATTGGGTGCTTTAGAAAATGAAGAACAACCCGATACACTGCCCAAGATCACAAATCTAACCAACAAGATGCTAAGACCCTAAATAAAGACCTTTGAGTGTTGACAGAGCCTTTAATGGAAATGGTTGTAATCAGAAGAAACCAAGAAACAAAATTAGAAACTAATGAAACTCAGAAACAAGAAGAAGTTTTACGTGGTTCGATTGTGCAGAAGAACACAATCTACATCCACGGGAGAAGCTCACAGAGCAAGCTTTATTGATGATTCAAGTAATCTTTACAGAGTAATACAAGAGCTAACTTCTAGGAACAAGACTAAGCTTTCTCTCTATCTTAACTCTCTCTATCACGCTCTTAGATCAATGATGAAGCTGCCCCATTAACCAGCTTATATAACGGCTGATATCAATTCCAGAATGCACAGATTCTTGCCACCTGTACTAACAGCTTTCTTAACTAACTTGATTCTCCTCTTCACGTGCACTCCACATGTTCTACTTAAGCCTTTATTCAAAACGTCACAATTCCCTGTCGTTTCAGACTTAAGTAACCCACATGCCAAGCTCGTGATACCTGAGCTCATTAAACATTAACAAAACGCTGACGTTTAACTTGCTCAAGTTTTGGATTCACCATTTTAGTCCACATTAATTATTGGAGCTGGGATAAAATATTTAGATTTCTAACTTAAAAGATTAGTATTTTAAAGTGATGTATCATCCCCTTTTTTTCTTATCAATGTGGGACAACTCAACATCTTAACAATTAAAACTATCATAATCGGGGATGTTAGTGACCCATTTATCTAACATTGAGTCCACCACATCTCAACTATTAGAGTTGACTCTAATACCACTTCTTGGGATGGTGGAGAGGTGATCCATTTTAATAATGTTGAGTTTATCACATCTTGACTATTAGGATCGTGCTCTTATGCCAGTTACCTGTTGGGGGATGACTTATAATATCTACGTTTCCAATCCGAAAGATAAATTTGTTAGATGAAGTAATTCGTTATATATTTAAGCCATATCATCCATTTTCTAATCAATATGAGGCCACTCAACACTAAATATTTTCAACATAAAAGTCTTTTCGAAACTATTTATTTCGCTCAATTTACCAGTGTACATATGGTTAGAGTTGAAAATGATCAAGCCCTTTACGCCAAGATTAATTGCATATAAAATGGCCTCATTTTACTAATTTTTCTGAAAATTCTGTTTCTCCTTACTTATTAGGTCATATGTTAAGGCTTGTAGTTGCATATTAGCAAATAAAAATTGCATAGAAACAAAGTACATATTTACACACCATATACACATTTATACGTATCTTACAATATCCATGAAATGGATCAATCTGTATTTTTCGAATAGTAAATAACACATAATTCAACTGTAACGTGAGCAGTAACAACTTCGATTATGTGGCTTAATTCTCTTTAACAGGCCCTCTTGGAATCTTGTTAAGAAACTGAGAATTAAACCTTCTGAACATCTTCTTCATTCGACGGAATTCTCTGTCAGCAATATAATCCACATGTTCATCGTATCGGTCATACAGAAACGGCACCGTTAAAATGCAGATAAAACCTTCAGGCAAACGAAAAAAGAAACCATATTATTAGTCCACACTGCCCCAAAATTTCAATAATCATATGTGTACATTATTGAATTATAGTGGCAAATTCTTACCAAGATAAAGGAGATTTAAGAAGCTGAAGTAAGTTCCAATCACGGAAAAAATATACAGAATGGCTATTACCTGTAGCATAATATATAAGAGAACATAAGTTATTTAACTGATTAATTGAATGCAAGGTCCAGTTCCAGTGGCAAGGAGCGGCCTTCCTAGGATTCAGGTCTTGGATTCCAGCTTCAATCGGTACGTCAGTTATTAATAAAAAGAAAATAACTCGTTAATAAAATTTTTGAAGGAAGCTCCTCAGTTTTATGGCAATACCAGAATGAAGAGTCCTGGATCTTTTCCACATGCCACGTCGAGGAGCTTTGACAGGATTTTATTGAATCTTACTCGTAAAGTTGAAGCAACCTCTCTGAATGTTGATTCCCGTAATATTACTTCCGGGATTTGGGGAGGTTTCCTGAGAATTTATAATTCAAATGTCAATATTTATAGGCAAAAAAAAAAAAAAAAAAACAATTGTTACGAATGGTATAGTTTGTGAAGAGATAAATAGATAGATACCAATTGAAAAATTCTGCGCCCTTAGACCATATAAAGAGTGCAAGCATTGATGTGATGGAAATGTGACAGAGCAAGGTCACAAAATTGTACTCCACAACCTCAAACAGGAACCAAATCACTGTCATTCCAATCAAAAGCGAGGCTGACACCGTTATGTTCTTCCATAGCAAGACATCCGCGACTGTGAATTATGTGAATCCAATCATCAAAATTAATAATGCACACAAACAAAATGACATTTTGAAATTAAATAAAAATTAAAACACACGCACGCACGCATATATGTAAAGTACCTTTTCCTCCTCCGAGAATGTCATGTATTGGCTTTTGGCTCCCCAACAACCTCGGAGGGCGTGGCCGTGGGGTGGTTCGCGACGGACGCGAGGGTTCGTTGTCGGACTCGGATGATGATGTGTAAATCGGCATGGCTGTTTTGTTATGTTAATTATAGGCTAATTAATTTTGTGTGCTGGTGAATGGCGATGTTGATTTATTTTGCACCAGTATCAGTAATATGCATATATATGCATATATATATATATATACAAGGAGATGGGATATATCATATATGTGGGTTTTGTAGCTAGGCTTGGTAGCAAGTAATGCAGAGAACAAAGTAAGGAATGGCTTGGAGCTTCGCATCGAAGGTTGCTTTGCATGCCCGCTTCTACAAATCAGAAAGATTGCAGATCTTTTCATAAAAGCCTTCATTAGTTTAATTAGCAAATGCTTGCATAAAGTTTACATGCCCATCTTGATCTAATTAAAAGCGTACTACTTGAGACAAGAATAACTTTAAGCCAGCAGCATCTTCATGACTAGCTAGCTCCACGCACTGTTTTGTCAATTATCCGGACCTTTTTCAGGGGACATTATTGATGTGTGATCAAGGCTGAACTTGATTAACTTGAAACTATATATGTAAAGTTTGAATGCCCAAATGACAAAAAAACTTGGTAATTTGGCTCCACATTTTAGAGTTAATTTTGTCTTTAATTCAACATTTGAAGAACATCATTGGTAATTGATCAGTCTGTTTGAGTCGATTCGTTTCCGAAGAATGGCTTCCTTGATGAAAATGATTAAAATTGGCGACAATACATCTAGAAATCACTGGTATGTAAAAGTTGATTGTACCGGAAATCACTTTTGGTTTTGGGGTTTGATGGATTCTATTATTGTGAATATTTGCTACATACAGTTTCTTCTACGATAAGTCAAATAAAAGAATGAACAATGTGGAGTAACTAGTGGCTAGGCCTAGCTAGTTAAACGATGGTGGGGTTGGCAAAACCCGGGTCCAGATTTGGGTATCGCAATGTTTGTTTGGATCCGGTCTGGATGTAATTTCTAGGCATTCGGGTCAGGGTTTTTAATTCGGGTTTTTGTACTCGGATTTTGTATTTTTAATATTATATATATATATATATATACTTCTTTTTTGGTAATTTTATAAGTTTTAAATTTATTTCAATGAAATTTGACATGAAAATATATTTAAAACTTTACATATGTGTAATAGATTAGTCAAATAAATATAAATACTTAAAATAATATATATTTTATAATATTTTTTAATTAAATTTGGGTTCCGGGCAGGGTCCTGGTTTAATCAAGTATGCTCAGGATCGGCCCAGATTCATACCCGGCCACATTGCCTGAGTGCGGTCCAGATTCGAATCGGATGGATATTTTTACCACCCCTAAACGATGGAGCATTAGCTCAGCCACTCTCCAAGGAGCTTATGAGACATGAATTTGTTTATGACACAATCATTTATTTGATTAAAGATTTAATATTCATATTTTTTTATCTAATAAAATTATGTTATTTTTGCCTTATTTTAAAAAACTATATTTTTGCCTTATTTTAAAAAACTATTTTAGTTATATGAATCAAAATCAATAAGAATTTGAGTGGGCAGTGCCACAAAATATTTTTAAAAATATATTAAAATCAAGTAAAATGAGTGATATTTAAAAATTAACTAATTATAATAAGGGTTTTGATTTTATGGGTGAAATTACTCAGTTTATGATGAGCAATAGCCCACGTGTCAAGCTCTCATTTGAAAGAATTATAGATCTCATTGAATAGTTCCTTCAATAAGAGCTAAACACATGGGCTGGTGAGTGCCACCAAATCTATTCTTAGATTGTTAATATTCTAATTTTTAAAATAATTGTTATTAATAATGCTACAAAAATAATCAGCTGTAAAGAAAATTAATTAAATATTTGATTTTTTTTTTAAATGTTATGATTTTTAAAAGTAATTGTATGTGTTCGGTAAATCTTACTGTTAAGAATGTAAATGATTGAATTGGACATAATGTTAAGTAAAATTTATTTACATATTTATTAGCATGTTATAATAAAATATTAAAATATTTTTAATTATGTATATATAGTAATTAATAACTAAAATAAATATTTTGTATTATTAATTTTAATTTTAATTTTATTGGTAATAATAATAATAATCTTTTAAAGTTAATAATTTTATTTTTTAATTAATAAGGATAATTTTGAAGTATTATAATATATATGAAATTTGTATTAAGTATAAAACTAATTCTCAAATTAATTTTGAAAAGCTACTTCATTATTTTCTGAAATCTACTGTAGGATAGATGATTTTGTTAAAAGTAATTTTTAAAAAAATTAACAAACACTAAATTAACTTTTAGTTTTTCAGACTCATGTTTGAGTATCCCAAAAATATTTTCAAATGGGCACTATTAAGTAAAAAATAAACAAATACCTTTTTCGTAATTAATAAATTAAAATTAAATTAATTAAGTTATTAAATTAAAAAAAAAAACAAAACAAAAACACCTGTAAGTCAATGCCAAACTTAAATTTTGTACGATAGGGACATATATAACTCGACACGTCAACTTAAATTGTGATGCTTAGTTATCACCATCGTGTAGAGCATTGACTGGCCTACACAACTTGTGGCGGGGAAGCCCCACTTTTCACCTTCAAATAAGTTGATCAAAACTTTAACTGTCAATTTGCTGGCGATTGGAAACTCTTATATGCTCACGATGACTGAATTGTCATTGCCCAAGATCAATTAGAGTATTCGCAGATAAGATTTTGTGAATTAGATATTAAATTATATATGATTTATAATTTTATAGATTAAAATTTTTTAATTAAATTCAATCTATGGATTGGTGAAATTTGATTCAAATTCAATTCATACGTCTGCGGATCTGATACAGAACGTCTGCGGATCTAATACAGATTTAATCCAATTCATATCCAATCCACGATTTTATGGATTAGTTTGCGGGCTAAATTTTTTTAATCATGTCCTATTCACGAACTACCAATGATTTTACTACCAATCAAATTCAAAATTAAATAAAATGTAAATAAATTAATTATTTAAATAAAGTTAGAAAACAATTTTAAAATTTTAAAATATAACACATCAAAAAGAAAAAATCTCATTTGTTTATTTTAGTACATGAAAATTAACTACTTATAAAGCAATACTTTTTTATTCAATTATTTTTATTTTATACATTTTTACACGCTGCAGTGAAGATGATTGTAATATAGCTATGATGATTTGCTGGCGAATTTGGATCCATCGAAATGATAAAATCTGGAACCCGAAAAATGGCTATGTTCAGTAAGTTCTTAATTCAGTGGCAGGCAGCTAAGAAGCAACTGTACTATATAGATGTTGAGGTTCATAAGTTGGCTCATGGGGCTGTGAGCTGGGAAAAGCCTGAGTTTGGCTGGGTTAAGCGCAATGTAGACGCTGCTGTCTTTGCGTCTCAGGGAAGGATTAGGCTTGGCTGTGTCATTCACAATTCAGAGGGTAGATTTTTGGCTGCAAGATGTGTTGGCAGGTTTGGAACATTTAGTGCAAGGGAGGCTGAAGCTCTTGGTATCCGGGAGGCTCTTAGCTGGCTAAAGGAGTACCAGCTTCCATGTGTTATTGTTGAGATGGACTGCCTTCAAGTTTTTCAAGCTCTGACATGGGTTTTTTATGGACCTAATGGCTTTGGTCTCATCATTGAGGATTGCCGGGAGTTAGCTCTAGCTATAGGAGCAGTGAAATTCTCGTTTGTTCGTAGATCTGCGAATTTTGCTGCTCACTCTGTTGCGAGGGCAGGAAATTCTATGACAGATTCTCGAGTGTGGAGTTTTGTTCCACCTCCATGGTTGCTAAAAAGTTTGTAATTCGTTCTTGCTTAATGACATTCCTTTTAAAAAAAAATTATTTTTATTTTATATTATTATCGAATAAGATATAATATGGTGTTAATATAACTATATTTTAACTTATTTATTTATTAGTAAGTATAACGCCATATTTACAAGTTTAATTTTTTATTAAATAAATATTTTTTTGTGGATTCGCAGATTTTTACGGATTTATAGAAGTAAATCAATATCCAATCGATCGACTGCGGATTTTCAAAATTTTAAAATTTTAATCCACCAATCCACGGATTAGATTTTTACGGATTGGATGGATTGAGCAGATCGGATTGGATTCTGAACACCCCTAGATCAGATCACAAGAATCTCATTTTGCTATCATCTATGACATGGTTGTCATCGGCGGTGAATGGCTGTCGACGATCTTTTTTAGTAATATTTTTTTTTAAAATGTATAATTTTAATTATTTAGTATGATAGAAACTGTAATAATTATTTAATTATTTTAATTATAATTTTATTTACTTTTTAATTATTTAAAAAGTAATAATTTTAATTTAATTATTTAGTAATAATTTCATAACTTTTTCAGTTAAATATACTTTACAAAAAATAATATTTAACTATTAATGAAATACTAGTATGATAGAAACAATAGTATTATTGTATAAACAGTACTGTTATTTGGTGTATTAGTAAAACTGTAGTATGAATAGTACCGCATTTTCTTTCTTAGTAGTTTACATATATTTAATTTATTGTAAATAATTTACACGCCAGTCTTACATTTGTGTGCTAGGGGAAAAATTATTACACAAATTTATTTCAATTTCATAAAACATATCTTTTACAATATTTAATTTAATAATAGTGGCTAACAACACTTTAGTTGAGTTAGTCGACATAAATTAGAGAGTTCGAGTCTTCTTAGTGACTGTCCAAATATTTTATAAAATACAAATATCTTAAATACCCTAATGACATCAATATTTTTCAAATAGAGTTAACACTTTGGTGTTAAATTGATAAGAAAGGAAGCATTGGGTGGGGGAGAAGTAATGATTAGAATTCTAAAGTGATATATTAGAATAACTTAAGTGGTAGTTTTGAAAATATTCCTATAATAAATGGAAAATGAAAATGATGTTTGCCCCGGGTCAAACCCCGGATCAAACCCTGAAACGACTCAAAACAGCATCGTTTCGTTCTAATTTTTTTTTCTTTTATACGCTTTGAAACGACGACGTTTCGCCACTGGCACGCTTGCATTAGGAGTCAAGGGGACTAAACTTGGGTCTGAGCTAAAGTTTAAGCTTGCAGAGCTCATGGCGCTAATGGAACACCAAATATTTCGGACATCTCTCCGGTACTTTCATGGTTTAATTCAAGGTGAAGAAAGAAGAACAAAGAAGATTTCTCTATGGTTTTAATATATTATAAGTTCTACTGTTGAAAGTGTAGAAACAAAGTTTGTTGTTAACAGTGAAGAAGTAGTAGCAGGGAAAAATACTGAAGGAAGTAATGATGACTTCTTGCAGTTACTCCTATAGCATCAAGAAAATGAAGACAACGCTTCATTAGCTCGATCCATTGCATTGGCAGTTTTTTTTTCTTTTTTTCCGAGCTATTTATATGCAAAATTTGTTTCAACGATGAGAGAGCTCATAAACTACTTGCTTAAGCAAATGAAGGTGCCCAATAATTCAATTTTTCTAAAGCAGGACTTCTAACATTCAACAGACATTTTCACAAGCATCTGGAAGGCACATCTAAACGGCTAAAGAAAAATTCCGTACATTATATAAGATTTCCAAAATGACCCATTAAATATCAACATCTCAAAAATAAATTCAAGCTTCGAAAATTCAAGCTTTCAGGGACAATGTTAATCTTGTTATGCCGAAACTTCGCAGCTGCTGTTGGTCTTGTTCCGTCGAAACTCAGTTTAGTAGCCGAAACTCAGCTTTCAAGGACAAATTTCGCAGCTGCTGTTAATCACTTTCTTCACTAAATGGGTGCGTTCTTTGTTAATCACTTTCTTTAGCTTAAGACGAAGAGGATGAAGCGTTCCGCTGTGGATTCCGAATGGCTAGACCTCGGTCGAGGAAGGAAAGTAATGAATTTTTCGGTAAGGAAGAAACGAAGAAACGATGAAAAGAAGAAACGACTGGCTGGATTCTATCTATCTCGTTCACAGGTTTTGGAAATGGTAAGTGAAACGGCAGCGTTTTGGAAAAGCCAAAAAAAAAACAAAAAACAAAACGACGCCGTTTTGTTTAGTTTCGAGGTTTGACCCGGGACAAATATCAGAACTCAATGGAAAATATGTTTTTGCCAAAATTAATAAATTTATAAATTACACGTCAGTAAAATAAGAGAAATATAAAATAAAATAATTTCCGACTTCAGAGTGCTTTGATGAGAAGAAGAGTCTGACAGGTCACATACTCACCCAACACAGGAAGAAACAAAACAGTCCGATGAGCATTATTAGAAGAGTCGAAAACGAAACATAAACAATATAAAAAATGGACAGCAGTTCGTTCGAGTCAAAGACTTTTGGAATGAAAACACTTGCAACAGCGACATTAACGGTAGCAACAAGATTCTCTTCAACTTTAACAACAACTGCTTGTTTCACCGAGAATCCAATCAAACCCGACCGCCAATGCTTTCAGTTGGATTCTATCTCCCTTTCAATAACATCAAACCCCAAAAACCCATTTGCCAGATGGCGTCATCACCACCGGCTGCTGCTGCCCCGACCAGCTTCAGCTTCAAGAACTTGACGCAAACGTTCACAGTGGATGTCCAGAGAGCAGAGAACAGGCCCTTGAACGTGCCGCTGATTGCGCCTTTTACGATTGCTACTTCGAGGCTTGATCAAGTGGAGAATGTGGCTATCAGAATCGAGCTTAGTAATGGGTGTGTTGGGTGGGGCGAGGCCCCTGTTTTGCCTCACGTGACTGCTGAGGATCAGCAGACTGCGATGGTCAAAGCCAGTGAGGCTTGTGAGGTTTTGAAAAAGAGCCCTGCCATGGCTTTGGGTTCTGTTTTTGGTGTGGTTGCTGGCCTTCTCCCTGGTCATCAGTTTGCTTCTGTAAGTTCTTCTTTTTCTTGGGATTTCAAGATCCTTCTGGAATTTTTATTTTGATTTTTTTGATGGATTTTTATGTGAAGTTGTTTAGTTGGGAGTGTATTGTTCACTCAAATGATGAGCTTTTATTGTAAGCTTTTGATTGGAATTGAGTACCATTGGTTACTCTGTTGCCTTGTTTTATGATTAAGGAGTGGTGTGACCTTCACCTATGTATGAAATTAGGCAGACAATTTAATTGCAAGTAGTTATTGGTATTCACATGTTTAATCATCAATTTGTAGCCCAAATAAATATTGACCTTCATCCTTCGTTATTTAAGAGTAAACTTACCGTCTGGCTTTGGCCTCTGGCCTTCAGCCAAGACATCCCATATCATCTGATCGGGTCTAGAAATTGTGTTCTTACAATTGGGTTGTTTGTTGTAGTTTGTAAAAATAATTTGGTTGCTAATAGATTTGCTCACAAATATGAGTTCTTTCTAAATATGCCTGCTTGTCGGGAGAATGCAGAAAATGACAGCAAATTATTTAGTACATGTAGAAATTGAAGGTTTTAGCAAGCTTTATTTCTACCAGTATTTGGTTTGCTCGAGTCAAGTTTTCTGGAAATCAAAGTGAGAGAAAGGACATCATTTGAAAATTATTCTCTCTGTTTCTTTTTCATCTTCCTATAACCGTTTCGAATCATGGTTGCTCATACCTGCTGCATTAAATTAGTTTCTACTTTGAATTGATTGTAAGTGACCATAATGAGACTGGGGCTTCAGATACTGGGTCTACATTCATGAATTACTCCTACGCCTTGAGTCTTATGGATATTCCATATGATTCTCCTAAAAAAATGTTAGCATTTTGCTTGCAATTCACTTGAAAGTCAGTGCAAAACCAAACATGTATTTGAATGATTACTGTCCTCCATGACTCAGTAGTTGTATTTATTACTGTTAAAAATTTATGTGCCTTATTTTTTGACAATAATTTCATTATGCAGATACAATCCAGATTATCAGTTTAAGGGAAATGACATGTTTCATGTCTCTGCACATCTTGTCATAGGTCTACTAAAAGTTTATTTTACTCTTTATTTAGTTTGATGCTTGTATCTTAAAATGCAGAAGTGTTTTTTCTTTTTCTTTTGGCTTTACTCATTAAATTGTTCTGGCAATTGAAGGTTAGGGCAGCAGTCGAGATGGCACTGATTGATGCAGTTGCGAAAAGTGTCAGCATGCCTTTGTGGAGACTCTTTGGTGGAGTTTCAAATACTATAACCACTGATATAACAGTTAAATTCCTGCTCCAGTGATTCTAGCTACGGACAAACACTTCACTCTGATAATTATTTCGTCTTTTGTCTTTTATGTTTATCTTGAAAAAAGTACGAACCACGTGGTGGTGCTGGTGATTTCAGTAAGATTGAAAAGTTTTATATTGCGGTACAATAAAGCAAATTATTACTTTTTTGTAAGCAAAAGTTAGCCTCATCTATTTCCGTTATATTTGTAGATTCCAATTGTTTCCCCTGCTGAAGCAGCTGAACTGGCTTCAAAATATCGCAAACAAGGATTCACTACCCTGAAGCTTAAGGTGGGAAAGAATCTGAAGGAAGACATAGAAGTCCTACGAGCAATACGTGCTGTCCACCCTGATTCTTCATTCATCTTGGATGCCAATGAGGGTTACAAACCACAGGAAGCTGTTGAAGTTCTTGAAAAATTATATGGTAAAGTGTCTACATAAAGTGCTCAGTTGCTTTTTTTTCATGCCTGCTATAAATAGAAAACTGGCATAAAATCAAAGAACTCTTGCTTGGGCATGATCTGACCCTGCAGTCCTTTTACTTTTTCGTAAACAAATTGGTACCTTATTATATCTCAGCAATTGGTAAGTATTAAGACACCTATGATCATTGAAGCTTACCTTTTTACTGTTTTCTTTCTTCTAGAAATGGGGGTCACTCCAGTTCTCTTTGAGCAACCAGTTCATAGAGATGATTGGGAAGGCCTTGGCCATGTTAGTCATATTGCCAAAGACAAATTTGGGGTATCTGTTGCAGCTGATGAGAGTTGTCGGAGTTTGGATGATGTCAAGAAAATTGTAAAAGGAAATCTTGCGGATGTTATTAACATTAAGCTTGCAAAAGTTGGAGTCCTTGGGGCCCTTGAAATTATAGAAGTTGTAAGGGCTTCAGGATTAAACTTGATGATTGGTGGTATGGTTGAGACCAGACTAGCCATGGGCTTTGCTGGTCATCTCTCTGCTGGCCTTGGGTGTTTCAAGTAAGTATCTTGATTCTTGCTTGTTGAAAAGAAATGTTTTCAAAAACTTGGACATTCGTGTACGAACTAATATATTTGTTGGGTATTATATTCAATTTTTTCTTATGAATTTTAACTAGTATATTGTCTTTGCAGATTCATTGACCTAGATACACCGCTTCTTCTGTCTGAAGATCCAGTTCTTGATGGTTATGAAGGTATCTTAGTAAATCTCCTGTATCTTGGCATTATTCATAAAATTATAATTTAGTTTAATATAATATTATGGTACCGTTGCAATTTGACAATGCTTTAATAATTTGTCTTAGTGTCCGGGGCAGTTTACAAGTTTACGAATGCAAGAGGCCATGGTGGTTTCCTTCATTGGGACAATATTGCATGGTGAGTCCTTGACCACTTATATTCTTTCTACATCTGCATGAGTGTCAACTGTGCTTCTGCATCACTGCTGGAGATGTTTTAAAGGGGTTGTCAACACTGTTGCTTATAACCTTGAATCATGAAAGCTAGCTAGCCAATCTTTGGTTTGATATACCTATAACAACAATAACAAACTAAGAGAACTCGATTATGTGACGGTATTCGCATCAGTCTCCTTGTCAATGATAAAATTTGAAAAGTTGGCAAAGACGCATAAAAGTTCTTGCTAGGTTGGCAATTGGTATCAAATAATATTGATACCACTTATTGTGGGGGACACAGTTTTTATGGCAAATATTAATAAAGGTAATAGGGAAAAATATTGACAATTAAACAAAAACTTGCAATGACACTTGATCTAGCTTTTAGCTTGTGCCCATAAGTGTAGACAAAAGAGTTACAATTTCACTAACAAATATCGGAGTCTAATTCTTGCATCCGTAAACCTCCACATACCAGTCATTCTATTCAAATTGTAGAGACATTTAGTTGACCCAAAGACTCATAAGCCAAGGTGTGGAAAATGAAAAGGCAAGAGTTGAAAAAGTGTACACTCTTTGGGAGAGAATATTGCAATTGGACTCCATTTTTGTTCTTGAAAAATTATTGTTGTCTTGAAGCATGGATGGAGGCTAAAAGCTAAATCATGTATATCATTGTGTGTTTTGTGTGGATATTACTATCTTTCTCTATTATTCTCATTAAAATTGCCATAAAATATTGATTTTTTTATGTGTGTTACCCTAAGAGATTTTTTGACTCCTTTAAAGCTTTTCCAAATTTCATTTCAGGAAAAAAGACCTTGAAAGAATTCCATAAGATCTATGGAAACCCAAGCAATTGAAAAGTGGCTTTACTAGCCATATCAATAAGAAGTGAAAACAGTGGTTTAATTTCAAGAAATAATTTCACAATTAACTCCTCATGCTGCATGTGCCATATCGATCATTCTGTAATGAGCAATCATTTTGAGAAGATGCTTTGAACTTCTGTCTTCTGCTTTTTTCTTAGAGCACTGATATTTGAACTAAAGCCTGACAAAAGGCTGTAAAAAATACACTCAAAATGACGTCGATTTGGTTGAGTTTAATTTTTTTCTTTAAAACACTCCCAGTTGTCGTTTTGAATGTGTTTTTGTCAGCCTTTTGTCAGGCTTTGGTTCCTCAATCATTTCTCCTTGTCTTAATCAGACTTGTTTGCATCAACTGTTGCTATTTGCATGCATCAAATTTTAATGCCTCATGTTCCATTATGAGAAACTGGACTTGATAGTGGTTTCCAACAATAAATCTCTATCAACTTGTCACCTTTTTTGGTACTATTTTGCATTAACCAATCCTAACCACATCATATTAAATGCAGAAATTACTCGGTTTGTTGCTTCCATACTGGCACACAGGACGGTCAAAAAGTTTACCTCATTTTTGTGTTTGCCAATCTCTCTTATTGTTAATATGGCCTACGGATCTCTGATTTTGAAGGGGCTTGCAAACAAGTGAATGAGCAGGGAATGAAAAGTCTTTGGCTAGCATTTATGGATTTGCTGGTAAGATTCACAGTTTCACTTGGCCATTATTGTGACTTTACAACATTGGGCAAACAAAATTTAATTTCGTAATGACCTGTGAAGATAATTTACCTGTTTTGAGTTTGCCTTTCCAGATTATTATTGCTTCTTATAATAGTGTTTTCTATACCATACATTTTCTGAATGAGTGCTTTTCCTGGTCGTTTCAAATGGAGACTGTCTCTTTTTGATATAGTACTTTTTGCTTGATGATTTGAGCCGCTAGTCACTGAACACCATCCCTCATCTTGGTTTTATAACAGAACATGCCTACGTCACTTTGTGACCATTCTTGAACTTTCATCCTGCAGAGTAATTAAAATATGCCGGCATAGAAGAATTTGATTAAAATAATTCGTGCCGCTGGTCACTAAACACTGTCCCTCATTTTAGTTTTATAACACAACATGCCTATGTCACTTCGTGACCCTTCTTGAACTTCCATCCTGCAATATAGTTAAAATATGCCAGGCATAGAAGAATTTGATTGTGTTAGTATGTCCAACAATTCAAATATTCAATATTCAGATATTCTGTCATGCATCAGACTAATTGTATTGATGGTTAGATGATTATATTGATTATAATGATGTATAATAAATACATGTGTGCATAGTTTAGTATAATTGTATCCTAAATGTTTCCGCTCAGGCAATGATGTGGCTAGCTTTTGATCCATTTGACATGGGAACATTGATGGTTGAACAATAAGAAATGAAAATGGAGGGTGGTAAAAGGTACAATCGAGTTAAAATGAGCTAATCTTTATCACGCCAATTTAAAGGAGAACCCTTGACTTTAGTTATTGATAATACAACATTGCTTAACAAGTAATGTGAAGATTAAAAGTTAACATTTCCATGATTTTGTTTAGTGACCCACGTTATGATATCAAAGCTCTCTTGTTTTGACTATAATTAGACCACAAAATCCAATTAAAGACTTACAAATGTTCGTATTGCCTGATTTGAGTTCTTATCTTCTACTAGAGAAAATTTGCATTTCAACATTATTTAAACCTGCAAATTCAATATTTTGGTGCATAAAACTGGTATGTATCCGAAATTGAATAGTTCAACTATTCAATTACCTCCCAAATTTGATCTCTCTAAAATTGTTTTAATATGTTGGTTATTTCTTGAATCCCGTTTTCAATATATGATGTTCTTCAATGTTTAGCTTTATGTTGGCGTGGAGGTATTTCGCTCGTAAATCTTTTGCTCCATTATAAGATATCTTATCAACTTAACAATTCTTTGAGGACAAAAAATTAGATTAAATTGACATTGCACTGTGAAACATTTGCCGGAAAAAGGAGATTTTATTTGCAGGTTTGCTGCATCTTCCATCCCTAACGTAGAAATTCTCTTTACGCATTAAAGCTAAATGATATTCGTTTCCTACAAATTGATAGCTCACCAGACATGCGCGGATGCTCTTACAAAGTCAAAAGAGCACATTCTTTAGACTGCCTTTTTTTTCCTGTCACTTTTACGTAATTTCTTGGTGTCATCTTTTATGTTTGTTTTTTATTTTCTTCCAATTTCATTTTAGCTGCGTGTCTGCTTCGCCCATCAATTTTTTAATAGTGGTATCAGAGCTATTGGTTGTATTCTTTGGAGTCAGGTATTGTTCACGTATATGGCACTGTTAAGGTATATGATATTGTTCACGTATACGGCATTGTTCATAGATACGGTTTTGTTCACGAGAAACGGTGGGAGCGATCCAAGAATTTTGCGGTGCAAAGTAGGGAATAGTGGTGTGAGTAAAGCAATTGTGTGGTTTTGTATATGTCTAGGAAAGTTCTGTCACAAAGACGATAAGAGCGAGTCTGGGTTTTAAGTGGGACCGTTGTGACCCCTCCAGTCTTTCCTGGGAACTTTCTTGGTGTGCATATTCACACATACTCACAACTAATCGAGGTGATGCACTAGTTTGTGTACAATATTTATTAACAAAATGACAGCAAAGTATGAAATTGAGAAGTTCAACGAGAATAATTTTTTGTTGTAGAAAATAAAGATGAAAGTTGTATTGAGGAAAAATAATTGCTTGACAGCAATTGGAGAAAGGCCTATGGAGATAACTGATGACAAGTGGAACGAGATTGATGGCAACGCCATTTTTGATTTACACTTAGACACTTGCGGACGGAGTATTATCTAGTGTGGCAGAGAAAAATACAGCGAAAGAAATATGGGATACTCTCATAAAATTGTACAAGGCTAAGTCACTACACAACAAAATCCTCTTGAAGAGGAAACTCTATACTCTTCAAATGACAGAATCTACAACGGTGACCGACTACATTAACACCTTGAAGACTCTATTTTCACGACTCACAATGTTGGGTCATAATATAGAGGAAAATGAACGTGCAGAACTTTTACTTCAAAGTCTACCAGATTCGTATGATCAACTCATCATCAACCTGACGAACAATAATTCAGCGGATAGTCTAGTTTTCGATGATGCTGCAACCTCCGTATTAAATGAGGAGAGCAAGCGGAAAAATAAGGAAAACAGACAAGCAAGTTTGTAGCAAGCGGAGGCGCTATTAGTGACGAGAGTGAGATCAACGGAACGTAGTCCCAGTGGGAGTCACAATCATGGTAGATCAAAATCCAGAAGTAACAAGAATATTAAATGTTATAATTGTGGCAAGAAAGGGCACGTCAAGAAAGTGTTGGAGTAACCAAAAGAGAACAGAGGATAAAGAACCCGAGTCATCAAATGCTCAAGGGTGTGTAGCTAGTACCTTAGATGATGGCGAAATTCTCTACAGCGAGGCAACAACTGTTTCAGAAGGTAGAAAACGGTTATTTGACGTCTGACTTATAAACTCAGAAGCTACCTGGCACATGACCTCTCGGAGAAAATGATTCCACACATATGAACCTATCTCAGGAGGATCTGTATATATGGGAGATGATCATGCCTTGGAGATCGCTGGTATTGGTACTATCAAAATCAAAATATTTGATGGTACAATTTGTACAATTGGGGAGGTACGACATGTCAACGGCCTGAAGAAAAATCTATTGTCTTTGGGACAAATGGATAATCATGGGTGTAAAACTCATGTGGAGAATAGAATTATGAAGATCGTTAAGGACACGCTTGTATTGATGAAGGCAGAAGAGATTTGTGCTAATCTATTCATACTTAAAGGAGAAACACTACAGGAGGCTGATGCGTGTGTCGCATTAAATGAAGAAGAATCAACGATGACGTGACACCTCAAACTTGGTCACATGTCAGAACAAGGTTTGAAGATTCTCTCTGAACGAAAATTGCTTCTAAGGCTCAAATCGGTAAGTTTACCATTTTGCGAGCATTGTGTTATAAGTAAGCAGTATATATTAAAGTTCAGTAGATCTATTGCTAGAAGTAAATGCATTCTAGACTTGATTCATTCTGATGTTTGTGAATCACCGGATATATTCATGGGAGGTGTAAAGTACACGGTGACTTTCATTGATAATTATTCTAGGAGATGTTGGGTGTATCCAATTAAAAAAAAAGTCAGATGTGTTTTAAGTGTTTAAAGAATACAAAACGCGGGTGGAACTTGAATCTAGGAAAAAGATCAAGTGCTTGAGGACAGATAATGGTGGAGAACATACAGACAACAAGTTTCTTTCTTTTTGTAAGCAAGAATGTATTCAGAGGCAGTTCACGATCGCATACACTCCTCAACAAAATAGAGTGGTAGAGCGGATGAACATGACTCTTATAGAACGAATAAGAGTTATGTTGAGAAATGTTGGTCTACCCAATTCATTTTGGGCAGAACCAGCCAAAATTGCATGTTATATAGTAAATCAGTTGCCATCCACAACAATTGGGCTAAAGACAACGATGGAGATGTGGACTGAAAAATCAGTTGATTACTCCTATCTACATGCATTTGGATGTCATGTGTACGTAATGTACAATGCCTAAGAAAGAGCAAAGCTGGATCCAAAATTTAGGAGATGTATCTTCTTGGGATATGCTGATAAAGTAAAAGGGTATCGTCTGTGGGACCCCACTGCCCACAAGATCGTCATCAGTAGAGATGTTATTTTTGTAAAAGATCAACTGCAAAGAAAAGATGCAGATGATGACACTGTAAAAGAACAGTCAGAGACTGTACAGGTATATGTGAAAAATAATATAGAAAAAGAAGATTCATATTTTTTTGAAGCAGCACCAGAGCACGAGGAACAAGAACCAGTCGAGGCTGAGGCTCCAGAAGTTCGTCGATCAACTCGTGAGAGACATGGCACTTGGAGTATGTCACAGATATCAATGTTGCATACTGTCTTCTAACAGAGGATGGAAAGCCATCAACTTTCCATGAAACTTTAAACAGTTCAGATATTGCTTTGTGGATGACAGCAATGCAGGAAGAAATTGAAACTCTACATAAGAACAAGACATGGGAACTTGTACCACTATCACACGAAAGAAAAGTCATTAGAAACAAATGGGTCTACAAGATTAAATGTAATGGCAATGATCAAGTGAAGCGGTATCGTGCAAGATTGGTGGTGAAAGGATATACTTAGAAAGATGGTATTGACTTCAATGAGATATTTTCTTCGGTAGTTTGACTTACAACAGTCAGAATAGTCTTGGCAATGTGTGCTACATTTGATCTACATCTAGAGCAGTTAGATGTGAAAATTGCATTTCTTCATGGAGAACTTGAAGAAGAAATTTATATGCTCCAACCAGAAGGTTTTGCTGAAAGAGGAAAGGAGAACTTAGTTTGTAGGTTGAACAAATCTCTATACGGTCTCAAACATGCGCCGATGTGTTGGTATAAGAGATTTGATTCCTTCATTATGAGCCTTAGATACAAAAAACTCAGTTCAGACCATTGTGCATATTACAAGAGGTTTGGAAATAATGATTTCATCATTTTACTGTTGTATGTGGATGACATATTGGTAGTAGGTTCCAACAAAGATCGAATCCAAGAATTGAAGGCACAATTGGCTAGGGAGTTTGAAATGAAGGATTGAGACCAACAAACAGGATTCTAGGGATGCAAATTCACCGAGACAAAAATAACATGGAGATTTGGCTTTCTCAGAAGAACTACTTGAAGAAAATCTTGCAACGCTTCAACATGCACGATTGCAAGTCAATTTCTACCCCACTTGTTAATTTCAAATTATTCTTAAGTATGTGTCCTAGCAATGAAGTAGAGAGGAAGGAGATGTCTCGAGTACCGTATGCATCAGCGGTGGGAAGTTTGATGTTCGTTATGATATGTACTAGACCAGACATTGCACAAGCAGTGGGAGCAGTCAGTCGATACATAGCGAATCCTGGTAGAGAGCATTGGATAGCTGTTAAGAGAATTCTGAGATACATTAGAGAAACCTCAAATGTTGCATTATGTTATGGTGGATCATAATTTACTGTCAGGAGCTACGTGGATTCATATTTTGCAGGAGACCTTGATAAAAGAAAATCGACTACCGGCTATGTGTTTACACTTGCGGGAGTAGCTGTAAGTTGAGTTTCGAAACTGCAGACCATTGTGGCTTTATCTACAACAGAAGCATAATATATGGCAGCTACACAAGGTTGCAAGGAAGTTATCTGGATACAAAGATTATTGGAGGAGCCCGGGCAAAAACAAAAGAAAATTTTTGTGTACTGTGACAGTCAGAGTGCCTTTCATATTGCAAGAAATTCAGCCTTTCATTCCAGGACAAAGCATATAGAAGTTCAATATCACTTTGTTCGAGAAGTAGTGGAAGACGGAAGTGTGGATTTACAGAAAATCCATACGAAGGAGAACCTAGCAGATGTTTTGACCAAGTCAATCAATGCTGACAAGTTTATCTGGAGTAGATGCTCTTGTGGCCTAGTAGAAATGTAAGCAATATGACAATGGTGAAGCAGAAAGGATGGTGTGGAGATTGATTGGTTTTCAATCTAATCTTCAAGTGGGAGAATGACAAAAATAGCATGTGGGCACCATCATTCTAGAAGGTGGGCCCGCCCATTTTGACGAAAATGACATTGCTTCCGTCTTTGATTGGAGCAAAAGAAAAATGGAGAAAGAAGGAAAAAATGGGTGCCGGGCCGAAAAAGAAGAAAAAAAAAATAAAATAATATTAATTAATGAATAGTACCCAGATTTTCTCTATAAATAGAAACGAAGAGAATGAGCAAATTCATTCAGTTTTTGTGAGAAGCAATTCTTGCATTTAAGAGAGTAGAGAATTTTGTAGAGCTTAAATAATAAAGCTCTTGTTTTAGTGTTTTGAGAGTTTGAGTGTATTGAGATTTTGGGAAGTGAGCTAAAATACTACAATACTTGTAACTCATTTTCACTAGTGAAATATTTTCCTTCTGTTTTCGCCCGTGGATGTAAGCTAAAAGCCGAACCACGTAATTGTCTTGTGTCATATTTTATGCTTGTTTTTTTTTCTTCTTCTTTTTCGGCCCAACACCCATTTTTTTCCTTCTTTCTTTATTTTTCTTTTGTTCCAGTCAAAAACGGAAGCAATACCATCTTCGTCAAAATGGGCGGGCCCACCTTCTAGAAGGGTGGTGCCCACATGCCATTTTTGTCATTCTCGTACTTAGAGCTTAAATTGAGAACCAATCAATCTCCACACCATCCTTTCTGCTCCGCCATTGTTATGTTGCTTACGTTTCTACTAGGGCACAAAAGGATCTTCTCCAGATAAATTTGTCAGCATTGATTGGCTTGGTCAAAATATCTGCTAGGTTCTCCTTCGTATGGATTTTCTATAAATCCACACTTCCGTCTTCCACTACTTCTCGAACGAAATGATATTGAACTCTTATATGTTTTGTCCTGGAATGAAAGGCTGAATTTCTTGCAATATGAAAGGCACTCTGACTGTCACAGTACACAACAATTTTCTCTTGTTTGTGTCCGAGCTCCTCCAATAACCTTTGTATCCAAATAGCTTCCTTGCAAACTTGTGTAGCTGCCATGTATTATGCTTTTGTTGGTGATCATACAATGGACCAAAAATGTAAAGGCTATAGTCGTCCAATCAATTTTACATGTTGAGTTACATTTCACATTGATTAGTAATGAAAAGGGGAAATTTTCCCATTTAATCACTTTCTAACTTTTAATATTAAAAATGACCTCACTTTAATTTTTCTTACAATAACCACGTACAAAGCTTTGGGACCAAACTACCCATAAATTCTTAAAACAAAACATACAAACATTTTGCTCAATATTCACCTAAAAACATCGCCCAGAATATGTCCACACAAAGTTCCTTCACTTTCGGTGTTTCTTGAGTTTCGCCAAGTTTCTTCACTTCTAGTTGTGATTTCCTTCACTTCCAGTGGCGTGTGTGAGTTATTTTGCTTCCAACAAGTTTCTTTACATACGGTTTCGGTGGCTTAGGTACTTTCTTGATTTTTTTCATGAATTTAGAATAAATTTTTGTTAAAATTGTTTGCTTGGTTCATCATTGATCATAGTTAATCACTAGGATGTGCATTGGGTATGAAAATATGAGAATTTTTTTAAGATTAAGATATCTAATAAATGACACACCAAGTGTTTGTTTAAATATCTCTAAGAAATTATTAATCTAAATTTAGAATTATTTTGAGGTTAAAGAGAAGGTTGGTGTGTCGGCCAATAAAAAGCGTGGATGGTTGACCGTGTTGCCTAAAATTTAGCCATGTCAAGCTTGGGCAAGGTTGGTGGCTTCTCCCCATCACCCAACCAAATGGCCACGCATTGCGTAGGAGGCTGAGCAACGTGGGCGACACGCATGCGTCGCCCAGCCATGTAAACAGGTGACAACATGATTTGGTTAGGCAATACATGATGTCACTCGTGTACCTGTGTCACCTGCTTTCTGGGAGACAACAATTGAATCTAGGCAACAAAATTGTGTTGCCCAAATTTGTTTGGGCGATAGATCATGTCGTCCATGTATCAGGCGACGAAGGTACATAGGCAACGACAACTGAACATGTTGTCGCCCGAGTTTTCCAATTGCTTCAATTTTTTTTTCTTTAAAATATTTATGCTAATGTTGTCCTAATTTATTGTTTAGATATGTCCGACAAGCATATGCATCCCTAGTCACTGAAGATATCAATCGAAGATCATTTCCCAGGTTGTGTTTCAAATTTAACGAGATTTCCTTTTGTCACTATGCGTATACAGACTAAGTTAATTGATACTCAATTTGGACTATTTAAAAAGTCAATTTTTGGTCATTTTATGGCCATAGGGGATCTTGGATTTAGCGGCAATCTTGTACACTATTTGTTGCTCAGACTAGTCGTAAAACAAGTTGATGATGAATACCAAATGTGGTTTAGGATTGGCAACGAGATGTTACATTTCTCTCTTCGAGAATAGTGCTTGGTGATAGGATTGAAATGTGACAATGTCCAAAATTCATTTCCGACTCAATGATATATGTTTCTGCATGCATATTATCTACATCTGTATTGACAACATTGTCATCAATAGGATCATTATGGGAGTGGAATGAAGAGTAGTGTTCAAAGGCTGAAGTTTGAATTGATGGCATCAAAGGAAGTTCTATCGGAACTTTAGGAGTTGCCGTCACATAACTAGGAGTGCACCCATAGTTAATTGGATCAGAGTTCATACGCATAATCACTCTCACCATTTCATCGTCCATTATGTCTATAGGCAGTGAATCAATGGGTTATGTCGGATGAGTTGATTTCACATTTGTCTTTACTGTGAGGGAATACTCATCTAGGCTTTTCTTTAGAATTCCATATAACTTTGCAATAAATTGTTCAAATGTTGCATCTTTTTGGAAACAAAATGCAGTAACTTTTCCATTCTCATACTCTATACGACCATCCTCCAAAGTTTCTCACGCTTCATCAAAATACATCTTAAGAACTACCAACTCCATTAACCTGATTCAAAATAATAATATTACTTTATTAAAAATACTGCAAACAATAACATTACTATATTAAATAAATAACTAATTATCAACAAATTCGGGTGATCCGGGTGACAGCATTATCGCCCATGCGACAATATTGTATATTAATACGTCGCCCGGGTGACGAATAGCAAAATCCAGGCGACACGTACCTGTTGCCCAAGCGACAAGTCATTCTAAGCTTGGACAATAGTTTTGTCGCCAGGGCGATAGTTTTGTCCTTAGGGCGATAGGTACTTATCGCTTGGATTCTGAGTTTCGTCCTCAGCATCGTTTAAATCTCATTTTCGTCTGATTTTGCCGAAATTTTACTAATTTATAAACTTATGATCTCATATTAACCATTTAATGTACTCACATTATAATAAAATGAGCAATTGATTTTTTGTATAAACCCAATAAAAAATAAGAGATAAAGATTGAAGAAATACTAACCTTAACTTCTTATGATTTTTTAGTTTGTTGCTTGATTTTGTCTTCAATACTTAGATAAATATATTACTTTGATGAATGTGAGATGGATAAAAGGGAGGTTGAGTGATAGTTGAATAATGTGGAAGAGGTGAAATGATGAGTGTTTTGATGGTCTGTGTAGATGTTCGGCTGTTGCTTGGAAGTTGGATAATATTGGGCGAAATATTTGTGTTTTGTTTTGAGAATTTATAGGTAGTTTAGTCTCAGAGATTTGTAAGTAGTTGCTATTGTAAGAAAAATTGAAGTGAGATCTTTTTTTATATTAAAAGTTAGAAGTGGTTAAATGAGAAAATTTCCCCAAAGAAAAGTCACTTGAATTACCAATTAGATTGTGTCCTTCCATCTAATAGTACAATAGTCTTTTTATGGAATGATCATCCGAGACTTGAGTCCATTTGAAATTATTTTTGAGAAGTTTAATAATGATTTTAAAAAATTAAAAGTTAATTTTAGTATTTGATAAAAATTTTAAAAATCACTTTTGTGAAAAATCATCATATCCTACTGTAGATTTTAAAAAGTAAGGAATGAGTAATTTTTTTAAAATTTGTTTTTTACAATAATTTTTATACTTAATACAATTATTTATATAAACATTTATATTGAGATAACAAAATAGATGATATAAAATTTATGAAATATAAATATTTTTTAATTAGCAATTTTTGTATACACAAAAAAAAACTATATATACATGTATATAAATGTGCAAATAAATTTTCTTCAATATCATGTTCATTTTAATCAATTATATTCTTATAGTAGTTTAACACTAAGATATACTAAATATATACGACTAATTTTAAAATCCGTAGACATTTAAAAATAAATTTGACTAAATATTTAACTTATTTTCTTCACAACTAATTATTTTTACCGTACAACTAATAACAATTATTTTAAATCTATATTACCATACTTGTCCAAGTCAAGTGAAGGTCGTCTTTTGCATTTGTAGTGAAAAGAAAAGTAACATATTGTGGTTGCCATTAAGCCTTGCATAGTGTGAACAAATAGACTAAGCATGCATACGCGTTGTTGAGCATCTTCTTCTTTTTGGTAAGTATGACTAATGGGTTTACTTGGACGACTCGCTCAATGACGAAATATAACAATTTGCAAGTATATTTGTTTTCATTCACATGTCTACTGTATAAGTATATGCCAATTTCCTTCACTTAAAACTTGTATCAATCTTACCTAGTAATTAGGTTTCTGTATCTATTAAAAACGATAATATGCGCTTATCAATTTTCTTTGTTCCTATGTTGTTGTTACAATATCTCACGGCTAGCGTAGCTACAAAGACTTTAAAAAATTTAACAACAGATCAATCAGCTCTTCTTGCATTCAAAGCTCATGTAGTTGATTATCGGAGTGCCTTGGCAAATAATTGGTCTATGTCTTCTCCAATATGTAACTGGATTGGTATTTCTTGTGGTTTGCCCCATCAAAGAGTCACGGCCTTGAATCATTTAGATATGGGTCTCGGAGGCACCATTCCCTCACACTTAGGAAATCTTTTATTCCTGATGTCTCTTGATCTTGCTTTGAATAATTTTCATGGTCATTTGGCTCATGAATTAGGGCAATTACGTCGACTTAGATTTATTAGTTTCACTTTCAATAAATTGAGTGGAAGCATTCCAACATGGATTGATGTCTTATCCAAACTACGAATTTTAAGTCTCTGTAATAACAGTCTCACAGGTCTAATCCCAAATTCTCTCTTCAACTTATCGAAGCTGGAGATGTTAGACGCAATGTTCAATGTTATTGATGGAAGTATTCCTTCAGGGATAAGAAATTTGAGCAACCTTTTCAACCTCAATCTTGGTTATAACAACCTACAAGTACGTCCGTCATATTTGTATTTGAATTCTGTAGGAGTCTTTTTATTTTGTTTATCCATTATTCTTGTAATGCCACCTCAATGCAATTACAATACGTTCGCTTGATCTTATAAAATCCTGAATTTGAATTAACAATAACTTTGAACAATTAACTAAATAAATTATTCTTATAATATATATATATATATATTTTAACTTAGTTCTTTTAACAATATTTGGCCATTTACAGTTGCTTTAAGATAAGTTTGATTTGGCTATTTTACCTTTATAATATAAACTGACCAGATTACCCCAAGAAACATGTATTATTGTATGTAATATGGAGCTTTGGCATTTAGTTTTATGTTTTGTAATATAATTTTTTAAAATACAATTCAATAATTTTCAATAACCCACATGCCGTAAGTACATTTTGTTAATACTAATAAGTAGTACTTAGACATCATTTAGAGGCAATAAATTTTGCATAAAAAATTATTGAAATTAAAATACACACACACACAGATATATATATATATATATATATAGTATGTGTGTGTGTGTGTGTGTATTGTGTGTATTGTATTTTTAGTAGTTTTACCTTATGAAGGTAAAATACATCATATTAAATTCATGTTAAAGCAAATTTAGTGATTAAATATAATAAAAGAACATAAATTTCAAAAATAAATTAAGATGGATTTAATTGATTGATTCTCCAAATTTTTTCTTTGCTTGAATTTTCTTAAGAATAATGTGATCTTGTTACAACTTTTAGAAAGCAGATGGATTTGTTTTTTAAATTAAGAGGTAAAAATATCATCACTCCTAAATTATTATAAAACTAATAAAACATCTTTTGTAGGAAAATTTGATTCTTATGCATTATGAAATTAAATTTATGTTAAATAAAAAGCTCAATAACTCATCAGTGTTGGCGCTATATCGTTATGGTAGGTGAAATTCCAACCAATATGGAGACTTAGGTGGCGTTTGTTTTTTTGTCTGAAATCTGAATATACATGAATTAGTCTGAATTCTGAATAGGTCTGAATGTCTGAATCTGAATAATATGTTTGTTTTTTCGTCTGAATCTCAGAAAATAAGTATTAAGTTGTTTGTTTTTTTCAACTTAAAAAGCTAAAAATATGTACGTTTACATTTGTATCCTTATTAAATTTGAATGTCAAATAAATAATATATTAAATACCACAATATTTTAACATTTATAAGTAAAACTATATTCAAGTGAATACATAATTATTTTGAAATTTTAATATATAAAATACCATAAATTTCAAATTTTATCTTATATAATATAAGAAAGAAAAAACATGGATATTTTTATGTGGGGTAAATATCTATGGGTGAGTTTTGGGATAGACATGAAAAATAAATTATAAAATAGGAATATTTTTGACATTAGCAAGTAATTGACTTAATTCAGATTTCTCCATTAAGTAAAAAGCCAAAAAAATTAACTTATTTTATTAAGTCAAAATTATCTAAAAAGTCTCATTAAGTTATAAAAACAAACACCTATAATTAACTTAATTAATTAAGTTAAGTCATTTTAAGTCATTAAGTTAAAAAACAAACGCCACCTTACTCTTGGTGTGAATAATTAATTAATTGGTAACATTCCACCCAAGATCTTCAATATTTCAACCATAAGATCTCTTAATCTGCTTGGCAATCAACTCTCAGGCCACTTACCATCAACGATTGGCCACTCGCTTCCGAACATAAAGTTCTTAGCCCTGTCGACCAATAATCTTATCGGAACAATTACCAACTTCATCACCAATGTATCTAACCTCATTGGCCTAGACTTGAGCTTCAACTGATTCTCAGGCCATATTCCAAATACACTTGGCAGCTTGAGACACCTTAGGGTGCTCAACCTTATGCATAATAACTTGACGACAGAATCATCTTCAGTAGATCAGTGGAGTTTTCTCTCTTTTTTTGATTAATTGCAGAAATCTAGCCTATTTAGCCTTAGCTTCTGATCCCTTAAACGACATCTTTCCACCATTAATTGGAAATTTCTCTACTTCTCTTCAGTATTTCTATGCATTCGAGTGCAAGCTCAAGGGCAACATTCCTAAAGAAATTGGCAATTTACGTGACTTGATATTCTTAAGCCTCAGCACCAATGACTTGAATGGAACGATTCCAGCATCGGTGGGTACAGTGAAGCAGCTACAAAATTTATATCTCCTAGTTAATAATTTGCAAGGATCCATTCCTTATGATATTTGCCATTTGGAGAGATTTGGCGGATTATTTTTATATGAAAATAAGATCTCCGGTCCTATACCACAATGTTTGAGGAGTTTGAATTCTCTAAGAGTACGCCAGTTAGCCTCCAATAAGCTCACTTCTATTATACCATCATCCTTGTGAAGTCTTGAGTACATCTTACAGATAAACTTATTCTCAAATTCATTAAGTGGTTCTCTCCCTTCAAATATACAAAACTTGAAGGTCTTGATAGGTTTAGATTTATCAAGAAATCAATTATATGGTGATATTCCAATAACTATTAGTGGCCTCAAAGACCTGACAACTCTATTTTTGGCGGTAATCGATCTCAAGGTTCTATACCAAAATCATTTGAAAGTTTAGCAAGCTTGGAATTCTTGGATCTTTCATCTAACAATCTCTCTGGTAAAATTCCTAAGTCATTAGAGGCACTTTCGAATCTCAAAGAACTCAACGTCTCTTACAATAGGCTAGAAGGAGAAATCCCAACTAATGTACCTTTTGGAAACTTCTCAAGTCAATCATTTATTTCGAATTATGCACTTTGTGCCCACCAAGATTCCAAGTCCCATCTTGCAAGGAAGAAGATAGTAAAGGATCCAAGAAAGCTACTCAACGCGTCCTGAAATATACTTTACCTCCAATAATAACCACGGCACTAATAGTGAACGTCATTGTCTTCTTTATAAGATGCCGAAACAAAAGTGTAAAAAATCTAGATCAAGAAATATTTGTTATCTCTGGCAACATGGAGAAGAACTTCCTATCTAGATATTCTACAGGCAACTGATGAATTTAATGAATGGCACTTGCTTGGTACAGAGAGTTGGGATCAGTGTATAAATGGATATTTTTAGATGAGACTAATGTTGCGATAAAAGTTTTCAATTTGCAGCTAGAGCGAGCTTTTAGGAGTTTTGATTCAAAATGTGAAGTACATAAAAATGTCCGCCATCGAAATCTCATAAAAATCTTAACAACTATTGCAATGTTGATTTTAAAGCCTTGGTACTTGAGTTCATGCGTCATGCCTAATGGGGGTCTTGAGAAGCGGTTGTATTGTCACAATTATTTTCTTAGATTTCCCAGAGAGGCTAAATATAATGATAGACATGGCATTAGCTTTTGAATATCTCCATCACGGTCGTTCAACACCTATGGTTCATTGTGATTTGAAGCCTAGCAATATTCTCTTAGATGAAGATATGGTTGCACATGTTAGTGACTTCAGCATCTCTAAACTCTTAGGTGAAGGAGAAGACTCAATGAGTAATGACACAGACCATGACAATCGCTACATTTGGTTATATGGTACTTGGTAATGCTCCACGTCTAATTCCTAATTTTGTTCTTTTTTCAAGGGTAGGTATAGTTTATACAGATTATTATAATAACCATATAATTTGTTTATCATTTATTTGATAATGAGATACCTTACTGGCAAATTGATATTAAAAAACATAGTACGGAGTAGAGGGAATTGTTTCCATCAAATGTGATGTCTATAGTTAAGGTGTTTTATTGCCGGAAACTTTCACTAGAAAGAAGCCTACAATTGAAATGTTTATTGGATAAATGAATTTATGGTGCGTTTACTAATTTGGAATCAGAATAGACTGTAATTAAAATGGGCTGGAATGAAAATAAGGAATGAGAATTAAAATAAGTTGTTTATTTAAATTGTAAGAATCGAAATCGGGATGAACTGGATTGCCATTAATGTATTGGAATCAGAATGACTTATATTATAACAAATTATTAAAAAGTATTTAATGAATTATTGTCATAATTATTATTTTATATTTTAATTGTAGTGTTCATTTATTCAAAAATTATTATTATTATTAATTATTGTCAATAATGTATGAATAGATTAATTATTGTGATTATTTATTCAAAAACTATAATTTTTAACATATTATTGTTAAAAATATTAATATATTAATTAGGAAAATTATCATTGCACCACTTTTATTTTGCCTTATATTCATCCAACCACTATAAAATTTTAACATATACTTTGCACCACCTTTCTTTTCACGTTTGTATCAACTAGGCACTTTTGCATTAACACTATTAAATAATTTTAATAAAATGATAATTTTACCCCCAAATAAATTAAAAAACTATTTTATCTTAAAAAACTTTTAAAATTAAAAATTATAATCATAAAAATATCCCTAAATTTAATAAAAAAATAAATCTCAAATAGAGGTGCTCAACTAATTTTTACTAAATTTAGATTTTACAAAATTTTAATAATTATTTTTATTAAAAATGATAATTTTACAAAATTTTAATAAAAATAAATGAATTTATTTATTAAAAAATTATAATTTTGTAAAATTTTATTAAAATAACTGAATTTATTTCTTAAAAGAATAAATCATAAAATTTTAATAATTTAGGGGATTTTTATTAAATCCCAAAATTTTGCAATTATTTTTATAATTATAATTTTATATTAAAATAATTTTTATTAAAAATAAAAATTCTAATTTTGGGATTTATTTTTATTAAATTTAGGGATATTTTTATCATTATATTTTTTATTTTTTAAAGTTTTTATAAAATAAAATGGTCTTTTAATTTATTTGGGGGTAAAATTATCATTTTATTAAAATTATTTAATAGTATTAATGCAAAAGTGGCTAGTTGATACAAATGTGAAAAGAAAGGTGGTGCAAAGTACATGTTAAAATTTTGTAGTGGTTGGATGAACATAAGGCAAAATAAAAGTGGTGCAATGATAATTTTCCTATTAATTATAATAATATATTAATTAATTATAAATAAAGATAAAGTAGATATTTTTAATTTTGAGAGGGTAAAATGGTCAATCTTGGATGGAAGACTCATTCCCACCTCCTGAGAATGAGTCTCCTATTCCTCATTTTTAAGTGGTGGACCCCACAATTCCAATCTCAATTCCAAGTAAACATTATTAATTATTTTTATTTTGAATTCTAATTTTCTAATTCAGAATGTAAACACACCATTAAAGAATTGAGTGAAGGAGTCTTTACCTCATGGATTGAGTGAGGTTGTTGATGCAAGAAGAGCAAGCTTTTTGGCCCAAAATGGATTGTTTATTAAGCATCGGCCAGTTAGCATTAGATTGTTGCATGGACTCGCCTGACCGAAGGATATATACGACAGATGCTGCAACAAAACTCAAGAAAATTAGAGTGAAATTTCTGGATGCATGATGTCGTTGCAACTTAATGCAGCACTGAATGTGTGTCAACTAGTTCATTTTATGAGTGCTTTATTTTTATTTATTTATTTATTTTTGGCTTCCGTAATAACAGCCATTACTTTGAGCATAGTAGAAATTGTATTGCCAAATCTTTGCATTTACATTTAAGTTCTATAAAACTAAGTATATAATTGATACTAGTTTCGGCATGTATCCATTTCAGTTCTCTAGAGATTATGTACAGAGTAACGATCATAATATTCTTAAAATTAAGCAAGAACCCCAAGCATATCTAACGGTACAACGGTTCAAATAAATCACATACATATTGGTGTCAGAACTGAATTACTATATATATATACACATTCAAATTCTTCGGTACTATGCATTAAATATTGTAATTTATTTACATTTTGGTCAAATTTGAATAGAACTTTGATGGCAGAACGATAAGAAATGAAAATGGAGGATGGTAAAAGTACAGTCACGTTAAAATGGGCTAATCATTGTCACGCCACCCTAAGGTAGACGCCTTGACTAAAGTTATTGAACATTACTTAACAAGAAAGCGTGAAGATTAAGTTTATATTCCCATGATTTACTGGCCCACATTATGATATCAAGCTGTCTAATTTTGACTGTAATTGGAGTATTGGACCACAAAATCCGATTAAAGACTTGCAAAGATTCATATTGCCTGTTTTGACTTTATCTTATCTTTCACCGGAGAAAATTAGCATCTCAATGTAATGTGGAATTGTGTCTTCAATGCTTGGTGCATTAAACTAATATGTATCCAAAATTTAACAGGTTCTCCCCAATTATTTCACATACTTTCTTTATTGAATCTTGTTCTTGCCACATGGTTTGTTTTGGTTGAATCTTGTTTTCGATATATGAGTCGCTTAAAATTGATTTTTAAGTTGCTGTGGAGGATTTAATCTATAGATCTTTTAGTGAATTATAAGAGATCTTGTCATCTAAACCATTCCTCCGAGGACAGAGAAAATGGAATAAATTGACAATTCAGTGCGAAACTTGTGTTGTAAACAGGAGATTTGATTTATAGATTTGCTCTGTTTTCCATTCATTACGTAGCAATTCCCTTGTGCGTTGGAACTAAAGATGTGCATTTCATCCGAATTGTTAGCTCAAATAACATGCGCCTACAAAGGCAAAAGAGCGCATTCTTTAGACACTTTTTTTTTTTCCCCCCAAGTCATCTTTTGGTGATTTTCATTGTAAATTTTATAATCATCCAATCAATTGTATACGTTTTAATTATTAATTGTTCAGTTGGTAAAATCTTTAGGGTGGTACAAGATGTAGAAGCCCTACTCACATGATAAAAATTATATTTAGTTTGACAGACTGTTTTTTATTTCACCTCATTCTTTTCTAATGAGGCTCGAATCCAAAATATTTTATCTTAGACAGGCTGTTTTTTAACCACTTGAGGTAGGGCTTCGCCTAACTTCCATCTTCTTCATCTGTATATGGTCTCGGAAATCTTAGCTCTTGAATCACGATGGAGATTTTTTCAAAGTAAAATGCAGCATTTTCTTTTGTGTTAAGAGGAAATTTCTATTGAAATGGAAAACATGCGCCACAACACATATGCATTTTTCTTTTGTGTTAAGAGGAAATTTCTATTGAGATGGAAAACATGCGCCACAACACATATGCATCAAAAGTCTTCTTTCTTATCCTCAAGACTGCTCATTTGATCATTTCACCACTAAGAATATACGTGGCCTTTTCATATATGCTCGTTGGTACAGAAGTTCAATGAATGACTATAATTATATTGCAATCATGATCAAAAAAATCTCAAATGCAGGTCAAATTAATGCTTAGAAGTTGTATGTGTCCACACTAGACAGGAGTTGTAAAATGCGCCACCACCGAAAGCAAAACAGTGCTGTCATTGTCAAAGCGGGCACCACTATTTTCATGCATTGCAATCAAAAGGGGATGAAATGAAATTGGTGCTTAATGAGTGGAAATCGGTCTATTGCTCCATTACTTATGATAGGGATGTGGGGTTAGGTCCATGGTCCATTTTCATCCTTTATCCTATTTTTATGAGCAAATGCTAATTACTGGTTTAAGCTACAATATTTATTCCCCCACCTTCCTATTCTTGATTTTATATATTAAAAATTTGAGCTATTAGATAATGGTCGTCATTAATATTAAAAATTAAGTCCAGCACATTCTTTCTCATGAAAAATATCGGATAAGACTGAGATAGACCAAGATTTGATGAAACTACACTCTGAAAATTATTAATTTCAAAATTGATTGAAAAATAATGAAATAAGAGCTTTGAGCATAGATCTTGACTCATATACCATGTTTATGAACCACTTGACCTCTAAAGATTTCATAGCAAAGTGGATAGAAAGATTAGATTAATAAATTTAGTCATTGTAAATATCATGCTAATCATATTGGATTCAAAACAAAGTGGGGCAAAAAGACTAGGTTGCTATATTTAATCCTTGCGAATATCGTGCTAATCATAGTGGATGAAGCAGGCCTGCTGCCTTTTGGAAAATGCTATTTCTTCAGAAGAGGAAAAAAAAAATGTTGTTGATAAACATTACCAAATACCAATGTGGTGATACTTTTCTGAAAACTGCTAAACTATAATCACTTTGGGATCTGAATAAAAGAAAGCTTATTGATACAATCATTTAATATGGTTGATTACCCTTTGAGATTTATAACACCGTTCTTGTTATTATAGTATGCATTGACAAATCCGGTGGGCAATTAATTAAATGGGAAAAGAGAAAAAATTCTAATCATGGCAACAGATACATATTATGCTAATAAGTATAAACACTACATTATTTATTGGTATTCATCTTGTACTTCGTCACCGAGGCATTAAGTACATCTCACAAGAAAAAGTTTCCTTTGCTATATAAAATACATAAGAAATGAATTGATATCATTGAGCCTAGAACTTCATTTGCATGCTAAGCTTTTGCAGTCAAATGATTTCCCTTTTTAGAAAATGCGCCGAATTTGTGGGGCCAAAACCCATGTTTTTACATTTGCTTTTACTTTGATGAATCCAACCAAAAAAATTAAAATCATATGAAAATGCCTTCTACTCATGCTTTTATTTCTCTTCTACAGTTTTTTTTTCCACCTATAAATTGAGAGCAAACCAAAGCCAAATCCACAGCATCACCCATCTAACAAAGCACATTAGTCTCCAGCTTGTAAGTCCATTTGATTCATACTACATCGAAAAATGGAGGCTTCGCATGTAGCAGCCATTTGCACATTGGTGGTTCTTCTTCTGGCAGCTGAAACACAAGTCTCAGTGGCAGTGACATGCAGCCCAACCCAACTGAGCTCTTGTGTTAGCGCCATCACATCTTCAACTCCACCATCAAGGCTCTGCTGCAGCAAGATCAAAGAACAGAAGCCTTGCCTTTGCCAGTACCTTCGAAACCCGAGCCTCAGGAAGTTTATCAACACCCCAAATGCCAGGAGAGTTGCTAGCACTTGTGGCACTCCCTTCCCAAAATGCTAAATTTCTCTTCTCTCCCATTTCTCTTTGCTGCATTAATCTCGTTTAATGCATAGTCTAATATCGAGTGGTGATTGAAGAGAATTATGAGTTAGTAGTTTAATTGTGCTGTGTTTTATGTTGTTGTTGTTGTGATACTTGTGGAAACAATGTTGGGGGTCATGGGTTACATCACATGGCACCAACATCTGTCTTAGCTAGTGTGTTCTGTTTGTTCCGAAGGCACTACTTATTATTTATAAGGGAAATCACTGTTGTATCGTCTTCCTTTCTCTCTTTGTCTTGTATCCTTTGTTATTTTCAATTTTATTTGCACTATATCTAAACAAATCAGTGGCAATAGAAACTTTGGGAGTGTCTGCTCTTGAGTTGAGAATCTATGACTAAATTATAATTCATTGTATTTGTTTGTGTGAATGACAGTACTCTTAAAAGAGTGAAAAAATATATAGAGTAAAATTGTCGCATCAAGAACCTCGTTTTAAACAAAATACATATATGTTTAAGGCCAGTGCTATGTTACTTTTAACGTAACATACACACACTCACAGCAACAATACTAATGGTGGGACTCACTATTATTGTTGTGAGTGTGTGTATGTTTCGTTAAACGTAACATATGGTGATCATATGATTAAATATGGAAGTCTTTAACTCCAATTAAAATAATAAGTTACCCTTTTAATATTGAACTTTGAAGATCCCAATGTTAGAGTAACTTGAGTGTTTTCAATTAGCCTAATAGAGACTGCTCTAGGGACATAGACTTTAAAGAAAAAGTGAAAATCCTATATTCACATTTAAAACTTCAGGCATTTTAAAGAATGTTTTGGGCTAGGCCAGACTATAAGGCCCGTTTTAGCCCTCACGAAGAACAGCCCCTCATGTTTGGAACATAGCATTAGATACCATTATAACACTGTTCTCATCGAAACAATGATATTACACGTTTGGCTCAAAAGGAATAAAAAAAGGGGGAAAAAAAAAGATTGCATTGCATTATGATTCAAATTAATGGAGCTTTTACCACATTAAATAATCATGACCCCTACAGAAATAAGCCGCATTGCATTAACTTCCAATTTGTTATTTTATTAATTCTAATTGGAGCTGATTTAAGGTGGAGCACGAATCTCAACCATACATGTAAAGTGATAAATAATAAAAAAAATTATTATAATTTTGATTGTGTGTTTTTTAAAAAGTGCTCTACCTTAACAATTTCAAGATAACTAGACTCAATTTATTTTTATATAAATTTTTATCTTAAATATTAATGGTCAACTGCAGCAATTTTAAATTATTGTCGCCCACTGATAGGTTGTGTTTAGACTTCAATTGAAGTTCATTTTGACACCATTGAAATCCTAATTACTTGAATGTTGTAATGATACAAGTGTCATCGAAAATGGAGTTCCTGTTTACAGTAGATGTGTGGTTAAAGTTTTGAAATTTAAAACTTTGACCATAAAAAAATACAATGATTGGAAGCTCCGTTTCTGGTGAAACTAGTACCATTGCAAACTTGCAAAAGCTCTATCAATGAGGATTTCAAAAATATAAAAAATGCAGTCAAATAAAACCGAAATGTTGTGCTGGAAAAGGTTCATGGTGGCTGACGCGACTGTCAATGAATTATTTATTTTTGCCTCAAAATTTAATTAAAAAATGTTGTATAATAACAATATAAAATATTAACAAAATATGCATAATATTAATTTCATAAAAATAATAGTATAAAATATTATCATAAACACCTATAATGTATAATATTAATATAATATAATGTTAATACAATACACTATAATATAAAACAGTATACCCTCAAACGCATCCTTAATAAACACCTAACTCAACAACAAAATAAATTTCATCTGATTCATGTGAGCTGATTCAAACCCCAAATTCTTGTCACCCGCAAAGTGTTGCGCCAACCTACCTAGTTCGGTAAATATATTTCACTTTATTGAATTCCTACTGAAATAAATGAATTAAATTATATTATTGAAACGGGAGGTTACACGAAAAATTTTGAAAGAAAAAAAAAAATCCTAACCCACCAGTAATGACAGAACTGTAATTTTGGAGAAGGTACTCCAAAGTTCATTTACATTTACATAATGGAAGGAAGTACTTACAACAACAGAATGACTCTCTCACAAAAGAAGATTTGAAATTTGGTTCCAGCCCATCATCCATGGCCTCTTATCAGCTGGTATTGCAAAATTGAGCTCAAACATCTCCTTTGACATGTTCCCGCCTTCACAAAATCCTACAAGCTTTGCCACTATCTCAGCACTCTCCTGTATATGCCTGGGATCATGGGGGTCTGTCCAAAGCTTGCTTACAAACTGCAGCCTTCTATGTTTCCCGTCAAGTGGGACGTCCCATTTGATGTACAATGAATCCCTTTCCTCTGCTGTCAAGCGCGAGCTCAACCTCTTCGCGAGGAACTCCCTTTCGCGCTTTAGAGCTCTAATACTGCAAGTCAGAACAAGATAATTAGCTCAACTTCATGATTATGTTGTTTAACTGCTAAAAGGAATACATTTTCCTAGCAAGAGTGGACAGGAACCTTGATGAGAGAGAGATGGTGGGCTCCCCGCCTGCCACAGGAAGCGGGCTTGCATTCCCGAGTTCTGACAAATGCTGCTGCAACCAAGTCAGCCGCCTAAGCTCCACTTCCATGTATATTTGATCAGCTGGATCTCCCTTGAACAACAAATAAAACTGTGTCCTATGAATAATAGAGACAAAACACACATCCCATAGCTCAATAATCTGCTGCCTTTGCTCCCTAAAAGTTATATGCCATGCAACTTCAGGTTCCTCGGTCTCAACTATGGTCTCGTCATTCTCCATATTGTATCCAGCTGCTTCATTTGCTTCCATCTCAAGCACCTAGAGGCAAAATGCAGTTTAGCATAAGTGGAATAAAATGTAATGCATGAGTGAAAAAAATTTGATATTTAGAGGAAACCACCGTACCTGGCAAACAAGCAGCTGCTTTTGATATTGCAATTTAGCCACACGTTCTTTCAGTTCAGTTACATATGCTCTTATGCTTCTTACATTCTCCTCCGCTGCATTCTGAAACATTTTCTGCATTTTCTTCATATTAACTGAACTCGAACGTCTATAGCCAGAGCCAGGAGTGCCTTCCCTTGATGAGACAGCTCCACCTTCTTCGCTCTTTGTGGGAGTCCCTTTCTCAGACTCTGGAAGATTCTCAACGGCCATATTATCATTCTCTGGAGGTCGATTTTCAGTCTCTGACTCCAAAATTTGCGGAGATGTTGATAGAGGTGAGCATGGAGATTTTATAAAATTTTGCCGGTTAACATTACTTGAAGCCAAAGGAAGTAACTTTTTCTTTTTCTTAGCCTTGGGGGTTGATTCACAGTCAGGTTGTTGATTGTTGGTTGGAAGAGACATTACCAATTTGTCTATAGACTTCTGAACATTCTCCAGTTGCTCCTCAAGATCCTCAATGGTGCTTCCCTGTGAATGAAGTCTTGTTATCTCTTCCTTAAGGTTAGCACAAACGCTCTTGTTGGGGGCTATTACAGTTCCAACTTCAACTTCTTTAGAAACCGATCGAACAGCACGCATTTCCCTTATTTCTGCTTGCAGCCTAGCAATCGTCTCGGCTGCATCTTGATTGCCTAGTCTATGACAAGCCACTTCCTTTTGTAGCACTTCCAAAGCCCGATTTGCTTCTTCTCCCAGCTGCTCCTGAAGGTGTTCAAGTTTTCGGATTTCATGCATGAGTGTGAAGGGAGCAGTTGATGATTGCCTCATAGATTGCCTTGACATCGTTTTTCTTATTTTATCAAAACGGCCCAGCTCTTTGCCATCAAGTTTTGGTGACAGTACACCAGAATAAGAGAGGCACTTCTTCACTGATGGATCGAGTGGATTTGAAGTCTGAATTGTTATTAAACAAAATGCATTAGTAAATTGCAGTTGACTGAGAAAGGAAGGAAGAGGGAAAAAGTTGACCTGCTGATCCTCCTGAAGCTTTCTACGTAACTCATCCACCTCAGATTGTGCCACATCTCTTTGTCTTTTCAATTCTTCAATTTCCATCTCCATCTAGACATGATAAGATAACGAGATACATGCATTATAAATTTGTGATTATATAATTGGACATCCCTAATCAAGCCAAACTTGGATGAATATTTACCTGCTGAATTTTCAGATCCTTTTCCCTTGATGGATCAGGAGTGCGCAGCTCTGCTTCCAGCCTGGCTACTTCCTTTTGTAAATGTTTGACTAGTTGCTTATCAGAAACAACCTAATAATAATAATAAGTGTCAGGATTTGATGTTTTTATTAAGAATTCTCTAGTAAATGCATATAAAGAATCAGTACCATGTTAACTTGGGCATTATTTGTTACTTCCTTTGCTCGGGTGGCAAAGAAGAGAGTATTTCGAGATTGCTCAAAATGGCTCAAAGCTGGACTTAAAGTACAAATGATGGCAGTACGTGCATTCCCACCAAGAGAGTGCTGCAATATGCGAGTTAACTTCGAGTCTCGGTAGGGTATATGGCCACTTCTTTTTCCAACACTACAAGCCGCAGCAGTTCACCAAGAGAAAAAGGGGAAAGTCAATACTATGTGCCGGAATAGGAGAAGCTACAATTCACAATCATATCTTGAGACAGTCCTCAACTTTCTGATTAGTTTATTAGAATTCTTTTAGCGTCTTGAAATGGCACATTCAAACTAAAACATGCAGAGAATAGCTATGTTAGATTCTGACCTGAGCTTTCTGATGACTGTAGTAAGAGTCATCAAACTAAGGTTAATATGGCATCCTTCCCTGAGCCTAGCGCCATCTGCATGTGTCTGTGAGGCCCTTTCACTTCCAGCTAAATCTACAAAGTTCTGCAAGTAATAGATCCGAAAGTTACAATCACAGGAGAGAATAAATATACAAAATCTTAATATTCATGCACAAGGTGAGCATCATATGATATCTTACCAGGCTTGCAACAAAAGATCTCACACAATCTGAATTTTCTCGGAGTGTACTTTGTATACTCTTCATTGTCAGAGCCCAAAAAAACTAATCAGCTTTAGATAGAAAATTGTTTTCTCCAAGGATCAAGAGAAACTATAATCAATTAAACTTACCAGCCTTATAATTTGATGCGACCGTGAGCTAGTATCGTTCAGGGCAGTTTCACCAACTTGCCTTTGAGCTAAAAATGCAACACACAACAGGGCTAAATTAGTCGAGTTCTCTGCACATTTTGGAAGATAAAGCTAACCAAAATCAATTCACCAACTTCATCAAAGTACCTTCACAAATACTGATCAAATGTCTCAAGTGCTGATCATTATTTGCTGTTTCCTCCACTAACTTCTCAACAACAGTACCTTTCTGCAAACAGAAATTTGCTGTCACATAAGAATGTGTGATAGAAGCATAAATCCATTCTTGCAAGTGAAAGAACCTATAGAAGCAGTACCTCGGGATCATCTAGAAGCTTGAGATTGCGGCCAGATTCAGAATTTAACAGATCCCTGACATTCTCATTATAGATTTCTAGTCCAGAAATCTTAATTGTAAAATCTCTCTCTGGCGTCTGCAATTATCCAAATAAATAAATAAATAAAAACCCCATTTGAACAACAGCAATAACACAACACAGGAGTAACAGGACCAACTTAAAATCAATATTAGAGATGAACAATATTAGAATCTTATTAAAACTTACATTCATTATATGGTTATAAATATCAACAACAGCTTTCTCTGTTATCCCTCTCATCGTGTAAGTCTTCCCACTGCTGGTTTGGCCATAGGCAAATATAGTCGCTAAAATTCGGAAAAAAAATCACATTTAAACCAACTCTATTAGAATCTGATAAATTACCCTCTTAAACGATATGTTCATTCAAGCAAGCACATAAAGATTCAATACCGTTGATGCCCATTAAAGCAGACAAAGCAACATTCTTCACTCCTTCCTCATATACAGTTTCAGTTAAACAAGAAGGACCAAACACTTTATCTGCATAAAAAAAAAATTAAAAAAATTAAAAATCAACAAATTTATAAAATTTTTAACTTCAAAAAAGGAAATGAATGAGATAATTATTAAGAAGTTACCAAAACTGAAAGAGGAAGGCTGAGCCACGCGCTCATGAGGCTGTGGTTTATAAACAATAGTGTGATCATCAACACAGTCCCAAGCCACTTGATCTTTGGCTAATTGTTCCCTTTTGTTTAAAGGCCTAAGCCTCACAGTAACCACAATTTTCTCTTCCCTTGGTTTCGGCCCACCAGGTGTCGACGCCGGCGTCTGCGTCGGCGTCGCCCTTTCCGATTTCGAAGCTGGCGTTCCTGGTGTCCTCACTGTCATCTTCTTCTAAAGGTATCCTTTTAATTGCAACCACGATAAGCTTCTAGATCTGAAATCTGATAGTATATGGAAACTTTCGCGATCAAGATTAATTATAATTTGATAATTTTAATAAGGGAAGTTCATAAATGAAAACCTACCAAAAATTCATTTTTTTTTACCAAAAAAAAAAAAATTGAAGTTAATTACTCACAGAGAAATTGAGATCTGAAGTGAGCTTGTGAGGAGCCGAGCGAGCAGAGGGAGATTGTGAGGCTTCGATTTTGGGAGCGTTAACGGGGAGAGAGAGATAGGCTTCGATTTTTTGTCTTTACAAAATGTTATTTGAAAAAGCTCTTTGTATTTGCAGGTGTGACTGAAAAATGTGATTTGATTTGAATTTAGGTTTCCAACGGCTAGTTTCTTATATCTCGGGAAGTCTTTTTCATTTTCTCGTCCGGTTCATTGATTACAGACTTACAGTGCGATCTGTTTAACGTTTCGTCATTTTATCGCAGAGAATAGCGGGACCCGGTTCATGTTTTCAACGGTTTTGTTTCTTATTGTAGAATATTTCAATTTCTTCACATTGATTGAACCCGACATGAAGACAAAAAGAAGAAAAGAATAAATTTGCTTCCCAAGGGCTTTGTGCTTTTGAACCCCCAATTTTAGGCCAATTGTTTAGTTTAGGATCAAATGCTTGGAGTTTTTTAAAGCAAAAAAAAAAAAAAAAAAATGCTTGGAGTTTTTGTTTTAAGAATAATTTAATTTGGAACATGATAAAAATTTAATTTCACAAATCTTACGAGATTTTTATTTGTTATAAATAAAATATGTCTAATATAATTATACTAGTCAATATAAAATGTGAAAAAAATAAAAATGATTTACACTTTTGTTTTCAAAGTATTCTCAATTAAGTTTTTAATAACTAAAAGAGAGAGAGATAAAATAAAAATTAATTGATCGGAGGACTTGACGAGTGCTTTTTCAATTATCTTTATTTCATTAGTTGTTAGAGTTTTCAAAAGTTAGGTATTACAAAAATTATTTGAACTTCGCCCATCTCTTATTTTTTCAAGAAAAATAAAAATAAAAATTGACTAAATTAATTTTCATTTTAAATAAGCTTATCCATTCTACTTCATATTACAAAAGTTATAGAATTAAGTTCTTGTTCACATCAGAGTGCGCAAGGAATTTGGTTTTCATTTTTCAACGTTGAAAAAAAATAAAAACGAATAAATTCCAGATAACCTAAATTATGAGGTCCACAAGACTAGTTTCGGTGTCTCGGTGCAAATATGACAATAAGAAATTGAGGTGAGAGTTTTGGGTTGTACCAAAAGTGTTGTTTAATAGAGAGCTCTAAAGATAAGCAGTTTAAAGGAAAAGCCATGGGAATTCTTTTTGAAGGCTTCCCTCATCAAACGAAATTGATGTTAAGGATTTAACAAGTTTCCGTAGCAACTGAGCATGGCATGCAAAGTAACTCCATTTGCCCCAAGAAATCAAAGAACAAAGGTGGCGTAGATTAAGTTTATAGCAAAATAAACGGTAACATACAAAAGTGAAAACATGCTTGCATCTGAAATCAAACGTCTCTAGGACTATGGGATGGCAAAGCTACTTCTACTTTAACACTTCCATAAAATGAAGTTCTATTTCATGTTTCAGAACACAATGCACCTCAAACATGAAGATTGCATACAAAGGAGTGCTAACATGCCATGACATAGCAAAAGTAATCTCATAGTCACAACGCCATTTTTTTTCATTGATAATTGAACAACATAAAAGTTAGTACATCAAAAAGATCATCCAAATTCACACATTTAATACATCAAAATCAGTATCAAAATCCAAAAGGAACCTGTAATAAACCTATTTTTCTCCTCTAATCATAACACTAACATTAACATATAAAACAAAAAGTTCACAGGCAAAGTATGTTGATACCCTTGTATCCAGTTTGCTCCTACTCGCATTCACCTTCAAAGTTGTTCTTAACTGCCTCTTTCTCTAGGGTTTATTTGGCTTCCTCTTATGCTATAAACTCTTCATTCTTTTTATCGTTTTCTTCTTTCGCATAATCTTCATCACTTTCAAACTAATGATGATTCGCTTTCTCAGTTTCTCACAACAAAAAACTGAAAACCAGATAAATTCCTGCAAATAGTATGCCACCATATTCTCCAAATGGCACTTAACTCAGCCCACTTCATATTGATTTTATTGTTTGCACTGTGATAGTTCGAGCAATTACTAATCTCAGTTTCACCTGTGATACATTCCGTGAGATGCAAAGAACTGGAAATCTGGGTGATTGACGTGGAGCAGTCTCAGCCAGTTTTCTGCAGCCTGCGCAAGGGAGTTTGCCTGTTGGTGTTCGCTTACCCCATTTTGTATCCACATGGGTCCTTTGAATTTATAAGAGGCCATTCCAAAAGTAGGCAAAGAAACTTTTGGGACACCATCAATCTCGCTGGGATAGACAACAATTGGAGCTTGGCCACTTCCAATGCCTGCAAATACGTATAAGAGGTAATTTGAAGAAACAAAAATCTGAGGAAACAAAGTAAATTATCATACACAGTACATCGTCTGATATATTTTAACTATTTTCACAAAAACAGAGATAATAGCAATGGTTGTGTTAAAGGATGTGTAACTCCCAGTAGAATAAACCAAAGAAGTAAAATCTAGAATTCAGTTGACTCAAAATTATCTTTTATGCCAAAAACAGTGAGGTTGAATCTATCTCAAATCACCTCCCAGAACTGTATGACAAACAACTGTCATATACTCTTTTTCCACTTAAGAAAATATTAAAAATTAATATGGAAAGGATAAGATATCCTTCAAAGAAATGAATTAATAGGAAAATGACAAATATAAAACAGGAGAAAAGCATCAAACGCAGAACAGATACAAAATGCATTGAGCATATACAGGATGAAAAGAGTATTCTTGGGTAACAACTCAACATTCAGCCCAAATATGAACATCCAAGTGAAAACAATACGCATTACCTACAATACGTAATACCTAAGTGGGTGACACTGAATGAATCTCCCTAGCATCGTGCCAAAACCTCAGGAAGCCAAGTACCTATTATAAGCCTAAAAATGACTGTGGAAAAGTTGCCCGTGACACAATGAGACACAAAATTTTATCATATGGTTGACACTGAACGAATCTCGCTGGCATCATCCCAGAGTCTCCAGAAGCCAAGTAGCTATTATAAGCCTAAAAATGACTGGAAAAGTTGCCATTGAAACAATGAGACAAAATTTTATCATATACCATATGCCAGTAAATGGTTAAAGCAAAGGTCTCACAATTCTTTCATTGGAAGGCATTAAGAGTTCAAATACTTTTGCTAAGCTCTTTCAGGTAAGCTTAAAATTTTGAGGCTAATGGTTATTCAAAATAGAGTTGAAGCCTATTTGGCCAAAAAGGTCTTGTGCTACAATTCTAAAAATTTTTCAATTAATTAAATGACAGTCAGTGATATCAATTTACGTGAGCTGAGATAGGGTCCCAATTTTCTAAACCAAGGCCAAGACTACCAGATGAGTCTTTATACTTTCATTTTACTTTTCCTCCCACATCTGTAAGGAAACAGGACCTAAAAAGTCAAGCTTCCTGGAATACTAGAATAAAATAAAATACTGTCCCAATCAGCCAAAAAAAGATTTTTGAGCATTATAGTTACCTTTCAAAGGCGTGGAAAGGGAATGGTAAGTCAAAAAGCAAGCATCCAAATCTTTTAAAGTTGGCCCTGTAGGTATTCTGTAAATAGGATACCTACAAAAGTTCCACCAGGGAAATAAATCCATGTGTCATAGAAAGCAAATAATTGTATCCACCACAATAATCCTACCATGCCACAGACATCCAACTGATTGGTAGCAAATCACAACTTCTTAATGTTGTCAGCCCAGGATACCGGTCTGCAAGATCTGATATCTGTTGCAAAGGTACGATTTTACAAAATAAGGAAACTAATATAAAGGTCATGCCAAATTAGTCAAAGAAAACTGAAATGGACAAATAACTAGCCTTGTCAGCTAATGGTTCACGGCTATAAGGAGTATCCTGCTCAAGATATTGAAATAACAAGTGACCTCTGGAACTCCCAACTTCACTATCATCACTAGAAAAGCCTTCCTGCATTGTACTATTTTCATCACTTATTGACAAGCTGCCTATTCTAGAAGGGTCATCATTTGTAAGATGATAGCGACCCTGCCGCACCCTTGAAAATTTACTGCCTTTTTCAACTTCATAGTCACTGCTTCCATCACTACTTGAGTCCCTGTAGTATTCGCCATCACTGTCCTCTGCAGATTGCCTAGCAATGTGATAGACTCAAATTGGTCATAAGCTAATAAACTATAATACAAGCCATTAGTTGACAACCTATATTATCAAGTATCATGCATTACTTGATTATTTTAACAAGGTTTTAAAGAAAACATCACAATTGAAGATACATAATTAACCTTTTGGTCATTAGGAAATCTTTATTTAAAGGGTTATGAGTGCCTCAAAGATAAAGTGTGAAATAATATAAGGTTTGATAAATTTTTAACAATAACAATCCCACAAAAGAAAAATAATAGCCGTAGCATAATTGAAGAAATAATAATAAGTCAATATCTAAAACTAATAACATCTACTGCATAAACAACCTTAAAATATTTGGACAGGTGATCCCTATGCGGTCGCTTCTAAATAACAAAAACAATACCTGCTCAAAGAAACTATAACCCCAGCCTGTACCGAACCGAGATACATCTGGACAAGGAGTTGGTAGTTTCTATGTAGTTCCAAACGTCACTAAGTCAGGGTTAAATGAGTTCTGATTTAGATAGAATGGCTACTGATGGGTATTAATGTACACATAGTTTCCCTTCTTCTGTCTCTTTTCATGATTTCCAACAACAACGCCCCACCCACCCTCGACCACACCACCCCCCCCCCCCCCCCCCAGCATGTCAAAGCTCATGTTTACTACTGAAACCATAAGTAATGCAATACTAACAAAATTTGCAGTCCCAGCCTTGTATACAAGTTGGAAAGGCTTCCATTCAAGGCTGTCACAGGATTGATTGGATAAAGTAATAAAAGATAACACAGTTCCAATGGAGTCCACCATCAATTTGTATTTAAGATTTGGCATGTAAGTGTAGCATTGCTCTTCAAAGGAATCAAGGTACCACTTACCGTTACTATGAATAGTCAGTTTGAGTAAAAAGAGAAGAGGAAGATAGGGCATAAAACAACAATAGCTAACCAGAAAATGAGCGAAAATTACGGAATGTGCAGGAAAGAAAAGACCTGTCAAAGTATGTTATTATTTTGCCCAAGAATTAAGACCCCAGATCATCACATGAAAAGGTCCACAAACTTGGTCATAGCATAATGTAACTGAATTTCAAGCATCAATGTCATGAAGACAGACAGACAAACATATTATAATCATTGAAAGTGTCGAAAAGGAAGTCCAAATAAATAGTAACAATTGATACTTTAAACCAAACACATGCTAATAGATCAAATCTGCATTACCTTCCTAAGAATACACAATTTCACATAAATCTATATATCTAACAGAAAAGACTTATACCTTGACTTGGCAGCAGACTCTGTAGATTCACCATATAATTGGATCCCCGACAAGTATGGCACGTAATACTGAACAACACAATCACTTCCATCAAGTACCAACGGCACTCCTGCCCCGTACACACTCCACTCCTTAAACGACTCCCACAGATCACCCAGCATGAAGTATGGCTGAAACTCTACATCACAAGTCCTCCAACCTCTCATCGTTTTCTACACCAACAAATGCATTTAGTCGCTATGAAGTTAAAACACAATTCAACATAACCAAATTCACTCATGGTGCTTAAAAAAGTAAAATTCTATTAGGCATAGTTAAAAATTGCAGCAAATATACTACATTCCTCAAGCTTTGCCACATTCTCACAACAATTAAATGATAAAAATGAAATTAAAAAGTATCACTAAAAGAAATAGGACCTTAGAGAAATACTGAGCGGGGACTGAAGGCGTGGTGGATTTCAAGAACCTATCGAGATTACTAACAGAGACTACAGATTGCGCAGGAGCCGCCTTCTTCAAAGCTTCACTCTCCGGTGAAATTATATTTTCGTTTTCATCAATCTTTGCCGCCTCTGCTTGTTTTTGCTTCTGCTGTTGCGGTTGCTGTTGCTTTTGGTTTTGATTCTTTCTCGCCTTCACCGGAACATAAAACTGATCCTCTCCGCGTACTCGGCCAAACTGCAAATTCGTCGGCAACATAGTCCTAAAATTCTCTGTTGTTTGGTTGCGTAGAAAACGAAAGAAAATCAAACAAAAATAACAAATAACAACAACGCTGTATCTCTATTCTCTCCTCCTTTTACAAATCTCAATTAGAAAACAGTTTCAGTTAAGTGAAGATATAAGTTTTCAAATATTAGCGATTCAAAAAAAAAAAATGGAAACTGAGGAATCTCTTCCGTTTTTCCTTAGCTTTCTCACAGTTTCTCGGGAAACAAACAGCGTGAAAATCCAATTTTTCAGATTTTATATTTCGACTGTTTATTTATCAGAGACTAACAGAGAGTGAATGATTAATTTGAGAGAAATGAAATCTGTGTGAAGGAAAATGAAGAACAAAGAGTGAACCAGTCTGTCATATATTTTTAAAGTGAAGAAACAGTATGAGATGGTACAATTATTAATTGGATTTAATTAATTAATTAATTAATTGATTTACCATTTCTTTATGGGAGTGAGATTAAGTCATGTTTAGGAGGTTAATTATTATTTTACTAATTAAAAAATTTCAATTAAGATAATGATGGGAAAGATTTCAAAGAAAGAATTGAAAGGCGATTTTTTATTGGTGGATTTGTTGACAAGGAAAATTAACTCTCGCAAGAAATGGATTCGCACGTGTGAATGAAGAGTTGGTGAGCCATCAGACACGTGCACCGCGGCTTATCAAATACTAACATACCATCAACGACCCACTCGGTGGCGCCTGCTTCTTGCAAATAAATAAATTCTTTTATTTTTTTTTCTTTATTTGTAAAATAAAATATCTTAATCGATAAATTAATTTTGAATTCTTTTCCAAAATGGCACGTGTATTATTTTTATGTCATCTTAGTTAATTTCGGTCTTGTGTTTTATTTTCATTATGATATCATATTACCACAAATAAAATAATATCATATGTTTATAATAATATTGAAAAATTATAAATTTATTTGTAATAATTTTCCTACTATATAAAATTTGTATGTAGAAATTTGTTTGGATAATCTTTTTATATATATATATATGTGTGTGTGTGGGCGATGAGTAACGGCACTTATTTGATCAATTCTCATCTATTGAGAGATTTTTTATTTTAATATGATAAGAAACAAGATAAAAAAAATAGAAAGACATGAATTCTAAACTTATCTAATACCCTACGCAATAAAATACATTGCATTAATATATGTGGTTTTCTTATATTTTATTTTATCTCTTATTTTACTAAAATAAAAATCCCGTATTGAAAAATTAAAACATATAATGATATCAGCTAACCCATTTTGGACATACTAGCTTAGCCAACATGTTATACCAAACGTATGTTGACTAATATATGAAATGAAAAGAACAAAATAATTTGAGGAATTGATTTCAATTCATTTCTATAGGAAAAAGAATTTTAATTGAATCAACTGATGGGTTAGATTTTTAATTTTTCTTTTTGATAAAATAGATATTCGATCTAACATAAGCATATCCATTTGAAAATGATTAAGTATTTCTTACAAGATTATTAATGCTGGAATAGACAGAATTTTTAAACAACACACAACCCAATGGTTTTGAATGTAAGTAAAAATAAACATTAGGCAGCCCACAAATTTTAATTTTAAAACATGTGCTATGAGCATAGGACTCTATGGGTACCGCACCCCTACAACTTGTAGTCTTGTATGTCGTTAAATTATTATATTCCATTGATTTTTATTGAATTTGACCAATTAAAAATCTCCAAACTACATATAAGTATGGTAACTTTGAGACACCGAAGTTGCATCCTTTAAGGCATATAATTATTATTTTTTGTTCCTAATTCATTTGCATGTGAAAATTGGGAACATGTTCCATCCAAAAAGCTAAAGAAGATATTCCTTGAAGGAGTGGACGGTTTTGTTTTCCTTTATTATCTAAGTGAAAGCAAATAAGAAAAATTAATTTATAGAAATAAAAATAAAATATATAAATAAATAAATAAATCTCATGTCTCTCACATTTTTGTAATATGTGTGTGTGTGTGCTTCAAGCAAAGCCATGAAACTTGGTGGCAAATATGATCAATACACACCACCAACCACTACCCAAGATCATAGTCGCAATTTAGTATTTTAGTTTTTTTTTTTTTGGGTCAATTTACAGGTACCTCAACACGAATTATAAATTATTGTAAAAAAAAACTAGGTGGGTCACAACACTGAGAAAGAATGATTAGAGTGATTACCCTTTAAGAGAGTAAAGGAAAAAAGAAAAAAAAGTTGCTCTCAGAAAGCTGGATATTATGATTTATGAGAATAATTCATCATTTGGACCCAACCTTTATATTGTCACATGGTTTCATTTTAATTACTTGGATAAACGTTTGTGCTTTTATAGTTTTATTTGACTTTTTTTTTTTCATTTCATATCAATGCGTACTTAATAATTTGTACAAATTTGTATCCTTACCAATTCATACGACATTTTTTTTTTGGACAGAAAACAGTAAAACTCGTTCAAATTAGTAGGGGAAGAATCAGAGTTCTAAATAATTTTAGATTTTCAATTACTATATTTACGTGTAATAAATATCTCATTTAAAATTTACTTAATGAAAAAAAAAAATAATCATTCATAACATCTAGTCGCGATCCTATTGTAATAACATTTGTAATAATTTGAGCTCAGCCTATAAAAGTATCCTAAAGTTGAGTTGCCAATGCGAAGAGACAAATAGAGATCGCCAAAGTGATAGTACTTGTTTCACAAAATGGTCCTATTTTTTTACGGTAACCTAAAAGATTAGGTCAATGGCCTGAGACAAAGCTGGCAAAACCAAAACTAATCCTTTTAAGCCGGCTTTTCCAAATTTGGGATGCTTGTTTCATTCGTTTGTCATCAAAAAGCACTTTCATTTGAACCATCCAAATATGGATTGCTAGTGCTTTGCTAATTAGGGTTCGTCGTGACCATGACTCCATGAGCCGAGTTGGTTTCTGTTTGTTTTTGAATTAGGAATTTGGGATTTGTTGATAGTGAATGGTTCAACCTTTATATATATATTTCATAATTAATTTAATTATTAATAGTTGTTAAAAGAAACCGTTTGACCTAAAATTAAGTTAAAAAAAAAGAAAAGAAAAAAAAAGAAAGAGTTAGAAAATTGAAACAATAACTGAGGAAATCAAGCTTCAGATGTTCGCTCTAATCCGTACCAAAATCTCAAAATTTAAACTAATAGGTAAAGCTCATCGATAATAATAAAGATAATTCTTAACATAATTAATGAGGTATAAGTATTTACCAGTTGCAAATAATAATAATAATAATTTAAGTTTTTTTACAATTATTTAAAATTGTTTTGCCTGGTCTTGCAATGTAGTATATGTTCGTTTCAGCAATAAAATAATTTAATATTGTTGTTTACCTAGAGGGATCATGGTGACTTTGACCAGAAAACCATCGGTGGCCAGCCAGAACGAACCCATCTAACCTGAATTGATCAACTGTTTAGGCTGAAAGAGCTTGGGACTTTTAAATTTTATAATCTCCTAATTAATTACACTTATGTAGACTAATTTAAATTAAAAATATCTTTAAAAAGTTCTTTAAATGAAATTAATTTCACTTCTTATTTAAAGAGCTACATCAATAATTAAAATTCTAAAAAAACTCATTTTTCAAATGAGATTGTCCTTCTCTTTTTTTAATGTTGAAAAGTGACTTCTCTTCCTTTAAATAATATCATACAATTTTTATATCACTATTATTGAAAAAAGAGAATTATTGTAAGTATATTATTGAAAAAAAAAATAGAGCGGAATGAGAAATAATTTTATGAAAATGATATAAAATTATTTTTTATTATTCTATTTATCAAATAGATAATAAGCGAATAATTATTTTGAAAAATAAAATTAGATAAGTCGTTTTCAAGGAGGCCAGCCCAGACATTAAGTATTAAAAAGGAAAATTTTCAGATGAGAGAGGCGTATCATACTATCATATCATTTAATACGTCTGTTGAAAATTTGACAAAGCAGCAGGCATATTATTGGTCCAAATCAAATATGGGCGATGGGTGATTGGGTGCCCACAAATTCAGTGGCAGAAAGAAGTGAAATTCGGTGGCCCAATTAATGTATCTAATTTTGGGCACCAAAAAAAAAAAAAGATAAGGACAAGTGTCCGTGGTGATTATAATTTATATATATGCTTCAAAGATTGTGAATTGAAAGATGTGGTGGAGCCGTGGTGTTTAGGATTGGTTGGATTTTGATGTATGTCGGTCTGTTGGAGGCTCACAGCACCATTCCCACGGCATATTCCAAAAATAATTCAAGAACAGCTCCACTTGGCATTCAAATAGAGTCAAGACTGTTTTAATCAAACAATATGTGGCACATAACGAAATGCTATCAATTTCAATTTAATTTATGATATCTTGTGATTCATTTCATCCTCTTTAGTAATCTACATTTCAATTTTGTGATGTGGTCTCTATTGCCAAAATGATGTAAAGGGCCCAAAGGCCTTATTGTGATTGATGTGTTTTTGTCCTTTAATCCACCTGCTTCTATAAAATTGAATTACTGCCGCGTAGAATGTCAATTAAATTTGGTTAACAACATTATTTATCATTGAAAAACAACTTAACTTCTACCATCAAATAAAAATCCTTGTGCTTTTTTCTTTTTTCTTTTTTAATGAAATAGCCATTATATAATATAACCTGTAAAATCATACTAATTTCAGATGTAGGCAAATTCGACAAATTATCAAATAAATCCAAACTCATCGGTTTGAAACATTTCCAAATCGTTGCTGACCCAAAAATTTTTCAAGTTGAACTGATCCAAATCGATTGGATCAATTTAGCTTCTCAGCTTGAGCTTATTAGCTAAAAGTCCATCTCTTATATCATATTGTACCTAAATTATTTGTTATTTTTTTGTGTCCATAATCCAAATTGATATCTTCTTTGACAATGCATCCACAAACATACTTAACAATGAGAAGATACATCCATACAAGTTCACAATATATCCTAATAAAGAAGTTCACAACCTGTCCATTTAATACAAAATCACAAACGAGGCTAAACTTTTAAACCTCTTTCACTGTCATGAAGGCGACCACCCCTTCGTTTAGTAATCTTAATTTTGGGTTCTAGAAAATCATCCATCAATGTTTCTACATCTTCCATGGCCTCATTCACATTGGAATCATCTTCCACGTTAAGAGCTTCTATTATTAATGAAGATTAAAAAATTGTTTATGGAATCAAATAAATTATCATCAATTATACCAAAATCCATTTTAAATTCTGACTAAAATGAAATAAAATTGTACCATGACAAATCAAATCCAACATTATAAATAAAATTAACATACCTCAAGTTCAGATTTTTTAAATTGTGACTATGAGACTTGAGAATGAGAATTTGAGATTAAGAGAGTTGAGAATGATAGGAGGTACTGGATTGACACATCGTATGCTATTGTGTATGTCGTGTGCATGGCTCTTCTTAATAATCCCATAATAAATTGACACATCATATGTTATAAAGCTTTTTAAAATTTCTGGATTGGATTGGTTTGAGCCAGTACCTAAATCCAAACCGAGTGATGTTGGTTTGTAATCCAATAAAATGAAACCAATTTTTTTTAGAGATGACACAATGCTCCATGGGTTTGGAACCCCATGGGGGCAAATGGGTAAATTTTGAATAATTTTTGAAAAATAGGGTGAGGAATGGGGAAAAAATTATCTCCAAATTCTTAATGGGATGAAGCTTGGTTTTTTACTCCTCACTATACTCCCACCCAAATCCCCATTATATATGAATAATTTTTAATTTTTTCTATAATTTTTATTTATCAATTGCTGTGTTGGTTAATAAATTTTCTTTTTATTTTTACCTAATATACATAGGTCATAACTAAAAGAAAACCCTACAATATAATTCTTATTCAACCCTAAAATATCGTTATATTTTATTTTCTCTCTTAAGGTGCTGCTCTATTCAAATATTTTTTTGTTTTGATATCATTTCAAAATATTGTTTCAACCTTTTGCAGATTTTTTAAAATAATTTAAATACTTTATAATATCGTAATGATTTTATTTAAGTCTTTAAATTTTAATTTACTGAAATCATTTATCCATACCTATTACAAAAATAAGCAAATGAAGAATAGAGTGGGGATGGAGAATTCTAGTCTGACAGTAAATATATATTAGAGTTTATTTTTTTATTCGAAGGGAAAATCTTTAAATAACAATAAAAATATAAAATATTTATTAGTACAGACCAATACGATACACCGTATTTCCTTCAAACACAAACCAAGGAACTGAAAATATTATTAATAGAAGTATAGAACTAGTCGTCAAAATGGAACGTGGTCTCCTAGCACAGAAGCAATTTGATCTTTAATTAGGTAAGAATGCGTATAGCCGTCGTCCTCTTTGTAAATAAAATCAATTGCACGAGCAAGATTAAGAATCGTCCCGAGCAGTGGTCGGGCAACGACGGTTGGCTTCATCATCAACTCCTCGTTAATATCTTTCCATGCATTTGCAACTTCTTCTTCAAACATTTTAATTGCCTCTTCCTTAGAGACACCATGCTGCTTCGTGTAACATTCAATAGCTGACGCAACATGTCCTCTCTTCTGCTCAAACTACATATATAATAACATATGGTTTAGTATCGGTGCCTGTTTAGATTGGTATATATTAGGAGATTTATAAGTAATTATAGTAATTATTCGAAAAATTAAAAGTTAATTTTGATGTATACACACACACACCCCACTTTTCAGTGCGCAGATTTTTAAAAAATATAATAACATAGATTGGAGGGTTTTGATAAATTTTCTATAAAAGTGCGGGGTTATGTAAGCAGTGGAAAAAACTATAAGGGGATGTAGTGCCATTTTCACTTAATTTAATTAGTAGTTAGTAAAGTATTTTTTATTTTGCATACCTCATGACCTTGCATGTCATCCAAGAGTCTGCAGATAACTGATGCTGCTTTTACAACCTTAGGGTTATCGGAGATCCATTCAAAAACCTCTTTAGTTGCAAAATCACCCATCCCAAGGAAGGAATTTGTTATGACGAATGTGTAAGCACAACTTGTTAGTGCAATAGGCATATACTCCTCAATTGTTGGAACGTAACCTTCACTGAACCATTTGGCTTGAACAAAGTATGCTCCAATTACTTTTTGATTCTGAGAAGCAAAACGCAGCTAAACCTTAGCCGTTATAAAAACAATAATAAGAAATAAGTTTTTTAAATTTTAATATACCTGTTGTGATATATTAATTTGATCTAATTAATTTCTAAGAGCCAATAATTCAGTAAGATTTATGGTTGATGAGTGAGATTTCTCATCTCCATCCAAACAAACTTAACAAATAGAAGGAAACAACCTCCATTATAAAACACACTTTTGATAAGTTTTATGTAACCTAACAAATAGCTCCAAGGGCTTAAGCTAATTATCCAATGAATTCTTAGATTTGTAATAATTCAGGGAGAGATGTGTTAAAATTTTAGCAAAATTTCAGGGGCGATGAATGAAATATTTTCTAAACTTTTGTGAAACTTAAATTTACCCATAGATATTTTGTGTAATTTTATAGGTGGAGCAGATATATCCCTCCCAAAATTGTGTACAATATGCATATCAGTAATTAAAGAAAAAAAAATTGGGGATGATGATGCATACCTCCTCTTTTGCATAACGTACGCAGTGTGATCTTCCTTGCTTGGCCATATCTTCCTCAATTTCATTAAAAGCATCTAAGAGTGTCCTGTAAATCAATTTCATGTATTCTGGAAGCGTATCTACGGCCTCAATATTCCATCTGGAAATCAATTTAATAACCATTTTATAATAATAGCAACAAAAATTTAATTCTGAAATTCAAAATTAATTAGCTATACGCAGGGCACTAACCTTTGAACTGCTTCAGTAAAGAGGCTGAGTTCTTCAAGTGTACCATACGCATCATAAGTATCATCTATGATGGATAATATGTAATTTAATTGGGTCATTATCTTTCTCCCAAATGCATATTGAGGCTCGAAGTATGTCCCTAAATCCCAAAAATATAACTCCACTAATCTGTCTCTTGCATAAGGTAGTTTTGTAGTGAAGTCTAAATCTTTCCACCACCTGAAATAAGAATATATACATGTGTCACGATTCTATTGATTGGATGTACGACGGAGGTATAAAAGAATTTCTCCCTATCGAAAGAACTTACTTTGTTAATTCATTGAGTTCCTCCTTGTGCAGCTCTAGCAATATGTTAAAATCTAACTTTGCAAAATTCAGCAGAGTTTTATTGTGTAAATGATCACTTGTTGAATTGATCATGGACATAAAATACCTCGCCTCTAATCTTGGTAGGGTTTTACGAAGAGGACGGTATAAAGCATGATTTATCTGTTCCGCAAGCTTAGGGGTTACATGATCCTGAGCTACCAATGACTTCAGGTGAGTGGTAGTGAAAGCAATGGCTTCATCTAATATATGTTCTCCGCGAACTGCCATGTATGCTGCCTCGTACAAACTTAACATCCCTTGAACATCGTTTATCAACGATGACTTGAATCTACCCTCATCATCTTTGAACTTCTCAAACACATCTGATTATCACATTCAAAAAGTAAATTACTGAAGGCTTACATGATTAATAATTATTCAATGATTTTGTAATTTCAATAATGTTAGAGCCACAAATTCTTCATACATTACAAACTCATGAAGTCGCATCATAATTTTGGTTAGATAAAATACCATTACAAACTCATGAAGTCGCATCATAATTTTGGTTAGATAAAAATACCACATGACTTATTTTCATTATTATTTTTATTAATCAATCAATACTCTTACATGAAAATAAAAAAGTAGGGTGAGGGTAAAATCTAAATTGATATTTTAGCCCCGGCCTAGCTTACAATATTCAAACTCAAGTGGTTAGCTAAAGAAAACTACTTGAAAATCAGTCGTCCAAATCTCTAGAGACAAATACAATAAAAAGTGTTTGTGACTGTCGCATTACTCACAATTGTAATAGCTTGAGTGAGATTACATACCACATGAAATCTTGATTCCTTGCTGCCTAAGCAATCGAAAATGAAGAGAAACGGTGTGAAGATCAGGGCTATTACTGTGAATATAGTTTGGACATAATTTTTGTATTGCATCTTCTATTTCTTTCTCAAAGTGATAAGCCACCCCCAGGCGTTGTACTTCATCAATCAAGCGTAACTTCTGAACAGGCTTATCTTCAGCATCTGTTATCATTCTCCTTACCTCTTCTTTCAGTGCCTCGTGTCGTTCTTGAGTTGCAGTATGATCAACTGTCTGAAGCACAAAAAATAATTTGTTAAATTCATACAATATCTGATGAATGGTCAATTTAAAAAAAAAAAAAGCTGCTTTAAAACCATTTGGTCAAACTCCTGAAGATACGGTACATGCTCACTTAACAAATCGAGTCCTATATGGGATGTTTGGGTTCATCTTTACCTTGAAATCAGAAGCACCTTTGAGGAAATGGTTTCTCCATAAACTAGGATGGAAATCTGCAGTAGGACGAAATGTTTCTCCAGACGACATTTTTGTGTCAGACAAACGGGTGCTGCAGAATTTTGATATTTCTGTGGAATTATAGTTTGTATTTCTACTACTACTGCACCCTTTAATATATACTAATTCGATTATATCAAGACGGACGCATGCAACTTGTCTTGAAAGCCTTTTAATTTAATTTATTATCAATTCCGATTCATTTAAAAGCTTGGATGCATGGAAACCACGGTGATGGGTCAATTTTTGGCTTTCTGTGAGATTCTCAAAATTGTGTCAATTTTTTTTTTGGCCTATATATAACTTATGGTTTTAAAGGGAAGATTTTAGTGCATATCTGCATCATATTGACAAGTGACAACAACTAGTGTATTTACTGGGATAATTATTTTTCAGGTAACTCGTTCTCTGTTTTATCGCAACAAAATGGCTTGTCTCTAATTAGAGTTTGATTATATGTTTAAGCTCTTGGTTCTATTTAGAGTTAGGACTCCAGAAAGTGTTCGTAGAGTTTACACGTACAAGAGAAATTTTGTTGCTTGCAATATTTGGCATGTAAGGCGGATGAAAAATAGGCTTGGGCATATGTATTACATTGTTTCGGAGTTAGTGCTGAGATTTTGGCTAACTTTTTAGAAATATATAATTAGTAGTTATTTGGATAAAAATATAAAACTAATTAAATTTTAACTATGTATACGTTTAGGTATGGAAAAAGACTATAAAAAAGTTTAGCACAGTTAAACTCAGTATTGGATCCAAATCTGTAATACATGGGAACTATTGAACCTATCAAGAAGAGCTGACTTGTTAGAAAGAAGATATCTTGATAAAGTTGGCATGTCTCTTGTAAAGAGAAAAAAAAAATTATTAGAAAAGAGATGGCATAAAACCATTAGTAATTTTGTTGCCTTAAAAACAAAAATTTAATGAAGATCGAACGTCGTGGGCAAAAACGGAATTCAAAAATAAATTTCGTGATTAAGAAATGGCCACAACTATGGTACCACTGTGGTACCATACCACAGCTGGATCCAGCCATTGGATCCAGCCTACAGTGGTCCCCATAGCTGGATCTAATGGCTGGATCCAACTGTGGTATGGTACCACAGTGGTACCATAGCCGGACCCTTAAGAAATTTATGAATTATTCACAGGATTACAATTTCTTGAGAATTAAGTAGTCAAAATAGGAGAGCTAACCGAATTTAATTTGATCTAATTTATTTAACCAACAGTCCGTAATTAATTGGATTTGATTTGATTTTCTTATTTTTTTATTCAACTCAATCTTCCAAGGACGAAATAAAATTTGATCCAATTTTATTCAATTTAACAATAACCAATCTAAATAACAACAAAATCATATTGTAAATATCGATTCGAATCAAATTAATTAATTTAAAAGTATAGTATTTTCAAAATATCTTTTAGATATGATGGTTTTGAGTTTTTAATCTATAATACGTGATGGAATGGGGTCAGGTACAATTTCTAGTACTTTCATAAAAAGATTTTAGATACACGGGTTTTGACCTTTTATTCTATAATACATGATGGAGAGAGATCAGATATAATTAAAATAATTCTATATTTATTTTTTTATTATATTTTATTATGTAATAATGGAGATTGATTTTTTTTAGTAATTATAGCTATTTTAAATTTGTTATTCCAGATTTTATCTTAAATGATCGGTTATTTATTAAGTGGTTGATAATTTTTTTATAAGATTCAGGTAAATTAATTGTATTATCTTATCATCCAATTGATGTATGCTATATCACTTGGATATTTTTTAGGATAAAAAATTTAGAATGTATGGCACTACTCTTTTTTTTTTTTTTGTGAGGTTATTTGAACCGACTAAATTACTCTCAACACTAATTTGCTTAATAAATCCATGACTAAAGTTTAAAAATAAAATTTTACTTTATATGCTCACCTAAATGCCCGATTTACCCCTATCTCTTTGTAACATTATTTGAAAAGCAAAAAGAAGAGAAAGGGGAAAAAAACTTGACATGGTATCTTTTAGATCGGAAAAGAGAGAAGCTTGATTGTTGGAATGCATAGATAATCCAAATCCAAATCTCATTTCCATCTTAAATCGGTAATCCAATTTGGCTACCATTACAACCAGTAAGTTTATTTTTTCAAATTAGAATACAACATGCACTACTAGAAAAATGGTCTTTACTGATACTTAGTTTGTGACACTTTATTAAAAAGTATCAGTATTTACATATATATGGACCATTTTCCGTGTTTAACATATAAGTATCACAAAATACTAATACTATGGTGTCTCTAAATTAAACATCAGAGATTACTGACACTAAAGTATCTGTAAAAAATTTAAAGTAATTATGATATTGGTCCCGATAAAACTCGAACCCAAGACCTATAAAAATTAAGCTTTTAAGTTTTAAACAAAAGCCATTATAATTTTTTGCAATGACACTAAGGTATCGCTAACTGTTAAAAAAAAACAAAAACAAAAACACACGCACACATTCACACATGACACCTCACCCCACACACTCACAAGACGCAAAAACAAACCCTAAGTCCTTAACAATTAACATTACAATACTTTGAAAGAGAGAGAGAGAGCGCCGCTACTCTCGATCCAGTGCTCCAACACCGGCTCAGATCTCTCGCTTTTATATCACCGCGTCAAGCCTCTCCGTCACGCCGTCAAGCCTCCATCAAGTGTCACTGCTTCAAGCCTCCATCAAGTGTCACTGCGTCAAGCCTCTCTGTCACGTTGTCAAGCTTCCATCATGCGTCACCGCGTCAAGCCTCTCTCTGCTGTCATAAGCCACCGATGCGGCACCGCGCCATTGGTAGTGTCGTTAAGGTGCACCAAATTTAAAACCTTACCACTAATATAAATAATTAGTACAGAGCGAGTAAGGATTGATCCCACAGAGACTATACTAGTTATATTTATTATTAACTCTAAAGCAATATTTGAAATAAAATAATGGTAGTAATAATAAGAGTAATAATAATATAAATTAATCTAACTAAAGAAAATGCCAATTATAAATAAAAAGGGGGTTTATGAATTTTTTAACTAAATAGTAAGAAGTAAAGAAATTAAAACTACGAACAAGAATTCAATAAAAACTCTAATTAAAGGAGAAAGAAATAATAATGATGAAAACTTTGGTTAAAGGATCATTCGCCACCACCAAACATGCACATAATATATCAATTCTATTATCAATTTATATTGAAACTATCAACCGTAGACAACAATAAGCTCTGTTAGTCTCAATCTTTCCTTAGTGTGTTGTTAGGCAAAATAAGCTCTTCACCTAATCTCTAACCATTAAATAATTTAAAATAAGCTCTTTCAATTTAAGATAACGGAAGCATTAAATAAAGAAAGATATTATGTTGATCTAGGCAATAAACACACAAGCTCGGATTATTTAACCTAGGTTATGTTCTTCAATTGAAATCATGAATTCCAACCTGCTACTAATGATTAAAATATCAAGACAATTACGGATCAAGAATTTTAATCTAGCAATAAAATTTATTCAAGTCCTATCTAATTGGCCACTTAAATAAAACAAGAATAAACCATGAACATTAATTATAGAAGAACATAAACAATCTCAATTAAATAAATTGAATGATAGAATTTAAATTTAATTGCATAGCATGTTTAGGGTTTTGAATTCACCCTCAACCAAATAAAAATCTAGCCTAACATAATTGAATTGGGAATAAGAGAATTGATAAAACCAGTCATGTAGATTAATTCAAGCGGCTGCCTTTGCTTCAATTTTAATTCCTTCCGGCGTCTCCCTTGTTTTTTTCCTTCTTGCAGCTGCAATCTCAAATTCTCTTGCTGCCGATTCTCCTCCAGTGTTGATTCTGCTTGATCCTATTTATAATGCTTCAATTGTGGCTTTTTTAAATCCTTGCCTGGAAAGAATTAAATTCAAAGCCCAAAACCGCCACTTTCATGCTTCAATTAATAAGCCAATAATGATTTCCTAAAGCCAAAAGGCTTTATTCTCTTTCCTTTCACGTGGCCACTTTTGATTTGCAATCTTTGTTTTCCAATTTTGCTTTCATGTGATGGCTTGGCTTGTTAATTGGTTTGGCTTCCTTTTTGACTTTCATTTTCTAATTTTAGCTCCATGTACAACATTAATTTTGCTTGGCCGATACAAGCTTTAATTAAATTTATTTTCTAATTCCTTCCAATTCTTGATCTCTTGTGCACTTTTGTCTTTCAATCTTCAATCAAATTTCTGTCCTGAATGCTCCGATTTAATTTCTCTTTAATTCCAGAATATACCTAAAATAAAAAAATAAATAAAACTAAGATAAAAATTAACACAATAAAATATAATTTACTAAATTAAAAGTTAACTAAAATAACTAGAATATTTAAGACCAAAACAAGAAAAAGATAGAGAAATTAATAGCAAAATATATGGAAAATATGCACTTATCAGCCATCACTAGCCAACCAGCCACCAAAATTGACAGCCGTGCTAGCTACCCACCATCACAATACCCTACCACTGCCTGCTAATACTCCAAAAAATCTTCTCAAAACTTCGAGCCACAGTGTCCAGGTCTGGTTTTTCAAGTCTTGCTTTTTTAAGTTTTTAGTATCATCAAGTCTTGCTTCTTCAAGTCTTAAAGTGTATCTTCAGTCACCAATTATATTTATGGGTATTCACTGGTTCGTTGAGTAATTTTTTCAAACAGATGGGGTATTGCGTCATAACAGCCTTGTATATTTCTATATCTAATATTGAATGAATGAATGAATCTATGTGTAGCTTACGAAATGCAAAATCAGGAGTAGTAACAATTAAAGAACAATTAAAACTGAAATGAAAGCATAATCACAAGTTGTTTATTGATTTACCTTTCAATAAATCTCTCTCTCACACTTACACACTCTGCTCTCTAACCTACCTTTTTGACTTGGCTCCCAAAAAATAATAAAGTAAAATTTTGGTCCCAAGAAAGTTTGATTTCTAAACAAAGGGGAAAAAAAAGTTAAAAGAAAGTAAGATTTATTTTACAAATTTTACGGTGCTTCTCTTTTAGAACTGTATGTATAAATAATAATAATAATATGAGTTTCATAGAAAATTTAATTTATTTGATCATGTTCATTGATATGCTTTAACAATGCTTTATTAATTCTGTTAATTTGCTTTAACAATGCTTTATTAATTCTATTAATTGCACTTCTTAACTCCTACTTATCATATGATTAACCCCTTAGTTTGGTTGGGATGATTGGTACTTTCTATTTTTAACTTATGGTGGAGCGTTTGAGTCTTGCGGTGACCTATTAGTTTGGTTAAGTTGATCGGCACTTTCTATCTTTAACTTACGATGGAGCATTCGAGTCTGGCAGTAAATATATATTAGAGTTTATTTTTTTATTCGAAGGGAAAATCTTTAAATAACAATAAAAATATAAAATATTTATTAGTACAGACCAATACGATACACCGTATTTCCTTCAAACACAAACCAAGGAACTGAAAATATTATTAATAGAAGTATAGAACTAGTCGTCAAAATGGAACGTGGTCTCCTAGCACAGAAGCAATTTGATCTTTAATTAGGTAAGAATGCGTATAGCCGTCGTCCTCTTTGTAAATAAAATCAATTGCACGAGCAAGATTAAGAATCGTCCCGAGCAGTGGTCGGGCAACGACGGTTGGCTTCATCATCAACTCCTCGTTAATATCTTTCCATGCATTTGCAACTTCTTCTTCAAACATTTTAATTGCCTCTTCCTTAGAGACACCATGCTGCTTCGTGTAACATTCAATAGCTGACGCAACATGTCCTCTCTTCTGCTCAAACTACATATATAATAACATATGGTTTAGTATCGGTGCCTGTTTAGTGTTTAGATTGGTATATATTAGGAGATTTATAAGTAATTATAGTAATTATTCGAAAAATTAAAAGTTAATTTTGATGTATATATACACACACACCCCCCACTTTTCAGTGCGCAGATTTTAAAAAAATATAATAACATAGATTGGAGGGTTTTGATAAATTTTCTATAAAAGTGCGGGGTTATGTATTTTTTATTTTGCATACCTCATGACCTTGCATGTCATCCATGAGTCTGCAGATAACTGATGCTGCTTTTACAACCTTAGGGTTATTGGAGATCCATTCAAAAACCTCTTTAGTTGCAAAATCACCCATGCCAAGGAAGGAATTTGTTATGACGAATGTGTAAGCACAACTTGTTAGTGCAATAGGCATATACTCCTCAATTGTTGGAACGTAACCTTCACTGAACCATTTGGCTTGAACAGAGTATGCTCCAATTACTTTTTGATTCTGAGAAGCAAAACGCAGCTAAACCTTAGCCGTTATAAAAACAATAATAAGAAATAAGTTTTTAAATTTTAATATACCTGTTGTGATATATTAATTTGATCTAATTAATTTCTAAGAGCCAATAATTCAGTAAGATTTATGGTTGATGAGTGAGATTTCTCATCTCCATCCACACAAACTTAAAAAATAGAAGGAAACAACCTCCATTATAAAACACACTTTTGATAAGTTTTATGTAACCTAACAAATAGCTCCAAGGGCTTAAGCTAATTATCCAATGAATTCTTACATTTGTAATAATTCAGGGAGAGATGTGTTAAAATTTTAGCAAAATTTCAGGGGTGATGAATGAAATATTTTCTAAACTTTTGTGAAACTTAAATTTACCCATAGATATTTTGTGTAATTTTATAGGTGGAGCAGATATCCCTCCCAAAATTGTGTACAATATGCATATCAGTAATTAAAGAAAAAAAAATTGGGGATGATGATACATACCTCCTCTTTTGCATAACGTACGCAGTGTGATCTTCCTTGCTTGGCCATATCTTCCTCAATTTCATTAAAAGCATCTAAGAGTGTCCTGTAAATCAATTTCATGTATTCTGGAAGCATATCTACGGCCTCAATATTCCATCTGGAAATCAATTTAATAACCATTTTATAATAATAGCAACAAAAATTTGATTCTGAAATTCAAAATTAATTAGCTATACGCAGGGCACTAACCTTTGAACTGCTTCAGTAAAGAGGCTGAGTTCTTCAAGTGTACCATACGCATCATAAGTATCATCTATGATGGATAATATGTAATTTAATTGGGTCATTATCTTTCTCCCAAATGCATATTGAGGCTCGAAGTATGTCCCTAAATCCCAAAAATATAACTCCACTAATCTGTCTCTTGCATAAGGTAGTTTTGTAGTGAAGTCTAAATCTTTCCACCACCTGAAATAAGAATATATACATTTGTCACGATTCTATTGTTTGGATGTACGACGGAGGTATAAAAGAATTTCTCCCTATCGAAAGAACTTACTTTGTTAATTCATTGAGTTCCTCCTTGTGCAGCTCTAGCAATATGTTAAAATCTAACTTTGCAAAATTCAGCAGAGTTTTATTGTATAAATGATCACTTGTTGAATTGATCATGGACATAAAATACCTCGCCTCTAATCTTGGTAGGGTTTTACGAAGAGGACGGTATAAAGCATGATTTATCTGTTCCGCAAGCTTAGGGGTTACATGATCCTGAGCTACCAATGACTTCAGGTGAGTGGTAGTGAAAGCAATGGCTTCATCTAATATATGTTCTCCGCGAACTGCCATGTATGCTGCCTCGTACAAACTTAACATCCCTTGAACATCGTTTATCAACGATGACTTGAATCTACCCTCATCATCTTTGAACTTCTCAAACACATCTGATTATCACATTCAAAAAGTAAATTACTGAAGGCTTACATGATTAATAATTAGTCAATGATTTTGTAATTGCAATAATGTTAGAGCCACAAATTCTTCATACATTACAAACTCATCAAGTCGCATCATAATTTTGGTTAGATAAATATACCACATGACTTATTTTCATTATTATTTTTATTAATCAATCAATACTCTTATATGAAAATAAAAAAGTAGGGTGAGGGTAAAATCTAAATTGATATTTTAGCCCCGGCCTAGCTTACATTATTCAAACTCAAGTGGTTAGCTAAAGAAAACTACTTGAAAATCAGTCGTCCAAATCTCTGGGGACAAATACAATAAAGTGTTTGTGGCTGTCGCATTACTCACAATTGTAATAGCTTGAGTGAGATTACATACCACATGAAATCTTGATTCCTTGCTGCCTAAGCAATCGAAAATGAAGGGAAACGGTGTGGAGATCAGCTCTATTACTGTCAATATAGATTGGACATAATTTTTGTATTGCATCTTCTATTTCTTTCTCAAAGTGATAAGCCACCCCCAGGCGTTGTACTTCATCAATCAAGCGTAACTTCTGAACAGGCTTATCTTCAGCATCTGTTATCATTCTCCTTACCTCTTCTTTCAGTGCCTCGTGTCGTTCTTGAGTTGCAGTATGATCAACTGTCTGAAGCACAAAAAATAATTTGTTAAATTCATACAATATCTGATGAATGGTCAATTTAAAAAAAAAAAAAAGCTGCTTTAAAACCATTTGGTCAAACTCCTGAAGATACGGTACATGCTCACTTAACAAATCGAGTCATATATGGGATGTTTGGGTTCATCTTTACCTTGAAATCAGAAGCACCTTTGAGGAAATGGTTTCTCCATAAACTAGGATGGAAATCTGCAGTAGGACGAAATGTTTCTCCAGACGACATTTTTGTGTCAGACAAACGGGTGCTGCAGAATTTTGATATTTCTGTGGAATTATAATTTGTATTTCTACTACTACTGCACCCTTTAATATATACTAATTCGATTATATCAAGACGGACGCATGCAACTTGTCTTGAAAGCCTTTTAATTTAATGGGAAATTTACAACCGTCCACCTGTTTGTTTTGTCTTTTTCAAAAATACACAAATACTTTTTTTTTCAGCGCGTCACCTGAAGCTTGTTTTTTGTTGCATTCGTCCACTTCCGTCTAATTTCTGTTAGCGAATTTAACGGAATGACCTTTTTACCTCTCAAAATTACAATTTAACCCAAAATAAATAGAAATTGGAGATAAATTGGATGGATTTAATTTTTTTCGAAGGTGGATGCTAGAAATTGGAGGAAAATAATGTTTGTTACTAAATTTAGAAACTTTGTATTTATCTTTTTGGAGGAAAATAGTGTTTGTTGCTTGCTAGATTTAGAAAATTTGTATTTATTTTTTCTCTTTCAAAAAAATAAATACAAATTTTCTAAATTTAGCAAGCAACAAACACTATTTTCCTCCAATTTCTAGCATCCACCTTTGAAAAAAATTAAATCCTTTCAATTTATCTTTAATTTCTATTTATTTTGGGTTAAATTGTAATTTTGAGGGGTAAAAAGGTCATTTCGTTAACATTCCGTTAAATCCACTAACAGAAATTAGACGGAAGTGGACGAATGCAACAAAAAACAAACTTCAGGTGGCGCGCTGAAAAAAAAGAGTATTTGTGTATTTTTAAATAAGACAAAACAAACAGGTGGACCATTATAAATTTTCCTAATTTAATTTATTATCAATTCCGATTCATTTAAACGCTTGGATGCATGGAAACCATGTGATGGGTCAATTTTTGACTTTCTGTGAGATTCTCAAAATTGTGTCAATTTTTTTTTTCTTTGTTTTTTGGCCTATATATAACTTATGGTTTTAAAAGGAAAGATTTTAATGCATATCTGTATCATATTGACAAGTGACAACAACTAGTGTATTTACTGGGATAATTATTTTTCAAGTAACTTGTTCTCTGTTTTATCATGTAATAATGGAGAATGATTTTTTTTTAGTAATTATAGGTAGTTTAAATTTTTTATTCCAGATTTTATCTTAAATGATCTGTCATTCATTAAGTGATTGATAATTTTTTATAAGATTCAGGTAAATTAATTGTACTATTTCATCATCCAATTTATGCATGTTATATCATTTGGATATTTTTTAGGATAAAAAATTTAGAATGTGTAGCACTATTTTTTTTTCTTTTTTTGAGGTTATTTGAACCCACTAAATTACTCTCAACACTAATTTGCTTGATATATCCATGACTAAAGTTTAAAAATAAAATTTTACTTTATATACTTATCTAAATGCCCGATTTACCCCTATCTCTTTCTAACATTATTTGAAAAGAATAAAGAAGAAAAAGGGAAAAAAAAACTTGACATGGTATCTTTTAGATCGAAAAAGAGAGAAGCTTGATTGTTGGAATACATAGATAATCCAAATCCAAATCTCATTTCCATATTAAATTGGTAATCCAATTTGGCTACCATTACAACCAGTAAGTTCATTTTTTCAAATTAGAATATGACATGACTGAAACTAATTTGTTTTCTTTAGGTCTTTGTCAGGATTTCACAACAGTTTAAGAGTTCGATACAATCCCAGGTGTTATAAATATAAGAAAAGCTGAGAAACACGTTTGAGTTGGAAAGAAATTCGAATTCAAGAAGAGTTTGATAAAACATAATATTTAGAAACAAAATGTTTAAACAATCCATTTAGGGGTAGTTTGTTTTTTCTTTTTTCTTTAGTCTCAATTTGATTTATTTTCATATATTTATAATTTATAATTTATTCATTTTTTATAACTTATGTCTAATAAAAGATGTTTAATTTTGAACGGAAAAAGTTAAATATTCTGACTTTTATTTAAATGACAAAACATCTTAATAGAATTTTAATATTTTATCTCATAAATGCCCCTATTAAATAAATTTGTTTCCTATTATATAAATTATTATTTTATTATTTTATTATTTATCCTTTTTTGTTATATGCATGTATTCAATTTTTTTTTTTTTGTGAATGAAAATTTTAAATATAATAGAACTTTAGGTGACAGTATTTTATAATGGACAAAAGAATGGACATTAATTTGCGTAATTAAATTAATGGTCGATATTTGTTAAAGAAACCATTTGATTCAAAACTTTAAGTTAAAGAGTAAGAGCTTAAAAGAGCCCCTTAAGTGAAATATAGAATAAGACAAGAATACTTTGGACATGAACTCATAGATATCCTAAAACAAGAGAATTCGAAAGTGCTCACCAGGAGTATTAAAGATAAATCTTATTAATAAGTTGCCGCACCTAAAACATGAATTAAGACTTGAGAAGTTGAGACAATAGCTCATAAATGATCCCAAAGACAACAAAGTAAATAATAATAATAATAATAATAATAATAATTGGAACAATTGATTGGGAGAATCAAGGTGAGACATTGGCTCTAATCCTGCATAACAAAATTGTTTGGCTCAAAATTTAAACTAATAGGTAAGGTTCAACAATAATATCGAAGATAATTCTGAACATAATTAATAAGGTATGGTGATTATTTAGCAGTTGCCAAAAAAATAAATTATTTAAAGTTGTTTTGTTCGGACTTGCAGTATATTGTACTTTCGCTTCGGCAACAAAATAATTTAACATTGTTAGAGTGGGATTATGTTGACCTGACCAGAAAACCATCGGGGCCAGCCATCTAACTTGAATTGATCAACGGTTTTGTTTTGGGACTTGAAATTTTATAACATCTTAATTATCATGAATTTTTATTTATTTAGTATTTTAATTTTTTATTTATTTAGTATTTTAATTTTTTAACTCTCACACACGCGCGCACACAAAACATATATATTTGATTGGAACTTGAACCTACTCTAATATAATTTATGTGGTATATCATAGATTGGGGAAAAAAAAATCCGTCGTTAGTCACAGTTAAGTATGACCAATACAAGTGTTTAGAATAAGACATATTGCTGTCTTAATAACAAAATGTATTTTGATCTCATCAATTAATAAGTCTAATCACTCATTTCTTAGAGGAAAACTTTCCCAAAATCTACACTTGCATTGACTTATTTCAATTAAAAATATCTTTAAAATTTTTTTTAAATGAGATTAATTTCACATCTCATTTGAAGAGGGATGTCAACAATAAGAATTTCAAGAGATTTTTTAAATGAGATTTTTCAAATAAAATTATCGTTCTCTTTCTTTAATGTTACAAAGTGACTTCTCCTTCTTCAAATAATATTATATTACTTTTATATAACTACTATTGAAGAGATACGATATTATAACTATATTATTATAACTATATTATTGAAAAATAGAGGGCATAATTCAATCTGGTGAGAAAATAATTTTATTAAATTTATATAATATTTTTTATTTGAAGAGTTTTTTAAAGAATACATTATTTTTATTATTTTATTTACTATATAGATAAGTGAATAAATATTTGAAAAATAAAGTTAGATGAGAGACACTTTGACATTAAGTATTAAAATGGAAAATTTTCTGATGGGAATGACTTAATTATCATATCATTTAATACATGTGTTGAAAATTTGAAAAAGAAACAGGCGTGTTATTACTCCAAATCAAATAAGAGTAAAGGGTGATTGATCACACCAATGGTGCGTTTACTTCATGGAATGAGAATAAGGTGGAATATGAATGGGCTGAAATGAGAATAAGGAATGATAATGAGATTTCAATGTTTACTTAACAAAAATAAATGAGAATGAGAATGTGCTGAAATGCCATTGATGTATTTTCTTGGCAAAATAAATGGGAATGAGGAATAAGAATGATAATCAATTTACCAAAATACTCATAGTATTAAATAATGTAATTTTCATTAACTAGATACATGTATAAATATTATTATAAAAATAATATTAATTAAAAAATTAATAATAATAATAATAATAAATGTTAATAATAATAATATTAATAAAAATAATTAATAATAACTAGAATAATAAAATTAATAAAATTTAATAATAATAATAATAACATTTAAAATAATAAAATTAATTATGATTTGAACGATGGTAATTCGGTAAATATGAAAAAATTAAAAGGATACAAAAGTCAGTTCAGGGAATGGGAATCTCATTCCCAACCTCCTCATAAGAATGAGATTCTTATTTCTTATTCCCAAATTATGTGGAACGCACACATTTTATTCTCATTCTCTAATTATATTTTGTCAAGTAAAGATGAGTTTCATTCCCATTCTTTCATTTTTATGAGTAATGATACAGCCACAAACTCTTGTACAAACTTATTTTGTACAAACTAATGTGGCATGATAAGATTGGTTGAATTAAATATCACTTGGCCCACATGATTTGTTTTTATTATTTTATATTTTCATTCAACCAATGAATTAATACCACGTCAGTTTGTACAAAATAAGTTTGTACAAAAGTTTGTGGCTGTATCATTACTCCATTTTTATTCCCTAAACCCTCAAGTAAGCACACTATAGATGAAATTTGGTGGCCCAATTAATGAAGCATATTTTGGACGCAAAAATAAAATTAGATGAGAGACACTTTGACATTAAGTACTAAAATGGAAAATTTTCTATGGGAACGACTTATCACATTATTTAATACGTATGTTGAAAATTTGAAACACAAACAGGCTTATTATTTGTCCAAGTCCAATAAGGGAACTGGGTGATTGGTGACCAAGTGAAATTTGGTGGCCCAATTAATGAAGCCTAATTTGGACGCAAAAAGAAGAAAAGGACAAGCGTCCATAGCGATAATAATTTATATACTGCTCAAAGATTGTGAATTGAAAGATGTGGCTGGATTTTGATTTAGGGTTTTTTATTTAAATATACCCCATTTGTCTTCAAATGCTAAATTTATACCCCATTACATACATATACCTCATAAAAGTAAAAAATAACCTAAAAAAATTATCTATTTACGTTTACTTCCTCTTTCATGATTTCTACATAATAACACAACTAAAGTCGAGTATACTCGACTTTTTACCTGACTTAATTAATAGGAAAATTTTCATTTCAATTTAAGTCGAGTATTCTCAACCAATTACCGAACTTCAATGAAAAGTCAAGAATTTTTGCTGAATGAATATTGGGTAAGGTTAAATTAAAGTCGGGTATTCTCGACTCTTTACTCGACTTATTTGAAAAAATCAAAAAAATTTCAGATAATTTTTTATTTCAATTGAAGTCGAGTATTCTCGACTATTTACCTGACTAACATGAAAAAATCGAGAATTTATGCTGAATTACTAATTGTGTATGGTTTGGTTGAAGTCGAGTATTCTCGATTATTTACCCGACTTTGAGGAATTGGATTTAGTTTTATGAGGATTTAGTTGTGGTTATTTTTGTACTTTCTCTAGTTTTTTAGAGTATATATGTGTAAAATTTAAGAGTGTTATAATTTTAGGTATATATTAGGTATTTTGAAGGAAATGGGGTACATCCCACACAATTCTCCCTTTGATTTATGTCTATCTATTCTAGGCCGATAGCAACATTCTCACGGCATAATCCAAAAATAATTCAAGATTCCACTTGACATTCAAGAACAATTCCACTTGGCATTCAAATAAAGTCAAGACTGTTTTAATAAAAAAAAAGTGAGGCATTTATAAGAAAAGTTATCAATTTCAATTTAATTTATGCTATCTCATGACTCATCTCATTTAATTTAGCCATCTGCATTCAAATAGCATAAATGGATTTTGTAACGTAGCCCCTATTGTCAAAATAATGTGAAGGGAAGACCGATTATGTGCTTTTTAAATAAATGAATTCATTCTTTCCCAAAAAAAAAAAAAAATTATTGAATAATTTATCTTCATTATATATAAATTTATTGATGTACTTTGACTATATTGAACTGATTATACATGAGATTTAATTAATATTATTAACGTTAAAAAACTGTCATACTTATTAAATTTCATAGGTATTGATTTTATTACAATATTAATCTTGAGTGAATCTTACTTTCGTGATTATGATCATTATTTTATTTGAGTTACAAGCGGGAGCGACATACATTTGTAGTCAAGATAATCCAATATCTTGGTAGGAGTAATTATAAGCAGTGAAATTATAGATTAGTAATATAGAATTTGTATAACACATTTCTTGATGAATTTTATGGTCAGAGTGTGTCACCATAATTAGTATGTTAAAAATGATCATTAAAAAAAATCAGTAAATATTAAGAAACAAAATGTAATTAAATTGATCGGATAGTTGAGATATCTATTTATTTAACGATATAGTGTAAATGATTGTTCAATAAAAAAATTAATGTGGCATGGGTCGAATTATTGTTCGAGAATACTGTCCTAAATAACACATAATTATGGAGGTCAGCGCTAATCTTTCAGTAGAGTAAATTTGAATTAAATAATCGAACTTGTTTAATTACAAACATAATTATTATAGTCAATATTGTATATGCCTAAATGATATCCGAGTTAGCCCACTTAATTGATTGCACCGTTATTAGACTCATAAGTAAGATAACTAGTTATTTGAGTCAAAACTTATATATATTATTTGGTGAGAGGTGTTGAAATTTTGACTTGAACATGGGAAGGTATAAAAGACAAAAATTAAGTTTTGAAAGCTTGAAAAAGGTTTTGAAAATTTTGTTTATGCAATTTGGTGATGTTGAAAATTGAAGGTGGCAACAAATTGCACATGCAATTGTCGACAAAAATACATGACTTTAACGCATGCAATGCAAGTTTCAGCCCAACGTGATGGCAAATTGTAGCCAAATTAGAAACGGTGGGTAGGCGTTGCTTGCCTATAAATAGAAAGGGGAGGAAAAGCTTTAAAATACATCCTAATTGAGAGAGTTGTGAGCAATTGCAAGTGAAGCAATTTGAGAGATTTGAGAAAGTTTCCACTTGAGTGTTCTAGTGAGAATTCAATTGGGTGTATTGGGCTTGTGGGTTTTGAAAGTTTTTTTCCCACTTTTGTAAATTCTCATTTGTTAGTAAAATTATCTTCTAGTCTTTGTTCATGAACGCAGGCTTTAGGCCGAACCATGTAAATTATTGTATCTTATTTTCTTTGCATTTGTTTATTACCACATTTATATTTCTTTAAAAGTCGCAATCACCGTAATTTGATAATTACTCAATCTACGCTTCCGCAACAATTGGTATCAGACCTAGAGGTTTTTGCTTGGGGTATACAGCACTGTTCACTTATACGGTATTATTCATGTATATGAAACTTTTCACAGATACGATACTATTCATATATACGGTGGAGACGACCATTTGTACTTGGGAGACAGTCAATTGTAAGTAGTGTGTATTTTTGCATGTTTAGGAAAGTTTTATCAACAAGGTGATAAAAGCTTAAGAACTATTTAAGTGAGATCGTTGTGACCTCTCCATTCTCCTGCAAACTTTCCTGGTGCATTTATTCACGCGAAATTAACATCATAATGGCTGTTTTTCAAGTGTAAATAGTTGTCGAAGGCACTGATCATTTGAGTTAAGAAGGATGGCAGAGGCATCATCGTCGTCTTCATCTGTGAAGACTATTGTAACTATTAAAATAAGCCACCCCTAGGCGTTGTACTTCATCAATCAAGCGTAACTTGTGAACTGGCTTGTCTGCACTATCCGTTGTCATTCTCCTTACCTCTTCATTGAGTACCTTGTGTCGTTCTTGAGTGTTAGCAATTGTCTAAAGCACTAAACCAAAAAAAAAATTTGCCAAATTCATATAATATTTTTCAAGCTACATGCAACTTTTTTTTTTTAAGATAGGGTGTGGATAAAGTCTAAATTAGTTTTTTTTTTTAGTTCCTATCTCTCCCAAGATTTAAACACAGATGGTCATGCAAAAAAATAATCATTTTAAAACCACTCGGTTAAGCTCTTAAAGACAATAATGTAGGACGTTATTTTCAATATTTTAGGATTGTAGAATTTTATTATCTTGAACTTTTTATTTTAATTGAAGTCTTTTATGGTATGTGATTTAGTATTTTATTTCTATTATAATTGTTATTTAGTTTCTCTTTTTAAGTTAACTTAGGGAAGTGGATTTCTTCTATTATAAATAAAGAGGTCTTGTTATTATTTTCATAACTTTAGATTCAATTATTTAATAAAAACTTTTTTTTTTATAATTCCCTCTGGAATTATCTATCAAAATTTCTCTTATAGAGTCGTTTGAATTAGAGCGTCATCTGATCTCGCATTACGCGTTATTAAAAATCTCATTGAGTCATTTGGATTAGACAAAATCTAATCACGCTCCGATTAGAGTGTAAGCTAATCGCATTAGTTTGGTCCAGTACTAGAATGATATCTAATTTTTTAATTCCTCTTCCGCTAGCGGTTCTGTGCCAATTGCACAGCTTTCTCGGCTACTCATATCTATCCCCCACCAAATAATCATTGTTTATATAAAAAAAAACCCCAAAAATTGAAAACCCTAGCCGCTGCCACGCAACCACCGCGCCCACCTCTCCACCGGTTGTTTACCGTCGGCCAACACACCCACCAACCTCGTTAGCCACTGCCGACCAAGCTGCAACCATTGTCGTCCTCAACCGCAGCCTGTAATCGCCGCGAAAATCACCCAAAACTCGCGGCTGCACACACGCGCCACCACAGATCTTGTTGCCTCATCGTCGACACCACCACCAAAAGCATCCCTATCCTCTGCCGACTAAAACCCGACCGCCCTTTGCCCCTGAACGTTGGCCATAAACCGCCATGAACAACCATCAACTGCCGCCACTTCAATTCACTTTTCCAGTTAATCCGAGACGATTTGAGCCAAATCACCACCACCATTGCGCTCACCGACATCAAATCTTCCAGATCTACCTATCCTTGACCAATTTCTGACCACCGTTACTGGAAACCTAAACTTTTGCATAATTACCATTTCACCCGGTAATTTTATTCAATTTTGAGTATAACCCCAATTCTTTTAAAACCACCCTCTCTTACCATCTTCCCTCCAAATCACGACCACACCCAATGATATCTAGTGTTTTCTTACCCAATTATGCTTCTGCTACGCCACTCCATCAATTGGTCGATATCGTTCTAGTACTGGACCAAGCCAATGCGATTAGCGTACGCTCTAATCGAAGCATAATTAGATTTCATTCTAATAACGCGCAATGCGAGATTATATGACGCTCTAATCCAAACGACTCTATAAGAGATTTTGACAGATAATAGATGACGTTCTAATCCAAACAACTCTACAAGAATTATATAAAAAAAGGTTTTTATTGAATAATTAAATTTGAAATTATGAAAAAAATAACAAGACCTCTCTATTTATAATAGAGGAAACCCACTTCCTTAAGTTAACTTAAAAAGGAAAAGTAAATCACAATCATAATGGAAATAAAATATTAAATCACATACCATAATAGACTCCAATTAAAATAGAAAGCTCTAAAATAATAAAATTCTAGAATTCTATAATACCTAAAATAACTTCCTACATCAGACAAGTTACATGCAACTTAACAAATCGAATAATAGGATGTTTAGGTTCATTACCTTGAAACCAAAAGCACCTGTGAGGAAATGGTTTCATCATAAACTAGGATGGAAATCTGTAGTATGACGAAAAGTTTCTTCAGATGATATCCATGTTTCAGGCAAACCTAAGAGAATTTTGGACATATTTATGGAATACAAATTGAATTTCTACTACTGCTAACTTAACCCTATATTCTCTACTTAAGCGTCTATTATGTTTAAGCTCTTGGTTCTACTTAGAGTTAGGGTTCAACGTGTTCAAGAAAGTATTCGTAGAGTTTACGTGCACTGGAGGAAGAAACATAGGAACTTCTTAAGCAGAGCTGTCTTGGTTTAGAAAGAAGATATCTTGATAAATTTGACAAGCATTTGTGTAGAATATATATATATATATATATATATATATATAAGAGGAGGTATATAACCATTAATAATTTTTTTGGCTTAGAAATAAAAATTTAACGAAGGTCGAACATCGTGAGCAAAAATAGAATTAAAAAAAAAAATCATGATTTTTTGAACCAATAGTCCATGAGTTGATTTTTTTTTCTTGTTGTTCAACTCAATCCTCCAAGGAAGGAATAAAATCTGATCCGATTTTATTCAATTTAAAAATTACTAATCTAAATCACAATAAAATAATACTTTAATAACGGCTCAAATCAATAATTAATTTAAAATAGTAATATTCTAATAAAAACTCTTCTATATGATGGTTTTAAGCTTTTTATTCTACATAATAGATGATAAAGTGGCTAAGGTATAATTTCTATTATTCTACATTTATTTTTTAATTATCTTTTATAATACGAATATTGGTAATTGATGTTTACTTTTTTTCTAGTGAGGTTATTTGAAACCACTAAATTGCTCTCTAAACAAATTTACTTAATAAACCCTTGATTAAAATTTAAAAATAAAAATTTGCTTTCTATACCCACATAATTTTCCAATTTACCCTTGTATCTTTATAATATTATTTGAAAAGAAAAATGAAGAAAAAAGAAAAAAAATGAACATGATTCAAAGAGAAGCTTGATTGTTGGAATACAGTGAAATTTCTATATAATGATGTTCTATACTCTATATAGGAATATCTCCCATGTAATTATAGAAAATTTTGGTCCCAATTTAGACAAGTTATAAATAAGAATAAATTTCACATTTTAATAAGTTATAAATTTTCTAAATCCCAATTAAATTTTAATTGCACTTCTTTTCCCCAGTTCTTCCCTGTAAATCGTTTGGCATTTGGCGAAGAGTACAAAATTTTTATGCAAATTTTCTTATTATATTTTAGGAAAAAAAAAGTGATGTGACATAAAATAATAAGTGAGTAAAAATAAAAATAGACAAAAAGAGTTAAAAAGGATGATGTACAGTGATAAAAAAATGATAAAGAGAATAAATGTATACAAAATTAGCGTATACATCTGATCGGAGGTATTATCTTAGCAATTAAGTGCAAAAACCAGATGGGTTAACGTTGTTTTTCGTAACATTTTATTTCATTTTAATATTAGTGCTCATGATATAGAGTGCTGCTAAACATCGGGAACCTGAGAGAACGCTGAGAGAAACGGGCTGCCGTTTCGTTCTCTCACCCCCCCCCCCCCCCCCCCCCCAACGTGTGTAACAGATGCCTGTCCCCCATGTGAAAAAGAAAAAGTACTCCCTTTCAAATCATTTTCCTCCTTTCTCCACTTCCTTTCAATAGAACAGATCCGTTCCAGCACTCCTTCTTCCTTCTTCGCTTTCAACAGATCCGTTCCAGCACTCCTTCCTTCTTCGCTTTCACAAATCCGTTCCAGCCATTCCAGCACTCCCTTTCAACTCCTTTTTCTTTTCTATTTTCAACTCCTTCTCCAGCACTCCCACATTAACTCCAACTCCTTTCCTTTTGTTCACTCCAGCAGCAACTCACTTCGTTCCAGCCGTTTTACTTTCTCTAGATCTGTTAGTTTTTCTGGTTAAGACAGTACTTCAGGAAACAGCTTGGAAAATTCAATGTGGAAACAACATTTAAATTAAGAATAAATTATTATAAATTTTTCCAGTAATAATTTAATCCATTAAAGTTCTAACAATTTAAATTAAATAAATTATAAATCGAACACAATTTAAATTAAAAATAATTCTATGTTCAAACAAAAATTAAATTAAAAAATTCTAAATCAAACATATCATTTAAATAAAAAGATTTCTAAAAAATTGTTGCTTCAAGATCTAGATCGGAAAATGAACGAGCTGAAGAAATGGCCACTGATTCACTGATTGGATGAGCTGAAGTCACTACAAGAAATTTGATTTTTTAAGACGATATTTTTTTCAACGCTTTGAAATTTGGTCACGAAATGATATTTACTGTGACAAATTTATGAAATCGTATCTAATAATTTTGTCCTGACTTGTATTATATTTTGTGACCAATAATTTTATTTTGGAACACAATATTTGGTATCCGATTCAACCTTTTTGTGACAAATATTTTTTTAGTCACTGAAAAACATATTATTTTAGTACAAAAATTTCCCTCCAAATTCGAAACATTTTGGGACAATATTTCATTATTTATGACAAAAAACAATGGTTGCAAAATTTTAGTATAGGCGATGACACTATTTCGTAACTAAAAGTTAAGTACAAATTTAACCAAACTATTCGTGACATATATATTAGTCTCTAAAGCTATTTTTACATCTTATCATTTTAAGACGCAATGTTTTGGTCTTGGATGAGTAATTACAGTGACAAAAGTAAAAGTAGTAGCTCAAGGTTTTGTCTTGAATAACATTGTATTTTTGTGACCAAGTTATTTCTTTTCTTGGACGCACTACTTGGTATCTGATTCCACGGTCTTGTGACAAATACTATTGTAGTCGGAAAAAATAAATTTATTTTTTTACACAAAAATCTCATTAAAAAATTGAACATTTTAAGACAATATTTTATCCTTCATGACAAAATAAATGGTCACGAAATATAATTATGGGTGACAAAAGTATTTTGTAACTAAAAAACAGGTGTAAATTTAGGCAACCATCAATGACACATAATATTAGTCTCTAAAGCTATTATGATTTCTTATAATTTTAAGACTTTATTTTTTTAGTCGTAAATGTAGTCATTATAGTCACAAAACTAAAAATAGTAACTAAAAGTTTTGTCTTAAATAACGTTGTATTGTTATGACCGAGTAATTAATTTATTTTCTGATGTAGTTTACACATAATTACTTATAATAAAATGTAATTAAAAGGTTAGACAAAATTAATTTTTATGTATGTATAAACAATTAATTGGTCTCACCAAATAATAATAATCGGCATTAAACAAAGGTAAGAAATAATAACTTGTCTTCCTTAATCCTTAGTACTGTCATAGCAAGACAAAACACGCACATACTACTGTTACTTAAGGTAATTTTTAGTTTTCCCCCTGAGATTTGTCTTATCTCCAATTTGATGAAAGTATCACAATATCTCCACTTTCCTCCCTTATTATTTCATGTATTGTTAATGGATGAGGGTAAATTGGCAATAGCCCATTTATATTCCAAAAACTTTAAATTAAAAAAAAAACTGAAGCTACAAGTTATTATCCAAAGCATTTGTTGCTACATAATAAATCCAGTAGATTTAGTGGTGTTTCTTTTCCTTTATCGAAGCTACCCATCACAAAAAGCAAGTGTTCTTCATCTAACCAAAACACACACATACTCCATCTCTAAATGCTTTGAAGATAAAGAAATCAACCGCAATCCTGCAACTTTAGCTCGGAGAATCCGATAATAAAAGAACATGTGATGAATCAAGGGTGATGGCGTCGAGTGAGTGTCGCTTGCTGTCGGTGTTAGAGGCGACTGTCACTCAATTGCGTATAAGGTTAGTCTTTGAAAAAACTTTTTACATGTTAGAAATCGGTGATTGGGCATTATTTTGTTATTGAAAAATGAAAATGGGTTTATTAGTTTGTTAAAGGATCTGCTCTGTTGCTGGTGTTGTTTGTGGATTAAAATGAAAATAGGTTTGTTGAATGTGTTGGAGAAGTTGCTCCGCGGCTGGTGTTTTTTTTATTAATTAGAATGCGAATGGGTTTGTTGATATATTGAATTAGAATTTGAATGGTTTTTCTTTTTAAGAATGTGAATGGGTTTTTTATTTTATTATTATTATGCCAGTGTCCTTCTTGTGCATTAATTAGCTTAATAGTTTATTGACTCATATCCGATGCTTATTCTCCATTTTTCTAGCAGTCTATCTTTATGAGCGTGTGGAGTGAACTTTTGTTTTATGTTTCATGACTTGGGATTAGAAGTGTATAACATTCAATATCTTTATATCAAAGAACTGATATATGTTAATGTAGTGCAACCTGGTTTTTATTAGCTTCTTGATTTGTGAGGATGCTTGATAACCATCTTTGACTATGATTGCCAACATATGAGCTGATATATGTTGAAGTAATTTCGGCTTCATAAGCTTCATAGTAGAGTGTAGAATTGGGTACAAATTTGGCCACTCATGGGGTTTTTTTGCTATGAGATGGTTCAATAAATTTTGATTTTGTTGTTTATTAGATGTAGAGAGATGGGTCCTTTGGTCTCTTATAATTTCATCTCTCTCAAATGCATTAGTTGTTCGGTATTTGTTTAATCGCAAGATATGGAATTATGAGGAAGCTATCCTTCTCAACAGTTTTGTTAATCACGACTTTCCTAACAAAGGAATATCCAAACTCTGCCTTGTGAATGAACTTGATGCTAGCCTCCTGCTTGTTGCTTCATGTAATATTATTTTTTTACTCTTTTCATTTGTTGTCAATTGGAATGTTAAATGCCCTATTATTTTGTCTTATTTTCTTATTTGATGTAGGCAATGGAAATATTCGAACTTGAAACGATTACAATCGGAAGGACAAACAGAAGCTTGTCACTGCATTTTCTTCAATCTAAGGTTGAAAACTTGGTGTACAATGTTCAAATGCCGTTGTGGATTGGCAGCAGCAGTCTGGATATCTGGTACATTCTGATATATGTAGTTTGTAGGATTTAGTTTAGCTACTAAAGGCAAATTATAAAACATGGATGTCAAATCACTGTCATATATGGGCTGTCATTACATTTAGCTGAAGCGTACTATCTATATCTGAAATTCTGAGTCATTGGCACTTTTATCTTAACAAGGAAAATTGACAGTGAAGTAATTACATATATGTGCTACTTGTTTTAATAAATAATATAATAAGTATAGACTTGTTATTTTCTTCATCAGAGTAATGAAAAAATTCTTAGATATGATTATTTACATCTTTAAATTATTAGTATTTCATCCACTGAGAGAGGAGGAAAAACAGAAAAGATGAAGCCCAGTGAAATGTTAAGAAATTTTGTGGGCTCAGAGGAGATCCATATATTAAAGCATGATTTATCTTTTGGATAGGTTAAGAAAGTTTTTGAGTTTCTGAAAAATGGCTTCCATGAGATCGGTAGTTCTTTGGATTTATCTTTTAAAGATGATTTGGTTGTTGATGAGAAGATTTCATTCCTAGCTTATCTTGCTAGTATTCTAAAAGAGTGTTCTGTTTTCCCATATGAGCCACTGCAGCAGTTGTATTGAGACTTTATCATGACTGGAAACACAATGCTTAGTGCCACGAATCTCAAAATGCTACTAAAAGAGGTAAAATTCTTATTGGAATAAGTTGAACATTTGTTTACAGTCTGTAGAGTTGGTTCATTGTTGTTGAAAGATCTTATCCGAATCAGCTTTTAATTATTTTACAAGAAGAAATCTCAAAGTTGTATTCATTTAGATGTAAAACAGTTAGCATGCTCATTATGGTCTTATACAAAGTTGTATTCATTTAACACTATATATGTTAAAATTCTTGGAACAATTCATTGAGAACTGAAAACCTTATCATTTAATCATGTGATTTACTGGCTTGCATTTGGCTATATGATATGGTTGGAATGGTGGTTCTTGTTGTGTGAAATTGATGAAACCTACCTTGGTGCAAAGAATTGACTGTAGAAGTTTTGTAAATTTTTTAGAACATACTGTAGAAGTTGGCCCATGGATGTATCCAGAGGCTTATGCTCAATATGTTAGTTTGGACAATTCTTTGTTGTTGTGCTTTTGAGTGATATATCGCTTAACTGAAAAAGAAAAGAAAGAAGAAGTTTATTGAAGACTAAATGTCTGATTTATGTCTCCCTTGCAGGAATGTTGTTGTAAATGTAGAAACCTGGGTTAGTGCATCAGGAAATAATGGTTTGCAGCATGATTGGCTCATTTGCATTGCTAAGATAGGCCATACATTAACAAGAGCAAACAGGTAGGGAATTTTTGGTACAATTTATTACTATTCTTTTGCGGTTGTTATGGAAGATGTGCTATATTTCAATGATTCTGGTAATAGTTTTATTTTGTTTTAGTAAAAGGATTTCCTTATGGTAACTTCCAAATTATAAATGAACAAAATATATATATATATATATAAGTAGACTCTTTTGGCAGCCTACTTATGTTTTGGAAGACATAAAAATAAATTATTATTTTACAGATTGTAACGTTTATTTTTTTAGTTAAATTTAATGAGTTAAAAGAATTAATTTTGGCGGCATTAGATAGATGTACCGCCACATCAGTTTATTAATTTGTTTAACAACACACATCTATTATGACAGCCTTTCATAAATTGCCACATGTATTAGTTTAACTCACCCAGGTAACTCTTCTTTTATCACTTCTTTAAACCCTACTTTATAAGGTTTTCATTACAAATTATTTCCACACCCCGCCACTTTCCCCTGTGTTTCACGGTTTTCAAAGAAATAAAGCAACTGGTTTTTTTCCTAAGATTTCTATTAGGTTATTTTATTATTAGTTTATTTTATTTGTACTGCAATTGTGTGCCTGCATTTCTTTTTTTCTCCCCTAAAGTAACAAGTACACTTACCGACATACACATTTTTTATTGCAATTTTTGTTTAGGGATTTGTGTTGAGTGTTAGAAAATGTATATTTATAAAGGAGAAAATCATCATTTTACACTACAAGTTTTACTAACACTTTTACTTTTATGAATTTAACCCTCTTTTGATTTAATTCCGTGTGTTTTATTTTAATTAAGTATTTTATGTATTTTAGGGGCATTATAGTCATTTCACAATAAAGGAGAGATCAGACGGCAAAACGGACATCACTTTTGAACTCAGGACGGTCGAAAACCTTAGGAAGAGCATAAAAGGAAAAATGACACTATTCACATGTACGGTACTATTCACGTGTACGGTACTGTCTACGTTACTGTTCACAACACTGTTCACATAGACGGATCGATGACGTGGCATTGACCGATGATGTGGCATTGACTGATGAGGTGTCACGATCCTGTTGGACTAAAATTCTTATGTACTGTTGATGGTGACGTGGCAGCATATCAGTGGACGAAAAATCTCGTGTACGGTGCATGCATCACACAGGATTATTTTCAACCAAACCGCGTTACTGTTCATCCGTGGTCAAACCGTGGACTGTTGACTGATGACGTGGCGCAATCCTGAGCGTCCAAACTGTTTTTAATCCGATGGCCATGATTTACTCCATGTATCTATAAAAAGGGGGCCTCCCCCCCCCTAATTTGATATCTCTGAATCCATTTTTGGGATCCATTTTCTGTAATTCCCTCTCCATCTTGTATTTTCTTTGTATTTTAATAAATTCCCATTTTGCCCCTAGTTCAATTATGAGTAGCTAATTTCCTTTCAAGCTTGGGTTGAAGGTGAAGTCTCAACATGTGTCATGGGCTTTATTTGGTAAATTTATTTTCTTTTCCCCTCTAGTTTTTGTGGATGATTTGACTTATCGTAGACAAATAATACTGATCTTGTCTAGATACCGCCTTGGTTACACCGGCTCTCTAGTATAAGGTTATTATTATTTGGCACGATAAGCCCTTAGCACCATATTGATTAGAGCGTGGTTCATGAGGTGTGGATTCCCCCCTCATGATTTAATTGGCATTAATAAGGAATATTTAGCCCATGATGCATGTTGATACGGATCCAGATACCCAAGTACGTCATTTCAATAGAATTCTCTTCAATTTATTCTCGCTATTTCAATTCCAATTTTAGAATTTATTCTCGCCATTTTAATTTAAGTTTTAGTATATTCCAAATCATTTCCACCACAAATCCAACCACCCATTTTGCAAAATTAATTCTACACATAATTAAAATCCACCTCCTCGTGGGATCGACACTCGTCACCATTGATCTATACTACAATAGATTCGTGGCATTGACCGATGATGTGGCATTGACTGATGAGGTGTCACGATCCTGTTGGACTAAAATTCTTATGTACTGTTGATGGTGACGTGGCAGCATATCAGTGGACGAAAAATCTCGTGTACGGTGCATGCATCACACAGGATTATTTTCAACCAAACCGCGTTACTGTTCATCCGGGTCAAACCGTGTTACTGTTCATCCGCGTGGTCAAACCGTGGACTGTTGACTGATGACGTGGCGCAATCCTGAGCGTCCAAACTGTTTTTAATCCGATGGCCATGATTTACTCCATGTATCTATAAAAAGGGGGCCTCCCCCCCCTAATTTGATATCTCTGAATCCATTTTTGGGATCCATTTTCTGTAATTCCCTCTCCATCTTGTATTTTCTTTGTATTTTAATAAATTCCCATTTTGCCCCTAGTTCAATTATGAGTAGCTAATTTCCTTTCAAGCTTGGGTTGAAGGTGAAGTCTCAACATGTGTCATGGGCTTTATTTGGTAAATTTATTTTCTTTTCCCCTCTAGTTTTTGTGGATGATTTGACTTATCGTAGACAAATAATACTGATCTTGTCTAGATACCGCCTTGGTTACACCGGCTCTCTAGTATAAGGTTATTATTATTTGGCACGATAAGCCCTTAGCACCATATTGATTAGAGCGTGGTTCATGAGGTGTGGATTCCCCCCTCATGATTTAATTGGCATTAATAAGGAATATTTAGCCCATGATGCATGTTGATACGGATCCAGATACCCAAGTACGTCATTTCAATAGAATTCTCTTCAATTTATTCTCGCTATTTCAATTCCAATTTTAGAATTTATTCTCGCCATTTTAATTTAAGTTTTAGTATATTCCAAATCATTTCCACCACAAATCCAATCACCCATTTACAGAATTAATTCTATATATAATTAAAAATCCACCTCCTCGTGGGATCGACACTCGTCACCATTAGTCTATACTATAATAGATTCGTGCGCTTGCGAGTACATTAAAATTTGCACAACAATTTGTTGGGAAAATATGCTCTTTAAAAGCATATGTGTTTATTTAATTGTAATAAACTATTTTTCTGATTAATAAAATAAATGAGGTATTTTATTCAAATATCTTAATTGCATTAATACTTGTATTAAAGTCCATTTAATCATATTATATGTATTTATGTGATCACCATGTGGATTCACAGAAGACATAAATACAAGTTATCTTATGATTAAATAAATTTAGTTCGCAGTTGATAAATAAAGTTGGGCACTTTATTTAGGTATAGACTGTAATAAATTCATTGAATGATTTGTCTTAATCATGTATGAATTTATTGATGTAGTACGACTACATTGAACAGGATCACATATGAGATTTAATTAACTTTGTAATAACTGTCAGACTTATTAAATCTCATAGGCGTTGATTTTACTGTAATCTTAATCTTGAGTTAATTATGATTTCATGATTGTAATTGTTATTCCATTTGAGTTACTAATGGGCACGACACATCCTTGTGGTCAAGATTACCCGGTATCTTGGTGGGAGCAATTATGAGTATTGGAGTTATGGATTAACAATATAGAATTTGTACAACACATCTCTTGATGGGTTTTCGGCACTTGATCATAGAATTCTCTGGCCAGAGTGTGTCAACATATTTAGTATGTTGAAAATGATCATTAGAGAAAACCAGTAAGGATCAAGGAATAAGATGTTATTAAATTGATTGGACAGTTGAGATATCAATTTAATTAACGATGTGGTACAAAGGATTGTGCAGTAAAGAAATCAATGTGGCTTGGGACGAATTATTATTCGAGCATACAATTATGGAAGTCAGTTCCAATCTTTTAGTGGAGTAGATTTGGAATTAAATAATTGGGCTAGTTTAATTACAGGCCTAATTATTGTAGCCACTATTGTATGTTCCCAAATAATCCTCGGGTTAGCTCATTTAATTGACTGCACCACTACTGGACTAATAAGTAAGATAACTAGCTATTTGGGTCAAAAGCCTAAATATATCATTTAGTGGGAGGCTCCATTTAATTAGCTTTTGTATAAGGGGTCTTATGTTATTTTACAAGGTGGGTCCCCTATTGAAAAAGAAAATAACGTGAGTTTTATTTAGGGCATTATTTGGAGCCTAGGGTTTTCACTAAAGGGAGATATATAAGGCTTATTTTCTCTAAAGAAAAAAGAAAGCTACTTTATACAAATCGAAGAATAAGATTTTTCTCTCTATTGTTGAGAGAAAAATTTTTTCGTCCTAGTTGCTTTGGTAGTGATAAAGGCGCCCACACGTCAAGTGCAGATCGAACCTGAATCATAACCTGGAAGATCATTGGTGACAGTTCGTGATCTAACAAGCGTGGTGGTGACGGATCGTGATCTAACAGGAGTGGTGGTGGCGGATCGTGATCTAGGAGCCTAAATCACTTCAGCGGAAAAAGCCAACTCGGATTTTCAAGGTACGATTTCTAGAATACAAATTCTTATATATTATATGAGAGCGATCTTCAAAAGGTTTTATAAAAATTTAAAAACCTGATTTTTCCCTAACAATTGGTATCAGAGCCATCTCATATTAATATATAAGAATTTCGTATGAAATCATTCTTAAAATTTATGTATTAGAGTGGCACAATTTATTCAGATATATATTAATTGTTTAATATATGAATAAAGCATGTTTTGGTTTGTCTTAATTCATGGTTAGATTTTCCATTGTATTTTTCGTTTGGATCTGTAACAAGAGGGGTGGCTTTTTATCACCATAATTCCCTCTTGATTTATTTTACTGTAATTGAAATTTTGTAAGCCAAAATTAGCATCGGATAATTGTAAATCACTGGAAAATTACGGAAACTTGCTGGAAAACTGGGGCAACGAACCAGCGCATGCAGCGGCGAGCAGCCAGCAGCACACGCTGCCAGGCGCTGCACACGCAGGAGCTGCAACGCGCGAGCAGTAGCTGCAGCGCGCGAGCAGCAGCTGCAGCGCCCGTGCAGCAGCGCGATCGTGGGCTGGAGGCGCGCGTGTGCAGGCAGCTGGCGGAGCGTTTTGGTTGGCGTCTTTCCGGCGTGACGGGGGCAGCATACTCGGCGTCGGAGATGGCTGGAAATTGCGTGAACAGTGGCTGTCGTTTTTGGAGATGGCGGCTGGGGAAGAAAGAAAGAAAAATATGGGTTTAGGGTTTCATGGTTTCTATCATGGAGGTCCCTATGGTTCCATAAGTTTTCATTTGGGCAGAAAGATTTTAATTTTTTGCATTTAAGTTCAAACATAGTTTTGGGCTTAATGAATCTTTGTTTTAGGCCCAATTGAAATTGGGCCTAATGGATTAAAATGCATAGATAAAATTGAATACATTAAATTTATTTTTGGTCCAAAAGTTTTATTTTAATAAAAAAATTTAATTATTTATTTATTTCATTTCAAAATTAAAATTGGACCAATTATAAATTTAAATGCCCAAATTCCCCTAGTCCATTAACAAAGTCAAGCTTATGAAAGATGAACATTGACAAGAAGCCCAATGAAGATTAGGCTTAGGGTTAATGTATTTTTCATTATTAGGAAAGCCATGAATTAAGATTATTTAATTATTTTTTCTATATGTTATGTTTTGGATGATAACATGCCATGATAACATGTCATATAGAATAGGTAGTGCCACTCTATGCATAATGATACATGTCATTCATTAATAATGAATTTCATTATATTGTTTGAAATTTGCGTATGCTTAATAATATTTGATATCATCTAGATAATATTATAGGAAGCATGCAATTAACAATATGTATGTTTTAAAAAGGAAAAACCAATTTTAAAATATTGAGTGGGAGAGGGAAAATTCAAGATAATTTTCCCACGGGCTCCATTGTTAGTTCAATAATAAAATTATATATATACCTCGACTTCATGATACGGTGATGCTCCCTTCGGAGGGTATATATATTAGATATTTTATTTGATGAACTTCTTCAAAGATAAAATTGAAATATTTTTCAATCGATTGTTCACCCCAACGGTGACTATTGATATGAAAAATACGTAGATTGAAACAATGGTTATACACTCAACTAAAATTTGTTATTAACCTTCCCAACGAAGATCTGTTAACAAATTTAGGCCCAAAAAGATAACGATAATTATTTATCATGTCTCTACATGAAAGTAAATAATCCAATGGGTAATTGGGTCTAGTAAGTATAGACATGACTTCCCCACCGGATAGCTTGTCAAAGCGGTACTAGATTATCGTTACAATAAATTAAAATGCATTTATGGTTTTTTGTATTTTTGTCATTTATTGTGAATATTGTTTCAAAGTATTTATGCATGTCTATTTTGTTTTTTTTTTTTTTTCAAAAAATGTCTTCCATCAACCCATTATTAATTATCCTTGTTAAAAATGAACTCACTAGCGAAAATTATTTAGATTGGAAACACAATCTATTTAATATTCTCACTGCTAAGGGAAGCAAATATGTTTTGACTCAGCCTTGCCCTCCTGAACCATCGTTATACGATTATAGAAATCAGAGGGAGCCTTATGAGTAATGGTGCGAAGCTAACAAAATGGCTAAGCACTATATATTGGCTTTGATTTCTGTGGAACTGCATAAGAAACATCGGAGCATGGAAACAGCCACTGAAATAATGGCTAGTCTTCATCAGATGTTTGGGCAAAATACCCATTTTGTCAGAGAAGCAGCATTGAAACGTATTACGGATACTAAGATGGAAGAGGGCACAAAAGTTCGTGATCATATCCTCAAAATGATGGACTATTTGAATGAGGTAGAGATTCATGGTGTTCAAATCAATGATAAATCAAAGATTAACATGGTGATTGAATCTTTACCTGATACATTCAAAGAGTTTAAGGTCAGTTATATCTTAAACAATAAAGATATGACCTTAATTGAATTAATGCACGAACTACATGCTATAGAAGAATTTTATCATAGCAGAAAACTTCCTGAAAAATGATTCTCTTCAAGGCTTAAGTCGAAAGACAAGAATGAGCAAGCAAGAGTTGGGATCGGTAAACTGTCCACTAAAAGAAGTGGCAAGCCAAAAGGCAAGTGTTACAAATGTGGACAGAAGGGTCACTGGAAGAAAGATTGTCCTAAGATTATTAAAATCAGGTATATGAAATCTTTAAGCTTCCTAATTAGTTCATATTTCTATTGCATCATACAATAATGAATTCTGAGATAACTAATCTTATTTGTAATTCATTTATTTGGTTTTCAGGAAACCAAGAGATTAAGTGAAGAAAACATCAAACATCAGTTGAGGACATGCTAGTTTATATCAATTGAAAGACTAGATCAATTTTACAAGACTTTAGTTTTGATATTTGTCTTTATATTAGAGGAATTTAATTTCGGTGGCTTGTTTTAATAAACAGGAGTACACTGTTATTTTTTGGATCCTCTATTTATTATTTATTTTGGTTATTTATAAAGACAATTTATATCATAGAAGTCCATTGATCTATTCAAAGTAAGATATAATGATAAAAAGTATATGCATTTATCTAAGAAAAGAAATGTTTCTTCTAACCAAAAATCACCTCTGATATTTATGCCTAAGTCATATAAACTATAATAAGATTTTAAGAAAATGATTAATGATAGACTTGTTGGCCTATTAAGATTGATCATTGTAACTCTATAAATCTTATTTAGAAAAGTAATATGACAAGGATGCTCTTTTTGAGCTAAAAGCATAACTATGTATTTGATGATTTAGCGCATACAAATGTATACTGACTAATCAGTTTACATGTTATAAGAGGTTATGAGTATTCTATCAATCTTGTTGATGAATATTCATTTTATTTATGTTTGTCTAAATGCGTCATGATTCCATTGCTTTTGAAATTCAAAAGAGTACGTGGATAAGACAAAAGCAATTAGACAGGAACATAAAAGAACTTCGATATGATCGAAACAAAGAATATCTCTATGGAGAATTCAAGCACTATTTGGTTGTCAATGAACACTATAATACAATAGTGTAATTAAATGGAGAAACAAGATTCTTTTGGATAAGACAAGATATATACTAAGTGGTTTATCATTTACCTTTTTTGATTCCAGATACTAGTATTTAAAACTACAAAGTTTATTGAACTTAGTTTCATCTATCTCGGTGTCTACTACTCCAAGAAATTATGAAAAAGTCACAAACATGGTTTGAGACACATTCGTATTTGGAGTTTACTAGTATTTCTACTAGAATCAGAGATAGACAAGATGGATTCGTGTTCAGAAGCTTGCATGTTTTAGGTATCTTAAAGGAATAAGGGAAAGTCTGAATTATAGTCCTCAAGATAGGAATGTATTTATAGAAATATTCTTTACTTTCTTTGAGGAAGACTCTATAATGACTTATAACCTAAGAGTAAGGTAAAACTAGAGAAATAAAAGAGATCAGGTTGATGCTCAGCTTTCAACACCTGTTATAGAACAGGAAGAACAGCAACAACCAGCTGATCAGCACAGGATTATCCTTAAACAACCATCACTTTTAGAACCTTGTCGTAGTGGGAGGGTAACTAGGTTACCTGCGAGATACATATTTTTGGGAGAAACCTATATGGCTATCTCAGATGAACATGTACAAAATCCCACTAGTTACAACGAAGCTCTAATAGATAGAGATGTTAAATTTTGGAAAAAGGCCATGAATCAAGAAATGGAATCTGTGTATTCCAATAAAGTCTGGGAACTTGTAGAAGCACCAAATGGGGTAAAACCTATAGGCTACAAGTGGATCTACAAGAGAAAAAGAGGAGTAGACGGAAGGGTGGAAACATTTAAAGCAAGATTAGTAGCCGAAGGGTTTACTCAGAAAGAATGAATCGATTATGAGGAAACCTTTTCTACGGTTGCTATGCTTAAATCCATCAGGATTCTGCTCTCTATTGCTGCAGTGCTAGATTATGAAATTTGGCAAATGGATGTCAAGACTGCCTTTCTTAACAGGCATCTTGAAGAAAACATCTACATGCAGCAACCAGATGGATTTATACAAAAAGGCCAAGAACACATGGTATGTAAGTTGCAGAGATCCATTGATGGATTGAAGCAAGCATCCCGGTCATGGAACATCAGATTTGATCAAGCGATTAAATCACTTGGATTCATTCAGAACATTGATGAACCATGTGTGTACAAGAAAATTTAGGGAAAATTTGTAGCATTCCTAGTTCTTTGTGTAGACAATATTCTCCTGATTGGAAACGATATAGGAGTATTGACTACAATAAAGATTTGGTTAGCAAAATAATTTGATATGAAAGACCTGGGGGAGGCAAGTTATATTCTTGGTATCAAGTTACTACGAAACCGGAAGAATAAAACTTTAGCCTTGTCTCAAGCGGTCTATATCGATAAGATATTGGCTAGATTTAGCATGGAAAATTCCAAGACTGGTTTATTACCATTCAGACATGGAATTACATTCTCTAAGGATCAATCACCTAAAACATCTGAAGAGATAGAGAGAATGAGACGAGTTCCCTATGCAGACGCTGTGGGAAGTCTCGTGTATGCCATGCTTTGCACTAGGCCAGACATCTGTTTTGCGGTAGGGATGGTTAGCAGATATCAATTTAATCCTGGACCTCAATACTAGACTGCAGTCAAGCATATTATAAAGTATCTGAAAAGAACTAAAAATTATATGCTTGTGTATTCTGGTGATGAACTCATTCCAGTGGGTTATACTGATTCTGACTTTATGTCAGATAAGGATTCCAGAAAATCAACTTCCGGCTACGTGTTTACATTGGGAAGTGGAGCTATTAGTTGGATGAGTGTGAAACAATCTTGTATCACAGACTCAACAACTAAAGCTGAATATGTGGCTACATCTGAAGCTGCAAAAGAAGCTATATGGCTCCGCAAGTTCCTACGAAATCTTGAGGTGGTACCTGTTGTAACTGCACCCCTTAAACTATTTATGTGATAATGGTGGTGCGGTAGCTCAATCTAAGGAACCAAGGAACCACAAGAAACAAAACATATTGAAAGGAAATATCATCTTATAAGGGAATAGTGTAGAAATGTTATATGACAGTACCCCAAATGGCATTAGATGCTAAATGGCAGATCTTATTATAATGGCCATTAGTGGGAAACCTTTATAACCTGCACTTAGAGCCCTAGAGCATGTGCAATATGCCAGATATGCTTTGAGAGCTAGTGGGAGATTGTTGGGAAAATATGCTCTTTAAAAGCATATGGGTTTATTTAATTGTAATAAACTATTTTTCTGATTAATAAAATAAATGAGGTATTTTATTCAAATATCTTAATTGCATTAATACTTGTATTAAAGTCCATTTAATCATATTATATGTATTTATGTGATCACCATGTGGATTCACAGAAGACATAAATACAAGTTATCTTATGATTAAATAAATTTAGTTCGCAGTTGATAAATAAAGTTGGGCACTTTATTTAGGTATAGACTGTAATAAATTCATTGAATGATTTGTCTTAATCATGTATGAATTTATTGATGTAGTACGACTACATTGAACAGGATCACATATGAGATTTAATTAACTTTGTAATAACTGTCAGACTTATTAAATCTCATAGGCGTTGATTTTACTGTAATCTTAATCTTGAGTTAATTATGATTTCATGATTGTAATTGTTATTCCATTTGAGTTACTAATGGGCACGACACATCCTTGTGGTCAAGATTACCCGGTATCTTGGTGGGAGCAATTATGAGTATTGGAGTTATGGATTAACAATATAGAATTTGTACAACACATCTCTTGATGGGTTTTCGGCACTTGATCATAGAATTCTCTGGCCAGAGTGTGTCAACATATTTAGTATGTTGAAAATGATCATTAGAGAAAACCAGTAAGGATCAAGGAATAAGATGTTATTAAATTGATTGGACAGTTGAGATATCAATTTAATTAACGATGTGGTACAAAGGATTGTGCAGTAAAGAAATCAATGTGGCTTGGGACGAATTATTATTCGAGCATACAATTATGGAAGTCAGTTCCAATCTTTTAGTGGAGTAGATTTGGAATTAAATAATTGGGCTAGTTTAATTACAGGCCTAATTATTGTAGCCACTATTGTATGTTCCCAAATAATCCTCGGGTTAGCTCATTTAATTGACTGCACCACTACTGGACTAATAAGTAAGATAACTAGCTATTTGGGTCAAAAGCCTAAATATATCATTTAGTGGGAGGCTCCATTTAATTAGCTTTTGTATAAGGGGTCTTATGTTATTTCACAAGGTGGGTCCCCTATTGAAAAAGAAAATAACGTGAGTTTTATTTAGGGCATTATTTGGAGCCTAGGGTTTTCACTAAAGGGAGATATATAAGGCTTATTTTCTCTAAAGAAAAAAGAAAACTACTTTATACAAATCGAAGAATAAGATTTTTCTCTCTATTGTTGAGAGAAAAAATTTTTCGTGCTAGTTGCTTTGGTAGTGATAAAGGCGCCCACACGTCAAGTGCAGATCGAACCTGAGTCATAACCTGGAAGATCATTGGTGACAGTTCGTGATCTAACAAGCGTGGTGGTGACGGATCGTGATCTAACAGGAGTGGTGGTGGCGGATCGTGATCTAGGAGCCTAAATCACTTCAGCGGAAAAAGCCAACTCGGATTTTCAAGGTACGATTTCTAGAATACAAATTCTTATATATTATATGAGAGCGATCTTCAAAAGGTTTTATAAAAATTTAAAAACCTGATTTTTCCCTAACAGGATTTTCATCCATCAGCTTTTTCTCTGCTTTCTCATCCATCAAGTTTTCATAGGGATTCTCAATTCTCTACTCACAAGGTTTGATTTTTTTTTTATATTATTTTAATATAATATTTTGCATTCATTATTATAGTGATCTAATATTTTAATGATTAATTGTTTAATGAGCCATTGTGATTGAAAAAGCAAGTACACTTACTGACATATATCATATTGTAATTTTTGTGTTGGAATTTTCATCCAGCAGCTTTTGCTCCTTTTTCTCATCCATCAAGTTTTCCAACCGTCCTCCATTCACCAAGGTTTGGTTATTTTTTTGTTTTATATTAAATTCTGCTTTCATTATTATGCTGATTTAATATTTTAATAATTAATAGTTTCATGAGCCATGTATTGTTGACTTTTTACTATTTATAATAATTAATAGGTTAAATATATGTTTACCGTTGATTTTTTTCAATCCTGCAAAATGACCACGAAATATATTATTAGAACCTATACTTGGTATAACATACTATAGAAAAGCAATAAAATATAATTATGAATGACCAAATGATAGACATGAAGGAAAACTCCAATACCGAGGAAAATGTTGAGCCATTAACTGATAATCAAATTTGTGAAATTGTTTTGGGGAAGAAATCTAATTTTGTGAAGAAAATGATAGGTCCTTCAAAGTTAACATCCAATGTAGCATTGTCCCAACAAAATCAGGAGATGGCAAAGACGATGGAGGAGCAAGCAAAAAAGATTGAGGAGCAAGATAACAGACTACAGGTAGTTGAAGATTTCATAAAATTCATGAAAGAGCAACCATCATTTTCACTTACACCTTCAAATGATCCTGCATTATTTGATTCTCAATCCCAATAAGACCTTTGCAGATACATCTACTATAAAATTTTACTTTTAGGTCATTGATAGTGATTTGTGACTTTTATATTTACATTTATTTGCCAAGAACCAAATTTGTTTGGATTTCAATGTCATGCTTTGTGTTTGAATCCTTCGGATTATGAATAAATATTTCGAAGTCTTTCTTATGTTATTCTGATTGTTGTTGGTTTGATTGTTAATGACTACACCTATTTTTAATAATGACACTAGCTTGTCTAGTAAATTACATCATCCTTAAAAATAATATGAGACAATATTGCTTGTCATTTGAAATGAAGATAATTGTCATGGAATAATCTCTTTTGTATCCAAATTTTTTCGTCATTGAATATCAATTTATGTGACTACAATATGTTGTCGTGAATGCTTTCTTTTAATGACAATTTAGAGTAGTCACTTTAACTCTTCGGATACGATATAAATAGTCGTCAAATAGTAAAATATATTGTGATTAAAAACAATGTGAGACTATATTATTTATCATTTGAAACGAAATTAATCGTCATGAAATAATATTTTTTGAATCAAAATTTTTTGGTCAAAAAATATCAATTTATGTGACTAAAATGTGCCGTCATGAATGTTTTCTTTTAAATAACAATTTAAAATAGTCACTTTAACTTTTAGGATACAATATAAATAGTCGTTAAATAGTAAAATGTATTGTGGTTAAAAATAATGTGAGACTATATTGCTCGTCATTTGAAACGAAATTAGATGTCACGGAATAATATTTTCTGAATCAAATTTTTTTTGTCATTATATATCAATTTATATGACTAAAATATGTCGTCGTGAATGCTTTCTTTTAATGACGATTGAAAGTAGTCATTTAAACTTTTTTGATACCATATAAATAGTCATAAAATAATAAAGTGCATTGTAATTAAAAATAATGTTAGACTATATTACATATATTTTGCAACAAAAGAATACGTCACATGTTAATTTTTTTAACTAAATATTATAGTTGCGAATGCTTACATTTTATGACAATAGATAATAGTCACTTAAAATGTTTTGATACAATTTAACTAGTCATGTAATAGTAAAATAAACTGTCATTAAAATAAAGTTGACACTAAATTAATTACTAATTGTATTAGCAAAAATTGTCACAAATGAAAACTACGTGGGACGATTATGAAATGTCGCGATATGTAAACTTTAACAACAAAAAAATAGCGTTGCTAATTGTATCGTCAAACCTCTAAAATGACTATTTTAGTAATTGTTGCAACTATGTTTACAAACTCTTAAGACAAATATTATAGTCACTATAAACCACATATTATGACCGATATGAAGTGTCGTTGATTGCATTTTTTAATCTCTAATTTGACCATTTTAGACACTATTCGTGACAATTTTAACTTAATTTTAAGACAATCATGTTTGTCATAGAATCATGTTCTTAAAGTGACGAAAATTATTTTGGTCGCTAGAGCCTTTTAAGACAGTCCTTCTACGACTAACGTGTGACAATTTATTTTTTGTCATAAAAAATATAAAGTGACTAATTTATTATTTTTAGTGACTAATATTCTTTGTAATAAAATCTTATTTTTCTTGTAGTGAGTAATGGTTTGTGATGAGCAAATAAGTGAAGGAGAACGAAGGAGAAATGAACCGAGTGAAGGAGCAATGCTGAGACTTTAGCTTAAGGAGAACTCAAATGTAGCTTTGCTTAGTCATGAGCAAGGAGACTTTCACGTGGGGGGTAGACATCACTTGGCAAAAGTGATGGAGTGTGGGGCCAACAGAGCTTTTGGCAAAAGTAACTTAAGTTAAAGTCTTTTTTTACGTGTGGGCACTAGCTTTCTTAGTGGAATGCTGAGAGAACACTGAGAGAAACGGCAGCACTCTCAGTGTTCTCTCAGCATTCCCGATCTTTAGCATTTCTCCATGATATAACGATTAATGGTAGCTTGTCCGTTACTATTACTAAAAGTATCTTTGCTTCGCATTACTATTATTTTAGTGTGGAGAGGAGAAAGCTGTTGATTTGTTTGATAAGCATGGAGTTAAAATAAAACCAACAAGGCAACAACTCAAAAAAAAAAAAAAAAAAGCATAAGTACCAAGAACAAACACAGCTATTATATTTTATGTGGAGAGGAACAAGATGTTGATTTGTTTGAGTGCTTTAAATGATTTAAAGGAAAATGAATAGCATGAATTTAGGGCAATTATTATAGGAATTTTTTTTCCCCAACCGCAATTGGGTAGTTTTTGATCGAAATTGTAAGTAGAAAGTTAAAGGACTAGCCTACATAGGACTTGTTTAAGATTGAGATTGGACGGTTGTAGTTTAAAAGTTACAATATTAAATTGTTTGATAAACATTAGCCGCTGTAACTTAAAAGATAAATTGATTTAATTTTACACTTGTATGATGAAAAATCTATTATATTTTTACTAATTTTATCAAAATTATTATTTAAAATTATGTTTACTAGATAATATTAACTTTTATTTTATAATTATAATTTTTTTTCTACAACATTTGTAATTTAAAAGTTACGGTACTTCAATCCCAGACATGACCATAATCACATCTTATAAAGGTTGAATGAATTTTAATTTAGCTAAAATCATGAATACATGTTTGGATGACAAGTGTGTCACGTTTTTCTTTTTTAACATTTTTACGTTTTCACCACGTGGGACTAAATCATTGAAACCCAGATCTTAAATTACAAAGTGACGGGACAGTCATTCAAAATTGTTACATGCATGTATGACTAAATAATGTAATAAAATGAATAAATTAAAAGTTGCTCATACTGTATTGACAGAGAGAGAAAAGCCGGTGAAAAATTGCTTATACTCGCAAACCGAAACGCGGCGTTCAAAATAGGTTTGCTTGCTTTCTTTTAAAGAGTCTAAAGAGTGTGGTGCCTCTCAATTTACCTAAAACTTTCTAGAATCTGAGTATAGCGGCGCTTTTGACTCCACATTTATTTGTGAGTTCTGGTAGACCACTGTGCTGTCTTCCACTAACAGATTATCTCCTTCATCGTTGCATTCCTTTTTATCACGTGTGTACCCTACAAACCATTGAACTAACTAATTAACTAAATTAATATATAACTTAACATTTCTCTCTCACTTCTCCCTCCATAGCCTTTGCACAAAAATGAGTAATCAACTGATCATCATCTTCTGCACCTTGATCACTGTTGTAAATGTCCCAGCAGCTTACGGCCGTCATGACGAGCAATACGCGGCATGCAGTCATCGCTATTCCTGTGGGTCAAGCCTACAGGACATAGGCTACCCTTTCTGGGGAAACAATAGGCCCCGGTATTGTGGCCGTGCTGAAGGATTCGAGCTCAAATGTCAAGACAATCAATTCTCCATCATACAACGCGGCCCTCAAAAATTCAGGGTTTTGAAAATCAATGCTTCCGAGAGAATAATGACGATTTCCCGGGGTGATGTTTGGGATACTCTTTGTCCTGGAATATTCAACGAAGCATCATTCAACAACTCTCCGTTTTACTACAGCCAAAACAGCGTCGGATTTGTCACTTTATTCTTTAATTGTGGTGATGAGATATTTCCGGACAGAGCTCCGAATACTGTCAGCTGCAACGTAGGAGGCAGAAAAAGAGTTGTCTTTTACCCAAATATTACAAATATTGATGAGGCTTCGGGGGAGGTTCAGTTTCCTAATCTTTCAAAGACGTGTAATTCGAGTATCAAAGTTCCAGTTTTGTTGACTGCTGTTAATTATATAAAGGCTGGAGAATTGGGAAAAGCTCTGAAACAAGGGTTTGATGTTGGGTATCATTCGCATCCCTGCTCTGAATGCAAGTCTTCTGGAGGAATCTGCGGATCTAATCACTCGAATTCAGAGAAATTTGTATGCTTTTGCCATGACGGACCCCAGGCAAACACCTGTTCTGGTGCGTATATGCTTGTCCTTTTCTTTTTGTTTCGTTTTTGGTAAGTAGAGGTTTACAATAGTTTGAAGTATATTTTGTTAATTTTATTACATTTATTTCTTAACTATGAAATCTAATGAAAGAGAGTATATTTTAGTAACATATTTTCTTTCATTATAACATATATGTTAGTTTGGTGAAGTAATATAACCTCGTCCTTAATTTATCTAAATGCTTAAAAAATTTGTGTGATTTCACAACAAATTTTCAAAACTAAGTTCTCCCTTTTGAACCATCACCAGTACTCAATTTCAAGCAATCGATTAACTTTAGATATGTTGTCTGAATTTTTACAATAATTCATACAGAAGTTTTATGATGATCTGACTTTTCAATAACCTTGAATGATTGTCTTACAGGCAAGGGTTTGAACTTGGGAATGAAGCTTGTTATAGGTAAGGTGACAGACCAATATGTTTTGCTTGCTCATTCTGGATAAATTTTTAATGTTTCGCAGCATCTCTTTTTCAAATTAGATATCGGAAATTTGAACCCCTTCGTACCATAAGCTTGTTATAGTAGAAAATCTATAAGTTAATACTTGATAAATTAATAATCTCTATTATATAATAAATTTTCACAGTCCCAACTTGGCCAATGGACTAAATTAATAATTTCGATAAAATATAAAATAATTTTTTTAAAAATTTTATATAATTTTGTGGTCCGGTTCATATAATAAATTAATAATTTGTTAAAATTACAAATGTTGTTGACTATGATATTTGAATTAGATAAAATATGACTCTCTTGTTAGTTGTTTACATAAAATATGACTATATTTTTACTTGTTTTTGCTTAAGATTTAAATTTACTTGGATTTCATCTCTTATTTTTCAATATTATTAAAATACATTGAATGTCTAGTTATTAAATGTATGTTAATTGAATTGTAAATAACTCTGTAACTTAATAAATTATTAATTCATCGATTAAATAATAAATTATTAATTTGTCGGTTATTTAATATCTCTTTAATTGATAGATTTCATATGGTACAAACCCTAGTAGTTTATAGATGTTTTACTGTTGAATTTATGAATTTTATAAAAGTAATATTATTTTCCTTGAGAGTTGGATTATTGGCACCCTCTAATCTCCCATGAAACCCTTTTTTCAGTTATATTTATTTTATTACCAAAAATTTCCTTTTTTAATAAATCTTCTAATTTTTTATTGCTAAAACTCAAAGTAGTATTGTGTATTTTTTTTTCTCTTTTTCAATCTTATCGTCACCCGGCACACAAAAATAAAAAGTTTTCTAGGTGACAAATTTTTTAATGTTAATTATTGACTTAAATTACACATATTTTAAATTATAATTTGAAAGCAATCTTAAATATAAAAATAATAAATCAATAAGAAATTGAAAAAGGATTGTAGATTATTCTAAAATTATGTAATTTATTTTAGTTTGATAGGAAGTTTCAGGTAGAAAATCAAAAAATAAAA